>OZ010798.1:232291566-233541566 GCA_963932465.1 Maratus speciosus | reverse complement strand
ATTCGCAACTCTACCGTTTCCCATCGGTTTATACAAACTGCCAATTTTGTCCTTACAATCTGGGCTATTTGGGCAATAATTAAAGCGTCTTTTTATGTACAGAGTTATTTTTTTCAGAGATGAATTATCCAACAGTAAAAACTGGCGATAATAGTTATTGGTACAATTCAACCGACTTAAATGAATCGTATCCATAAATCAATTACTTTGTGAGATTTTTAAATATATAAGCTACAAACTTATTACAACGTTCAAACGTTCAAACGTACAAATACGTACAACATGACATAAAAAACCACATACGGCCGTTTCAAAGATTCTTGGATCCCCTTCCTCAGTGCAAGAAAAAAAAAAGGAAAAAGAAAAAATTAAAAGATTAAAAAGTGTTCAAAGAACCCCTCGGTTATAGCCCCTAGCACTCGCTAATGAATTAACTAAAGTGCCTAAAGCAAGAATTTATATATCCGAAAGAAATGACGTCTGACAGGGAAACATTGAAAATTAGGAGTCACTACACTACGGAGGATCCCTCCATACAAGCGAGAGAAAAGAGGTGCTAGTCATATCATTCACCAAGGAAGTAGTATGTTTATGAATCAAATAAGCTTCGTAAAAGTCTAGATCAAAAACTGAATTACAATTTTGAATAATTTTAGCCGCTGAAAAATTAAACTGGTGGTTGGAATTCCATCAATGTTTAGCTATTGTAGATTTGTCCAGTTCTTGCCTTCTAAGATAATTCTGGTGTTCTCTTAGCCTAAATTTATGTGCAACTATGTGTAAGTGTTTTTTCCCCTTGTACTGAGGAAGGAGATCCAAGAATCCTTGAAACGTCCGTATGTGGTTTTTTATGTCATGTTGTTGTACGTATTTGTGCGTTTGAACGTTGTAATAAGCTTTGTAAACTGTCTTCATTTGATAGGGTCACGCAAGACCCTACGCCTCATGGGTGAAAATCTCTATTACTGTCTTCTCTGGCAATGAACACAACTACAATAAAATGTTCTCTTTAAACCAGAATGATCTTTTCCTTTATGACGATGTGATGCCCCTGGAAATCAAGGACTGTCCGAATGATGTTCCTCCTGCAGGAAATGATGTCGAAAGCGAGTCGTCTCCTCATCAGGTAGTCGCACAAGAATTAAGCATAAATAGTAAGTTATTTCTTATTTCTTTCTTACAAGCTTCTGCAGCAATAGTACTCACTAAAATTTCTGTATCCAAATTATGGTAGGGATGTGAACTCGTGGGCCATACTTAATTTTTTTCGCAGTCATATGTCTATATATTATAACGAACAGCTATCATATACTTATCATAGATAAATAAATATTAATATTAACCAATTTTAACAAATTAATATTAACTTTATGGTGAAAGTCCATTAGCAATGAGGGGAGGTTCCTAAATTGATAGAGGAAACGGTATAGCTGCAAAATTCTGCACCAATATCGAGGTTAATAATTGGAAAAAGTTTTATAAAGACCATATGTTTATTTTTACTGTATCAGGTTTTAAAAACGATCGCGAGGCCTTTAAAAAATACATGTTACAAAAATATATATCTTCATATTTATATAGATATATTTATTCATATGCCCAACTTGGCAATGATGCAATAAATGAACTCGATGGCCGTACGCAGTCTACGAGCATCGCAGGTCTCTATAACGCAACTTCTACATGATTAATCTTTAGTATAATAGTAGTAGAAGTCTCGTGCATGAAAACTATCAAATAATTATTGCTCCAATGTGCAGTATACTATAACAGCAACAACAACTAAAGGAAAACATTAAAATTATATACATTTGATCCTATGTGGCAACTAAATGGTAATTATCGTTTTAAGTCATTCGGTATGATAATTGGTGTTCAACAAAGTTAATTTTCTAGTTTTAATTGTACTCAACCCGTGAGTTTTTCGTAATACAATTAGCATTTTTGTACACCTTCAGTATTTATGGGACTTGTTTCGGGAAACTCTATTTAGGGCGCCAGAGAAGTTTATTACATCTGCGTTGTGCAGAATCATAAACCCCATTTTTCTCCCTGTTTTAAACTTTGTTGTTTCTCTTAGCGTTTCACTGTTTCTATGCAAGTTTTTAATACTTTCCGACAAAATTAAAAACATATTTTATGACTTCCAGTTCGGGTTGGTAACGCGATTATCCGGCGGTTCGAGTCGGGTAGGGGTCACTTTAAATGTTTCGGTTTTGGGGGCGGTCTCAGGTTAGGTTTTGACTCTTTCGAGTAGGATTTGGGTTGATTCGATTTTTAAAAAGAATGTCCTGAATATTTTTCAAATGAAAACAACTATATATTTGAATATTAACGAGTGTATATGTGTTCCTTTTTATACAAAAAAGATAAAAATGATATTAGAGATATAATTCTAGACTATTTTTCTGTAATTGTATTAAAATTTGTATTAATTTTCTTTCATACTTCTGATTTTCATACTGCAGATTCGGATCGGGTTTCGAGTTGAATAAAGCAGAAATTTCAGGTTCGTGTCGGGACAACCCGACCGGAGCAGGACTCTAATTCGAGTTGGGCTGCGGTTTGACTTGAAATGGAATTTTCTGGTTCGATACCTAACCCGAAGCCGAAGACACACACTTTCGCTTCACCTTATGCACTCTGCAGACTGAGCGACGAGCCTTATTTGCATAATATAACAGCGAAAACAAACAACCATAGACTCCAAGAGATTCACACATACCTTGGAAAATTAGAGTAAAATAAAAGAGAGAGGCCTCTGTTGCGCCACACTGTTTAAATGCTTGACGTCACGCTCACACTCAAAATATTAGAGGCCCTTTATAAGCGGGTCGCTACTCCACTACAAACGGAATGATTGGACTATTTTTTTAAGATAGGAAATAGTACTTTAATAAACTAGGATTTTAGAATCATGTTAGATGAGAAATTTTTATGGAATAATTTTAATAAAGCGCGGAAATTTAATTTTCGTAATATATATATATATATATATATATATACACGAGGGTTACTCTGAAATTATTGAGATACGCGCAGACGAGAATTTACAAAATAAAAATAACGGTTTAATTTTAAAATACAAAGTATTTTAACACAACAGACGATTCTTTACTGACTTACTTCAACTTGTTTAGCGTAGAATAAATTTTAAACAGAAGAGAAAATGGAGTTGACGCGAGAACATTTTCGCGCTATGATTTTCTACGATTTTAAAGCAGGATTAAATCAAGAAGAATGCGTTCAACGGTTAAAATTAGCATTTGGTGATGAATTTCCAGCTCGTGCTACTGTATTCAGATGGTTTAAAGAATTTATCAGAGGTCGCAATTTTCTTCAGGATGAAGAACACACAGGAAGGCCGCCATCAGCAGTAATCCCGGATAATGTGTCTGCCATACGAAAAATGTTAATGGATGATAATCGCTGTACCTATCAAATGATACAGAAGGCACTTAACATTGGATCCGCAGCCATACACAAAATTATTCATGAAGAATTGCATATGAAAAAATAGTTTCCCGTTGGGTTCCCCATAATCTAACTGAGCACCAAAAAGAGGAGCGTGTCAGAATCAGTAAAGAAACTCTTAAATTGCTAAATGATGGTGGCCACCGCATCATTTCTAAAATTGTAACGGGTGATGAAACGTACATACCGTTTTTTGACGTTTGAACACGTCAAGAAAGCAAAGTATGGGTCTTTGAAGATGATCCCACGCCGACAATGGTGAAAAGACAACACGTACTGAAAAAAGTGATGTATGCCGTTTTCTTCAGAAGTACGAGATTGGTCAAAGCCATCAAGTTGGAAGGACAGAAGACAGTAACAGCAAACTGGTATACCACTAAATGTCTTCCAGAAATTCTATAAGAAGTGAATGTTAGGGGACTAATGCTTCACCATGACAATGCATCTTCACATACAGCCGGATTAACAGTTGAGTTTCTTAAACAAAAACGAATTAAAGTGATAGAACATCCGCCGTATTCATCTGATCTAGCTATATGTAACTTTTGGTTATTCTTTAATCTAAAAAAGGACTTACGTGGACGTCGTTTTCATTCAGAAGGAGAGATTGATGTGGCTATAAATGCATTTTTTTTCATCTATTACAAGAAATGAATGGCTTGAGGCATTTAATCTGTGGAAAATTCGTCTACAAAAGTGCATTGATGCTGGAGGAGACTACTTTGAACACACCTAAAATTTTGTAAATATA
This sequence comes from Maratus speciosus, assembly GCA_963932465.1. NCBI lineage: Eukaryota > Metazoa > Arthropoda > Arachnida > Araneae > Salticidae > Maratus > Maratus speciosus. The sequence continues at coordinate 233,537,341 of OZ010798.1, read as the reverse complement.
ACTTTAAAAACCTAGCTGTATCTCAAAAATTTCAGAGTGATCCTCGTATATATATATATACATAAAATAGAAAAATTTGTTAATTAAGTTAGTAAACTGATTTTTATACTTCATTTAAGATTAAAAGAGAATTTAGACCAATATATGAACTGCAAATTTACACCAGGGAGTTCCAGACTTGCGGGTTTATCAATAATTTGGTGATTTCTTAATAAATTTATAAGCAAATATTTATTTTTTCAATGAAATCTATTTAGAAAAAAAATTGTTGAAATGACCACACTAATTTTTTCTTTACTTACTTTATCCATTTTAACCAATAAAAATAAATAAATATTTTTTGCATAGCAAACGAACAATTGTCTTCTTGGCTGAAGTCGATTGTAGCCAAGACAATCAACAGCGCTTGATTGACTCTCAGTCAATTTTCAGGTGATTACATCCATAGATTAACATACAAGAAGGGACATTTACGGCAAAATCTGTAATGGTAACAGTACTAGCGTCACTACCGACAAGGGGGAAGAATTAACAAGCCTCCGAAATTTACCTATGTTGAAGAAATATGTTTACGCTCTATGTTTTGAATACCTATTCTTTCCTAAAACGAAACAGAGGCAGCGAGAGAGGCAGACGATGTATTTATGCTTTATTTATTTAGCTGCTTTTTTTTTCTTTTTTTTTTTGTTATCGTACCTGTATCGTTCCCCTTTAACTTACAAAATGATAATTAGAGTAATAATATAAAAGTGAAATCCCAGAAAATTCTGTTAAGAACGTAAATATGAGATTAAATTGCAAAAAATCAAATTCAGGTATTGTGTCAATTTATTCATATCGAATAAAATTTTATTGAGTGTAATGTCAGTACCTCTATTTAGTTTTAACTTTTAGATTTATATAATTCTAAAAATTTGTCGAAAGGAACTTTTCCCCATCTGTAATTTTATTATGATTTCTTATATGTTAATATTATAAATATTAATGAATTGATTGTACGTTATTTACATTAAAAACAATATATTTATTTTATCTGTAAGAAAGTGAAAATGCGTAAATATTAAAAGATTATTGAAACGATTGTTTAATATGTTAAACTTCATAAATTAATAAAACATCAGCTATAAAATTTTTCCTACCAAATGGAAATATTTATGAAATTTTCTTGGACTTGTAGAGTGCAATATTTCGTATATTTTTATGTTACATCATTGCTTTTTATACCTTTAAATCTAATTACATCGTACTTACTTGATATATAGCATTCAAGACGAAATTTTTATCTCGTTTTTCGTTGCACTTAAATCGTGCACTCATCACGACGTAAAAAAAGAAAGCATATATCCGTTTATGAACATATAATAGATATTAGATATACAAAATAGAATATCTATTCTATGTTCATGTATCGGTGTAAGATTCTATTGAAAATGTAAACATGAAACAGTAAAAAAAGAAAGATCACAATAAGGTAGATACTCAATAATAAAAAATATTACAAGGATGGGGAGTTTCTTCTCCATTGTCACTAAAGGCGCTACGATCGCAATCGCATTACCATTATGTTCTATGGAAGTGTCCTATCTTGTATGTTAATCTAAGATTTTATTTATTTTCTCACTCTGTTAATTTTGAAAAGACTATAACTTCACTATACTTGAGACCAGGGATCGAAATGGAAAAATCCGCGAATCGGAACGCTTTTTCCAAATTATTGTTAACTAAAATCATTCTTTATGTTTTCTGCAGTGTTTAACCATTTTATAAATTGTTCGTTTTACTTTGAGTAGGAAGTCCGTTATTTAAGTTTGAAGATACTTTAATCTGTCTCGGTCATCATCTTATCAACATCCACCAACTAATAAGCGTGGTGGAATGATTGTGAAAACCAAATTATTTTAAGGATAAATTTAAATTTACAAAAGTAACAAAAACACTGCAATGATAAATGGAGCAGCCATGCATGACAGTTAAATCCGATGTCCAAAAATTTAAGTCTGTTCTTAACTGCTCTGCTCAACAAGCGTAAAACGTTTTAACATATTTACAAATTCATTTTTTAACGGAAAAGTACAAAGCTGGAAAGCTTGGCCATAAAGCGATTTGGAATTGAACTGTTCTTTCCAATTTTTGATCCATCAATTACCTATTGAACCTATTGAGTTATTAGCCATTTTGATCACGTGACAAACGCGTTTTTCGCCCGCTCTTGAGTGCTCTTACTTCCTTCGCGCGAAAATTCGATTGAAAACGCCCACCTGGACACTATTTTCTGAAAGATCTATTGCGTTTGCAAAAAAAAATGGAAAAACAGCTTAATTACATAGTTTCTGAACAACAACATCTGCTAGTTTCATGCAATTCCGAACACAAATAAATTAAAACTTATGTCATAGAGTTGCCCTTTTGGATTTGAGAACAGCCTTAAGTATTCAACAGGAAATATTAAAATCACAAGAAAGATAGCACGGCGGACAAACCAACAACTAACTTCCAGCTGGTTGGTCAGTCTTCAGGTTGGTGGCTTATCACAGTGATGTTAAATGCATCATCGCACGTTCTAGCCAGTTTTTTGGGTGAATCTGAACCGGAACGAAAATATTAATGCTTTCAGGTAGTGTAACAATGTTTTAATAACTGCACGATATTTATCATAATTTCGCGAACCGGAACAATATTTGTCATAATTTCTCAAATCTGAATATCGTTCCGGTTTGCTCCTATACATTTTGAGCCCTGCTTGAGACAAAAAGGAAGATACGATTTGCCAGAGGAGGCGTTTTAAAATCCGTTATAAAAGTCTTCACTTCAATTTTGCCTTTATATGGACAATGCATATTTATAGGTCTCCTTTATCCTTTATTCAGTGGCAGGCACATCTATGTGTCTTAATCCTCGTGATAGTGACCTCCTCATGGTTGGCACAGAAATCGGAGTCATCTACAAATATTCCTATGACGAAAAAAGGCAACTAGACAGCTATGAAGAACACACGAGAACCGTTCTTCGCATTGATCCGAATCCTTATCATCAGAACGTATTCCTGTCGGCAAGTGATGACATGACTGTTCGAATATGGGATCATAGCATGAGGTTAGTACGGAATTCGTTTGAAAAGTATAGTTTTATTTAAACATGGATGCCGCTCATTAACGAAATTTCCCAAAATGCTGTCCGAAAACCGAAAATAAAACTTGCATTTTTTCCACACAACTTTGCGTAATTGTAACCTGTGGCTCTTAATTTAAAGGGGTTCAGGGCTTTATCGATACCGAAAAACATGTAAACAGAACTCTCGCTTCGAGTCCGTATAAAAATTGAAGTATTCAATGTAACTAATTTAAACTTTCTGACATTTTTAAGGTATGTTTGCAGTTTTATAAAATTATAAAATGAAGTACTTCAATGTAATAAAATAAAAAATATAGCAAACTTTATATAACACAATTTTCGAAAAATATTTAGGTGTCGTTTCACGATCCGTAAGATATCTTAACGTTGAATTGACATAAAAACCTAATTTTTGCTTTAAAATGATCAGGAAACTTTACCCTATAGAACAAATTAAGGATATAACTATCACTCAAGAGAAACCTTATTAAAAAAAACTCTCAAAGTTGAAAATTTAGAAAACCCTAAAAAATTCAAATTTTTTTCCGTTAAAAATACACAAAATATTAAACTATCTAAAATATATTAATTCTTTCTATAGATAATGATGTTATATGCATGAAAAAAAAATTAAAGCATTGCATCAAATAGTTTTTTTTTTTTTTTTTAAATCTTACGGATAGTCGTAAAATCAAGTTTTGTGAAAACGCAACTTAAAGTTGCAATTAAATGGGTGCGGCTTTGAAAGCGATTGTTACATAAATGCTTATTAAACTCGTTAAAAATGCAAATATTTTTATGCGTTTTTTTTGCACTGTGTTCAGAATTAATTGAATAATCAAAATAGATACTAAAACAAAAATCGATTTTTTTGAGCCCTGAATTAGCCCCCCTTAATTCCTTTTCGTTTTTTCTTTACAAAATTTTTGGGTTTAGTTGATTAAACAGAATACGAAGGTTGGTAGCTTATGCTTTTGCGCATGCGCGAATGATTTATTCGAATATCAAAATACTCATTATTCCCATTACTACCAGAAAGTAGATTGTATCACTGTATACTCCCCATATCAGTTTTTTTTTTTTTTTTTTTTTTTTTTTTTTTTAACCACTTTAAAGCTGACACCTCAGAATAGCGTACAAATTACGCGTTTCAAAGTGCCAGCTATTCACAGGTTTTAGTGTGCTAATATTAATCACCCTAGCGCCCTACTTAAAATGTGCTTATAAGGCAGTTTTATTACATTCTTAAGTTTAACTTAATTTGGTTCACGTGACATGTAAATATGGAATTTTGTAATTTATTTTCGCCCGCTTCATAGTATGTTAGAGTTCTAGAAATTGTGTGCACAGCTGTGTGTTTTCGATGATAATACAATATTTGTATATTTTGCGAACTTAATTATCAATTAATAGATTAATATTAATTAAATTACCAGTAAACCTATCAGAGGCTTTCGCACTGCTTTGATACATTTTTCATAAATTTACAATTAACTACTACCAATACAAATAATTAATAACAGCGGTTGATTTTCCATTATCGGCGGTTACGCCAAAAATATGAAATTAGGCTGATTTTTAAGATAGACATTGAATGCTTATAAAAGTGTGTTTTGAAAAAAAAATTCTTCTATCTTTATTATTAAATTAATTTTCTTTTACTCAATCGTAGACCATCGATTAAATGAATAAATAATTATTTCTCATTTTAGGGAATCTGTGTTCGAATTCTTCTTCGAAAGTGAAGTAAGAGATGCTTGCTGGGCTCCATTTTCCTCCACTTTGTTTGCCGTCATATCAGGAACTAGTGTGGTAAGAAAAAAACCCCATCGGCCAATGTCCACTTTTTACTTCATTAGTGTTGTGGATCAGTCAGATCTCTAATACACTCCCTCTCTAATGTTAAACTATTAGGCTAGAATGTTAAACCTTTAGCTTAGATTGCACTCGTATTTTTAACATTTTTCAACATAGATGACAACATTTACGAAAGTAAGAGCACGGGCATCAAACCAAAATCCCAACACATTTTTCAACATAGATGAAAAGTGTGTTGGGATTTTGGTTTGATGCCCGTGCTCTTACTCCCGTAAATGTACTTGGATTACCATGTAATTGATATATATCATTGGTTTTACAAAAAAGTTCGATATTGAAAACGAAGCATGTAGCATTTCTACCTCGCTTACAGAGACACTCAGAATAATTCCGTTACATTATGGGATAACAATCGTTCGCAGTTATTTTAATGACGGTTACACTCTTTCAAACATATTGAAATTGGCATATTCACTCAGGTGAACTACATGTTGCTTACTACAGAATAGGGTGTGCAAAACATTTATCGTAATGGAGCACACAAAATAATTAGTTCACAATACCGTCTATGAGCCGTAATTGCTGGGAGTGCGTTCTAAACCGTTGTATCCGTTTTTAAATTAACTAATTTTTGGCATATTACTCGGTACGTATAAATTCTGTAGATCATATACAGGACCGCACAAAAAAATTTGAGCACATTTCTGCTTATTGTCAAAAATTAACTAGTATGTTGTGGCCATCACAAAACTTTCTTCTATATAAATCATGTCAAATCATTTAAATAGTACAAGAAATTACATCAATTTAGCACCAATTCATATCAAAGTATATCTGAATTTGAAGTTTGATGAAAATTCGTGCGTTAGTTCTTGAAATAGAGCTATAGCGGAAATTCTGAAAAATGTAGCATAGCAGCGCCACCTGTTGTGAGATTTACAGCAAAACATAAACAGCACTAATTTATATCAAGGTATACCTGATACCCTAAAAATTTATTTACACGTGACTATTATAAACAGGAAAAAAAATTTCAAATTAGAATTAAATAATTACGTATAGAAAGCAGGAACTTATTAAAAATTACGTCATAAAAAGTATACACGTGAATTTTAAAAGAGAAAGGATATTGTAAAATAATAAATTCATTAACATGCGTTAGAAGTCTTAGGAGAAATTACGTCATATTTACGTCACATTATAGTTATTACATAAAATGAACACAAAATAATATTGCAAAAAAGTTTAAATTTAGAAATTGCACTAGACATTTATTTGATATTTTGAGAATTAATTTAAAATGTCTCATTTAAATGAACTTTCTTTTCGCTTTGTTAAAAAATACCAGGAGACAAAGACTCTCTTTACTTAATTCCTTTTATATTAGCTTATTTTGAAATGTTGTTACACGTGTATACGTCATCAAGTTATTTTTATTTCAACGTTTTATTTGTGTTTTTAGTAATGTTGTACGAATTTATTTGTTCTTTCGTTATTTAAAATAAAAATTATATCAATTTGTATAATTTGGCGAGTGGTTTGGCGATTTATATAATTTGGCGAAATTGGTCGACAGGATAATCAAGTAGTACCGCAGCGGATTTGGCGTTAAAATTCCCCAATCAAAGATAAATGAATAGAAATTCGTTTATAGGGAGATCGCCACTGTTTTTTAAATTATAATTCAATCTTTCGAAATCTTTTTAAAGCCGATCAAATTAGCGCGCATTTAGAGTCTGCGGCGTCTGGACGGGGGTTGGCGAGCGTAGCTCGTAGGGGGCCGAGCCCCCTAGTATTAGAAAAAAAAATTGCAATTTTTCATTTTTTAGACATCGAAAGTTATTCCTTAAATCGGGATTATAAATTCTTTAAATTTACCAAGCTGTTTATATCTTTTTGTACTGTTGCATAAATTGACATGCAAATAAATTGCAGTTTTATACATATATCTTTGGGGGAGGGAGAGGGCCTCAAACAAAGGTTTATTCAACCACCTCTTTAAATCAAAAGAGCATAAAATGCAAAATTTGTCATGTAAATTTATTTTTTTAATATATTTAAATTATTTTTTAGTTTCACAACAACAACAACAAAAAAATACCTTACAAACTTCCCATGTATTCACAGAAAAAATTAAACTAAATAAAACCTGAAATTAAATAATTCAGTTGGCTAAATAAGTTATTCACCGGTTTTTAAAAACAGAAATTTTTACCTAATTGAATAGGGAAAATGCTCAAATTACATAAGGCAAAATTTACAATAAAATTTTACTGGTGAGAATAATCACTGATTCTGAGCACCTTACGGGGCACGGATACTGGTGACTCGTCCCCAAGGAGTTAATATTAATTATATATTTAAATAAAAAAGTAATTAATATAGTTATATATATTAAAATATCAATATTAATTCTATATTTAAATAAAATTATATAAAAAAAAAATCTTTAGTTAATGGTAATTCCCCACTACTTATTAACTACAGATGAATCAGTAATTGTTGAATACTATATAATGAATATAAATGTTGAAGTCTAATGCTTACTTTTAAAAGATTAATTCTTTTAATTCTATATTTATTTGTTATTAAAGTTTCAACATAAAAGTATTTTTAATGTAAGTTTAAAAGTTATAACATTTTAATAAGTGTTCATTTTATTATTAAAAAAATAGCTTATAATATGAATCTAAAAAAATAATTATTGAAATTTATTTAAAATTAAATTTTATTGTATGTGATAATAAATTTTTTTAACTTAATTGTAATTGTAATTTAATTATCTAATTGACAATTAAAAAGTACAAAGCAACTGATAATTAATTTTTATTATCATCTAATAAATACTGTTTATTTACTTAACTAATTCAATAAAGATCTAAACAAAACTCTAAAAAAACAACACATTAATAAGAACACAACTTAAAACCTTAAGGTTACTACTTTGGGTAAAACTAATAAATTGATTCTGTTAATTTCATAGCTATCTGTTACTAAAGTTATAAGTAAACATAACATATGTAAACATAAAAGTATTTTTAATGTAAGTTTGGGAGTTACAGTACTTTAATAAACGTTCATTTAATTATTAAAAATAGCTTATATGAATTTACAAATTTATTTAAAATTAAATTTTATTTTATGTAATAAAAAATTAATTAAATTTTATTTAACTTAATTGTAATTATAATTTAATTAACTACTTCACATTTAAAAATTACGAAGCAACTGATAATAAGCAATCTTTATTATAAGTTAATAAATACTATTTATTAACTTAACTAATTCAATAAAGATCTAAACAGTTCTAAAAAAAAACTTTAACAAAAGCACAACTTGACACCTTTATATTACTAGTTATAGTAGTGTGTATTACTAGTAGTGTATATTACAAGTTATAAACAAAGTCCCTCATTGAATTCATACATTTAACTCCTCCCCCAGAAACTCCGTAACCATCTTTCTGCCAATCACCATTCCATATTGTAATCAATCGCGCTACGCGTGATGGTTTGTAAAATCGCGGTTTTGACGTCAAGGTGCGTCACGTCTAAATTCTTGTAGACGGCTGCATTTAAAAACGCTCTCAATGTGGTATGTGATACGACGGGTGCATAAGTTTCGTCGTAATCACATCCATATTTTTGTGAGTACCCCTTGGCCACTAACCTGGCCTTATACCTTACTATAGTTCCATCGGCCCCTCTTTTAGCCTTAAATGTCCACCTTGACCCTATAACGCGCTTTCCCGGTATAGCTTTGATTAATTTCCATGTTTTGTTTTGATGTAGCGAATTCATTTCTTCATTTGTCGCTTCCAACCACTTATTTTTTATTTCTGTGTCCTCAATGTTTTGTAATTCGGTCCACGATTTAGGTTCCTCAATTTTACATAAATTTACAGTTATTCCAAAACGATTCGGAGGTACGCCCCTGTTTTGACTATGTGAACTTTTCGGTTCGAGATTATTTTCCATCGAGGTTTCAATTTGATCTTCGTTATCATTCGTTAAATCAATTTTGATGTTTTCCGCTGGTGTTGGAGCGTTATTTTCACTTTCTACAATATCGTTAACTTCCTCACATTTAGTACCCTCTTCAATAAATTTTACGGTTCTTGAAATTATTATGTTGTTATTCCCGTATGAATTCTGTATCCTTTGCTTCAAAAATCATATCCCATCATGACCCCCCTCAATTGCCTTTTCGTCAAATTTAGTTCTTTTTGATTTATCTACGTAGGCAAATGCCTTACACCCAAAAGTCTTAATATTTAAAAGGTCGGGCTTCCTATTATTCCACAATTCGTATGGTGAGGCGTGATTTTCATTTGCGTTTGTCGGCAGTCGGTTGGTTTGGGGGCTACTGTACGGGACACTCAATTGTCTTTCTATGCCGTTTTCGGCTAAGTAGTTTTCGAAACTCTCACCAAGATATTCTTTGGCGTTATCTGACCTTATAGCTTTTATTACCTTCCCGAATTTATTTTTTGTTAGGGCTACGTACTGCTTTAATTTCTCTACCGCTTCAGATTTATGCGCTAATAGATACGTCATAGTAAACCGACTATAGTCGTCCGTAAACGTTATGAAATAACGCTTTCTTCTTGGAGTTTGTGTCTCCATGGGTCCACAAATATCGGAATGTGCAAGCGAACGTATTTCTTTGCTTCTATTTTTAGCTGATTTAGGGTTTCTTGTTTGTGCTTCGTTAACTAGTGTGGATTCATTTTCAAATTTATGTTCAACTGTAAGAAGAGGAACATTTGAGTCGTTTTTATCACTATCTGTATTTATTTTGCTGTTGAAGCAAAAATTAGATGAGGGTCTTTATTCTTTTGTTGATCTTTGTAGTTGGCGGTGTTGGATCTGTAATTACCGCCGTTGTTATAGTTGGTGTTTCTGTTATATTCATTTCTATAATTACTCTTTTGCGAATTATATTTTTCTTTGTTTTTTAATTGAAAACACTCATTTCTAAAATGACCAGATCGAGAACAGAAACTGCAAAATTTTTTGTTTTTATAATTTTTGTTTGCTGCTTTATACGCCATGTCGACGGGGTGCAAGCTGGCGTTTCTACTCTCAATATTGACGCCGTTTGTTTCGTATGAGAACCGTTGATTTTGTTTTCTAAGCGATGAGAAAACTCATCAATTAATTTATTTTTAACGAATTCCAATTTGAGATGGTCCTCATCCCTAGATTCAAGGGCAGTAATTAATGTTGCATAAGATGGAGGCAGCGAGCACAGTGAAATAGCGACGATATGTGACTCGCTTACCTCTTCGCTGATTCCTGATAGTTTTTGTCTAATAATTAAGATGTTATTAATATGTTCAATTATATTTCCCCCCTCATGCAATTTCTGGGAATAAAGTTTTCTTAGGAGAAAGAGTTTAGATGATAAATTTGCTCGCTGGTGTATGGCCTTTAATTTATCCTAGATTTCATTGGGGGTTTGAAGATTTCTGACATTGACGATCTGATTGTCGTCAATACAAAGGTTGATAATGGCTTTTGCCTTAGTACTATTTTTTGTGTATGCAACGTCTGGTGTAGCGGGTGGTTCTTCTAAACAATATTTAAAGAGATCATCTTTTATTAGCAAATTCTCTAATTTGAAGGACCAATTTAAATAGTTAGTGTCGTTTAGCTTCTCTACGCATGCTAAGTCTTTATAGACTGCCATAGTATAATTTATATATATGATAATATACTGTCAACAATTAGGAAGTTTTATCTTTCCTCAATTCCTTATTTATAACATCAATATAATATACATGCAATATATAATTATTTCTAATATTCAATTTGTTTTGATACTATATAAATATTTCACTTTTGTACGTGAGCATATCAATATATCATGTATCAATATTCATGAAAAACTATATATTTTTGTTTTATCAACATTCATGAAAAAACTATTTTTTTATCTTTTCTTCTGTATATCATAAAAAAAATATATAAAATACTCTTTTCATACCATTAAACAATATATATATTCATTTTATATTTTTCTGGGTTTTATTTATTTATATTTAACAACTCACGTCCCTTAATACATGCCTCAGGGCTCATAATCTGAAAGAAAAATAAGGGAGCAGTGAGTGATTTTATCGATGGCGTTAGCCAAAACTTCTAACCCAGTCTGTTGCAATATATATTTAGATGAAAAATGGAAAGATAAAGGTATTTTCTTACCTTTCTGGTAAAGAAACGTAGAATGCTCTTCTTACGTCTTTCACCTAAAAATCTAATTAACTTTATTTAGATATATGTCGTAATCAATCAGGGATCCAGCTTAAGCGAGAAGTCGGGATTCACAAGAACAGAAAACTTTAATGGTCGTAAATATCTTGGTTACAAACTGCTACACTATAAATAAAATGAAAATAAAATTTAGTGAATGTTGATATATATAAATTTAAACCGTTCAAACTGCACATAATGCATGGTTTCTTGACATTTCTTAAATTGGAACTGACGGTTCCTTGAAGAACAAAGGTGTCATCAAACACCTCCAGCGGGACGTTGTCCCATGGAGATCTTAACCCAGACTGACTAAATCTGGGGTCCAACAAAGTGATCAAAGAGTCAAAAACAATAGTTTCTTAATTAATCAGCAAATTCACAGCACGTACACAGTTTAAAGTTTTCAATGGATGGTTTACACTGCATAGAGTCGCCATCTGTCATCACAGAAATTAAATAGGGCTCCGTCATGAAGAAAAGCTGTAGTGCTGTCATCTATCGGCACTTTTGAAGACTGTGAACTGTTCGGAGTATGTTTATCTAGAACGCTGTCCATTTACACATGATTTCACACACATATCTTCTTGAGTATCGATTGTACATGGAGACATATTTCACAGGTGTATATATGGATTGATTGTGTATGTAATTGCATACCTCACTTTTACAAACATATTTCTGGATTAAATAAATATTAGTTGTGTGGGTTTTTCACGCAAAACAGTTCGTTAGAAGGACGTATTTCAACAGTCGTTAAATTGCAATAAATTTGATACAGCATGAATTTAACTTATACGACAAGTTAGCTGCAAGTTCAAAGTGTGGTGACTTCGGCGTTTGCGTTATCTTGCTTCAGTCTTGTCATGCTGAGCTTGTGCAACTTTGCAGGTTTTAAAAGCAAGACTGCTGGAAATTTTCAGCAAATTAAAAATGCTATTTGGGTAAATACTGTTTACTTCAGTGAGTTTATCATACATTTATCTATAAATCTACCAGCTTTCCTATTTTTATATACAATAGGTTTTCTTATTATGAGCTGAGAAAGTGAAAAGGTCACGATAAATTCAATTACGGCAGTAGCATTACTGTGTGACTCAGATAAGAAAAACCCTGGGTAGGCTTGCTGCTTACGGGGGTTCCAAAACTTGTAGGGGGAGAAGTTCGTCCGTAAGAGTAACCAATCACAGATCGACCTATTGAACGGGAGAAAATTAGCGAGAAAAGAAAATGCCGGATTTTCCTAAAATGAAGTGGATTGACCAGTTACACTGGCAACAGGACCGAACAGAGAGCAGATCCTGGGTTTTTCTCATGGCAGCCACACAGTAGTTATTTTATTTATATATTTATTTTTAGAACAGGGTGATTCATTAGTTCGCACTTTGCATCAAACATAAATGAGAGTGGTGAATTTTCCATAATCGGGACCAAATCCAAATTAACGTATTGTAACGAAATTTTCTTTTGGAACAACACGCATTGCAAGTAATGAAACTAGGCGTGATTTTTAAGATATACGTTGAATGATTATAAACGAGTGTTTGTAAAAAACCCCTAATTTTTACTTTTATGTTTATATTTTTCTAGTTATATGTCTACGATTTAGCTGTGAATAAAAAGGAAGCTACCTGTATTTATCCAGTGTTCACTGCGAAGGAAAGAATTAAGCTGACGAAAGTTTGCTTCCATCCGACTGAACCTGTCTTGATGGTAGGGGACGAAAGGTAACATCCTTATATTCGTTCCAGGGCCGAAACAAAGGGGAGGCAGAGGGGCATGTGCCCCTGGCGCCAGAGCCAATGAAAGGGGCGCCAAATGAAAGATTATACCTTTGGAATCGATCATTTTCTTCTGATGGACTGATGGCTTTCATTATTATGAAACAGCCATTATTAATGGAGTGTTAGGTGAAGATGAAAGAGCAGCCGTCAAAAGTTTGAACTCTGATTTTCTGGTCAGAATGGGGCAAAAAAAAGGGTAATTTTTTTTTCCTATTCTGACCACAAAATCAGAGTTCAAACTTTTTACGACTGCTCTTTCATCGTCACCTAACACTCCATTTATAATGGCTGTTTCATAATAATGAAAGCCATCTGTCCATCAGAAGGAAATAACTCGGTTAAAGCGGAAACTCAGTTAAGCGGGACTCGGATAATCGGAACTCAACTGTATAAGCAAACACGTTAAATAGCCGGTAATACATGCGAATTCTTTTATGTGAACGAACTATAATTGCAACAAACATCACATTCAATTTTTGTAGTACAATATTACATATTTTATTTTTACATATTTTAAATTTTTAAAAAAGTCGGCCATTAGAAAATTAGTAAAATTCTCTTTGTAAATATACTTTGAGGAAGAAAGAAGGGGGGGAGGGTGGGGGCAAAATTCATGTTTGCCCCGGGCGCAAAAAAGGCTAGTTTCGGCCCTGATTCGTTCATTGAACTAGGTAAGGACTAGATGTAAATAAAAAGTAAATGATACTATTACAGAATATCCCCCCAAAACCGCTAGTTGGAATCTATAGTATAAAGCAAAACATGTCCGTGAATAACGCTGACGTCATATTGATGGTGTCTACGACCGGAACAAAAATTTTCACTTTTACTGCAATTGGTTTTAAGTTCTAAGCATCGCATAATTTAAATTTTTATGGCGTCGAATTAAAAAAGAATCCTTCAAATGCAATTTGTTTGAAAACTGTATCTGAATTCATTGATTTTTTGTGTTTTTTAAAATAATTTTAAAGCATGAATTGTTTTCTAAATCTACCTCTATCGTGTGCAGCCTGATTACGGAAGACTAACACGTTTACACTCAAAACAATATAAATAGTTCAGCATTTGTTTCTGGCTTCGACAACGAAATTAAAACTTTATCAATAAATAAATATAACACAAGTTTAACAGACAACAGATAGCAATAGACAATAAAATCGAACTATGAGCTTAAAAACTTTAATAATAATAATAAAAAGATCTTTGGAGATAAAAGTCCTTTTTGGTGTTGCTAATGGGCAATTAGACAATCTAAAAAATATATTAAATGTAAAAAATGTGTTAGAGTTTTCCATTAAAAAAATGTTTTACGCCAATATTCCCTAACTCGGAAAGCCCGTGTTGGATCCACTAGTACAGCTCATATTCAAAATATTAGAATAACTGAGAAAAAGTAATAAGAAAAAATTATTTTTCATTTATTTATTTTTGATACTAAGTAAATGCAATTAAATTTCTTATAAATTAAATCTGGAATGTTTAGATAAGATTTTAACATTAACAAAATATAAAATACAGTACAATAAATTAGGTATACAGCTTTCTGAAACACATCAAAATATTAGAATAAAATTTAGATTGGTTCAAAATATTAGACTATTTTATTTTACACCACAATATTACTTTATGAATATGAAGTAAATGGTAGTTAATATTTTGTAGCATCCCCTTTAGCTTCCATACAGCGTACAATCGATCTTGCATACTACAAGGTGTTTACACACATTTCTATCAATATTAGCCGAAATAGACTTTATACGTGCCACTAACTCAGTTGTACTTAAAGGAGGATTTTCTTGGAGATTGTTTTTCCATTATACACCATAAATTTTCAATGAGATTAAGGTCTGGTGAGTTTGGTGGCCAAGAAGTGCCTTAATGTCGCGTTGGCGGAACCAATTCTTAGTTGACATTGACACCGAGGTATGTGGTGACGCTAAATCTTGTTGAAAGATGAAATCATCTTCAAATAAATCTTCTGGTGATGGAATCATGTAATATTCCAAAATTTCTTGATATATCTGAGAGCTAACCTTTTCGTAGACGATGCATAACTTTCCAGGTCCTTCCGCACTTTTGCAACTCCAAACCATGACACTAGCAGCAAATTTTACGGAACGTTTAAGGCATTCTTTATCAAATGTTTCTTGCTTCATTCTCCAAACTCGAATGCCTTGATTACCATATGAAACACAAAACATACTTTTATCACTAAATAATATATTTCTCCAATCTTCTTCGCTCCATAAACGTCTTGATTTACACCAATTCAATCTTATACGCTTTTGTTTTGGAGTCATGAGAGGTTTTGTTTTCGGTATACGAGATTCAAACTTAAATTTATGGAGACATCTTAATGTTGTCGATGTAGAAACTTTAACTCCTTCTTCTTTTCACTTTCGGTGCAAGAATCGCACACTTTTAAAACGGTTTTTCTTAACTATACGCTTCAGTTTCCTGTCATCTCTAGCATATGTTTTTGGTTTTCAGCCGCCATTTCGGCGATTATTTTGAAATTTTCCATTTTTTGAATATTGTGTTAGTATTTTACTAACCCTTGATTGCGAACAATGTAAATAATTCGCTATATAAAATTGATTTTTACTGTGTCGATACAAATCAACTATACGAAGTTTAATAGATTCAGGAATATCACTCACACGACCCTTTTTAAGACGAAAAAGCAAACAAACTGCAAAAAGAATACTCATTTTAAATAAAATCGTCTGAATTTAATCAATGATGCCACCAGTTATGAATTGGTGATAATTAAAGGAGAATTAATGTGAAATATTCTAATATTTTGAACCACTTGAATAAATATTCTAATATTTTGACTTTTCAAAATAATTTTTTTTCAATTAATTTTTTCAAAAATGATATTAATTTTAAGATAATAAATAAGTTTAATAAACAATAAGTTCTTTTGCATATTTGCATTAAAAGACATTAAATTACCAAACGATATTTTCAATTTGTAAAAAAAAAGAAGTAATTATTCTAATATTTTGAATATGAGCTGTATATACAGGGTGGATCAGAACTATATGTCAGAAATGTAAAAGCAGGTAGAGGAGACCTAAATAAGCAGATTTCGCATAGGGATGTGGGTGCAGAAATGCAGTGTTGAGGCAGTAGAGGGCGCTGTCGAATGCGGCGGATGAATGCTCTTCGTTGACTTGAATCGTCATTTCCCGCACGGATTTCGAGCAACATGGATTATTACACCAATGCAATGTTTGCCGACATGCATTTCATGTATGGGATTGCACAAGGAAATGGATTGGCTGTTCAAAGGATTTAGATTGAACGATTCCCAGGTAGGATTTTGCCGGATCCCCGAATATTTAAACGTCTTTCATTAGGAGTTGTGCGCGAGTGGATCGTTTTATGCTTCCAGGCGTGATAAGGGCATTGTAAGATATCGCAGAATTCCTGCAGCGGAAGGAGTATTACGCATAGTGGAGGATAGTCCTTCGACAAGCTCAAAAGCTGTTGGGCGTGAACCATTTCGTTGCTTAGCCACATACATAAAATGCATGTCGTCAAGCTCTGCATTGGTGTAACGATGCATGTTGCTCGAAATCCGTGAGGGATTGACGATTCAGGCTAGCGAAGCGCTTTCATCCACCGAACTTAACAGCGCCCTCAACTGGCTCAACGCTGCATTTCTGCACTTACATTCCTATACGAAATTTGCTTATTTAGGTCCCCTCTACCTATCTTTATATTTTTGACATATAGTTCTGAACCACCCTGTATAAACGAAGAAGTATAGAGATTATTAGAGAACAAAAGCTTCTTGTGGGAATTCTAATTTTTATCTATCCACAACGCGAACCTTCTCTAATACATAAGGCGTGATTCAAAATAGATATGATAGATGTATCAAATCAGAAAATCCAACATAAGGTGCGAAATTTAATATTTGAAAATTAAACTAAATCATCATACTGTCGGAAGGTGTTTCATAATCTACGCGCGACGTTAAGTGTTTAACCCTTGACAGACATAAAAATATAATAACTCCATTGGTGGTAAAGTATATACAGATTTTTTTTTTGCATGGTCATTGATTTCAGAAACAAAGAAGTGTATGTATACATTATTCGTGAAAAGTAAAACACTTGCATGACATTAACATTCAGATACTTAACCATAATTTAAAATAATTCACGGGTAACTTAAAAAAGTATGGAGTTTTCCAATGAGTAAATCTACGTAAAATGTGAAATTTAAAATTTGAAAGTTAAACTAAATCCTCATAATGTTAAAAAGTGTTTTAAAATCAATGTTTCAAAATCTATGCGTAACGTCATGGGCCACTTGCCAGATATAAAAATGTTACCTCAGTTGGTGGGTAAACTTATGGACATATCTTTGTATGGTTATTGATTTCAGGAGTAAGAAATATATGTACACTTTATTTGTATGTTATTCGCAAGAAAATATTTTCTAATAAGTAAAAAAAAAAAAAAAAAAAAAAAAAAAAAAAAAAAAAAAAAAAAATTAACTGTAAAAAGCTTATT
The DNA here is from genome assembly GCA_963932465.1 of Maratus speciosus. Lineage (NCBI taxonomy): Eukaryota > Metazoa > Arthropoda > Arachnida > Araneae > Salticidae > Maratus > Maratus speciosus. Next base: position 233,519,845 of record OZ010798.1, on the reverse strand, counting down.
GAAATTAACATTCAGATTCTTAATCATAATTTAAAAACTTTCACGGATAACTTAAAAAAATACGGAGTTATGGAAGGGAGGGGGGAATCTAACGTAAAATGTAGAGTTTCAAATTTGAAAATTAAACTAAATCCTCAGAATGTTAAAAATCCATGGGCAACGCTAGAGGTTTACTACCTGCCAGATATAAAAAATGTTAACTCACTTGGTGGTAAAACTTAGTGGTATAAAAATCTTTCTATGGTTATTGATTTCAGAAGTAAAAAAATATATAAACTTTATTCGCATGTTATTAGTAAGAAAATCTTTTCTCATAAGTAAAAAAAAAATACAACATTTCTATCTATAAAAAAAGTTGTTGACATTAGCATTGAGATACTTAACCCTAACTTAAAAACTTGATAACTTAAAAAAATATCGAGTTATCGAAAGGGTAAATCTAACGTAAAATGTGAAGTTTAAAATTTGAAAATTAAACTGAATTCTCAGAATGTTGAAAAGTGTTTCAAAATCTATGCGCAACGCTACGTGCTTACCACTTTCTAGTTATAAAAACAGTAACTTCGTTGGTGGTAAAATATATGCAGATTTCCTTGTATGGTTACTGATTTCAGAAAAAAGCACATGTACACATTATTCGTGAAGAGTAGTCAGAAAATATTCTTTCATTTAAAAAAAAAATGTTCTAACTATAACAAACTTTACTTAACTATAATTTAAAAACTTCCACGGAGATATCTGAATATAATATGGTTTTAATTAACGGCGATATTAACATAAAATGTAAAGTTTAAAATTTGAAAATTAAACTAAATTCTCATAAACTTAAAAAGTGTTTCAAAATCTTTGCGCAACGCTACATGTTTACCACTTTCCAGATATAAAAATAGTAACTTCGTTGGTGGTAAAACATATGTAGATTCTTTTGTACGGTTATAGATTTCAGAAAAAAAGCACATGTAAACGTTATTCGTGAAGAGTAGTCAGAAAAAAAAAAAAAATTCATAAAGAAAAAAGAGTTCTAGCTATAACAAACTTGTTCGACATTAACATTCAGATACTTAACTATAATTTAAAAACTTCCACGGAGATATCTGCATAAAATACGGTTTTAATTAATGGGGATATTAAAAACAAAGACATCTGTACCACTCGAAAGACTCATTATTATGCTTCGCGCATACTCGCATGATTATCATTCTAAACACGTTCTCGAGACGAACTCTAAAATGTAGACTAAATCTAATTTGCGGTGTATCTTCTAAAGTGGTCGTGTCATAAAATGACAGTAGCAACCGCTTTACGAGCTTTACAGACTGTCATTTTTCACGGGATTGCTAAAAGTATGCATATATAACTATTTGTAATTACAGTAGATTTTTTAAAAACTTTTGAGACTCATTTGTCAAAGATTCGATAAAGCCTACCGCTAAACATTATTTCAGAATTACGATTTGGCTAGCAGTAGTGCTGCCAGACGTCCAGATTTACGTGGGCTGTCCCAATTTTTAGGGTTTTTTAAGACCTGTTCCGCGTAACCACTGCGCGGGACGCCAAAATCCCAATTTATGTTACACAAAAGAATTTTTTTTAGTTCCATGCTATTCGTTAGTCTGCATCGAGTGAAACTTAATACAGTAAAACCTCTGAAGAGACAGCCTGTCTATAGCGAAAAATATTTATACACTGTAAAAAAATGCTGCGATTTTTCCTGCACTTTCTGTTGTAATTTATAAAGTACCGATGCTTTGAAATCGAATTCAAGCAACAAGTGAAGTAAAAAAAGAATTCTTTCTGTCACGTGCACCACTCAGCCAATAGGAACTGGACTTTCCCCAGACTTGAGCAACTTTACAGCACTCTTTACAAGACAGCAGCTTGTAAATTTTCCAGTAACTAGAAGATTGCTAGAAGTATGCATATATAACGATTTGTAATTACAGTAGATTTAATTTTTTTTTTTTTACACTCATTTGTCAAAGATCCGATAAAGCATACCGCTAAACATTATTCCAGAATTACGATTTGACTAGCAGTAGTGCTGCCAGGCACTGTTGCCAGATTGGCGACTTTTTTAATTCAGATTATTTGGCTACCACCACTTTTTTAAAATTGTACAGTTCGCCTTATTTTTCAGAATTTGTAATCTATTTTAAATGGACCTAATATTTCTATTTTAAAAAAGCGGTGACAATCAACAATCTCGGTACAAAAAGTCCCCAATCTGGCAACACTGCTGCCAGGCGTCCCGATTTGCGCGGGCTCCAAGACCTGTTCCGCGTAATCATCCTGCAAGAATTTCTTTAATAGCTGACACCATTTCCAAGTTATTGAATTTTAAAATCAGTGAGTCCATTTTAAGACACCCGGTATATGTTGTCTTATTTAGCATAATAAAACCTGCTAAAACGGAATAGCAAGGAACATGAGAAAAACTCCGTTTTAAGTCGGTTTACGTCTTAGCAGATATAATTTATGGTATTTCTATCGTAGGCACAATGAATTGTTTACGTTTAAGACAGAATTCCGTTACAGGCAGGTTTCATTTTCGTAACGTTTGTTGTTTATTATGTCTCGATTTAGAAGCCACTGTCCTGATTTTTTTTTTTTTTATTTCCCTCTCCCGCTTTTTGTGAAATTGTACCTGGCAACACCAAGCTACCAATCTTTGCAAGGTCGGATCCAAGGGGGAGGTCACAGGGGTCCTAACCCCCTTTGAACACCAACAAAAATATTCTAAAGGTCATTTTAAAAATGAAATATACACTAGAGTCCCGATTATCCGAGTCCCGCTTAACCGAGTTTCCGCTTTCACCGAGTTATTTTCTTCTGATGGACTGATGGCTTCCATTATTATGAAACAGCCATTATGAATGAAGTGTTCGGTGAAGATGAAAGAGCAGTCGTAAAAAGTTAGAACTCTGATTTTATGGTCAGAATGAGAAAAAAAAATGGCCAGAATATTTTTTCTGAAAAAAAAAATCATGGCCATTTTCCCCTGTCATTCTGACCAGAAAATCGGAGTTCTAAGGTTTTACGGCTGCTCTTTCATCTTCACCTAACACTTCATTTATAATGGCTGTTTCATAATAATCGAAGCCACCAGTCCATCAGAAGAAAAGGATCCATTCCAAAGGTATAAATTCGATTGAAAAAACTATTTAATACTTTGGATAGAAAGAAGAGGCTACACCTGCAATTTTCATAACACTAATAGAATCATATAGCTGGCAAATTGTACGGTTTTGTTACCGCTAAAATTGAATACAAATTTTTGCCCTATTTAATCTTTGACAATTGTTAGACTTTTTAAACTGAATTTCCGGAAGTGACAGCCAATTGTTCCCTTGTGACGACATTTTTGTGGCTGTGAACTCGTAAAACTTGGCTAAAAATGCTAACTTTGACAACATTTTCTGAATGAATCTTCACCTTTATTTTTAAAATGGAAAACTCTTAATTTCTTGGAATAAGAACAAAATCGGTAAATTTTATATTTTTACGAATATTAATGCAAATTTTTGTATTTACGAATGAAAATGACTTCGCGAAAGTATCAGAAAAGTAGTGAGAATAGCTTTCAATATAAAATATTTTCATAAAGGGATGTGATCCTCTCCCATTCAAAAAAAGGAAATCCATGACACTCCTTTAAATGGTGAGCTGGATCCGCCTTGAATCTTTGGGAATAAAATTTTTGTAGTATGGAACATTTGCAATAGAAATCTGACAAAAATTTCTGTATAGAAATAACGGTATCGAGAAAGGTGATCGCTATTTCCAAACAATAATCTTCATCTAGAGCAAAAGTTTAAATTTGGATAGAAATCTCATAGGATTATATTAAAAAACAACCCCCAGATAATTCTACACATACTATTTTTATTGCTGTATCACATACATTGTAAAAAAGAAAAAAAATCTGTACATTTTACAGGAAAAAAACTGTCAGTCATTTTATGGACTCTAATATTTACTATTGTGCCATGAATTTGACTACAAATTTAACGCAAGGGACTAAAAAATATTAAAATGGGCATTTAATGCGAATACACAGAAATGCTTATATTAATAGTACTATTTACTTAAACTATACCGGACGATTTGAAATAGATACAATTTCTTGAACCGCTGATAACACTGGTCGGCACCAAAATCCTCTCTGTAAAAATAATAGTACATTCTTAAAGATTTCACTGTGCTAAATAAAATTATGGTAACGAAATTACTGTATCACGTATCATTATTTTGGTAGGAGAGTTAGCTTTTAAAATTAAGGTATTTTATATCTTGCTAAAACATACGAGAAAATTTTGTAAACAAAAAAAACGTAGATAATAATACGTAAATTGCCTGTAAATAAATGTATAAATATGATATCCGAGTAACAGCGGAATAAGGAATGAAAATACATTAGTGGACAGCAAATAATGAATTCGGACACGAAAGAGCGGGGTGGGCATAAAAAAAAAAAAAAAAAAAAAAAAAAAAAACGCACGATGCAAGTATCAACAAAATATAATTTGATGTTATATTTTATCAATTTGTTATCTAAGACAGCGAAAACATCTTTTTTTACGTTTTCAATTTTATCTACCATTGCAAATTAATATAATAATCCTTCACTATTAGTTATTATTATAAAACTGTTTCTCAGAAAAATGGTACGTGCTGGAGCAATTTGGATAGTATATTTCGAATTAGGAATATTAGATTTGTACACTTTACATATTTAGTTTGCAGGGAGGAAAAATGTTAATTTTTTTTCCCCGACCATTCATTATCAAAATATTCTCGGTGCCAGTTGAGAGTTTCGAATTAAAATTAAGTGGTCATATTTGTGCCCACCACCTTTTAAAGGGTTGATCAACGCCTTTAATATGAATTGCAAATAGGACATGATGGGAAAAACGAAATTGTCCCCATTAATCGGAGACGCATTAACGAGAGCCAGTTGTACATCCAAAGTTTAAACTATCACAAATTTTTATTTAATAACTCATAATGATAGCTTTTTATTGCTTGTAAACTTCGTGTGAGGTTAGCGGTTTGTAATTCTATTTCTACTATTTATCTATATTATAAAGGACAAATATGTCCGTGCGTAACGCTGACGTCATTTTGAAGGTAGCAACACCACTCGATTAAATTTAACTTTTAGTGCAAACTTCTAAACATCACACATTTTAAATTTTTACACAGTCGAATGTACAATGAAATGAAAAAAATGTACTTTCAAATAAAATTTGTTGAAAACTGTATCGCAATTTGTTTGAAAAATGTATCGATATGTACTAATTTTTTATTGCTTTTAAAATAATTTTTAAGCATGATTTTTTTTAAATCTATCTCTATCGTAAACAGACGTTTACGAAAGGTAAACCTGTTTGCACTTAAACTAATATAAATAGTTCATCATTTGTTTCCAGCTGTTCTATAACGAAATTAAAAGATTCGTAAACCAATAAATAAAATAATAAAATATAAATAAAACACAAATTTAAGGCATGTAATTGAATTACGCGCTTAAACCTTTGAAATGGACAGAATCAAAAAGGCTGATTGTAAATAGAGACCTTTGGCGATTTCTTCGTCTGTTGACTCTTGACGCGAAACCAATATCAAAATATCGCTTTGAATACGTTTCAAAACTTTTTTTGAACGCATTATTGCTATTTTTCATGTAAATATGATTTTTGGTATTGTTAATGAGCATTCTAAAAAATATATATTAAATGCAAAAAAAATATTAGACTTATCCATTAAAAAAAAACAAAAAAACAAAAAACAGTAGACCCTAGACTTATCCATTAAAAAAAAAAAAAAAAAAAACAGTAGACCCTTGCGGGGTTTCCCCGACACGCAATCTTTGAGTTTATTTACTGAACGTTTTTTCAGTAATTTTTGATTAACTGTAATTTTTTTTTATGAAACAGCGTGTTTTAAGTATATAGGTGTTTAAAGATTATATTGTATGAATTCCATTTTTACTTTCTTCTATCTTCAATAGAAGAAAGTATTGTAATCGAAATTTTTTTCGACTTCCGGTTTTCGACGGATTTACATGTTTTAGGGGTCAGAGATCCCAAAAAACATGTTTATAGAAAATGTCTGTCTGTCCGTGTGTCTGTTGCCATTGTACCATCAAAAAGTGTATGAAGTTATGCATAGAATTGAACCAAATTTTTATGTTAAGTTTTTGGCTATGGCAAGCAGATCCTCCCTGAATTTGGAAAAAATTCGCCGGTAGGGGGCGCTGATATAGCGATTTTTGTGCGATTTTGAATATTGTACCATCCAAAAGTATATGAAGTTATGCATAGAATTGAACCAAATTTTTATTTTAAGTTTTTGGATATGGCAGGTAGGTCCTCCCTGAATTTGGAAAAAATTCGCCTTTAGGGGGGCGCTGTAACAGCGATTTATGTGCGATTTTGAATATTGTACCATCCAAAAGTATATGAAGTTATGCATAGAATTGAACCAAATTTTTATTTTAAGTTTTTGGATATGGCAGGTAGGTCCTCCCTGAATTTGGAAAAAATTCGCCGGTAGGGGGCGCTGTAACGGCGATTTTTGTGCGATTTTGAATATTGTACCATCCAAAAGTATATGAAGTTATGCATAGAATTGAACCAAATTTTTATTTTAAGTTTTTGGATATGGCAGGTAGGTCCTCCCTGAATTTGGAAAAAATTCGCCTTTAGGGGGCGCTGTAACAGCGATTTTTGTGCGATTTTGAATATTGTACCATTCAAAAGTATATGAAGTTATGCATAGAATTGAACCAAATTTTTATTTTAAGTTTTTGGATATGGCAGGTAGGTCCTCCCTGAATTTGGAAAAAATTCGCCGGTAGGGGGCGCTGTAACAGCGATTTTTGTGCGATTTTGAATATTGTACCATCCAAAAGTATATGAAGTTATGCATAGAATTGAGCCAAATTTTTATTTTAAGTTTTTGGATATGGCAGGTAGGTCCTCCCTGAATTTGGAAAAAAATCGCCGGTAGAGGGCGCTTTAACAGCGATTTTTGTGCGATTTTCAATATTGTACCATCAAAAAGTGTATGAAGTTATGCATAGAATTGAACCAAATTTTTATTTTAAGTTTTTGGCTATGGCAGGTAGGTCTTCTCTGAATGTGGAAAAAATTCGCCGGTAGGGGGCGCTGTCACAGCGATTTTTGTGCGATTTTGAATATTGTACTATCCAAAAGTGTATGAAGTTATGCATAGAATTGAACCAAATTTTTATTTTAAGTTTTTGGCCTTTGCAGGCAGATCCTCCCTGAACTTGGAAAACATTCGCCGGTAGGGGGCGCTGTAACAGAGATTTTGAATATTGTACCATCCAAAAGTGTATGAAGTTATGCATAGAATTGAACCAAATTTTTATTTTAAGTTTATGGCTATGACAAGCAGCACCTCCCTGAATTTGGAAAAAAATTGCCACTAGGGGGCGCTGTAATAGCGATTTTGCATATTGTACCATCGAAAAGTGTATGAAGTTATGCATAGAATTGAACCAAATTTTTATTTTAAGTTCTTGGCTATGGCAAGCAGGTCCTTCCTTAATTTGGAAAAAAATTGCGGGTAGGGGGCGCTGTAATAGCGATTTTCGTGCCATTTTGAATATTATACCATCGAAAAGTGTATGAAGTTATGCAGAGAATTGAGCCAAATTTTTTGTGTTTCTTTTTGTTCATGCCATGAAGGTCCTCCCTGAATTTGGAAAAATTCCGCTGGAAGGGTGCGCTATAATTACGATGTCTGTACCATTTTCTTTATTGTACAATCGAAAATTGTATAAAATATGCATACAATTGAACCAAATTTTTTGTGCATGTTTTTGGCTTTGGCCGACAGGTCCTCCTTGAATTTGGAAATATCGCGCGGTAATGGGGCTCTGTGATGGCGATTTTTGTATACTTTTCTTGATTTTTCGTAGTTCTATTGTCCATCGGCGGCTCGTGCAAAGGCGGGAACTCACTTCCTGCTAAGCCGGCTATTCACAAACATTTGATAACAACAGAATAAGGAAAAACTATTAATTTTAACAAATATCATGATATAAATTAACTCGTTTTTAGTTCATTTAATTGACTGAAGCAGAAATTTAAGATGAAAATCAAAGTTGGTATAGTAATGAACCAATAATATTGAAGTATTAACATGTGTAACTAGTTTTTGAAATATTAAGATGTATAAGATAGAAGAAAGTTTTGGGATTGGCACATCCAACTAGTTATTTTTTAATTTTCAATTGGTTTAACTTATTTGTTACAAAAATTTAACATTAAATGCAAAACGAATTGAATGAAATACCTCAATATCTGCCCCTTCTCGGGCTTAAACAATTTAGGAAATAAATTTTGTTTTTTTAATTTGTTCTGCAAATTAGGTTTTTGTTCAATATATATAGGGAGAGTGTGAGCTAATAGTAGGAATTGAAAAAAATCAAATCTGGTTACAACAAAGCATTTAATTTTTCGCCAAACCACGCTATTCAAAATATATCAGTGGATTGGGGACACGAATACGAAAGCTGTATAAATGATAATAATTTTATGTTGATCAGATTTTAAACTTACGGCTTATTCGTTTGGAAAAACCGACTAGCCGATTAAAAAAAACCGATTTAAAAAAAAAAAAAAGGTCAACATTAATTGTTTTTAATAATCCATTTTAAAATCCTGTGTTATAATTTATGTGATTTTTCTATGTGAATGCCTGTGTTTTGCGGAATAATTAACCCTTAAAAAGTTATAAATATCATTATTAAAACGTGCCTCGCTTTTTATTATGAAATGCAAACTATATTTTAATTAACAAATTTTACATTTGTCCTAGGGGCTGTGTCCATTCTTTCAAGCTGTCACCTAACTTGAGGTCTTCGCTGCCGGTAAGTATGCAGTATTAGCAAAGCTCACGCCTTTGTATGCGTGGTTATACCAAGTGGAGTTTGAATGCTTATTTATATAAAGGGGTTAATTACTTCAGTCATACAAAGACACTTGCAAGCTATTGTTAAACCTATGGGAGCGTTCCTTTAAAATATCTCGTTTTCATTCCGATAATTATTTTTTATTCATTTATTCATTTGCATTGGATTTGTCGATTTTTACACAGGCCGTTTTACTTTTTTGATTTTAGCTATACTTTTTTTTTATGAGGATACTTTCACTTTTGAAAGTATCACCATAAAAAAACTGCAAACGAAATCGAAAAATTACAAAAAGACCTTTTCAGAGATCAACCTCAGCTATCCAGTGAAAGAAAAAATATTAAAAATATCGAAATGTAAACGAGATATTTAAAAAGAACACTCCCACAGGTTTAACATTAGCTTGCGAGTGTCTTTGTGTGACTGAAGTAACCCCACAAGAGAAATTATACTGCCACGAATAATTTAAATATTAATAAGCAATCTATTTAAATTGAAAAGAATTTCGCTTTTGAATTTTAGTGAGAAAATGACGTCAATAAAAATGTAATTATACTTTTTATTTTCTCCTTTTCCCTCTTTTATCGCTAAAAATGGAAAAACGTAGCTGCTATCTTTGGAGAAAATTCGTTAAAAGTTATAGACCAGCAGGCAGCTTCACAAACCATCACCTCAACAAGTTGACGGCTCAAATTCCAGGACTAGGCAGAACTCGATTCGCATATTAAAATGCAACTGGTCTACCAAGCAATATCTTGTTGGAAAAGACCTGTAAGCACGATTTTAGTGGCTGACTGGTAGGTTACCAGTGTGTTTTCCTGCTCCCATTTCTCAATGTTTTCGTACATTTGGGTGCAGGAAAACACAATGATAAACCAACCTATCATCCACTAAAATCGGTGTCTGCAGGTTATTTCCGCCAAGATATGACTTGGCAGTCCAGTTGCATTTTAATAGCCTAATCGAGTTCTGTCTAAATTCGAATTTCAGCTGTCAACACGATGAGATGATGGTCTGTGCAACCGCTACCTAGTCTATTAAAAAAAAAAAAAAAAAAAAAAAAAACCCAGAAACATATTTCAATTTTGAAATGCTGAGAGCTTATATGTCATTCTCATATCCATGTAAATGAGAATGACATATAAGATTGACCCATAACTGACGTTAATTTCATCTTTCCTTCTTTTGTCCCTGAAAATGAAAAAAACTTAACTGCCATTTTTGGAGGAACTTTGTTAAAAGTTACAAAATAATAATAATAATAATAATAATAAATAATGTATCGGAAACAAATTTAAATTTTAAGATTCTGAGAGCTTATATGACATTCTCATATCCATGCAAATAACTGATATTAATTTAACCTTTTCCTCTTTTATCCCTAAAAATAGAAATCATAGCTGCCGTCTTTGGAGAAACTTCGTTAAAAGTTACAAGAAGAAAATAATAATAATAATAAAAATAATAATACATCGGAAAAAAATTAAAATTTTAAAATTCTGAGAGCTTATATGACATCCTCGGATCCATGCTGGACTGGCGTTCATTTCATCAGTCTGTTTTCTATATTATAGAAAGCATAGAAAAAGTAGTTGTGAATGACAAACAGAAAGTCATATTTTAAACCTTAACTGCTGTTAGCAGTCTCACAGACAGCTTCTTTTTTAATTTTTCGCAATTTAACTTGTAATTTTCCGTTAAGGCTGTTCTTAACTGCTCTGCTCAACAAGCGCAAAACGTTTTGACACATTTACAAATTCATTTTTTAGCGGAAAGATATAAAATTGGAAAGCTTTCCCATGGAAGCGATTTGGAATCGAACTGTTTTTTCCATTTTTGGATTAATAGATTACCTATTGAGTTATAAGCGATTATGGTCACGTGACAAAGACGATTTTCGCCCTTGACGGACTGGTTTTTCTGCTTTCTTCGGGCACTTCAGTTCAAAACGTCATCTTTGACACTATTTTCTGAAAGATCTATTGCGTTTGCAAAAAAACGGAAAAAATAGCTCGATTACATAGTTTCTGAACGATAACACCTGCTAGTTTCATGCATTTCCGAACAAAAATAAATTAAAACTTATGTCAGAAAGTTGCCCTTTTGGATTTGAGAACAGCCTTAACTATCGATAATGGTGAAAGTTTGTTTTGTTTCGAAACGAAAGAATTCTGAAAAGGTGAATTCGAATTATAATAAGAGACCTGAACATAAGTTTAATACAAAAACAGTATCGTATGATTTTATTCATCTTTGATCTCAGGGCCGCTCACAGTATTTTTGCGACAATTTTTGTCACAGCAGTTAATGGTTAATGTAATAGATTACTAAATGATGTTCAAAGGCCAAATTAAGTCATGCATGAGTTCAGAGAGCTGTATTCGAATGGTACAGTCATGGAAAGAAAATAAAGTAAACACCCTCTACTAACTCTGTAACTAATTATAATATAAGAAAGTTACTGGTACAAACGATTACAAATAAAGTCTACTTTTAAATGATGTATATAAAATTTGCTTAGGGGGTCATCTACAAATCAAAACCAGATCAAACTTTGTTTTTTTTCAATGGCAACACCCAATTTTGACAATATAATTTAAATCTTCGCTTCAAACTGTGATTAGAAACGAAATTTCATGTCATTTGGATGATAAGCTTTTGAATGATAAACATTTAAAATTTAGAGCTTCTAATGTTAAATTACATTTTCATGTCTTTATTAATATCTCCTGAAACTATAATCCTAATGTGATAATTTTGGGTGTGTTTATAATACTAAAAAAATCAAACATAAATACATTGAATTCGTAATTTTAAAAATTTTATAATAGGAATTATGAAATTAATATTCGAAAAAAAAAATGAGTTGCAACCTACATTTTTTTTTTTTTTTTTTTTTGATAGATTTATAATTATTATGTCTTGCTTTATGCGAATTCTCAATTTCAAATTTTTCGAATTATTATTTAAAAACCTCAAAAATGGTGGTTTAAGTGATGTGTAGAAAAACATAATTTGAAAAAAATATATTTTACTCATTTTATTGAAACATTTGGTCTGGCAATAGTCGAAGCATATTAAGCGAGTGAAATGGCTATATTGGCAAGAAATAATACATTAATAGAACTGATATAGTCATTCTGTAGCATTTCAACAATCGAGTACCGAACTTCAATTTGGACTCCCCCAAAATAGGCTCATTTCAAAGTAATTAATTTCTTTGAAACTCATCGTACGAATTTTATGAAAATTTGTTTTAGGCTTATTGAAGGGTGTAGAATTCATTTATGGTGCCAAACTTGGGCATTGCTATATATATATATATATATATATATATATATATATAAGTTTGGGTTCGTTTTGAATGTAGATGGCCCTCTAAGCAAATTTTATATACATCATTTAAAAGAAGACTTTATTTCCAATAGTTTGGTACCAATAATTTTCCTCTGCAATAATTTGTTGAAGAGTTAGTAGGGGAGGTTTACTATTTTTCCCCACGACTGTACCGTTTATTCTATAAGCCATTTTATCAAGGATTTTTTTTAAATTATAAATTTACTAAGATACATTTATTACTCAGAAAAATAATTGAAAAAACCCATAGATTCTTAATGCTTCCACTCTTTTTTCTTACCCACAGGCCTTTAAAAGTATGGGCAGAGATAAATTTACTGAAGGAGAAATCCAGAAAATGGAGAAACTCATCGCACCAGCTAAGGGAAGAATAAAACGGAATTAATTTCATTTCAACGAAGCTATTTAGAGGCTGTTTATTTCATTTCTTACTGCTTATAGAAAACCGCATGTACTTTTTAAAAATTTAACATTTTTAAGGTAAAATTCTATTGTTATGTTAATAAAACCAAAATTCCTTCACTATGAATTTGTTTTCTTAAAATTTCAAACGTCTTATGGTATTCCATTTACTATCATTACATTGGGTTGCCCGGAAAGTTCTGAGCAAGTTTCGTGAGATTTATACATGGTTCCTATGGATCAGGGAAAAACCTGGAAAACAGGGAAAAGTCAGGGAATTCGAAAATTTAAGTAAAAAGTTAGGGAAAATTTTAAATATTTGAAGTGGTCAGAGAAAAGTCAGGGGATTTTTGATGTACTACTTTCCACTAGAATCTCGGTTATTGTAAATGAAAAAATTTTTAATTAATTATTTATCCAATCTAAAATTTTTATATAAAATTTATGCAAAATAACAATAGCATAATATGAAAAATAACTAAATATCGGAAATTGAACAGCGCATACTTTTTTTCTCACTTATCTATATTAAAGTTGTCCATTGTGGCGGGTTTTACAACAATATATAATACAAATTTTTATCGAGAAAGGTCAGGGAAAACCTGAAAAAGTCAGGGAATTTTTTACCAAAATTGTGCAGGAGCCCTGTAATATAGCAAGCAAAAAATTATGAAGACCTTTTTTTTTTTTTTTTTTTTTAGCAAAAAACAAGAAATAATTAAAGCTTTATATTTCAAAATATATCTTTTTTGCAAATAAAATCGTAAGACGAATTGCAAAATTCCATCTTGAGTTGATCATAAAATATAATGTGAATTTTAAAAGTTTATAGTTTACTTAAAAGGTGACTATAAACAATATAGATCTTAAAAGTATAAAATATACATTTTATTAACCTCTGAATACTTTCGGCTGGCATCCGCAGCTTTATCAGGGAGAAATTATCCATCATAATTGAAGAGCTGAGTGGATGAACATGTTATGCCACATTTTCTAAATTTTTATTTTATGTTTTGGATGAAAGCGTTATGAGGTATCCTATCACATGGTGAAGCTAAAATACTAAGATTCTATTTAGTCTTGAAGATTTAAGACATTATTCATTAATATTTAATATTTTAATATTTAATAATGCCAATAATATTAATAATTTTTAATATTTTAAAATTAAATATGAATAAGTTTTTCTGAGAGAGTTTAGTACCATACCTGTTAATATTTTAAACACGTGGTATCAAACAGAAAATAAATCATTAAAATTTACAGCAAAAACTTTTACCTCAAATTTCTCGAAATGTAATTTTTGCTACGTAACATGTTCTTCCACTTAGCTCTTCAGTTATTAAGATGCCACTTGGCGTAGAATGATATAAATTTAAAAGCAAAGCTAAAAACGCCAGAATAAGCAAACATTCAGCAGACTAGTTTCGGTAGCGTTTAGCGTACCGTCCTCAGTGCAAAGAATAACGGAAACTTGCTCATTTATATAGAGGAGAAGCGGATTCAACTGAAAAAGATCATTAACCAATGGGGAAACAGGAAAAAGCGGGTACCAGCCAATGGGAGAATAGTAAAGGTAACGCCACCAGAAATGTGAAAAAAAATGGTAGTAATTAAACAAAAGAGGATTTTATGAAATATTTCCAGCAATCTCATAAAGAGGGAATAGCGAATTCACTATTAACAATATTGTCATAATTTTTGTAGATATGAAATGCTTCAAGAAAGTTAAGTTCGTGTATAGAAGTGGGTTTAGAGATGATTTTGGCTGAATTAAAATCAAAAGAGTGGTTCATCTCCCAGCAATGTTTAGCAATTGAAGAGTTATTGGTTTCCTGTTTTTGAATATATTGTTGGTGTTCTTTAATACGAAATTTAAAACCCCGTTTGGTCCGTCCAATATAGGATAGACCGCACTGGCAATCAATATTATAGATACCCCATGAGTTGTATATCTCAATAGGATCTTTGAGTTTCGAGAGACTAAGCTTATTCGTAGGGGTAAAAATTATTCTGAAGTCATGCTGTCTAAGAATTTTGGCAATAGGAAAGCTGGATTTAGGAAAGAAAGGTAACACAATGCTGCTTCTGGAAAGAGAAGAGGACTGATTTGAGTTAGAGGCACGTGGTTGCTGTAGTTTACGTAAAGCAGTATCGATAATAGAAGGGCTGTAACCTGTGCCAATCGCAATGGCTCTAAGATATTGAATTTCGCTATTAAGGCTGTTCTTAACTGCTCTGCTCAACAAGCGCAAAACGTTTTGACATATTTACAAATTCATTTTTTAACAGAAAGACATAAAATTGGAAAGCCTGGCCATGGAAGAGATTTGGAATTGAACTGTTTTTTTTATATTTTTTGATCAATAAATTACCTATTGAGTTATAAGCGATTTTGATCACGTGACAAACACGTTTTTTGCCCGCTCTTCAGTGGATATTCTACACTGTTAAAAATATTTCTGTAAAGCAACAGAAGATTTCTGGCAGCAAAAAGTTGCCAGAAAATATCTGTTTTCAGAAAATGTCTGTTAACGAAAAAATACGTTATCAGACTAGAGAAATACGTAGTCATACAGGCACTTCATGCTGACAATTGACGCTTTTCCCAACAGTCAAAATTTGTAGGACGATTCCTGTTGGCGAGGGGGGGGGGGGGAGGTTCTATTTAACAGGAGAATCGCGTATTATAGGTTAGGTACAGGGCAAATTTCTATTTACCGATCGTCTTGTTTATATTAATAATAATAAGTATTTCTTTTATAAGAAATTCGCCTCCGAATTTTTACAAAATTAATTTAAATAGCTTATTCGCAATACAATTTTCAAACGCATTTATATAGATTTTGTAACATAAACGCATTAAAAATTGGAATAAGTGAAAGAAGTCATCTTAAACATTTTTTTGCATGGAATAAAAAAAAAAAAATAAAAAAAAAAAAAAATTCGGTAATTCCCCCCCCCTCCCCCCTCATAAAAATGTTTATTAATAAAATAAATATGAATCTATTGAATGTTATTTCGAATTAAAACAGCTTTATTACTTATTTATCCAATATTTCAGAAAATTTATTAGGTTAAGTTAGTGATGTTTGTTAATTACGTAAATAATATAGCTACCACCAATTTTTACAGTTTTCCCGAATAGCAAGCTTTGTGTTATTCAATCGAAAAAATTCTGAGACGACTTCCATTAGAAATATGTGATAATATAAAAGTTGGTAGCTAAGAGCAAAGATGTAAAACGTAAAAGAAGAGCCACTAAAATTTAAATAAACGTCACCGTAAAAAAAAAAAAAAAAAAAAAAAAAAAACATATATATATATTTTATTTCAGCTAAAGTAATAAAGTGAGTTTTCATTCTTCTTAAAAATATATAATGTTTTTCCGTACATAGAAAATGATAATCAACTAAATAAGGGAAAAAAAATTATATAATTTAAATTAAAATTTTAAACAAAATTAAACTTGCTGATAATATGAAAGGAATGGTTAAAACTTGCGAATAATTTTCAAAATAATTCAGAGTTGTAGTTCAAATTTTTATTTCATTAAATGGAACAAATGTGATAAATTTAAACAGTAAAAACATATGAACGGCGATCAGATTTAATAAATATTATTCTGGTTAGTATTAAAGGAAAATATCAGTTATCTATTACTATAATAATTAATACAGCTACTGCGTGTTTATTATTTAAACTCCAAAACTTATTTATGTCAATCGCTGACAAAGTTAATTTAAAAACTCAATATATATGAAGTAAAATTAAACTCTCTAAGTCATAAAAATAACAAATTTAATAAGTAATCATTCTATAGCTATGTAAAAGTAAAAATTCAAGATTTGTAAACTAATTATAAAGCTGGATTATGAATTTAGCATAAAATAAACAATTAAGCAAAAAATAATCTCCAATTATTAACAGAATTATATGAATTAGTTACTAATGCACTTGAATAAATTATGAAGTATAAAGTAATACTAATAATTTAAGTAAATCATGCATTATAAATAAATAAATAAATAAATAAATAAATTGCTTTTTAAGGTTTTTAACAAATTGAAAAAAAATCATACATATTATTATGTTTCGGAAAAACATTGTTCAATATTTCAAAGAAGAATGAAAACATACCTTGTTATGTTTGTTTAAAAAAAAAAAAAAAAAAAAAAAAAAAAAAAACAGAATAAATCCTTTTGCTGGCTCTTCTTCTCAATATGTGCTTTTAATGGGAACTTTTTTACTGTGAATTTTATGCAAAAAATTCGTTAGATCTTATTTATTCTTTTTAGATGACCAATATTCTACCCTGCCATTTTATACAACACACAACAGATATTTCAAGATAGAAGCTTCAAGTTTTCCTAACTGAATGAAAGCGTCAGCGTGTGTTCGGTGGTTAAACCAATAATAAATGGTCATTCTAAATGACCTTGTAGACGTCAGCGGGGTCCTCCGAGGGGATCTCCCGCGAAAACTATTTCTGTTGCAATATGACAGACTTTTTCTGTTGTAGTGAAGACGTAATGGAAAAAAAAAAGGCTCTTTTGTTGTTTGACAGGAAAATAAGTCATATGAAGATGAAATAACATAAGAATTATGTTAACGTAATTTTTAATGTCGAAATTCGACAATTTTTTTCTGTTATCTTAAGATTTTTTTTACAGTGTACTTTCGCGCAGAACTTCGGTTCAAAACGTTCACTTTGACACTATTTTCTTAAATATCTATTGCGTTTGCAAAAAAATAGAAAAAACATCTTGATTACATAGTTTCTGGGCAACAACACCTGCAGTTTCATGCATTTTCAAATAAAAATAAATTAAAACTTATGTCAGAAAGTTGCCCTTTTGGATTTGAGAACACCCTAAAGGGTGCATTCCAATCCAAACTGCTTTCTTTCTGAGTTATTTATAAATTCGTTTTTGCTCCCAGACGCATCAAACTGGCAAATTCTCTTATTTAGAAACCACATAAGGTGCCGTGTTTGTCGATTTTCTTGATAAATGCAGAAAATATTGCAAAATATGCTGTCAAAGTTGGCATTTTGAACCGAAATTTTCGAAGCGAGAGAGCTGAGAACGATAAAAAAAGTCATGCTGAGAAAATAATTAGTTTATAAATCCAGTTCTAATTAACTGAGCAAAAAATGAAATCACACGGCCTCTTACACATCTCTTCAAAAATCACCTCAGCAAGTTTCATGTTTTTACTTTTAAAAATGAGTCTCAAAATGTTTCAGAAAATCTTGAACTGTTGAGGGTGGAAAAATATTGTTTCGAATACATCCTTAAGATGAAAGAGGATGTATAAATAAACAATTTGAAAAGTGCATAACATATTTGGAAACATAATTTCTCTATTACCATCAGCAATCGGAAAAAATATTCGATTTTTTTGTGCAATCCTCTATAGATGATTATAGATTTGTATGTATACTACACAGTATGCTAAAAGTTAGTTAAGTTAAACGAATAGCACAGATGAAGTTTTCCATTCAGCAATTTACGTGAATAAATGGAAATGTACTTGAGAAATTTTGTGCAGCCCTGTATATGATCTATAACATTTTTACACCCCAAGTAATATTAAAAAATATACTTCAATTTAAAAACACGTACCACAAATGAAATCGCACTTCCAGCAATTGTTGTTCATGAGTTTCTATAGTTCAATTATTGTTCAATTTCTTCCGCAGTCAAACTTTTTTTGTGCGTGTCTGTAAATAACGATAAATTCTATGTACACCCTATTCTACAGTAAGCGCCATGTAGTACACTTAAGCAATATATTTGAGTTTCAGTCTGATTAAAATAGTGTAACATCATAAAATACACCGCAAACAATTTTTCATCCTAAACCGTAATGTAAAGGAATTCTTTTGGGTGTCCTTATAAATGAAACGTATATGCTTCAATACCGAACGTGTCATAGTGATACCAGGGATCTGCTTAGGAAAATTTTAGGTCCTTTAAGGCTGTTCTTAACTGCTCTGCTCAACAAGCGGAAAACGTTTTGACATATTTACAAATTCATTTTTTAACGGAAAGATATAAAATTGGAAAGCCTGGCCATGGAAGCGATTTGGAATCGAACTGTTGTTCCCATTTTTTGGTAAATAAATTACCTATTGAGTTACCGGGTGTCCCAAAAAGGACTGACTGATTTTAAAATTCAATAACTTCCAAACGGTGACAGATATTAAAAAAATTCTTGCAGGAGGGTTATGCATAAAGTCAAAAGTTTTTTACAGTGATTTTCGATTTTAGTTCGAATTACAAACAATAGATGGCGCTGCGATCAATAGAGGCTAAATTCAGGCTCGATTTTTGGTACTTCGTGGCCCGGATAATACATTTCCATCTCCTTTTTCTGCATGGAACAACAGAAAGGACCAAAAATCGAGCCTGTATTTAGGGACTATTGCTTACAGCGCCATCTATTGTTTGTAATTCGAACTAAAATCGAAAATCACTGTAATAAAACTTTTGACTTTATGCATAACCCTCCTGCAAGAATTTTTTTAATATCTGTCACCGTTTGGAAGTTATTGAATTTTAAAATCAGTCAGTCCTTTTTGGGACACCCGGTATAAGCGAATTTGATCACTTGACAAACACGTTTTTCGCCCACTCTTGAGTGCTCTTCCTCCCTTTGCGCGGAAATTCGGTTCAAAACGTCCACTTTGACATTATTTTCTGAAAGATCTATTGCGTTTGCAAAAAAATGGAAAAAACAGCTCCATGACATAGTTTCTGAACAACAACACCAGCTAGTTTCATCCATTTTCGAACAAAAATAAATTAAAACTTATGTCAGAAAGTTGTCCTTTTCGATTTGAGGACACCCTTAAAGGACCTTTCACAAATTTTTTTATCTTAAAACAGGACCCTTCACAAAACTTTTCCTCCTAAAAAGGACTCTTCACAAATCTTTCTCTCCCAAAACAGGACCCTTGACAAAATGCTTTGTCTTATAAATGGATCTTTTACAAAATTTTTCCATCTTCAGTTTGAACTTTTCAAAATTTAATTGTTTCAAAATAAAATCTGACTTGTAAAAAAACAGCTGAACTCATCAAATAACATATTACTTAGCTTTTCTGTATATGAAGAATAGAACCTGAATAGAACTATAATTTCAAATTCACATAATTCTGACAATAATTTTCACAAATATACGAAAAACTTCACAATTTTACAGAAACAAGACCCTGTGAGAAAAATCTGGACAGGGCCCTGGATACCCAATATCATCTATGAATTTTATGGCAATCGGACTATGTTTACGCGAGTTAAAACACGGATGGACGACAGACAGACAGACAAACCGAATTCATAAATGTTTTTCAACTTTGTTGGAAACTATTAAAAATCAAGCCTTGATCGGTCCCATGGACTCGGTCTGAACTTGTCTTGTCTCTAGTCCCCACACAGTGTAAATGGCAGAGGATTTCTTTAGCATATTTAAACCTCGTGCAACTATTTCATTTGAAATAGTTTAAGGGGGTGGGGGGGGGGGGCACATTTTAAAATATTTTTTATTTAATGAGTTAAAATTTTGAAATATTTTTGTGATGGTTAACCATATCATTTGTAAACAAAATCACATGATAAAACTTCTCATAATTAATTATTTTTTTTATTTAAAATTTATTAAGAAATTGGGGTAATTTAAAATCGGTATAACTCGAAGTATTATATGTAGATTTTGATTTTTTTTCATTTAAATAAACAGAAATATATAAGTTTTAATACTTATTCAGCATTTTTTAAAATATTAATTTAAATGAAAATTAAAAATATTTAAAGAAAAAAAAAATGATGTAACTGTTTTGTTTAAAATCATATTTTCAAAAGTAAATATTTTTTCAAATTTTCTGAATCAAAATTAAAGTAAAACAATTGAAAAAGACATGTTCCAAGTTTGAAACATCTAGCTTTAACGGTTTTTGACTTATAACAACTTAAATACGAGAAATGGTAAAAAAACCCATCATGAAGAAAAACGCATTTTCACAAGAAGTCGTTTTTATGACAACAATTGCTTCAAAGCTAGATTTTGAAAACAAACCAAAACGAAAAAATTAATATTTCCTGTTCCAGTTAAGATAGAAGCATGATTTAAACGTCATTTTAAGTAGAAAAAAAAGCAGAAAAATTTTAATGCAATAAAATATTTTTGGAAAATTGGAAGATTTTGTGTCCTGGACCCCCTTAATTGAAGTATTTCGGGAACAAACTTTCTGGTGCATTTCGTCTTCACATGCTAATCTATTGAGCAAAGAATGTGTATTCTTATTTCAGAATTTTCATTCTTATCTAAAGCTCCCACAGGTTCATTATTCAAAGAAGGTAAGCGGATTAAAATTTCTGATGGATAAGAATAAACTACAAAAGAAACTGCTGAATTATATACTTAATTAAAAGAAAAAAAATGAAATGAGATAATTTAATGTATTCACTTAGTTTAAAACCAATTAATTCATTCGTTTTATAATGAAATTTCTCACTAAATCAACATTGTTTCATTGAAGCAATGTGACTTTTCCAAGAAATTAAAAGTTAATGCCTTTTAAATACCGAGATACGTCTTTAAAATTTCGATTAGAAATATGCCGATTTAACTCACAATTCAATGATAATAAATAACCTTATGTTATCATTTCTTAATTTTTTAATGCAAAAAGGTACTATGAATTAGGCGAAAATTAATAAATGGGATGTTTTTGAGAAATAATTTATTTTAAGGGATTACTTGAATTAAAATGACTTACAGAAAGCGCATTTTAATTTATAATATATTAATAACTTAAAACAAAATATAAATACATTGTTAAATTTGAGAAGCTGAATCTACTGTCTTTTGGATTCATTTTTTTCTCGTTTCCAAATACAATTTTATTTCATACAACTCTGCATACTCAGATATAACTAACCGAAATTTAACTTTCTTGCCGATAAACATAAATGAATTTTTTTTCATTACCCCATTTTATATATTACAGCTTTTAAGAGACATTGTTTTAAAATGTGTATGAAGAATCGTGGGGAAAAAAGGATAACCTCCACTCCGTATTCCAACTTTGCAAATCATCTCATAAAAATGTGACTGGTGCCAACGGTTTGATAACAACGTCTAATAACACTTGGTCAACAAATTTGAACTTTTGCTCTGTCCTAAAACATAAATTAGTTGTTTTTTATGCGGTTTTTATGCTGATTCCGAATCTAGTTTTAGATTTGCTCCAGCACTCAAGTTTGAGAGATATTTGCATATTTCAATTTATGCAAATTTAGTAAATTTTATACAATTATTTGCAAATTTAAGGTATAAAGCAATATAAGATAGGGTTTTTTGTTTTACGTTATGATTACTACCTAATTTACTTCACAAAAACGTTGTTTCTGAGATTATACTGACATGTGACTGTAAAATATTGTACCTAATTTGTATATTATTCATGTTTTTCTAATAATGTTTCTTGACGTTCAAATATTTCTGCCGCACGAGTACGCTAATATGTTTCTAAAGCAGTTTTTTGAGCTGATTTCAAATCTTGTATCTGTTTTCTTCTATAACGTCTAGTTTTTTTAAAAAACGTGAAATTTTAGTTTTTGGTCAAAAAAAGCCAGAAATAGTTTTTTATATTACTTTGTATGATAAACTTCAACTAGTTAGGATAGATTCTACTACTTATTTTTTTTTCCGATTATATAAATTTTTGTTTATGTCTCTGATATGAATCTGACCCTGTTCACCTTCTTGTCAATGAATTACATACCCCTAAAAAGCATCTTATATCAAACCTGTGTTAATGCCGTGCAAAAGCAAAAATTCATCTTACTCAAAAAAAAAAAAAAAAAAAAAAAAAAAAAAAAAGACATGACATAAGAAAACAGACTGCAGATTTGAAATCAGCATAGAAAGCTAGTCTAGAAAAACATTACGTCAATTCTGTGGCAACTATTTTAAAGTTGATAGTGATGTAAACATTACACCATTGAAAAATATGCAAATTAGGCTTAATAACTGATAAATAAATGTTAAGAATAAGCAAATCGTGACATTTATCTGAAGCAAATAGTCAAGTAGTCATTATCTAGAAAACGTAATTAGATGTGACATATATTGTATCTAAAATTTGCATAAAATTGCACAAAAAGCTTAAATTTGCATAAATTTAAATATGCAAATTACTCACAACCTGGACCACCTAGAGATATACGGAAAGCATATTAGGAATCAGCGCCAAAAACTGATCTAGAATCAACTATTTTTAGTTCTAGGACAAAACCACTCTTGTACAGTGATAATCAATAATGATTTCTACACTTACAGTATTCTATTGTAATGCACTTGTAAAACATGGACTTCCGAAACAAAATATCGGACAATTTTTGCATCATATACTAATCTAATGAGTAAAGAATGTGTATTCTTATTTCAGAAATTTTATTCTTATCTAAAACTCCCACAGGTTCGTTATTCAAAGAAGATAAGCGGATTAAAATTTCTGATGGATTATAATAAACTGCAAAAGAAACTGCTGATTTATATATTTAATTAGAAAAAAAATGAAATGAGAGAATTTAATGTATTCACTTAGTTTAAAACTAATTAACTCATTCTTTTTATAAAGGAATCTCTCAAAAAATCAACATTGTTTCATTGAAGCAATGTGACTTTTCTAGGAAATTAAAAGTTAAGGCCTTTTAACCCTTAAATGCCTGATTTTTCAAAAATCATTGTAATAATGTTTTTCGGCTTTCATTTTTTAAATAAATCTTGGGAAAAATACTTAAAAAAATTATATTTTGTTTTAAGTATGGTTTACGGCTAAAAAACAGTTTGTTACTAATCGGCAATACTGGTCTTTAATTCAAAAAATAATTTTCCTTGATAAAATTCTATAATATTAAACACACAAGAATTTTAGGAACTATAATAAGAAATAAATTTTACTTGCTCACTGCAGAATAAAATAGGGTATTTCGCAAGCTTCCAAACAATACAAAAAGAACAAGTAGAAACAATTGAAAAAATAAATCTATCTTTATTCTTAAACAGCCCAAGTGTTGCCATCTACATGTTGAAAATCAATTTAATAATATTTTCATAATATATTTTATTGGCAACATTAGGCATTATAGCTTCAATATTATTCTAATTGTATTTTAGGGCCTAAATTGGGTATGTTGCCGAAAAGCAACACCCGGCATTTAAGGGTTAAATATTGAGAGATGTCTTTTAGAAATGGCCGATTCAACTCACGTTTGAAGGGTAACAAATAACCCTATGTTAGAATTTCTTACTTTCATGGTTTATGAATTAGGCGAAAATTGATAAGTGAACTATTTTTGAAAAAATAATTTATTTTAAGGGATTACTTAACCCTTAAATGCCGGGTGTTGCTTTTCGGCAACATACCCAATTTAGGGTCTAAAATACTATTAGAATAATATTGAAGCTATAATGCCTAATGTTGCCAATAAAATACATTCTGAAAATATTATAAAATCGATTTTCAACATGTAGTTGGCAACACTTGGGCTGTTTAAGAATAAAGATAGATTTATTTTTTCAATTGTTGCTACTTGCTCCTTTTGTTTTGTTTGGAAACTTGCGAAATACCCTATTTTGTTCTGCAGTGAGCAAGTAAAATTTATTTCTTATCATAGTTCCTAAAATTCTTGTGTGTTTAATATTATAGAATTTTATCAAGGAAAATTATTCTTTCAATTAAAGACCAGTATTTCCGATTAGTAACAAACTGTTTTTTAGCCGTAAACCATGCTTAAAACAAAATATGATTTTTTAAAGTATTTTTCCCATGATTTATTTAAAAAATGAAAGCCGAAAAACATTATTACAATGATTTTTGAAAAATCAGGCATTTAAGGGTTAAATCAAAAAGATTAAAAAAAGTCGCATTTTAAATTATAATACGTTAATTTCTTAAAACAAAATGTAAATACACCGTTTAATTTGAGAACCCGAATCTACTGTCTTTTTCATTCTTTTTTTTTTTCTTTTTAAGGGCAATTTTATCTCATACAACTGCACACTCCGATATATATAAGTAACCATATGATCTCGTCGATAAACATAAATGAAATTTTGCATTACTACATTACAGGTTTTAAGAGAATGGTTTTAAAATACGTATGAACAATCAGGGAAAAAAAAGGGTATCACTCCGTATTCTAACTTTGCAAATCATCTCATAAAAATGTGACTGGTGCCAACGGTTTAATAATAACGTCTAATAATCAAATAATAAACTCCCCCCACTCCGTATTCTAACTTTGCAAATCATCTCATAAAAATGTGACTGGTGCAAACGGTTTAATAATAACGTCTAATAATCAAATAATAAACTCTATACTTAAAATATTCGATTGTAAAGCTATTGTAAAACATGGACT
The DNA here is from genome assembly GCA_963932465.1 of Maratus speciosus. Classification (NCBI taxonomy): domain Eukaryota; kingdom Metazoa; phylum Arthropoda; class Arachnida; order Araneae; family Salticidae; genus Maratus; species Maratus speciosus. The sequence continues at coordinate 233,494,708 of OZ010798.1, read as the reverse complement.
TCCGCAACAAAATATCAGACAATTTTTGTATCCTATATTAATCTAACGAGTAAAGATGCATATAGTCTTATTTGAGAATTTTCTTTCTTATCTAAAGCTCACACAAGTTTCTTATTCAAAGAAGATAAGCGGATTAAAATTTCTGATGGATTATAATAAACTACAAAGGCTCAGTTAATTAGGTAAAAAAAATGAAATGAGATAATTTAATATATTCACTTAGTTTAAAACTAATTAACTCATACGTTTTATAATGGAATTTCTCAGTAAATCAACATTGTTTCATTGAAGCAATGTAACTTTCCCTAGAATTTAAAAGTTAAAGCCTTCTAAATACTGAGATATGTCTTTTAGAAATATTCAATTCAACTCACATTTGAATTATAATAAGTAACCTTATGTTAGAATTTCTTAATTTTAGGGATTATGAATTAGGCGAAAATTGTTAAGTTGAATGTTTTTGAAAAATTAATTTATTTTAAGGGATTACTTAAATCAAAAATATTTAAAGAAGACTCATTTTGAATTATAATATATTAATTAAAACAAAATGTAAAGACACTGCTGTTAAATTTGAGAACCTGAATCTAATGAAATTTAAGTCTGATTCATTCATTTTTTCCCCGTCGATAAACATAAATGAAGTTTTACATTACTCCATTTTATATATTACAGCTTTTAAGAGAAATTGTTTTTGTATATGTACGAACAATCGTGGGAAAAAGAAGGGTATAGCTTTACTCCGTACACTAACTTTACAAATCATCTCATAAAAATGTGACTGCTGCCAACGGTTTAATAAAAACGCCTAACAATAACAAATATAAACAAATAATAAATTCTATAATTAAAATATTCGATAGTAAACCAATTATAAAACATGGACTCCTGGAACGAAATATCAAACAATTGTTGTATCATATATTAATCTATTGAACAAAGTCTATTCTTATTTCAGAATTTCCATTCTTATGTAAAGCTCACACAGGTTTGTTATTCAAAGAAGATAAGTGGATTAAAATTTTTGATGGATTATAATAAACTGCAAAAAAATGTGCTGAATTATATGCTTAATTAAAAAAAATGAAATGAGATAATTTAATGCATTCACTTAGTTTAAAACTAATTAACTCATTCGTTTTATAATTGAATCTCTCAGTAAATCAACAGTGTTTCATTGAAGCAATGTGACTTTTCCAAGAAATTAAAAGTTGAAGCCTTTTAAATACTGAGATATGTCTTTTAGAAATGGTCGATTCAACTCACATTTTAATGATAATAATTATGTCAGGATCGCTTTCATTATATTGCAACATTATAATGCAGAAAAGGGTTATAAATTAAGCAAAAATTGAAATTTAGAATGGTTTTGAAAAATTAATTTCTTTAAGGGATTACTTAAAGCGAAAAGATTTACAGAAGACGCAATTTAAATTGTAGCATATTAATAACTTAAGGCTGTTCTCAACTGCTCTGCTCAACAAGCGTAAAACTTTTTGACACATTTACAAATTCATTTTTTAACGGAAAGATATAAAATTCGAAGGCCTGACTAGGGAAGTGATTTGGAATCGAACTTTGTTTTCCATTTTTTGATAAATAAATTACCTATCGAGTTATAAGCAATTTTGATCATGTGATAATCACGTTTTTCAACCTTCATTGACTGGCTATTCTTCTTTCGCGCGGAAATTCGGTTCAAAATGTCCACTTTGACACTATTATCTAAGAGATCTGCTGTGTATGCAAAAAACAAAAAACAAAAAAGAAAAAAACCAGCTTTATTACATAGTTTCTAAACAACAACACCTGCTAGTTTCCGGCATTTCCGAACAAAAATAAATTAAAACTTATGTCATAAAGTTGCCCTTTTGGACTTGAGAACAGCCTTAAAACAAAAATTTAGGAACTTGAATCTACTGCCTCCCCCCCCCCCTGTAGAATTGCATCTTATACATACATCTTTATATGTAGTGTGTTACAATTATGGGAAAAAAGGGCATCCCCTCACCCTCCCCCCCCCACACACATACAAAGTAAAGAGAAAGAATATAGATGGTCAAGCCCAGGTGGTTTCACTAGTGGAATCATGACGCCGAAATGCAACACTAAAATCCGTTACGTTCGGCCCAAACACAACCACGTAGTATTGCATGTCTTTGAATTCGTCTTATTAATATGAAATCCATCCCTTGTGAAATGCTACTTTAGAAGCTTAAACATAAACAGATCACTTTTGTTTAGAGAAATGCACGGGTGATGTCAAAGAATTCGGTCCCTGTTCCTTTTGCTTGTTTTGTTTAGGCCGAATGAGGACATTTAAATTTAAGCAATAACCGGCTTGGTATTGCAAACCGTTTTTGCGGATTACTACATCTCTATTCTTTCTCTTTACTGTGATCCCCCCCCCCCTCTACCCATCGCCGCAAACATTGCTGCAAATCATCGTATAAAAATGTGACTGTTGCCAACTGATTAACCAATTATATTCTTAAAATATGCTTCATGAATCGTCTACACCAGTGTGGTCCAATCCGCTGACCGCGGGCCACATGCGGCCTACCTTCTCATTTATGGGCCCTTGCCCTTCTTACTGGAAAAAAATATTTAAATTTAACATTTGGAAAAGACCGTTTACCATTCTTACTGCTTTAAGTTTTTAAGTAACGCTACTTTGCTTTTTTTTTAAGTTTACGCCAGCAGCACCTTACACTCTTCATTTCCCCTATAACGGCCATATTGAAGCTTCACTCTTCGATCGTTAGAATCCGTGGCGTGCGTACTTCGATTTTCCCTATTCATTCAGTACTGTTCCTTCAGTACTGGTATCATTCAGTACTGGTATCATTCAGTACTGTTACAAAGGAGACAGGTGAGAAACGCGAGAAGCAGTCCCGCCTCCAGGCGACGGGTTATCGCCAGTGATTGGCTGCCGATCGTTCTTGTACTGTGCAGGATTTTCTAGAAGGTTTCGGAGCACAGGGTAGTTCGGAGTGGTTCGAAAAATATAGTACGACGAGAGATTGTTATTGTCGTTGTCTCGAGAGTGGTACCTAAAATGGCGAAACTAAAGCAACGGCGTGTTAAGTGTGAGAAACGACAATTTCAGTCAAAGTGACAGGAAAGTTACTTTTTGTTGAACATAATGGAAAACCACACTGTGTTATCGGCTCTTAAGTCTTAGGTGTTTCGAAGGAGTATAACGTAAATGGTCACTGTACAAGCTTGCATAAATCAAAATACGATCAACCAGGGAAGTGCCAGCTCATTAAAAGATGTGCTGTAAAAATGGCATCTTCATTTGGGACATAATACCCAGATAGCATGAACATTAGCAGCAAGTTTGACTTTTTCTGATATTATCTTGCCGTGATTCGCAGCAGATCTCCCGTAATGTATACCATCATCCACTTGCATGAGTAGTTTGTTGTGAAACTTATGGCAAGACTGTCTTTAATTTACGAAAGTAAAAAATTTCTCTGTTGAGAGAATAGACAATCAGCAGATACGCAAAAATTGCAGAAATTTTATTCGGCTGGTACCGCTTTTTTTAAACGCTATACTTATCAAATATCAAAAAAGGCTAGGATTGAAATGCACAAATATTGCCTTAAGTTGTTTATGGTGCTAAAAACGAAGCATGCACCTTAACAGTGCGTATGCATCAATAGACCTGATCATGTCCATGGACCCCTTCGAAGGGGTTAAATTTATAGTGCAGCAGTTGCAAACAGTTAATGTGGTATGGAAAGATTACTATCTTGCAGTAAGTTTGCAGTATTTTTGATTACTTGTTTGTCGTTAATTTGCAATAAATGTGATACAGCATGAATTTAACTTGCACGACAAGTTAACTGCAAGTTCAAAGTGTGATGACTTCGGTGTTTGCGTTATCTTGCTGCAGTCGTGTTATGAACTTTCACTTTTGTCATGCTGAGCTTGCGGCGACTTTGCAGGTTTTCAAAGCAAGACTTTTGCAAATTTTCGGCAAACTAAAAATGCTACGTGGGTAAGATGGCTAAAAATTTTGAAACAACTTTTATGTCTCACCAGACAGTAAGCAGGGGTCTGTCCAGACTTTTCTCACAGGGTCCTGTTTTTGTGAAATTGTGAAGTTTTTCTTATTTTTGTGAAAATTCTAGTCATAATTTTGTGAATTTTAAATTATCGATGTCTTCATGTTATAGCCATCATATATAAAAAGCTAAGTAATATGCTCTTTGGTGAGTTAAACTGCTTACTTACAGGCCAGATTTTATTTTTAAATGACTAAATTTGTGAAAAGTTCAATTTGAAGGTGAAAAAATTCTGTGAAAGGCCTATTTAAGAGACAAATGATTTTGTGAAGGGTCCTGTTTTGGGATAAAATGTTTTGTGAAGGGTCCTGTTTGGGGATAAAAAATTTTGTGAAGGGTCCTGTTTTAAGATAGATTAATTTGTGAAGGGTCCTTTAAAGGACCTAAAATTTTCCTAAACATATCCCTGGTAAGTAAAATAATTAATGATATGGGTAGTGAAGTCTCATGTTCTCTCAAGGGCATTTTGAAAATAATGTGAATTTTACTCTCTAGCTCTAGATGATAGCTCTAGCACAGATATAAGTGACGTCAGTCAGCTCCTTATCTGTGTCAGAACAATAAACGAAGAATGTAAAGAAAAGGACATGAATTGTTTGCTTTTCCACTGCATTATACACCAGGAGGCTCTCTGAAGAAAAACTATAAAGCTCAGTGAGACAATGAAAACTGTTGTAAATACTTTAACTTTAATATGGGGAGTCAATAAAGCCCATAGACACAGAGCATTTATTAAATTCCTGGACAATTTGGAAGCTAAGTATGGTGACATTTCGTTGTACTGTGAAGTGCAATGGCTGAGTTCTGTAAAATGTCTGCAACAGTTTTTGGGTTGAGGAATGAAATTTTTGCTTTTCTCAGATATGAGAACATTGAGAATGAGAATCAAGAAAAACTGGAAGAAATTCAGTTTTTAAATAATCATGCTTTTCTGACTGATTTAACATCTCATCTAAATGATAAGACAGAATACAAAATATCTCTTAGCTTTATGGACATATTGAGGGCTTCCGCAGAAAACTTGATGTAATGCAGATTGCACTGAAGGCAAAAATTATGGCACACTTCCCATGTTGTCAGCAGTTGAAAGAAAAAAAAAAAGGTGACAAAAATTTTAGTATGTTTTATGAAACAATAATAGATATCAAAAAAGAGTTCCAGGACAGACCCCAAGATTTTGACTCCCTAAAACCAAAATTTGCGTTGTTCGACAACCCCATGGGCATCCTGCAAATGATATCGTTGTTTGGCTGTACACGTGCGTGCGAAAGCGCTTTTTTTGCTTTCAAACAAAATTAAATCAAAAACGAAAAATCGAATTGAAAGTGCTTCACTGAAATCGACCTTGAGACTTTGCCTTACTGAACTTGGACATTGATAAACTTGTACCAGTAAAGCACTGCCTATCTATTGCCCCTATTGATTTCTGGATTGTAAAATGAAGTGGTATATAGAACTTCTTTTAATATAAATTTTAATAAAAGTTTTTGAATGAAATATGTAATTCGTTTTCTTTCTGGAATGTCACTGGCCCTCACATACTTATCCTAAACATTGACTGACCACCGGATAACTAAAGGTTGGACCAGACTGGTCTACACATTGAAATGGTTATGACATACTCAGATGCAAGTAACCATACGATGTTGAAGATAAAAATAAATGAAATTTTGCATTACTCCATTTTATATATTGGTCAATATATGAAAATTGGACAATTTGCGTTCACTGCCAATATTATTTCATTATTTATACTAAAACCCAAAACTGAAAAATGTAATATATCGAAACAATTGTTAAATTACCAATGATAAATGGACATATAATGATGTATAAATAATTAAATTTAAGTTTTAAACAAAGTAAACCATCATTTCAATCCCTGTCCCTAGGTACAAATATCCAATATTAAATGTATGCTGTAAACATTTCTATAAATATTATTAACTTCTGCTATTATATATTTATACTTATATATACACTATATGGCCAAAAGTGACCGATCACTTGCGATTTTAGACGTTTTGTTAAATATCTAGAAAAATACATGAGGAATTAACCTGAAACTGCAGGTATGTAAGCAGTATAGTATAGATCATATATTTCCGCGAAGATTTTTTCCTGAAACCCCATAGGGGACCGTCAACAACTAAAGAACAAATATCTTTTGGATAACCCTGTAAAAACTAATGTAGCAAAAGCGTTCAAACACGAGATTATTAATAAGTGGCTTATTGTTATATACTGTGTTCATTTTTATGAGGACAGCATGTATACTCGTAGAGATATTAAGGTTTTTATAAAAACAACCCCAAATTTCGCCAAGTTTTTTGCTTATAATTTGAGTACTTAATATAAAAAAAAGTTCTTTTCAGAAAATATGACAAACAATATTGTACACAATACTTTGCAATCAGAATTAAAAAATAATAAAAATTGAATGAAAAATGAGCAGGTTTACTAAAAAATGTTTCACTGCGCATGCGCGAACGCAATCAAAATATAATGTACATAATGTATTAGCTAAGTATATAGAGCAACTTTTGTGACAGTCTCAAATTCATAGCTTGACAATTCTGAAAATAATCGTCGATAGAATAAGCTCGAAATCCGTTGTTCCCAAAAACAAGCAAAAAGATCAGGGGTTGTATCAAATATCTGTTGATTAGTGCCAAGATAGCGTACACAATATTGCACGTACAACCCCTAATATTTGGATACAACGAGCAGAGAAACTTACGGTAAACTTACGAGTCAGCCGCTGAAATCGGGTTTATAGGTGTTTTCCACCAAGATATGACTTGGCAGACCGATTGCGTTTTATTATGCGAATCAAGATTTAACTAATCCTAAAATTTCATCCGTGAACACAATGAGGTGATTTTCTGTGCTGCCGGCTCCCGATCTATTATTTTATGCAAATTTTGTATGCAATAAATGTCAGATTGAATTATCTTTTCTTGATAATGATTATTATTGGACTATTTGCTTCAAACAGATGTCTTGATATGCATATTCTTAACATGTATCTGTCAGTTATTAAGCCTAATTTGCATATTTTTCAATGGTGTAATGTTTACATTACTATCAACTTTAAAGTAGTTGCCACAGAATTGACGTAATGTTTTTCTAGACTGGATTTTTAAGCTGATTTCAAATCTGCAATCTGTTTCCTTATATCACGCCTATTTTTTCAGTAAAATGAATTTCTAATTTGTTTGATAAAAAGTTCAATATAAGATGCTTTTCAGTGGTGTGTACTTCATTGTAAAGAGGGTGAAAAGTGGCAGACATAAACAACTAAAAAACTAAAACTAAACCTGTGGCTGTACGATCCATGAAGGATCTGGGCCTTACAGTACCCAACTCTGTTTACTTGCACTAGATTAATTTTAACACAATTAATTAATAATGTAAATTGGTAAATAAATCATATCAGATGTAAATTTCCAACTGGGCGAAAAATGTCCGTTCAGACCAGGATTCGAACCAGGGATCTCTTGGCTGAAGCCGCCAATGCTCTACCATCTGAGCTATCACGGACGAAACTGGTGGAACTTTTTCATCCAGCTAACCTTATCGATTATAGCATCTGGTCAGAAATCTTGTTCAGCTCAACAGAGTTCCATTTATTCTGTTGAGCTGAACCATATTTCTGACCAGATGCTTAATAAGGTCATCAAATCAATAAGGTTAGCTGGATGAAAAAGTTCCAACAGATTCGTCCGGGATAGCTCAGATGGTTGAGCATTGCAAGAGATCCCCGGTTCGAATCCTGATCTGGACATTTTTCGCCCAGTTGGAAATTGACATCTGATCTGTTTACTTGACCCTGTGCCCCGATGTGCTATGCAGCATGTGCCTCGGACAGGTGGTCAACCCAACGCGAGATCCTCGATGTTTAGTTCCCAAGCAAGCTTGGTAATCATTTTATCGAACCCGAAGGGATGAAAAATTGAGAAACATAAACAACAATTTCAATAATAATAATAATTTTTTTTTTTTAAAGTCGTATTATCTATTCTAATTAGCTGAAGTACATCAAAAAGTAGCATAAACAGAGGTTTCTGGCGTTTATTGAACCCAAAATAATATTTCAGTTTTTTTCAAACACTAGACGTGACAAAAGAAAACAGATACCAGATTTGAAATCAGCGCAAAAAACTGGTTTAGAAACATATTAGCGTATTCGTATGGCAAAAATATTTGAACGACAGAAAACATTAGAAAAAAATTAAAAATATGCAAACTAGGCACAATATTTCACGGTCACATGTCAGTATAATCTCGTATCTTTTCGTAAAGTAAACTAGACAGTAATCATAACAAACAAGAGAGAAAAAAATCATGCGTCCAGCATAGATTATGAAACACTTTCCAAAACATTCAGAATAATGTAACAAAACTGCACCTTTAAAAAACTAAAATATAATACGTCTAATCCAACCATATAGAAATGCTTAAGGGTGTTCTCAAATCCAAAAGGGCAACTTGCTGACATAAGTTTTAATTTATTTTTGTTCAAAAATGCATGAAACTAGCTGGTGTTGATGTTTAGAATCTATGTAATTGAGCTGTTTTTTCCATTTTTTTTTGCAAACGCAATAGATCTTTCAGAAAATAAGCGGACAAATTGGTCAAAGTATATGTCAAAGTGGGCGTTTTGAACCGAATTTCCGCGCGAAGGAAGAAAGAGACTCAAAAGCGGGCGAAAAAGCGTGTTTGTCACGTGATCATAATTCGTTATAACTCAACAGGTAATTGATTGATCAAAAAAAAAAAAAAAAAAAAAAAAAAGGAAAAATCAGTTCAATTCCAAATCGCTTCCCTGGCCAGGCTTTCCAATTTTATACCTTTCCGTTAAAAAATGAATTTGTAAATGTGTCAAAACGTTTTGAACTTGTTGAGCAGAGCAGTTAAGAACAGCCTTGACAAATTTCAAAACCCAATTTCAGCTTTTCCTATCTACAATCGGAAAATTATTCTAATTTTTACAGCAGCCTTCTACACTGGTTATCAAAAATTAAGGAAAAGTCACAAAATGCTAATTTTCAAATACTCGAACACTCAAAAGGAAACAATATAATTCGAGTAATTACTATCTCTACAACACAGCTAGTCCATATAACATCTCATTCATGTCACACATGGTCACAAGTGTCACGGTCACTACGGTGAAGCAAAAAAAGAAGAAATTCCATACATCTCATTATGAGTCTTAAATGATCACTATATGTGACTCCACTGAGAAGTCAATGTGACTGCTGCTTTGTGACGAGTCACCAGGTGACTTTACAATGTAGTTAAATTGTGACTTTCATGTGACTGTCATTTATAGACTCAATTTCATAGTCATCATGAACGTTGCATTATGATAAGTCACCAAATAATATCATATTATAGTCACATGGAGACTTTTCCCAAATAGCACAATGGTGACTTCACAGTAGTCTCTCTGTCACCTGAAAGTCGTCATGTGACTTTAATGTGACATTATTTGGTAACTTATCACAATGCAGCGTTCACGATGACTTTGAAATTGAGTCTACAAATGACAGTCACATGAGAGTCACAATGTAACTACATTGTAAAGTCACATGGTGACTCGTCACAAAGCAGCAGTCACATTGACTTCTCAGTGGAGTCACATATAGTGATCATTTGAGACTCATAATGAGATGTATGGAATTTCCTTTTTTTTTTTTTTTTTTGCTTCACCGTAGTGACTGTGACACTTATGACCATGTGTGACATGGATAAGATACTATGTGGACTAGCTGTGTTGTAGAGATAGTAATTACTCGAATTATATTATTTCCTTTTGAGTGTTCGCGTATTTGAAAATTAGCATTTGTGACTTTTCCTTAATTTTTGCACACCAGTGTATATGATATATAGATTCGTATCTACAGGGTGTCCATAATTAAACGACCCTACCTTAAAGTTGTCTACATACGAAACTATTGGTCAGAAAGTTGTGACATTTTGTGACGGACATAATGAAGGAATGGGAATTTGTTTAAGCGAAAAAAAAATTTATTTCAAAATTTTGCCACTAGAAGTCGTTTTTAATAAATTACACAATTTTTAACAATTTGGCCACCGCCCACTGAATACTAGGCCTTAGCTCTGAGAAAAAAATAGCGGCTGTCGTAGGATAATTTTTTTTCAGAGTTTGTACGGTCCGTTCAATTCGAACACCAATAATTTTTAAAAGTTTTTACGCTTTATTTTTTTCAGGAGGCGGTCTGTATATTTGTCTTATTTAGTCTGATAAAAATAAAGCGTAAAAACTTAAAAAAAAAAAAATGCGTAATTCATTCAAAAATGCCCTCTGGTGGCGAAATTTTGAACTAAAATTTTTTCGGTCAAACAAATTCACATTCCTTTATTATATCCGTCACAAAATTTCACAACTTTCTGAGCACTAGTTTGTCTGTAGACAACTTTAAAATAGGGTCGTTTAATTATGGACACTCTGTATTAACTACATGCATGCCAAAATTTAGTTCACTTAAGAAATACATATACTTCAGTTGAAAATTCCCCTTCAGTAATTTCCTCTAGAAAGGAGAATGGTACGTGAATACTTTTGTGCAGCCCTGTATATGAGCTATAGAATTTATACAGGGTGATTCAAAAAAGATGGGAAAATTTTTAAGAGGTGATAGTACATACCCAAACAAATATTTTGTATCAAAGAATGCATGGTCGAAAACTAAACGTAAAAAAGTTAGAGGGCGCCAAAAGTTATGTTCTTATACGAGGCAAAAACACACAATGAACGATTAAGTTAAGTTACGAAAACAAATTTAATGACATTTGATTACAATAACTGCTCAAAACATTGACCGGCAGCTGTTATGCACGCAGTACAACGGCGAAGAACAGATTGGCGAATTTTCTGAAACACACCAGGCACCACCGCGCTCGCCAGATCTTTCATGTCTCGATTTTTTTTTTTTTTTTTTTTTTTTTTTTTTTTTTTTTTTTTTGTGGGGACAGCTAAAGGCTCTTGTGTATGAGACTCCCATTGACTCCGCAGAAGAACTTGTCGCCAAGCTTTCGGCTGCTGTAGGGGAAGTTCGCGATATGCCTGGTGTGTTTCAGAAAATTTGCCAATCTGTTCTTCGCCGTTGTACTGCGTGCATAACAGCTGCCGGTCAATGTTTTGAGCACTTATTGTAATCAAATGCCATTAAATTTGTTTTCGAAACTTAACTTAATCGTTCATTGTGTGTTTTTGCCTCGTATAAGAACATAACTTTTGGCGCCCTCTAACTTTTTTACGTTTAGTTTTCGACCATGCATTCTTTGATACAAAATGTTTGTTTGGGTGTGTACTATCACCTTTTAAAAATTTTCCCATCTTTTTTGAATCACCCTGTATATGATGAGTCACATGCAAAAAATTAGTTACATTTAAAAAAGCATATCGAATTTTAAAACGTAATTTCCAGCAATTATTACCCAAAGACAGTACTGTAACCGATTTCTTTTGTGTGTCCCAGTAAATGAATAAAAAAATGCTATGAATGCCCTGTTCTAACGTGATCGTAGTGAAATTCAGTGGTTTATATCAGTTTCAATACATTTGAAATAGCGTAATGTCATTAAAATACTCTGCAAACGATTTTCCCCCATAGTATACCATAATGTAATGGAATTCTTTTGAGGGCCCCTGTAAATGAACTATTAATCCTACATACTTCATATGCAATACCGAATATGCTTTGGTGACCCTAAATAAGGTTTATCAATTGCATGAAAATCCGAGTATATTTACGGGAGTTAAAACGTGGACAGACGGACAGACAAACCGAATGCATAAACACTTTTCAACTTTGTTGGAAAGTGCTAAAAAGACAGTCTGATATTGCTTTATACTTCAAATTTGCATATAATTGCATAAAATATACTAAGTTTGCACAAATCGAAATATGCAAATACCTCAAAAACATGACCTGCTGGAGTAAATCTAAAACTAGATTCGGAATCAACACAAAAAACCTCATAAGAAACAACTAATTTCGGTTTTGTGAAAGAGCAAAAGTTAAAATTTGTTAACCAGCGATAACAACACCTGCCACTTTCATGCATTTTCGAACAAAAAATGAATAAAAAAATGTATCAGAAAGTAGCCCTTTGGATTTGAGAATAACCTTAAAAATAGACGCCAGTAACAAAATGTCAGACAATTTTCATATTCATATACTAATCTACTTTGAGGGGGAAATGTGTATTATTATTTCTGAAATTTCATTCTTATCTAAAGCCGGCACACGTTTGTTATTCAAAGAAGATAAGCGGATTAAAACTTCTGTTGGTTAAGGATAAAATTTCCAGCCTGTGTTTTAAGTTCAATTAGGAAAAAAAAATTAAATGAAGAAATTCAAAGCATTTACTTAGTTTCAAACTAATTAACGCAGACGATTTTATAATGGTATTTCTCATAAAAGCTATATAGTTTCAATGAAAGAATATTAATTTTCTACGAAATTAAAAGTTAAATCTTTTAAAAGATTAAGAAATGTGTTTTAGAAAAATGTCGATTCCACTGAAAGCTGGCTGATAATAAAATAACTTATAGTTAGGATGTTTTATATTTTATTGCAACATTTTAGTCAGAAGGAATTATACTTACTGCGAAATTTGAGAAGTGGAATATTTCTTAAAAATGGTATAATTAATTTTTAGAGTTAATCACACATCTCTAAAATTTAATCAGTTTGAAGAGATTACTTCAAACGAAAAGATTTGTATAAGACGCATTTTAAATTAAAATATTAATATGATATCTATTTAAAACAGTACATGACTGCATTATTAATCTTTAAAAACACATACGGCTTGTTGCAACATCAAAATAGGGGTAGAATACTGTATGAGTCACAAGGCATTTTTCAAGGCAAGATTATATGACAACTTTTAGTTCTATTCTAGCAATATAACGCAATGTCCAGTAAGTAGTATAAAATGATAAAAAAAAAATCAAAAACGAAAATTAATGCCTCAAGCATAGATAATGAAACACTTTCCAACATTTCCAGAATATTTTAACCCCTTGAGGGGCAGCGGGATAAATTTTATCCTACTAAATTTTAATCAAGTTTCGCACCAGAATATTAAACGAAACCCTCTGTGCGATCTGTGATTACACTTATCCACTTGTTTTTTCATTTATTTAACAAGATTAAGGCTTTTATTTATTTATTTATTTATTTATTTATTTATTTAGAAAAGTAAAAATCTTTAAATGTTTGCCTTAGTGCTGAAGGGGAAAAAATTTGCTATCAGTTACGTAGTATTAAATATTTTAATTATATTTACGTGTATTTAATAATTGTTATTACAGGAATTTATCTAATTTTGTATATTTTATGATCTGTTTATTTTTCTTTTTTCAATTATAATGTTTCAATTGGACATTACTTATGTATTTGACCACTAAATATAAATCTTTTTTCACGATTCTTTTACACAGGTTTCGGAGATATTATACTTATAAATCATAAAAATTTCTTTCTCAAAAACATTATGAAGAAAAAATTTCTTACAACACCTTTTACCATTAAATGTAAATATTTTTTCACGATTCTTTTACAAAGGCTTCGGAAATATTATAATTCATAAAAATTTCAAATAATTTGGACAATAAGAATTATTTTGCTTTTAATATTAAATGACCCTGTGTGAAAAAAAAAAAAAAAGGTGAGAGGGTAACGTGCGGGTATACGCTGCTAATGGCAGCGGGACCTCCAACGTTGGGTTCGTTTGAAAAACTTTATTAAACACTTATTTTAGGTATAATTAAGGTTATTAAAATGTACGCGGGCAACGCCGAGAGGGTTAGCTAGTATATACAGTAAAATCTCTTTTATCCGAAACTCTTCTAACCGAAAATCTCGGTTTACCGAAATCTATTTTTAAAACTTTTTATTTTTTCTTTTTAACTATCACATTCCTTCTGGACAAAATTCATTTTGAAAGCTTTTTTTTTTTTTTTTTTTTTTTTTTAACTATCATATTCCCTCTGTGCAAACGGTCCTTACTGAACAACAATTACATATAAATATTTTATTTTCGATCCCCTTTCTTAAAGGTCCTTTGAATTTAACTCGAGCTCCCGTAAGCTGTGGAGTGGAACGAAAAAAATAGCAATTCTGAAGATTTTGGACAATTTGCAGAAGTTATGTCATGACTGGAGCAGCAGAAAGATGAGCTAATAATATTAAAAAACTCCGTGATAAATCTTCAAAGCAAAGGCAATTGAAACTCTGACAAACAAAACATTTTTTTTTTTTCAAACCTTTGTGATATAAGTAAAAGGTACTTAATTTCAAAATTAAAATTCAGGTAATTTATTCTTGTTTCTATTTTGCTATTGCTTTATTTTTATTAAGCATTTGTTACCCTAATATTGCATATATTTCTCCTTAATCTTAAAATTGAGGCCTTCTCGATTATCCGAAAATTTCGATTTTCCGAAAGAGGGTTGGTCCCAGTTACTTCGGATAATCGAGGTTCTACTGTATATAAAAATGTTTCATTTCTCTGCGTACGGGATAAAACTTTCTGTTCATTCAGATTAAAAAGAAAGCAAAACCTGCTAAATCGGAATCGCAAGCATCTTAAAAAATTCCGTCTTAGACTTCGAAATTTCTTCATTTAATGCAAAATTTTCTCATTACAAGTTCCGTTTTCCGAGATTTGACTACATGATAATTACAAATCATTGAATATTTTAAGCTATTTATTTTTTCTATTGAGCAGAGGTATACATCACACTGTTAACTCAGTGTTTCTACGAAACCAGTTTAATAGCACATTATACGATTCTAAATACATTAATTCTTATCAAAAAGTCCCACTCTCCTATGCAACCTAAGATAACGAGATTAACTGCTTTAGGGGATTAAAATAATTTTTCAAGATTTGGGTAAGAATTTGGCAGATCAGTAAAAAAAAAAAGGGCATTCAACGAGTTTGAAAAGTTTAAAACTAATTAATTCATTCTTTATTTAACAAGATTAAGGCATTTTCTTGGAAACGTTTTAGTCTTCATATATTTGCTTTAGTTTTGATGGGAAAACAAGAAAGAAAAATCATGTGTTAAGCATAGATTATGAAACACTTTCCAACACTTCCTGAATGCTTTAACAAAACGTCGTTATTTAGGGAAATAAGGTAAATAAGATAACTAAGTAAACATTCAATGCTTTTGAACAGCCCTGTACTTGATCTGTAGGTTGATATATATACTATATAATGGGAAAATTTAGTTTAGCAAGGAGACGCATAACAGGTTGAAATTTCTCTTTCAGCAGTTTATACTAATAGATGGAAACATACTTGAATACTTTTGTATAATCCTTATTACACGCCACTATTTAGCTAAAATTTAATTCAAACTAAAACTACTGAAATCGCATTTCCAGAAACTAACATTTGTAGACGGCTATGTATCCAATTCTTTGCGTGAACCTGTATATCATTTTATCTATATTCTACAAACATTTCTTAGTAAACTAAATGCAGTTCAGCGTAAAAATGCTTAACTCATTTAAAAACCACCTTTAAGCAATTTGCGCTCCTACCCAGTAACCCTTACGAATTCTTTTGTGTAGCCTTGTATATGAATTATAGGATTTATACACACCATATAGCATGCATAAATATAGTGAAACATAAAAGCGCATATCATAATTAAAAATGCATTTCCAGCAATCATCGCTAATGTACAGTATTTCGGATACAATATAGTATCTGAAATCTTTTGTGTGTCCCTGTAAATGCTATGCACTTCATATTATGCATGAAATAAGTTATCGTAAACCACAGCGACGTATATCAATTTCATTATATATGAAATAGTTTAACTAAATTAAAATACGTAGCAAACGATTCCTTTCACTCCTATATCATTATGTAATGGAATTCTTTTGTGTGGTCCTGTAAATGAATATTAACTATTCTTTTCACCGCATATTCTACAGAATGCATATTTTAGTGCACTTCATAAATGCATAGCAGTTTTATTATTTTTGAAAGCGTGTAACATCGTTAAAAATCATTTGAAACGATTTTTTCCCATTGGCCGTAATATAACGGAATACTTTTAACTGTACCTGTAAATGAACTAAACATGCTACAAACTTCATTTGAAATAGGGAACGTGCTATGGTAAACGTCAATAACATCCAAAAATTTCAAGGCAATCCGAGTATATTTACCAGAGTTAGAGAGTGGGCAGAAGGATAGACAAACCGAAGTCATAAACACTTTTCAACTTTGTTAGAAAGTGTTAAAAAAATTTTATCAGTTAAGTCGTATTAAGCATTTGATTTATACTTACATGTATTTAAAGATTATTATTTAAGAAATTTATCTAATTTTGTATATTTATGTCTGGTTTTTTTTTTGTTGTTGTTTGTTTGTTTGTTTGTTTTTCAGTTGTAATGCTTGAATTGGACATAGTTATATATTTTATCTCTAAATATAAATATTTTTCCCAATTCTTTTATACAGCCTTCGGAGACATTATATTTATAAATGATAAATATTTTCTTCTAAAAAAAATTATGAAGAAAACATTTCTTACAACCCCTTTTACCCCTAAATATAAAAAAAAATTCGATTCTTTTACAAATGATTCGGAAATATTATAACTAATAAAAATTTCAAATAATTTGTACAATAAGAGTTATTTTGTTTTTAATATTAAATGATCCGATGTGGGGAAAATAAGTAATAGGGTAACATGCGGGTGTACGCTGCACCCCCCCCCCCCCTCACACACACACAACATTGCGTTCATTAAAAAAAAAACTTTAAAAAACACAGATTTTAGGTATATTTAAAGTTATTATAGCGGGCCCTAGCAATGCTGAGTGGATCAGCTAGTATTTATTTAAGTGCATAGCTACCAACTCCTACGCCTTTTTATACCACAAAAATTTTATAGTGAACTTTACCTTTTTAAATCGGTGTAATCTGCCGTTTAAATAAGGAAAAAAATACTATTAAATTTTGTGATACAAAAAAGCGGGAGCGTCGGCAACTATGTAAGTGTTTCAATTCCCAACGTACGGGATAAAATTTCCGTACATTCAGATTAAAAAGAAAGCAAAACCTGCTAAGACGGAACCGCAAGCATCTTGAAAAAGTTCCGTCTGAGAGCACGAAATTTTTCACTTAACCCATATTGGACCGCTGTCCTATAAATAGGACAACTAATAAAACATTTTTTTAAATAAAATTGGTAAAGATTTTCTGGATGCATTTTGTTATGACGTCTTTAAAAGACATAAAAGAATAACATATAAACAAAAAAACAAATAACCAATTAAAATTTAATTGAAAAAAATCTATTTAAAAAATCTTTAAAAAATTGTGATCTTATAATCTAGAATTTTACCGTTATTATTATCTTTTTATTGGAAAAATCATACAGTATTTTAGTACAATATAAACAGTATTTTTAAAGTAAAATAAAATATTTGCTCATAAAATTAGTTTATGTATGCATTTTATATGTCGTTACTATGTGTCCTACTAATATGTCCTGTTTATAAGACAGCTAGTTACTTAAACAATTAAAAACTTTTTTTTCAAAATTTTACTATTATCTACTTAATTACACCATATTAATGATATAATCGAAGTTTTAAAATTTTTCAAAAATATTTAATCGGTGTGGTCCAATATGGGTTAATGCAAGATTTTGTCATCACAAGTTCCGTTTTTACAGATTTTGCTACTTTTTAATTACAGATCATTGAATATTTCAAGTTTTCCCTTTTCTTTTAATGAGCATACTTATTATGTATTACAGTTCAACTCGGTTTTTTTAAGAAACATGTTTAATAGAACATTATACCATTCTAAAGCATTAATTCTTATTAAAAAGCCCCACTCTTCTATGCAATCCAAGATAAAGAGATTAGCTGCTTCGGAAGATTAAAATAATTTTTCAAGATTTGGCTAAGAATTTGGTAGATCAGTTTTTAAAAAACCGCAATCGATGTGTTTTAAAAGTTTAAAATTAATTAATTTATTTTTTTTAATGATCATAGCTATTATATATTACAGTTCAACTCGGATTTTTTAAGAAACATGTTTAATAGAACATTATACCATTCTAAAGCATTAATTCTTATTAAAAAGCCCCACTTTTCTATGCAATCCAAGATAAAGAGATTAGCTGCTTCGGAAAATTAAAATAATTTTTCAAGATTTAGCTAAGAATTTGGCAGATCAGTTTTTAAAAAACCGCACTCGATGTGTTTGAAAAGTTTAAAACTAATTAATTTATTTTTTTTAATGAGCATAGTTATTATGTATTACAGTTCAACTCGGTTTTTCTAAGAAACATGTTTAATAGAACATTATACCATTCTAAAGCATTAATTCTTATTAAAAAGACCCACTCTTCTATGCAATCCAAGATAAAGAAATTAGCTGCTTCGGAAGATTAAAGTAATTTTTCAAGATTTGGCTAAGAATTTGGTAGATCAGTTTTTAAAAAACCGCACTCGATGTGTTTGAAAAGTTTAAAACTAATTAATTTTTTTTTTTTTAATGAGCATAGTTATTATGTATTACAGTTCAACTCGGTTTTTCTAAGAAACATGTTTAATAGAACATTATACCATTCTAAAGCATTAATTCTTATTAAAAAGCCCCACTCTTCTATGCAATCCAAGATAAAGAAATTAGCTGCTTCGGAAGATTAAAGTAATTTTTCAAGATTTGGCTAAGAATTTTTCAGATCAGTTTTTAAAGAACCGCACTCGATGTGTTTGAAAAGTTTAAAACTAATTATTATTTTATTTTATTATTATTATTTTTTTAATGAGCATAGTTATTATGTATTACAGTTCAACTCGGTTTTTCTAAGAAACATGTTTAATAGAACATTATACCATTCTAAAGCATTAATTCTTATTAAAAAGCCCCACTCTTCTATGCAATCCAAGATAAAGAGATTAGCTGCTTCGGAAGATTAAAATAATTTTTCAAGATTTAGCTAAGAATTTGGCAGATCCGTTTTTAAAAAACCGCACTCGACGTGTTTGAAAAGTTTAAAACTAATTAATTTATTCTTTACCTAACAAGATTAAGGATCTTTTTGGAAACGTTTTAGCCTTTAAATATTTGTCTTAGTCCTAAAGGGACGAAAAAACTTATCAATTGCGTCGTATTTTAATTATAATTACACGTATTTCATAATTTTTATTCAAGGAATTTATCTAATTTTGTATATTTATAATCTGTTCATTTTTTTTTCCAGTTATAACGTTTGAATTGAACTTAAGGCTGTTCTCAAATCCAAAGGGTCAATTTTCTGACATAAGTTTTAATTCAATTTTGTTCGGAAACGCATGAAACTAGAAGGTGTTGTTATTCAGAAACTATGTCATCGAACATTTTTTTTCCGTTTTCTTGTAAACGCAATAGATCTTTCAGAAAATACTGTCAAAGTTGGCATTTTGAACTGAACTTCTGAACGAAAGAAGAAAATCCAGTCAATAAGGGAAGAAAAATGTCGTGTCACGGGATCGGAATCGCTTGTAAATTCAATAGGTAATTGATTGATCCAAAAATGGAAAAAACAGTTCGATTCCAAATCGCTTTCATGGCCAGGCTTTGAAATGTTATATCTTTCTGTAAAAAAAATGAATTTGTAAATGTGTCAAAATGTTTTGCGCTTGTTGAGCAGAGCAGTTGAGAGCAGCCTTAAGGGGCTGTGCATATATAACGTTATCATTTTAGGGGGGAGGGGGGGGGTCTGGCACATGATATCGTAAGATATCTCTAGGGTTGGGGGGGGGGGTTGTCTTTTGATATCGTTATCCTTTTGATCCAACCAATTTTTTTTCTTTTTATTTGTAACCTGGTCTTTACATAAAATTAGTATGTTATCTTTTTATAGTATGTTATCTATTTTTACGAAAATACAAAATTATTAAAATCATTAAATCATTATAAAATTATTTAATTCCAAAATACGGAATACTCTAACGATAGGCATTCCTATTCTTCTGTCATACATGTCATACATATATACGCATATATAATCCGCTGTTCTACAAACCATATGCGAAGTATGTTTGAAATTATACTTGTATTTACTAGTAAATATAAGAGAAATAATGTTGTCGTCTGTTTTGTTGATAAGAATATTTGTCTGCTCTTCCTCTGCAAGTGCAAATAGACATTATTACTGTTGAATGCATTACGCAACAAAAGGTATGCGAAAAATTAAAATATTAAAAGCATGCGAAAAATAACTGTAACCATATTTGTATATCACTCCAAACAAAAAAAGTAAAGTCCAAAAATCTAAAGAATTTTTAGAAATAGATAACGATATCGTTACGGGGGCGGGGGGGGGGGGGGGGGGGTTCGAGGGATGATAACGTATGATACCGTAAGAGGGGGAGGGGGTTCAAAATCACCAAAAAGTTGATAACGTTATATATGCACAGCCCCTAAGTTACAATATTATATTGACATAGAGTAAAATTTTAATTTTATTATGTACGAATTAAAATTATCCGTATATTCAAACAAGAGTTTTGAATCGGGTCAGTTGACCCGATTTACCCGCACCCGAACTGACTCGTCAAGTTGGATCAGGGAGAAAATTTTCATCAGCTGGATGAAAATTGATGGTTAATTTATATAAATTTAAAAGCAACGTTAAAAACGCCAGAATAAGCAAACATTCAGCATACTAGTTTCGGTAGCGTTTAGCGTACCGTCTCCTCAGTGCAAGGAATAACGGAAACTTGCTCATTTATATAGAGGGGAAGCGAATTCAACGGAAAAGCACCCTCCCAACCAGAAAATGGCAGCCTTTTTCACTTTCATAAATCGTGCCATACATCTTTGTTCTGATTCTCACTCACTTAAGGCTGTTCTCAAATTCAAAGGGTCAACTTTCTGACATAAGTTTTAATTCATTTTTGTTCGGAAACGCATGAAACTAGAAGGTTAGAAACTATGTCATCGAACTGTTTTTTCCGTTTTCTTGTAAACGCAATGGATCTTTCAGAAAATAGTGTCAAAGTTGGCATTTTGAACCAAACTTCCGAACGAAAGAAGAAAATCCAGCCAGTAAGGGGAGAAAAATGCCGTGTCACGTGATCAAAATCGCTTATAACTCAATAGGTAATTGATGGATCAAAAAATGGAAAAAACAGTTCGATTCCAAATCGCTTCCATGGACAGGCTTTCCAGTTTGATATCTTTCCATTAAAAAATGAATTTGTAAATGTGTCAAAACGTTTTGCGCTTGTTGAGCCGAGCAGTTGAGAACAGCCTTAAGGAAAAATATGTCTAAATAAACAATTTAGAAAACGAATAACACATTTGAATACCCAATTTCAGCAATTCTCATTAATCGTCTGAAAATATCGGAACTCTTTTTTTCAGCCGTGTATAAGATCTATAGGTACATAGTATACTAAAACATAGATACATGTACATATACTACATAGTATGCTAAAATTTAGTTCAGTTAGGAAACTCATAGCACAGTTGTAAATTCCCCTTCACCAATTTCAGTCAATAAACGAATGCACGGGTCTGTCCAGACTTTTCTCTCAGGGTCCTGTTTTTGTGAAATTGTGAACAACTTTTTTACATTTGTGAAAAATCTAACCCTAATTTTGTGAATTTGAAATAATCGTTATATTTAGGTTCTTTTTAATATATTTTAAGAGGATTTATGTATGTAAAATACGTATATTTTCTTTATATATGTAAAAGTGAGAGGTCAGATTTTACTTTTAAATGATTAAATTTGTGAAAAGTCCAGTTTAGACCTGGAAAAATTTTGCAAAAGGCCTTTTTTTAAGACAAATAATTTTGTGAAGGATCCTGTTTTGAAATGAAAAATTTTGTGAAGGGTTCTTTAAAGGACCCAAGTTCTTCCTAAACAGATCCCTGGGCCACCTGAAATCTTTTGTGTTGTGTTGTATATCATCAATAGAACTTATTCATTTCAAGTAATAGGTAAAAAATGAATTTAACTTAAAAAGGGTTACTGTAACTTAAAACGTAATTCCAGAAATTATTTTTCTTAGACAGTACTGTAACCGAATTATTTTGTGAGTCCCTGTAAATGAACGATGAATTGTATACTCACCCTATTCTATAGTAAGCTTCCTGTACTGTACCTTAGATATATATCAATTTAAAAATGTTAAACGATTTTCTCCCATGGACCGTAAGGAAGCAGACTTCTTTTGCGTGTCCCTGTGAATAAACTACAAAAGCTATATACTTCCTTTTCGATACCGAACATGCCAAAGTAAACCTTATTAACATACATCAATTTCATTTCATTTACGCAAGTTTGAGCACGGATAGACGGCAGAGAAATAAGACAGACAAACCTAATTCATAAACCCATTTCAGCTACGCTGGAAAGTGTTAAAAATCAGTTTGAAAGATAACTAAGTGGTTGATGGGATATAAGGAGAAATATTGTATCTGATTTACAGAGCCTTTTCACGTGGGACATCTTTTGTCCATTCTCGCTTTTTTTTAAAAAATCCTCACCCAGAATTGCTGGAAAAGAGAATTTATGTCTTTCTGCCATAGTTGTATGACGATATTTTAAAAGAATAAGAATTATGACATTTTCAGATTTGGATTATGGTCAGTGTATAGTTTAATTACGGTTATCCAATCGTTTTCTTTAAAAACGGTCGAATGACTGGACAGTTCGCTGCAAATTTTTAACAGCAAACTGTTAAAAAATTGCTATAAACTGTCCAATTATTTGACCGTTTTTATGGAAACGGTTTAATAACCCTAATTTAACTTTATTCTGATCATAATATGGTCCATAATAAGGTCAAATACGCTTCATAATATGATCAAGTATCCGTTATCTTTAAAATGGTCGAATGACTGGACAGTTTGTTGCAAATATTTAACAGTGCACTGTTAAAAAACTGCAGCAAACTGTCCAGTCATTTGCCAGTTTTTATAGAAATGGTTTAATAACCCTAATTTAACTTTATTTTGATCCTAATATGGTCCATAATAAGGTCAAATACGCTTCATAATATGATCAAGTATCCGTTATCTTTAAAATGGTCGAATGACTGGACAGTTTGTTGCAAATATTTAACAGTGCACTGTTAAAAAACTGCAGCAAACTGTCCAGTCATTTGCCAGTTTTTATAGAAATGGTTTAATAACCCTAATTTAATTTTATTCTGATCATAATATGGTCCATAATAAGGTCAAATACGCTTCATAATATGATCAAGTATCCGTTATCTTTAAAATGGTCGAATTACTGTATAGTTTGTTGCAAATATTTAACAGTGCACTGTTAAAAAACTGCAGCAAACTGTCCAGTCATTTGCCAGTTTTTATAGAAATGGTTTAATAACCCTAATTTATTTTTATTCTAATCATAATTTGGTCCATAATAAGATCAAATACGCTTCATAATAGGGTCAAGTTGCCGTTATCTTTAAAACGGTTGAATTACTGGACAGTTTGTTGCAATTTTTTAACAGTGCACTGTTAAAAAACTGCAACAAACTATTCAGTCATTTGACCGTTCTTATAGAAACGGTTTAATAACCCTAAATTATTTTTATTGTAATCATAATTTGGTCCATAATAAGATCAAATACGCTTCATAATATGGTGAAGTAGCCGTTATCTTTAAAACGGTCGAATGACTGGACATGTTGTTGCAGATTTAACAGCGCACTGTTAAAAATTTGAAGCAAACTGTCCAGTCATTGGACAGTTTTTATAGAAATGGTTTAATAACCCTAATTTAACTTTATTCTGATCATAATATGGTCCATAATAATGTCAAATACGCTTCATAATATGATCAAGTATCCGTTATCTTTAAAATGGTCGAATGACTGGACAGTTTGTTGCAAATATTTAACAGTGCACTGTTAAAAAAACTGCAGCAAACTGTCCAGTTATTTACCAGTTTTTACAGAAATGGTTTAATAACCTAATTTAACTTTATTCTGATCATAATATGGTCCATAATAAGGTCAAATACGCTTCATAATATGATCAAGTATCCGTTATCTTTAAAATGGTCGAATTACTGTATAGTTTGTTGCAAATATTTAACAGTGAACTGTTAAAAAACTGCAGCAAACTGTCCAGTCATTTGCCAGTTTTTATAGAAATGGTTTAATAACCCTAATTTATTTTTATTCTAATCATAATTTGGTCCATAATAAGATCAAATACGCTTCATAATAGGGTCAAGTTGCCGTTATCTTTAAAACGGTCGAATTACTGGACAGTTTGTTGCAATTTTTTAACAGTGCACTGTTAAAAAACTGCAACAAACTATTCAGTCATTTGACCTTTTTTATAGAAACGGTTTAGAAACCCTAATTTATTTTTATTCTAATCATAATTTGGTCCATAATAAGATCAAATACGCTTCATAATATGGTGAAGTAGCCGTTATCTTTAAAACGGTCGAATGACTGGACATGTTGTTGCAGATTCAACAGCGCACTGTTAAAAATTTGCAGCAAACTGTCCAGTCATTGGACAGTTTTTATTGAAAGGGTTTAATAACCCTAATTTATTTTTATTCTGATCATAATATGGTTCATAATAAGATCAAACACGCTTCATAATAGTGTCAAGTAACCGTTTCCTTTAAAACGGCCAAATGACTGGACAGTTCTTGCAGATTTTTAATGGTGTAGTGCAGGTTTCGGCAGCCTTTTTTGGCTTCGGTGATAGTCAACCGTCAGTAATATTTTTTGGTGATTAATAAGACGCATTTTATTGAGAAAATAATTACTATACGATTTGTTAAACTTTAAACTTACAAATTATAACTATAATTATTATAAACAGGAGCATGACTGAATGAACATTACTTTTCTCTTCGATATAAACGGATCCATTGATGCTGAACTTGTGGCGTCAGTTCAGTCACGTCTTGCTTATAGTTTGTCGTCTTAAGACGAATATACAAGCATCTGAATTTGCACTCACATTAACACATTTTTATGTTTTGTAAAAAAAGTGTCGCTTAATATTGTAAGTTCTGGCGTTATAGTTTAGGCTTATAGTTTGTCATCTTAAGACGAATATACAAGCATCCGAATTTGCACTCACATTAACACATTTTTATGTTTTGTAAAAAAAGTGTCGCTTAATATTGTAAGTTCTGGCGTTAATTATATTTGCGTATAAAGTACATATCAAGTTAACACCATTTTCGATATATCCATAGTTTTCTTTTCCCGCATCTTGAAACAATCGCTTTTAGGTAGCTTTCATTACAAAAAGCTACCTATTGCAGCCGTTCCGAGGAAAGCGACTTCAAAAAATTTTGGTATATTTTCATCGATCATGACCCTCAGACCCTCAGACCATATATATATATATATATTACATTATTAGATTTAACTCCGCGATTTTCTTATCTTATTTTAAATTACTACTTTATACTCACTAAATCCTTATTCTTAAATAATCTCTATCATTAATTCTGTTAAATTCCCATTAATTTAATGTCTCACTTGTCTAAATTACTTAAATATTACGCTTTTAGTATTCTTAAATTAAATGTTCCATTTCCGCTCTTTTTTCTATTAGAATGTTCTTTTAGCAACCATTTTATTTTCCCTTCCATTTTTCTTTCCCGCGCGTATTCCGGCGTTATCTTTTTTACCTTCAAATTCATCCACTGGCTTTGTCAGCATTCTTTCCATGGCGTGGTATTCTTAGTTATTAATTGGTTGAGAGCGCGACCTACGTCATATTTGTATTCCTACACTTGATGCACAAAAAGCCGATGCTCGCTGTGCTTCAGCAGATTCTAGTCGTATTTCCATTTTTCATACCATCCCCTGGTCACCGTCCACGTATTCGATTATCTACAACTTGCTTACTCCCTAAATTATTACTATGAAGCGATGGCTAATAAACCAGTGAACTTGGTCGAGACCTTAGTAATTGCTGTGCACATGCTCACTCACATCTGAATCGATTGATATATACGAGTGCTGTCGCAGGCAAAAAGTCAGATTTTTTCAAAATGTCACCCACATTAGATATTAAAATTGCTATATCTGAGCCATTTTTGAAGATAAAGACAAACAAAAAATGGTCCTGAATCCTTATATCAAGGTGAAATACTTAAGAAAGCAACCTTTTTCAATTTTTAATTTTTTTGCACCTCACTTTAAATGTAATTTTTTTTAATTTAATGGCCGCCATTTTGAAACAAGATGGCTGATGAAGCTGGCCAGCGAACTTGGTCGAGATATTGATATATACTATCCACATGCCTTCTTACATCGAAATAGGCGAATACGTGTGTTATCGCGTGACAAATACAAGATCGTTTCAAAATATTAGCCATGCTGGAAATTCAAAGTGCTATAATTCAACCATTTTTTAAGATATAAACAAAAGAACAAATTTTCAGAAACAAAAACTGCTCCGGATCTTTGTATCAAGGCCAAACACATAAAAAAAATCTTTTTCATTTTCCAATTTTTTAATACCTCATTTTAAATTAAAATTTTTTTTAATGGCAACCCTTTTGAAACAAGATCCCGAATGAAGCTGGCCAACGAACTCGGTCGAGACATTGGTATGTACCATGTACAGACCAAGTTACATCCAAATCGGTTCATAAATACGCCTGTTATCGCATGACAAAGATCAGGTCGTTTTAAAATATCAGCCACAATAGAAATTCAAAATGCTATAACTCAGCCATTTTTTTAGATATAGACGAAACAAAAACTGTTCCGGAATCTTTGTATTAAGGTCAAACACATACGAAAAAATCTTTTTCATTTTCCAATTTTTTGGTATCTCATTTTAAATTTTAAATGTTTTAAATGGCCGCCATTTTGAAACAAGATGGCGGATGAAGCTGGACAACGAACTCGGTCGAGATATTTGTATGCACTATGTACACACCAAGGTACATCCAAATCGGTTCATCAATACGCCCGTTATCACGTGAAAAATCAGGACGTTTCAAAATGTCAGCCACGCTAGAAATTCAAAATGCTATAACTCAGCCATTTTTTAAGATATAGACGAAACAAAAACTGCTCCCGAATCTTTTTATCAAGGTCAAACACATAAGAGAAAAATATTTTTTCATTTTTCAATTTTTTGGTACCACATTTCAAATTTTAATTTTTCTTAAAAATTTAAATGCCCGCCATTTTTAAACAAGATGGCGGATGAAGCTGGCGAACGAACTCGGTCGAGACATTGGTATGTACTATGTATAAACGAAGTTACATCTAAATCGGTTCATAAATACGCCTTTTATCGCGTGACAAAAATCAGGACGTTTCAAAATGTCAGCCACGCTAGAAATTCAAAATTCTATAACTCAGCCATTCTTTAAGATATAGACGAAACAAAACTTCTCCGGAATCCTTGTATAAAGGTCAAATACATAAGAAAAAAATATTTTTCCATTTTCAATTTTTTGGTACCACATTTCAAATTTTAAATTTTTTTTAAATTTTAAATGGCCGCCATTTTGAAACAAAATGGCGGATGAAGCTGACCAACGAACTCGGCCAAGACATTGGTCTGTACTATGTACACACCGAGTTACATCCAAATCGGTTCATAAATATGAGAGTTACAGTGTGACAAAGGTCAGATACACACACATATATATATATATATATATATATATATATATATATATATACTATAAGCTTCCTTCTACATCCATCCAATTGATTTTTCATTTGTTTTTTCCTACGTTCATATTTATTGAGTTGGATTTTTGTATATTTTGTCTATATCTGGTTATTTGCATCAAATTTGGTAAATTTTCATATTTTTAAATGGTTTAATTGTACAAAAAGTTTATATATATATATATATATATATATATATATATATGTAGAAATTTAATGCACATTTATTTTAACGAATAATTGTACACTGTGGTCGGTGTCTAGAAGTAAAGTCCAGGCCGATTCTTGATGGAATCTGAAACTTTAATGCTCTTGATTATGTGGGTGAAATATTTACAGATGCGGTATTTACATTTAAACATGATAATTATAACTGGGTGGCGATATTCCGCCTTACTCAGATCCGTGACCCGGTATTCCGTCGAACAGCGACGTTTCAACACGTCTGCTCTCATGAGCAACCAACAGTCAACTCTATCTTTTCACAATAGTTTGTGTCAGTTCAGCAGTTTTTTTCGTTGACTCAGAGGTTGGGGTGGATCATCCCGAGCCTCATCTAAGAATGTGCTAGGCTTTGCAGTGCAGAGTTCAAACTCTGTGCTCTGTCACCACAATTCGGCCTACCTGACAGGGCTGGGTCCTCCCAGTCACTCATCTACTTTATATACCTGACTGGTACTGGACTACTTTTTCCAGAACGTATAGGATACACACAAAAAAAAATTCACAAACAATATATAAAACAAAATAATAGTAAAATCAGTCACTAAATACTGATGATCAAAAGTTTTCAGTCCTTGACCAATATTTTTAGAGTTAGAAAAATAATAAAGTTTTTCTGCTTGTCACTTGGAAGCAGTTCTTTTCACAGTTTGTTCATAATAGTAATAAAAAAAAAGATATCAATAACACACAGTTTAATATATATATATATATATAAACACAAAAATCACTTAAAGCTCAAATATTTCGTGTTAGACAGTAGAAGTCCAAGGCTTCATGTGATCTGCAGCCGTCGAGGTCGTATTTGGACCCTCATGGTGTCCAACTTTGCTCACGTTGTAGCGATCGTTTCTTTTTACTGCAGTAATCTCATAGGGACCAAGAAACTTAGGCTTTAGTTTGGTACCTGTCCCAAACTGTGTTTTTTGAATGGCCACCAAATCACCGAGTTTATATGTGTTGGCCTTTTTTCGCTTTTTGTTATACGTTTTCATGTTTTCCTGTTGTATTTTTAGTATGTTTTGCTTAGCTATTTCTCTATTCGAATTTCTTTCCGATATGAACGAATTTAATTCCTCATCATCTAACAGCGTTTTGATTTGTAGATCAGTTTTCTGCCGCAGTTTCGTTCCTGTCAGTAATTCAAAAGGTGTAAATTTTGTACTCCTCGATACGGTACTATTCATGATGCGTTGCACAGGCGCGACAAATTTGTACCATTTAGTGGGGTCCTCTACGCTAAGTTTTGCTAAAATTGGGATAAGAATTCTGTGCATTCACTCTATTTGACCGTTTCCTCTAGGTATCCCTGTTGTTATGGGAATATGCTCTATGTTCTCTTCCTTACAATATTTCTCAAATTCAGCAGAGGTAAATGCTGGTCCTTTATCGGTAATGATTCGCGATGGATTTCCGAAAATATCATGTTGTCTGGTCAATTTATCGATGACTTCTTTAGCGGCTGTAGTTTTAACGGGGTATAGCCAAACGAATTTGGTAAATGCGTCCACAACAGTAAAAATGTGATTGTAATTTTTATTTGTAGAAGGCATGGGACCAATGTGATCTATATGATACGTCTCGAGGGGCATATTTTGTTTTGGGATCGGGTTTAACAGACCTTCTCCTTTTCCTTGCTTTTTATTGCAAAGTATACACTCTATGCAGTTGGCAATGACACTTTCAATTTACTTTCTTAATTGGGGTATAAAATAATTTTCTTTTAAAATAATTTCAGTTTTAGCCACTGCGTAATGACCTTTGTCATGAACATCGCGTATTATTTCCTTTTGCATATTTGTAGGAATCATCAGAAGTTCTCTATCATTTTCATATTTGTATACGATGTCGTTTTTTATAAAATATTCTGAACTTTCATTTTTTTCAATTAATTTTTTTATCGCTTGTATGTGTTCGTCTTCTTGTTGTGCATTCTTTATTTTTAAAGTTAATTCATCTTGCGATCGGGTTACTATTAGAACTGTATTTCTACTCAATGCGTCTACATGTTTCATTTGGGATCCTGATCGGTGGGCAATTTCGTAATCAAATTCCTGTAAGAATAGAGCCCATCTGGCTACTTTTGGCGTAATATCATTTTTGTCCATTGTCTTTTGAAACGCGGAACAATCTGTCACAATTTTAAATTTCGTGCCTAATAAGTAGTTTCGGAATTTTTTAACCGATTCTATTACCGCGAGTGTTTCCAATTCGTAACTCGAGTATTTTGCTTGAGTAGGTGTAGTTTTACGGCTCATATAATGAATAGGATGTAAGTTTTTGTTTTCATCTTCTTGTAGTAGGACACTACCAAAACCTATGGCGCTTGCATCGGTGTGCAATTCTAGTCTAGCGCCTCGTCGAAATGTATGCAATACTGTGGGGTTAACTAGTTTTTCTTTAAGAGTCTCAAAAGCTTGTTTTTCGAGGATTCCAAATTTAAATGTATTTCCCGCTTTTAATAAGTCACTTAAAGGTCTCGCTATAGTTGCATAATGTGGGATGTATTTTCTGAAATAAGAAGTTAGACCTAGAAAACTGTGTAATAAGGGTGCGGGGTTCAGGAAAATTCTTTACTGCCAAAGTTTTGGCTTCCGAGGGCCTAGTAGTTCCGTTTTCGATAATATAACCTAAAAATTCAATTTTCCGTTTAAGGAATTGGCATTTTGCAAAATTAAATTCAAGTCCGTAATCCGATGCAACTTCTAGGACGCGTTTCAGTTTTAAAAGCGCTTCTTCCTCAGTTTTCGCAAGTACTATGACATCGTCTAAGTAAATTAATATTACTTTTTCTTTAATTAACTGTTTAAAAACAGCTTGAATATATCTCTGAAAATTCTGCGGGCCAATCGATAATCCGAATGGAAGCTTTAAATATTCGTACTAGGAGTTATGCGTGACAAATGCTGTATATTTCCTACTCTTCTCTGCTACGTCTATGTGAAAAAAAACCATTTTTTAAATCCAATGTAGTAAAAACCTTCGCTTCCTCAATGTTATCTAAAACGTCCTCTATTCTTGGCAAGGGAAAATTATCTCTAATTATTTTTTTATTAAGGGGTCTATAGTCAACACACAATCTCCAAGAATTATCTTTCTTTTTCGCTAACACAATAGGCGATGCATAATTAGAATTACTCTCCGTTATAATTCCCATTTCCAACCATTCTTGTATTTGTTTGTCTACAAATTCCTGTTCTGGATATGCTAACCTACGCGGTCGTTGCGCAATCGGAATATCATCAGTTAATACTATATTTACTTTTAACTCCGTGTCCTTAACCTTGTTTGGCTTATAATTAGTGATCAATTCCGTTAACTCTTTCTTAATAGAGTTGTTTGTAATATGGCTTAGCTCAACTTCCTGAAAATTAAGAGAATTAGCTGTCTCAGCTAAATAAATGTCTGTGGTTTTCGCTGAGTCTAACTGTGGGACAGAACACTGTTCACTTTCCAACAAACAATTTTTATTAGAGCTTAATTGCATGTTTATTTTTTCACTAAAGTTGCAAGCTGTTTCATTTTGACTAGTTTGCTCCTTTCTCACCAATTCAGCTGTCGCAATCGTTTTTCCTATCGTGGGATTGTTTTGCTTTTCTGACCGCAACATCGCATGAAATCTGGGTGTGACATAGATGACGCGTCTGGTTTTTGTCATGATTGTTTCTTGCGGGAAAGCAGTTACGTAATTCACCCTAACTTCCTTCAACTTTCGTTTCCCTGTAATTTGCAATCCTTTTCCCGACATATTGAAATTTACCTGTTTCAAAAAGTTATTTCCTAAAATTATAGAATGGCTCAAATTTTTTACGACGTATAAATCTGCATTCACTGTGTAACCATCTATTTCAATTTTTACGGTCATAAATCCTATGGGTGTAATTTGACTACCACCAATACCTGATAAAACCAAATCATTTTCATGCAATTTAGGGCATCCTAGGGCTGTATAAGTATCGTTGCTACACATATTGACGTCACTTCCTGTATCTATTAAAGCATCCATATTTTTCCCTAAAATCCCCACGCTTTTTATTATTTTATCAACCGGATTTGAGTTATTGCTTACGGCAGCATTTGCATTTTTAGGAGAATTATTTGTACACTGGTCAGACCTATGGCCAGGAATTTACACCTCCAGCAGACCGGACTTTCTTTTTTTCGGGGGCAATCCCTAAAACGGTGGGAAAGTTCATTGCAATTGAAACAACGGATTTTTGTATTTAAATTCTTTTGGGGGGTAGGTGTGTAGTTTTTCTCATATGGTACGCGACTAATGTCATTTCGATGGAACGCTCTATTATTTTCACTACCTTGACGTTTTCTAAATTCCGTGTTTGAGGGCTTAACTTCAGTTTTCCGTAAGTTAATTCTGGCGGTTTCAAAATCATCCAATTTATTGGTCAAATCTTCTACACTCGTAATTTTTGGCAATTCGTCACAAAAGTGTTCCTTCATTTCTAGGGACAATTTTCGCCTAATCTGGTCAATAATTAAAATATTTTTTAACTCTTCGAACGTTGATATGTGTAATCCCGACAACCATTCATTCAGAAAATTTGAGATTTCAAATGAAAAATCTTTCCATGACGCTGAATTTTGTTTTCTATGTAAAAAGAATTTTTGCCTGAATTGCTCTGGTGTAAGTTTGAAACGTCTTAAAAGTATTTTCTTTACACAGTCGTAATCACTGGATAGTTCTTCACTTTCACGATTTACTAAACTAACAATATCGAGCGGTAACAGTGCCAACAGATATGTAACCCATTGATCTTTTTCTATCCCAAGACGCTTTGCTTGCCGTTCGAAAAGGGTTAAGTAAATGCTAATTTCTTCCTCCTTATTATATCTATTTAGCAATTTTAGAACATCGGAACCCTTTCCGGCGATTGTAGATATTGGATTATGCAATTGGGTATTTTGTGTATTTTCCAATTGTAATTTTTTCAATTCAAATTCACGATTTTCGATTTCTTTTTGTTGCAACAATTTCTCACTTTCTTCTCTCTCGCTTATAATCCCCGCTAGCAAATTTTTTTACCAAATCCTCATTATACCCTTCGGATTTTAAAATTAAATCAGTCAGTTGACTTTTATTAGCACCATCAGGAGGACTTAAACCTAACTCGATTACCGCAGTAACCAGATCGATCTTTTTAGACCTTATCAAGTGTGCCATAATTATATTTAACCAATTAACACATAAAATAAAACATTTCAATATAAATCAATAATATATAAGCACCCGATATATAAAATATATCTATATATATAATAATATTAACAGTTTTCTAAAACAGACTTACTTTGTACCTGATATTTCCACCAAAAAAAATAAATATATATATTTTCTTCACAATATAACAATACAAAAAAAAATAATTATTTAACACCTGTTTTATAAAAACTTGTTTCCCTCTAAATATTCTCACATAATATATATTTTTTTCTTTTCACATAAAAAAATAACAAGATAAAAAAAATTATATCGTTAATACTTTTCCCTGAAAGAAGCAAAAAATAATCACGTATTAGGAATCTAAGATCATGTATATCATTAGGAAGCAAAAAAAAAACCACCTTCCTATATTTCCTCTTCGCAGACACGTCTAAACAAGTGCCTTATTTCTTTTATTAAAAAAAATGCAGAACAAAAAAAAATCCACTTCTGCATAAATTACTAAATATTCTTTTTCTTCTGGCGTACACAACAGAAACTTACTGTACATTTTTTATGGGGAAAAATAAAAAAAAAACACTTCCCCATTTTATCACAAGAAAAGAAAAAAAATAAAACCTTTCGTCATATTAGACGGGAAAAAACTTTCACCGCTCACTATTTAGGTCAGCGTATATTTTCTTCTCGAATACTAGAAACGAACTATTAAAACTTTATCAGATGCATTTTCACAAATGATTCATCTCACAAGAACAGATCTTTTCAAAAAGATGAACAGTTGAAACTTCAACGCGCACAGATAGAAACACTCTTTTTATCTTTCTCCTGCATGAAAATTTTCCTTTTTCTTTTTTCTCTTTCCAGTAATTCACGGAACATTCGATGAAAGCAACTTTTTTCCTTTCCTTTTCAGAGCATCGTTCAGCTTAAGGACATCAGAATTTCTTTAGACATCAGAAAATTTTTCGTACACGTTAAATCCACACATCCACACTTTGCATGTAAATATCCCGGCCGAGCCCCCAATTCTGTAGAAATTTAATGCACATTTATTTTAACGAATAATTGTACACTGTGGTCGGTGTTTAGAAGTAAAGTCCAAGCCAATTCTTGATGGAATCTGAAACTTTAATGCTCTTGATTATGTGGGTGAAATATTTACAGATGGGGTATTTACATTTAAACATGATAATTATAACTGGGTGGCGATATTCTGCCTTACTCAGGTCCGTGACCCGGTATTCCGTCGAACAGCGACGTTTCAACACGTCTGCTCTCATGAGCAACCAACAGTCAACTCTATCTTTTCACAATAGTTTGTGTCAGTTCAGCAGTTTTTTTCGTTGACTCAGAGGTCGGGGTGGATCATCCCGAGCCTCATCTAAGAATGTGCTAGGCTTTGCAGTGCAGAGTTCAAACTCTGTGCTCTGTCACCACATACATATAAAAATTTTCAATTTTGAGATCATACATTTCGTGCAAAGGATTTATTGATGCTGACAGTGGTTCATTTCAGGTCTTTTTTCATTGGTTAAATTGATTTAGTTACAAATAGTTCTAGAAAATATTTCAAATGTTTATGATTTCCTTCATATATTTCATTATTTCCTTTTTTCTTTTTATGAATTCGACATCCTGTTGTTTTTCCCTTTCGCTAATTTTGAATGTTTTAATTTTTAATACTTCATATATTGGTGATTAGGATATAAGTTTATTTAAAAAAATTCATTAATGTTTAGTTAAATTAATAATAGTCGATCCAGCTTTATTATGTATAATATCAGTGTAATGTATTGATACTCACTTTATTAATTTTTATTTTTTTAAAAAAGATGATGAATTGCAATATTATATAATGGTTATATATATATGTGTGTGTGTGTGCGCGCGCATGTATATATATCTATCTTACAAATGTTCAATTAAATGGAATGAGTTCATTCTATTTTTGGAAACAATCCAGATACCCTCCAATTTCATAAAGACATTTAACGTCAAATTTTATGCCGCATCATGCTAGTATACGATGTTCACCATGAAACATTCTATTGATATGCGCCTATTTTACTATTTTGAAATAGGAAGAAAAACCCTTGTAATTAATGAATCTGTAGATAAATTTTTGCTCTCGATGTTTCGCTTCTTTCTGAATCGATATAAGTGCCCGAATCATGAAACCTTTCTGAATAAGCTCAATAAAAGCAAAAATGAGATTAATGTTTTAAATATTCACTAGTTTTTAGTTCTTTTTTGCCCTTTATTTATATGACTTTTGTGTTAGAAGTAGAAAACTCGAAAACATAAAATCAATTGAAAGAATTGTGCATCTCGGGAAAAATAGATCTCTGGCTTAATTTCAAAGTGTCTTTGTTTTCAATCTTTTTCAAAGTTTTAAAACTGTATGAGTTAATGCATTAAAGCTTTCAGTTTTTATTATTAGCCCTCGGTATGCTATTTTTTTCTCCTAGCTTATTTTGTGTCGTCTCCAAAAAATAACGTTACGTTGTATAATCCAGCGGTAAAACAAAGCAGATGTTCCATTGCGCTGTTAAATACTCTACTGCCATTCTTTAAACTTCTAAGCACAGCACATTTTCGATTTTTATACCGTCGTATTGGAAAAGAAAAGTACTTTTAAATGCAATTTGTTTGAAAACTGCATCTCCATTTATTTTTGATATATTATTTTTTTTTGTAGTTTTTAGCACCATTTGTTTAATTTTGGCAACTCAAGTACTACATTTCTATGGAAAGTAAAAGAAAAATAGCAATTATATCTTTTAGTTGCCATTTTCCCATAAAAACTGGAAAAAAAAATGTAATTAAAATACGTGCTATTTTGAAAAAATATAAATGAATGATTTCTCATAAAACATGGAGCTATTAAAAACTAAATTTAATTTTAAGTATATATATTCATATTACAAACAAATTAAGGCTAATGAATCATGAGATAGCCAATTTTTTTGTCGAGTTTCTTGGATGACGAAACCTCTCTCTTTTTTTTTTTTTTTTTATTCAGCGATAGTGACGTTCTACGCGTACTTTACTGTAGATGTTGTTTAATACTGGATCGCAAAGGAGAAACTATTCAACGGATGCGGATGACGTCACTTTATATATAACAAAAAATCGCGTGTTTTAAGTCTTAAAACTGAACTAAAATAGAGTCCCGATTATCCGTGTTCCGCTTAACCGAGTTTCCGCTCTAATCGAGTTATTTTCTTCTGATGGACTGATAGCTTCCATTATTATGAAACAGCCATTATAAATGAAATGTTAGGTGAAGATGAAAGAGCAGTCGTAAAAAGTTAGAACTCTGATTTTCAGGTCAGAATGGGAAAAAAAATGGCCAAAACAAAAAAACTTATGGCCATTTTTTCCCCCATTCTGACCAGAAAATCAGAGTTCTAACTTTTTACGACTGCTCTTTCATCTTCACCTAACATTTCATTCATAATGGCTGTTCCATAATAATGGAAGTCCATCAGAAGGAAATGATCCATTCCAAAGGTATAAGTTCGATTGAAAAAAACTATTTAATCATTTTTTTTTTCATCGGGGGCGACACTAAATTTTGGAAAAAGCAGAATTCCTGTTCTCTAGTTATTATTATTTCTTCTACATTCATTTGCGTTGGTAGGAGTAAAAAAAACTACTTTTTTTATTGTAACTAACTACAACTAGAACTACTTTATCGGAAATATAATTCACTACAGCTACTTGTTTTAAAAGTAGTGACTACAAACCACTTTCAAAAATAGTCAGTATTTCGACTAGATTTTTTTCGGGTTACCAGGTTTGATCAAATTTGTAAAGCCCTGATATGTATATCTTATTCAATCTACTTTTGGAAATATTCCAGATTATCTTCAATTTCATGAAAAGAGAAACATTTAATATCAAATTTTATGCTGCAACATGCTAGTATACGATGTTCACCAAGAAACTATCTATTGATATTCGCCTATTTTATTTTATTTTTTTTGAAATAGAAAGAAAAACCCTTGTAATTAATGAATCTGGTAGATAAATTTTTATTATTTTGTGTTTCACTTCTTTGTGAATCGATATAAGTGCTCGAATCTCGAAACCTTCCCGAATAAGCTGAATAAAAGCAGAAATGAGATTAATGTTTTAAATATTCATCGGTTTTTAGTTCTTTTTTGCCCGTTATTTATATGACTTTTGTGTTAGAAGTAGAACTCGAAAACATAAAATCAGTTGAAAGGATTGTGCATCTCGGAAAAAATAAATCTCTGGCTTAATTCCAAAGTGTCTTTGTTCTCAATCTTTTTCAATGTTTTAAAACTGTGAGAGTTATTATATGCATTAAAATTTTCAGTTTTTTTTTACTTTCTTCTACATTCATAAGCGTAAGAAAGGGTCGGAAACTACTTTTTAGGTGAGTTCGTAATTATATAAATACGTAGCACATATAGTCGGGTATGTCCATTTGTCTCCCCTTCTGTTAAATATATTTAACATATATCAGCACAAAAACTGCCCAACCGCGAATTATTTGAAATTTAATTTATATATCGTTTCAGAATTTTGTCGAGTCATTTCAATGTTTATGAAAATCGAATCAAAACTTAAAAAGATATTAATAAAAGTTTACTTCATTTTATTAAATTCTATCATACGTAATTAATTCACTGATATTCCATGATAGGTCATGATTCTAGATTGCCATGGTGATGACGTCCTACTTAAGATGGAATCCTATTATTTCCGTATTATTTTATTTAATATATGCAATCGTAATAAGTTTTGTAATCATCCATTTTTGAATAAGAGTGCAACATGAATATCTGAATATTTACAAAACTAGTTTACAAACGCACTTCATTTTCCTTAAAAACCTTTCTGTTTCCACGTTAGGCAGATACCGGCTTACGGAGCACGTATTAATGTTATTTTCAATGGATTCGCCGGGACTTGAAAGTCTTTCGAGCGGTAGGCAGATTTCCGGCTTACAAAAAAGGATAAAAAAAAAATGCTTACTGCTTCAAAGAGGACAGACCTCACAACGTATGTATTGCAAGACCAGCGCTTAACCGACTGAGCTACTGAAGGTACGGAAACATTCACCTAAAAGTTGAACAGAAGAAATTATGCGCACGAGTACAGAGGCGCAATTTCGGTGAAATTCCCATAAATGGCGGAAAAATATAGTCCGATATTTCATGCTTATTATATAAGGAATAAGAGTTTTCCAGGAAACAAACATGGTCTTATTCGGTTCATCTAGAATAGATTCATATTATATATTAATTTTAATAAGATCGCCCATGTCATATTCGGAGGGAAAAAAATGGGAAATAAAAAGAAAATTAGAGTTTTTCAGGAAACAGCTGTTATCGTATTCCCTTCACATAAAACAGATTCATATTATATATCAATGTAAAGAAAATCGCCCGAGCCGTTTCCCTGATTTTGACATTAGGAATTTCTTCCATCGCTTTCGCTTTAAAAAATGGCTATTTAGATCTCAAAATATACTGCACGTAGAAATGTAAAAATTTCAGAATAGAATTAGACTACAGATATAAGACTGTTCTAAAAACAAATCAGAATAATAAAAGCTATATTTGCTGAGTTATTGAAAGGCTGCTTTTCGGGTTTTCATTGAAGTCGAGTTAGTTGTATATATGAGTTCTGCCATCTACGAATTCTACGATACGATACGATACGATTTTAGGCTTAAGGCTGCGTCACTGGAATACTATCGTCTTCCCTGATAGTATAGGTCATATATTTCCGCGAAGATTTTTCTTCCGAAACCCCATAGGGGACCGTCAACAAATTGAAAAAGAACGAATATCTTTTGGATATCCCTGTAAAAACTAATCTAGCAAAAGCGTTCAAATTCGAGATTATTAATAAGCGGCTTATTGTAATATACTGTGTTCGTTTTTATGAGGATAGCATGCATACTCGTACAGAAGTTAAGGTTTTTATAAAAACAGCCCCAAATTTCGCCAAGTTTTTTGCTTATAATTTGCAGAGTTCTTAATAAAAAAAAAAAAGTTCTTTTCAGAAAATATGTCAAACAATATTGTACACAATACTTTACAATCAGAATTAAAAAATAATCAAAATTGGATGAAAAATGAGCAGGTTTACTAAAAAATGTTTCACTGCGCATGCGCGAATGAATCAAAATATAATGTGCATAATGTATTAGCTAAGTATATAGAGCAACTTTTGTGAAAGTCACAAAATCGTAGCTTGAAAATTCTGAAAATAATCGTCGATAGAATAAGCTCGAAATCCATTGTTCCCCAAAACAAGCAAAAAAAAAAATCAGTTGTATCCAAATATACACTGCTCAAAACAATTAAAGGATATTGCAGTTTTAGGTGGATTTTGTATCTGGTAAACTGTTTAGCTGATTGATACATGGTCGACAGACATAGTAGGTTATATAAGAACAAAATTACACATGTTTGGCAGAAAAAAATGCATTTTATTGCGCATTTGTGTACTAAAGGAAAAAAACACAATTTGTGCATATGAGAAAAAAAGAATAAGAAAAGGTGTTTTCTTCAAAGAAAATCATTTTCAGTAGGGGGTATGGTTTCCCCGGGCGGCCAGCAACGTTGAACACCTTTGAGGCATGGACTCAATGAGGCTATTAATGACGAGTTGGGGTATTCTGCCCCACTCTTCCAGAAGAGCTCTTTCCAGTTCTTGGAGAGTTTGTGGGGGTTGTTGGCGGCCAGAAACTCGTCTTCCTAGAGCGTCCCAAACGTGCTCGATTGGATTCATGTCTGGAGAACACACTGGCCATTCCATTCGAACGATTCCTTCCTCGAAAAGGAAATCCTCCACCAGGTTTGCACGATGTGGCCTGCAGTTATCGTCCATTAAAATGAAGTTATCTCCGATTGCTGCAGCGTAAGGGACTACAATAGGTCTGAAGATCTCATCCCTATATCGGCGACCAGTCAGAGCTCCATCTCGAATGATGTAGAGGTCAGTGCGCCCGTCAATGGAGATACCACCATACACCAACACTCCTCCACCGCCAAATCTGTCACTTTCGTGCACGAACGCAGGATTATTCCTACTGCCACGGTCCCTCCAGATGAAAATACGCCTAT
This sequence comes from Maratus speciosus, assembly GCA_963932465.1. Classification (NCBI taxonomy): domain Eukaryota; kingdom Metazoa; phylum Arthropoda; class Arachnida; order Araneae; family Salticidae; genus Maratus; species Maratus speciosus. The sequence goes on along the minus strand of OZ010798.1, from coordinate 233,454,408 downwards.
TATACGGATGCACAGAAAAACGGGACTCGTCAGAAAACAGAATATTGCTCCATTCATTTCTCCTCCAGTTGACATGCTCGGTTGCCCACTCCCTGCGGTCGCGACGATGCCTTGATGTTAATCTAACACATACCATCGGTCGGCGAGCATACAGACCTACAGCATGGAGCCGGTTTCGGACAGTCTGAGTTGAAATCGTGGTGTCTGTAGCCAAGCGAAGGTGTTGTTGGAGAAGGGTAGCGTTCATGGTTCGGTGTCTCCGAGCTGTTAACGCTAAATACCGATCTTCATTGGGCGTTGTTTCCCGTCTACGACCTTGCCCTGGTCTTCGGCCTGCACATCCACTCTCCAAAAAACGGTTCCAGATCCTGGAAATGACACTTTGTGACACTCCAATGGCTTGCGCTACTTCGGCTTGAGTTTGGCCTCCTTCTAACCTACCAACAATTCTCAAAGCTTCTGAATCTGTCAAATGACTTCGCTGAGACATCGTACTCATCGAAACAAAGCAATCACTGAATGCCTATCATCCTTGTCTTCATTCTCTTTTATCCAGTTGAAAGTCAAATTTCATTCGCTGCCGCTGAAGCGACGTTTTTGACGTCGAACTCAAAATTTGCATACTCCACAGTTTGAAAACCAGAAAATTTTGCATTTGTGATTCTCTTCTTCTATTTTCGGCAAAAAAAATTATTTTATATCTTTATTTTATATAAAACTTCAAATATCCTTTAATTGTTTTGAGCAGTGTAGTAGTACGTGCAATATTGTGTACGCTATCTTGTCAGTAATCAACAGATATTTGATACAACCCCTGATCTTTTTGCTTGATTTTAGAAACAACAGATTTCGAGCTTATTCTATCGACGATTATTTTCAGAATTTTCAAGCTATGATTTTCAGACTTTCACAAAAGTTACTCTATATACTTAGCTAATACATTATGCACATTATATTTTGATTGCATTCGCGCATGCGCAATGAAACATGTTTTAGTAAACCTGCTCATTTTTTCATCCAATTTTTATTATTTTTTAATTCTGATTATAGAGTATTTTGTACAATGTTGTTTGTCATATTTTCTGAAAAGAACTGTTTTTTATGTTAATAACTCTGCAAATTATAAGCAAAAAACTTTGCGAAATTTGGGACTGTTTATATAAAAACCTTAATTTCTCTACGAGTATACATGCTATCCTCATAAAAATGAACACAGTATATTACAATAAGCCACTTATTAATAATCTCGAATTTGAACGCTTTTGCTACGTTAGTTTTTACAGGGATATCCAAAAGATAGTCGTTCTTTTTCAATTTGTTCACGGTCCCCTATGCGGTTTCGGGAAAAAATCTTCGCGGAAATATATGACCTATACTATACTGTTTACACACCTGCAGTTTCATGTTAATACCTCATGTATTGTTCTAGATATTTAACGAAACGTCTAAAATCGCAAGTGACCGGTCACCTTTGGCCATAGAAAATTATTGGTGACAAAATTCTGAAAAATTATACTTTTTATTAGTAAAAATTATTATTTTTTTTATAAGTATGGTCAATAACTTCAGTAATAGACACACTGCTGTTTTGAACAAGTCAGAAATTGTACGTCAAACGTGACAAATGAGGTGAGTTCGTGCTATAGCTAGTTTTATAAATATTTAGATCTTGGTGCAATAATAAGACTCATTCTTAGATAGGACATAATCACCATGGCAACCTAGAATCCTTACCTATCATAGGGCCTCATTGAATTAATTACGTATGATAGGATTTAACAGAATAATTACCATAGCAACCTAGAATCATTACCTATCATGGGATATCATTGAATGAATTACGTATGATAGTATTTATTAGAATGAAGAAAACTTTTATTAATATAAATCGAATCAAAACTTAAGAAGATATATCTTCTTAAGTTTTGATTCGATTTTCATTAAATTTGAAATGAATCGACAAAATTCTGCAATGATTATATATATTAAATTTCAAACCATTCGGTTGGGTAGTTTTTGCACAGTTATATACGGACAGACGAACGGACCAGGCAAGGACTATAGGTGCTAAGTATTTATATAATTACGAACGCACTTAAAAACCAATAACCGATATATAAGTTATAACAGTTAAGACAAGTTGCCACTAGATGAATTTGCGAAATTTAACAAGAAAATTATTCTTTGAGTTAGATTTTTGTTGAAGTTTCAGGTACTGATTACGTGCCAATAACTGGGGGAAGGGGGGGGGGTTACCTACGAACTACTTTTCAATAGTCACTTACTTCGCTATTTTCAGATTTTATCAAATGATTCGATTTACACTCGAAATTGAAGACACGGATTAAATAATAAAGCGACCTCTCGTTATATCGCGTCTACCGGGATACAATTAAATAAGCGCTATATAACCAAGGGCGTTAAAACATTCAGAAATACAAGATTAATGAGATTAATGTTTTAAATATTCATCGGTTTTTAGTTCTTTTTGCCCATTATTTATATAACTTTTGTGATCAAAGTAGAACTCGAAAACATAAAATCAGCTGAAAGGATTGTTCAGTTCGTAAAAGATAAATATCTGGCCTTATTCCAAAATGTCTTTGTTTTCAATCTTTTTCAAAGTTTTAAAACTGTATGAGTTATTGTATGTATTAAAGTTTTTAGATTTTTTTTTAAACTTTCTTCTACATTCATTTGTGTATGCAGGGGCCGAAAAAAACTATTTTTTTACTGTAGCAAACTATAACTACAACTAATTTATCGAAAATGTAATTAACTACAACTACAACTACTTATTTTAAAAATAGTGACTACAAACTACTTTTCAATGTCAAACGATTCAATTTACACTCGAAATTGAAGACACGGATTAAATAATAAAGCGACCCCTCGTTAACGCTGTAGAAACGAAGCATATCGCTTTTCCTAAAAATGCCACTTATTACTTTAAAAAACTTATATATATGTCTCTATCAGTATTTTTTACATTAGGGTAGACCGGGGCTTTTTCTTCTAATAATTAAAAAAAAAAAATTACAATTCGACATTTTAAATTTCTTTTTATGTTACACTATCGGCGTACTTTCAGGAAGAAGTGACAATAGTAAAGTTTAAAAATATTAACTATAAGTATAAGTATTAGTTTAGAAGCTCAAATTGACACCAAGTCGCTTGGGCCAACCTGCCCCGATTGCGGGGTAAGTTGGCCCACGTCACTTTTTAATGTTCTGATAGTGTAAAAGTTTAAGAAATGATCAAAATTTTACCAAATCTTAATTTTTATTTCTTTCGAACGAAAACACAATATAGCCTCCTAAATTAAAATAAAAAATTTCGTCAATTCACAAGATATCAAATTCACTTAAGTTTATCATAAATCCTCTTAATATTATCCACAATTTTTGTATTGACAAGCTTTTGATAGGAGCAATTCTTACAGCAAAAAGAAATTAAAAACAAAAAAAGTGTGTATGTGGGGGGCAGGGAGGTTGTATAAGAAAAAAAACCCACATTTCCCTTAATCCGTTGCGGGCCAACATGTCCCGTGCCAAATGGGCCAACTAACTCCGTATCGCCATTTTTGTTTTTCATGACTGTAACGAAATATTCTGAAAGTATTTCAATAAAAAAATATGCCTTACAATAACTACGAACAATTATTTTTCTGAATTATTATATATCAAAATTTAAAATGTAATTTACAAACAAATAAAAAACGATTATTTATAAGAGAGGAAATTTACTCACCTTTGCAAAATTTTGAAAATTCTCAATAATTCTTTAACGGACGCTCCGACTTCAATGGTGCTTATGTTGGAGGAGGAAAGCGAAGAAACGCATACTTGGCTGGACTGACAATGTTAGCTAACGTTTAAAAAATATTGCGACTGGGCCAACATGCCCCTATGGCCAACTAGCCCCGGTCTACCCTACTTGACATGTTTAAAGCTTTTTATACAAAAAAAAAAAAAAAAAGAAAAAGAAAAGCAATTTATATGATTCTTTAAGCATTGTTTTAAAAGTTACATGTATCAAGAAATCTTTTTACCTGAATTATGGTTCAACCTTTCACCATGACATTGGTATAGAAAAAACCCCCAAATCATAGTTCAACATTTCACTAATGTAATGGTATTTGTGAAAGCACCTCGAAACTGGTGAAACGTAGCACCTATATCTTAGTTGCAGCTAAATTTCAGCTACATGTCAGCAATTTCTTAGTGAAACACCGAACTTTATTTTTAACAGTGCACTATGTTTAAAAAATAATTTTTATAAAACCCATGTGTGATTTATGTATAATCTTTTGTAATGTATTTTCGTAAATGCATTTATAAACAATAAAACAATTCGCGCAAAACTATCAATATTTAAATAAGTAGTAATAGATATTTTAAAAATTCATTTTTTATTTTTTTAAACGATTTTAATTAAATGTTTCGTTTAAACAGATTTTATTTTTCAAAATGGGGTTTTAATTAAACATTAAAATGCATTGCGATAGTCATTTTTATCATAATTCTTTTTTTAAAAAATGTTGAAAAGTTACCGTCTCCTTTTGAAGTTAAGAAAACGATTTTGTTAGACGCTTCTTCAAAACACATCCATTACTGCAAAAAGCAAAAGCAGAATATTAACGGTCTAAATATTCATAGATTTTGTTCACTATTATTAATTTTGTTTTCCTGGAGAAAGAGGGTTCAAGAGCACACGAAAAAGCTGTTTTTCTCTTGAAGCGATAATGTTTCTGGAGTTGTTCCAAGAACCTGTAATCGGACAATATATCGATAAAGAAAAATCGATATGGGTATTTGCTACACTTTGAAAAAAAAATCACATTTAAGGATGTACTGCAATCCAAATTGGCTAGTTAAAGAGATTCTCTGCTCTTTGAAGTTCAAATTCAAAACTGGCTGGTAGAAAATGAGCGTTTGAAGCATAAATGCTAACCTACTCTTTTGTACCCTATAAAACTTTCGTACGCTATATATAGTGGATTTTTGAGTTTCGTGTGTAAACTCGTTGTCCTGATTCCAACATTTATGCGTCAACGAGTCACTATTCTTGATAGTTTATTAATAATAATTTTCGTAAAGTGTCTCCTTGAATCTGATTTTCACGGTTATTTTGTGCAACGATATGCTAATTAGGTTTCTGTGGTCATCTAACTGCTATAAATACGGTGGTGGAAATTAGTTACAGCGGATTCAATCACATCTTGCCCTTTGTAGAGCATACGACTTGAGTTCGTCGCTCCTGGAGTTTTAGAAGTGGATTCTGACACGTGTTGAATAAGCCAGTGTCCATTTTGAGCTACCTTTTGGAGCTGAACCTTTCAGGAAGAGCTTCGACTAGTTAAATATTTCGACTTAAACTAGTGTTAGCTGGGAGCCCTCTAAGCATAAATTTCTGATTTTTTAATATGCAGTGGACTTTTCTATACTGCAACTCACTGTCCACATTTATTTTAAACCACTTTCTTTTCAGCTCCGAGTGGATAGATACCGCCATCCGCTCAATCGGCTCGGAAAAAAAAAAGGGGGGGGGGGTGTTGCCTTACACAGGCGTGTTTTCGATGACAATACAGCAATTTATTATTTTTAGAATACAATTATAAATTTATAAATTAAAATTAAGGCATTTTTTCGTAAGCCAGCAGCAGGCGATAAATTGCCGAATAATCTTCATGGTTACAACTGTTTACGAGATACAAAAACAATGCAGTTAATTATGCGTCATTCCAAGATAGTAATATTTTCCTTTAAATGCCCTTTTATTATTTAATAGATTAATTTGAATAAAACTATGAATATACGTTGGGGAAAAAAAAGATAATTCCCGAATAGATAATTTAAATATTGCTATTTTCTTCTTAAAAGTGATTATTTTCTAAATACATTCACTTGTTCGCGCTTTCTGTCGAGCGTAAATTCAAAGAGGTGAATTTTCCACGATCCAGGAATCTTTGCGTTAGACAGAAGCAGGTGATAAATTAACGAATAATCTTTATGGTTACATCTGTTCATGAGATACAAAAACAATGGAGTTAATTATGCTTCAAATCGTCCATGACAAAATATTCTGAGAAATTACAACAACGACATATTTTGCACACTAACAAACAGAAAAAAAAATAAAGAGTGTAACAATTTTTCAAAATGGTATTTAATCATTTAATAGATTAATATTAATAAAATTATGAATATTACGTTGAGAAAATAATTTAGAAAATCTGAATAAATAGTTTAAATAAAGCTATTCTTTTTCATGTTGCGTTGTTTTAAAAAACAAGCAGAGAAAAAATGATATATTTTTAAAATAAATTCACCTGTTCGCGCTTTCTGTCAAGCGTAAATTTAAAGAGGTGACTTTTTCATAATCAAGACCCGCGTCAAATGAACGTATTGTAACAGAAGTCTTTTGGACCTACATGAATTGCAGTTACGAAACGAAGCATGATTTTTTTAGATAAACATTGAATGTTTATAAAAAAAAGTGTTTTTAAAAAGACTATTTTTACATTTTTTATTAAATCGTGGTGTACTTTTTTTTTTTTTCAAAATATAAACTTCTGCAATCATTGGACAAACTTAAAAATTAATAAATGAAATTAAGTATGCAAAATACTCTAAACAGTCATTATCCTTCAAGAATTTCTTCCTTTAGTGCGAAATAACACAAGCCTGCAAAATTTCGGTTGTGTCATATTCCTTAGCTTTTGATAATTGATTCTTACGTATTTTGTAATGCTGAGTCCGAGAATAGCCTCCATTTTTTATCATCACGGCAGGATTTTTTGCAAAATTTTTAGTTTTTAACTTTGAAATTTACTATTTTCGAAAAATTCTGGTTGAAAAGATGGTTAAAAATGAAGGTTATTTTCAGATTTAGTGCTAAAAAGTACATAAAAATCAATTATCAAAATTTAAAAAACACAACCATCACATCTATTTTATAGTACCAGAATTTTGCTAATTTTTGACTTTGAAATTTACGATTTGCAAACAAAATCTGACTTGATGGTTAAAAATGAAGATAATTTCGAATTCAGCGCTAAAAGAGATAGAAAAATCAGTTATCAAAAGTTAAGAAACACAACCATTTCCTGTATCTTTCATTATCAGATGTTCTCTATTTTTTGACTTTTTACTATTGAAATTTACGATTTGCAAAAAATTCTGACTTGATGGGCTAAAAATTGAGGTCCTTTTCGGATTCAGCGCTAAAAAATACGTAAAAATCAATTATCAAAAGTTAAACAACACAAACATCGCAGGCTCGTGTAATTAATGTTATTTCAAACAAAACTCCATAACCAAAAAACATTTGATTTTACTGGCATTTCAAAATTTAACTGGATTTCATCCAATAAGTAGTTATTTATCAAATTATAAGGTTATGGCATTCTTATTATTTTAAAGCTATTTAAATTAGACAATTCAACTCAATTAGACAGTCAAGGAAAAGGATAAATCAGTAACTACTTAAGGATAAATTCCATAAATAGTTATTTATCAAATTATTAGCTTATGATATTATTATTCTCTTACAGCTGTTGAAGTTAGACATTCAACTCAATTAGCAAGTCAAGGATAAATCAAACAAAATTCCAGCTACATAATCATAAAGTCTTAGGATAAATGACAGATGAATGAAATAAAGTGGCATTCAATTGTTAGTTACTTTTTTCCGAATTACAACTCTGAAATATTACTATTTGTATGTTTTTATTAAAATTTAGCATTCAGTTGAGGTAGGTAGTCAAGGAAAATCTAATAAACAATACAGAAAATAAACACGGAGGGTTTCGGATAAATAATAATGGAATCTCTTTATTCTAAACTAATTTATTTATTATTACTGGGGCTCTTTTTCGGTTTATATCAAGAAAATTAATGTATACAAAAATATGAAAACTAGTAGTTTTATACCGAAATGTATGATAAAATCGCTGAAGCCAGCAATTTTTAAATCAAATAATTATTTTAAGCGCTATTTAATGTTGAAGTCGGTCAAACTAGTTCAGTTAAAAAAGTTATATAGGATCAAAAACTATACGTAGCAATTTAACCATCTGTGGCAGGTATATACAAGTAACTAGATTGCGGTGTGCTGTGTCCAATCAATTTTTAAATGTTCTTAATTTTTGGAACTTAAAAGAAAAGTTTTTTAAAAATTTCAATGCAATCATTGCATTTTATTACCTCAATAGTGATTTACTTCATTTTTCGAAAGAATCCTTTTTTTTTTTTTACCGATTGTTGCCAAATTAAAAAAAAAAGCATAAATAATAAAATATCCAAACATTTTACAATTCAAAAATATATTTATACGCAAATATTAAATTGAAGGAAAACTTTAAAATAATTAAATTATTACGCACGAAAAGCTGTTAAGGGTTAAAATTACTTCATATTTAACAGGCTGAAATAATAAGGCTTCCAAGCATTTTACTCATGAATATTAAAAGAGAAAGAAAACTTTAAAATGATTAAATTATTATGCGGGAAAAAACATTATATGGAGAAAATTACATTATATTTAAAACATAGTATTTTTAAAACTATTTTTTATAGCCTCTAAACTTTAAAAAAAAAAAAAAAAATCTTCTACAGTTCATTCAAAATTAGGAGAGAATTTAAATAAACATAAGTGTTGTCAATTTACGCCACGGAGCTTCAGTTCTGCGCTTTTTTCGTTTATTTGACGATTTTATAAATATAAATTAGTAACTATTTATTTAAAAAATATATCTAGAAAACGTTGTTGACAAATATTTAATGTTTTAAATTAAACTCAGTCAAATAATAATAAAATTTAATTTATACATTAATTACACAAATTATTTATTTTGATAAATTGTTTTCTTTTTTTATGCAAAGCAACGGTAGTTGTTTTGGCAATTATTAATTTTTGGCTGCCATAGATTGTAACCAAAGAATCATAAAAGCTGTCAATTCGCACGTGCTTTTATTTGCTTGCTTTCCATCTTATTTTTGAATATGCTTTAGACCAGTGGTTCCCAAAGTGGGGCGTACGCCCCACAAGAGGGCAATATGACTTTTCAAGGGGGCAATTTCAGATTTTTTATTAACAAATTTTCTGTTTTTTTTTCTCTAATGAAAGTAGCGTCGTAGTCTAAAAATAACTGAATAAAAATTAATTTTCGAAACGTACCCAGATAAAAGTTCAAAATATACTGACACCGGAATAATTATGTGGATTATTTTTTTAAATTTTTGACACCTTTTATATATTACAAAATCCTTTTTAGTTTTTATGGTGTTAACATTATTTTAGTAAAACTCACCTTTTTATTAACTATATTTATTTTTTTAAGAAAAAGCTTGAACATCTATTCATATTGTAATATGCCCTATGAAGGAACTTTTACATATGAAATTTTGTAGGACATATTTGAAATTGACTATTTGGAAAAAAATGTTTTGAATTATTTAAATGAGGTGTTACTTTATGAAATTAATAAATCCCTTTGAGAATTACGAAAGGAAATGGGTAGAAAGTTAACTTCTTACGGCTCTTCCCCAGACCACATGCACAATATATAAACATACTTTATGACAGATGCATTTTTAAACTTCAAATCGTAGAAAACATGCTGGTCAGATGATAATAATAATGGGGAAAAGAAAGCCCGCTATCAAAGAAGTACGCTATGAGGAGAAAGAAAAATAGTTACTTAAAATGGATAAAATCACGAATCCGAAAATGTTACTTCTGAATTATGTTATCCACATAAGTTCTTGAGATACAGCTATTGTGGAAATCGTGAAAATGTATCATAGCAGCGTCACCTGTTGGGCGATTTACTCCAAAACATAATCAGCACCAGTTCATATCAAAGACTAACTGAATCTGAAGTTTGATAAAATTTCGTGCATTAGTTCTTGAGATAGAGCTATTGCGTAAATCATGAAAAATTCAACATAGCAGCGCCACCTGTTGTGCAATATACACCAAAAACTAATAAGCACCAGTTTATATCAAGATCTAACTGAATCTAAAGTTTTGTGAAATTTCGTGAATTAGTTCTTAATAGACTTAGTTCACTGTGAGTCTGTCTGTGAGATAGACAGACTCACTTGATTTTTGACGGCCAATTATCTACACGAGGGATATAGGCCCGGGGGGAGTGCCCTCCGTGGGGGTCTTTCTAAGGGAACCTAATCCGTATTAACGCATGGAAGATCCACGGCTCGAAGAAAACCACGAAAACTCCGAACGATTAGGCCGACGGGCGCGATTGGGATCGAACCCAGCACCTCCCGTCTACCAGCTTCGAGAGCAGAACCTCTCGGCCACTGGTGGGGCAAAGACAGACTCACAGACAGACATTTTCTAAAAATCATCAAATTGTGTTCGGAACCTTCTAAAACGCGTAAATCCGTCGAAAACCAGAAGACGAAATTTTTTACGAATCTAATACTTTCTTCTTGTGAAGATAGAAGGAAGTAAAAATAATTAAGATACCTCATAATGCTTTACATTTAATAGCAAATGTTGTTCAAACGTAAAATAAAACCGTATAACAGTATTTGTTGTAAACTTTTATTTTCATTTTACTATTTTTCAATAACATAAATGAGTTAAAGGGTCATATATACACAGACATGAATTTCTCCATTTCTGACTATCATATCACCTGAATTGCACCACGAATGTAATGCACTTCCCAAGAAATTGTTTTTGCTATATACTCAGTTTAATCTCATTTTCAATTTCATCCAGAGCAGTTTTGCGTTAAAATTCCGGTAATTACAAAGAAAATGCCCATTCTCGGAAATCTTTGGTGTACAGAATGTTTTACTGTCATAATAAAATCTACAATTTCTTAAATTTGAAGTTCTTATATTGTTTACTGCCACCATTTATTGCGGAAAAGTACACAAAACATCTCTGACCAAAAAAAAAAAAAAAGAAAATCCATAGTGGATTTTCTGCAAAGCAATACTATTATTATTATTTTTTTTAAAGTTAAGCATTGAATTAAGTTAAGCAAGGGGTTAAGAGTAATCATAAGTAACACAACAAATACGCATGAAAACTTTTGAATGTATAATTATGAAATTGTATGTATTTTGCGACAAGAGCTCGAAGTTCAGTTATTTTCCGAATTGACCGAGATTCCCGGTCAAAGTCTGATGTATATGAAACGAACAGTATATATCATACTTTGACTGGCCAGGTAGAGTCCGGAATCGGGTCGAGTCGAGCTACCCGCTTTCATCCGCACCCGAACCAAACCGAGCTGCGGGTCGTGTTGACGCTATATATTTTTAGGTAGCTTTCTTTACAAAAAAGCTACCTATTGCAGCCGTTCGGAGGAAAGCGATTTCAAAAAATTTTGGTATATTTTCATCGATCATGACCCCCAGACCCCGAAACCATCCTCCGTTCAAAATTGATATATATATATATATATATATATATATATATATATCAATATATATATATATATATATATATATCTGACCTATGTCACACTGTAACTCCCGTAATTATGAACCGATTTCGATGTAATTCGGTGTGTACATAGTACATACCAATGTCTCGACCGAGTTCGTTGGCCATCTTCATCCGCCGTTTTGTTTCAAAATGGCGGCCATTTAAAATTTTAAAAAAATTTAAAACTTGAAATGTGGTACCAAAAAATTAAAAATGGAAAAATATTTTTTTCTTATGTATTTGACCTTTATACAAAGATTCCGGAGCAGTTTTTGTTTCGTCTATATCTTAAAAAATGGCTGAGTTATAGCATTTTGAATTTTAGCGTGGCTGACATTTTGAAACGTCCTGAATTTTGTCACGCGATAAAAGGCGTATTTATGAACCGATTTGGATGTAATTCGGTGTGTACATAGTACATACCAATCTCTCGACCGAGTTCGTTGGCCAGCTTCATCCGCCATTTTGCTTCAAAATGGCGGTCATTTAAAAATTTTTTAAAAATTTAAAATTTGAAATGTGGTACCAAAAAATTGAAAATGGAAAAATATTTTTTTCTTATGTATTTGACCTTTATACAAAGATTTCGGAGCAGTTTTTGTTTCGTCTATATCTTAAAAAATTGCTGAGTTATAGCATTTTGAATTTCTAGCGTGGCTGACATTTTGAAACGTCCTGATTTTTCTCATTGTATAACAGGCGTATTTATGAACCGACTTGGATGTACCTTGGTGTGTACATAGTACATACAAATATCTCGACCGAGTTCGTTGGCCAGCTTCATCCGCCATCTTGTTTCAAAATGGCGGCCATTTAAAAAAATTAAAAAATAAAGAAATTTAAATGAGATACCAAAAAATTGGAAAATGAAAAAGATTTTTTTGTATGTGTTTGACCTTAATACAAAGATTCCGGAACAGTTTTTCTTTCGTCTATATCTAAAAGAAAATGGCTGAGTAATAGCATTTTGAATTTCTCTTGTGGCTGACATTTTAAAACGACCTGATTTTTGTCACGCGATAACATGCGTATTTATGAACCTATTTGGATGTAACTTGGTCTGTACATAGTACATACCAATGTCTCGACCGAGTTCGTTGGCCAGCTTCATTTGCCATCTTGTTTCAAAAGGGTTGCCATTTAAATAAATTAAATTTTAAATTCAAAATGAGGTATTAAAAAATTGGAAAATGAAAAAGATTTTTTTTATGTGTTTGGCCTTGATACAAAGATTCCGGAGCAGTTTTTGTTTCTGAAAATTTGTTCTTTTGTTGATATCTTAAAAAATGGTTGATTTATAGCACTTTGAATTTCTAGCATGGCTAACATTTTGAAACGATCTTGTATTTGTCACGCGATAACACACGTATTCGCCTATTTCGATGTAAGAAGGCATGTATATAGTATACATCAACACCTCGACCAAGTTCGCTGGCCAGATTCATCAGCCATCTTGTTTCAAAATGGCGGCCATTAAATTAAAAAATATATATATATTTAAAGTGAGGTGCAAAAAAATTAGAAATTGAAAAAGGTTTCTTTCTTAAGTATTTGATCTTGATATAAGGATTCAGGAGCATTTTATGTTTGTCTTTACCTTAAAAAATGGCTCAGATATAGCAGTTTCAATTTCTATTGTGGGTGACATTTTGAAAAATCTGATTTTTTGCATGCGACAGCACTCCTATATATTAACCGATTCCGATGTGAGTGAGCATGTGCACAGCAATTACTAAGGTCTCGACCAAGTTCACTGCTTAGCCTCATCCACCATGTTGTCTTAAAATGACAGGCACTTTAAGAAATTGCCGAATTTGGCAGCCAAATATAAGTTACTTTAAAGAAAAGCAGCTTGGATAAAGCTGACTAATTTCGCGAAATTCTCATTCATTATATTGATAAAAATTAGTATTGAATCTCCTATATTCGGTTTCCACTAAATTGAGCTTCGTGTGTTTGCATGATATAAGTTGGCTTTTTTTAAATAAGGATTATGAAAGCTACCTCTTCCTCCCGGCACTGGCCGGAAGGACTTTTTTGTAGCGAGTCGGGCTGACTTCTATTATTTTTGCTTCGGATCGAGATGGCTTGCAGTGTTTCGGGTTCCGGTTGACCCGATTTTTCAAAATAATGTCCAAGATTTTTTTAGGTTAAAATCTATACATGAAAAGACGTCCATAATGGATACTCCGAAAAGCGAACGCTTATATATTTGCACGCTTATACCTCTGAATAGAGAGCACCTCCAAATCTACACACGCGTAAGGTGTGTAATGTGTATGCTTAAACTATCATAAATACATTACTTTTTTGTGTGTCTCAAAAATAAAATAATGGAAATATTTTTCATATTCCGAGACAAAAAAAAAAAAATGGTTAGAAAGAATAATCTATGATCACATTTCTTATATTACATTTTATTTCTCATACGGTAAATTGAATATATAGTAATTCATTTTCAAATACGTATTTATTTTTATCAGTAAAATAGTTCTGCTCAAAATTTTTCTGAAAATCCCAGCAACTCGACTTGCAAAAAATCTAATTATGACCCGCAAGAAATAGTCTAGGATGAACCCTGCCCGCAGAATCAAAACTAGTCATCCCGAATCGAAAAAGGAAAATTAAGGACAACCAGTGGTGTAGTCGTAAAAAAAACAGAGGGTATACGCTCTAAGCAGAGAGTATACGCTCAAAACAGAGCGTATACCCTAGAGTGTATATACTATAGATTTCTTGAGAAACAGAGGGCATACGGTGTTCCTTTAAAAAATCCAGAGGGTATACGGCGTATACCCCCGTATACCCTCCACTACATCCCTGAGGACAACCCGACTCTATTTATCGATCCCGATTCAGAGGTTTTACTATATTTGAATATTAAAGAATCTATATTTGACTATTTTTCTACATAAAACATAAAATTGGTATTAGAGCTACAACTGTAGATTTCATAATTTCATAAAAACATGATTTAGTTTCCTTTTCATTGCGGATTCGGGCCGGTTTGCGGATTGATGTTGCGGGTTCGTGTCAGGTGTGTGTTGAAATATGTCGGCTTGCGGGTTGCTAAAAATTATTTTGGGGGGTTTCAGTCCCGAAATAGCTGTCAACCCTCTGCCAAAATTCGAATCGCTTGTCCCAAGTTGCCCGGTAGTGCATGTGTTAGGAAGTAAGGTCCCATGCATTTCTTCTTTGTATTTCTATAACACTTTATACAGTGCGCGGCAAAAGTTTAGACAATGATCGATTATACTTCTGTACTGAGAAGTATGTAACGAATTGTTGTAACTCAACTGTCATATATTATTTGTGATTTATCCTTTATTCACAAACAATAAATTTTAAATTATACATTTTACATAATATGTAGTGACAAAAAAAGAAAAAAAAATAACATTGTGGCAAAAGTATAGACAATCTGTATATTTACAAGAAAATAACCATAAATTAAAATCGAACTGTACCCACATTGTCTGCAGTTAGTGCAAAAATGTGACTTTCCATCGAAGAAACTAAATCCTGCATCACTTGAGGGTCTATTTTGTACCAAACACATTCAACAGCAGCTCGAAGTTCATTAACAGAATAGTCAGAAGAATATTGTCAAAAATTTGCATATACCTGACAAGATATGATGAAATAAAGGTTTCCGATTGTGTTCCGATCAGGATCGAGAACAGTAATATTTTGAAAGTTAAGTCAAGTTTTTGTTTTATATGCAATATGAATGGATGCATTTTCCTGCTCAAATACATATTTTGGACCAGCTAAAAGTTCACCAAATGGCTGTAAATTGTTCTCCAATGTATGTATATATTGCGTTGTTTGGCGACCATTGAGAAACTCCAGAGATGATTGAGCATTAAAGCAAAGTGAGGCCCAAATCATTAAATTGTCACCTCCTTGTTATCGACTAAAGAAAGGCGAAGGCTCTTTACACAAGTCGTGGCAATACTATGTCCACCCACCGGGACCATCGAAAGACGGCTTTTTTTCGTCACTGAATATCAGAATACAACACTTGGATCCATATAACATATGTTTGCGAGCCCACTACATTCTACTCAATTTGTAGTGAGATTTTAAAGCTGGTTGTTTTATCATTTTCGTGTAAACTAATTTATCTCTTTATTTAATTCAACTACGAATCATTTCCATTGACACAGAATTTTTAATGTGACTAACAATCATCATTTGTGTCGATGTCAGTTTATGGAATCTTCTATTATCTCTTTTTCCCGTCACACGAGGCCTTACAGAACTATGTTTTGCTTTGAAGGAGTCACCCTTAGACAATACTTGATAGACAGACTTCTTTGAACGATTCAAAGTAGCTGAAATTTCTGTAACAGTCTTCCCTTTCGATTTCAGCTTCTAATACTTCAATTACTTCATCTGAATGAAAATTTCTAGCTCGCAGCATCTTCACTAACCGATGCTATCGTAAGGTGCACTTAAATACCTCATGCATGTAATGTGATAAGTTTGAAAATTGCATTTTTCCGTGAACAGTAGCCAAAAATCAAGAAAGTGTCTAAACTTTTGCAATATGCAAAATTCACTTTTTTCAGTTAAATTAAATATTATCTTACACTAAAACCATTATTTCTGTTCTAAAATGTTTAAAATATATTTAAAAATAAGTATAGCCATTTGTATAACCCAAGAGTTCGTATTTTTTATTTAAAGGTAAATATCCCCGGTGTCTAAACTTTTACTGAGGACTGTATGAATATTGCATGCGGTTATTTCATATTTATTTCTTATTTTTGAAGCAGGATAAATAAAATGTACATTAGCTTTTTTTTTATCTTCCTAAGAACTAATCATTTACTCTAAAAACCTTACCTTCTATACCTTAGAACAAAGACACCAGATAAGAAAATTAATTAAAAAGCCTTTTTTTGTCTTTTCTAAAATAAATAAATACCTTTAATCCCCTTGAAGTTGCACACCACTTATAAAATCAAATTTTGCTAGAGTGTTATTTCTTTAGAAGAAAAAAATCTTTCATTTTATATAAGAATATATCCCTTGCTGAAAATCATTATTAATTATGAAAGACTATAAGAAAATATCCTTTGTTCAAAATCAATCTTAATTGCGAAAGTCTATTTTATAACTATAAAAAGACTTAATTATTAATCTGTGGCGAGGTCCGGGGTTTTGTCTGAAAGGATTTTGAAACATTTTTATTCAATTAAAAGTTCGACAAACATGGGCGCTCGCAAGGGGAAGGGAAATAAATTGCTTCTGCCTGGATATTCAACTATTACAAATTTATTATCTCTTATGATTTTGAAAACAACAGTAAAATTTATTCTTCTCAAATGATTTAAAATAATAAAACTCTAGGAGGAAAAGGAATTAAGAAATTTCTTCAGCGGGACAGACCCATGAAACCCCCCTAAAGATGATTTCTAAATATGTTTTTCTTTTTATGCTCATGCGTTTAAAAACCCTCATAAACGAGATGGAGCTAGGGGCAAACCCTCCCGATGAAGAAAAATAATAAATTATTTCAATATTTTATTTTTATTATGTGTTAGATTTTTAATATGCATTGTTATATTTCTAAATTGCTTTTTATGCTGATAAGTTTAAAATTTATCGTGCACGTAGAGTTCTGATGAAAAAATTCTCAGTTTAGCTTATTCAATGTTCATATTCTCTATTAAAAAAATAGTTACATCGTTCCAAAATCTTACCCCTACATGAATTTTGAAATCCCCCCCCCCCTCCATGCTGACAAATAATTATGTCCAGTGATTTGTATGTGTAGAATTAGTTTTATGGTGAATAAGTAATGCATAAAAATCAACAAAAAGAAAAGCACAACCACATGAAATTTACAGCATGTGTGTTCCACTTCCCGCTTTTCACTCTCTTTTTTTTGTTCTACTAAAGTATGTGTTTTTATTCTCACTATAATGGTGTCTACCCTCCCCTCCCCCTCACACTAAAACGGGCTCCCGTGTGTTTTGCACCCAAATTTAGTTTACTTACGTAATGTACGTTGTTATTTTGTATATTTGTACGTTGTATGTTATTACGTAACACCAAGAAGTAATGAGCATATAAACCGATTTTTGCTCATTATGTCCTAATCTTAACACAGAGTTCGTACGGGTACCATTATTTTTGAGGTACAATATCAGCATTTTTTTGCAAACAAATAAATCTTGTTCAAACGAGTGAAATTTCCCCTTATTTAAGGAGAGCTTTTCTATAAGAAAATACTGGTACCTAAGAATTTCCTGGCCTGGAAATTCCAGATCCCGTATGAACCCTGTAATACTAAGGATTGACAGAAACAAATTTTAATATCGAAACCGAAATTCGGTACTCTTCTTTTTCTCGACAGAAAATGAAATGCCCTAAAAAATAAGAAATTAATACATATATAAATATACATAATTATTAATTAATTATACGTGTGATTATACATGTGGTTCTCTGTGCCTCTGACCAAAATTTTAGATTGTTGTTAAAATTTTAGATATTATTAGAAACGCTTTAATACTGGATATTTCATCGCAAATATTTCATTATTAAACTGAAATATGTATTTACACGTAGCTAGGTTAATGATAAATTGACATCCTATAATTTAAAAAAATTGTATGTGTAAAATTTGGAACGAAAATATACTATTCCCAATAAAAATTACCAAACACATCTAAAAAATAATGAAAAATACTTGTGATTTTTTTTACGTGTACGCTAAGAGGTTTTCGAACACTTGACTAGAGTTCAAGAAATGACAAAAAAGAATCTTAATGAATATTTCCTTAATAAATTTCTGCTCTCTAAACAAGTATTTCTTTTGATTAAAAAAAAAAAAAAAAAAAAAAAAAAAAAAAGATGTATGCATCAACAACATTATACATAGCAATAAAAAAAGCCATTTAATAAAATAACTTATTGATAAAGAAAAATAAGCAAGAATTTAGGAGGACACATATTTATTATAGGTAGACAGTTTAGAAATTAAATTTATCTCCTTCGCTTTGCATGTTACAAAAATTTTGATAACATGAATAATACGCTTTAATACTGGATATTTCATGGCAAATATCTCATTATTAAACTTAAATATGTATTTACACGTAACTAGGTTAATAATAAATTGATATCCTATCATTTTAAAAATTGTATGACTAAAATTTGGAAAAAAATATTACTATTTCTAATAAAAATTACCAAATACTTCTGAAAAATAATGAAAAATACTTGTTATTTTTTTTTCTCGTGTACGCTAAGAGATTTTCGAATACTTGACTAGAGTTCAAGAAATGCATACCTTAAGGCTGTTCTCAACTGCTTTGCTCAACAAGAACAAAACGTTTTGACTCATGTAAAAATTCATTTTTTAAAGGAACGATATTGGAAGGCCTGACTAGGGAAGCTATTTGGAATCGAACAATGTTTTTCATTTTTTGATAAATAAATTGCGTATTGAGTTATAAGCGATTTTGATCACGTGACAAAGACGGTTTTCACCCTTTCTTGCGTGGTTATTCTTCTTTCGCGCGGAAATTCTGTTCAAAATGCCCACTTTGACACTATTTTCTGAAAGATCTATTGTGTTTGCAAAAAATCGAGAAAAAAAAAAGTTCGATTGCATAGATTCTGAACATAAACGCCTGCTAGTTTCATGCATTTCCGAACAAAAATAAATTAAAACTTATGTCATAAAGTTGCCCTTTTGGATTTGAGAACAGCCTTAAGGAATATTTCCTCAGTACATTTCTGCTCTCAAAACAGGTATTTCTTTTGATAAAAAAAGAAAAAAGAAAACAAAAAAAGATGTGTACATCAACAACATTATACATAGCAATAAAAAAGCCATTTAGTAAAATAACTTATTGATCAAGAAAATAAGCGAGAATTTAGAAGGAAGTTATTTATTATATATAAACAGCTTAGATATTAAATTTGTCTCCTTCGCTTTGCGTGTTACAAAAATTTTTATAATATGAATAATACTCTTTAACACTGGATATTTCATGGCAAGTATCTCATTATTAAACTTAAATATCGATTTATACATATAGTCTGGTTAATTAATTATCATGTAATTTTTCAAACTGCATGAATAAAATCTGGAGAAAAAAAAATATTTTCATCCCTATTAAAAACTTCCAAGCACATGTGAAAAATACTTAAGATTTTTTTTTCTTTTCACACGCTGACAAGATTTGCGAAAATTTGACTAGAGTTAAAAAAGTCCGTATCTTCATGATTATTTCCACAGGACATTTCTGCTCTCTAAGCAAGTATTTCTTTGAATCATACACATAACCAACGTTTTACATTTCATTCATAAATAAATAAATAAAAATAAATAAAACAAGTAATTGATCAAGAAAAACAGACAAAAATTTAAACAGATCTTATGTATTTTATGTAGGTAGTTTAGAAATTAAATTAGTCTTCTCCGTTGAGTATCATCGCCTTTGTTTTATTTATTACAAAAGTTTTGATAACATGAATAATACGCTTTAATACTGGATATTTAATGGCAAATATCTCAATATTAAACTTAAATATGGATTTATACGTAGCCAGTTAATAAATGAACATAATATATTTTTTAATTGTATGCGTAAAATTGGGAAAAAAATATTTTCATCCCTATTAAAACTTTCCAAACACATGTGAAAAATACTTGCGATTTTTTTTTTCCGCGCACTTTTAGGTAGCTTTCATTACAAAAAGTAAAAATCTACATGTTGCAGCCGTCCGGAGGAAAGCACTTCCGGCACTTAAAAGCACTTAAAATTTTGGTATATTTTCACCGATCAGACCCTCAGACCCCAAACCCACCCTCCATTCAAATGTGACTTATATATATATATCTGATTTTTATGATGCGATAACTCTCTTATTTATAAACCGATTTGGATGGTTTTTATTGTGTGTATAGTACAGTCATGGGAAAAAAAAGTAAACACCCCCTACTAACTCCTCAACAAATTATCGTAGAAGAAAGTTACTGGTACCAAACGATTGGAAATAAAGTCTACTTTTAAAAGATGTATATAAAATTTGCTTAGGTGGCCATCTACATATTAAAACGAAACATAACTTTATTTTTTTTTCAATGGCAATACCCAATTCTGTCAGCATAAATGAACTCTACGCCCTTCAATTAGCCTAAAATCAAATTTTTATGCAATTCGTACCATAAGTTTCCGAGAAATTAATTATTTTAAAACGAGCGTATTTTAAGGGCTGTATTCAAATTCAAGTTCATTACTCGATTGTTAACCGAGAGAGCCCCTTTCTTGATCAAAGCACTTTATGAAGCCTGTTAGATAACAGGGCAGCAGAAGAAATTTCAAAATATCTACTCACCTCTATCATAGACGGCCCCTTAAACCATCATTTTGCCGTTTTTTAAGCATAATTTGAAAACTATTTGGAATAAAAATGTGAAATTTCGGATTTTCATAAAGCAGGATTTAATAAATCTTTATCCATCAAAAAATTGTAGATTGCAATTCATAATTTTTTCGAATATTAATTTCATAATTCATATCATAAAATTATAAAAATTGCAAATTCAGCATATTTATGTTTGGGCACATTAGCATTAATGCTACACAAAAAATTAGCAAATTAGGAGCATGATTTCAAAGATATAAATAAAAATATGAAAACGTAATTTAACATTAGAAGCACTAAATTTTGAATATTTATAATTGAGGACGTGAGTTTCAAAACTCGCTTTATCCAAAAAATCAAATTTTGGGAAATCGCGAAAAATCTGTAACTGCGACCCCGTGCATCGAATACCTCCAATTTTTTGTATACTTATAGCTAGTTGCTCTGTGATATCATTGTGTTAAGTTGGAAAATCTACTTTAATTCATTTAATTAATTGAAAAAAGTTTCGGATAAGAAGAGTTTTGTTGCCAACCTATGGATAAGAAGAGTTTTGTTGCCAATCGTCTATCATTCTTGCTGAAAGAAATTAATAGTTTCTATTTTTGGTCATCGGATGACAATATTTTGAATTAAAAAATAAACTTTACGAGATCAATAAGTATGATTAAAATTTAGTATTACGTTTTATTATAAAAAAGCAAACATATCAATAATCAAATAAAACTTATCATAATTAGCTTATAATTAAAATAAATTTTTTTAAAGAATGTAATATAATATAATCTATATAACGTATAATATTATATATAAACACCATCTCCTTCTGTTCTGGTTCCCTAGAAATAATATTTTTATAGAAAGTAAGCACCTCCATTTCTGACCAGTTCCAAAATGTTTTTTAACAATCCGTGGACACCCTTAAGTTTCTCTTGCTTCACGGGCACTCCCTCCCCCCTTCTTTTTAAAAAGAAAGTCCAGTTTTTAGATATCTCTAGCACAACTTTTACACTCTGAATTTTGATATTCCAAGAATTTTCCGAAACACGCATCCACAAATTTGAAGATGGCCATGGTTCTTAGTCTTTATATAGTACCTTAACGTAATGCTTTTAAAAGCGCACTGAGATACACTTAAAAAACTTTCATGGTGAAAATTTTACTTTTCTGGATGTTTCATGGAAGGAAAGAAACCTGGACGGTTTCTTGAAGGAGATGTTTGAGATGTAAACTTCAGAATAAAGTTATCTTATGCAATTTTGTCTTTGCTTGAAAAGAAAAAAGCTTAGTGGAAGCGTCATACATCTGCGCCTTAGTTTTATGCCTGAGAATAAAAATTAAATCTTTTAAAACCTTCTGATAATAAGAAATATAGAAAGCGATTCTCCATTTTGAACTTACATTTTAATCTTCTTTTGCGTGTATTCTTTACTAGACCATATGTCAGTGGCGCAGCCAGGGTGGGGGTTTTCAGGCACTGGATACCACTTTTTTCTTAAAGTTTTGTTTCGTACAATTAAACCAAAAATATTCTACAAGTAAATTTTACAAAGTTAACTGTATAAAAATAGTGGTATATTGAGCTTGAAAACCCCCACCCTGGCTGCGCCACTGCCATATGTTCGTATTTCCTTTTCTCTTCTTCCTCCTTCCCCCACAAAATGTAAGAGTTTATTCACTGTCCATTATACATAAGACATGCTGTAAAACTTATTTAATTAGCTTGTATGAATAGCACAGGTAAAAACTTTAATCGAAAATAGCAACAGGTCGCAGAGAAATGAAGGAAAATTACTGTGACATTAGCTGATAAGCGAGTCGTCCGTTGGTCTTACGCATAGGCGTAGCGTCGGGGGGGCACGGGGGGGCATGTGCCCCCCCAACCTTCTACGCCCGGGCGTCAGAACAGACAGCGTAGGGGGCGCCAAATGAAGATTTTTTTTGTCTTTACATACAAAAATATATATATATTTACATTGAATTTGCATAAAAATGTCTCACAGCCGGAAAAACCAAAAGCAAAACTAAACTAAATTCATTAAAATTTACAAATATATAAAAAGATTCATCTATAATAAAAGGGAGCAAATTAATTAGAAAAAAGAGTTGTTCTCTTAGGCTATTTTCTATCTCCAATTCTAAATATACCGAAAAGCGAAGGGGGCGCCAAATGAAGATTTTGTTTGACTCTGACTTTTCTGATGAAACAATTCCATGAAGGCGGTTCAACTTTTTCCTCACTCTCTCCCTGAGCAGCGTTCAGCTTTCATTTTACCCGTCTTCATATGGGCGAGATCGGGTGGCTACCCGGGCCAATATATAAAAAGATTCATCTATAATAAAAGGGTGCAAATTAATTAGAAAAAAGAGCTGTTCTCTTACGCTACTTTCTTTCTCCAATTCTAAATATACCGAAAGGCGAAGGGGGCGCCAAATGAAGATTTTGTTTGACTCTGACTTTTCTGATGAAACGATTCCATGAAGGCGGTTCAACTTTTTTCTGTCTCTCTCTGAGCAGCGTTCAGCTGTCGTTTTACCCGTCTTCATATGGGCGAGATCGGGTGGCTACCCGGGCCAATATATAAAAAGATTCATCTATAATAAAAGACCGCAAATTAATTAGAAAAAAGAGCTGTTCTCTTACGCTATTTTCTTTCTCCAATTCTAAATATACCGAAAGGCGAAGGGGGCGCCAAATGAAGATTTTGTTTGACTCTGACTTTTCTGATGAAACAATTCCATGAAGGCGGTTCAACTTTTTCCTCTCTCTCTCCCTGAGCAGCGTTCAGCTTTTATTTTACCCGTCTTCATATGGGCGAGATCGGGTGGCTACCCGGGCTAATATATAAAAAGATTCATCTATAATAAAAGACTGCAAATTAATTAGAAAAAAGAGCTGTTCTCTTACGCTACTTTCTTTCTCCAATTCTAAATATACCGAAAGGCGAAGGGGGCGCCAAATGAAGATTTTGTTTGACTCTGACTTTTCTGATGAAACGATTCCATGAAGGCGGTTCAACTTTTTTCTGTCTCTCTCTGAGCAGCGTTCAGCTGTCGTTTTACTTGTCTTCATACGGGCGAGATCGGGTGGCTACCCGGGCCAATATATAAAAAGATTCATCTATAATAAAAGACCGCAAATTAATTAGAAAAAAGAGCTGTTCTCTTACGCTACTTTCTTTCTCCAATTCTAAATATACCGAAAGGCGAAGGGGGCGCCAAATGAAGATTTTGTTTGACTCTGACTTTTCTGATGAAACAATTCCATGAAGGCGGTTCAACTTTTTCCTCTCTCTCTCCCTGAGCAGCGTTCAGCTTTCATTTTACCCGTCTTCATATGGGCGAGATCGGGTGGCTACCCGGGCTAATATATAAAAAGATTCATCTATAATAAAAGACTGCAAATTAATTAGAAAAAAGAGCTGTTCTCTTACGCTACTTTCTTTCTCCAATTCTAAATATACCGAAAGGCGAAGGGGGCGCCAAATGAAGATTTTGTTTGACTCTGACTTTTCTGATGAAACGATTCCATGAAGGCGGTTCAACTTTTTTCTGTCTCTCTCTGAGCAGCGTTCAGCTGTCGTTTTACTTGTCTTCATACGGGCGAGATCGGGTGGCTACCCGGGCCAATATATAAAAAGATTCATCTATAATAAAAGACCGCAAATTAATTAGAAAAAAGAGCTGTTCTCTTACGCTACTTTCTTTCCCCAATTCTAAATATACCGAAAGGCGAAGGGGCGCCAAATGAAGATTTTGTTTGACTCTGACTTTTCTGATGAAACGATTCCATGAAAGAGGTTCAACTTTTTTCTCTCTCTCCCTGAGCAGCGTTCAGCTTTCATTTTACCCGTCTTGGTATGGGCGAGATCGGGTGGCTGCCCGGGCCAATAAAAACAAACGGGAGAAGGAGTCGAAACTAAGGGGGGGGGGGGGGGGGGTTGCGAGGGGGCATGTGCCCTGGGCGCCACGCTAAGGGGGTGCCAGATGAAAATTTGGTTTGCCGTTTAATACAATATATATATGTGCGTGTGAAATTTTTGTAAAAAGATATTTTTTAGCCGAAAAATCAAAAAGAAAAGCTGAGTAAAGTGCATTAAAATTGTCAAATACATAAAAAGATTCGCCTAC
Source organism: Maratus speciosus (assembly GCA_963932465.1). Classification (NCBI taxonomy): domain Eukaryota; kingdom Metazoa; phylum Arthropoda; class Arachnida; order Araneae; family Salticidae; genus Maratus; species Maratus speciosus. The sequence continues at coordinate 233,429,415 of OZ010798.1, read as the reverse complement.
AATATACAAGACAGTAAATGAATAACCCCGTTCTTTTTCTTATAATTACTTTTTTACATGTATATCATCATATCTGGTCTAGAGGGGGCGAGGTCAGGTGACTGACTGGGACATTAAAAACCAAGCGGTCGAAAATTCTCAAAATGAAAAGTAAAATCTTAATAATTTTGTAGTTGTTGTTTTGAGTCGCACATAAATTTGAAAATTAGCATTAGGTTGAGGAAAATATGTAGACATATCAATCTATAAATAAGAAGTGTGATATAAGTGATAATTTCACAAAACTGGTGTAGATAGTACAGGAAGATATTTTACAATGCTGGAATTCATTTTTATGCATACAGTAAATCCTGGTTTTTAGTTCCTAAAACAATGTGACTCATAGACATTAAAGTACTTCAATTGTAATAATTTTAATGCTACAACAACCGTAAAATCTGGAAAAATGAAATCTCTCTTTAATGGATTCTTGTCCTAAATAAAAAAAAAAAACTGCATGGTTCCAGCAGAAAGAATACCAATAGTTATATCTGCTAAGACGGAAACCTGTATAAAGCGAAATTATTTTCTCCCTTTCGATTTTTTTCACAGGTTTTAATGAATAAATACTTGACAAAGCTGGTTATGTATTTCAATATTACGCATTTTACTGTTGCACATTTAAAATTTTAAAATAAGTCTGCTAATAGAAACTTTCGTAAATTTCTCTTTGTAAATTTACTTTGCGGAGGAAGGCGGGGGGCCCCAAAATCCATGTTGGCCCCGGGTGAAAATATAGCTAGTTTCGGCCCTGGAAGGAGAGCACAAAGTAAAATGCTTTAGTAAAACCCTTTAAAAGAAAAAAATGAGTATAGCATTTGCAGTGGTACAGAAAAAAATCTCCCACAGGCCGCCATGGCTAATAAAGTCGCCTCTGTCTTTATCCACCTAAATGATTTTTTCTCTACTTTTTTACTTTCCTGTTTCCTCCTTGCCCTTGAAATTCCTTAGTCAGACAAAAGAAAAGACGAATTTCGACAAAAGATCGTGGAAAAATATCGCGAATTTCGTCAAAAAATCTCTGAAACAAATACCGAATATCATTTTCGTCAATCGGTCGTAGACAAAGTCACGAAATTTAGAAAAAGATCGTGTAAAGAAAACCGTGAACTCCATAAAATGATCGGCGGAAAAAAAAATGCGAATTTTGGTAATTCGTCGTCAAAAAATCGTCGTCAGAATCTCCTCAAAGGACCGAGGAAAAATATCTCGAATTTTATCAAAGGTTGCGGAAACAAATGGCAATTTTCATCATTCGGTCACGGAAAAATCATCGCAAATTTCGTCAAAAGAATTCACAAAATATTACGAATTTCGTCTAACGACCAAGAGAAAAAAAATTGCAGATTTCGTCAAATGGTCGCAGACAAAAAGACGGTAGTGGTGACTCTCAGTTTAAAAAAAAATCTGAAATTCACAGCAGATTTTCTGAAAGGTTGCAGCAGATGAGGGAAAGGGGGGGGGGGAAATCTCCCGACGCCAATTATGCGTTTTTCAGCGGTCTTTTTCCGAAATTCGCGTTTTTTCGCGATCCTTTGACGAAATTTGAGTTTCTTTATCGCGATCCTTTGACAAAATTCGCGTTTTTCCGAGATCTTTTGATGAAATTTGCGTTTTTTGCGATTCCTTGGCGAAATGTGTGTTTTTTCGCAATCTCTAGATGAAGTTTGCGCTTTTTCGTGATCCGTTATAGAAATTCGCATTTTTTTCGCAACTCTTTGGCGAAATGCGTTTTTTTCTGCAATCCTTTGAAGAAATTGGCGCCTTTTTTCTGTGAACGATTATCGAAATAGATTTTTTCGGCAACCATTTGCCGAAATCTGCGATATTTATGCCCAAATTTTCGGACTGATGACCGATTTTTTAAAAATTTCGGAACTGAATGCCTTAAATTTTCGGAAAATTCAGAACAGAATCACACCTGAAAAGACGCGAATTTGGTTAAATAATTGCGTAAAAAATCGAGAATTTAAACAAATGATTGCGCGAATAATCAAGAATTTCGTAAGTCGGTTTTGAATAGAAAATCCCGAATTTCGACAGACTATCGTGGAAAAGAATTTCAAATTTCGTCGAATGATATCTGAAACAAACAGCGAATACCATTAATCGGTCGCGGAAAAAATATATATCGCGAATTTCGACAAGTGGTGGCGGAGAAAAAATTTCGACAGTTTGTCGCAGAAAAATTCGCGAATTTTGGCAAAGGATCGCGGGAAAAAAATCGAGAGTTCCCTGAAAAGATCGACGGAAACAAAAACGCGAACTTTGGAAAATGATCACGGAAAAAAATTATGAGTTTTGCGAAATGATCGCTCCCCAAAAACGAGAATTTTGCAATAAGGCATAGGAAAAATTGCGAAATCTCCTTCAACGATCGTAGCAAATGATAGCGAAAAGAAATAACTATTTTCGTCAATCGATTGGGGAAAAAATCGCAAATTTTTCAATTCGTCACGGAAAAAATTGCGAATCTCCCCAAACAACAGTAAAAAATATCTTGAATTTTTCCAAAGGTCGCAGAAACAAATGGCGATTTTGTCATTCAGTCACGGAAAAATCATCGCAAATTTCGTCAAAAGAATAGGGAATTTCGTCAAAAGAAACAAATTAGTAACTACTATCAATCGGTCTCGGAAAATATATATCGTGAATTTGGGCAAGTGGTGGCGGAAAAAAAATCAATTTCGTCAATCTGTCATAGACAAATTTGCGAAATTTTGCAAAGGATCGCGGAAAAAATCGCAATCTCCTTCAACGATAGTGTAAAGAGATCTCGGAAAGAGGTATTTTCGTCAGTCGATTGGGGTGGAAATTCGTCGCGGAAAAAATCGCAATCTCCTTAAACAGCGATTGAAAAAATGTCGTTTGGGAAGATGACTTTACAGGCGCATTGAAGAAAAATATCGAATATTTTCAGTAAAAATAGTCGCTGAAATCCGCAAAAAGTCGCCTGTTTTATTGAAATAGTCTCTTTTTAATGGCTTTCAACCTAAAATAGTCGCCATAGCCGCCAGATGCTGAAAATAGTCGCTTTTAGTAGCATTTCAGTAGCAAGTGGCAGCCGTGCAATTGTATGTTAAGAAAAGTCGGAATTTTTTGAGAAATTGTGTCGAGACGAACCGGGCCTGATTCAATTGATTTTTTCATGAGCCGAGCTTGTTTTCACTGCTTTTTGTACTAGCCGGGCCTGGTCGTAAACTGTGAAAATATAAACGGGCCGAGGCCCGGGTGGAACTTTCAATTTTCTCGCCGGGTCTGGCAATTGCGGTTCGTGCAGACCTCTAGTGGGCCCTCTAGGGGCGTGCAAAGAGAGGACTAAAAGAGCGGTCGCCCCTGGCGCGAAATTTATGCTGTGAACTACGGTTTTATTTGTTTATTTATTCATTTTTTGGCCGATGATCCTTTTTTGGGGAATTTCTTTTTCTCTCTTGATCATTTTTTCCCCTCTCGCAAAACATCATGAACTCTCTAACAAGTAAGTGTAATTTTCTTTTATGCTATTTAGTTGTTCTGAATTCCTAAATTAAAATTAAACCTTAGTTCCAAAATAAACGCAAAATATTTATTCGATAGAATTTACTTATGTTTCTGCACTTTATCAATTTTATTACACCCATCACAAAGTTTTTTTTTGGAGGGGGGGGGCGCAAAATTGAAATTTTCGCTCTGGGCGCCATTTCTGCTTCGCACGGCCTTGGTGCCCCCCCAAAATTTCTGGTCACGCTACGCCTATGGTCTTACGCATGCGCAGGTATAAAGCTAGTTTTGTTGTCAACTCCCTAGTGGATAAGGCGAGTTTTGAAGCCAAACCGATATTTTAAGAACCCAAAAATAAAGGATAAAATAATTTTTTTTTACAGATTATAGTGTTTTTTTTGTGCAGGTTTACCAATAGAATAGATTGGTAGAGAAAACTCGATTTTTTAAATTTTGGATAAGGCGAGTTTTGAAATTCACGTCCTCAATTCAAAAACTTATCATTCAAATGACTTGAAATTTGGTGTCTAGGCAGAATTTGAACCGAAGATTTGAAATATCTCGTTAAAATTGGATATTGCCATTGAAAAAAATGAGGTTTGGGTTCGTTTTAATGTGTAGATGGCCCCCTAAGCAAACTTTATATACATCATTTAAAAGTAGACTTTATTTTCAATCGTTCGGTACTTTTAACTTCCGTCTAGGATAATTTGTTGAAGAGTTAGTAAAGGGTGTTTACTTTTTTTTTCCACGACTGTACATCAAATGTCTCGACCAAGTTCGTTGGCCAACTTCACCTGCCATCTTGTTTCAAAATGGCGACCATTAGAATATTTAAAACTAAAAAAATACACAAAGTTTTAGAAATCCAAATTTATTTTATGCTTAAGTATTAGGCCTTGATACAAAGATTCCGGAGAATGTTTTGTTTCGTCTCTAACTTAAAAAATAGTTGAAATAGAGCAGTTTGAAATTCTAGGGTGGTTGACATGTTGAAACAAGACAATAATTAAAGAAAATAAGATATTAATTTATGAGTGTTAGTGAACGTTAGCTTCAACTTCTCGCCAAGCTTGGCAACACATGGCGACCAAAACTAAGCAACCATAAATGATGCCAACTTGGCTATAGCTTACTAATTTGGCGCAATTCGCATTAAAATTCAGTATTGTCGAATATCCTTTTTATCGGGTTAATCCCATTTTAACTTCTTAAAATTTGAGTAAAATTTGCAAAATTTTAAAATCTAGAAATAAGGAATTTTTATTAAACCATCTAATCAAATTCCACTAATTTTGCTTTGTGTGTTTGAGTAAAATAAGCTATATTAAAAAAAAAAAAAAAAAAAAAAAAAAAAAAACAAGGAATATGAAAGCTACCTTTTCCTCCCGGCACATGCCGAAAGGACATTTTTTTTCCCCTCATGCTTAGAGGATTTGCGAACATTTGACTAGAATTCAAGAAATCCATATCTTGATGAATATTTCAACAGTACATTTTCTACTCTCTAAACAAGTATTTATTTTGATAAAACTTGAAACAATGTATGCATCAACAGCGTTATACATAAAAATAAATAAATAAATAAAAATAGTTATCACGACAACTCGCACAACAAGTAATTGATCAAGAGAAACAAGCGAAAAATTGGGTTAGACAGATACTTTTACTTTTCATCTTGGATCTTGTTTTGTTACGTGAAACTCTATAACCATTAATAACCCTTAATACAATCAGGTCATCGGGTTTATCTGACATAACCCTTTCATTTGGGCGAAAAATTCAACGAATTTTACACAGTATATTATTGGCTTGATTTTATTTATTAAATAGAATCAAGAATTGGTGGCTCTACCTTTTTGATAATGGATTGTCGTTTTTTTATGTATGCACTTTATTAGATGCGATTTGAAAGTTATGAAACAAGTTTAGCCGGTATTTTTACCGGTTTAGTTCAGATAGTCTGTAATGAAATATGATACGCTTTACTATCAAGGTTTTCCGAAGGAAAATGTTGTTCCTTTTTGTTCGAAGTGTGTTTTATAGGACAGGATGGGGTTACAGAGTACGAACGTGTGTTATGTTGCACGTGTTTTTATGTCTGTATAGAAAGTAGTGTGGTTATAGAGAAGATATTTATACGTTTCTCGTTTACGTGTTATTTACTTTGTTATTAAATCTCAATTCATTCCTTTGAGATTTAGAGATAAAATATTTCGCTTGTAAGTTTTTCTTTTCACAGGAAAAAGATCTGCTTTTTCTCCGCAGTCTGAAGGCTGCTAGACTCTCAGCTTCCGAATTCTTCTCACTAATGTTAAGTGTATGAGCGTTTGATACATTCATAGTATGCATATAGATGCCAGGGGTCGATCCAGGCAAATTTTGGGGCCTGTTTAGGCCCCTTTCACAAAAATCTATTTAATAAAATAGGCCCCTTCATAAAAATAAATTTAATAAAATGGGCCCCTTCACAAAAATGGACTTAATAAAACACGTCCCTTCACAAAATTCTTTTCAATAAAATAGGCCCTTTTCATAACATTCTTTTTCATGAAAACTGTTTTAAAATGTGTAATTTGTAAATAAAACCAGGTCATGAGAAAGAAAAACTTTAGCAAGGGGATTTAAATAAGTTTTTATTAATAAATTCTTGTTTTGAATTTGAGTAACTGGATTTCAACTTTCGTTACAAAATGTTATTTTTCACAAAAATATAATAAAATTCACAAAAATAACATTTACTTTTCACAAAATGGGCCCCGAGAATAAGAACCTGCATCGACCCTTGGATACATATGAATTAAAATATCTCCTCGGAAAATAAATATTTTTAACTCCTGTTTTCCGTGTAGGTGTTGTACCTGGAACATCTTGGACCTACAAAATATTTACCCCAATCAATTGGATTGGTATAAAACTAATCAATATAATTTTGAGATATACCACTAGATGTCACTTAGCTGTTGGTTTCTTTAATATAGCCAGCACATGTTGCTGACAATTGTTAAAAAAAAGATTTGATCATCAAAAAGTAAATTTTTTAAAGCTGCATCTTTTCACTATATCTCGTTATCAACAGTTATTTGTTTTAAATTCAAAGTTATACATAAAATAGTATATTTATAAAGCATTATGAACACGAGTTTCAAATCATGTTAAGCCTTAGAGAATGGTAAGAAGTCATTATTTTTTAAGTCACCAAGTTTTGTACCTTGAACCTAGAATTAGTGTTGTACCTTGTACAGGTCCACAGTACAACAGAATTATATATTATTCTGTTAAAAAGTCAACAAAGGAAAGTTTGTCTTTGTATCATTAATGAAAGGAATTTAAAACTCAACTCTACATATAACCACTTGTGTACAGAAAATATGCATAAATGATGACAATGGTGAAGAAGAGATTATTGTTGTGTCCATGAAATGTTTTAATAGCATTAGTATAGAATTCATACTTGAGGAAAATATGTATTTCAATCGGTTGCGATCAAATCATTAGCATTTTGTCAGAAGCTAGACTTATTTAAACAGACAGAAGAATTCCTTATATATTTTCTGTTATAGTATCGATTTTTGAAAAATAATCTTAGCTTTCTTATACAACTGTATTTTGATGATTGCGCATCATGATAAAACAAACACGTATAAAAATATATATAAATGCAAGAAAACAGTTAAAATTCAATTGATATCGATTGTGTTTGGAATTATCGCACCATCCTCCCTCTAATTTACGTTTTCTGTATTATATTAATTTAAAACAACTTTTAATAGGTATCTATGACAAATCTCTTATTAAATATGCTTTTAAAATTTATTTCAAACAGGGGAGAGTAGTGCATAGTGAGACATGGTACACAGTGAGACAGCAGCCACTTTGACGTATAGTTGTAACTTTTTCTCCAAGCTGGCACACACACATAACGACCCCGTCTTATGCAACACGTGAATGTAGTTTCTGCATTTCAGTTACTCGTCCGACAAAATAATAAATATTTTATTTTATTTTATAGTGGTTAAAGTTACATAAACGTCTATTTTAGAGTTTATTTCCTTCAATATGACATATATTTACTTAACCAAACCTAGCTATATCTAATAATAGACTATTTCGACAAAACGGCATAAGCTTTTTAAGGCTCCTGTCCCTGCCAGCGAAGACACTCACGAGCTAATGCTAATCCTATGGGGAGGGATTTTTCTACTATCTCGTTTGCATTTCGACATTTTAAAATATTTTTTTTTTTTGCATTGGACAGCCGAGATCCGTCTCTACATCGCACCTTTTTTACGTTTTCGATTTTGGTCGCAGATATTTTTTATAAAGTTACTTTCACTTTAAAAACCGATTCTGAAAATGAAAGTGTGATTCTAAGAAATATCTACAAGCAAAATCGAAAAAGTAAAAAAGGTGCGATGTAGAGACGGATCTCGGCTGTCCAATGCAAAAAAAAATTACTTAAAAATGTCGAAATGCATATGAGATATTAGAAAAATCCCTCCCCATAGGCTTAGCATTAGTTCGTGAGTGCCTTCGCCGGCAGGGACAGGAGCCTTAAAGCGATGAAATTGATGTAACATATGTGGCATCCATTTTGTTACAACTTAACGAAAGTACACAGTGAAACCGTGACCTTCGATATTCGAATTTCGATAATATCGAAGGTCACAGTTGTGGTACACAGTGAGACGTATCTCATTGTATACCTACTATGTGGTTCCGATGCTAAAAAAAGTTATTTATTAATAAAAGAAGGCTTTTTTCTCTGTCTCTCTTTCTGCGTGTTTGTGTGGACGTGCGATGGATAGGGAAAGCTACTAAACGTAAGAGGCTGAAAATTTGCATGAAAGTAGCCCAAGGTCTGCCATTGTCCACCCGAAGCTCATATTTTGATTATTTTGAAAATCTAGAAATATTAATTAGAAATCATAAACTACAGAAAATTATTGATAGAGTGTATAAATGTATGATTTATGAAAATATATACGTTGTCCCACTGTGTACCACTTGTGGTACACATTGAGACAATTTCCGATGCGCCGTTATGCTGCTTCTGTGCTTCGATAAATAACTTTTTTAAAACCATTTATACATTAATAAGTAGCGTATTTGTGTAGCTTTAAGATGTAGCACAATTTTTTTCAAAAGAATAAAAATCGTCGCCATTCGTCTCACTGTGTACTATTCTCCCCTACATCATAAAAATGTTTCGTCAATTTTATTTTTATTTTTCATAGAAAAATGATGCATGGCCCATTGTACAACATGCTTAGGGCCAAGGTACAACATGGGTGTTCTACCTTGGTTATAAAAATACTATTCTTTCTAATTAAAAGAAGAACTATGATAGGCTTAAAATTAGAGTTCAAGAAAATTATGAGGAAAGCAGAACATGACAAATAATAGCTTTATATTTCAACATTTACATATTTTAATTAAGTAAAAAATTAAAATGTCAAAATAGGGCTGAGGTACAACGCTTTTCTCTACTCTTCTTAAAGGATGTATCTTTTTACTTTCTTCTATTTTTACAAGAGGAAAGAAAGTATTGGATTCGTGAAAATTTTCGAATTCCTGTTTTTGACGGATTTACACGTTTTAGGGATCAGACATCCCGAAAAACATGTTTTTACAAAATGTCTGTCCGTGACTCTGTCTATCTGTCTCTGACACAAATTTCGTGGGCGCTCTATCTCAAAAACTAATGAACGGAATTTAATAAAACTTTAGATCCAGTTAGTCCCTGTTATAAATTGGTGTTGGTTGCTTTTTGGTGTAAATCATCCAACAGGTGGCGCTGCTATGCTGCATTTTTCACGATTTCCGCAATAACTATATATCAAGAACTAATGCACGGATTTTTATAAAACTTCAGATTGAGTTAGTTCTTGATATAATTTGGGGCGGCTTACTTTTTGGTGTAAATCATCCAACAGGTGGCGCTGTTATGCTGCATTATTCATGATTATTGCAGTAGCTCTATCTCAAGAACTAATGCACGAATTCTTCTTTTTTTTCTTTTTATCAAACTTCAGATTCAGTAGTCCCTGGTATAAGTTAGTGCTGTTTAGTTTTTGGTATAAATCTCCCAACAGATGGGGCTGCTATGCAGAATTGTTTATACGATTTCCGCAATAACTGTATCTCAAAAACTAATGCACGGGTTTTCATCAAATTTCAGATTCAGTTAGAAGTTGACATAAGTTGTTGCTGATTAGATTTTGGAGTAAATCGCCTAACTGGTGGCGCTGCTATGCCGCATTTTTCAGCAAGTATTAACATGTATGAAACAGAAGAAAGTTTTGGGATTGCCACATTCGACTAGTTTTCTTAGTTCTCAAAATAGTTCTAAAATATTTACTTAATTTTATATGAAGTGTTAAAAACTTATCCACAGTTCGTCAGCTTTACAACATAAAAAATAAAATCAAGGAGTCTCAAAATTCTTAAAATTGGGAAAATTGAAAAAAAAAAAAACAGACCATTTTCAACACTTTATATCTGAAAATGTATATGATTTTAAAACGCAATTTTTGTAGAGACAAAAGATATAAGTATGTTTTTTTCATTTCATATACTTAAAGAATTACAAAATGCAGAATTAATATTTATAGGAAGCTTCAAACTCTCAGACATTTGTAGAGCAGATAATTGTTGTAGCAGCTTATGCGCAGGATTACAAAATAAATTTTGCAACTAGAATGAAAATTTTGGTGCCTAACTATACTGGTAATCTATGATGTAACCTAACTATGCTGGTAATCTATCCTAAAGGTAATATCCTAAGGTAATAATCTTAAGGTAATAATCTATCCTAATAAGGTAATAACCCATCCTAAAGGTATACTGGTAATCTATCCTAATCCTAAATATACTGGTAATCTCCTAACTATACTGGTAATCTATAATGGTAATCTGAAGATTACCATAATTACCGTGAGCCTAAATAAATTTGCATCTAAAGCATTTTTATATTTTTAATACAAAGTTGCATTTAGCTAATACAAAATTTTGAAAATTTCAACAGTATAATCACATTAAAGAAATATTTTTTGGGCAATAAAAAGTAAATTTTAGGTTCAGTTTATACAGACTAACATGAAACATATGTTTTGAAAATTTCACGAAAAAATATTGAGAAGTTTTTGAGATATCCTGCGCGTTATGCTCAAAGATGTCATTTTCAATAAAATGACTTCAAAGTTTCGGAAAAGCCGTTTCAGCTATTGAGCGGGTACAATTCAAAAAGCCATAACTCGTGTTCTAATGGGAATTTCAAGAAAACAATCATATCAAAATGTTCAGAAAAGATAGGAGTTTAACATCTAAAAAAAATTAAAATTTCGAAAGTTTTGAAGCTTTTGAAGCCAAGACCCCTTATGCATCGATTTAAAAAATATTTTGAGAACTAAGAAAAAAAAAATAAACATTTTTAAGAAGAGTACAAAGAAAAAAGCAATGAAAAACATTAATTTCCTGAGGAGATATTTTAAATATACGAATGCATTCTTCGCCGTTTCGTTTGGAACTTTAGTTACTATCACCAGGGTCTTTTGAATAGGTGAACTTTAATTATAACAGTCCTGTACAAAAAGTTTAGTACAAAAGCACCATCCTATGAGTTAATCGCGCCTTTTATTTTTCTATCGATGGAGCGGTTTTACAGACCGCTTAGCAGTAGTTATGTGACAATTTCTGTCACACCAGTTAAAGGTTAATATACACTTTCGATGTTAGTTCAGTTATTGCTAGTTAGTTAGTTGTTAGTTCGTTGCTAGTTAGTTAGTTGTTAATTAGTTGCTAGTTAGTATTGCTAGGTTGCTAATTGAGTTGCAATGATAGTGAAGTAGTTGAGTTAAAATAAGCCTATTAAATGTACATTTTCATTTTATTCTTATGAGTTTTGATGATAAAATATTTTGCCTTTACGACGAATGAAATACCTTTTTATTTCGTTTACCTTTTTGATAGAGGTATGTGTTACCTGATACAATAAGGTTACAATGCTTACTTAAATGATGCATTTATCCTCTTTACACAACGTACTATAATTACACAAAGTCTTCCCCTAGAAAGTAGCCCCGGAAAAAGCCTAATCGTTAATTTATTGTTTATACCTGTGAATTTTAATGATACAGTGTCTCATTTTATGCAACGAAAGCACATTCTTCATTTCTTTGAATATTTTTTGCCTTTTTTTAGAAATGTTTTTTACATGTCAGAGAGGTTACAAATTACGTGCCTCTGATGTTCCATCCATATTTTATCTTCATTGTTGAAAGTGTATTTTTCATGGTATAATGAAGTTACAAGGTTGTACGTTATGTTTCAATCGGACTTTTTTCCTTTTACATTATACAGGGAATTTACAAATTAGTTGGACAATTTCGTAAGTTAAGGGTGTTCTCAAATCCAAAGGGTCAACTTTCTGACATAAGTTTTAATTCATTTTTGTTCGGAAACGCATGAAACTAGAAGGTGTTGTTACTTAGAAACTATGTCATCGAACTGTTTTTTCTGTTTTCTTGGAAACGCAATAGATCTTTAAGAAAATACTGTCAAAGTTGGCATTTTAAACTCAACTTCCGAACGAAAGAAGAAAATCCAGTCAGTAAGGGGAGAAAAATGTCGTCACGTGATCAAAATCGCTTATAACTCAATAGGTAATTGATTGATCCAAAAAGTAAAACACAGTTCAATTCCAAATTGCTTTCATGGTAAGGCTATCCAATTTTATATCTTTCCGTTAAAAAATGAATTTGAAAATGTGTCAAAACATTTTGCGCTTGTTGAGCAGAGCAGTTAAGAACAGCATTAAGGTCTTCCGAAACATTAAATGAAATTAATTAGTTGAAAGTCAGACTAGTAGTAATATTTAAATTTACTTATACCTATATTTCAGGCATTATAGTAGCCACCAGTATAGACACTTTTACCACATTTGTTTTACATTAATATATAAAGATTCATGACACTTAACTTTCATTTTAAAAAATCCTTTATCTTTCGTTTTGTACATATTAAAATCGAACATTATAATTTTCATTTCTTTACTTTTCTTAAAAAAAAAAAAAACCACATTTTTTTACTTAAAAAGGACATAAATTCCGGTATATCGTTAAAACTATGCTATTTATAAATATATATTGCATTGTCCATACTCTTTGGCACTTCTCTGAAAAAACGTTTTCGTCCATTTCTTGGACTTCTTCAGTTTCATTTGGCGGCTCGCAGTTTCATTTTCGACCTTTTATCATTTCTCTTTTTCCATTTTTTCCCCCTTCTCCCTTTTCACTTTCCCCCTCTTTCCAGCATTTTTAGCCAACGGGAGTCAACATTTGCATGCGCCATATCGTTGCATACATTTTTTCTTTCGAGGTTAATCTCGATAGCCTCTCTCATTAGGGTGTTGTGGGGATTATCATATGCAGCTATTTTTTCTATTTTTATTGATTGAGGTATTATGGGGTTTTTTAAATTTGTTCGTGAGAAGGCTGTTGTTTGATTATTATATTTAATGTCGCGGATATGCTCCTTATACCTTTCGCTTATTCTTCGCTTTGTCATCCCGATGTATGTAATTTCCTTATTGTCTGTATTTGAGGCTTTAATTTTATATACTCCTGCCGTCTGTAATTCGTCGTATCTTTCTGCTTCATTTCGTATCGTTTTAAATAGGGAAGGGTTGGGTGTGATTGGGACTATCTTTCCGAGTTTACTAATTTCGCGTTTTATTTTTAGTGCTATTCCGTTCATGTATGGTAGGGGGGGTGTATAATCCTTTTTATTTTGTCCTGGTTGGATCCAGTTAATTTTTTCTTTCGCTTTTCTGATTAGCTTGTCTATTGTTTTTCTTGGATGGCCAGCGTTACGTCCTATGTTCTCTATAATCCTTAATTCTTCTTTTAATAACTTTTCTGTTGAACATATATTGAGTGCTCTATAGATGTAGGTATTTAGGGCTGCAAGTTTATAGTTTATTGGTGTATTTGTTTTGCTTGACATTATCGCTAGGTTTGCAGTAGGTTTTCTATAGACTGTTGTTTTTATCTGGTCATTTTCGTATATTATTTTTACGTCAAGGTATGGTAGGGATCGGTTCTTTTCTTCTTCTATTGTAAATTGTATATTGCTATCGTATTTATTTATTTCGTTTAGGAGGTTTTTTAAGTTTACTGTTCTGTTTGTTATGATAAATACATCATCCACATACCTTACCCAGAGGCGTATTTCATTTTTATGATCCTGTATTATTCTTTTTTCCATTACTCGCATTTTCCATTCTGAAACCACATTTGAAATGGGGGACCCCATCGGTACACCCCTCAGCTGTTTATATATCTTATTGTTAAATTTAAAATAACTTTCGTTTAGGATCAGATTTGTTGCACTTTCCATTGTATTTATAATTTCTGTGTCTGTGTAGTGTTTCTGTATAGTCTTGTTTATTTCTTCTGTCATTTCGTTAAGGTTAATCGACGGGTATAGGTTTTTTACGTCTAGGCTTATCATATAATCGTCTGGTTGCGGTTCGTATTCTCTTAATATCTGTATGAATTTTCGTGTTGAATTAACTGATATATCGGAAGGGGGGAGCATTTCTTCATACTGTTTCCGCATATATTTTTCTATGTCATAAGTTGGGCTTAGCTTTTTGTTAACGATCGGTCTCATTTTGTATGGATTCTTGTGGTCTTTCAATTTTCCAAATGTAATTGGTGTATTAGGGGTAAAATTCTGCTTTTTTGGTTTAGTTCCATTTGGCCATTTTCCCCTTTTAATCAATTCTTCTGACTTTTTCGTTAGTTTATTTAGGGGGTCTTTTTTTACTATTTCGGTCCCTAGTTCATCTATTGTGCTCTCCATCATATTAACATATTCATTTTTATTCATTATTGCTATTTTTCCTGTTTTATCAGTGTGCAAGAAAGTTAAGTTTTGGTTTTCTTTAAGTTGTTTTATTATTCTAAGGTCGTTACCATTTTTCCTCCCCCTTTTCCCCTGCTTTTCAATCTCGTTCTGAGCTAAGTTTCGTAATTTCTTCGCTTCCTCTTCAGGGATATATTCCAAAACTCTATCGATTTTGGGGATGGCTTCTTTTAGATTTATTTTTCTCTCTACATTAAATTTAGGGCCTTTCTTTAGGCAAGCGTCTTCTTCTTCGGTCGGTTTGTATGCCGATATATTTATGTATGGTATGCTTGTTGTCATTTGGGTTCTATTATGCCTATTATTAATCTTCATTTCCCAATACTTCATTTTCTTTTCAAGTTTCTTTTCATGTTTTAGCTTTTCATATATTCTAATACTGTTTATTTTTTCAAATATCTGTGCCCGTTCTTCTGGGGGTAACTCGTATATTTTTCCTTCTAGATCTTTAATTTCTCTTTTTAATCTTGCGATTTTTGCATATCTTCGTTTGATTACTTTATTCAGGATCCGTTTTTCGAAGAACCTTATTTCTCTCTTGAACTCCGTCCATAGGAATTTATTTCTAATTTTTAGAAAGTTTGGCGTTATTCCTTTTTGTTTACATTGCTTTAGAAAGATGTTATGCCGTATTTCTCTGTCGTTTTTCAAGTAAGCTTTTTTCAACTGCGTAGCTGCCATTGTCCTTGATACTCGGTACCAGTTCTAATATTTAGCCAGTGTTTTTCGACAGTAATTTCTGTCTCATTTAATGCCCATGTTACACTTAAATTTACTTATACCTATATTTCAGGCATTATAGTAGCCACCAGTATAGACACTTTTACCACATTTGTTTTACATTAATATATAAAGATTCATGACACTTAACTTTCATTTTAAAAAATCCTTTATCTTTCGTTTTGTACATATTAAAATCGAACATTATAATTTTCATTTCTTTACTTTTCTTAAAAAAAAAAAAACCACATTTTTTTACTTAAAAAGGACATAAATTCCGGTATATCGTTAAAACTATGCTATTTATAA
Source organism: Maratus speciosus (assembly GCA_963932465.1). Lineage (NCBI taxonomy): Eukaryota > Metazoa > Arthropoda > Arachnida > Araneae > Salticidae > Maratus > Maratus speciosus. The sequence continues at coordinate 233,413,938 of OZ010798.1, read as the reverse complement.
ATATATATTGCATTGTCCATACTCTTTGGCACTTCTCTGAAAAAACGTTTTCGTCCATTTCTTGGACTTCTTCAGTTTCATTTGGCGGCTCGCAGTTTCATTTTCGACCTTTTATCATTTCTCTTTTTCCATTTTTTCCCCCTTCTCCCTTTTCACTTTCCCCCTCTTTCCAGCATTTTTAGCCAACGGGAGTCAACATTTGCATGCGCCATATCGTTGCATACATTTTTTCTTTCGAGGTTAATCTCGATAGCCTCTCTCATTAGGGTGTTGTGGGGATTATCATATGCAGCTATTTTTTCTATTTTTATTGATTGAGGTATTATGGGGTTTTTTAAATTTGTTCGTGAGAAGGCTGTTGTTTGATTATTATATTTAATGTCGCGGATATGCTCCTTATACCTTTCGCTTATTCTTCGCTTTGTCATCCCGATGTATGTAATTTCCTTATTGTCTGTATTTGAGGCTTTAATTTTATATACTCCTGCCGTCTGTAATTCGTCGTATCTTTCTGCTTCATTTCGTATCGTTTTAAATAGGGAAGGGTTGGGTGTGATTGGGACTATCTTTCCGAGTTTACTAATTTCGCGTTTTATTTTTAGTGCTATTCCGTTCATGTATGGTAGGGGGGGTGTATAATCCTTTTTATTTTGTCCTGGTTGGATCCAGTTAATTTTTTCTTTCGCTTTTCTGATTAGCTTGTCTATTGTTTTTCTTGGATGGCCAGCGTTACGTCCTATGTTCTCTATAATCCTTAATTCTTCTTTTAATAACTTTTCTGTTGAACATCGGGATGACAAAGCGAAGAATAAGCGAAAGGTATAAGGAGCATATCCGCGACATTAAATATAATAATCAAACAACAGCCTTCTCACGAACAAATTTATAAAACCCCATAATACCTCAATCAATAAAAATAGAAAAAATAGCTGCATATGATAATCCCCACAACACCCTAATGAGAGAGGCTATCGAGATTAACCTCGAAAGAAAAAATGTATGCAACGATATGGCGCATGCAAATGTTGACTCCCGTTGGCTAAAAATGCTGGAAAGAGGGGGAAAGTGAAAAGGGAGAAGGGGGAAAAAATGGAAAAAGAGAAATGATAAAAAGTCGAAAATGAAACTGCGAGCCGCCAAATGAAACTGAAGAAGTCCAAGAAATGGACGAAAACGTTTTTTCAGAGAAGTGCCAAAGAGTATGGACAATGCAATATATATTTATAAATAGCATAGTTTTAACGATATACCGGAATTTATGTCCTTTTTAAGTAAAAAAATGTGGTTTTTTTTTTTTTAAGAAAAGTAAAGAAATGAAAATTATAATGTTCGATTTTAATATGTACAAAACGAAAGATAAAGGATTTTTTAAAATGAAAGTTAAGTGTCATGAATCTTTATATATTAATGTAAAACAAATGTGGTAAAAGTGTCTATACTGGTGGCTACTATAATGCCTGAAATATAGGTATAAGTAAATTTAAATGTAACATGGGCATTAAATGAGACAGAAATTACTGTCGAAAAAGACTGGCTAAATATTAGAACTGGTACCGAGTATCAAGGACAATGGCAGCTACGCAGTTGAAAAAAGCTTACTTGAAAAACGACAGAGAAATACGGCATAACATCTTTCTAAAGCAATGTAAACAAAAAGGAATAACGCCAAACTTTCTAAAAATTAGAAATAAATTCCTATGAACGGAGTTCAAGAGAGAAATAAGGTTCTTCGAAAAACGGATCCTGAATAAAGTAATCAAACGAAGATATGCAAAAATCGCAAGATTAAAAAGAGAAATTAAAGATCTAGAAGGAAAAATATACGAGTTACCCCCAGAAGAACGGGCACAGATATTTGAAAAAATAAACAGTATTAGAATATATGAAAAGCTAAAACATGAAAAGAAACTTGAAAAGAAAATGAAGTATTGGGAAATGAAGATTAATAATAGGCATAATAGAACCCAAATGACAACAAGCATACCATACATAAATATATCGGCATACAAACCGACCGAAGAAGAAGACGCTTGCCTAAAGAAAGGCCCTAAATTTAATGTAGAGAGAAAAATAAATCTAAAAGAAGCCATCCCCAAAATCGAAAGAGTTTTGGAATATATCCCTGAAGAGGAAGCGAAGAAATTACGAAACTTAGCTCAGAACGAGATTGAAAAGCAGGGGAAAAGGGGGAGGAAAAATGGTAACGACCTTAGAATAATAAAACAACTTAAAGAAAACCAAAACTTAACTTTCTTGCACACTGATAAAACAGGAAAAATAGCAATAATGAATAAAAATGAATATGTTAATATGATGGAGAGCACAATAGATGAACTAGGGACCGAAATAGTAAAAAAAGACCCCCTAAATAAACTAACGAAAAAGTCAGAAGAATTGATTAAAAGGGGAAAATGGCCAAATGGAACTAAACCAAAAAAGCAGAATTTTACCCCTAATACACCAATTATATTTGGAAAATTGAAAGACCACAAGAATCCATACAAAATGAGACCGATCGTTAACAAAAAGCTAAGCCCAACCTATGACATAGAAAAATATATGCGGAAACAGTATGAAGAAATGCTCCCCCCTTCCGATATATCAGTTAATTCAACACGAAAATTCATACAGATATTAAGAGAATACGAACCGCAACCAGACGATTATATGATAAGCCTAGACGTAAAAAACCTATACCCGTCGATTAACCTTAACGAAATGACAGAAGAAATAAACAAGACTATACAGAAACACTACACAGACACAGAAATTATAAATACAATGGAAAGTGCAACAAATCTGATCCTAAACGAAAGTTATTTTAAATTTAACAATAAGATATATAAACAGCTGAGGGGTGTACCGATGGGGTCCCCCATTTCAAATGTGGTTTCAGAATGGAAAATGCGAGTAATGGAAAAAAGAATAATACAGGATCATAAAAATGAAATACGCCTCTGGGTAAGGTATGTGGATGATGTATTTATCATAACAAACAGAACAGTAAACTTAAAAAACCTCCTAAACGAAATAAATAAATACGATAGCAATATACAATTTACAATAGAAGAAGAAAAGAACCGATCCCTACCATACCTTGACGTAAAAATAATATACGAAAATGACCAGATAAAAACAACAGTCTATAGAAAACCTACTGCAAACCTAGCGATAATGTCAAGCAAAACAAATACACCAATAAACTATAAACTTGCAGCCCTAAATACCTACATCTATAGAGCACTCAATATATGTTCAACAGAAAAGTTATTAAAAGAAGAATTAAGGATTATAGAGAACATAGGACGTAACGCTGGCCATCCAAGAAAAACAATAGACAAGCTAATCAGAAAAGCGAAAGAAAAAATTAACTGGATCCAACCAGGACAAAATAAAAAGGATTATACACCCCCCCTACCATACATGAACGGAATAGCACTAAAAATAAAACGCGAAATTAGTAAACTCGGAAAGATAGTCCCAATCACACCCAACCCTTCCCTATTTAAAACGATACGAAATGAAGCAGAAAGATACGACGAATTACAGACGGCAGGAGTATATAAAATTAAAGCCTCAAATACAGACAATAAGGAAATTACATACATCGGGATGACAAAGCGAAGAATAAGCGAAAGGTATAAGGAGCATATCCGCGACATTAAATATAATAATCAAACAACAGCCTTCTCACGAACAAATTTAAAAAACCCCATAATACCTCAATCAATAAAAATAGAAAAAATAGCTGCATATGATAATCCCCACAACACCCTAATGAGAGAGGCTATCGAGATTAACCTCGAAAGAAAAAATGTATGCAACGATATGGCGCATGCAAATGTTGACTCCCGTTGGCTAAAAATGCTGGAAAGAGGGGGAAAGTGAAAAGGGAGAAGGGGGAAAAAATGGAAAAAGAGAAATGATAAAAGGTCGAAAATGAAACTGCGAGCCGCCAAATGAAACTGAAGAAGTCCAAGAAATGGACGAAAACGTTTTTTCAGAGAAGTGCCAAAGAGTATGGACAATGCAATATATATTTATAAATAGCATAGTTTTAACGATATACCGGAATTTATGTCCTTTTTAAGTAAAAAAATGTGGTTTTTTTTTTTTTTAAGAAAAGTAAAGAAATGAAAATTATAATGTTCGATTTTAATATGTACAAAACGAAAGATAAAGGATTTTTTAAAATGAAAGTTAAGTGTCATGAATCTTTATATATTAATGTAAAACAAATGTGGTAAAAGTGTCTATACTGGTGGCTACTATAATGCCTGAAATATAGGTATAAGTAAATTTAAGTGTAACATGGGCATTAAATGAGACAGAAATTACTGTCGAAAAACACTGGCTAAATAGTAGTAATATTGCCAAAGTTTATTCATAGATGGCGTTAGGTGTCATAACGGACGCTATCGCTTAGAGAGCGGAGGTGTTATTCAATGGCCACCACGATCGCAAAATCTGTCACCGCTTGATTTCTGTGTATTGGGTTTTGTAAAGGATCAGTTGTACAAGCCGCCTCTTCCTGCATCCATTCCTGAACTAAAATCAAGAATCTGCACTGCATTTAATTTGATCGACGGAAAGTTGCTGACAAATCTGTGACAAGAAATGATTTACCGATGGGACATTTGCAAAGTCACGAAAGGAAGTCAAATCCAACATTTGCGTTAAAGGTAAACTTGAACTATTTTTCTATCTTACAACAATAGGGGAGGGTAGTACACAGTGAGACGAAATTTATTATTACTTAACGAATGGCAACGATTTTTATTTTTTTGAAAAAAATTTTGCTTCATCTTTAAGCTACACAAATACGCTACACATTAATGTATAAATGGTTTTAAAAAAGTTATTTATAAAAGCACAGAAGCAGCATAACTGAGTATCGAAAATTGTCTCACTGTGTACCACAAGTGGTACACAGTGAGACAATGTATATATTTTCATAAATCATACATTTTTAGACTCTATCAATAATTTTCTGCTGTTTATGACTTCTAATTAATATTTCTAGATTAAAATTTTTTTAAAAATGTGAGCCTCGGGTGGACAATGGCAGACATTGGACTATCTTCATGCAAATTCTCAGCCTCTTACGTTTAGTAGATTTCACTAGCCACCGCCTTCCCCCCCCCCCCCCCCCCCCCGCACACACACACACAGAGATGGATAAAGAGAGAGGGAGACCTTCTTTTATTAAGAAATAACTTTTTTTACATCAGAACCGCATAGTAGATACACAATGAAGCACGTCTCACTGCGTACTTTCTCTACGTTGTAACAAAATGGATACCACATCTGTTACATCAATTTCATCGCTTTAAAAAGTTTATGTCGTTTTGTCGAAATAGTCTATTAATAGATATATCTATGTTTGGTTAAGTAAATATATGTCTTATTGAAGGAAATAAACTCTAAAACAAACGTTTATGTAACATTAACTACTATAAAATAAAGAATTATTTACTATTTTTTCGGACGAGTAACTGAAGTGCCGAAACTACATCCACGTGTTGCATAAGATGAGGTGGTTCAATGTGTGCCCCAGCTAGGGAAAAAAGTTATAACTATATGTCAAAATGGCTGCTGTCTCACTGTGTACTCCCTTACCCTATATACTTTATTTTTTTCCTGTCGATTCCATTCCATAAATCATTCTTTTTGCCCAACTAATTTGTAGTCACCCTGTGTAAGGGTACACGACATTTCGGTCCCGACACTTCGGTCCCGCCATTTCGGTCCCGCCGTTTCGGTCCGAGACATTTCGGTCCCTGGCCATTTCGGTCCCGAGACATTTCGGTCCCTGGCCATTTCGGTCCGGAGACATTTCGGTCCCGAGACATTTCGGTCCTGGCCATTTCGGTCCCTGGCCATTTCGGTCCCTGGCCATTTCGGTCCTTAGCCATTTCGGTCCCTTGTCATTTCGGTGCCCACCACCTTATAACTCGTATTCTAATTGTCGTGGGCCGCAAACGCTGTAATTTAAACATTATTTGGGACCTTTTTTAATTTTTTTAACATCCCCCAAATTAAAAAAAAAAAGCTAAATATAACAGTCCGATAAATTTAAACTTTTATAACTCGTGATAATGAAATCACAGCGAGCTGAAAATTTGTTTGATTGAACAATGTGATATAATTTTACAGGGGACATTGTCTTATTATTATTATTATTATTTAACAAAATGGATTTTTTAAGCTTTATTATTTGTTATTAATATTAGGTATTTTATATATACTATAAACTGCCCTAGATGATTTTTTGGTTGTTTTCATACGTTTTTTAGAACCTTTAAATTATCATCATTAATTAAATAATTTAAAAAACTGTTCTTATTTTTTCTCCTTCTTACAATTAGATTAATAATAAATGTCTTCAATAATTCAATTGGACACTTATAAGCTATTGTAGGTAAATATTTCCTCAAATCATTCTTCTACATCCTCTCCTTTAATAATTCAGAAATGAGATATATTTATTGAAGCAAAAATATTTAATTTTTCTTATTACTTTTATAATACAAAGTTATAATTTTGTTTTCATAAGTTACTTTACTATTATAAACATTGGGAAAACAATAGTGATTTGGTAATTAGGTGTGCCAGGAAAAATATTTTGTTGTCAAAAAACTCCACCCACCGCTTCATTTTTTTAAAAATAATTATTGGTTGCATTTTTAACAGTCTTCTCAAACATTGCAGACGATTTTTGTGAACTAATTTTATTGAAACTGGGCCTATTTCTTTGTAATAAGATGATTATTTTTTATTTTATGTAATAGTGTATTATTTTAATTAATTTTATTTTCAATATTTAACTGACAAAACTAAGGTTTTTAGGTGCGTTCGTAATTATATAAATACGTAGCACCTATAGTCGTCGTTCAGTCCGTCCGTCTGCTCGCCTGCCTGTCCGCATATAACAGAGCAAAAACAACTCAACCGAATGGTCTGAAATTTTAAATATATGATTGTTGCATAATTTTGTCGAGCAATTTCAAATTTTATGGATATCGGATGCATAGTTTAATTACAGGGACTGTCAAATTTTTTCTTTACATTGCAGCCAATGGGAAAAATTATTGCAAGTGCATTTTAATGATGTTAGAGCCTTCCGAATGGTCTGAAATTTTAAATATATAATTGTTACAAAATTTTGTCGAGCCATTTCAAATTTTATGAAAATCGGATGCATAATTTAATTACAGGGACAGTCAAAAATTTTCCGTTACATTACGGCCAATGGGAAAAAATTATTGCAAGTGCATTTTAATGATGTTACAGCCTTCCGAGTGGTCTGAAATTTTAAATATATAATTGTTACAAAATTTTGTCGAGCCATTTGGAATTTTATGAAAATCGGTGTATAGTTTAATTACAGAGACAGTCAAAACTTTTGCGTTACATTACGGGGAATGGGAAAAAAATATTGCAAGTGCATTTTAATGATGTCACAGGCTATGCACTCATGAAGTGCAAAAAAAAAAATATACATTCAGTACAATATGGGGTGCAAAAAATAATTATAAAATTAGTTATAGTACGAACGCACCTCATTTGCCACGTTTGACGAGCAATTTCCAACTTGTTTGTATTTGTCATTTATTTATTGATTTTTAATATTACCCTTTTCCTCCCACTTTCCCAGAAAAAAAAATTAACAATTTTTTATTTTAGTTTTATTATTAATTATATTAATAGTTTTAAATTTAGGTGACTTTAAATATAAAATAAATAAACATGTAAAAGATAAATTTCAGTTTATAACTACTATATGATAAATTGAATATAAAATGTATTATGTATTGAGTTTATTTTAAAGTAAAAAAATGTAATGTATATTAATAATGTTATTATTTTAATAAATTAAGGGTACATTAAATAAAAAATATATTTAATAAAATATTAATTTAATTTTTATATTAAAATTCCTAACTTTTTTGAGAATTAATTAATAGCAATTATTAGTAGCAATTATTAATAGCACTTAAAGTTTTTATTCAAAAGTTTTAATTTATAATTTCCAAAAGATAATATAGTAATTTTTTGAAAAATCAGCCAAAAACATAAAGTCTAAGTATTAATTAATTAATTTCATTAAACATAATAATAATAATAATAATAATAATAATAATAATAATAATAATAATAATAATGCAACATTGTACAAATACGTAAAAATACCTCTTAACAGTGTTAGGTGATATTATGCAGATTTTAATTTTTTAAGTACAGTTATAATTTACAATTCGCAAAAAGTAAGAAATTATTAATTAATTATAATTAAAGAGCAAAAATAATATTATAAGCTAACTAATAAATGAATAAACAACATGTTTATCTTCAGAACCCTTATCACTTTTATACATCCTAATGAAGTTAATAACGTTATAATAACCGAAAATTAAAAAAATATATATTTCCATTTACCCTATAAAAACTATTATATAGTTCATGTAATAGTTTTTAAACAAGCAATTGATAAATTAGTTATCTAAACAATTAATAATTAAAATAATTTTGAATTGATAAATACGTTTAATAAAAACAATTTAATTTTTGAATTTTTTTTTTACTTAACAATATAACTATGAGTGTTTTCAACTTGTCGTGCAAGTTAAATTCATGCTGTATCAAATTTATTGCAAACTAACGGCAAACAAGTAATCAAAAATACTGCAAACTTACTGCAAAGTAGTAATCTTTCCATATCACACTATAAGTTTAACCCCTTCGAAGGGGTCAATAGACCTGATCAGGTCTATTGATGCGAAAGCGCCGTCAGAAGGCGCATGCATAGGTTTTATCACCATAAACAAGTTTAGGTAATATTTGTACTTTTCATTTCGAGCATTTTTTGGCATTTAATAAGTATAGCGTTTAGAAAAAACGGTGCCTACCGAATAAAATTTCTGCAATTTCTGCGTATGTGCTGATTCTCATTGTTGTTGAGTCTCTCAACAGAGAGATTTTTTGCTTTCGTCACTTTCGTGAATTAAAGACAGTCTTGCCATCAGTTTCACATCATCAGTCATGAGTAGTTACTCATGCAAGTGGGTGATGGTATACCTTGCGGGACATTTGCTGCGAATTTCTCAATTCAAATTTGTCACGGCAAGATAATATCAGAAAAAATCAAACTTTCTGCTAATGTTCATGCTATCTGGGTTACCTCAAAAATTTCCATGGGGAGCGCGGCGTATCGCATGAACGGCTCATGCGATTGACACTTATGTGAAATCATTATCCAATATCTGTTACAGCACAAATTCTTAATTCAATGGCAAGAAATTAAACATGAAATTTGCTGTTTTACACTTAACCACTTGGCCCTAACTTTATTGCAGGCAAATGTTATGTAATATGAAACTTGATTTAACCCATTCGCTGCCAAAACTAAGAATTTTCAAATTTTTTGTTGAAGGTCGTTTGCCAGCACAAATTCAGAAAGATAAATTTCGCTTTACTAATACAGCGAAATTTCTGCCAATAAATAAGGCTTTTTTTTTTTTTTTTTTTTTTTTTATTCTAAAATAGTGGTGACAAAGTAATCAATAAATTAAAGCCACGAGTATACTCGTGAATGACAGCGAATGGGTTAATTAAATTTAACTCTTCAGTATGCGCTCAGCTTTTTACATCATAAGTGAATCTTTTTCACTGGTAAATATTAATGTAACTTGAATGTATTATTAGTTGCAGTTATAGAGATTGGCCTTATATTTTTTATTCATGCTTTTTTTAAAAATTAAGAAATTAAATAAGGATATACCTAAATTCTTAAAGTTACTCGAAATAGTTCTATCATATATACACAGTCAAGACAAGATTCCAAGCACTGGTAAAAAGCTCCATTTTAGACAGGCTTCCATGTAAAGAAGTGTAATTAATTATACCTCTAAGATACACTACCTCAATAAGATCTATTGTTCGTTTCGCAGGGATTCTGAAACTCTTCCGTTTGAGACAGGATTCCGTTATAGAAAGATTCCGCTGTCACAGGTTTCACTATGCTTCACTAAAGAAGGGTGAAAATCACCTTTTCAGACAGGTTTTCAGCAAATTTAATTGTATCGCAATTCATATTAAGACCATGTAACGCTTACGTTAAAGACAGGATTCTGTTATAGACAATTACTATTTTGACAAGTTTTATTCTATTCATATGATATATATAAGTATATTTATATAAATACACAAAACTTTTAAAAATGGAACCTGCCTATAACGGAGTTCTGTCTTAAACATAAATGTTCCATAGTGCTACGGAAAAGAATACTATACAAATACACCAAATAACACGGAAACCTGTGTAAAACGGAATTTTTCACCAATATTTACAATTTCATCTTGACAGGTGTTACTATATATATAACATGAAGGGAAAATTCTGGACCCTCCCACCCCCCGAAACGAAATCCTGGCTACGCCACTGCATGTCGTCCCGATTTTTTTAAGCCATTAAAGTTGAAAAATGCAGTGTGGCCACAAAAAAGCGCCGGCTGACTAGAATAAAGAGAGCGCGAGTAGAATAATTCTTCTATCTGGATCTTTATTTAGCATAATCAAATGGGGGAAGCCAGGACATCTACACTTGACATATATATATACATGTATAATATTCTTTTGAATGAATAACATATAGATATCAAGAAAAGCAAAACATGTTTTCTAAATTTCCAAATTTCGTCATTGTGATATATTTATAAAATTTCTTAATTTAAAATGAAATTTTACGTAAAAGTGATTCACTATACATTACTATTTTGAGATTTTATGTTATTTTTTTGTATTTTCATTTTTATTTTTTATTTGTCATATTAAAACATGTAGGCTGCTTTAATTCTAAGTATATAAGTCAAATAAATAACAAAGAAATATTTGAAATACAGAATTAATTTTAAATACGAAAAGAATATTTTATGACAATAGAAATTTAAAATTTTTGATTTATGTTTATTGTGCTCGTAGTTTTTGAATGTAATAAGCATATAAAAGTCTTAAATATATTAAAAAGGATTTGTAATTGTGCAAACCACTTCACCGTCGACAGGTATGGGGAAAAAGTGCTTTTATCCCCGAGTTATCTCGGGGCAAACGGTGAAGTGGTTCAAAATTAAAAATATTTTTAAACTTCGCATTCGATTCCGGTAGAAATAGCAGTAATATTATTGTTACATGTAAAAAGATTAATGCAAACTTTTAAATAGTTTTTCAAAAAATAGTAAATTAAAATAATTATTAAAATAAAATAGAAACTTCTAGTCTGTTCCGGTGCAGAATTTAAAAAATAATGTGTCTTTATCACAATTCCATGTTAAGAACCCCCTTTTTAAAAAATATGTAAAATGCAATACATTTAAAATTGATGCGCCGTTAAATAATAGGATAAAATAAAGATTTGTAAAAATATTTGCAGATTTTTTCATTATTAATCACATAGTGTGCAAATTATATACAATTGAATATGTGCATTTTGGCATGGGCATTTGCATATGAAAATTAAAGCTCGACTTATAAATATTTTTAAATTGTCTGGACTTTATATTTATGATAGACTAAAATATGAGGAGCTTCTATAAAGAATCCACAGAACTCTCTCTTCCCCTACTCCTGAAAACGATTACTTCTACCATATAAAATCTGCATGGGGTGCTACAATTTGATTGCGAGTTATAAGTGTTTGCGGTTTTCGGGCCCTTATATTCGGTTATACTAAAACTTCAAGGGTTCAGTTAAAAAATCTTATAATGTGCCTCTTTTTTTAAAGATTACGTTTACCGTACAAAATATGAGTGTGATTACGATAATTACAGAGAGAGTTATAAATGTTTTAATTTATCAGGACCTTATACTTAAGATACACTAAAATGTATAAAAAGTCAACAGAGCCCCCTCCCCCCCCCCCTGACTTATAAAAAGATTATGATTATCATAGGAAATTTGTGTGGGCTACGACAATTTTGATCTGTGTTATAAGTGTTTGCGTTTTCGAGTCCTTATATTCGAGTTATACTAAAATTTAGGGAGTTCAGTTAAAAAATTTGATAATGTCCCTCCTTTTATAAAGATTACGTTTACCATACAAAATATGAGTGTTTTGCGATAATTATAGATCGAGTTATAAATGTCTTACTTTATCAGACCCTTATACTTATGATACACTAAAATATAGAAAATGTCAATCCCCCCCCCTTGTTTTTTAAAATGATTACCATACGAAATTTGTGTGTGTTTACTAAAATTTTAAGGCCTTTATTTAAAAAACTCTACAATGTCCTCTATAAAATTGTCACCTATTTCAAGTGCACAAAATTTCAGCTTGCTGGAGAAGGGACCGAGATGTCTTGGGACTGAATTGTCTCGGGATCGAAATGTCTTGGGACTGAATTGTCTCGGGACCGAAATGTCTTGGGACCGAAATGTCTCGGGACCGAAATGTCTTGGGACCGAATTGTCTCGGGACCGAAATGTCTCGGGACCGAAATGTCTTGGGACCGAATTGTCTCGGGACCGAAATGTCTCGGGACCGAAATGTCTCGGGACCGAAATGTCTCGGGACCGAATTGTCTCGGGACCGAAATGTCTCGGGACCGAAATGTCTTGGGACCGAATTGTCTCGGGACCGAAATGTCTTGGGACCGAAATGTCTCGGGACCGAAATGTCTCGGGACCGAAACGGCGGGACCGAAGTGTCGGGACCGAAACGTCCTGCTTCCCTGTGTAATGTGCTGCATTGCTATGAATTCAAGATTTTACTATGGAAATTTGTATAAGTTAGTCATTCGAAATGTACCCTTATCTTAAAAAAATCTTAACATTATTTCTCGAACTAAGAGCTGCCAAGTATGAACAGTGTACGCACTGAAGTTACAATGTACAGTTGTGGAAAAAAAAAAGTAAACACCCCTACTAACTCCTCAACACATTATCGTAGAAGAAAGTTACTGGTACCGAACGATTGGAAATAAAGTCTACTTTTAAATGATGCAGGGGTGTGTTGCTTAGGGGCCATCTACATATTACAACGAACCCAAACTTCATTTTTTTCAATGGCAATACCCAATTTTAACAAGATATTTAAAATCTTCGGTTCAAACTATGCCTACACACCAAATTTCAAGTCATTTGAATGATAAGTTTTTGAATTATAAACATTCAAAATTTAGTGCGTGTAATGTTAAATTGCATTTTCATATTTTCATTAATATCTCCTGAAATTATATTCCTAATGTGCTAATTATTTGTGCAGCAACAATAGTAAAATACCCAAACATAAATACGTTGAATTTGCAATTTTTATAATTTTAAGATATGAATTATGAAATTATTATTCGAAAAAATTATGAATAGCAACCTACAATTTTTTTGATGGATTTAGATTTATTAAGTTCTGCTTTGTGGAAATCCTAAATTTCACATTTGTCTTTCAAGTAGTTTTCAAATTATGCTTAAAAAACGGCAAAACGATGGTCTAAGGGGCTGTCTATGATAGAAGTGGCTAAATATTTTGAAATTTGATTATTGATTATTATTTATGATTTATTTCTTAGATTGACTTATGATTTATTTCTTAGAGTAATTAATCTTTTAAAAGCAATGAAAAATAATTTCTTTTCTCAAAACATTAGTATTTTTTAATTTATCTGTTTGTAGTTAAAATCCGAAATTCGACATTGTTACTTGCAAACATTTCACGGCTTCCTTTACGGAATTGTGTGCTTAGAAATTTATATCTTAAGATAATGGTGATGTATCTTCGGGATTATTCTTATGATTACTTTTTTAGAGCAATTAATCAGTTAAAAACAGCGAAAATCAACTTCCTTTATCAAAATAAAAGTCATTTTCAATTTATTTGTCCGCAGTTAAAATCAGGAGTTTAAAATTGTTATTAATGCAAACTTATTACGATTTTTCTTTACGAGCTTGAGTGCTTAGAAATTTGTGTAAAATAGAAAAAGACGGCCGCCAAGCCCATCATGCATCCTTTTTACAGAATGTAAGTGTAAGTTATATGAAGTGTTTCACTAGAAAGCAGACCCCCCCAAAAAACCGAATAGTTAATTTATTGTTTATGTCTGTGAATTTTAATGATAAAAATCTCATTTTATACGACAAACGTACATTCTTCATTTCTTAGAAAAGAGTTTACTTTTTTAGAAGTGCATTTTACATGAGTTAATGAAGTTACAAAGTACGTGCCTTAATGTTGCATGCATTCATATTTTATCTTCATTGTTAAAAAGGTATATTTTTCATGATACAATGAGGTTACAAGGTTGTGCGTTATGTTTCATTCATACTTTCCCCTTTTACAGAATGTAACGTGGTGCATTGCTGTGAATTTAAGATTTTACTAATTAAACTTGCACAAGTTTGTCACTCGAAATGTACCCTTATGTTAAAATCTTAACATTCTTTCCTGAAACAAGAGTTGCCAAGTTAGTGCGAATAGTGTACGTATGGAGGTTACACAGGGGCTCGCCGACCCAGTGTGCAAAGTGTGCACCGCACACAGGCGCCAGAATAGTAAAGGCGCCAAATATTTTAGTCGAAGCTGAAATTTTGAAATTTTTTTATCCAATTTAAATTTATTAAAGCGGTATTTAAATCGAAAGTGCGTCATTTCTGATATATTTCTGAGTTCATTTTTACTTATAAGATATAGGAAATTGTCAGCGGCGTAGCTTTAGGGGTGGGGGGAGGGGAGAGTCTCAAAAAGAAAGGCGCCACGGTATCGAAAGGTAACGGTCGAAAGGCGCTTTGTTGTCGAAAGGTCACGGTCGTAAGGTGCCACGGAAGGCTTAAGGGCGCCGTCAAGCGCCTAAAATAAATTAAAAAAAGCTAGAAACATAAAAAATTCGGAAGGGCGACCGCGAATGTCCCTTTTGACATCCCTGCTCTAGATCAGGCCTAGGGCTGTCCAGCTTTTCAGAAAGAAGGGGTACACTACAGCTGGTGGCAAACATGGAAGGCTCCATTATTCAAATAATTGAAAATGTATAACAATTCTATCTTACTGTAGTATTGGTAGAGATACACATACTGACGATATAAAAACAGGTAGATATTATATTGCAGAATAGTAAAGCAACATAAGCCTCCAGGTTATGTACGGTACCCATGTAAAAGTAAATTACCGAAAAAAGCGCAAATCAATCATAGCAATCAGCTAAATTATAACAAAAACAATAAATAAATAAAACAGGTTGAAACTCAAAATGCAATGCATGTAAAAAAAGAAATGAAAAACTCCATTCGATTCCAAACAAATTTAACAGTCACGTCTATCATTGTATGCAATGCATAAAAAAAAAAAAAAAAAAAAAAAAAAAAAACGAGCGCATGAGCATGTAAGAAAGTTTCATGTCATTTGCAGTCGGGAAACATGTTTTTGAGAACAATCTCAAAATGAATTACGTTTTATTGAAATTTTAATTGTATATTTTATAGATTTGCTTCGAACAAAGAATAATCGATCAAGAGCGAGTTTCACTCGCGTACAGAGATTTCATACAATAAATTTATTAATTACTAACTGCAATTTTACAAAATATACTCGTTAAACGAATAATAAGACTTCGCAAATAACTTGGAATTATTTTATCAAATATTTTTCAATAATTGTCTTCAATAAATGAATTCAATTGAAATGAAAAACGCTGACTATTTATCATTGTGATTCATCTTACCTAAAACAAAGACCTTGTACAAAGTTTAATCTTGTCATTGTGCCAAGTGCGCTTCGAAAGGAGGTCGCAAAGTTGCATGACCACTTTGGTCTGTGCCACGTTTTTTAAGATAGTTCTTTTACTAATATCTGGGCTAATTATCGACAATTCTTTTGGAAAATCATTATCGAGAGTTCTTGGATGATGTCGCGTCAATAGGTCCATCGAACTCCTCTCAACTCACCCGCTGAGCGCCCGCCAAATAAAGTTTATGTATAACGGAAAACTGCGATTTTCTGAAAAACTGCATGACCTAGAATAATTGCTAGTTTTCCTGCAAGATTTAAATAAATTCCAACTACTACTAATTTTTCGTAATTTTATTTCGGAATAGTTCCGGATTAGTTTCGGAAATAGGAGGGGGGGGGACATAATTTTACCATACATTTTCGACGAATTTCTGAAAATATAATAGTATCTAAGAGTAAAACAAGTATATTTTTGAGTTCTGTGTTGAGAGCTTTTTCGAACGATACCCCTCCCCTCTTTGGTGATTTTTAAATGAACCTTAAATTTGTATGATTTTACATCTTTAACTCGATTTTGTCTGAAATACGAAAACCCGCTCACTGTGTTAAAATGGGGGGGGGGGGACTGCTAATTGTTCAGATTTGTTATGTAAATTTTTTTTAATGATTTTTGGAAAATTGTATGTGGTAGTAATGAACAAATTAAAATTTTAAAATGACCTCTATTTACGGATGAAAAAATGAGTTAAAAGGAGAGGAGTGAGTGCTTAGTAAAGTACAGGCCAAAAGCTTTAAAACGATATGTTACATGAAAAAGTTCATTTTACCGCCTCCCTTCCCGCGGGGAAATGCTTTCTAATAATCTGGGTTCAAACATAGACCTCACGAATCGAAGGCCCGTGAAGAGTTTCACATTCGGTGAAGCCTTCAAATGAGCTGCCCAAATCTTGCTGCAGCATAATTAGGAGCTCAGTTAGAAAATTGACCTCCGGGGGGGGGGGTCTGAGTGTGGGAGCTAGAAAGGTTCATAATATGAAAGAGTGGTTTAAGGGTTTTACGATGATATATCACATGAGGGTTTAACAGGCGTGCTGCGGTACGCATTGTAAAATCTTGCAAAACTACAAATCTCGAATCTTTTAGTTCCACATTAGTTCTCCGTCAAAAATCCGCATCTAAAACGGTAGAAAATGGTACGGTTTTAAATATTTGATCATCCCCTGCCCCAATTTTTTGTATCGCCTCCCCCCCCCCCTGAAATTTGATACCACCTACTTTTTAAAATCTTTATTATGTGTTATAAACTATCTGGAAGTCCCAAATAGATCGGTTCGTCAGGTTTTTTTTAATTTTAACAAATTCGCGTTTCAACAAAGCATTTCTTTTCCTTTTTAAAAATCGATTTTTTTATAAAGCAAAAACTTGCGGATTGATTTTTTATAAAATTTAGATATTATTAAACAGCGTTTAAAGATAGGGCTAGATGCATAACTTTAAAATATCTAAATGATGTATTTTAATAAAATTGACGGCGTTCCAAAGAATCATATTATAAAAATAATTTGTGGTTTCGAAAGACTGGCTTTTAAACTGAGAGTTTGAAAGGAATCATACAATTAATGAAATAATAATTAATATCTAATGTTGTAATTGAGCGACCGTGAAGAAATTTACATATTTGAAAGCAGCGAAAAATTCTGTATCTGGATGAATAAAAATTAAATCTATAAATTTATATTTTGAAAATTTTATATTCGTTCGAAAATGTCCACTATTGAAAGACGTCGATTGCCTGCAATGAACACCTGGCGTCCATGGAAGAGATTTCGAACCTTTCTTTCGAAGGAAATAAAAAGATTTTTTACAAATCGATTTTTCGTGGATTTTTTGACTTCCTCAAGCCGTACCGGAATAATTTTTAGAAGTTCTGAAAGGTTTGGTTTATTTTTTCGTCTGGCTGTGCAATTTTCGGGTTGTCAGGACCAGTAGAATTTAAGATACAGTCCTTTTTAAAAAGGCCCAGTACATTTATAGTCCTAGCAACTCTGTAATTCTATTAACCCTCCCCCTATCTTCGAGTTTTTGAAGACGTTCTCTGCGGTTTGAAAAATATCTATGCTCTTTTTGAATTATGAATACTTTTCATGCTTTTAATTTGGACTTTTTAATTAATTTTTCAACTATTAGAGATTTAAAATTCTGAAACTTAGGTGCAAGGTGCATCAGGTGAGGCTTTCGACTATCCTCACAAAAAGTTTGAGCCTCGTATGTGCCTTATATTCTGCTAGCCATCGCACACAGACCGGGCGAAACTTTAGCCAGCATATAGGGGTTCTATATTTTCTAATATAAAATCAAATGTTCCGGAACTGGAACATTTTCGAATGCACCCCTAATTATGATCTACGAGTGGTAATTGCTTAAGATGCATCTTAATTGATGTTACATTACTTTAAAAGAAATAAAAGTACTATAACGTGCTAATAAAAGTATTATATGTATTTGCTAATATAAAATCAAATGTTCCGGGACTGGAACATTTTCGAATGCACTCCTAATTATGATCAACGTGTGGTAATTGTTTAAGGCGCACCTTAATTGATGTTACATTACTTTAAAGAAATAAAGTACTATAACGCGCGTTCCGGTGCATTACAAACATCATAATTTGAGAAAATGTTTTTCTACTTTTATGTGTATTTACTGTATTACGAGCACCCCATTCTTTGTGTCATAGTCCTACATTGATTAATTCAACACAGCTATATTTCCAAATTAAAGTTCCTTTGAACTGCTTTAAGTATAAATATAAATAAAAATCAGATCTTAAAAATTCCGGGAGTGATGGAGGTAAAAGAAGCTGATTTACTTAGGAGGTATGCCATTGTGGGGAGAGAGAGCAAACAATTGAAGCACCCACCTTTTAGGGATGTCCGTTAATTGCATAGCTGACAACATTCCTTAGTTTTTAATTCAAACAACAATATTTTTAATCAGAAATTTAATTCAATAAATGAAATAAAAAAGAACCCTGTGGAAACAAGACACATTTCATTAAATACATTTTCTGGTTCCAAATTAGTTTATTTGATTTGGAGAAAAACTCCGGAAGGTTGGCTTGACAGCTATGCATTTATACTCTTTGGAAAAAAATTTGATTTTTTGGGGTGGGGTGGGGGAAGTGGAGGGTAGGAATATGGGGCGCCAATTGAAGTTCTGCACACAGGCGCCGGATACTGCTGGCGCGCCCCTGAGGTTACAGTTTGTATACTCTGGTGTTTCATTAGAAAGTATCCCCGAAAAAACCGAATTATTAATTTTATGCGTTTGAATTTGAATGATAAAAGGTCTCATTTTATACGACGAAATTATACTCTTCATTTCTTTGAAAAAAAATTACTTTATTTATTTTCAAACCATTGGTTCAATAAGGAAAGTTACACAGGATATGTGACAGAGTATAAGAGAAAGATATTGCCCTAATGCATCAAGCATTAGTGCTGCAACAGTTATCAAAACGGGAGGTCCATCTTTTGAATCCAACTGATTTTATTCTGTCAGAATTTTATAAAAAATCCTCTCCCCATTTATTTTGGTACTTTCTGGACAGATAAATCAGTGTTTGCTACTGTTAAAAATGACTGTTGCTTTACAGCACTTTACTGCATAATTTACTGCACATATTGCTGTAAACTGTTCATTTTTAAAGTGTTATCTCTGCTCCAAAAAAGTCTTTTATGGTCAAGAGAGGATGAAATACCTACCTTTACAGTCTTTAATGGCAGATCACAAACTATTTTAGTAAATCATCGTTATTCGCGACCTCAAACCGTGATCCAATCATGGATGACAGTCTTCCTAGTAATGTTATGTCTTTCCAGTTATTTTATGCTCATTTACAGTCTCGATAGCTATTGTCATTTATGCTCATATATGTATGTGACTGTAAATGACCGGATAGTACAGGTAATATCAGGATATTCTTGAAAACTACGGTAATTTACGCTCATTGACAATCTTTAAAGTTACTGCGATTTAGGGTCATATACGCTTTTTAAAATTGCAGCCACTTACAGCCTGGGGCGGCCAAGGCGCTTCTCTACTACATGCCTGCTATGCAGCGATCAGGCGGTCAACAGCTCCGATACTACCCGGATTGGTAAACCCGTTCGGCTAGGGAAACCTGGCAGGTAGGGGTCTGTCACGGGGCCGTCGCGAAACAACTTCCTTCTCTATTGTATTATTGTATTATTATACATTGTAGAACTGTATTATTGTATTGTAAAATTGTATTATTTTAATACATGATATCTCCTACCGTGTGCCTTAAATGTATATTTCAAGTTAAATTCTCCGAAAAATACCATGAATCCCAATTCTTTAAATATTTTTGTATTTTTATTTTTTCATGATAAAGCTGATAATTTTAATGTATGATTTTTTCCTACCGTAAATGTATATTTCAATTTAAAATCTCCGATAAAAACCGCGAATCAAATTTATTTGAATATATTTTAAATCAAAGGAAAAAAAAAACACCTGTTTAATGACCTGTCTTTAGTAAATAAATAAATAGAAATACTTAATTCATCTTTAAAAGTTAAAGTTAAACTTACACTAAGTGCAAAATTACTTAAAAGATGACAGTATTTAAAAATGTTAAATTATTTTAATACCTTAGTATACTTTCAACTATAAAACATAGTCTTCTTCGGAGGAATATAAGAAATACAACAGTTATTGATTGAAGGCCTAATTTTCAAAATCCACGTAGATGGTGACGAAAGGAGTGAAAGTGGAAGTTAATTTATAGATCCGGAAACATTGGGAAAATAAAATAAAATAAAACATGGATATAGGGAAGTGGAAGATTACTTGTTTTTTCTTTCTTTAAGCAAACTGACTGCAATTATTACTAAAGAAAATACTGTTTGTAATGACGTTTTATCCTACAATATGCCCAGAATTTGGCTCAATTTGCTTAAAGAAAGAAAAAACAAGTAATCTTCCACTTCCCTATATCCATGTTTTATTTTATTTTATTTTCCCAATGTTTCCGGATCTATAAATTAACTTCCACTTTCACTCCTTTCGTCACCATCTACGTGGATTTTGAAAATTAGGCCTTCAATCAATAACTGTTGTATTTCTTATATTCCTCCGAAGAAGACTATGTTTTATAGTTGAAAGTATACTAAGGTATTAAAATAATTTAACATTTTTAAGTGCTGTGTCATCTTTTGAGTAATTTTGCACTTAGTGTAAGTTTAACTTTGACCTGTCTTTGTTTAATTATTGAATGTATAAGTCAAACAGATCTAAAATAAGCCCGAAATTGCTCAACAAAATATTCTAAAACGAAAATTTCTAGCTCTGTTTTTGATACAAACATTCAACTATCTGACCTATTTTGTTTGTTACTTAGATCTCTTGCGCCGCCATTTTCGTCTTGGAGCAGGCCCGTAAGAGAAGGAAGTTGTTTCACGACGGCCCACCTGTCATCGGTTTGGAGAACAGCCGCTGTACGCCATGTACGCTAATGGCGCATGTTGCATGTGAAATCCGTCGTCGGTGCAAAGTCCTCTAAGTTAACTATGAATTATACGTCTGGAGGTGCCTTGCCAGGTGAAGGTCTCGTCACCTGACCAAGGCTCTAAACTACGAGATCAACTTGAGTAGCAATGTGCAGGTGCCAAACAACAATACATAAATGTTAACTAACCGGAATAACAAAGTTTACAGCTAAACAAAAGGCGCTACCGATAGGATGAAGATCTAGGCGCTCGTAAGGTTTATTGCCGCTACGTGGCGATTAGGCGGTCACATCCTGGATACCAGGTATCAAATCCATTCAGCTGGGGCAACCCGGAAGGTAGGAGCCTGGTCATCGGCTAGAAAAAAAACTTACTAAATAGACAACGGTACGTACTGTGATATTGGAAGAAAATGCAGGAATCTCTGTTGCCAAGCATTTCTTACAATCCAACGATGGTCAGCAGGTTATATACTTGCTGTGGTCTCACCAATTGAAAAATAATCACGTTTGTATGTGACGCCTATTATAATGCCGGCCAAAAGGGTTTTCCTATTAAAATTCTGGACTTTCCAAAGAGTGAAAGCAATGGCATCTTTTGAATCTAAAAATCGTGTAAGGATATCACAGTATATCAAAGTCTGTCTCGAAAGGCTCATATCGAAAGCCAAATCCCTAACTTTACGTCTCAAAGACACATCTCTAGCTTCAATATATGCGGCTAAAATTACTATTAAAATGCATGAAAATGCTTGCAGATATTGTATTATAAAACTCATTTTGAAAATAATGTCTACACGAAGCTCCTGCTCCTGTAAACTCACAGAAAGAAGAAGTATCCTAACAACTTGGTAGACTATCATAAACACAATTTCCAAATTAAAGGCAGATTCCACAGTTGAAGCTAATTTATGAATTTTTGTGTAAATTCTAATGAAATTTTCCACACATTTTTCTGTCTTGAAGAAAATTGTACGTTTATTACAAATAGTTATGGCTTCGTGCAAAGATATAATTAGGGCAAAGTGCAGTAGAGAAATCACACCAGGAAAATAAGTAAAAAGCGTTTTAGACGATATTAGATAAAAGAAAAGAGAAAATTCACTCTTGAACGGTCCTATTTTAGAGTCTTCAACATATTCGTACCAGGTGTTTATCAGTTCGCTATTTAAGTAGAAAAGGGTCATTGTTATAACCGCATCTGCAATGAAAACAGCAATATATAAGAAGGTTAAAATATTTGTAATCAAAAAGGTTTTCTTTAAACTTCTTTTGTAGCTGTTATGAAATGAAATATAGTCTTCGAAAAGCTTTTCAATTGTCGTTCTTTGAAACACCAGAGAATACCATACAGCTAAAACACATACGTTCCAAGAAATTAAAAATGCATTACGTTGAGTGCAAAGTAATGATTTACAAGTAGGAATTTCGTTTATATGCAGCATTATAAAGTAGACGGAAAAGAAGTGAAAGAATAAAATTAATATTGCTGTAAAAAAGGAAGTAGTGCATTGCTTCCGACATTTGAAGATATCAGGATAAGTTATTTGATATGTTAGTTTAAAGATCCAATATGAGCTACACAAAGTCATTGTAAGTTATGAGATTTTTTTTGCTCAAGTTATTAATGAGTGGAATTTTGTTTAAAGTTGCTTTAACAATATTTAAGTTGCGTTTTTTGTTTCTTTTGAATCTCTCAATTTCCGGAGAATCACTCGAATCTACCGACGAAATTGGTTTAATTGTTCAGTTTCAAAGGTGAAGCTGATTCTATTTTGTATATAAAATTTCAGGGTTTCGTGAACCATTAGAATTTGGGATTCAATTACAAATCTTGGTGCTTAGAGACGGACTTACAGGTTTAAGACAACATTTTAACAGGTACTTACACAGCATACTTACAGGTTTAAGACAGCATTCATAACGCTCTCACAAAGTTCTTAATAGACTAGCGTAAAGAATTTATTTGTAAGTGCCCTACATCTAACATATCATAGCTAATCAAAGTGGCAACACGTTAAAGTTGAACTGGAGTTGGTTGATCACGATGGTTTAATTTGTTAAGATGAGAATTTTATGCAAATGTAAAAATTGGTTGTCACGGCCATATAAGGTTTCAGACATTTGTGAAGCAGAGTTGGCGAAGTCGATCTCGAGTTTCCCGGTTTCCGCATTGATACGGTCATTACGATAGTGATTTCGAACATTTATCCTCTCAAATAATGGAAATGTTACTTCACATATTCAGCTTAAAAACTAGAATGTTTAATAAAAAATTATAATATATCAAGGATCGATAATGGATTTATTTCACAATCGCTATTATAAAAATCATATATAGTCGTCATAAACATTGAATATAGTCCCAATATTTGTGAAAAGTTATCAATATGCAGTTAAAAGAAGTAGTCAAAAATCATAAAAAAATCAAGAAACTATAGTAGATTTATTTCACAATCGCTATCATAAAAATCCTATGCAGCTAAAATTATGAAAAAAAATCGAAGATCCATAGTGGATCTATTTTATAATAGTTATCATAGAAACCATATATAATCTTCATAAACATTTAATATAATTCCAATTATTTGTGAAAATTTATCGATACACATTTAAAAAAGTAGTAAAAAATTATAAAAAAATCAAGGGTCGATAATGTATTTATTTCAAAATCGCTATCATAAAAATCATATATTGTCGTGATAAACATTAAATATAGACCCAATATTTGTGAAAATTTATCAATATGTATTTGTTTTTTAAACAGTTAAAGTTATGAAAAATCAAATATCAACAGTGGATCTATTTTATAATAGCTATCATAGAAATCATAAATAATTGTCATAAACATTTAATATAGCTCCAATATTATTTCTGAAAACTGATCGATATGCAATTAAAAAAGCTGCAAAAAATTATGAAAGCTCAAGTATTTTAATAATTGATTCATATTCTATTCTTACTATAATTTAAAATCAACTTTCACTCTTAGCAGTTTTGAGTAAGAAACATCTGTGTAAAAAAACATAAAATATGATACAATTTTTCTCCGATAACACCTTCAAATGTCCACAAATGTTTTACACAGAATTTAAAAATTGAGTCTTTTATAATAAGAATAAAAAATCGACACTAATTTAGACACGATTGATCTGTAAATATGAACATGACTCTGAATGACAGAAAAAATATTGATCATCTCTGTCAATTCTTTTGAAGCAGATTACATTTTAATAACATTGACATTTTATATGCCATTAAAATACATCGATTATAAACTGAATTTAATTCAGAAAAGTATATTATCTATTCGATGCAATACTGATCTGATTATCTAGTTCAATTTATTTCCCATTTTATATTTGCCTAACGATATTAAGATAATATGGAGACAATGAAAAAGTAAGCAAGTGATTTGGGGTCACACTATGTGTACTAATATTTACGTATGATCTTATGCCAAAGCAAAAATAAAATTCCTTATTAGTTTAAAGCAAGCGATAATTTATTAATTCAAAGCAAACGATAATTTATTGATTGAAAACAAACGATATTTTTTTTAATTCAAAGAGTAAAAAATTCTTTTATTAATTAATTGGTAATTTTCTTATTTAATTAAATTTACTTTTAGAATTAACCTTCTACGATAAAATTGAAAGTCCTTCAGTATGACGGATAAAACATCTATTTTGAAATAAATAGAATAAAAACTCATCCCCTTAATGATTTAGTAATTTTAAGACAAAAAAAAAAAATAATCCTGCATTAGGCATAGATTATGAAACGCTTTCCAGAACTAAGATAGTATTATTAAGAAATTGCATTTTTTCCTAAAATTTAAAGATAGATCTAAAAAAGCAACTTAAAAAAACCCACATAACTCAGTTAAAATCCATTTCCAGTCATTGCCAGAGGCGGATTACCCATTAGGCTGCTTAGGGCAGGGGCGGATCCAGAGAATCGTTTTTTTTTTTTTTTTGGGGGGGGGGGGGGGTGCGATACCGAGTGACATATAATCAACGTAGTCATAACTTCTGTTGCTCAAATCATTCCTTGCAGTTAATTATTAAATGAATATGAAATAATTAATGCGATTTGAAAATTTTCAGACTCTCGATTATCCGACATCCGATTAACCGAAACTCTCGGCTGTCCAACACTCTTATTATATAATCTCGCCCTCCCCTCAAAATATGGTTTATTGTTACTTATTAGGTCGTAAATTTAAAAACGTTATAACAGACTTTATTTATTAAATGTCTTATTTTTTTCTTTTTCTTTTTACTCTTGTACTATGATAATTATTTATCTTATTTTTTGTTCTTCTAGTTATAGTGAACAACGTTAATAACACAAGCCTGTGATGATTGTGTTTTTTAACTTTTGATGATTGATTTTGATGTATTTTTTAGCACTGAATTCGAAAATGACCTTCATTTTTAACCATCACGTCATGATTTTCGCAAATCGTAAATTTCAAAGTTAAAAAGTAAAAAATAGCGAAAATCTCACAAAGCAATTTGTCAAAACCTTAACAAAAGAAGGTAAATGTTTTAAATGCATCTGCAACAAATTTCCCAGCCTTATCAACCGTCAAAATAAAAGAGGATACTGAGACGAACCCCATAGAGAAGATTAAAAGAAAAGCGGGAAGCAGAGAATGAGTGGTTAAAAGAAACTTCCACGCATGGAATAAAATTACACAGATTTTAAATACAAAAAAATTTTACATGTTTAACTGCAAAAATCCATAGTATAAGCAAAAAAATGAATAAATTATTATGAAAAAAAGTTACGTCTATTTTATAGTAGCAGGTTTTCACGATATTTCGACTTTTTACAAATTTAAAAATTTGCGATTTATGGAAAATCCTGACGTGATGGTATGGTAAAAAATGAAGGTCATTTTTGGATTCAGCACTAAAAAATATATAAGAACCAATTATCGAAAGCTAAAAAACATAACCATCACATCTATTTTTTAATATCAGATTTCTGAATGAGGATAATCTCTGAAAAAGCATCCCCTTCAGAAATCTGAAGGGGCCTTAACATCCTTGAAAGTCAAAATGTGTCATCTAAGTGGTGTGTATACCTCTTCACAGGCGCGGATCCAAGGAAGGGGGGAGATCGCCACGATCGCTTCCCACCCCTTGGATCAAAAAATATAAATCCACCGATTATCGCGAATTTCGACAAATGGTCGCGGAAAAAAATCATTTTCGTCAATCGTTCTCAGGCCAAAAAAACGCGCAAAAAACGCGAATTTCGTCAAAGGATCGCGCAAAAATGGGAATTTCGTCAAAGAAGCGAGGAAAAAACGTGAATGTCGTCAAAAAATAGGGCATTTCGTCAAAGGACCACGGAAAAACGCGAATTTCGTCAAAGGATCGCAGAAAAACGCGAATTTCGTCAAAGGGTCGCAGAAAAAAACGCAAATTTCGTCAAAGGATCGCAGAAAAACGCTTATTTCGCCAAAGGATCGCAGAAAAAAACGCTAATTTCACCAAACAGTTATGGAAAAAACGCTAATTTCGCGAAAGAATCGCGCAAAAAATGCGAATTTAGTCAACAAATCTCGGAAAAAATGCGAATTTCGTCGAAATATCGCGAAAAAAATACGCGAATTTCGTCGAAGGGACGCAGAAAAACGTGAATTTCGACAAAAAATAGGACATTTCGTCAAATGACCACGGAAAAAACGCGGATTTCGTCAAAGGACCACGAAAATAAACGCGATTTTCGTCAAAGGATCTAAAAAAACGCGAATTTCGCCAAAGGAACGCAGAAAAAAATGCTTAATTCGCCAAAGGTTTTCAGAAAAAACACTAATTTCGCCAAGCAATTACGCAAAAAGCGATAATTTCGCGAAAGAATCGCACAAAAAGGCGAATTTCATCAACAGATCTCGGAAAAAATGCGAATTTCGTCAAAGAATCGCGAAACAAATACGCGAATTTCGTCAAAGGGGCGCGGAAAAACGTGAATTTCGTCAAAAATAGAGCAATTTGTCAAAGGATCACGGAAAAAACGTAAATTTCGTCAAAGAACCACGAAAAAAACGCGAATTTCCTGAAAGGATCGCAGAAAAAAACGCGAATTTCGTCAAAGGATCACAGAAAAAACGTAAATTTCGTCAAAGGATCGCAGAAAAAAACGCGAATTTTGCCAAACAATTACGGAAAAAACGCTAATTTCGCGAAAGAATCGCGTAAAAAATGCGAATTTAGTCAACAGATCTCGGAAAAAATGCGAATTTCGTCAAAGAATCGCGAAAAAAATACGCGAATTTCGTCAAAGGGCCGCGGAAAAAACGCACAATTAGCACCAGGAGGAGATTCCCCTAGGCGCGCATCCACGGGGGGGGGTCTATCGGGGCGATCCCCCCCCAAGATATAAATCCAACGCACGCTTTTAACGGCAGTTTTCGCGGAACAGACAGACAAGCAAACGAAAAACAAACATTTTCCGGGTGTCAATGGTAAACCTCATTGACGTTTCGGCAATTAGTGAACGAAATGGGATTATGTCCTGCCAAAAGGCATATGGCGCCATAATTTTTGACACTATGGGTTGAGGTGGGGGACGATGCCACTTCGTGTACCTTTTGTTGAATCTCTACAACAGAAACTGAGAACATTATGCAGATCCCTTTAAAATGTTGAAACTTTTCGTTCTTTGAAAGAAACAGCAATTCTAATTTCTGTATAACGATATTTTTGAGGAGCACTTTATTGTTTGAGAAAAGAATGGGATTCATAGCAATTTCCAAAGAAAGAAAGAAACAAGAAAAAGAAAGGTCCTTTGAAAAATTCAAGCATCTTAATGTTTTCTGAAGAAAGCCATTAATGTGTAAAAAATGTACTGTTACTGCCACCCATATTGGTAAATTTCAAGGGGTACTTGATGAATGAACAAAAAAGGATTATGTCCTAATCCTAGTCAGTTAAATGCTAAAATGCTTATGGTGTGTTGATTTCTTAAAAACCAACTTGGTAAATTTGTTCTTCCCTTCTTTGCCGCGATCGACCCCCCCCCCCCCCCCACCCGTGGATTCGCGCTTAGGGAATCTCCTCCAGGTGCTAATTGTGCGTTTTTTCCGCGGCCCTTTGACGAAATTCGCGTTTTTCAGCGATTCTTTGGCGAAATTCGCGTATTTCTTTCACGATTCTTTGAGGCAATTCGCATTTTTTCAGATATCTGTTGACGAAATTAGCGTTTTTTCCGAGATTCTTTCGAGAAATTAGCATTTTTTTTCTGCGATCCTTTCACGAAATTTCGCGATCCTTTGACGAAATTCGCGTTTTTTCGCGATTCTTTGACGAAATTGGGGGGGGGGGGGGTTGTGCGATCCCTTGACGAAATTCGCGTTTGTTTTGCGACCCTTTGACCTGCGAACGATTGACGAAATTCATTTTTTTTTGGCGATCATTTGTCGAAATTCGCGATAATCGGTGGATTTATATTATTTTTTGGGAGGGGGCGATCGCCCCTATCGAAAAATGGGGGAGAAGCTGCTAATGGTTGAAATTTGTTATGTAATTTTTTTTCTTAATTGTTGAAAAAAATTATGTTTATTATAATAATGAACAAATTAAAACTTTAAAACGCCTCTAGTGGTGAAAAAGTGAGTTAAGAGGTGGGGAGTGGGTGCTGTAATGTATAGGTCAAGAGCTCTAAAACGATATGTCACATGAAGAAATCCATTCCCCCCCCCCCCCCACGATGGGAATGTCCCCTAATTATCTGTGACGAAAATAGATCGTACCAATCGAAAGGTTTTGACGAAATACCCCTTCGGTTAATCCTTCAAAAAGGGGTCCAAGCACCGCTTCGGCTTAAACTGGAGCTGAGTTAGAAAAATTGCTTAACATGCAAAATTTAGAAGCCGGAAGATAAAAGAGCATAATATGAAATAATAATATGAAAGAGTAGTCAAAAGGCTTTTCGATAACATATTACATGAGGCTTCGGGAAAAAAATTAAAAAAATTGCCCCCCTCCCAGAGGATCCACTCTCGCGTCTCCAGAATACAACCTGAATTCACCCACCCCATATACAGGATAACTTTTTATGTACAGCGCGCGCGCTGGAACAATAAAAAAAGCCAAGTGCGCGTAAGTGGGGGGGGGGGGGGGGAGAGGGAAAGGACATGGACAGAAAATTAAAGAGGACATTAAAAGATTTTCAACGATATGTTACACGAGAAGGTTTGGACGAAATTTAAAATGTGCCTCCTCCACAGAGCAACTAAACCCCTAACGGTCGAAGAGCCAACGGCAAATATACTTTTGGTCAAAGTTTCAAAATGTGGCATTATAATAAGATAGGAGAAGAATTAGAAATTTAAAAATTGCATGTATATTTTGAATGTCTCTGTAATAACGATTGGTGGAGAAGAGGAGGGGGAGGTGAGAGGAGACGAACTTCAAAAATACAACTTAATAAACTACCAACCCATTTGGGTTGCTAGTTTATTAAGTTTATTAACTAGGCTTCTAAGCAAAAGTATAAAAATTTAACCTAGAAAGAAAAAAATCTTTCCTTATATGAAATTTCACAGCAATTCTTCCACTAAAACAGTAAAATTGGAGGAATAAATATATGATATTACTCCATTAAATTAAAACAGTAATATCGATTTAATCCCGTAAGAACCCGGATCGAAAAATATCCGCATCCAAAAATCGGGCGCAATGACGATTTAAATAAAAATAAAAATGAACGATTCAATAGTCCAGGCAATAGGGAATTTTACCTAGCAAAATTAATGGTAGTTCTGGAAATCGGCTTACTTTATGTTTTTTGGGTCGCTGAATCCGAATTTGTAACTTCCCACCAAAATTTCCCTCGGTAACCCCCCCAAAATTTGCTTAAAAGCCCCCCCAAAAAGGTTTTTATTAAAAAAATCGATTTTTTTAAAAATTGTTTTAGGGGAAAAGTATCTAGAAATTCAGAAAGTAGACAAAATTTACAACAAATTAGATATATGACATTATGACTTAGGATGAAGGGGAAGGGGGGATCTGCCTCGGAACATGCGCCACTTAACCACTCCCATGTTTACATTCGCCCTCCCATCTCCCCTCCGAACTTTCCTTATCAGGTTTACTTTAAGTTTTTTGGGTCGCTGAATCCGAATTTTTAACTTACCCCCAAAATTCCCCCCCAAAATAGTTGTTATTAACTTAAATTTCTTATTGTTTAGGGGAAAAGCATTACGAAATTCAGAAACTAGACAAAATTTGCAACAAATAGGATATATGACATTATGACGTTGGATAAACGGGGAGAGAGGGGTTTGCTCGGAACATTCCCGCGCGCTTTTCTCAAAAACCATTTTTTTTCAAAAATCAATTTTTTGGGGGGTTGCCGGGTGAAATTTTGATGGGAAATTACAAATTTGGATTCAGCGACCCCAAAAACATAAAGTGAGTCGAAATCCAGAACTAGCATTAATTTTTTCCAGTTAAAATCCCCTATTACCTGCACTTCATAACTTAGTGCACGTAGCGCCGCAGTGCATGTTCAGAGACAGCCCTCCCCCTCCCCGTTCCTCCTACGTCGTAATGTCATTTATCCTATTTGTTGCAAATTTTGTCTAGTTTCTGAATTTCGTAATGCTTTTCCCCTAAAACAATAAGAAATTTAAGTTAAAAACAACTATTTGGGGGAAGTTAAAAATTCGGATTCAGCGACCCAAAAAACTTAAAGTAAACCTTATAGAGAAAGTTCCGAGGGGAGATGGGAGGGTGAATGTAAACGTGTGAGTGGTTAAGTGGAATTGCGCAACTTAGTTCACACAGCACCGCGCACATGTTCCGAGGCAGATCCCCCCCTACCCCTTCATCCTAAGTCATAATGTCATGTATCTAATTTAATGCAAATTTTCTCTACTTTCTAAATTTCCAGATATTTTTTCCCTAAAACAATAAAAAAATTAATTTTTTTTAATAAAAACCCTTTTTTGGGGGGGGGGGGGGGCATTTTACCAAAATTTCGGAAGGTTGCCGGGGGAAATTTTGGTGGAAAGTTAAAAATTCGGAATCAGCTACCCAAAAAACATATAGTAAGCCTTTTTCCAGAACTACCACGAATTTTGCTAGGTAGAGCCCCAATACGGTCTCTATTGCCTGGACGACAACCCGAATTGAAGGATCGACCGAAATAGAATGTTATGGGAATGTGAGGGAATGTTATGGGAATGTGAATCAGGGGAAGAGGGACAAAATGTGAATATGGGGAGAATATTCTTTTCAACGATGTATCACATTATGGGCTCTGAAAAAATGAGAAAGTGCTACCCCCCCCCCCTTTCCCAGGGAGCAACTAAGCCCCCAATGGTCGGGAAGCGCGTAACCGAGCACATAAAATATTTAGCAACGCGAAATAAACCTTTAGTCTTTTCAAGGTTTCAAAAAGAGACATTATAATTAAAATGGACAAAAACGGAGATTTTAAAAAGTGCATGCATATTTTGAATGACCTTGTTATAACGACTAACCGGTGGATCAAAATCATTTCTATTCTTAATATGACAGCAAAAATAATATCAGAAACAAAATGGAATTACATAATATTGAATAACTTTTCGTGCAGAGAGCACTCACTGGAACAATAAAAAGTGCCAAGAGGGTGTAACTTGCGGGGAGAGGGAGGAGGAATAAAAGAGGACATTATAAGCTTTCCAACGATGTGTTACAGGAGATGGTTTGGAAGAAACAAAAAATATGCCCCCCAGGGGACAGGTAAGTCCCAAATCTAAAGTATCGGATGGGAGACCTCAAATGTATCTTTGGTCAAGGTTTCAAAATGTGGCTTTATAATAAAATAGAACGATAATTGGACATTTTAAAAATTTCATGCATATTTTAAACGGCCCTGTAAATTAAGATTGGCGAGGAAGGGGGGGGGGGGGAGGGATTAGAAAGGACGAACTTGAAAAATACAACATAATAAACTAGTAACTCGAATAACTGGACTTTTAAACAAAAGTATGACGATTTAACCTAGTGTCGAATTCCTCCGAACATTGAACCCCCCTGGAAGTTTTAAGATTTTATGCTTTTTAATGGACAAATGTGCAATTCCCACCCTTACGGAACTCTAAAATACGTCCTCCCTCGGAGTCGCAGAAATCCCTCCTGTAGAAAATTACCTGCATTCAACACTGATTTAACCTAGAAAGAAAAAAAAAATCCTTCCTTATACGAAATTTTACATCAATTCTGCCACTAAAACAGTAAAATTAGAAGAAAAAATATAAAGATATTTCAAATGAAAATCAAATTTCAAATTATTTTTGCTTAATAGGCGCAAAGACCAACTTAGTGAAAAATATTCCATGCCGGGAATCGAACCCGGGTCATCAGTATAGCGCACTGACGTTCTACCGCTAAACCACATGGAACGATACCCAGCCTGGAACTTCTCACTATTACAAGTTGGCAAGGCTACAGACGCAGCACAAGATGGAATAATTTCCGTGAGCCACCAACATGGGGCAAACACAGACACTTAATTAAATCCAGCATCGATGAATCTATATAATAAATTGTAATAGTGAGAAGTTCCAGGCTGGGTATCGTTCCATGTGGTTTAGCGGTAGAACGTCAGTGCGCTATACTGATGACCCGGGTTCGATTCCCGGCATGGAATATTTTTCACTAAGTTGGTCTTTGCGCCTATTAAGCAAAAATAATTTGAAATTTGATTTTCATTTGAAATATTGTATTCAAGGCGAATGTTTCTCTCTGGAAAAATTTCCAAATATTAAATATAAAGATTCTACCCGATCCCGAATCGGTGCTCGACCGCGATTCGATTTGAATTGAAGTTGAAGTAAATTAAAGAATAACAATTGAACTCTCATCTAAAGAATCGTGCACAAAACAATTCTACCCGCATCTAAAATATCGTCCGCAAAACGATCCTACCCGCATCTAAAGATCGACATCGACTAAATCGATTCTCCATTGCTGCCGATCCTACGTTACGGATAGAATCGATTTTATATTTTTTATTACTTTCTTTTGTCGTTAGTTCGTCACAAAAAGAAAGTATTGGATTCATGAAAATTTTTCACTTCCGGTTTTCGAAGAATTTATCGCTTTAGAACAGGCATGTGAAACTCATTTACCGCCGTGGGCCAAATTAAGCATTATATACTAAGCCGCGGGCCATATAAAAAAAAAAATGTAATAATATTACTATTGCACAGAATAAAATTTGTCTGTACGAGACACAACCCTGTTAAAGAAATTTTAACGAAAAGTTCCAACATTAAGTACATAGTAAGTTTATATTATTTTTTTCGAAAAAACTCTCACATTTACTTTTATCAACTTAAAAAAAGAAAAATGATAATTGAATATTATAAATTACGTTTATTTTAAAAATTGCTTGTACACGCTAATCTATATTTAGCATAGGCATAGCTGTCGATCTTCCGTGTTTTCTCAAAGTAAAAAAACAAAAATAAATATATTTTGAATCAGAAAATCTATTTAATAAAACATGTCATATATAATCGCTACTTTTTTTATTTCATTTATTAAATACATTTCCTGGTTCAAATTATTTTATTTGACTTTAAAAATAACAAAAGGTTGCATATTGTATTTCAAAAAATTAGTCGATTGATGAATAATTACGAAATTTGGAAACTCCCTGACCACGGCGCCAAAATGGAATCGTGCTGAATTTTGATTAGCTGCAGTAATAAATTCTGAACAATAATTTGAACATAAATTATTAGAGGTGAGGGAAACAGATCAAACTGATTTTCATGATATAAAAATCTTTTTGAAATAATTTTTTAATACATTTTTTAAAAATTTCTACTCTGATGATTTTTGTAATAATGTAATCCGATACGTCCCTGGAAAAACTCGACTAATTACAGACACAAGACAAAGGATAATTAAATCAATGTAAAATGGCAAAGACTTCGCGGGCCATAGATAAATGGTCGGCGGGCCAGTTGTGGCCCGCGGGCCGCGTGTTTGACATGCCTGCTTTAGAAGGTCCTTTCTCGAATAGGATTTGACTATTTTTATAAATTGTCTGTCTGTCAGTCTGTCTATTTATTTGTCTCTGAGAAACATTTTGCGAGTGCTCTATATTAAGAACTAATGCATGGAATCTGTTGAAACTTTAGATTCAGTTAGACTTTCATATAAATTGGTGCTGATTACTCTTTGGTGAAAATCGGCCAACAGATGGCGTTGCTATGTTGCATTTTTCATGATTTCTGCAAGATCGATCTTTCAAAAACTAATGCACGAATTTTTACCAAACTTCAGATTCGGTTAGACGTTGACGTAAGTTGTTGATGGGTCAGCGTTAAATCGCATAACGATCCGCTATAAACAAACTGAAGGCTCCTCCCACACTAGAAACGAGCGCCATCTATTGGCTAATCCTCTAAAAATAACATGCTATTGAATTTCAATAAAAATTCTTTAGAGTAAAGTTTTTTTTTTTTTTTTTTTATTTATTTATTTATTTTTTTTTTTTTAGAGAGAGAAAGAGGGGGGGGGGGGGTATTTATTTTAATACCAAATATTTAATTTATATGCTTTAACAGTGAAGTTATATTTAAATATATGTGTGTATCTTGACTCAGGACTAGCATCTGTTAATATTAGCATATTTTATTTATTTGTTATTTCTTTTATTTTTTTACTTTAAAGAAAATTTATTTCAGATATACTAATTTATGATGTCATGCAGTAAATCGAAAAATTTATGGCCAGTCATAGAAAAATCATGTCAGTGGATTGAAAACGGTTGTTGATGATGATGATGATTTAAGAATTCACAGATGAGCTTTTTTTTTTAAATTTATTATTTTTCCATCTTGTTAAGGGTGTTCTCAAATCCAAAAGGGCAACTTTCTGACATAAGTTTTAATTTATTTTTGTTCGGAAATGCATGAAACTAGCTGGTGTTGTTGTTCAGAAACTATGTCATTGAGCTGTTTTTTCAATTTTTTTGCAAACGCAATAGATCTTTCAGAAAAGAGTGTTAAAGTGGGCGTTTTGAACCGAATTTCCGCGCGAAGGAAGAAAAAGCACTCAAGAGCGGGCGAAAAACGGGTTTGTCACGTGATCAAAAAGGCTTATAATTCAATAGGTAATTCATTGATCAAAAACTGGAAAAAAACAGTTCAATTCCAAATCGTTTCCATGGCCAGACTTTCCAATTTTATACCTTTTCGTTAAAAAATGAATTTGTTAATGTGTCAAAACATTTTGGGCTTGTTGAGCAGAGCAGTTAAGAACAGCCTTTAGAAACAAGAAAAGTTGAAATGGAAGAACCTCTAGTGTCTTAATTTTCCTCATAATATTTTGAATTTATACTTAATAAAAGACTAAGGGAGAGAAAAAAATAATATTAACAATTACTTTCTAGTAATTTTAGTTATCAATTACTTTCCAATACCTTTAGTTAAATCTGAGTTAAATAAATAATAAATTTTTATAAATAAAATAGACAAATTTATACAAAAGAATTCTCATAGCCATTCATATGTTTTTAATAATTTAATAGAGAAAAATGATTTTAATGTAAAAAACAGCAACAACTGCGACAAGGCACCATTTATGTCAGTTATTTTTGATAAAAACTATATACTGTTATATTTGGATTTTAAAAAATAGTAATAAATATATTTTTTAAATATATCTAAAATTTAAATCCAAATTTTGCATTTACATCATTTTAAAAATCCTATAAATTAATTCATTAATTTAAATTAATATGTACAGTACAAGATTTATGTGACATTTAGCCAAAGTTACTAGTAGGAGAGCTGTTGAACATTTTTCAGTAGGTATTTGAGGCACCCTGAAAATTTGTGAAACATTTCTTTTGTAATGCCTGAATACAAAATCGAATGTCTGGCTGAAGGATCGTGGCCCAAAAACTGTGCCAGACACGTGTCAAGTGCCATTTGGCACTTGTCACGTGTCTGGCACAGTTTTTGTGCCGACTAAAGTGTCTGGTGTCTGTCATTTTCAAAATATTTTTTCCTAAGCATAAATATTATTCTGCCTCAATCTCAGCGTGCCTCAAATACCTTTTTGGGGTAGTCAAAAAATGGCACTTGACACGTGTCTGGCACAGTTTTTGGGCCAACTAAAGTGTCTGTCGTTTTCAAAATATTTTTTTCTAAGTATAAATATTATTCTGTCTCAATCTCAGCGTGCCTCAAATACCTTTTTTTTTTTTGAGTAGTCAAAAAATGGCACTTGACACGTGTCTGGCACAGTTTTTGAGCCACGATCCTTCAGCCAGACATTCGATTTTGTATTCAGCCATTACAAAAGAAGTGTTGCACAAATTTTCAGGGTGCCTCAAATACCTTCCCTAAAATGTTTAACAGCTCTTGGACTATACTGGAAATTAATTGATAGCTAAAATTAGGGATGCACCAAACAGTGATTTTGGCCGAATACCGAATATTCGGCCAACAGGTAAACCGAATACCGAATATTTGGTTGGCCGAATAGTGACTATTAAACCGAATACTGAATATTCGGCCGAATACCGAATATCCGGCTTGACCATTACTTTTAAATTTCATAATTTGAAAATATTAAAAAGTTAAATTTTGAAACAATTTTACATAATATTTGGCACACACACTGCCATATTGATAAACAAGATCTTTTTACAAGTAAATTCTACTCTAACAAAATTATGCTTTGAATTGTTATTGTTATTTAAGAAGAGGGTAGCTTTAAAGCTTATTTAATTGATAAAAATTTAAATTTCATTGATTCCTCTCTGAATTAAAACAAATTAATAAAATTTTCTTGTATTCTAAAACAAATATTTTAAAATCAAAGTGAAATTTTGAAGGAATTGGAAGAAAAATTGTACTGTCATATACTGTTTATTTGTCAGGAAGGGACTAAAATCATCATTATTGGTTAAATTTCTTACGTGATACCTTTCAAACAGCAAATAAAAAATGTAAAAACATTCTCTTTTGTTAAAATATTATTATATTTCTAATTATTAAATATCTTTATTAATTGAGAAAAATAGCAGTCGTCTTAAGGTTTTTAAAAATATTTTTGAAAAAGGTCTTTTAAGTGTTCGGTCTGGCCGAATATTTTGATATTCGGCCAAACCGAATATTTGGCATACCGAATAGTTTGATATTCGGCCTAACCGAATATTCGTTAGTATGGCCGAATACCGAATAGATGTCGAATATTCGGTGCATCCCTAATTTGTAGAAAATTCCCTAATTTCCTAATTTTTAAAATTATTAGAAAGTAAATGTTAATAATATTATTTTTTGTTCTCTCCCCTTCTCTTTTATTAAGTATGAATTTAAATTATTAATATGAAAGGTAAAACCCTAGGGGGCTCTTCAAATTAAACTTTTCTTGTTGCTTAATAAGATGCAAAAATAATGAATAAATCAATAAAAATGAATATGAATAAATAAATAAATCAATAAAAAATAAAATAAATAATATCTTTGAATTCTTAAATAATAATAATAATAATAATTAAATATGCTTTTTCTGTCAATAGCCGTACTTTTTTTAGTTTACTGCATGATATCATAAACTAGTAAATGTAAAATAAATTTTCGTTAAAGTAAAAAAATAAAAGAAATAACAAATAAATAAAACATGCTAATATTAACAGATGCTTGTCCTAAGTCAAGATAAAGTGTAAAGTTTTTTTTTCTTTTTTTTTTTCAGCCTTCCAAAAAAGAAAATGATTCATGCATATGTATTTCAGTACACTTACACACATTACTTAGATATAATTTCAGTGCTAAAGCATATAAATTAAATATTTGGTACTAAAATATCCCCCCCCCCTTCTTTCTCTTTTTTAAAAACTTTACTTTAAAGAATTTTTATTTGAAATTCCCTAGCTTATGATGTCATATCATAAAATGAAAAGTTATGAGTAGTCAGAGAAAGAAAATATTATAATTTTTGTTATTATTTTAAGAATACAGTGAAGGAAGTTTTTAATTCATTGTTAAGAAGTAAAAAGAAATGCGAAATTAATTTAAAGAACCCTTCAGGTATTATTTTCATAGGATTAGCCAGTAGATAACGCTGTTTTTTAGCGTGGGAGGAGCCTTCAGTTTGTTTACACCGGAGCATTGTGCGATTTAGAGTCCACCTTGTTGATGATTAGGTTTTGATGTAAATCTACCGGCAGGTGGCGCTGCTATGCAGCATTTTCCCCGATTTTCGCAAAAGCTCTATCTCAAGAACTAATGCACGGATTTTCATCAAACTTCACATTCAATTGGACGTTGGCATAAGTTGTTGCTTACTAGGTTTCGGTGTAAATCACCCAACAGGGGGCGTTGCTATGCTGCTATTATCAGCAATGTTGAATTCAGACATTTTTCTCCGGGAGGGATGTCTGCGGCTCCAGGAGGGACATTCTAGGTTTCAGGGGGGGGGGGGGGGAGCATTGGTCTTTTGTACATTAAGCATAAAATCTCAAACCTTTTGGGGGGACATTTCAATGTTCGGGGGAAAATGTTCGCCCCGGGCCACCCCGTGAATTTAACACGTTTTTCAGGATTTACGCGATTTTAGGGATCATATCTCAAGAAAGAATGAACGAAATTTCATCAAACTTAATATTCCGTTAAACACTGTCATATGTTGTTCCTGATTAGGTTTTCGTGTAAATCATATAACAGGTTGCACTGCTATGCTGCTTTTTTTCAGCAAATTAAATTCAGACGTTTTTCTTCGGGAGGAATTTCTGCGGTTCTGGAGAGAGACATTCTAGAGTTCCGGGGGGGGGGGGGGGCGATGCTCTCTGGTATAACCCCCTGAATTCAACACTGCTTTTCAGGATTTACACGATGTTAGCGAGAATATATCAATAACTAATGAACGGAAATTCATCAAACCTAATATTCTGTTAGACATTGACATAAGTTATTCCTGATTAGGTTTTCGTCTAAATCATGCAACAGGCTGCGCTGCTTATACTGCATTTTACAGGATATTCGTGATAGCTATATCACAAAACTAATGCATGGAATTTAATCAAACTTCATATAATGTTACACTTTCACATAAATAGATCCTGATTAGGTTTGGGTGTATACTAGGGTGTGCCGAAAAAAACTTTTTTCGATTTTCGATGATGGGTAGTGCGGAAAAGTGGCCACTGGTGGCATTAAGTTCACACAAAAAAAGTGAGATTTTTCGGACAATTCCTTCATTTGCCGCAAATGGCTTGAAGTTTTGCTCAAATGCTGATTTTTTAACTTTTTGAGCACAAATTTAAAAAATGTTAAATTTAAGTTATTTTAGCTGAATTTACTTGAAATGTCATGTTTAGTGTACGAAATGTTTAAATAAGCTCTGATTATGTATCATTTAATACTTACGTGCATTTTGAATTAGGTGACTTTTATAGCTTTCTCGGGTATAAGTGAGCAAAAGTTGCAGGAATTGTGACAACAAGGAATAAGGATCTCGTCATCGATAAAGACTTGGTCAGGAGGTAGGAAAAGGAGCTTGGAAAGAAGAGGAAGATCTATGAGGAAGAAACATTACAAGGATCTTTCTTGATAGTAGAAAAATAAAACGATCTTCATAGGGAAAATGGGACTAGCAGCACCGTCGACAGAAAGACGAAACGAATATCACCATGTTGTCTGAACGTGGTTAGGTATATTTGGGTCACTTGTCAGCTCCTTCTGGTCACTGCAGAGAAATAGCAAAATCATCATTACATAATTTTCTAAGCCAGAATAAAGTCTGCTTTGGGAAAAATCAAGAATAGAATTGCAAGATTTGATATGTATTCTTCACACGAACGAGCTTTTACTCTGACAGCGACATCAACTGTCTAAATTAGAGGGTAGAAACACTTGACCTAAGACCTTTACCAACTGAAACGGAGTTAGATTAATAGAGTACTCAAATCTTCAGCCTTTTGCATTTCTGATGTCCATGAAACAGAATAGGCTCGTAGAAATGGACACGTACATTTTCGCACGCCATTATGATATGTGCTTCGTATTCCTCTCGACAGTGCCGATTGTTCCCTCTTTTCTATGAAGATCGTGTTATGATTTCTACCATCAGAAAATATGGTTGTAATTTTTCATCCTCCAAGATGTTCCTCCTCCTGTATCTTCTTTTCAAGTTTCTTTTTCTGTCTCCCGACCAAGTCATTGTCGATGATGAGATCCTTGATCCTGGTTGTCACAATTGCTGCATCCTGAAGCACTGATGAAGCTCTTAACGCAATTTACCTATATGATATACCAGTTCTAAATCCGACAAACACCGTGTAAGAAAGGGATATGCGTTTGGGAGTGTCTGCTTTCGAAGGCTCTGGTTCGAATTCTGATTCAAACGAAATGCCTGCTTCAAAGTTCCCACTTTTTGAATATTCTGATAATAGCTGTATTTTAGAGTAGAAAAATAATTAACATCCCATCTCGCAGTTACTCCTATCTCCTATTTTCTAGTAATCCTCATGATGGCTGATTGCGTTTTCATTGGTTTCTACTCCACGTAGTCATCTACTTCCAGAATGGCTGTCACGACATGCTGTGGTCCGGCATTCAAATATGTGAACGCATCAAAAAACCGAAAGGGGAGCGAACATAATAAAGACAAATGAGAGAAACCGACGAACGAACCAAACAATACTTACAATTTTTAATCAGTTATACACGAAAAGGCTATAACAATTGCCTAATTCAAAGTACACATAACTAATAAATAATAGATAATCAGAGCTTCGTATACTAAACATGACATTTCAAGTAAATTCAGCGAAAATAAATTTTATTTAACATTTTTAAAATTTTTCTTTAAAAAGTTCAAAAATCAGTATTTGAGCAAAACTTCAAGCCGTTTGCGGCAAATGAAGGAATTGTCCGAAAAATCTGAAATTTTTTGTGTAAACTTAGTGCCACCAGTGGAAACTTTTCCGCACTACCCATCATCGAAAATCGAAAAAAAGTTTTTTCGGCCCACCCTAGTGTATACTGCCCAAAAAGTGTCGCTTTTATGTTATTTGAATTGGGAATTTCGATTGCAGACATCTAAGAGGGTGTGGTCCGAAATTCAATTATTTGTTTGAAAATGCATTCTTTTAAAATGCACATATTTCAACGAATTTATACTTTTTGAATCCTCGTGATGCCATAGGCTATCATTTAAATTTGACACTGTGATAGCGAATTTTGAAGTTTTAACATG
The DNA here is from genome assembly GCA_963932465.1 of Maratus speciosus. NCBI lineage: Eukaryota > Metazoa > Arthropoda > Arachnida > Araneae > Salticidae > Maratus > Maratus speciosus. Next base: position 233,372,462 of record OZ010798.1, on the reverse strand, counting down.
CTTGAGATAGAAGAAAGTTTTGGGATTGGCACATCCGACTACTTTAACTTCAACTTTTGAAGGAAAATGAAATTGAAATTACTTTTAGAGACATCGATTAAAAAATTTATAGCATCGATTAAATCGAGTTGGCCATAGTATCGATTAAATCGATTAAAAAAAATCGAAATCCCCCATCACTAACTCAAACGTTTAGAAAATAGAAATAAACATCCAAGTAAAATAAAAAAAAAAAGTAACGTGCGTTACATGAAAAACTGAATGATGGCGTTTCAGTTAATCGCATCATAGACCGTACAATTTCAGAATACAGTAGAACCCCGCTAATCCGAACTAATTAGGAAATGTGCGTGTTCGGATTATCCGAAATTCCGATAAAAATAGAAAAGAAAGCGATGCGTGCAAAAGAATTGCAACTTATAAGCTCTCAGTAACATAATAAATATCCTCTAATCCGGCATCCTAAGGTCCGGCATGCTGGATAATCTTTCAGAAAAAATAGTATTCATTGTTTTATCAATCCTGATATTTATAATAATCCAATGAAACTTCAGAATGAGGAATTACGTAGCAACCCATTACAAACGGTTCAAAATCGCGAAACTATAAATAACTCAGTCACCACGTCGACGAGGAGGAAAGAAAGAATCATTTCTATAGATAATTTGCAAAATTATATTGTTGAAAGAAAAAAAACTGTCATTTAAATTAAATACATTTTGCATTTTAAAAGAGAATTTTATAGTGACTGGCAAACAAACTAATATTCGAGATTTTTTTAACATGGCTTCTACGAATAGGAGTACAGTGCACGTTGTCATTTTATATTCGTGTACATATGTTGTACTTTTACATTATTGAGTATTTTTTTTAATTCAATTCAAGCTGTTTAAAGAATAAAAAACATGCTCTACTGCCATTTTATGTTTAATTCTAACTTAATTATATTGTTGAAAGAAAAAAAAAACTGTCATTTAAATTAAATACATTTTGCATTTTAAAAGAGAATTTTATAGTGACTGGCAAACAAACTGATATTCGAGATTATTTTAACATGGCTTCTACGAATAGGAGTACAGTGCACGTTGTCATTTTATATTCGTGTACATATGTTGTACTTTTACATTATTGAGTATTTTTTTAAATTCAATTCAAGCTGTTTAAAGAATAAAAAACATGCTCTACTGCCATTTTATGCTTACTTCTAACTTAATTATATTGTTGAAAGAAAAAAAAAAACTGTCATTTAAATTAAATACATTTTGCATTTTAAAAGATAATTTTATAGTGACTGGCAAACAAACTGATATTCGAGATTATTTTAACATGGCTTCTACGAATAGGAGTACAGAGCACGTTGTCATTTTTTATTCGTGTACATATGTTGTACTTTTACATTATTGAGTATTTTTTTTAATTCAATTCAAGCTGTTTAAAGAATAAAAAACATGCTCTACTGCCATTTTATGTTTAATTCTAACTTAATTATATTGTTGAAAGAAAAAAAAAACTGTCATTTAAATTAAATACATTTTGCATTTTAAAAGAGAATTTTATAGTGGCTGGCAAACAAACTGATATTCGAGATTATTTTAACATGGCTTCTACGAATAGGAGTACAGTGCACGTTGTCATTTTATATTTGTGTACATATGTTGTACTTTTACATTATTGAGTATTTTTTTAAATTCAATTCTAGCTGTTTAAAGAATAAAAAACATGCTCTACTGCCATTTTATGTTTAATTCTAACTTAATTATATTGTTGAAAGAAAAAAAAACTGTCATTTAAATTAAATACATTTTGCATTTTAAAAGAGAATTTTATAGTGACTGGCAAACAAACTGATATTCGAGATTATTTTAACATGGCTTCTACGAATAGGAGTACAGTGCACGTTGTCATTTTATATTCGTGTACATATGTTGTACTTTTACATTATTGAGTATTTTTTTAAATTCAATTCAAGCTGTTTAAAGAATAAAAAACATGCTCTACTGCCATTTTATGTTTAATTCTAACTTAATTATATTGTTGAAAGAAAAAAAAACTGTCATTTAAATTAAATACATTTTGCATTTTAAAAGAGAATTTTATAGTGATTGGCAAACAAACTGATATTCGAGATTATTTTAACATGGCTTCTACGAATAGGAGTACAGTGCACGTTGTCATTTTATATTCGTGTACATATGTTGTACTTTTACATTATTGAGTATTTTTTTAATTCAATTCAAGCTGTTTAAAGAATAAAAAACATGCTCTACTACCATTTTATGTTTAATTCTAACTTCTGCACGTTTGTCCCGACATCATCAGCTGTAATCCCGAAAATTTCGCAAGTTAATTTTCTCAGTGAATTTTCATAAAGTTTTCGTTCTCAAGTAAAATTTTCGAAAATAAAATCGGTTCGGATAGCAGGGATTTCGAATTACCGGGGTTCGGATCAGCGGGGTTCTACTGTATCATTATTTACTTGTTTCAAAAATGACTCTAGATAAGTTGAAACATATCAACAGTCAAATAAAACTTTTTTACTGTTTTTAAAGTTTTAATCTTACGCCTTTTTAGTAATTAGAAATAATATGATAAAATGTTTCATTTTATCAACGAAAGAAAGTACGTTCTTCATTGCTTAAAATTGTTTTTTATTTTTTGTTGGAAGTGTATTTTACATGAGTCAAGGAGGTTACAAATCACGTGTCTTAATGTTACACGCATTTATATTTCACCTTCATCGTTGAAAACGTTTTTTATTTTTTATTTTTCATGATACAATGAGGTTAAGAAGTTGTGATTTTATGTTGCATTCATACTTTATTCTCTTCACATAATGTTATGCGGTGCATTGTTGTGTATTCAAGCTTTTACTAATTAAACTTTCATGTTGACAACTCGAAATGTATCCTTATCGTAAAACTAGCCGCCTTTGGCGACCAGTTTGGTCTCCCTTAATTGTATTCTAAGCAATGTATCATGTTATTTTTATTTATAATTCAATTTACTTGCTCAGTCTTTCGCCAAATCGGAAGATTCTGATAGAAAAATCAAGAACTCGGTATTTTTTATGTTAGCGGGGCGAAAGTGAAAAATCGCCAAACATTATTCCCATCGCTTTTTTTTTTTCTTTTTTGTATTTCATTAATTTTATTTAAAATATAATCCTTTCACTCATTTCATTTAAAATACAAAACTTTCATTTAAAACTGAAACATTTAAAATTAATCGCTTTCACTTCTTTCATTTTTTTTTTTTTTTTTTTTTTTTAAACGAAAAGTAAAGAAAAATATTAAATAATATGCCACAAACCATGACATTTAATTTCAACTGCATTGTTTAAATTTACCACTCGAAAAAAAATGCTAACTGGCGAGTTAAAAAATGCTATTGGCGAGATTTGCACCCGCTAACATAAAAGTATCAAGAATTCTTTGCGATAAATGGCAACTTTTATGCAGTTTTATTCGAAAAAATAATTTGATTTTTTAATCAAAATGGAAACCTTGCATATATGAAAAGCGATGGGATCAGTCCGTAGTTGTTTATGACAGTCACATAACTTGGACCATTATAATATAGATGAAATGATGGCGATAGAACAAAATTAGCGACTTACTACCTGCGCCTGACTAACATTAAAGTACCAAAATAGCCGCCTGGCATGAAAAAAATGAAGCGGTCAGCCCGGAACTGTTGATGACAGTTACATGACTTAGGTTTTTATTATATAGATCTTAACATTCTTCCCTGAAATAAGAGATGCCAAGTAAGTGTAAATAGTGCATGTACGGATGTTACACGTACCTTATGATATGCATGTGCTTTTATTCTCATTACAGAAAGGGTTTCACTAGAAAGTATCCCCGAAAAACCCGAATTATTATTAGGTTGGGCAAAAAGTTCTGGGAAATTTTTAATTTAATAGTTACCCGAATTTGAATCGTATATGATGGTCGAGCCATGAATGCCGAGCTCTATTGCCAGCAGTTGAATCGGGTCTACGACAAATTGATGCAGAAGTATCAGAGATTGGTCCGCCGAAAGCGCGCTTTGTTTCAGCAGGACAATGCCAAACTACACGTGGCCCAGAGGACCAAAGACAAGTTTGCACAAATGGAAGGCGTCGAAATTCTTCCACACCCCGTCTACAGTCCAGACGTGGCTCCATCCGTTTATTTCCTTTTTCGATCAATGCAATACTTTTTCTAGGGCCGTCAATTTGAATCCTTTAATGAAGTTGAAGAAGCATGTCAGGAGTTTTTCGATTACAAGGAGTCGCCATGGTACTTCCAGCAAATCCGGAATCAGGCAGAACAATGGCAGAAAGTCGTGGACTATGATGATCTCTACTTTGAAGAATAGTCCTTGTTGCTTTTGTTGTTAATTTGCGCATAAAAACGTAACTTTCACAAATTTCCCAGAACTTTTTGCTCAATCTAGTAATTTATTGTTTACGGCTGTGAATTTTAATAATAAAATGTCTCATTTTATACGACGAAAATACATTCTTCATTTCTTAGAAGAAAAATCACTTTATTCATTTTCAAACCATTGTAGGGATGATTCTATAAGAAAAGTTACACAGGATATGTGCCAGAGTATAAGTGATAAATATCGTTATGACGTCATCAAGCATTAGTTCTTCTACAGTATCAAAACGGGAGGTCCAGCTTTTGAATCCAACTGATTTTATTCTGTCAGAATTTTATAAAAAATCATCTGCCCTTTTCTTTTGGTACTTTCTGGACAGATATACATCAGTGTTTTCACTGTTAAAAATGAATGTTCTTTACAATACTTTACTGCACATATTACTGTAAACGTTGGAAGTAATAATCTGTTATTGACCGTAACTGTTCATTTTTAACCCATTAAGCGTCCTGGAGAATTGTCCAATCATGTTTAATGATTCATAAAATATGTGTGTATGAAAAGTATTGGTATGATATTTTTTATTTAATAACCTTACATATTTATTTATCTTATTCACTTCTAAACATTAGCTTTAATATCGATTTTGTGTTAAATCAGCCTTTGATTCAAAAAGCTTCGTGACGGAAAAACACGGTTAGGAAGCTTAAAGTGTTTTAAAGTGTTATCTCTGCTCCAAAACAGTCTTTTACGGTCAAGAGAGAATGAAATACAGGCCTCTACAGTTTTTAACGCCATATCGGACTATTTTAGTAAATCACCCTTATTCGCGACTGCAAACCGTGATCCAATCGCAATCACAGTCTTCCCAGTAATGTCATGTATTTCCGGTTATTTTATGTTTTTTACAGTCTTGATAGCTACTGTTATTTATAGTCATATATGTATATGTTCGTAAATGATAATAGATAGTACAGGTGATGTCAGGACATTCTTGAAAGCTACTGTCACATACAACTTAATACTGTCTTCTAAATAGACAACGGTACATACTGTAATATTACAAGAAAATGCCGGAATCTCTTCGGCCAAGCATTTACCACAATCAAGGAATGCACAGAATAATGATTTCGGCCGAATAACGAATATTCGGCCAACAGGTAAACCGAATACCTAATATTCGGCTTGCCGAAAGCTTTTAAATTTCAGAGTTTAAAAGTATTAAAAATTTAAATTTTAAAGCAATTTTACATAATATTTAACACACATACTTCCATATTGATAAACAAGATCTTTTTACAAGTACATTTTGCGCACACACACACACACACAAAAAAAACTATGCTTTGCTATTTATATGATTTGAATTGTTATAAGAAGAGGATAGTTTCCTCTTTGAATTGAAACAAATTAATACAATTTGTTTGTATTCTAAAACAAGTATTTTAAAATCAAAGTGAAATTTGAAGGAATTGAAAGAAAATTTTTACAATAATATACTGTTTATTTGTCAGGAAGGGTCTAAAATCGTCATTATTGGCTAATTAACGTGATACTTTTCAAATAATAAATAAAAAATGTAAGAGCATTCTCTTTTATCTACCCTATATATATAAAATCCTAATGAATCGAATTGAAACGAATTTATGTAACGATTCTACGAAACGACTGATTAAACAACTGATTACGTTTCACGGCGATTTCTCCTAAAATATGGAATACTTTGCGATGAAATTAACACCAAAAATCCGTATTGTTCCACAGATCTCAAAACTGGTATTAGAATTTTAAAATTCGAATTAGTTTTCGAAATATTAATTTTTTTTTCTTATTTTAAATACTTTTTTTTCTAATGATGGCAACTCAAATTTTAATCATAACAGATATTTTTTTTTCATATTTTAGAAAAGGTTATTTTAAATTAATTTGGCGACGAGTTTGGCGTCCCTTAAATGTATGCTAAGAAATGCATCATGTTACTTTTATTTGTGTTTCATTATCATTTTATTTAATACAAAACTTTCATTTAAAATTGAAACCTTTAAAGTAAATGGCTTTTACTTCATTCTTTTTTTTTAAACGAAATGAAAAGAAAAATATCAGACACAGATCTCATATACGCAACGGAGTACCTAATTGGCGCCAAAATGGCGTTATTTTGCCTGACATGGTAACCCGGTTATTGTTGCTTATTTATTAATAAATGTTTATTTGAATTTATTTTCTTTTTATTTACAAAAAAATGTTATAAATTGTTTTGTTCTATAGTTATTAATCATTTTCTTTTATTTATTGTTATTTCATTTTAAAAATAACAGAAAATAATTTAAAAATACATATGTAACAGGTATTTGAAAACGAGGTTTTCGCCAAATTGTCGTAAAAAAAAATAAATAAATAAAAAAAAAATAAATCACGCCAAGCCCGGTGCGTATGTGACAATGCAACAAATCATGAGATTTAATTTCCACTTCAAAGCAACGTTTTAATGTTATTACATCTCCCGTCGACCAATTTCGCTAAATTATATAAATAGCCAAATTGTACAAATTGGCATTTTTTAAATTTTAAATAACAAAAGAACAAATAAATTAGTATAACATTAATAAAAGTACAAATAAAAGGTCGAAATAAAAATCATTTGATGGCGTGAACATGCATAACTTCCTTAAAGTCAAGTGAATGTGACATTTACGATCAACCATTATTGGCATTTAATCTTATAGTTTGGCGAAAGATTTTTGGTCGATGGGATAACCAAGTAGCACCGTTTTAATTTACCACTCGAAAAATAAAAAAATGCTAACTGGCGAGTTAAAAAAAAGCTATTGGCGAGATTTTCACCCGGCTAACATAAAAGTAACAGGAATTCTTTGTGATCACGGCAACTTTTATGTAGTTTTATTGGAAAAAATAATTTTGATACTTTAATCAAAATGGAAACCTTTCTTATGAAAAGCGAAGGAATCAGCCCGCTGTTTATGGCAGTTACATGACTTGGACTATTATAATATAAACGAAATAATGGGGATAGAATAATATTCGGCGACTTATCACACCTGTGGCTGGCTAACATTAAAGTACCAAAATGGCCGCCTGGAATATAAAAAGCGAAGGGATCCGCCTGGAGCTGTTGATGATAGTCACATGACTTAGGCTATTATTATAGAGATTGTTTTCAATTTTAAAAACAGCGCAAAGAATAATATTTCCTAACGATTAAAAATTTATTTTCACGTGACTATTAAAAACAGAAAAAAAAAAAAAAAAAAAAAACTTTAAAATTACTATTAAATGAGTACGTGTTAAAGGCAGGAAAATATTGAAAATTATGTCCTGAAAATTGTATTTACACGTGAACATTAAAAGGAAAAGGAAACTTTAAAATAATAAATACATTAATATGCGTTTAACCCTTTCACGGACAAGGCACTTCTATTCGTAAAATCTTGAAATCAGTGAATGGCACCAGAATTTACAAACAAATTTCGAAATACAAAAATGCTTTTGTTCACTTACTTGATCACCCGACCGGAGCACCAACCAAAGAATGGCATAGGATGTAACGCTCCGGTGGAAAATCCCCACAACAATCACCGATGCCGGACATCGGAAAGCACCCAAAATAACAGGGAAAAAGGCACATATTCTGACGAACTTACCAAGTAAATCGTAAATTTACAAAACAATTGATGTTGCTTTCATCATAATAATAAAAATAAAAACAAAAGTGAAGTGACTTAAATGTATAACAAAAGTTAAGACTATAAATCCTTGTTCAAGATTATGAAGTGTAAATGTTCATAAAAGTTCACTGTTCACTAATGTTCAAATGAGTTCAGTGTTCGAAAGAAAAATGTTCATAAAAGTTTTATATAAGATAAACTAACTTGAAGAAAGATCACCATAATGTTCAGACCTCAAGAGAAAATCACCGCCAACAAAAATGTCAGACAAAGGACAGTTACTATAAAAGGCACAATGTTGAGCCTTTGATGTAGTGTCAGAAAACCACGTAATGTCCGTAGCGAACCACTGATGAGTATTAACAGTATGAAAGAAGTAAAAAGTTACAAGTGTAAAAATTATCAAAATTTATACCTAATAAATGAGTATTCCCTATTAAGTGCGTTGTACATAGCACACAGTTTTCTATAGTTTGAACGGGTGGTGAGAACGTCTCGAATATTCCATCTCAGTGTACAATTCCTGTTGAATTTAAATGTACAAGGCATTAACGGACAATGTCCAAACAAATAATGTTGTATACTTCCTACTTCACCACAGTTACACCTGTTATCTGGGCGTTTTCTTATTTTAAACAGATACTGTGGAAATGCTCCATGTGAAGAAAGAAAATAACCTATCACCTGGGATTCACATAGAAATAAATCGTTAACCTTGTTTAATATCGCATAAGTATCTCTTCCCTTCTCCGAATTTTCCCAAGAGAAGGGCCCCAAGAGTTGTTCACTTACTTAATAAAAGGGAAATTTTCATCCCAATATTTTGATGCTAATGTGGCATTTAAGAATTAAAATTAAGTGGTCCAAAAATGAACCACCGCCCTTGAAGAGGTTAAAGCAGCAAATTTTAGTAATTGTATTATGTCAATCGTTTTATAACGCTGTTAAAAAGTACCGAGAGACAAAGACTCTGTTTACTTAATTCATTTTATTTTAGCTTCTTTTCAAATGTTTAACTGATCTTCTTTAACCAAACACGAAAACAACCATTGGATGTCTTAACAGCAACTGATTCTACCTTAAATTTTTGCAAACAAAGGGAATTGAATGGAAACCCGCTTACAGCGAGATCGCTACAGGTTTTTTCAGTATAATTCAATCTTCTCTAATCTTTTTAAAACAGATCAGATTAGCGTGCTTTTAGATTCTACAGTGTCTGAACGGGGGTTGGCGAGCGTAGCTTGCAGGGGGCAGAGCCCCTAGTTTAAATATAACTCTATTTCTAAGTATTCTAAATATCTTTGATAATTGCAAGTTAAAAATAGAAGTTGTTTTAAGGTTTTTAAAAATGTTTTTAAACAAGGTTTTTTTAAGTATTCGATCTGGCCGAATATTTCGATATTCGTCCAAACCGAATATACGGTATAACGAATAGTTTGATATTCGGCCAAGCCGAATATTCAGCATACCGAATAGTTTGATATATGGCCTGACCGAATATTCGGTAGAATGGCAGAATAGGCCGAATACCGAATATTCGGTGCATCCCTACCTCAATCCAACGATGGTCACTTCAAGTTATTTTCTTGCTGTGGTCTCGCTATTGAAAAATAATGATGGTGTTTGTGACGCATATTATAATGCCGTACAAAAGGATTTTCCTCTCAAAAGTCTGGAGTTTCCAAAACGTGAAAGAAGTGACTTCTTTTGAATCTGCAAATCTGGTAAGGATATCACAATATACCAAAATCACTTTCGAAAGGCTCATATCGAGAGCCGAATCCCTAAATTTACATCTCAGAGACGCATCTCTAATGTGAATATCTGAAGCTAAAATTACTACTAAAATCCATAAAAATGTTTGCAGATATTGTATTATAAAACTCATTCTGAAAATAATGTCTACACGATGTTCGATGAGTGACGCAATGATGGTCACTTCAGGTTATTTTCTTGCTGTGATCTCGGATTCTGAAAACTAATGATCGTGAATGTGATGCGTATTATAATGCTGTATAAAAGGGTTTTCCTCTCAAAATTCTGGAGTTTCCAAAACGTGAAAGAAATGCCTTCTTTAGAATCTGCAAATCTGGTAAGGATATCACAACACATCAAAGTCACTTTCGAAAGGTTCATATCGAGAGCCAAATCCCTAACTATGCATCTCTAACATGAATATCTGAAGTTAAAATTATTACTAAAATGCATAAAAATGTTTGTAGATATTGTATTATAAAACTCATTCTGAAAACAATGTCTACACGATGCTCAATGAGTGACGCAACGATGGTCACTTCAGGTTATTTTCTTGCTGTGGTCTCGGATTCTGAAAACTAATTATCGTGAATGTGACGCATATTATAATGCCGTACAAAAGAGTTTTCCTCTCAAAAGTCTTGAGTTTCCAAAACGTGAAAGAAATGACTTCTTTTGAATCTGCAAATCTGGTAAGGATATCACAATATATCAAAGTCACTTTCGAAAGGCTCATATCGAAAGCCAAATCCCTAACTTTACATCTCAGAGATGCATCTCTATCGTGAATATCTGAAGCTAAAATTACTACTAAAATGCATAAAAATGCTTGCAGATATTGTATTATAAAACTCATTCTGAAAATAATGTCTACACGAAGCTCCTGCTCCTGTAAACTAATAGAAAGAAGAATTATCCTAAGAACTTGGTAGGCTATCATAAACACAATTTCCAAATTAAAGGCAGATTCCACAGTTGAGGCTAATTTATGAATTTTTGCATAAGTTCTTATGAAATTTTCCACACATTTTTCTGTCTTGAAGAAAATTGTGCGTTTATTGCAAATAGTTATGGCTTCGTGCAAAGATATAATTAGGGCAAAGTGCAGCAGAGACATCACACCAGGAAAATAAGAAAAAAGCGTTTTAGATAATATTAGATAAAAGAAAAGAGAAAATTCACTCTTGAACGGTCCTATTTTAGAGTCTTCAACATATTCGTACCAGGTATTTATCCGTTCGCTATTTAAGTAGAAAAGGGTCATTGTTATAACGACATCTGCAATGAAAACAGCAATATATAAGAAGGTTAAAATATTTGTAATCAAAAAGGTTTTCTTTAAACTTCTTTTGTAGCTGCTATGAAATGAAACATAGTCATCGAAAAGCTTTTCGATTGTCGCTCTTTGAAAAACCAGAGAATACCATATAGCTAAAACACAAAAGTTCCAGCAAACTAAAAATAATTTACGTTGAATGCAAAGTAGTAATTTACAACTAGGAATTTCGTCCATATGTAGCTTTATAAAGTAGATGGAAAAGAAGTGAAAGAATAAAATTAATATTGCAGTAAAAAGGGAAGTAGTGCATTGCTTCCGACATTTGAAGATATCAGGATAAATTATCTGTTGAGTTAGTTTAATGATCCAATATGAACTACACAAAGTCATTGTGAAGCTATGAGATTTTTTTTCCCCACGTTGTAAATGAGTGGAATTTTATTTAAAGTTACTTTAACGAATGTTTAAGATGATTATCCTGTCTTTTGAATATCTTAATTTTCGAATTATGGAATCTATCGATGAAAATGGTTTAATTGTTCATTTGTAAAGGTGAAGCTGATTGTGTCTTGTATATAAAATTTCAGAGTTTCATATACAAAGAAAGTAAAGAGAAGAGTAAATTCACTCTTGAACGGTCCTACTTTAGAGTCTTCAACATATTCGTACCAGGTATTTATCAGTTTGCTATTTAAGTAGAAAAGAGTCACTGTTATAACGACTGCAACGAAAACAGCAATATATAAGAAGGTTAAAATATTTGTAATCAAAAAGGTTTAATGAAATCTTTTCATTAAAGGTAATCATTAAAGGTTCGAGAAACACTGTTTTAGTTACAAGTCCCAGTGTCATCTGGATTTCACAAATCAACAGAAATACAAGTTATTTAAAATGTAGTAACCTAAAATTTGAAATTTACTTTATAGGGGGGGTTAATGTCATGAAGTTACAAAATGGATATAGATAGAGTTTGGGATTCAATCAGAAATCTCGGTGCTTCGAGACTGACTAACAGGTATGAGACAGCATTTCCTCACATGGATTCTTAGAGTAGATCATAGTTCTAAACCTGTGTGTCGAGGCACAATGATGCGCCGTGAAAAGACTACAGGTGTGCCGCAAAAATTTTCAGTAAAGTTTCATCTGGATTTCCCAAATCAGCAGAAATACAAGTTATATAAAATGTAGTATCCTAAATTTTGAAATTTACTAGGGGGGTTTAGGGTTATGAAGTTACAAAATGGATATAGATCGAGTTTGGGATTCAATCAGAAATCTCTGTGCTTCGAGACTGACTTACAGGTATGAGACAGCATTTCCTCACATGGATTCTTAGAATAGATCAGTAGTTCTAAACCTGTGTGTCGAGGCACGCTGATGCGCCGTGAAAAGACTTCAGGTGTACCGCAAAAAGTTTCAGTAAAGTTTCATCTAGATTTCACAAATTAGCAGAAATACAAGTTATTTAAAATGTAGTATACTAAATTTTGAAATTTACTTTATAGGGAGGTTTAGGGTCATGAAGTTACAAAATTTCTTATACTTTTTAGTAAGAGTATGCGGAGTAATCATGAATATGGCTCACATATTCAAATGAAAATAATGCTTATAGAGAAAAAGGCAATCGTCCATAAGGAAAACGTTGCAACAGTACTCGAAGTAGTGATAAAATATAAGTTTAAAAAAAGGATTTAAGTGTAAATCAATCCGAGAATTCCGTCTTGCAAAAACAATTTATATAAAAAAAAAAAAAACATTTTTAGTAAAAGAAAAAAAGAATTACTTTTACTTTGATGCGATGAAGGATATTGTCAATGTTAGTAAATAAATTTAAATTAGTACACTGAGAAAAATGACACTTTCAAATCTGAGTAAATTGATGTTTTCATTTTGTTCTGAAACTTTTTGCTTCAAATATGACGTCCCAATGCTTTCATTTCTGAAATACCAGACATACTCAGTTTCAAACAAATTACTTTTTATTCGTTAAATTTAGTAAATTTCACCATGGTAGTTTCATTTATTCATATTATTTCATTTTTTATGATTTCAAACGAAACGCTCTTTCAGTAATATTTTATAACATGAAATGAGCCGAACTGCATTTTAATCGTGTTCTCGGAAGAACACTTAAAAGCCGTCGTGGTGTAATTGCGGAAGCGTAAAGTTTGTTCTTCAGCCTTCGAAACCGAAGAATAGATGAATTCGCAAAGGAAAGACTTCGCAGGCGGAATTTGACAACCATCAATAATATATAAATACAAACATCATGTATAATCATGAAGAAATATCATTAATAAAACGTACTAAATTCATATTTGAGTATGTCTATGTTTTCAGAAATGAGTATATACATGTTTCAAACTTGAGTAATTTTGATTCGGAGCCATTTTGGTTATGCGATATACTCAGATTTGAGTATTATTTGCTCAGTTTTAAAAATATCGTTTTTAGAGTGTATATTGTCATTTTTTTTTCACCATAGGTTTAATGTGCCGCTAAAGTTTAAATATAGATTCAAGTGAGACTTGTGATAAAGAATCGGTCAAATTTGAGTACTACTCGCGTACAGAGGGTTCCGTACAATAAATATATGAATTAGTAACTGGGCATTGCATTATACAAATTTATCCTTAAAAGTTGTTATCAAGGCTTTAAAAGCCGATGGTGCATAGAGTACGCCGCCCGTGTCTTTAGTAAATTTAAGGATTAATATCTGGGCTAATTACCGACTTTTCATTTCGAAAACCCTTATCAGCAATTCTTTTATACTTCTGCGACGATAGGTACCTCCAGCGCTCCTCAACTCATTTGATGAACTGCCACAAATTGAAATTTGTGTGTAACGGAAAATTGCGATTTTCTCAAAAATTATGTGACCTAAGTCAATTGTTATAGTTTCCTGCAAGATTTAAATTGGGTTTAAATTGGGTTGCTTCTGCTACCCCTAATTTTTTCAAAATTTTAGTTTCTGTAGATTCGGTAATAGAGGAGGGGGAGGGGCATATTTTTGCATTGCATTTTTGACGATAACTCAGAAAATATAATACCCAAAGTTAAAATAAATGTATTTTTGAGTTTGATGTTACGAAAGCTTTCACACGATACCCACGATACACAAAGAAAAGATTTTTTTCAAGTAACTTAATTAGCCCCTCTACATTTTTTAAAATATATTTGTGAATGGTTAATAATCCTTAAATATGTGGGTCAATAGCCTTTATTATTTCAGTCAATTTGAACTTTCCACTTTCCATAGTTTACGAGTAAAATGGCTGTGACAGACAGGCACAGGAGTGATCCTAATGGTTCCATTTGTCCTTACGTAATCCCAAAAAGGTTGAAAAACACAAGAGTAGACAATAAAATTCGATAAATTTTTGATTTGCAAATGCGTTTATCAATAGAAATTTGCATAGTGATTTTTAGTAGCAAGACTTACGTGTAAGGTTATGTAATGATTAATCATTAATGTCTGAGTCATAAAACCTTCACAGAGTTCTTAGTAGACTAGCGTAAAGCATTTATTTGTAAGTGCACTACATCTAACATATCATAGCTGATCAAAGTGCCAACACGTTAAGTTGAACTGGAGTCGGTTGATCACGATGGTTTAATTTGTTAAGATGAGAATTTTATGCAAATGTAAAAATTGGTTGCCACGGGCATATAAGGTTTCAGACATTTGTGAAGCAGAGTTGGCGGAGTCGATCTCGAGGTTCCCGGTTTCCACATCGATACGGTCATTACGATAGTAATTTCGAACATTGATCCTTTCAAATAAAAGAGAAGTGCTTCAAATTCTAAGCATATAAATTGGAATGTTTAATAAAAAATTATAAAATATCAGGGATCAATAACGGATTTATTTCACAATCGCTATCATAAAAATCATATGTAGTCATCATAAACGTTTAATATAGTCCTAATATTTATGAAAATTTATCGATACGCATTGAAAAAATGCAGTAAAAAATTATAAACAAATCAAGGATGGATAGTGGATTTATTTCACAATCGCTATCATAAAAATCATATATGCAGTCAAAGTTATGAAAAAAATCAAAGATCGATAGTTAGATCTGTTTAATAATAGTTATCATAG
Source organism: Maratus speciosus (assembly GCA_963932465.1). Classification (NCBI taxonomy): domain Eukaryota; kingdom Metazoa; phylum Arthropoda; class Arachnida; order Araneae; family Salticidae; genus Maratus; species Maratus speciosus. The sequence goes on along the minus strand of OZ010798.1, from coordinate 233,357,266 downwards.
GAACAATATATAATCTTCATAAACATTTAATATATAGTATCAATATTTGTGAAAATTTATCGAATATCCATTTTAAAAAGTAGCCAAAAATTATGAAAGATCAAAAATCGACAATGGATTTATTTCTCAATCGGTATCATAAAAATCATATGCAGCCAAAGTTATGAAAAATCAAAGATTGATAGTGGATCCATTTATAATAGTTATCATAGAAACCATATAGTATAATTGTCATAAATATTTAATATAATCCTAATATTTGGGGAAATTTATCGATATGCATTTAAAAAAAGTAGTAAAAAATTATAAAAAGGATCGATAATGGATTTATTTCACAATCGCTCTGATAAAAATCACATTGAATACAGTTCCAATATTTGTGAAAATTTATCGATATGCATTTCCAAAAGTAGTCAAAAATTATAAAAAATCCAGGATAGATAATGGATTTATTTCACAGTCTTTATCATAAAAATCATATGTGGTTGTCATAAACATTGAATACAGTTCCAATACTTGTGAAATTTTATCGATATGCATTTACAAAAGTAGTCAAAAATTATAAAAAATAAAGGCTCGATAGTGAATTTGTATCACAATCGCTATCAAATATCATATATAGTCGTTATAAACATTGATTATAGTCTCAATATTTGTGAAAATTTACGATATGCATTTTTTTAAAAAAGCAGCCAAACTTATGAAAAATAAAAAATTGATAGTGGATCTATTTCATAATAGTTATCATACAAATTGTCTAAACATTTAATATAGTCCCAATACTTGTAAAAATTTATCGAATATGCATTAAAAAATGTTACAAAAAATGATGCAAGATCAATTATTTTAATAATTGATTCATATTCATATTCTTACTATAATTTAAAATCAACTTCCAATCTCAGCAGTTCTGGGTAAAAAGACATAAAGTATGCTACAATTTTTCTCCGATAACACCTTTAAATGTCCGCAAATATTTTACACAGAATTTAAAAATTGAGTCCTTTATAATAAGAATAAAAAACCAATTCTAATTTAGACTCGGATGATCTGTAAATATAAACATGACTTTGAATGACAGAAAAAATATTGTTCAACACGGTCAATTCTTTTGAAACAGACCACATTATAACAACATTGACATTTTGTATTTCATTAAAACACAGCGATTATAAACTGAATTCAATTCAGAAGAGTAGTGTACATTATCTATATTCGAGGTAATATTGATCTGATTGTCTTGTTTAATTTATTTCCCATTTTATATTTCCCTAACGACATTAAGATAACGGTGAGACAATGAAAAAGTAAACAAGTGATTTTGGGTCACATTATGGTGTACTAATATTTACGTATCATCTTATGCCAAAGCAAAATAAAATTTCATATTAGTTCAAAGCAAACGAAAATTCATTAAGGCTGTTCTCAAATCCAAAAGGGCAAATTTATGACATAAATTTTAATTTATTTTTGTTCGGAAATACATGAAATTAACAGGTGTTGATGTGCAGAAACTATGTAATCGAGCTGTTTTTTTCCTTTTTTTTGTAAACGCAATAGATCTTTCAGAAAATAGTGTCAAAGTAGGCGTTTTGAACCGAATTTCCTCACGAAAGGAGAAAAATCTCTCAAGAAAGGATGCAAAACATGTTTGTCCCGTGATCAAAATGGCTTATAACTCAGTAGGCAATTTATTGATCAAAAAATAGAAAACACAGTTCGATTCCAAATCACTTCCATGGTCAGGCTTTCCAATTTTATATCTTTCCATTTAAAATGAATTTCTAAATGTGTCAAAATATTTTGCGCTTATTGAGCAGAGCAGTTGAAAACAGCCTTAATTGAAAACAAACGATAATGTTTTAATTCAGAACAAACGATGTTTTATTTTTATTCAAAGGGTAAAAAATTGTTTTATTATTGGTAATTTTCTATTTAATTAAATTTAATTTTAGAATTAACCTTCTACGACAAAATTGAATTAAAGTCTTTCAATATGATTGATAAAGCAGCTATTTTGAAATAAATGGAATGAAAACTTATTTTCTTAATGATTTAGTAAAAGTAATTTTAAAGCAACACAAAATAATCCTGCTTTAGACATAGATTGTGAAACACTTTCCAGAACTAAGATAATATTATTAAGAAATTCCATTTTTTTTTCCAAGGAATTTAAGGATCGATCTAAAAAAGCAAATTAAAAAAGCCCATATAACTCATAGACTGGGAACCGACAGCACAGACAATCACCTCATGGAGTTCACGAATGAAATTCTAGGATTAGTTAAATCTTGATTCGCATATTAAATCGCAATCGGTCTGCCAAGTCATATCTAGGTGGAAAACACCTGAAAATCCGATTTTAGCGGCTAACTCGTAAGTTTATCATTGTGTTTTCTTGCTCCCACTCCTCTATGTTTTCATAACATTTTGATACAGGAAAACACAATGGTAAACCTACGAGTCAGCCGCTAAAATCGGATTTTCAGGTGTTTTCCACCAAGATATGACTTGTCAGACCGATTGCGTTTTAATATGCGAATCAAGATTTCACTAATACTAGAATTTCATCCGTGAACTCGATGAGGTGATTGTCTGTGCTGTCGATTCCGTGTCTATCAGTAAGAATCCATTTCCAGCCATTGCTTTTGATATCCGATAATGTGTGAAAGTTCTTTCGTGTAGTTATGTATGATATACATAGAATTTATATACACCACCTAATACACTCAAAATTAAATCAACTTAAAAATGCATACCACAGAGGAAAACATACATTCATCAATTATCGATCTTAGCCACATCTTTAATCGAATTCATTTGTGTTGAACCGTAAATAAACGGTAAATGCTATGGACTTCATGATATATAGAAAACCTACTGTGGTGCTCTTCAATGACTTCATTATGTTTGAATCATCTTAGCATCATTAAAATGTACAGAAAACGATTTTTCCCTAGGATCATAATATAATGGAATGCTTTTTGTGCGTCCTGTAAACAAACTGTTAGAATATTGTAATCATAGCATTACATTAAATTATTAATTCAGTTTTAATCTTTATACAATTTTATTTGTTTCACTGGGATTAGCTCTTTAAGGCTGTTTGTTCTCAACTGCTCTGCTCAACAAGCGCAAAAAGTTTTGACACATTTAAAAATTCATTTTTTAACGGAAAGATATAAAATTGGAAGGCCTGACTAAGGAAGCGATTTGGAATCGAACTGTGCATTCCATTTTTTGATAAATAAATTACCTATTGAGTTATTAGCGATTTTGATCACGTGACAAGATGTTTTTCTCCCTTCGCTGACTGTTTTTTCTGCTTTCTTCGGAAACTCCAGTTTAATACGTCCACTTTGACACTATTTTCTGAAAGATCTATTGCGTTTGCAAAAAAACGGAAAAAACAGCTCGATGACATAGTTTCTGAACAACAATATCTGCTAGTTTCATGCATTTCCGAACAAAAATAAATTAAAGCTTACGTCAAAAAGTTGCCCTTTTGGATTTGAGAACAGCCTTAAGCTAGCTTTCTAGCTCTCTTCTATGTCCGCTAACATGTCTGTCATGGATCTGTCAAGATCTATAAATACATGGTATCTTTTTGTTTTATTTCAGTTATTGTAGTTCTTGTAAATACATACCTAATATACTCGATTCGATCCAGTCTCGCCTTTTGCAAACCGAAAATGCGACTTATTCTATAGTCCATGCAATAGGGGATTTTACCTGGCAAAATTAATGATAGTTCTGGAAATCGGTTTACTTTATGTTTTTTGGGTCGCTGAATCCGAATTTGTAACTTCCCATCAAAATTTCCCCCGACAACCCCCCCCCCCCAAATTTTGGTAAAATACCCCATTTTCTTTATTGTTTTAGGGAAAAAGTAGTATCTAGAAATTCAGAAAGTAGACAAAATTTGCAACAAATAAGATATATGACATTATGACGTACGATTAATGGGGAGGGGGGGGGGATCTGCCTCGGAACATGCGCCGCGCAGGGGCGCGCCGACCCAGTGTGCAAAGTGTGCACCGCACACAGGCGCCAGACTAGTAAAGTAGCCAAATATTTTAGGCGAAGCTGAAAAATTTGAAAAACTTTTAATCAATTTAAATTTATTGAAGTGGTATTTAAATCGAAAGTACGTCATTTCTGACACATTTATGAGTTCCTTTTTACTTATAAGATATGAAATTTGCAGATGCTCGTCAGCGGCGTAACTTTAGGGGTAAGGGGCGGAGAGAGTCTCAAACCAAAAGGCGCCACGGTGTCGAAAGGTAGCGGTCGTAGGCCACGGAAGGCTTAAGGGCGCCGTCAAGCGCCTAAAATAAATTAAAAAAAGCTAGAAACATAAAAAATTCGGAAGCGCGACCGCGAATGCTCCTTTTGATATCCCTGCTCTGGATCAGGCCTGTCCAGCTTTTCAAAAAGCAGGGGCGCACTGCAGTTCGTGGCAAACATGGAAGGCTTCATTATTCAAATAACTGAAAATATATAACACTTCTATCTTACTGTAGTATTGGTAGTGATACACATACTGACGATATAAAAACGGATAGTATATTGCTATATTTGCACAGTAGTAAAGCAACATAAGCTTCCAGGTTATATATGGTACCCATGTAAAAGTAAATTGCCAAAAAAAGCACAAACCAATCCTAGCAATCGGCTACATTATAACACAAACAGTACTAAATACAGAACCGAAACTAGCCTTTTTTGCACCCGGGGCAAACATGGATTTTGGCACCCCCCCCTCTCTCTTCCGCAAAGTATATTTACAATAAGAATTTTACTAATTTTCTAATAGCCGACTTATTTTTAAAATTTAAAATATGCAATCATAAAATATGTAATACTGAACTACATAATCTACAATGGCGGATCCAAGGGGGAGGTCACGGGGGTCATGACCCTCCTCTGAACACCAACAAAAATATTCTAAAGATCATTTTTTAAATTACATGTACAGTAGAGTCCCGATTATCCGAGTTCCGTTTAACCGAGTTTCCGCTTTAACCGAGTTATTTTCTTCTGATGGACTTATGGCTTTCATTATTATGAAACAGACATTATAAATGAAGTGTTAGGTGAACATGAAAGAGGCATTTTTTTCCGCATTCTGACCAGAAAATCAGAGTTCTAACTTTTTACGGCTGCTCTTTCATCTTCACCTAATACTTCATTTATAATGGCTATTTCATAATAATGAAAGACATCAGTCTATCAGAAGAAAATGATCCATTCCAAAGGTATAATCCTTCATTGGGCGCCCCTTCGTTCTGGCGCACGGGGCACTTGCCCCCTCTGCCTCACCCCCTTAGTTTCGACCCTGACTAAATAAATAAAACAGATGTAGTTCAAAATACAATACATAAAAAAAAAAAAATGAAAAACGCCATTCAATTCCAAACAAATTTAATAGTTTAGCCTATCATTGTATGCAACGCATAAAAACGAGCCCATGAGCATGTAAGAATATTTGATGTCATTTAAAATCGGAAAACATGTTTTTGAGAACAACCTCAAAATGAATTAAGTTTTACTGAAATTTTAATTGTATATTTTATAGATTTGCTTCGAACAAAGAATAATCGGTCAAGAGCGAGTTTCACTCGCGTACAGAGAGTTCATACAATAAATTTGTTAATTACTAACTGCAATCTTACAAAATATAATTGTTAAACGAATAATAAGACTGCAAATAATTTGAAATTATTTTATTAAATATTTTTCAATAATTGCCTTTAATAATTGAATTCAATTGAAATGAAAAACGCTGCTATTTATCATTGTGACTCGTCTTACCTAAAACAAAGACCTTGTACAAAGTTTAATCTTGCCATTGTGCCAAGTGCGCTTCGAAAGGAGGCCGCAAAGTTGAATGGCTACTTTGGCCTGTGCCACATATTTTAGATAGGTTTTTAATTAATATCTCGGCTAATTACCGACAATTCTTTTGGAAAATCATTATCGACAATTCTTAGACGATAGGTACCTCAAACTCCCTCGCTGAGCGCCCGTTAAATTAAGTTTATGCATAACGGAAAACTGTGATTTTCTGAAAAACTCTATGACCTAAGATAATCGTTATAGTTTTCCTGCAAGATTTAAATAAATTCCAACTACTACTAATTTTTTCGTAATTTTATTTGCAGTAGATTCGGAAATAGGAGGAGGGACATAATTTTGCCATACATTTTCGACGAATTTCTGAAAATATAATAGTATCTAAGAGTAAAACAAATACAGTGAAATACGTTTAACACGAAAACGCTTAACATGAAAAATCGGTTAACACGAAAGGATATAGCGGTCCGGACAGTATACTATGCAATTTAATACATTTTTTTTCTTTTAACAAGAAACAAAAATCGTTTAACACGAAAAAAATTCGCTTTCGAGCTAGTTAGTTCGAGTTGAAATTGGTGAATTTTGTGTTAAAACCATTGAATTTTGGGTCAAAATCAGAGAATTTCGTATTTTTGTAAATTAGCTTATGTTTTATTAGCACAATGGTTGAGAAATCGGTGCGAAAACGAACTGCCATTTCGCTTCAAATGAAGATGAGGCTGCTTAATGCAGTTGACGAAAAAGAAGAACGAAAAGAGAAATCTACAAAGAGTTTGGAATTGCCAATTCTACTTTATCAACAATAATTTAAAAAAAAACAGTAATCCCATTACGTTAATGTTTGAGCTCAGTATATTTAAGGCAGAGAGAAAACGTATTAGAACTGCAAAGCACGAGGATTTAGAGACAGCTTTGCTTATTTGGTTCAAACAAGCTAGATCTCAGAATGCTGAAAAAGACACTAAAAAAATTATATTTGATCCCCCCCCCCCCCCAAAAAAAAAAAATATTTTTTTTTATTTTACTTGCTTTTTATCCTAATGTATGCAACTTATTAGTAGTTTAACAGGAAATCGAAGTAAAATTTGATAACGTCGAAAAAATTTGCGAGTTTTGTTTTTTCTTTACGAATCTTTTAACGCGAAAAAAAATTTCGGTCCCCTCAGTTTCGTGTTAAACGTATTTCACTGTATATTTTTGAGTTCTGTGTTAAGAGCTTGTTCAAACGATACGCTCCCCCCCCCCCCCCCGTTTGACGATTTTTAAATGAACCTTAAATTTATATGATTTTATATCTTTAACTCGATTTTGTCTGAAGTATGAACCCGCTCACCGTGTGAAAATGGGAGAGAAGCTGCTAATTGTTCAGATTTGTTATGTAAATTTGTTTCATGATTTTTGGAAAATTGCATGGGGTAGTAATGAACAAATAAACCCTTTAAAATGACCTCTACTTACTGATGAAAAAATGAGTTAAGAGGAGAGGAGTGAGTGCTTAGTAAAGTACAAGCCAAAAGCTTTAAAACGATATGTCACATGAAAAAAATCCATTTTCTCCCCCCCCCCCTCCCCCGGAAGAACGCCCACTAATAACCTGGGGTTAAACACAGACCTCACCAACCGAAGGCCCGTGAAGAGTTTCACCTTCGGTCAAGCCTTCAAATGAGCTCGAATCTTGCTGCAGCTTAATTAGGATCTCAGTTAGAAAATTGACCCCCCAGGGGGGAATCTAAGTGAGGGAGGTAAAAAGGTTCTAGGTTTTTCCGATAATATATCACTTGAGGGTTTAGCAGGCGTGCTGCGTACGCACTGCAAAATCTTGCAAAAAAAAAAAAAAAAAAAACAAATCTCGAATCTTTTGGTTCCATATTCCAACACCAGGGGGAGAACTCTATTCTTAACAAAACTGTTTCTGAGCGAAACTCTGTTAAACAACCTACCCATAGTCAGTATATATTAGTCATTAGCCATATATTAGTATATATTAGTCAAGGGGTGGCGGACTTAAGCAAGGATCTAAGATATTTTCTGAAATCACTATTCGAAAATAGTGGTAAGTACACTTTTGAAATTTTTATATTAAAAGTAATATTTATCCCAGGGCTCCGTCGAAAATCCGCATCTAAAACAGTAGAAAACGGCACGGTTTTAAATATTTGATCCCACCCTCCAAATTTTTTTTATCGCCTCCATCTCCCCCCCCCCCCCCTGAAATTTGATGCCCCCTACTTTTTAAATTTTTTTATTATGTATTATGAACTATCTGAAAGTTCCAAACGATTCGTCAGTTTTCTTAATTTTAACAAATTCGATTCAAAGTTTTTCTTTTCCTTTTTTAAAATAGAATTTTTTATAAAACAAAAACTTGCGGATCGATTTTTATAAAATTTAGATATTATTAAACAGCGTTTAAACATAGGGCTATATGCATAAAGCTTTAAAAGCTCTAAATGGTGTATTTAAAAAAAATTTGACGGTGTTCCAAAGAATCCTAGCATAAAAATCATTTGTGGTTTCGAAAGACTGGCTTTTAAATCAAGAGTTTGAAAGAAATCATCCGATTAATGAAATAATAATTAATATCTAAAGTTGCAATTGAGCGACCGTGAAGAAATGTAGATATCTGAAATCCCCGAAAAATTCAACATCTAAATGCATAAAAATTAAATCGATAAATTTATATTTTAAAAATTTTATATTCTTTCGAAAATGTCCACTATTGGAAGACGTTGGTTATCTGCAATGAACACCTGGCGTAGTGATGGGCGATTCTGGAAAATTCAGGAATCGATTCAAATCGACATCGTATAAAACTGAATCGATCACAATAAGAATCGATTCCCAAATTCTAGAATCGATACTTGAATCGATATTTCGATAGTCACAGATTCGCACAGATAAGCTCAAAAATATTAATTTCAAAACTTAGCGAATCAAAGAGCCATAGCGACCACCTCCCATACCTCACATTTAGAGGGTAGACAAAGTCAGGGGCCCAGTCGTAAGCTATTACAGACCTTTGAGTCAAATAATAAAGTTTTTAACTTTTAAATTATTAGTTTTAAGATGTAATTTTACTAATATTGTAATTTAGATTTTATTTAAATTTATTTTTTAAGAAAGGTCTCGGTTAAATACAAGTTGGAAATTGCGCGTCAAACGTGGCAAATGTGGTGCGCTCGTACTATAACAGTGCACTTCATAAGTGCATATCAATTTCATTCTGTTCGAAAGTCTGTAACATCCTTAAAATGCACTTGAAATAATTTTTTCCATTGCCCGTAATGTAACGGAAAACTTTTGACTGTCCCTGTAATTAAATCATTGTGATTTTCTTCCAGCCTGAATTAAAATTTAAATTTTCAGGGACATAATTCACGTTGCCATAAGAACCGATTTAGTATTCTTACAATTTGAGTTTAATAATGTAACTAGCAAAGTTTATTAAAGTTCTTTTATTTAAAAAAAAAAAAAATCGTCGCTGCAAGACGTGAAAATTTAGTTTTCTCAGAAGAAATAAAAATCAATTAATTTTACTGTCTTAGAAGGATAGTGGACGCACATGTATATTGCTTGGAAATCTTTAACATTATAGCTAGTAACTAGCGGGTTCCGCCTAATATGAAATCTCGAAGCGAACGAACCGCGAACCGGGTTCCCGCTGCCTACAGCATCGTATAGGTGTACCCCCCCCCCCACTTTGCCCACCGGGTAAGAAAAACGCGCTCACCTCCCCCCCCCCCCCACCACCACCAATTTTTGACATTCATCATTTAAAAATTTTTTATTATGTGTTATAAACTATCTTAAAATTTCAAACAAATCGCCCTGTTATATTTTCTAATTTTGTTCTGCCCCTCCCTTCTATCCACCCCCCCCCCCGAAATGTGACGCGCCATTCTTTTTTATAATTTTTTATCATGTATTATAAACAATCTTAAAGCTTAAAACAGATCGCATTGTTAGATTTCCTAATTTTAACAAAATCGCGTTATGTTGGTTCCAGATTCCACCACCAGGGTGCGCACTCTATTCCTAACAAAACTGCGAACGAAACTCCGTTAAACAACCTATCAGTAGATATATTACTCAAGAGTGTGGCAATCTTGATCAAAAATTTAAGCTATTTGCCGAAATTACTATTCGGAAATAGTGGTAACTAAACTTTTGACTTTTTTATATTTAATAAGTAGCATTTATCTCAGGACTCCGTCAAAAAACCCCACCTAAAACGGTAAGGAACGCTAAGGTTTAAAAAAAATTCTAGCGGCCTCCCCCCCCCCCCTCCTCCCGAAATTTTCGCACCATTCTTTTTTAAACTTTTTCTTATGTGTTATAAACTATCTTTAAAGTTTCGAACAGATCGCCTTGTTAGATTTTCTACTTTAAATGAAATCGCGGTCTGTTAGTTCTATATTCCACCACCAGGGAGCGCAGTCTATTAAAAACAAAAGTGTATCTAAACGAAACTCCTTTATACAACCTATCCGAAGATACATTAGTCTAGGGGGTGGTAGTCTTAAGCAAGAATTCAAGATATTTGTGAAATTACTATTCGAAAATAGTGGTATGAACACTTATAAAATTTTTTATATTGAAAAAGTAGTAATTATCTCAGCCCGCCGTCAAAGAACCGCACGCTAAACGGTAGAAAGCGTTAATGCTGCTATAAAAAATCACGTGACTGCCTTTAAAAAAAAGCATTTAATGGAAATAAACCAATTAGTGAAATAATAATTAATATCTCAGCTTGTAATTAAAATAATATTTTTTCGAATTTCTGGAAGGAGAATTTTTTCTTTTGTTCCCTGTCCAAGTTTCGAATTTTTACGCCCCTTACATTCTAAGATGTGGTCCCCTTTTAAAACAGTACAAAATTCTTGGGAATCACTTTGTTTAAATTGTTAAATATATTATTTGAAAAAAAAGGTTTTAAAGCATTTTAGCACGTATTTTCATACCTACACCCTTGAAAAAAATTAATAACATACAGGGGATCCTTTAGTTTCGGAAAGCTCCGAAATTTCATAAAATTCAAAGTATCATAAATCAGTAAGTTTGGTTGTAAACGACTGAATTTTTTATACTACAACTTACACAAACACTTTGACAAACTTAAGGGTGAAAATACGGCTTAACTAACGAGAACCTTGAGTCACGTGGCTTTAAACCAAGAATGATAAGTTTAAAATGGAAAAGAGATGAAATTTGTTATTACCATTCATAAATAGTGCTCACCAAGAGCTGCAGATATAATATCAGTGTTTAGTTGGTAAACAAATGATTCGGGAAGAATGTCAAAAAAGGTCCCATTGAAATTGGACCATAATTAAGAAAATTCGGATCGGGGGGGGGGGGGGGGGGTATAGGTGACGAACTGAAAAAGTACAGCTTAATAAACTAGTAACCCAAATAACTTGGATCCTAAACTAAAAATATTACAATTTAACCTAGAAAGAAAAAGGCTCTTATGCGAAATTTGACAGCAGTTCTGCCTTTAAAACAGTAAATCCGAAAGAATAAATATATATTCCTTTGAAATTACTGTCAAAAATATCAATACAAAAGTTGGAGCACGATTGACCCTTACCAAAAAGAAGGAAGGCTAGAAACAGAAAATAAAAGATCACATTAAAGGCTTTCTAACGATATGTTATACGATATGGTTTGGAAGAAACAAAAAATATCCCCCCCCCCCCCCCCGAGGGAGCAGGTAAGCCCCAAACGGTCGGAGGGGCGACCTCAAAAGTATCTTTGGTCAAGGTTTCAAAATGTGGCTTTATAATAAAATAGAACAAGAATTGGACATTTTAAAAATTGCATGCAAATTTTGAACGGCCCTGTAAATTAAGATTAGCGAGGAAAAGGGGAGAGGGGGGTGGAGAGATTAGAAGAGACGAACTTGAAAAATACAATATAATAAACTAGTAACCTGAATAACTAGGCTTCTAAACAAAAGTATAACGATTTAACCTAGTGTTGAATTCAGGGGGTAGCCCGAGAGGACATCCCTCCCGGGACATTGAAATGTCCCTCCCGTAAGTTTTGAGATTTTATGCTTTTTAATGGACAAATGTGCCCCCCCCCCATTACGGAACTCTGAAATACCCCCCCCAATCCCGACCGGGGTCGCATAAATCCCTCCCTGGGAAAAATATCTGCATTCAACACTGATTTAACCTAGAAAGTAAAAAAAGGCTCTTATACAAAATTTTACAGCAATTCTGGCACTAAAACAGCAAAATTGGAAGAATTGATTCAACCCGAATCGTGGATCGACCGCGATGCGATTTGAATTGAAGTAAATCAAAGCATAACGATTCGACATTGCATCTAAAGAATTGAAAGTGAATCAAAATATAACGATTCGACATTGCATCTAAAGAATTGAAGTAAATCAAAAAAGTAACGATTCTGAAGATCGCATCTGAAGATCGACATCGGCATCGAATCTGAACTGAATCGATTCACCGTTTCTGATCCAAGGGCAGAATCGATGCGTTCATCTTTTCTTGCTTTCTTTTGTCTTTAGAAAAATAAAGTGTTGTTTTCGTGAAAATTTTCGACTTCCGGTTTCTAAGGATTTATAGTGTTAGAAGTTCTTTTCTGGAATACGATTTGACTATTTTTATAAATTTTTTGTCTGTCAGTCTGTCTATTTGTTTGTCTCTGACAAAAAAATTGTGAGCGGTCTATTTCAAGAACTAATGCATGGAATCTGTTGAAACTTTAGATTCAGTTAGACCTTCATATAAATTGGTGCTGATTACTTTTTGGTGAAAATCGCGCAACAGGTGGCGCTGCTATGCTGCATTTTTCATGATTTCCGCAAGATTGCTATCGCATGAACTAATGCACGAATATTCACCAAACTTCAGATTCAGTTTGACGTTGACATAAGTTGTTGAGGATTAGGTTTTGATGTAAATCTACCGGCATGTGGCGCTGCTATGCTGCATTTTTCCCGAGTTTCGCAATAGCTCATCAATAGGATCTCAAGAACTAATACACGGATTTTCATAAAACCACATTCAGTTAGACGTTGGCATAAATTGCTGCTTATTAGGTTTCGGTATAAATCGCCCAACAGGGGGCGTTGCTATGCTGATTTTATCAGCAGAGTTGAATTCAGACATTTTTCTCCGGGAGGGACAGTTCAGAGGGGGAGGCGATTGGACTTTTGTACATTTTAATGTACAAAAAGCATAAAATCTCAAACTTTCTGGGGGGTATTTGAATGTTGCGGGGGGGGGATGCTACCCTCCCGGACCATCCCCTGAATTCAACACGTTTTTCAGGATTTAAATAATGTCAGGGATAATATCTCAAGAACTAATGAACGAAATTTCATCAATTTTTAATGTACAAAAACGTATTGAACTCAGAGGGTGGCCCGGGGGGGGTGACATTCTCCTCCCCCCGAAACACTCAAATGCCCCCCAGAAAGTTTGAGATTTTATGCTTTGTTGCGGGGGGAGGAATGTCATCCCCCCGGGCCACCCTCTGAATTCAACACGTTTTTCAGGATTTAAACAATTTTAGGGATAATATCTCAAGAACTAATGAAAGAAATTTCATCAAACATAATATTCTGTTAGACAATGCCATAAGTTATCCATGATTAGGTTTTTGTGTAAATGATATAACAAATTGTGCTGCCATGCTGCTTTTATCAACAGTGTTGAATTCAGACATTTTTCTCCGGGGGGGGGGGGGGTCCACCCGTACCAGCCCCTGAATTCAACACTGTTTTTCAGGGTTTACACAATGTTTGCGATAACATCTCAAGAAGTAATGAACGGAATTTCATCAAACTTAATATTCTGTTAGTCATTGACGTAAGTTGTTTTTTCTGAGTCTTTCGTGTTAATCATGTAATAGGCTGCGTTGCTATACTGCTTTTTTCACGATATTCATGATAGCCATATCTCAAAACTAATGCACGGAATTTAATCAAACTTCATATTCTGTTACACTGTCGTATAAACAGATCCTTATTAGGCTTGGGTGTATACTACCCAGCAGGTGTCGCTTTTATGCCCTTTGAACTGGGATTTTCCGTTGCGGACATCTACGAGGGTGTGGGCCGAAATTCAATGATTTGTTAGGAAAATGGGATTCTTATATAAATTTTTTTAAATACACATATTTCAACGAACCTATACTTTTGGATCCTCATGATGGGTATAGGTTATTTAAATTTGACACTGTGATAGTGAATTTTGAAGTTTTAACATTTATGAGACAGAAGAAAGTTTTGGGATCGGACATGCAACTACTTGACCTTAAATTTTTGAAGGAAAATGAAAATGATATGACCTTTAGAGACATCGATTAAAAAATTTATAGTATCGATTAAATCGAGTTGGCCATAGTATCGATTAAATCGATTAAAAAAATCGAAATCGCCCATCACTAACCTGGCGTCCGTGGGAGAGATTTCGAACCTTTCTTTCGAAGGAAATAAAAAGATTTTTCATAAATCGATTTTTCGTGGATTTTTTGACTTCCTGAAACCGTACCGGAATAATTTTTAGAATTTCTGAAAAGGGGATTTTTTTTTTTTTTTTTTTTTGCGTCTGGCTGTGCAATTTTCGAGCTGTTAGCCCCAGTAGAATTTAAGATACAGTCTTTTTTAAAAAGGTCCAGTACATTTATCACCCTTGCATCTCTGTAAATCTACTCTCCATCTCTTCGAGTTTTCGAAGACGTTGTCTACGGTTTGAAAAAAAATCTATGCTCTTGTTGAATTATGAATACATTTGCATTCTTTTAATTTGGGCTTTTTAATTAATTTCTCAACTAATTATTAGAGATTTAAAATTCTGAAACTTACGTGCATGGTGCACCAGGTGTTGAGAATGCCAACTTGGCGATGCTTGCCATTTTCTGTTAGTCGGCATTGTGGCAACCCCCTTTTTATTGTTTTCCGATTTTCTTTTCAATGTAGATGTAAAGTTTGTTTTGAACCGGTCTGACGGTAATAATGGAACTCTCAAATGAGAGTAATAATAATATTAATATACCTATATATTTGTAAATAAAATGTACATAGTTGTTTTTTAAGAAAGAAGTTTAATTTGAACTGTAGAGTGTGTTTACTTATTCAAGTTACGAATTTTATTTACAATATATTAGAACTAAGTTATGAAGACGTTTTTATTCTTCGAAGCACTATGAAATAATTTGAATTTACCGAACCTGCAGTCTGAAGGACAACGCAACATTTTTCTGGCGTCAAAGCTCCAGGATGTCTGGATTTCATCATCGATTGAGGTAAGTACCTCAAATTAAATTATATTGAATAAATAGAATTATGAATACATTTATTAACTGAACTGTATCGAATAAATTGAATTCTTTATTTTATGATGGATTTCGAAACATTGAAAAAAAAAAGAGCTACGATTCGTAGTCAAACAACAAAAATATTTGATAAAATAAGGGATTTATTAGATAATACACAAGAATTAGAGCTTGAGAATAGAAAATCACAGCTGGATCTTTTGAAACAGCAATTGAATGACAAAATGAAAACTTTAAAATCATTAAATTCTGAAATTGAACCACTGGTTCCAAGTACTGAATTTGAAAAAGAAATCGAGAAATCGGAATCTTATAATGAGAATATTATTGAATGGAAATATAAAATTTCCAAATTTTTAAATGATAACACAGTTACTCCTGAAACTAAACAAGATTCTTCAGACATTGAAAGTGATAGTAGTAGCAACAATAGTTCTCTACTAAAAAGTCAGAAAATTCTGAATCAAAATTTGATTAAACTTCCTAAACTTAATATATCTAAATATTATGGTGATTCGTGTTTATGGCTCGAATTTTGGAGTCAGTTTTCGAATGCGATTGACAATAATGAACATTTAACTCCGATTGATAAATTTTCCTACTTAAAGTCACTTTTGGGCGGAAGTGCTGCAAATACTATAGCAGGCTTTTCGCTGACTAAGGAAAATTATGCTCACGCTATAGAATTATTGAAAAATCGTTTTGGTCGTAATGACCTGGTAATAAATAGTCACATGACTAAACTGCTAAATTTGAAACCAGTACGAAATTCTAGTAACATTAAGGCTTTTAGAGATTTGTATGATGAATGCGAAATTCAAATAAGAAATCTTAATTCTTTAGGTGTTGTATCAGTTCATATGGGCACTTGTTATGTCCGATTCTTCTGAAACTTATTCCATCAGATATTGCACTAGAATTTAATAGAAAACGAATTAAAAACACTGACTGGGATGTTAATGAGCTGATAAATTTCATTAAAGATGAAATTGAATCTCGCGAGACCACTGTCCAATTAAACCATTTTGAAAAAATCCCTGAGAAGCAGGAAAATTATAAGAAAAATTATAAAAAATTCATTCCATCAGCTTCTGCCTTAACCACAAATATTAAAAATAACTGCATATTTTGTAATCAAACTGATCACGATACTGAAAAGTGTAAGTCTTTCACCATTCCGGAAATGCGAGAAAAATTAAAAAGGGAAGGAAGGTGCTTTAAATGCTTCCGTAAATTTCACATCGCGAATTTTTGTAAAATTTCGAATGAAAATTGCAAAGTGTGTGGTAAAACATATCATCATACTATACTTTGTAATTCTAATAAAAAAACAGAAGAATCAAAAAATTCAGGTAGCATTATTTCCTCCGTATATCATTGCAAAGGCAATATAAATAATATCAGTAGAGAAGTAATATTGCAAACAATTCATGTAAAAGTGGAAGCGGGTGAAAATTCAGAAACTGCTCTTTGTTTATTTGACTCTGCTAGTCATCGAACTTTTATTACAGAAAATTTAGTTTCAAAATTAAAACCTGAGGTCATTAGAAAGGAAAAATTAATTGTCTATACTTTCGGTTCGAGAAAATCTGAAGAACGATGTTATGATGTCGTTAAGCTAAAGCTAATTCACTTGACGAATAGAAAACGTAGTATAATAATTGAAGCATTAGTCACACCGCTAATAACTAATTCTTTGATACAAATTCCTCCTCTTCCAATCAAAATTAAGAGAAAACTTTCCAAATTTCGTCTTGACACGTGGGAACATTTGGAAAATAGTGATGTTGATATATTAATAGGAACTGATTATTTATATCAAATTAATGACAAAACATACCCCATAAATAAATCATTGTTCGTCTGTGAAAATTTATTTGGGCATTCCCTCTGCGGGACAATTGACGTAAATAAAAATAGTGAGAGTAAGCAAGCTGGGGTCTTGTCCACTCAGGTTATGAAACCTATTCAAAATGATTTGAAAACATTGTGGGAGTTAGAAACTTTAGGGATGCACACTGAAGAAAATATTTCTGAATTAGATAAAGAGATAATCGAAAAATTCGAAAACAATTTGCATTTTCTTGAGCACCGATACGAAGCTAAATTGTTATGGAAAGATGATAGAAGAGATTTAGGAAGTAATTATAACAATGCTAGAAACCGATTTATTAACTTAAATCGAAAATTGCTTAAAGATAAGGAATTATTGCAGAAATATAAAGAAATTGTGATTGAACAGGAATTAAATAACATAGTGGAAGCATGTTCTAATAAAACTGTAAATAGCGGTTATTTTATGCCCCACCGACCTGTCTTGCGAGATGATAAACCCACAACTAAAGTTAGAATGGTATTTGACGCTTCCTCAAAAGAAAATAGCAAATCATTAAATGATTGTTTGTACGGTGGCCCAAATTTGAACCCCGATTTATTAGAAATTATTATTAATTTCAGAAAATTCAATACTGCGTTTTGTGCAGATATTGAAAAGGCCTTTCTTCAAATTTCTGTAGCTGAAGAAGACCGAGATTACCTTAAATTTCTTTGGTTCGATAATGACACAAACAACTTTTTCAAAATTTTAAGATTTAGACGTGTACCATTTGGCGTTACATGCTCACCATTTATTTTGGCTGCCACAATTAAACATCATATAAAGAAATATCGAGATCAACATCCAAATGTTGTATATATGTTAGATAATTCCCTCTATGTCGATGATTTAATTTCCGGATCAGATTTAGATAACGAAGCTTATTATTTATCAGCTGCAGCTTCTGAAATTCTTAAAGAAGCTGGGATGAATTTGAGGAAATTAAAAACAAATTCTATTAAACTTAGGGAAATGTGGGAATCTGGTAACTTAGGTATAAGTGAGGAAAACACAGGTAGTATCTTAAAAGTGCTTGGACTGATATGGAATACTGAATCTGATATTTTGATGTTAGATGCGCAGCCCTTTGAAAAATATTACATCGATGATCCCACGAAGCGAACAGTTCTTAAAATGTTACTGAAAATTTATGATCCATTAGGATTTGTAAATCCATTTGTAATACGTATTAAAACCTTGTTGCAAGAAACATGGCAAAGAGGTTTAGAGTGGGACAATAAATTACCTGAAGATTTGAAATGCGAGTGGAATACTTGGTGTTCAGAAGTTGTACATTTACGCACATTTGAAATAACCCGAAAATATTTTCCTAATATGATAAACATTTCTGAAAAGTCACAAATTCACATATTCTGTGATGCTAGTCCCAAAGGGTATGGAGCAGTTGCTTATTTGCGTTCCATTTCATTAACTGGCGAAATTCAAACTAGTTTTGTTTGGAGTAAATGTAGAATAGCCCCCCTCAAGAAGTTAACTATTCCACGGCTGGAATTGATCAGTGCAGTAGTTGCCGCTAGAATGTGGAAATATTTAAAACAAAAATTACATATTTCGAATTTAAATATAAAGTTATGGTCGGACTCAGAGATAACTATCTGTTGGATTAAGGGTTCTACTACAAACTGGAAACCCTTTATTTCTAATCGTGTAACCGAAATTCAGTCATTGACAGATCCAAAGGACTGGAATTATTGTCCCGGAAAAGAAAACCCTGCAGATCTGCTTACGCGAGGGGAAAACTTATCGAAGTTAATGGGTAATAATGTATGGTGGTGCGGCCCACCTTGGTTATCACTATCAGAAGATTTGTGGCCTTCAAAAAGGGCTATAGAAATGGTTCCCGAAGCTTTTAATGAAATGAAAGCAAAACCAAATTTAACATTATTGTGTAACGAATCAAACTCTATCCCTAAGCCAGTATTTGATATGGCAAAGTTCAGTAGTTTAAATCGCGTGTATAATATTACTGCTTGGATAATGCGTTTTATTCATAATGCCAATTCGAAAAACCCTAAAATTTTAGGACCTTTAACTACCTCAGAAATAGAAACAGCAGAAAAATACTGGATTAAACAAACTCAGGAAACTTCATTTAAAGTTGAAATAGAAGCACTTAAACAAAAAAAAAACCACTTAATAAAGATTCTTCTTTGTACAAGCTTAATCCACAATTCGATGAAAATGACTTACTTGTTTTATCCGGAAGACTTCAGTTTTCTGAAGTTACAGAGCAGGAAAAACATCCGTGGATACTTCCTAATAAATCTTATTTTGTAAAATTACTAATTAAGGATGCTCATGAAAGAATGTACCATTTTGGTGTAGCTGTCTCTTTAGCTCACCTTCGTGAAAGGTATTTTATATTAAAGGGAAGAAGATTTGTAAAATCCGTCTTAAGATCGTGTATGATATGTCGAAAACTTAATGCTATTCCTGGAAAGGTGGAAATAGCACCTTTACCGAAAGATAGAATCATCAAAACACCAGTTTTTGAAACCTCTGGTGTCGATTTTGCCGGTCCGATTTATTATAAAACTTCTGAAGGCACTGGGAAGGCTTATATTGTCGTATTCACATGTGCTGTAACCAGAGCAATTCATCTAGAGTTAGTCACCAATCTAAGTACTGAAACCTTTATCTTAGCACTACGAAGATTTTTCTCTAGGAGAGGTTTCTGCAAAATAATGTACAGTGACAATGCCAAGACATTTTCTAAGGCTGATTTGGTGTTAAAAGATGCTTGGGAAAGAATTTCTAAGCAAGAAATTTTTGATTACTTGAGAAAGAATAAAATAATATGGAAGTTTATAATTCCCAGGGCTTCCTGGTGGGGCGGCTTCTGGGAAAGGATGGTCAGATCAGTTAAAACACCTTTAAAAAAGGTTCTAGGAAAAACTTGTCTCCGTTATGAAGAGCTAGAAACAATACTTACAGAAATTGAAGCGGTGATTAATTCACGTCCTTTATGTTATCTCTACGAAGAAAATGCTGAACCATCACCTTTAACGCCATCTCATTTTTTAGTTGGTAAACGATTAATGTCCTTACCTTCTTATGGATTACCAGTCTGTACGCAAGAGAAATCCAATAAGATTTTGTTGACGAGAAAATATAAATATAAGCAACAAATTACTGACCACTTTTGGAAAAGGTGGAGAAACGAATATTTGTTAGAACTTAGATCTGCTTTTCAAGTGAAAAACATAAATTCATCGCCTCAGTTCAAAGTTAACGATATAGTGATAATTCATGATGAAAAGCTCCCAAAACATATGTGGAAGTGTGGTCGTGTTAAAGAACTCATATTTGGTCGTGACTCGAAAATCAGATCATGTGTATTACAGACTGCAAAAGGCGATCTTAAACGACCTGTGCAATTGCTATATAATCTTGAATTGGATTTAGTGGACTAAAAGACACTAAAACTCTTATACTAAAAATAAGAACTATTATCGAACATTTAATTTGTTTTGTTACTCACATTTACCCTTATTATTGTTTAATTTTCATACAATTCATGTGTTTTATTTTCTTTCGTAGATTGCAGCATTCTTATTATTTTTGCATTTATATCTGTAGCTGTATGTATCTGAAAATTTGTCATGTATGTAAGTATATTCTTATGTTTATTAAATTGTTTAATATAGATGCTGAACTAAGTGTTCAGCCCGGGGCAGGATGTTGAGAATGCCAACTTGGCGATGCTTGCCATTTTCTGTTAGTCGGCATTGTGGCAACCCCCTTTTTATTGTTTTCCGATTTTCTTTTCAATGTAGATGTAAAGTTTGTTTTTCACCGGTCTGACGGTAATAATGGAACTCTCAAATGAGAGTAATAATAATATTAATATACCTATATATTTGTAAATAAAATGTACATAGTTGTTTTTTAAGAAAGAAGTTTAATTTGAACTGTAGAGTGTGTTTACTTATTCAAGTTACGAATTTTATTTACAATATATTAGAACTAAGTTATGAAGACGTTTTTATTCTTCGAAGCACTATGAAATAATTTGAATTTACCGAACCTGCAGTCTGAAGGACAACGCAACACCAGGAGAGACTTTTGACTATCCTCACAAAAAGTTTGAGCCTCGTATGTGCCGTAGATTCTGCTAGCCATTGCACACAGACACACACACACACTCACAGGCAGAGCGAAACTTTGTTTTATTAGTATAGATATTTTTAATTTAGAGCTTCGATTTATTGCACGAAAATTGGAAATTCGAAAAATAAAAAAATCTGATAGAGAAAACAAGGGTTAATAGTTTGACAAGATAAAGATACGTTTAGCTTCTTAACAATGTAAGCGTCGAAACAAATGTGCATTTTTCATAACAATTGTTATATAGCCAGAATAGGGGTTCTATATTTGCTAATACAAAATCAAATGTTCCGGGACTGGAACATTTTCGAATGCACCCCTAATTATGATTAATGTGCGGTAATTGTTTAAGGCGCATCTTAATTGATGTTACCTTATTTTGAAAGAAATAAAAGTACCACAACGCGCTCCGGTGTATTACAAACGTCATAATTTGAGAAAATATTTTTCTACTTTTATGTGTATTTGCAGTATTACGAGCACCCCTTTCTTTGTGTCATAGTCCTACCAATGCTTAATTCAACAGAGCTATATTTCCAAATTAAAGTTCATTTGAACTGTTTTAAGTATAAATATAAATAAAGATCAGATCTTAAAAATTGCGGAAGTGATGCAGGTAAAAGAAGCTCATTTACTT
This sequence comes from Maratus speciosus, assembly GCA_963932465.1. Lineage (NCBI taxonomy): Eukaryota > Metazoa > Arthropoda > Arachnida > Araneae > Salticidae > Maratus > Maratus speciosus. Next base: position 233,335,460 of record OZ010798.1, on the reverse strand, counting down.
AGGAGGTATGCCATTGTGGGGAGAGGGAGCAAACAGCTGAAGCACCGACCTTTTAGGAATGTCCGTTATTTGCATTGCTGCCAACATTCCTTGTTTTTAATTCAAACAACAATATTTTTAACCAGAAATTTAATTTAATAAATGAAGTAAAAAAGAACCCTGTAGAAACAAGAAACATTTCATTAAATAAATTTTCTGGTTCCAAATTCATTTATTTGATTTGGAGAAAACCGCTGGAAGGTTGGTTTGGCAGCTATGCATTTATACCCATAGAAAAAAAAGTATAAAGTTTGTTTTTTCTTTTTTTTTTTGTTAGTGGGGGAGGTTAGGAATATGGGGCGTCAACTGAAGTTCTGCACACAGGCGCCGAATACTGCTGGCGCGCCCCTGGCGCCGCGGTGCTGCGTGAACTAAGTTGCGCAATTCCACTTAACCTCTCACATCGTTTGCCCTCCCGTCTCCCCTCCGAACTTTCCCTATAAGGTTTACATTAAGTTTTTTGGGTCGCTGAATCCGAATTTTTAACTTCCCGCCAAAATTCCATCACCCGCAACCCCACCCTCCCAAAAAATAGTTGTTTTTAACTTAAATTTTTCATTGTTTTAGAGGAAAAGTATCTAGAAAATCAGAAAGTAGATAAAATTTGTAACAAATAGGATATATGACATTATGACGTAGGATAAACGGGGAGAGAGGGGGCTGCTTCGGGACATTCCCCGCACGCTATTCTCAAAAAACAATTTTTTTCAAAAAAAAATTTTTTTTTCTTTTTTGGGGGTGGGGGGTTGCCAGGGGAAATTGTGGTGGGAAGTTACAAATTCGGATTCAGCGACCGAAAAAACATAAAGTGAGTCGAAATCCAGAACTAGCATTAATTTTGCCAAGTAAAATCCCCTATTGCCCGGATTTGTATAACTTAGTGCACGCAGCGCCGCAGTGCATGTTTCGAGGCAGCCCTCCCCCTCCCCGTTCATCATAATGTCATATATCCTATTTGTTGCAAATTTTGTCTACTTTCTGAATTTCTACATACTTTTCCCCTAAAACAATAACAAAATTAATTTAAGAACAACTATTTTGGGGGCTTGGGGGGAAGTTAAAAATTAGGATTCAGCGGCCCATGAAACTTAAAGTAAACCTTATAGGGAAAGTTCGGAGGGGAGACGGGAGAGCGAATGTAAAACTTAGTCCACGCAGCACCGCGGCGCATGTTCCGAGGCAGATCCCCCCTCCCCATTCATTCTACGTCATAATGTTACGAACCATATTTGTCTCAAATTTTGCCTACTTTCTGAATTTCTAAACACTTTTTCCCTAAAACAATAAAAAAAATCGATTTTTTTAATTAAAACCTTTTTGGGGGCATTTTACCAAAATTTGGGGGGGGGGGGTGTTGCGGGGGGGAAATTTTGGTAAGAAGTTAAAAATTCGGATTCACCGACCCGAAAAACATATAGTAAGTCTTTTCCAGAACTACCATGAATTTTGCTAGGTAGAGCCCCTGTACTGTCTCTATTGCCTGGACTGCTATTACTTCTGAGAAAACACGTTGTAGTCAATCTCAATGATGCAAATCAACTTCATTATGCTTGAAATATTGTAACAGAAATAGGGATGCACCGCAAATGATACCCCCCCCCCCCCCCATAGCAATAATGTAATGGAATTCTTTTGCGTATTCCTGTAAATGAACTATAAAAGCTAAATACCAAATATTCTATAGTAAACCTCACGACCAACAATCTTCTCCTCCAACTCCCGACTTTCAACTGCCTCTCCTATTCTTTTTTTTCCAACCCTACGGGGTCTCTCTTTTATTTTCGCTGGCAAAACCACGTGTCGCTCTAAACAGCTGTGACAAGATATCACAAAAGAAAGATTACCCCTTGTTCATCTTCTCTCCCTTCCATCGCCACATAAATTTCTATTGTACTACCTATATTCCAGTAGACAATAGTAACACCCTCTTTTTTTTTATTTTTCTTTTATACTGTTTACTCATTTTAGTCTCATAGGTAAGAAAATATATCCATAAATCAAGTACGTAAATAATAGTAACCAGATAAATATAATAAATAAATAATATTAAATTAATTAAAACGTAATTAAGCATACGTTTCATTAACGTCAGAGACCTGACGGCTAGAGTCACGTGATGCTCTTTTCGTGCACCTGCATTATTAGATCACTGACACACGATCAGAGAAACCGAAGTCATAAACATTTTTTAACTACGTTGGAAAGTGTTAGAATGAAGAAATATTTTAAGAAATAAAAAAAACTGAATTTCAAACTCTTTTATAAATTTTCCCGGAAAGAAAACGAAACTTAAAGCGGTTCATGGACTTCGGCTTGCGAATTTCGGAAAATTTTAAAATTCCAGTATCTCAACGCTTCAAAATTCTTTATTTATTTTTATGTTATTCATGAGGCTATGTTGAGCAAAACACAGTAAGCACCTTTATGCGGGAAAAAAAACGATTTTACATTTTAGATTCATTCTGAAATGTTATTTTTATAAATGTGAATAAATGAATAAGTAAAAATAAAGAATGCGTTTCTTAGATCATAAACATGTTGTAAGATGAGTAAATCCCTTTAAATATTGAATTATGAGCAAAGTACGAGAATAAGTCCAATTGTTTTCGAATATCTTTTTGGCGGTAGATGTACTTCTTGGGGATCATTTAAAAATTACGGAAGCACAATTTTGGAATACCCCCTGATATAGAAAGTTTAACTTCGGTTATTAATCTACTGATTTAAAAGCACTGATTTTATATTTTATTTATTACCCAACTGCCAAGAAGGGTTATGTGTTTCACGCGTATCTGGGTATGTGGATTTCTTTATACCCTCGAAACATCCCAACGGCTGGATGAATTTTAATGAATGAGGTCTCTATCGATTCGTCTTAATCGTCCGATGGTTATACGATAGGTTTTGTTTTTATAAATTAAATGGCGGCCGTAAAATACAAAATGGCAGTAGAGATGAAAATTTTTTTACGCACCCTATTGAGTGGCATAGCATTGGATAGGTCTTTCAAAATGAAGACGATGTTTCATTGACTATTTTACAGTCAGAAGCTCCGTTTAAATATTACACAACCTGGAAATTGTGTAGGTAGGATCCCTAGCTTTACTGCAACTCTAACCTTCATAGACATCTATAGGCCTCATCAAAACAGTGTTTATAGATAGGAACTAACAATTAAACACAACTTAAAAGTCATCAATGCAAGTAATTAATAATAAAAAAAAGGTAAGTAATATAAAAAATAGTTTCACATTGTTGAGAAATAATTAATTAGTTCGCTTTTTACATAGTCGGGTTTTTTGATTTTTTAAATTTAATTAATTATTTATTAGGTACACCCCTCGAAATTCGATGAAGAGAATATTTCAGAAAATATGATACTGTTAAACTTATGAAAAAAAAAATATATATAATCAGAAGATCATATTAATTTCATAAACTTTTATGTAATATGGAATACCCCCTAATATAGAAGGTTTAACTTCGGTTATTAATCTACTGATTTAAAAGCACTGATTTTATATTTTATTTATTTATTAGGTACACTCCTCGAAGTTCGATGAAAAGAATATTTCAGAAAATATGATACAGTTAAACTTATCAAAAAAAAAATATATATAATCAGAAGATAATATTGATTTCATGAATTTTTATATAATATGGAATACCCCCTGATATAGAAGGTTTAACTTCGGTTATTAATCTACTGATTTAGGAGCATTGATTTTATATTTTATTTATTTATTAGGTACACTCCTCGAAGTTCGATGAAGAGAATGTTTCAGAAAATATGATACAGTTAAACTTATGAAAAAAAGAAAAATATAATCAGAAGAAAATATTGATTTCATGAACATTTATATAATATGAAATCACATTTATAATTCAAGTTCAATATTAGTTTTTTAACACTTTACAACATGTTGAAAAAAATGGTTATGAATTCGTTTAGTCTCGCTGTCTGTCGAGCTATGATCTATTCACGTAAATATACTCAGATTGCAATGTAATTAACATACAGGGTGGTTATAAATAAAGTTACCTACGTAGAGTCGTAAAGTTACCTACTTAGTAATGTATACCTACGAAGAGTCCATTCTGGTTGACAGATATCGATATCGATGAAATTTGGGAAATACGATATATGGACCATAGGGAAAAGAAATCTATTATAAAAAATAGCGGTTCAAATTTCGACCGATAGATGACGGTTTTCATCTACGAGAATGACGTTATTCAAATTTGGAGTGATTTAAAAAGTCAGAAGTCTCAGCCGCAAAGTCATTCTGCACCATACCATTAGAGAAGGCAGTACGAGCGTTACTGGTAAAGCTGTTTTATCAGAAAAGCAGTAATTTGTCATGGTGGACCACCTCACATTGCCAGAGCAGTGACGGCACTGCTCCGTGCCCATTTTGGAGGTGATCGGGTAATTTCATAGACTTCTCATATAACTGGACTCAGAAATAGCAACCCTTTCTTGACGCCGGGATCACTACCCACCGTCACGTGATGGTGGGCAGAGAAAACGCGCCAAACCGGTTTTTCTCCTCTGGTTCCCGCTGAAACTTTCTTGCGTCGGGCGTTTCTCTCGGATAAATCAAATCCGACAGTTGCCAATAAGGTGATCACCGCCAAAAAAGACAATCTTTTGGCGATGAAAGCGGAAACATGTGTGCCTCAAGTTCTGACCGAAATAACAATGGGATTCGGCCTCTACTTCTTATCTTTACTCTGAGGGTAATTTCGAGAAGTTTTCCGGCAACTTGTGGCCTCCTCGTTCTCCGGACTTGAATCCCTGTGACTTCTGGTTGTGGGGATTCCTGAAAGATCGTGTCTATGGAAGAAGCATACGGACTCTGCCTGATTTGAAAACAAACATAATTCATCATGTTGCTGCAATTGATCGAGAAATCCTTCGCGCCACTGTTGAACACGCTTTAATGTTGTTCTCAAATCCAAAAGGGCAACTTCCTGACATAAGTTTTAATTTATTTTTGTTAAAAAAAAAAAATCTAAACTTAGTTTAGAAGTTTGATGAATAATGCGCTCTCTGGAATTATTTTTCTAATCAAATATTCTTCAAGCGAACAGGAAAAAATGGAATTTGTTTCATTTTCTTCAAAGAAATGGGTCGCTCATGGAGGGAGTTCAACTGGGATGGTCTCTGAATGGAGGAAAAATTAGTATTGAGCCTATGGGAATAAATTTCGTTCCACGAAAAAATGGTCGTTCAGGGGGGTGGTCGCTTAATGGAGGTGGTCGTACATGGAGGTTTCACTGTAATCAATTTTAAATACGTCACATACTCAAAATAGCTCCGATCCAAATTTGCTCAAAATTGAGAAACACATGTACTCATTTTTGAGTCCACAGTTGTGTTCAAATATAAATCGTTATGTAACTGCCCCCCTGAAACTACGAATTAAAATAAAAATGTGTTGACATTTATTTACCGTTCAAAATTATTAACAAGAAACGTTTACCTGATTATTTATTAAGAAAAATAGCAAAATTATTAGCAAGATACCCAAATCGAATATTTTTTTTACCAAATGATATAAACATCTACGAAAACAAAATAAATGAATTTTTAGGTTTGTTTTTACTATCCTTTTCATCATCCCTTATCCGGATAAGGATGTAAAAACATACATTTTCGAATATTACATTTTAAATCTCACCCACAGGTTTTGAAAAAAACCCTTAAAAGAGCAGAGTTTAAATTAAATTGCGATGACCTCAATTATGAAAGATTAATGGTTTTAAATGGGAATTTCACCAAATTAGCCAGCTATCGCCAAGTTGGCTTCATATATGACAACTTATTTTTGTCGCCAAATTTGGCGATATTTTGTCAAATTTGGCAATGATTCGCCAAGTTGGTCAACATTTGGCGCTACTGTGGTAACCCTGCATTAGTATTTTTCAACAATTACTCATTACAATAAGACGGACCTACCAGAATTGTGAGAGACACACAGAGACTTGGATTTTATATAAATAGATGAAACAGTTCCTTCTTAAGGCTGTTCTTAACTGCTCTGCTCAACGAGCGAAAAAAAGTTTTGACATATTTACAAATTCATTTTTTTAACGGAAAGATATAAAATTGGAATGCCTGGCCGTGGAAGCGATTTGGAATGGAACTGTTTTTTCCATTTTTTGATCAACCAATTACCTATTGAGTTATAAGCGAAATCGATCACGTGACAAACCCGTTTTTCGCCCGCTCTTGAGTGCTCTTTCTCCCTTCGCGCGGGAATTCGGTTCAAAACGCCCAATTTGACATTATTTTCTGAAAGATCTATTGCGTTTGCAAAAAAAGGGAAAAAACAGCTCAATTACATAGTTTCTGAACAACAACACCAGCTAGTTTCAAGCATCTTCGAACAAAAATAAATTAAAACTTATGTCAGAAAGTTGCCCTTTTCGATTTGAGAACACTCCCTTGAAAGTTGTCGGGTTCCACTTCGTAGTAATAATTTTTATTTTCCCCATAGGGAGCGACACTAAATTCTGAAAAAGCAGAATTCCCGCTTCGTGCTTGTTATTTTTTTAATTTCGTGTAAAATGTTCATACACTACTTATTAACTTTATCTTTAAATTATTTTGTAATACGGTTAAATGCACAAAATATGTTTTTTATGAAATTTTACCAAATTTTTGCACCAAGTCACAATTGAAAAACAGAAGATATTTAACTCATTTGAAATATTTTTTTTAAATACAGTGAAACCTCCCTGTGCGACCACCTCCGTGGACGATCACTTTTTCATGGAACGAAATTTATTCCCATAGGCTCCATGCTAATTTTACCTCCATTCAGAGATCATCCCAGTTCAACTCCTTCCATGAGCGACTCATTTCTTTGAAGAAAATGAAACAAATTCCGTTTTTTCATGGTCGCTTGAAAAAGATTTTATTAGAAAAATAATTCCGGAGAGCGCATTATTCGTCAAACTTTTGAACTAACTTCAGATTTTTTTTAGTATTATTATTCCGGTAACTTTTAAGTGTTTAAACTCTTTGTGCCTTTCTAGGCAATAAATTTAACTCTGATTACAAATTAAGAATGATGGTCAATAAACTCCCCTGCCCTATTCTGTTAGGAAACTCTCAAAGAAATAGATAAATTAATGAAATCGTCATTACTTTTTCCCGTCCAAAAAAAAAAAAAAAAAAATAATAATAATAATAATAATGCGTTTATTTACGAAATTTTGAAAGGACTTGGAAATTAAAGTTATAAAAGATAAAACCGTAAAATCAAAGCAAACGTCAATGTACTCACTTTTTAAACTCTGCAGTAAGTAACTTATGTAATTAACTTTTGTTTTGATACGTTTTATTTTTCCTTAATGTGAAAAATAAATTTTAGTAAGATTAATTATTACCTTTTTCAACAATTAAAATATAGATTTAAACATGACCTCCATTAAGAGACCAACTTTCGGAGGGACAACTTTTTATTGGAACGGAACGTGGTCGCTTTAGGGAGGTTTTACTGTACCTAACATTTCTTTGTAGTTTATATACAACATATTATTGCGCTTTTTTAAATTTTCAATTTTTTTAATAAAGGAATATTACTTACATAGATTAGTTTATTATGTTCCGGAACATAAACGTATTAACTGAATTCCAGCACGACAGAAGTTTAAGAAAACTATTCTATTGTGTGTACATTTCACCTCATTTAAATCTCTCTAGCAATTTCATACAGCGCATTTTCCTGTCAACGATATGAAATTTCCGGGGTAAATAAACCATTCTCCGAATTCTTAGAAATTGAAAATTATTCCGTCGGGACAAAAGCAAGAATTTCTTAATTTTGAAGTTTTTGTTTACTTCACAGTCAGTATATAAACAACATTATAAAATCAGCATGTTAAACCACTCTTATAAAAAGAAATATAATTGCTTTAAGTTTGTAAAAATTCATGTTTTTTAGGTGCGTTCGTAATTATATAAATACGTAGCACCTATAGTCGTCGTTCAGTCCGTCCGTCTGTCCATCGGTCTGTCCGTCCGTCTGTCCGTCCGTCTGTCTGTCCGCATATAACAGAGCAAAAACTACCCAACCGAATGGTCTGAAATTTGAAATATAAGATTGTTGCAAAATTTTGTCGAGCCATTTCAAATTTTATGAAAATCGGATGTATAGTTTAATTACAGGGACAGTCAAAAGTTTTTCTTTACATTACGGCCAATGGGAAAAATTATTGCAAGTGCATTTTAATGATGTTACAGCCTTCCGAATGGTCTGAAATTTTAAAGATATAATTGTTGCAAAATTTTGTCGAGCCATTTCAAATTTTAGGAAAATCGGATGTATAGTTTAATTACAGGGACAGTCAAAAGTGTTCGGCGAATGGGGAAAAAAATTATTGGGAGTGCATTTTAATGATGTTAAAGACTATGTAGTTTATGAAGTGCAAAAAATTATACATTCAGTACAATATGGGGTGCAAAAAATAATTATAAAACTTGTTATAGTACGAACGTACCTCATTTGCCACGTTTGACGAGCAATTTCCAACTTGTTTATTATTATTTTAGGAATGTTTTTCACACTCGATTCACTTTCCCACGGAGTCAATGACATTTGAGGTTTTCTTTGTATAGTGACACTAAGGGGCTCTGCCCCTTGCGAGCTACGCCCGCCAACCTCCATTTAGGCTTCACAGCCTCTGAAAATATATTAATATGCCCTGTTTAAAAATATTACCGGGCTATGGAATATTGAATGATATTATCACTATAACGTCAGATATCTTCTGTAATCGGGATGCCATGCTTTTCCGTTTGAAGGGATATTTTTCGGTTACCATCGCCTCATACATCGCTTTAATAAAACTCATGGCATCCGAATTTTCTAAAATGTATTTATCGAATAATAATTCGTACAAAGTAAAACGAAAGTATTTTGCGCGTACATTTACCTGTATTTACGCTGCATCAAGTGATGTAATGTATAAAGAAATTTGCTAGTTGCACTACTTTTATACCATGTGACGCCACATTAAAACTTTCCGGAATGAAAATAGTTTTGCATGTATCATTTTAATATATGACGTAATTTTCATTATTAAATGCATTTCTCATCTAATAATTTATTTATTTAAAACTTTCTTCTGTTTTAAGATTCACGCGAAATATTATTATTTGAGCTTTTTAAACATGACCTAATATTCACTATTAAAAAAATTTCACACGTAATAATTTAATTATTTTAGGCACTTTAAATATGACGATATTTGATATTTGGGGATTTTCTATATGGTTTAACTATCACCTTTAAATGCATTTTGCGTATAATAATTTTATTATTTTAAAGTTTTCGTACTTTTTTAATATTCACGTGCAAATATTTTAACATAATTTGCTATCCCTATTTTCTGCTTTTAACTCTTGATCATTTCATATTTTAAAATTTTCTTTCTGTTTTAATAATTTCACTTTTCAATTTCAATTTAAAAATGACGACATTTATTTTAATTTATATTTTATTTTAATTTATTTTAATTATACAAATTTAATTTTTTTTTCAAATTTTCCTGAAAAACATAATTTAATCACAATATTGTTTCACTATCGATTGAAATAAAAGATAATTTCAATTTCAACTTGAAAATGACGAAAAAGAAGAAATCTAATAATCCCTATAGTTTTTCCCTGTTCTCCCTTTTTTCCACAAAAATGGGATAATTTAGTTGCCATCATTATAGAAATTTCATTAAAATTAGAAAAGAATTAATATCTCGAAAACTAATTCATATTTTAAAATTCTGATGCCAGTGTTGGTACTGTAACTCAATACAGATAAGTGACGCTAATTTCATTGCTATACCTTCCATAATCTAGGAGAAACAGCCGTGAAACATAATCAGTCGTTTCATAAATTCGTTACATTAGGATTATATATGCATATATAAGATGGATACAGTGTTGCCAGGTGAACCGATTTACGCGAGATGTCCCGATTTTTCAGGGCTCCCTCGTAACCACTAAGTCGGATGCCAAAAGTCGCGATTTTAGGTAGCTTTCTTTACAAAAAAGCTACCTATTGCAGCCGTTCGGAGGAAAGCGATTTCAAAAAATTTTGGTATATTTTCATCAATCATGACCCCCAGACCCCGAAACCACCCTCCGTTCAAAATTGATATATATATATATATATATATATATATATATATATCTATATATATATATATATATATATATATATCTGACCTATGTCACACTGTAACTCCCGTAATTATGAACCGATTTCGATGAAATTCGGTGTGTACATAGTACATACCAATGTCTCGATCGAGTTCGTTGGCCAGCTTCATCCGCCGTTTTGTTTCAAAATGGCGGCCATTTAAAATTTTTAAAAAAATTTAAAACTTAAAATGTGGTACCAAAAAATTAAAAATGGAAAAATATTTTTTTCTTATGTATTTGACCTTTATACGAAGATTCCGGAGCAGTTTTTGTTTCGTCTATATCTTAAAAAATGGCTGAGTTATAGCATTTTGAATTTCTAGCGTGGCTGACATTTTGAAACGTCCTGAATTTTGTCACGCGATAAAAGGCGTATTTATGAACCGATTTGGATGTAATTCGGTGTGTACATAGTACATACCAATCTCTCGACCGAGTTCGTTGGCCAGCTTCATCCGCCATTTTGTTTCAAAATGGCGGCCATTTAAAAATTTTTTAAAAATTTAAAATTTGAAATGTGGTACCAAAAAATTGAAAATGGAAAAATATTTTTTTCTTATGTATTTGACCTTTATACAAAGATTTCGGAGCAGTTTTTGTTTCGTCTATATCTTAAAAAAGTCCTTCCGGCCAGTGCCGGGAGGAAGAGGTAGCTTTCAAATACCTTATTTTAAAAAAGCCAACTTATATTATTCAAACACACGAAGCTCAATTTAGTGGAAACCGAATATAGGAGATTCAATACTAATTTTTATCAATACTAAATCATTATGAATGAGAATTTCACGAAATTAGTCAGCTTTATCCAAGCTGCTTTTATTTAAAGTAACTTATATTTGGCTGAGATGTTGATGTATACTATCCACATGCTTTCTCACATGGAAATAGGCGAATACGTGTGTTATCGCGTGACAAATACAAGATCGTTTCAAAATTTTAGCCATACTAGAAATTCAAAGTGCTATAATTCAACCATTTTTTAAGATATAAACAAAAGAACAAATTTTCAGAAACAAAATCTGCTCCGGAATCTTTGTATCAAGGTCAAACACATAAAAAAATCTTTTTAATTTTCCAATTTTTAATACCTCATTTTAAATTTTAAATTTAATTTTTTTAAATGGCAACCCTTTTGAAACAAGATGGCGAATGAAGCTGGCCAACGAACTCGGTCGAGACATTGGTATGTACTATGTACAGACCAAGTAACATCCAAATCGGTTCATAAATACGCTTGTTATCGCGTGACAAAAATCAGGTCGTTTTAAAATGTCAGCCACAATAGAAATTCAAAACGCTATAACTCAGCCATTTTTTTAGATATAAACGAAACAAAAACTGTTCCGGGATCTTTGTATTAAGGTCAAACACATACAAAAAAAAATCTTTTTCATTTTCTAATATTTTGGTATCTCATTTTAAATTTTAAATATTTAAATTTTTTTTAAATGGCCGCCATTTTGAAACAAGTTGGCGGATGAAGCTGGCCAAAGAACTCGGTCGAGATATTTGTATGTACTATGTACACACCAAAGTACATCCAAATCGGTTCATAAATACGCCTGTTATCACGTGACAAATATCAGGACGTTTCAAAATGTCAGCCACGCTAGAAATTCAAAATGCTATAACTCAGCCATTTTTTGAGATATAGACGAAACAAAAACTGCTCCCGAACCTTTGTATTAAGGTCAAATACATAAGAAAAAAATATATTTTCAATTTTCAATTTTTTTGTACCACATTTCAAATTTAAATTTTTCTTAAAAATTTAAATGGCTGCCATTTTTAAACAAGATGGCGGATGAAGCTTACCAACGAACTGGATCGAGACATTGGTATGTACTATGTATAAACGAAGTTACATCCAAATCGGTTCATAAATACGCCTTTTATCGCGTGACAAAATTCAGGACGTTTCAAAATGTCAGCCACGCTAGAAATTCAAAATGCTATAGCTCAGCCATTTTTTAAGATATAGACGAAACAAAAACTGCTGCGGAATCTTTGTATAAAGGTCAAATACATAAGAAAAAAATATTTTTCCATTTTCAATTCTTTGGTACCACATTTCAAATTAAAATTTTTCTTAAAAATTTTAAATGGCCGCCATTTTGAAACAAAATGGCGGATGAAGCTGGCCAACGAACTCGGTCGAGACATTGGTATGTACTATGTACATACCGAATTACATCCAAATCGGTTCATAAATTCGAGAGTTACAGTATGACAAAGGTCAGATATATATATATATATATATATATATATATATGGATATATATATATATATATATATATATATATATATATATCAACTTTTGAACGGAGGGTGGTTTCGTGGTCTGGGGGTCATGATCGATGAAAATATACCAAAATTTTTTGAAATCGCTTTCCTCCGAACGGCTGCAATAGGTAGCTTTTTGTAATGAAAGCTACCTAAAATGGCTGAGTTATAGCATTTTGAATTTCTAGCGTGGCTGACATTTTGAAACGTCCTGAATTTTGTCACGCAATAAAAGGCGTATTTATGAACCGATTTGGATGTAACTTCGTTTATACATAGTACATACCAATATCTCGACCGGGTTCGTTGGCCAGCTTCACCCGCCATCTTGTTTTAAAATGGCGGCTATTTAAATTTTTAAGAAAAATTTAAATTTGAAATGTGGTACCAAAAATTGAAAATTGAAAAAATATTTTCTTCTTATGTGTTTGACCTTAATACAAAGATTCCGGAACAGTTTTTGTTTCGTCTATATCTAAACAAATGACTGAGTTATAGCATTTTGAATTTCTCTTGTGGCTGACATTTTAAAACGACCTGATTTTTGTCACGCGATAATATGCGTATTTATGAACCTATTTGGATGTAACTTGGTCTGTACATAGTACATACCAATGTCTCGACCGAGTTCGTTGTCCAGCTTCATTCGCCATCTTGTTTCAAAAGGGTTGCCATTTAAAAAAAAATTAAATTTAAAATTCAAAATGAGGTATTAAAAAATTGGAAAATGAAAAAGATTTTTTTTATGTGTTTGGCCTTGATAGAAAGATTCCGGAGCAGTTTTTGTTTCTGAAAATTTGTTCTTTTGTTGATATCTTAAAAAATGGTTGATTTATAGCACTTTGAATTTCTAGCATGGCTAACATTTTGAAACGATCTTGTATTTGTCACGCGATAACACACGTATTCGACTATTTCGATGCAAGAAGACATGTGGATAGTATACATCAACACCTCGACCAAGTTCGCTGGCCAGATTCATCAGCCATCTTGTTTCAAAATGGTGGCCATTAAATTAAAAAATATATATATATTTAAAGTGAGGTGCAAAAAAATTAGAAATTGAAAAAGGTTTCTTTCTTAAGTATTTGATCTTGATATAAGGATTCAGGAGCATTTTTTGTTTGTCTTTACCTTAAAAAATGACTCAGATATAGCAGTTTCAATTTCTATTGTGGGTGACATTTTGAAAAATCCGATTGTTTGCATGATATAAGTTGGCTTTTTTTAAATAAGGGTTATGAAAGCTACCTCTTCCTCCCGGCACTGGCCGGAAGGACTTTTTCATGATGCACAATTTCTTTTAAAAATTTCTTTTAGTACCATGCTACTTTGCGGCTCGATATCTCGAAAACGGCTGATTTGCGACGGGTAGTTCCATTGAGTTTTTTACTCCCCACGACGAGATCTTTCCAACGATATCACTCTCGGCGAAATCGGCCGCGTTACACTTCTTGCACTTCCCTAGTGTGTTACCTACGATTCTGTAAAGCGTTCTTTATAAGTAGAAAAATTAGAAACCAACATATTTTTGAGACTTAAGAGGCTACTTCAGTCAAAAGAAAAGACGCGTTCGCTAATGCTAATCCTATGGAAGAAATTTATAAAGATATATCGGTCGCATTTCAATATTTTTAAATGATTTTCTTTGCATTGAATAGTTTAGATCGATCTGTATGCAGGACGTTTTTTACTTTTTCGATTTTGATGGCAGATTTTTTTTATGGGGATGCTTTCAGTTTCGAAGCCGGTTCTGAAAATGAAAGTGTCCTCATTAAAAATACCTGTTAACAAAATCAAAAAAGTAAACAACAGTCTTTGTACAGATCGATCTCAACTATTCAATGCAAAAAAAAAAAAAAAAAAAAAAAAAAAATCATTTTAAAATGTTGAAATGCGACCGAGATACCTTTATAAATTTCTTCTATAGGATTAGCATTAGCGAACGGGTGTTTTCGCGTGACTGAAGTAGCCTCTTAAAGCTGTTTTCTAATCCAATTTGGCTACTTTCTGACGCAATTTTTAATTCGTTTTTCCTCGCACACGCGTAAAATTGGCAGGTGCACTTATTTTTTGGCAAGCGCGGAGAAACTGTAAGAAAATGGCGCCAAAATTGGCGTCGGTTTTGGTTTTAAAGAAAACTTTGATTTTTTTATTATATAAGTAGTCGCGACAGATCGAGAAATAACGCGAAGTTCTTCAACTAGAAAAAACATTGTCTCCTTAATATTTAGTTAAAAAATGAAATAACAAAATAGCAAAGTAACAGATATTTTCCGGAATAAAAATTGAATTTCAAATTCTTTTATAAATTCTTTTCGAAAGAAAAAGAACTTTAAGCTATTTATAGACTTTCGCTTTTGAAGTCCGGGAAATTTAAAATTCCAGCATCTCAACGCTTCGAAATCCTTTGTACATTTTTATGTTATTCATGAAATCATGCAGAGCAAAACACTGTAAGCATCTTTGTGAGGGAAAAAAGATGGTATTTTATTTTAGATGCATTCTGAAATTTTATAACTACAAACTAGAATAACAAATGTGAATAAATGAATAAATAAAACTAAAGGATAGTTTTTTAGATAAAACATTCTGTAAAGTGGATAAATCCGTTTAAATATTCAATTATGAGTGAAATACAAGATTTTTCAAAATCAAGTTTTTCAAATTTCTATTTTGAGTTAAATAATTAAAATACACATAAGAGCACAAATAATTGTACAAAAATTACTTATAGGTACATACATATAAAATAAAGATATTTAAAATACAAATTAAAAATATCTTAAAATACATTAGAAAAACCCAGAACGTTTTCAACCATTACAAGGTCGGCATCAGTAGGATTTAAATGGTTTTTTTTTTCTTTTTTTTAACCATTTGGGAAAATGGTTATTGTTCTCGTCAGGCTAGGAAATCAAAAGCATATCTGAAGGTTTTTATTGGTTTAGTCATCATTTTATTCGTTTTCTGATTGGTCTATACAGTAATATGTATTTCCCTTTACTTTCAACAGAGATGGACAACAGAGTATTGCCACTATGACAAAAAAGTAATAAAAACTACAAAAAAAAAATTAATAACTCAGAAACAAATTGAGATACAGCTTTCAAACAAATTGCATTTAAAAGTACATTTTTTTCTCTAAACGACGGTGTAAAAACTGATATTGTGGGATGTTTAGAAGTTTAAGAAATAAATTTCATTTGAAATCAGCCTCAGATTTCTTGGACGATGGAACAGCCTTTTCCCGAACAGCCAATGAAATGGTTGGATAATACGTAAGTTTCAGGTGGATAATACGTACGAGTCGCAGGCGATTTCTGTCGCCTGCAATTTTTAAGTGTCATAACACTATTAATGTTTAATTCATGGCGTACGTAATGGCGTACGAAAAAATCATTTTCCAAATGGTCGTTGTAATTTGTTAAATTGCGTTTTTTTTTTTTTTTCGCTTATTCGAGAATTGTCCAGAAGAAAAAATTGTAATGTAAAGATTGTACGTCAGATGAGATGCCAGATAATGTTATTAAAATTTTCAACAAAACGAGCTTTCATCAATTATGCAGCAAATGAAGCTCCATGAATATTGTATGATAGTGCATCATTACAAGCTGTATATTTATTAGCAATTATTTCAACTGATTCTCTTATGATGGCTTCCTGGTAATTATTTGAACGAAAGATAATTTTCGATTTATTAAAATCTACTTAATACATATAAAAGCACAAATAATTGTACAAAAATTACTTTCAGTTGCATACATATAATACAAAGATATTTAAAATACAAATCAAAAGTATCTTAAAATACATTAGATAAACCCAGAACGTTTTCAAACGTTACAAGGCCGTCATCAGTAGGATTTAAAATCAGTAGGCTTATGACGCATTATCATAAGATATTCATGGAGTATGGAGATATTTGCTGCGTAATAGATGAAAGCTCGTTTTGTTGAAAATTTGAATAACTTTATCTGGCATCTCATCTGACGTACAACCTTTAAATTACAGTGTTTTCTTCGGAACAATCCTCGAATAAGCGCAAAGAAAATAATAACAACACTTAAATCCTACTGATGACGGTCTTGTAATGGCTGAATACGCTCTGGGTTTTTCTAATGTACAAGGTGGCCATAATTAAACTGACGGTACTCAAAGTGTTCTGTAGTGCGATCTAATTGCGAGAATGGCGCCAAATTTTGTTGGAAGATTAAACAAAACGGGGGACGAAGCATTCTGCGGGGAAAAAAATTAAGTTCCGAAAATCACCGACAGGGGAATATGTGGCGCTGTGTATTCGAAAAAGAGAGCTTCAAAAAATGAAGAATGAATACTGAAATAAAATTACCGTTTATTTAACGAATTTAGCAATTTAATCCAAGCTCAAAATGGTAACAGTTAAAAAGCTAAAAATTTACATAAACACTGCTAAAGTTTCTTTATCTGCAATTTCACTTACAGAGCCCCAAAGAAAGCAAGAGCAGAAGAAGAAGTTCTTTATTCAAATTTCATGTTACATCTTTTGGCCCAGTGCCAGCTTGTTCGGCTTTAAAAGGTAATGTGCTACTGTTAGAAGCAATTTCATTGAAAGTTATCTTTCAAAATGCCTCCTTCTTTAGTCGAGCGAGCTCTATACTAGTCAAATTCTTTTACCTCAACCAGTGCAATGCGCCTTGTGCTTTTAGAAATCACAAAAAAATGCGTAAAGGTAACGGTTGTTTGATTTTAACGACCGATTACCTACACTAGGGATATAGGCTCGAGAGGGGAGTGCCCTTCGTGGGGGTCTTTCTAAGGGATCTAACCCGTATTTACGCTTGGAAATCCATGGCTCGAAGAAAACCACGAAAACTCCGAACGATTAGGCCGACGGGCGCGATTGGGATCGAAACCAGAACTTCCCGTCTACCAGCTTCGAGAGCAAAACCTCTCAGCCACTGGTAGGGCGTAAAGATAACGGCCCTTTGTCAGTTAATAGTTTAAAAGCAATGGTTGGCAAGTTTCAGAAAACAGGTCCACAAAAACGGCGGCCACATCGAGCTTGAGTTGGATGTGCTAAATAAACGGTAATTTTATTTCAGTATTGATTCTTCATTTTTTGGAACTCTCTTTTTCGAATACACAACGCCACATATTCTCCTGGAGGTGTTTTTTTGAACTATTTTTTTTTTTTTTTTTTTTTTTTTTTTTTTTTCGCGGAATCCTTTGTCCCCCGTCTTGTTTAATCTTTCTACAAAATTTGGCTCCATTCTGGCAATTAGATCGCGCTACAGAACATTCTGAGTACCTCATGTTTAATTATGGCCAACTTGTACTTTAAGATATTTTTAATTCGTTTTTTAAATATCTTTATATTGTATGTATGCACCTGAAAGTAAATTTTGTACAGTTATTTGTGCTTTTATATGTATTTTAATTATTTAACTCAAGGTGAATATAAGCACTAGAATTTTAAGTTTCATTTATTCTATTTTGAGTTTGAAATTTTGAAATAAAAAGTTCTTAGGGGCGGGCGTTTAAAATATTACATAAGATTCTGATCATCGTCTGATATAGAAAGTACACTTTAATAAAATACATACCGTATATACTCGCGTATAAGTCGAGGAATTTCTGACAATTTCGGTAAGCAAATTTGGGGGGTCGACTTATACGCGAGTCAGTTAAAAAAGCAAAATCAAAAACTTCGAATACTGAAAAAATATGACATTTTATGTGTATGAATAGAAAAATAATATATAAAATATACAAATAATAATAATTTATCATTTAAAAAAATTTCAATGATTTGTTTACGTTAATTTACTACCTTTTTGCATTGGCAAGTGGAATGTTTGGTTTGATTTTGTGAAAAATTAAAGCAAAAAGTTAGGGGGTCGACTTATACGCGGGTTTTTGATTTTTTCCAGAATTTGCATTCGAAAGTTAGGGGGTCGACTTATACGCGAGTCGACTTATACGCGAGTATATACGGTATGTTTAATAATGTGCGAAAACATAATATAACCAAGGACGAAAATATAGACAATAATAGAAAATATGTTGTAAAGTGGATAAATCGATTTAAATATTCAATTATGATCTAAATACAAGAACTCTAAGGTTTTTTTTTTTTCGATTTTCTGTTTTGAGGCTAGATTTTGAAATAAAAAGTTCTTGGGGGTGTGTTTCACATATTACAAAATATTTTACTCTTCCCTGATGTAGAAAGTGCTCTGTAAGAAATAATAATAAAAAAAAAAAAATTAATGTACGAAAACGTAATATAATCATATACGAAAATATACATTAATCTCTGCTAAGTTACCCACGATTTACGAAAAGCATCGCTATTTAACTCTTTGTATCACCGCGTTGCATATTTGCAACATACCCCTAATATAACCCCGTACAAAAATAGACAACTTCTTCTGAGTTACTCATGATCCTAAAATATATTTAGAATATCTTTTTAGGATATCTTTCTTTTTTATCTCGTTCCATATATTTAGAAACATCAAAAACCAATATATTTTGAGACTTAAGAGTGTTCTAAAATCCAAAAGGGTAACTTTCTGACATAAGTTTTAGTTTATTTTTGTTCGAAAATGCATGAAACTAGCTGGTGTTGTTCAGAAACGCGAAATTTTTTTTTCCATGAGTGTTCTTAAATCGGAACTGTAGCTCGTAACCCCATTGGTTCTTGCCTTTGGCAGTGTCCATACTCCATATTGGAGATCTGGTGTTGTTGTTCAGAAACTATGTAATTGAGATGTTTTTTTTTTCCATTTTTTTGCAAACGCAATAGATCTTTCAGAAAATAATGTCAAAGTGGGCGTTTTGAACCGAATTTCCGCGCGAAGGAAAAAGGAGACTCAAGAACGGGCGAAAAACGTATTTGCCACGTGATCAAAATTCCTTATAACTCAATAGGTAACTGATTGATCAAAAAATAGAAAAATTAGTTCAATTCCAAATCGCTTAAACGGCCAGGCTTTTCAATTTCATACCTTTCCGTTAAAAAATGAATTTGTAAATGTGTCAAAATGTTTTACGCTTGTTGAGCAGAGCAATTAAGAACAGCCTTAAGGCTGTTTTCAAATCCAAATACACTATTTTCTTTTGGCACATTTTTTGAATTCATTTTTTTCGCAAACGCGTGAAAAGGACAGATTTTCTTATTCAGAAACTTTGCACTAAAACAGTTTTTTCCATTTTTCATTTTTTTTTAAATTATTATTATTATTATTATTATAAGAGCAGACGAACTATCAGACAATACCACCAAAGTTGGCACCGATTTTGGTTTAAAAAAGTAACTTTGAATTTTTATTATATATAGATTAAGTAGTCGCTACAGATCGAGAAATAGAGTGAAGTTCTTCAACTAGAAAAAACATTGTATTTTTAATATTTAGTTTTAAAAAAATGAAATAAAAAATAACAAAAGAAGTATTTTTTGGAATACAAATTGAATTTCAAATTCTTCTGTAAATTCTTTTCGAAAGAAAAAGACCTTTAAACTATTTATGGACTTTCGTGTTTGAATTGCGGTAAATTTAAAATTCCAGCATCTCAACGCTTCAAAATCATTTGTACATTTTTATATTATTTATGAAACCATGCGGAGCTTAACACGGTAAGCACTTTTTTAAGGAAAAAGAAAAGGGGATATTGTATTTTAGATGCATTCTGAAATTCTAAAACCACAACAACAAATGTGAATAACTGAAATTAAAGGATAATTTCTTAGATAAAACATGATGTAAGGTGGATAAATCCGTTTAAAAATTCAATTATGAGCAAAATGCAAGAATTCAAGTTTTCTTTCATTCAAAATTTCTTTTTTGATGTTGGAATTTTGAAATAAAAAGTTCTTGGGGGACGTATAAAATATTATTTAAGATTCTGGCCATCGTCTGTCATACAAACTAAATTGTAAAAAGATACAAATGTCCATTAATGTACGAAAACCTAATACACTATGTGGCCAAAGGTGACCGCTCACTTGCGATTTTAGACTTTTTTTTAATATCTAGAAAAATACATGAGGAATTAACCTGAAACAGCAGGTGTGTAAACAGTATAGAATAGGTCATATATTTTCGCGAAGGTTTTTTTCCCGAAACCCCATAGAGGACCGTCAACAAATTGAAAAAGAGCGAATATCTTTTGGATAACTCTGTAAAAACTAATATAGCAAAAGCGTTCAAACTCGAAATTATGAATAAGTGACTTATTGTAATATACTGTGTTTATTTTTAGGAGGATAGCATGTATACTCGTAGAGAAATTAAGGTTTTTATAAAAACAGTCCCAAATTTCGCCAAGTTTTTTGCTTATAATTTACAGAGTTCTTAATATAAAAAAAAGTTTTTTTAAGAAACTATGACAAACAACACTGTACATAATACTCTGCAATCAGAATTAAAAAATAATAAAAATTGGATGAAAAATGAGCAGGTTTACTAAAAAATGTGTCACTGCGCATGCGCAATTGCAATCAAAATATAATGTGCATAATGTATTAGCTAAGTATATAGAGCAACTTTTGAGAAAGTCTCAAAATCATAGCTTAGAAATTCGGAAAATTATCGTCGATAGAATAAGCTCGAAATCCGTTGTCCCCCCCCAAAAAGCAAAAACATGAGGGGTTGTATTCAAATATAGTAAATAGTACGTGCAATATTGTGTACGCTATCTTGGCACTAAACAACATATATTTGATACAACCAGAGATTTGTGTACAATTTTGTTTGTCATATTTTCTGAAAAGAACTTTTTTTTATATTAAGAACTCTGTAATTTATAAGCAAAAAACTTGCGAAATTTGGGACTGTTTTTATAAAAACCTTAATTTCTCTACGAGTATACATGCTATCCTCATAAAAAATGAACTCAGTATATTACATTAAGCCACTTATTCGAGTTTCAACGCTTTTGCTACATTAGTTTTTACAGGGTTATCCAAAAGATATTCGTTCTTTTTCAATTTGTTGACGATCCTCTTTGGGGTTTCGGGAAAAAAATTCTTCGCGGAAATATATGACCTATCCTATACTTTTTACACAGCTGCAGTTTCAGGTTAATTCCTGGTGTATTTTTCTAGATATTTAACAAAACGTCTAAAATCGCAAGTGACCGGTCACCTTTGGCCATACAGTGTATAATCACGTACAAAAATAGACAACAATCTTCTCTGAGTTAGTCCTGATCCTAAAAAGCGTTCTTTAGATTTAGAAAGATCAAAAACCAATATATTTTGAGACTTAATGCAGTTCTCAACTGCTCTGCTCAAAAAGCGCAAAGCGTTTTGATACATTTACAAATTCATTTTTTAACAGAAAGATATAAAATTGGAAGTCCTGACTAGGGAAGCGATTTGGAATCGAACTGTGTTTTCCATTTTTTTATCTATACATTACCTATTGAATTATAAGCGATTTTGATCACGTGACAAAGACTTTTTTTCGCCCTTTCACGAGTGGTTATTCTTCTTTCGCGCGGAGATTCGGTTCAAAACGCCCACTTTGACATTATTTTCTGAAAGATCGATTGCGTTTGCAAAAAAAACGGAAACAACAATTCGATTACATAATTTCTGGACAACACTTGCTAGTTTCATGCATTTCCGAATAGAAATAAATTAAAACTAACGGCATAAAGTTGCTCATTTGGATTTGAGAACAGCCTTCTTATTTTCTGAATTCATTTTTTTTTTTTTTTTTTTCGCAAACGCGTGAAAATGACAGGTTTTCTTATTCAGAAACTATGCACACGAACTGTTCCCCCCCCCCCCTTTTTTTTATAAGAACAGATGAACTATCAGAGAATTCCACCAAAGTTGGCACCGATTTTGGTTTAAAAAAAAAAACTTTGAATTTTTAGTATATGTATATTAAGTAGTCTCTACAGATCGAGAGATAACGCGAAGTTCTTCAATCAGAAAAAAAAAAAATCCATTGTATTTTTAATATTTAGTTTAAAAAAAATTAAATAAAAAATAACGAAAGAGGTATTTTTTTGGAATAAAAATTGAATTTCAAATTCTTCTATAAATTCTTTTCGAAAGAAAAAGACCTTTAAGCTATTTATAGACTTTTGCGTTTGAATTCCGAAAAATTTAAAATTCCAGCATCTCAATGCTTCAAAATCCTTTGTACATTTTTATATTATTCATGAAACCTTGCAAAGCAAAACACTGTAAGCACTTTTCAGAGGGAAAAGACGGCATTGTATTTTAGATGCATTCTGAAATTCTATAACTACAATAACAAATGTGAATAAATGAATAAATAAAACTAAAGGATAGTTTTTTAGATAAAATATGCTGTAAGGTGGATAAATATTTAAATTTAGTTATGAGCAAAAATACAAGAATTCAATGAATTCAAGTTTTTCAAATTTCTTTTTTGAGGTTGGAATTTTGAAATAAAACGTTCTTAGGGGGGGGGGGAGGGGGGGGGTTAAAATATTATGTAAGATTTTGGCCGCTGGTTTACTCATGTTCCTAAAAAAGCGTTCTTTAGATTTAGAAACATAAAAAACCAATATCTTTTGAGACTTAAGGCTGTTTTCAAATGCAAATACGCTATTTTCTTCTGACACATTATTTTTTTTTCGCAAACGCATGAAAATGGCAGGTTTTCTTATTCAGAAACTATGCACTCGAGAATTTTTTTTTTCTTTTTTTTCTTTTTTCTTTTTTCTTCCCCTATATATATATATACCGGGTGTCCCAAAAAGGACTGACTGATTTTTAAATTCAATAACTTCCAAACGGTGACAGATATTAAAAAAATTCTTGCAGGAGGGTTATGCATAAAGTCAAAAGTTTTTTTACTGTAATTTTCGATTTTAGTTCGAATTATAAACAATAGATGGCGCTGCGATCAATAGAGACTAAATTCAGGCTCGATTTTTGGTACCTCGTGGCCCGGATAATACATTTCCATCTACTTTTTCTGCATGGAAGAACAGAAAGGACCAAAAATCGAGCCTGTATTTAGCGACTATTGCTTACAGCGCCATCTATTGTTTGTAATTCGAACTAAAATCGAAAATCACTGTAATAAAACTTTTGACTTTATGCATAACCCACCTGCAAGAATTTTTTTAATATCTGTCACCGTTTGCAAGTTATTCAATTTTAAAATCATTCAGTCCTTTTTGGGACACCCGGTATATATATATCTAACAAAAACATAACTGTGAAAAGAGGGAGCCAAGTTCAAAGACAATAGCAAGAAAAGAAGTGATATCTAAGTGGGTGCCAAGTTCAAATACAATTCACTCAAGCTCACCTACTGAAGTATTATAGCATTTTTTAAATTGTTTAGAAATAAAAATTATTGATAGCATATTAATAATAAATCTAGAACTTGGCAAGTTTTTACCTACCAGTCATTTATTTTTATTAATGACATTATTATATCTAAACTTGTTATTTCATGTTTGGAAGCCTTCATTTGAGTGAGCTCCTTCCCCTTGAAGGGTGGTGGGATAAAATATATCCCACCTAATTTTAACTGCAAAATGCCACATTGACACTAGAATTCAGAACTAAAAAGTTTAATTTTATTAAATACGTGAAAAGAAGCTTTTACCCATTTTGAAATAAATTTGTTTTTAAATTCTGGTGCAGTGGTGTAGTCGTAAAAAAAACAGAGGGCATACGTTCTAAGCAGAGGGTATATACCCTAGTGTATATATACTATAGCTTTCTTGAGAAACAGAGGGTATACGGTGTTCCTTAAAATAAACCAGAGGGTATACGGCGTGTACTCCCGTATACCCTCCACTACATCCCTGTTCTGGTGTGATTCAATCATTTCAGCATGTCACGAATAAAAGCTCTTTGCCCGTGAAGGGTTAAAGGGGTGCAGTCTCTAGAGGGATGATCAAGAACAAGGGTAAGATTATCTGTCTCTTTCCTAGGCCTTTTAGTCTGTTTGCATTGAGGTTTCCGAAAAGTGGATGCTAGAGTGATAACCAAAGACGAGCGGGAGTGTATTTGTGTATTTATTGGTTTATCAAATCTTTAACATGAGTCATTTTTTTATAATAATATCTAAATTAATTTTTTTTTATAATGACATTGTTGTTAATATTAACATCATCATTTTATTAAGACATGAAATTGATAGGCATAACATTTATCAAAAACTTGCCAAGTTCTAGATTTATTATTAATATGCTATCAATAATTTTTATTTCTAAACAATTAAAAAAAATGCTATAATACTTCAGTAGGTAAGTTTGAGTGAATTTTATTTGAACTTGGCACCCACTTAGATATCACTTCTTTTCTTGCTATTGTCTTTGAACTTGGCTCCCTCTTTTCACAGTTATGTTTTTGTTAGATATCATTACTTTTTGTAAAGTTATAATATATTTAGACAATTTACTTAATGCTTTTTAATGTGTTTACATGTGACTATTTTAATCACCAAGCAACATTCAATTTTAATTTAAATTTCCTACAACAAAGTATTTGGCTGTCAATTTGCGGCAGAAATCTATATTTTAATACTGCTAAATTGAATGCATGTTTTGAAATGAAATGTATTGATTCGAAATTTTTATTATTTCTGAAACAACAATTCCTATCAAATTCTTATATTAAATTTTCCTATTAAATATTTCAATTAAATTTCCTATAGCTGGGCCTGATTTTTTGTACTGAAAGTGAAAAATAAAGTTATGTGCTTATGCTACACTATGTTTCATTCATCCATGGGCGCTGACAAAGAGGCAGTGCAGAGGAAGGACATTGCTATCTCCTGGATTTTCAAATTTAATTAACTAGATATTCTCTTTGTCTGATGATTTTGAAAATAAAAATGAACTTTATTCTTCTCAAGTGATTTAAAATAATTAAAGCACTGAGAAAAAAAGGATTAAAATTTTTCTTATAGCCGAAATTTTTTACTACAATTAACTGGATATTTCGTTTGCAAACAGGGTTTTCTCAAGTTTGTACCGTACTATCGCATTTGAGAGTTCTAATCTTTTATAAAATTTCCTATTTTCGAAATGGACACTCGGGTTTTTGAAAAATAAGACCGCAACTGTTCACTGAAAATTTTATAAGGTTCGGAGAAAAAAACTTGACATTAAGTGTTTTCGGTATTTCATAATAGGTGAAAATTAAAGGAAGAAAGTTACTCAATGTTAATCGGTTTCAGATAAGACTAGTTTCAAATAGGTCAGGCCTTATTCATTAAAGGAATATTTCAAGATAAAATGATTTTTAGAGTTATTTTTAATTATTTCGAGCAAATTTGCTTACATTCAACATGCCCTGACCGCTTAAAATATCCCAGTACGTTTAAATAACCAATTCTCGGCAAATGTAATATATTATTTTTATTGTTCCATATGAAAGACTTTGCATTTAACTATTCAAAACTGTTTTTGCTTTCTTTGTACGATCATTGGAAGTGCAGCTATGACTGTTTTTTTTTAAATTTCAGTTCTAAAACAAGAAGTTTTTATTTAAACATGTAGGTAAGTGTGATCACAGATCGCACAGAGGGTTTCGTTTCATATTCGTTTCAAAACACTTTATCCTTTTGAAAAATCTGTTAGTTCCGCATTTCGCAACCAGGGGCGCACTCTATTCTAAACAAATCTCTATCCGAACGAAACTCCGTTTTATGTACTATCCGTAGATATATTAGTCGAGGGGATTGGGCCGATAGCACCCAAGATAAGTAGGCACCCCTGGTGGTAAAAAGTGGAACTAAAATATGTAAGGCTATGGTGCATAATATGAAAGAATGGTCAAAGTGGTGTCGACAAAAGTTGGAAACGTGCTCCTCGGTGAAATGGGCAAAGGTTAGAAAAATTGCATAAAATGCACAAGTTAGAGCCCGGAGGGGTAAATAATATAAGACTGCTTGAAAATTTTATGGTTTGTCGTGTGGTCTGAGGTATTCAGCTATACGTATGCAAAAATTCATGTCTCCAACTTAATTAGGAGCTCTCTTAGAAAGAATTGCTTAAAATACATACGTGGTAGCTCAAACGGTTAAACGTAAGACTTTTTCAAGATTTTATGATTTGTCGCCTGCCTTCAGGTGTTCTTCTATAAGTATGCAAAATTTCAAATCTAATTACCTCCAACCTAATTAGGGGCTCAGTTAGAAAGAATTGTTTAAAATACACATGTGGGAGCCCAAAGGGTTAAATGTACATTTTTTTCAAAATTTTATGGTTTGTCATTCGATGTGACGTGTTCAGCTATAAGTATGCAAAATTTCACGCTTCCAACCTAATTAGGGGCTCACTTAGAAAGAATTGTTTTAAATACACATGTGGGAGACCAAGGAGTTAAATGTACGGCTTTTTCAAAATTTTATGGTTTGTCATTTGATGTGAGGTGTTCAGCTATAAGTATGCAAAATTTCACACCTCCAACCTAAATAGGGGCTCACGTAGAAAGAATTGTTTGTGGGAGCCCAAAGGGTTAAATGTACGACCTTTTTCAAAATTTTATGATTTGTCGTTTGATGTGAGGTGTTCAGCTATGTCAAATTCCACGCCTCCAACCTAATTAGGGACTCACTTCGAAAGAATTGTTTAAAATACGCATGTGGGAGCCCAAAGTGTTAAATGTACTACTTTTTCAAATTTTATGATCTGTCGTATTATGTGTGGTATTCAGCTATAAGTATGTAAAATTTCAAATCTCTAATTTAATAAGGGGTTCACTTAGAAAGAATTGCTAAAATACACATGTGGGAGCCCAAAGGGTTAAATGTACGATTTTTTCAAAATTTTATGGTTTGTCATTTGATGTGTGGTGCTCAGCTATAAGTATGTAAAATTTCACGCCTCCAACCTAATTAGGGGATCACTTAGAAAGAATTGTTTAAAACACATGTGGGAGCCCAAAGGGTTAAATGTGCGACTTTTCAAATTTTATGATTTGTTGTATTATGTGTGGTATTCATCTATAAGTATGCAAAATTTCAAGTTTCCAATAAAGGAAGGTTCAAAGCCCAAATAAACCTCCAGTAAGTAGATAGGTTTACAATGGAAGTCTATGGGAATTTGGCGAAATATTAGAGATATCGCCAAAGTGGCGTCACTTTTGGCGACTAATTTTGGTCGCCAAATTTGGCGATATATCGCCATGTTGGCGAGGAACTTGGCGGTATTTGGCGTCAGAACAGCGTCCCCTCCTATGGCAAATTAAAATTTCGCCTAATAGACGTAATGTTAAAGTAAAAATGGGCACCCCCAGCTGGGTAATTCATCGATTTTCACAATTTTTTTATTTTTTTCCTTAGTTTTATAGTGTAAACGAACTTCGCACCGAATTTGAAGTCTGTAGCTGCAGTAGATATACGAGATCTTTTTGATGAGTGAGTCAGTCAGTCAGTCAGTCAGTCAGTGGTAAAATTATCGATTATCAGACATTTTCAAATGTCATTATCTCGGAAACTAATTATGCGTTATTTATAAAATTTTGGATTTTAGGTAATTAGTGTGGCCTTACTACACATTTCGTATAACAAGTACGTAGGTCTCATGGATATTCAGTAGTAGAGCATCGAAATTTGACGAAAACAGCTCGAAATGGTTCGTGTAAATAACACACGGCTATGTCAGGCGAACTTGGCTGACACACTGCCGTGTGTCTAGATATATATATAAGAGCAGATGAACTAACAGAAAAGGCCACCAATGTTGCCACTGATTTTGGTTTAAAAAATAACCTTGAATTTTTATTATATACAGTGTGTCTCAGGATTATTGGGAAAAACTTTAAGGGGAGGTAGGGGACATCACAAGGACTCAGATTTGCATAGCAACCCATGGTCGGAAACGTCATGGGAAAGTAGGTACAAGAAATGAAGAGACACAAGACTGGGATCATCTGAAATAATTTATTGGTCAAAGATATTACATGTGCTCTGGTAGATGATATGTGAAAATGTCACACAAGATGTTCAAAGTTTCCACCATTGCTAGCGATTACACCGTCGGGTCATGGATTGGCGGACTCGCTCAAATACATTGAATATCTGCAGCACCACACAGAACAAATTGAAAAATAACGAATATCTTTTGGCTAACCCTGTAAAAACTAACGTAGCAAAAGCTTTGAAACTCGAGATTATTAATAAGTGGCTCATTATAATATATTGCGTTCATTTTTATGAGGATAGCATGTATACTCGTAGAGAAATTAAGGTTTTTATAAAAACAGTCCCAAATTTCGCCAAGTTTTTTGCTTATAATTTGCAGAGTTCTTAATATAAAAAAAAGTTCTTTTCAGAAAATATGATAAAAAACATTGTACACAATGCTCTGCAGTCTGAATTAAAAATAATAAAAATTGGATGAAAAATTAGCAGGTTTACTAAAAAATGTTTCACTGCGCATGCGCGAATGCAATCAAAATATAATATGCATAATGTATTAGCTAAGTATATAGAGCAACTTTTGTGAAAGTCTCAAAATCATAGCTTCAAAATTCTGAAAATTATCGTAGATAGAATAAGCTCGAAGTCCGTTGTTCCCAAAAAGAAGCAAAAAGATGAGGGGTTGTATCAAATATCTGTTGATTAGTGCCAAGATAGCGTACACAATATTGCACGTACTACTATATTTGGATACAACCCCTCATCTTTTTGCTTCCTTTTGGGAACAACGGATTTCGAGCTTATTCTATCGACGATAATTTTCAGAATTTTCAAGCTATGATTTTGAGACTTTCACAAAAGTCGCTCTATATACTTAGCTAATACATTATGCATATTATATTTTAATTGCATTCGCGCACATTTTTTAGTAAGCCTGCTCATTTTTCATCCAGTTTTTATTATTATTTAATTCTGATTGCAGAGTATTGTGTACAATGTTGTTTGTCATATTTTCGGTAAAGAACTTTTTTTTACATTAAGAACTTTCAAATTATATGCAAAAAACTTGGCGAAATTTGAGACTGTTTTTATAAAAACCTTAATTTCTCTACGAGTATACATGCTATCCTCATAATAATGAACACAGTATGTTACAATAAGCCACTTATTAACAATCTCGAGTTTGAACGTTTTTGCTACATTAGTTTTTACAGGGTTATCCAAAAGATATTCGTTATTTTTCAATTTGTTGACGGTCTCTTATGGGGTTTCGGGAAAAAAAATCTTCGCTGAAATATATGACCTAAACTATACTGTTTACACACCTGCAGTTTCAGATTAATTCTTCATGTATTTTTCTAGATATTTAACAAAACGTCTAAAATCGCAAGTGACCGGTCACCTTGGGCCATATAGTGTATATACAATACTAAAGAATAACAAGAGTGAGATGCCCCTGCCATCCCACTAATGACCACCAAAAGAAAATATAATATATACAACTCTATTGTAAAGAGCATATGGTTATATAAAGCAGAAGGATGGAGAATTATGGAGATAGAAAGAAAGAAATTAGCGGCAGTAGAATTGGATGCCCTAAGAAGATCATGCAGGTTATCAAGAATAGAAAAAATAAAAAATGAAAGAATAAAGGAAATGATGAAAATTAAGGGAACCATATTAGATGACAATCAAAAAAAGCAATTAATCTGGCATGGTCATGTTAAAAAAATGAACGATGATACCCAAAATCACATACAATTATAAAACAAATAAAAAAAGGAAACGGGGAAGACCACGAAAGAACTGGGTGGGTGATTTTGCAAAGACAATGAGGGATAGAGGACTGGAGGAGGAATGGACCCTTGAGCGAAAAAAAATGGAAAAGGACTGTTGTAGATTCTTCGGATGGCGGCATCTTACGCCACAAACTGAGTTTATGTATATATAAATTACCAACTGTCATGATTATGGTCTAGAATTGCATGTTTGCCGATTCAAGCACAAAGGTGTATGATACGGTTGCTTATTTGCATCAACATATTGACATGTCCAAAAAATGTTTTAAATTTTAAGAATTTAAAAATTGCCTCCGACATTAAATTGTTTTAACCCTTTGTCTACTGCATTATGATTTACTGCAAGGTTTTTCATGTTCTTTCGCATCTCCACATATGTAATATATGAATTTACATATGCCATTTCTAGCATAGCAAAAACGAGCCGGTGCCACAACTTTTTCAATTTCCTATAAAAAATAACAATGAAACAGAAAAGAAATATCGGGGAAATCATTACTACACTACATTTTAGTAATTACATTTTAAAGCAGATGAAAACGATGGATAACTACACAGACGAAAAGTAAACAAGAAGTTTTTCTCTAACGCCCAGTGTGCTGACTGTACTTACAAGTACCACCGAGTAATTCAACTGTTAAATCATATACGTACACCGTTCAACTAAAATAGCTAGTCCAACTGTACTCTAAGATCATAATGAACACATAAAAAAAATCCAACACTTATCTTATATCCTTTACTGTGTTTGCAGCAATAAAAAGACGAGCATGACAATTTGTACAAGATGTCGGTACAAAACCCATCGTCTACGTCAAAGATAGCCTCCTTCCTATCTAAAATAGCAAACCTAGAACTACTGCTGCCATGTCCCCGTATAAAGTGAAGTTAAAAGAGTGTTTTTTGCAAAGTACCATTAGAATATTAGTAATATTCCCTATGGGATGAATGTTTAAAGTGAGTGGTACCAGGTGTCCTAAGAAGGACTGACTGATTTTAAAAATCAATAACTTGCAAACGGTGACAGATCTTTAAAAAATTCTTGCAGGAGGGTTATGCATAAGGTCAAAAGTTTTTTCACAGTGATTTTCGATTTTAGTTCAAATTATGAACAATAGATGGCGCTGCAACCAATAGACGCTAAATACAGGCTTGATTTTTTGTCTTTTCTCTTCATCCATGCGGAAAAAGGAGATGAAAATGTATTGAGTGGGCGCGAAAGTACCAAAAATCGAGCCTGAATTTAGCGTCTATTTTTCGCAGCGCCATCTATTGTTTGTAATTCGAACTAAAATCGAAAATCACTGAAAAAAACTTTTGACCTTATGCATAACCCTCCTGCAAGAATTTTTTAAATATCTGTCACCGTTTGCAAGTTATTCATTTTTAAAATCAGTCAGTCCTTTTTAGGACACCTGGTACTTATAAGTACCGTCAGTAGATAAAGGGTAAAATCGAAAGATTTAGGTAAATAGCTGTTGAAAAAAAGATTTAAGTAAATACTGGGTAGGGAATATCTGAGGAAAAAAAGTAGTGAATAATTTGTGTTTAAATTTTGCCTTAGTTTGATTTAGATTTAGGATATAACAATGTAAGTTAAGATAAGAGGTTCGCCTGTGAGGACTTCAACATTCGTCTTTTCGATGGTATGCACGCATCATAAATATTTTCTAAGGAATGAGAAATAATATAAAAGAATATTTCATGTTACATTTCTTCGGAATTTTTTCAAGAAATGGGAAGAGCACAAAAGAAAAAAACAAAACAAATATTCTGTTTCCGCAAACAAAACATTATGATAAAAAGAAAGGTCTTTAAGCTTTAAACTATGGGCAAAGGGAAAAGAATTTCAAATTCTGAACTAAGTTTCACATTATAGGTCTTTGCGCCGCACTTTTATTTGAGACGGATTTAAATTCAGTAATATTGGTTCTCGGGAGGTGGGGGGGGGGGGGGGGGATTTTCTACAATATTTTTTTGTTTTCATTGTTTTGGGTGATTCCTTTTGAAGTTAAGGCTGTTCTCAAATCCAAAAGTGCTACTTCCTGACGCATTTTTACTTTCTTCTATCTTCAATAGAAGAAAATATTGTAATCGCAATTTTTTCGACTTCCGGTTTTCGACGGATTTATACGTTTTAGAGGTCAGAGGTCCCAAAAAACATGTTTATGTCTGTCTGTCTGTTCGTGTGTCCGTATGTCTGTCGCCATTGTACCATCAAAAAGTGTATGAAGTTATGCATAGAATTCAACCAATTTTTTTTAACCAATTTTTTTTTTAAGTTTTTGGCTATGGCAAGCAGGTCCTTCATTAATTTGGAAAATATCCGCCGGAAGGGAGCGCTGTAATAGAGATTTTAAGGCATCGAAAAGTGTATGAAGTTATGCATAAAATTAAACCAAATTTTTTGTGTAGGTTTTTGGTCATGGCAAGATGCTTCTCCCTGAATTTTGAAAAATTACGCCAATAGGGGCGCTGTTACAGCGATTTTTGTGCAGTTTTAAACATTGTACAGTCGTGGAAAAAAAAAAGTAAACACCCCTACTAACTCCTCAACAAATTATCGTAGAAGAAAGTTACTGGTACCGAACGAATGGAAATAAAGTCTACTTTTAAATGACGTATATAAAATTTGCTTAGGGGGCCATCTACATATTAAAACGAATCCAAACTTCATTTTTTTTTTAATGGCAATACCAAATTTTAATGAGATATTTAAAATCTGTGGTTCAAATTATGCCCAGACACCAAATTTAAAGTTATTTGAATGATAAGTTTTTGAATTGTAAACATTCAAAATTTAGTGCTTCTAATGTTGAATTACATTTTCATATTTTTATTTATAACTTCTGAAATTATGATCCTAATGTTCTAATTTTTTGTGTAGCAATAATACTAATATACCCAAACATAAATACGTTGAATTTGCAATTTTTATAATTTTCTGATATGAATTATGAATTATGAAATTAATATTAAAAAAATTATGAACTGCAACTTACAATTTTTTTGATCGATTCAGATTTATTAAGTCCTGCTTTATGGGAATCCAAAGTTTCACATTTTTCTACCGAGTAGTTTTCAAATTATGCTTAAAAAACGGCAAAATGAGGTTTTAAGGGGCCGTCTATGATAGAAGTGACTAAATATTTCGAACTTTCTTACGCTATCCTGTAATCTAACAGGCTTAATTGACTGCTTAAGGTGCCTTGATCAAGAAGGGAGCTCTCTCGGTCAACAATGGAATACCGAACTTCAATTTGGATACAGCCCTTAAAATACGCTCGTTTTAAAATAATTAATTTCTCGGAAACTTATGTACGAATTGCGTAAAAATTTGTTTTTAGACTAAATGAAGGGTGTAGAGTTCATTTATGCTGTCGGAATTGTGTACTGCTATTGAAAAAAATAAAGTTATGGTTCGGTTTAATATGTAGATGGTCCCCTAAGCAAATTTTATATACGTAATTTAAAAGTAGACTTTATATCCAATCGTTCGGTACCAGTAGCTTTCTTCTACGATAATTTGTTGAGGAGTTAGTAGGGGGTGTTTACTTTTTTTTTTCCACGACTGTACTTTTGAAAAGTGTATGAAGTTATGCATAGAATTAAACCAAAATTTTTATGTATATTTTTGGCCATGGCAAGACGTTGAGGCTGAATTTCGAAATATTCCGCCGAAAGAGGGCACTAAAATAGCGATTTTTGTGTAATTTTCTTGATTTTTCGTCGGCTGATGGAGCGACGGGAACTTCCCATCCTGATAACCCGGCGATTCGCGAACAGCTGATATACAACAGAAAAACGGAAAACTATTGATTTTAATAAATATTATGATCGAGATTAACTCGTTTTTACTTCGATAAATTCACTGAAGCAGAAATTTAAGATGAAAGTCAAAGTTGATATAGTATTGAACTAATAAAAATGAAATATTGACATTTGTAATCACATTTTGAAATATTAAAATATATGAGATAGAAGAAAGTTTTGGTATTGGCACATCCAACTAGTTAAATTAATTTTTGTTCGAAAACGCATGAAATTGTCATTCAGAAACTACGTAATCGAAAGACGTTTCCCAGTTTTTGGTAAACGTAAAAGATCTTTCAGACAATACTGCCAAAGTGGGCCCTTAGAACAGAATTTCCGACAAGACGCCACGAGAAAGGAAAAAAGACAGTCGCCACGCTACCACAATAGCTTATAACTCGATAATTTATTTATATAAAAAAATGAAAAAATTATTTCGATTTCAAATCGGTGCACTAGTCAGCCCTGCCAATTGTATGCCTTTATGTTTAAAAATGAGTTGGAAATTGCACTTCAAACTTGGCAAATGAGGTGCGTTCGTACTATAACTAGTTTTATAAATATTTTTTGCACCCCATAGTGTATTGAATATATATTTTAGTGCACTTCATAAGTGCATATCCATTTTTTTCTGATCTAAAAGCTGTAACATCATTAAAATGAGCTTGCAATAATTTTTCCCCATTGGCTGTAATGTAACGAAAAACTTTTGATTGTCCCTGTAATGAGACTATACATCCGATTTTGATAAAATTTGGAATGACTCGACAAAATTTTGCAACAATTATATATTTAAAATTTCAGGCCATTCTGTTGGGTAGTTTTTGCTCTGTTATATGCGGACGGACAGACTGACGAACGACGACTATAGGTGCTACGTATTTATATCATTACTAACGCACCTAATGTGTCAGAAAATGTATCAGAAAGTTTCGCGTTGTTGAAAGGAGATTTGAGCATTGCCTTGAAAGAAAATTATAAATAATTAAGTTATCTCATTTATAAATATCTAAGCTATGAAATATGATTGTATGTATGTTACGCATACTACACTGTAAAAAAAAAGTCCTTCCGGCCAGTGCCGGGAGGAAGAGGTAGCTTACATAATTCTTATTTTAAAAAAGCCAACTTATATCATGCAAACACACGAAGCTCAATTTGGTGGAAACCGAATATAGGAGATTCAGTACTAATTTTTATCAATATAATGAATGAGAATTTCGCGAAATTAGTCAGCTTTATCCAAGCTGCTTTTCTTTAAAGTAACTTATATTTGGCTGCCAAATTCGGCAATTTCTTAAAGTGCCTGTCATTTTAAGACAGCATGGTGGATGAGGCTAAGCAGTGAACTTGGTCGAGACCTTAGTAATTGCTGTGCACATGCTCACTCACATCGGAATCGGTTAATATATAGGAGTGCTGTCGCATGCAAAAAATCAGATTTTTCAAAATGTCACCCACAATAGAAATTGAAACTGCTATATCTGAGCCATTTTTTAAGGACAAACAACAAATGCTCCTGAATCCTTATATCAAGATCAAATACTTAAGAAAGAAACCTTTTTCAATTTCTAATTTTTTTGCACCTCACTTTAAATATATATATATTTTTTAATTTAATGGCCGCCATTTTGAAACAAGATGGCTGATGAATCTGGCCAGCGAACTTGGTCGAGGTGTTGATGTATACTATCCACATGCCTTCTTACATCAAAATAGGCGAATACGTGTGTTATCGCGTGACAAATACAAGATCGTTTCAAAATGTTAGCCATGCTAGAAATTCAAAGTGCTATAAATCAACCATTTTTTAAGATATCAACAAAAGAACAAATTTTCAGAAACAAAAACTGCTCCGGAATCTTTGTATCAAGGCCAAACACATAAAAAAAATCTTTTTCATTTTCCAGTTTTTTAATACCTCATTTTGAATTTTAAATTTAATTTTTTTAAATGGCAACCCTTTTGAAACAAGATGGCGAATGAAGCTGGCCAACGAACTCGGCCGAGACATTGGTATGTACTATGTACAGACCAAGTTACATCCAAATAGGTTCATAAATACGCCTGTTATCGCGTGACAAAAATCAGGTCGTTTTAAAATGTCAGCCACAAGAGAAATTCAAAATGCTATTACTCAGCCATTTTTTTTTAGATATAGACGAAAGAAAAACTGTTCCGGAATCTTTGTGTTAAGGTCAAACACATACAAAAAAAATCTTTTTCATTTTCCAATTTTTTGGTATCTCATTTAAATTTTTTTAAATGGCCGCCATTTTGAAACAAGATGGCGGGTGAGGCTGGCCAACGAACTCGGTCGAGAGATTTGTATGTACTATGTACACACCAAGGTACATCCAAGTCGGTTCATAAATACGCCTGTTATTACGTGAGAAAAATCAGGACGTTTCAAAATGTCAGCCACAAGAGAAATTCAAAATGCTATTACTCAGCCATTTTTTTTTAGATATAGACGAAAGAAAAACTGTTCCGGAATCTTTGTATTAAGGTCAGAAACATACAAAAAAATTCTTTTTCATTTTCCAATTTTTTGGTATCTCATTTAATTTATTTTATTTTTTAATTTTTTTAAATGGCCGCCATTTTGAAACAAGATGGCGGATGAAGCTGGCCAACGAACTCGGTCGAGATATTTGTATGTACTATGTACACACCAAGGTACATCCAAGTCGGTTCATAAATACGCCTTTTATCGCGTGACAAAATTCAGGACGTTTCATAATGTCAGCCACGCTAAAAATTCAAAATGCTATAACTCAGCCTTTTTTTAAGATATAGACGAAACAAAAACTGCTCCGGAATCTTTGTATAAAGGTCAAATACATAAGAAAAAAATATTTTTCCATTTTTAATTTTTTGGTACCACATTTCAAGTTTTAAATTTTTTTAAAAATTTTAAATGGCCGCCATTTTGAAACAAAACGGCGGATGAAGCTGGCCAACGAACTCGGTCGAGACATTGGTATGTACTATGTACACACCGAATTACATCGAAATCGGTTCATAATTACGGGAGTTACAGTGTGACATAGGTCAGATATATATATATATATATATATATATATATATATCAATTTTGAACGGAGTGTGGTTTTGGGGTCTGGGGGTCATGATCGATGAAAATATACCAAAATTTTTTGAAATCGCTTTCCTCCGAACGGCTGCAATAGGTAGCTTTTTTGTAAAGAAAGCTACCTAAAAACGACATTTTTACAGTACAAAGTACTGTTCATCTCGCGCACAAACTCGATCACAGTGAATGTGCTGTATCTTTCTTTGGTTTCTTGACTGTTTAACCATGAAAAATACAGTAATTGCGTAAAATTAACAGCACAATGTACTGCCAATTTGGACGCCAGCAGTTTGTGCTGGCGTCCAAATTGAAAAAAATTGCCAGTACATTGTGCAGTTAATTTTACGCAACTACTGTATTTTTCATGTTTAAATAGTCAGGAAACCAAAGAAAGATACAGCACATTCACTGTGATCGAGTTTGTGCTGACCAATTTACAGTGGTTTTTTTTACAGTGTATATTACTCTTAGAAAATGAACTAATTCAAAGCTGTGCTTGAGGCTATATCGTCTATATTATAATAGTCCAAGTCATGTGTCCGTGACAAAAAATGGCAGACTGACCGCTTCCTTTTTCATATGCAATGCGGACATTTTTAATCAAAATTATTTTTTCGAATAAAACTACATATCGCTCACCCACAAGAAGAGTGACACATCTCGCAAAAATTCATTTTGTGTTTTATTCCACTAGGTCTGTCATAGGTGTGTCTTGCTCCACAGACAGTTTCATAAGCGTAGTTATGCGGAAAATTCCTTTATTACTCTATATGTTCATTTGTGACCACAGAAGAGGAGGTGGATTTTGTGGGGAGGTAAAATTACTCAACCCTCCAAACCTCATCCTACGCGTCTTCATTCTTAAAGGTTTTACGCTTTTATGCACGTTTTTATTCCTGCATCCAGAGCTAAATGCTGCAATTTCCTCTTATAGTACAATGATGCAAATTTTCTTTTGCCTCTCCTATGAAATTTTACTTTTGTCGACATGTGTCACTTTTCTTGCTGTGAGCAATATGTTGTCATGATCTCAAAGAGGTATTTTTATGTTAGCCGGGCGCAAATCTCGCCAATGGTATTTTTTAACTCGCCAGTAGAATTTTTTTATTTTTCGCGCGTTAAATTAAAACAATGCCTTGGTGTTGACATTAAATGTCTTATTTTATGGTAATTATTCATCATTTTTCTTTTCCTTTTCTTTTCTTTTTAAAAAAAAAGATGGAATAAGTAAAAGTCATGAATTTTAAATGTTTCAGTTTTAAATTAAAGTTATGTATTTTAAATATAGCAAATCAAAGAAAGTTTTATGCTGCATGTTTTCAAAAATTTCTTAAGTGTATATAGAGAGAGGAAATAAACAAACGGTAAAAGAAATTGCTCCGTTTCCACAAATAGAACATTATGGTAAAAATAAAACTCTTTATGTATTAAAATATGAAAGTTCGGAGAGGAATTTCAAATGTTTGGAATTTTCTCTGAACAAATGTTTACAATAAACTTCTTCACGCTGTATTTGACAGGTCGAATTTAAACTTGGGAGTATTTGTTCCCTGTAGGATATATTTTTCAAAGCGTTTTCATTTTCAATGTTTAAACATTTCTATTTGCAGTATGGAGGAATTCAATACTATACGGGAAGGCATCTCATTTATAAATATTATGTCTATAGTGGGAAAGAATAATAATTTTTTTTTTCCGAATTAAATACAGTCGGAAACATGTGGTGGACCATATGCTTGAACTCATTTTCCTTAAAACAGTTTCCGTTTTCATTGAAGAATCAAAACGATCATAATACTAAATGCGGCCTATGTAATTAGTATGCTTACAATTTATTAAATTTTGAGCCAACTAATAGATAACTATACTGAAAAAATGAAAGTCTTCTTGATCGTGATTTAACTATCAACAAGGCAGTACTTAATTTGAGGTGGACTCTTTTTTTTTTTCCACCGAAATTTAGTATTAGTCGGTACTTTCGGAAAAAAAAAATTTAATTAATTTTTTTTCGCAATAACGTATCAAATAAGCATACGTTCTTATTAAGAAACTCGCTGACCTGCCCGGTATTGCCCGTCCCGTGATGAATGACCCTCAAATTAAGCTCAAATTTGTATGATTTTATATCTAAGACTTCATTTTATCTGAATTTAGATTTTTTAATGAAAATATATTGAATCCAAAGTATATGCTATTTCGTATTTTATTTTCTGCGTAATTTGATTTTTGGAGTCTATGGGCACCGAAAGCGAATGAAATCGCGACGAAACGCTCAGGTATTTACTGATTTCGTCGAAATTTCACTTACAGTGAAATACGTTTAACACGAAAACGCTTAACATGAAAAATCGGTTAACACGAAATGATATAGCGGTCCGTACAGTATACTGTGCAGTTTAATACATTTTTTTTTCCTTTAAGACGAAACAATTTCGTTTTCAATCTAGTTAGTTTGAGTTGAAATTGGTGAATTTTGTATTAAAACCACTGAATTTTTGAGGTAAATCAGTGAATTTTGCTTTTTTTTTGTAAAATAGCTTATGTTTTATTAGCACAATTACTGAGAAACAATTACTACGAAAACAAACTGCTATTTCGCTTCCAATGAAGATGATGCTGCTTAATGCAGTTGATGGAAAAGAAGAACGAAAAACAGAAATCTGCAAAGAGTTTGGCATTGCCAATTCTACTTTGTCAACATTAATAAAGGGCAGGGATCCCATTACGTTAATATTTGAGCGCAGTATGTTTAAGCCAGAGAGAAAACGTATGAGAACCGCTAAGCACGAAGATTTAGAGACAGCTTTGCTTATTTGATTCAAAGAAGCTAGATCTCAGAATGCTGAAAAATACACTCAAGAAAAAGGTATCTGATATTTCCTCCCAAAACAATATATTTTTTACTTGCTTTTTATCCTAATGGATGCAACTTACTAGTAGTTTAAAAAGATACTGAAAAAAATTTGACGACGTCTGTCGAAGTTCTCTCTTAGTCCGCACAACTTTGAAGAAATTCCGTTCTATTTATATGCTGCCACCCCCGATATGATTACGTGATATCGGTCACGCACTGAGAGGATTGTTTAAATGAAAACCAACGCTTTCAATTAACTAATTTAACAATTTATTTACACAACACCAAACACTATTTACACTTAAAACTCGGATGTAGGTGTTCCGGTTCAACATTAAATTAAATACAGTAAATGCTGGCTGTGTACTGTTAAAACTACGTTATCTCACTCTCACTCTATACACGTTAAATAAGCTTTACCGGAGATCAATCTCAATCTCCCAACACATGTGCTATAAGCCTAAGCTCTCCGAGCCTCTCTCAACCTTACGCTCTCTCTCAGAGCGATCCCAGGAACTACCCTTGCGCTTGGCACTCCAGCCTTCAACTCAACCCTACGCTCTTATCTAAGAGCTATACGCAGGAACTACTGTCCACCCTGCGATCTCGGCTCCAACTGACTGTCTCAGCAGAAGAGCCTGCCCCTAGCAACCTTCTGCCTTTTCTCAATCTAACCCCCTCGGGGTTTTCTACCTGGCTCGCATTCCAAGCTCTTTTCTTCGTTCCTGGAATGCCTTTGTCTCCCCATCTTCCACAGATATCTCAAAAGGTTGCGCAACCCCTCTCCAACTATCTTTCTTCCCCTTCATTCTATCTATACATTTTCACCGGCTTAGATCCAGTTTTAGACAAGGAAAGGATGTTATTTTGAAATTTCAGTACACAGACCATACAATATGTAATATATTAAGACAAAATAATATAGAACCCCAGTTCTAATAGCAGATGTTTCTCAGAACCTAACAACGTCGAAAATATTAGTGAGTTTTGTTCTTTTTTTTTTACGAATCTTTTAAAGCGAAATTCTTTTAGCACGAAACAAATTTTCGACCCCCTCAGTTTCGTGTTAAACGTATTTCACTGTATTTTATTTTGTAAAAAATATTTCTACCCGCTCAAAATTTTTGTAGGTGATGTAAATCTGATAAATTGATATGTTCTAAAGAGAATGTGTTAAAATTCGGACGCTTACTTACTTTTACCGTAGAAAATATCGTCTTCGTTAGTCGCTTAGTGACCTGCGTTCGCATCTGTATTTAAAAGGTTTAAATTTCATATACAGGGTGGTTTAAAAGGTCATGTCCAAACGGCACGTGTGGGTGTGTCAGGTCATGAGGAGAAAGAATTACAAATGGAACTGGGGATCGGAAAAGCGATCGTGACGGTGCAATTGCATCGTGACCGTGACGCAAAGAAAAAATTACAAACGGTGTAAGAAGACCATTATTTTACAAAAAAATTAATCGAAGTACAAAATACAAATGAAAAATGTTACAACTCACAACAAGCGCTCAAAATGCGCCCCATTAAACTTGATGTATGCTTCACATCGGCAGCGCATGGAATCGCGAACACGTTCCAATTGGCCAGGAGTCTCCTGGACACGTGCCGCCGCTTCAGCGATCCGTGCCATGAGGTCCATGGCCGATGGAGCGGGTGTCTCGTGCACCAGAGACTTAAGATATCCCCAGAGGCGAAATCCGGCGGGGGGGGGGGGGTGCGGTATGTCCGGGGATCGCGGTGGCCACGGTACAGGGCCGATTGGAACGAGTTCGCTATTCTATGCGGCGCCGATGTGAACCATGCACCACGGCTGATGGGGCATATCTTGAGCACTTGTTATGAGTTGTAACATTTTTCATTTGTATTTTTTTCTTAGATTAAGGTTTTTGTAAAATAAAGGTCGTTTTACACCGTTTGTTATCGTTTCTTTTGCGTCACGGTTACGATGCCATTGCACCGTCACGATCGCATTTCCGCCACCCCAGTTCCTATGTAATTCTTGCTCCTCATCACCTGACACACCCACACGTGCCGTTTGTACATGATCGTTGAACCACCCTGTATTTTAAAACTGATTGAACAATCGATTAGAAGAAGGTTTCAGCTTTAAGAACATATTTTTGGTTTGTCGGTACCTTTAAAATTGCATCCTGGGGAGGCGTTGCAATAAGAGAGAAAACTTTTCGATAGAGCGTATTAGCAGCGTAGTGTATTTTTTAAAAAACGTTTGTAAGATTTTCTCAAATAAAATATATCATAGAAATTTAAGTAAGTAGGTTTTAATTAATGTAGAAATATTGAGCTTCCATTCGAGGCTTAAGGGTGTTCTCAAATCCAAAAGGGCAACTTCCTGACATAAGTTTTAATTTATTTTTGTTCGAAAATGCATGAAACTAGCTAGTGTTGTTATTCAAAAACTATGTCATCGAGCTGTTTTTTCCTTTTTTTTTTTTTTCTTTTTTTTGAAAACGCATTAGATCTTTCAGAATATAATGTCAAAGTGGACGTTTTGAACCGAATTTCTGCGCGAAAGTAGAAAAATCACTCAAGAGCGGGCAAAAAACGGGTTTATCACTTGATTGAAATTGCTTATAACAAATGGGTAATTGATTGATCAAAAAATGGAAAAAACAGTTCAATTCCAAATCACTTCCATGGCCAGGCTTTCCAATTGTAGACCTTTCCGTTAAAAAATGAATTTGTAAATGTGTCAAAACGTTTTGCGTTTGTTGAGCAGAGCAGTTAAGAACAGTCTTAAAGATTACACAGTAAATTAGGATAAGGATCAATAGATTACTTATTGA
The DNA here is from genome assembly GCA_963932465.1 of Maratus speciosus. Lineage (NCBI taxonomy): Eukaryota > Metazoa > Arthropoda > Arachnida > Araneae > Salticidae > Maratus > Maratus speciosus. Next base: position 233,292,700 of record OZ010798.1, on the reverse strand, counting down.
GTTATAAGCGATTATGGTCACGTGACAAATACTATTTTCGCCCTTCACGGACTGGTTTTTCAGCTTTCTTCGGGAACTTCGGTTCAAAACGTCATCTTTGATACTATTTTCTGAAAAATCTATTGCGTTTGCAAAAAAAAAAAAAAAAAAAAAAAAAAAAAACGGAAAAAATAGCTCGATTACATAGTTTCTGAACAACAACACCTGCTAGTTTCATGCATTTCCGAACAAAAATAAATTAAAACTTATGTCAGAAAGTTTCCCTTTTGGATTTGAGAACAGCCTTAAACATAAGTATGTGGTATACTTTAAAAAGTGGCTATGTGGGGATGCTTGACCTAATCAAAGTGTGTGTGTGTGTGTGTGTGGGGGGGGGGTGATCAGATGGTCAAAACTCCTCAATTAAGCGTTTTTGGAAATATTTTTATTACACATTGTACATAATGAAGGGTAAGTGGTTATGTTTCTAAAATAATGTAAATTTATTCTGTAAAGTATTCTGTGCAGTAAAATGAAGTGATAGAAAGAAAAATGTTTAAAACTGATTGAATGAAGATGAGAAAAATTGCTTTATCAAACAAGAAAACATTTAAATTGAAATATAAATTGGAAAGTTGATAGGATTTATTTCATTTACATAGTATCCATAGTAGGTAAATATCAAGAATGAAAAAGTTTAAAATGGATGATAGCAGCAGCCATAAGAAATGTTAGGTATTCATTCCTCTGCAAAAGAACATAACATTGATCAAAACACTTTAGTAGACGAATTTCATTAAGATGAGCACAATGAGATGAAGCCAAACTACGTGGCAACGAGTGTTGCCTAGTCCACTGTCACAAAAAGGGGGTGTTTAAAACAGAAATTTTCTCCTGTGCCTTGAATTCCATCTAAGCAGGTTTGTTCACACATCACATTTCCCAATTTTGTTTTAACAACAATCAAAACTTGCAGCATAAAGTTATTGTGCCTTTTCTTAAACTGATTTTATTTCCCTTAACAAATATTTCAATATAAAATAAAATGGGTCAAGCCTCCCATATGTGGGGAGCCTTGACCCATTATTTTCTCATGTTTAAAATTAATCCTTTTCAAGTTTCTTACATAGTACACTTATAACGCAATTTTATTTTGATAACCGATTGTATTACGAATAAAATGATATATGAAACTTTATTCTAAGTTCAATATTTAAAAAAAGAAAAAATCATTTTGTAAAAAATGGGTCGACCCTCACTGTAGTCTCCCCTATCTCATTTCATTGTGTGAACGAAATGAAATTGCTTAATAATACATTCTGTTATGCTGGAAAGTGCTTTATAATGTATGCCTCATGCATGATTTTTTTTCTTGTTTAACCTATACAAAAAATATCAAAAGGAAATTTTTGTTAGGATAGAAAAAAAGTGTAGCAACAAAGTGCAATAATAATAATAATAATAATAATAATAATAATAATAATTGAAAAGGAAGGACCATCACATTTTTCCTTTTTATTCGACAATAAATTCTAAATTATTTCATGCGAAGTGTTTCAAAAACCCTCTTTTCGATAACTGTTCTTTTACCGATGCTTTTGCAAAACATCGTGAATAATTTCAAAATAAACAAAGAGGTAAAAAATTCCTCATATGTTGAAAGAAATTCAAAAGTATAGAAGCAAGCAATAAACAAAACCGAAATATTTTTTGATCCCACATAGAAAACATTGTGATAAAAATAAAATCTTTAAATATTAAATTATGGGAAACAGAAGAACACAAAGTTCTCGGAGTTTTTCCTGAGAAAAATTCTAAATAAACATAATACGTAAAATTTCTCCATGCTGATTTTTGTGTGTTTGATTTAAACTAGGGGATATTGATTTATTGCATCCTATATTTATTTTTAGATGTTTCATCTTTCGTGTTTATTTAAAATATATTAAACCTTCCTTAATCTGGACTAATTGTAGCTTTAGACAGGCCGGATTAAAAATATGATTAATTAAATGAGTTAAAATATAGATAAACACCTTGTAGATTTAGGTAAATTTTAAATAACGCAAACGATAAATTAAAATAAATCAGTATTTAACTTACATGATACAGTAAAATCTGTCTAAGGCGAAATCGATCGGGAACGATAAAACTTTCCGTCGTAGACAATATTCCGCCTTATGCAAATCCGTAAAAACGAAAAAAAAAAAATATCGCGTATTTAAAAAAAAATGTTTAAAAAGAGGGTAATCACTTCTAAGCGTATGCTTTTTTTTTTTCCTTAATAGAGAGAGAGTTTTAAGTACGAAATTTTGCATTTTATGAATTTAATGAATATAAAAGACAAAAATGTGCACATTTTTATTTGTTCAATCGACATTTTCCTTTTATTTACGATTGTTTAAAGTTATTTACACAGATAAAGTCTTATTTTTCTCAGCGAAATGGATACATACCGAATACTGGATAAAATTAAATTATGATATTTTAATTTATTTTTTTCCATTATTCTAATAATTTACAAAAATTATGATTTTTAAAAATTTGATTTTTAAATTTTGAATGCATAACTTTTTTTAAAATCTCGTAGTATTTACTGTTAGAATATCGGCCTATATATATATATATTATTATAAGGGTAATGGGAAAAATAAAAATGCATATTTTATTGTTTTGTACCATAAAATAGTAGAAATTTATTTGGGTTAAAAATTATAAATGAAAAATAAATTTTGTCGAGTGAACAAATACAAACTATATATTTTCTTTTCCTTTTCATTAAATCCGCAAAAATTCGAAATTTCATAATTAAAATTCTCTCTCTATACACAAATGAATGCGTAAAAATATGTTTTTATTAATTATTTGTATTTCATATGTATTTATTTATAGATATTTGATCTATCGATCACTTTTAAAGTTTTATATGCCGGATGCTTTTCATTTTTAAAATATCCTTTTTTCCGTCTTATACAAAAATTTGCTTTTGGCGGGACCTTAAAAACCTTTCCGTTTCTGCGTTAGGCAGATTCCAGCTTATGGAGCACATATTAATGTTATTTTCTATGGATTCGCCGGGACTTGAAAATCTTTCCGTGGTAGACAAATTTCCAGCTTACACAGAGTCCGCCTTAGACAGATTGTACTGTATTTAAATGCTACAATATAACTTTAGAGCTCATATCTTAAACTATTTTTGGGGTACCCAGAGGGGATGGAGGGGGCGAGGGGTTATAAATACCACTATTTTTGAACAGTATTTTTTTGGTTTCTTTAATCTCAGTTTTCTGCGATTAAGTAAAGTAAAATTTTCTATTCGAAGATTGTTATAACCATAAACTTCCCTGTGGGTACGCCACTGTGAACTAGTAAGTCACACAAGTGGTTCAAACCTTACTATAATGTCCAGTTATATTTAAATTTTTTTAATTTGTGTTTGTTCATGCTTTATTTTTTACTTACTTATATACTTTCAAGGGTTGTCCGGATTAAACGAAAATCGGATTAATTTTGTCCGAATTAATGAGATTTACTGTACTGAGAAATATCCAACTACTAAAATAATATTTTTCGTGAATAATTACTATTTCATTTGAAAAATCCTTAGAAAAAAAATCTTGACCTAGTATCATTGACTTATATTATAGACGTTGAATTTCCATTAGAAATATTTAGAGATTATTAAAATTACCATATACAAATTTGCATTATATTATAATGTAATCCAACTGCGGAAGAATCAACAGCGTTAGATTTCAAAAGATCCTGTATGCGTAATGGGAAAACTGTTAAAATATTAGGCAAATTTTCAGTGAAACATGAATATTGGGGAAATAATTGCATCAATCGAACAAAATTTCGAATTTAAAGAAACAATGTTGAAGGAGTAGTATTATATTTATTAGTAGTATAATCCAACTAATATGGAAATATCGGCTTTGTCTTAGCCTTTTCACAGTACAAAACAAATATTCGAGACATATTGGCATTATTACATTATAGAAATTTACAATTTTATTTAAATATTCCTGAAGTATTTATGTAAATACTTACACTACAAATAATGGAAACATTTTTCAAGAAACTACCAAGTAAAAATAAATAAATAAATAAGAAATTAAACGTGTTTTAATTTTAAATGTAACCCATTGCAGTAAAAAAATAAACGTCTTTGGTTGTAGAAAAGTAATTTCATATTCTTGTTGTTTTTTCAAAGAAAATTCTAACAAGGAAGGTCTCCTTACTGGGCATACTTAGAATATTTTGGAAAAAATACCAATTAAACTACTCATATATGTAATAAAGGATCTGTTAAATTTAGCGGCGGAATTACAGTAGAAGGTCTGTAAAAAAATAAAATACTTCCGAGTATTTGGCGCAAAAAGATGAAAGCGTTACGCGATTTGGCGAGCAGTACTTTTCCTCGCCAAAAGCAAACGATTTTAATGCACCTGAAAATTGTTTGTTAATTGATTTTTAGAATGCGTGTAAAAAGTATTTAATGAATTTAAACATAAACAATGAGAGTTTAATAAATAGGTTTTTTTTCGTATTACATATTTATCTTGCTTGTTATTTAATTTTATTACTTTAAAAACAATTTCATATATAAAAAATTCTTTTATATATTTAAGAGTATTCCAAAATAAAGGCAATATTCATTTAACAGTTATTCATTTTAATATAAAAGAATTCGTCGCTTCCATAGCAACAAAATTGAATCGACAGTGCTCAATTGTACTTAATTTTGAGATATTGAAACAATTTTAATTTATTTTAATTTTGTTTTAATTCATAATTTTTTTGTTATTTAACTTTCATTATAAATATATATATACACATATATGACAAAAATATAGTTAAATCAAACTAAAACTGACAAAATTAAAGTTATTTACATTAAATTTATTTAAACAAGTTCAGTATGAAACATTTTTATTTTAAAGAGTATTCGCATAAAAAGCATTTTTTGAAATTTCATTTCATCGCCAACCGATGATAAATCGCCAAATAAACGAAATTTTCTATATTTTTTACGAACGTTCTATCGAGGTTCCGCCAATTTTTTTTTTAATAAAAATATATATCCACATGAGAAGATCACTCTGTAATTTTTTCAGATTTTTCTGAATATGCCCGTATGGAGACCTTCCTTGTAAGTAAGTATCGCAGAGGACAAGGAAAATAGGGGAGAGGGGAACACGATATGGAACTTAGGTTTCCAAGAATTTTCCCAAACTCAGTAAGTGGATTATAAAATGGTAATTGACAAGAAGCGCTTCTTACAATCCTTCTCTCTAACAAAAATATTGAGGTATAAATAATTATTTATTGCAGATAACAATAATTATCAATGTACTGTGCAACGACTTCAAAATAAAACCAACTGGTAGCCATAGGTCGATAAATGACAGCTAACTTAGAAAAAACAAAAAACAAAAAATTATTGTAAATAAGTAAAATGCTTTTCTTGATTAATTTAGATGTCTTCAAAGATCTGTATTTACAAACGAAAACTATTGATAAGAAAGAAACCCCATCACGAAAAAAACTAACTGTTTATCCAGTCTATTTGACAGGTGTTCATAAAGGGATCTAATCAAATATTTACCGATAACGAGAGAGATTTGTGATCAACAACTAAGCTGTAAAACAACAGATCCGGTCAACAATACCGCTCCAAACGTTTATCCAGGATGTAATATTGTGGAAAAAATAAAATAAAAAGAAATAGATTTTAAATAGTTTTAAAGAGATAGAATTATTTAAAATGAAATTGATTTTAATAGAAAAGAGAGGCTCGTGATTATAGTGGAAAATAAATACCGGGTGTCCTAAAAAGGACTGACTGATTTTAAAATTCAATAACTTGTAAACGGTGGCAGATATTTAAAAAATTCTTGCAGGAGGGTTATGCATAAGGTCAAAAGTTTTTTTACAGTGATTTTCAATTTTAGTTCGAATTACAAACAATAGATGGCGCTGCGATCAATAGACGCTAAATTCAGGCTCGCTTTTTGGTACTTCGTGGCCCGGATAACATATTTTCATCTCCTTTTTCCGCATGGAACAAGAGAAAGCACCAAAAATCGAGCCTGTATTTAGCGACTATTGCTTACAGCGCCATCTATTGTTTGTAATTCGAACTAAAATCGAAAATCACTGTAATAAAACTTTTGACCTTATGCATAAACCTCCTGCAAGAAATTTTTAAATATCTGTCACCGTTTACAAGTTATTGAATTTTAAAATCAGTCAGTCCTTTTTAGGACACCCGGTAAGTACATTGCATTATAAGAAAAGTAATCAACTAGATAAAATATGATGAATTCATCATGGATCATTACAGTATTCATATACCTGAAAAAGAACCCTAAAACAACATACCGAATTTTTCGATAAGATCGTAACCAAATGGTAAATAAAATGAAACATAAATAAACATGACAAGACAGATTGAATTAACATAAATCTTTTTATTATAATGATAATGATATTGTATTGAGAACTACCGATTCTGCGCAGAATTCACATCAATTTAACTTAAATTTAGAGAACAATATTACATCCATATGTGGAATCACTCTAAAATATTTACTGTTGCTATTATAGAAAATTACATAAATAAAACCTAAAATTGTGTTAAAAATTCTTTAAAAATGATAGTAAACAATAGTTCAAATATGCGAAAAATCCTATGTTTGGTACAAGTGACTTCCTCAATCGAAGTTTATAGTGTTTTCCGTACTGTTCCTAATTCAATAAAGAGTCTCACTTAAGAAAGTGATAAATTATAGTTCAGATATCTTTCTTTCAAATAAAGAAAAGTCGGAAACTTCTTTAGACTACAGGTCCATATATGATCTCTTCAAAGGTTTAATAAAGGATGGATACAATATTTCTTACCTTGATCAGAGGATATGGGTGCAAATAAACATCTTTCATTTCAGCGAAATGTAGATATTCGTAAATGATCATTTATAGGATGCCAAACGACGTTGATGAGAATTGATAAACCGACGTATCATCTCATTGGAGGTCATCGATTGGGATTGGCGATAACTCCTATTATTCGTGACCAAGCACTCCTTCTACTGTTTGCCAATGGCATTTGTTTCTCATGCTGTATCATGACACTTTGAATTTTGGAAGATTCCAACGGTCATCCATCTTCCATGTAACACATGCAGAGTATGGACGTTGTTCATCAGTAATCATCTTTATCTTTTCTTTAAAGGACTTTTCATATTGCGTAACTTGAATCATATTTATTTATTTATTTTGTTTAAAAAGAAAAAAAAACTTATGGTATTAAATAATCGGAACATAAGCTCTCCCCCGGGGTACTGATTTCAACAATACAGTACGCCGGCGGGGGCTATGCGTCCTTTCGACACGAAGTTACAACGGCAAGAGAGAGAGAGAGACGCTCCAGAAGGACGCTATCTCAAATCAAAAAACCGTTGAGCGCGCGAGTGACGGTGTTGCCACACAGAGAAGAGAAAAGATTCAAATTAAAGATCGTTATGTTCAAATTTTGAATTTAATATTTGAAAATTATAAAAGAAATATTTATTTTGGCTGAAATTATTAAAATTAAAATTAATTATTTTATTATTGATTTTAATTAAAGATCTTTTCCGTAGAATAAATAAAACTGTTTTAAAGTGAAATTTAACTGAAACTGAATTTTGAATAATTAATAATGATTAATTAATTAAATATTTTAAAGTTTCTAATTTAATATTTTAAAAGTTTCTATTACCTAACACAGGAGATGACCAAATTGACCTCCTAATCTGAATAAAAAATTACTGATTAAATTTTCTCAGTTTTTTTTTCTCTTTTTGATTTGCTTTTATGAGTTAAACATTTTCCGTTCAATTTTTTCAGGGGTCAATGGTGAGATGGGTCGGTTTGAATTCCCTACCTCTGCAGCCATCAAGGGTTTGGCCATTTAACCTCGTGCTTCCAACTCTGGAATGGCCCTCAGGACTCCACCAGAGCTTCCAAATTATACTTTTAGGCCATGCATTGTTTCGAAATTCATTCTTAGTTCGTATTCATATTTAGTTGGAGGTTACGCGAGGCGGCGTTGCACGCCGCGTCGGCACTCCTTAAGCACCGCGATGTCATGTCATGTCAGCCTGCCACTTGTTTGTACATTTTTTCTGCCTTTGTCAGACTACTAGGCTCCTGTCCTTTATTCTGCTTTCTTTTGACATACTACTATGTTAGCTGTTCCCGTGCGAACTTATACTGTCTATACTTTGATTTTTCTCAAGATTTAAGAGAATGGACTTATGGCATCAGAGCAACCCTTACTTTATAAGACTATTTTTTTTTTTACGATTTGAGGGAGAAAATAAGTGAAATTGATAGTTAGGCAATACAGATTAATTAATCTAGAAAGATGCTACACAAAAAATATACTCTTTGATAACTTTTTGATTAACCCCTTCGGGACGGGAGCCTTTTACGAAATTTTTAATCTTTTGTCACCGTTTTTTAAAAACAGAAACTTGTGTCTTCTTGAATCGACAAAATGCGCTGATTAAATAAGGCAAATTTTACAGTAAAATTTTACTGGTGAGGAAAAACAATGATTCTGAGCGCTTCATGCGGCACGTATACGTGTCGCTCGTCCCCAAGGGGTTAAATTTCCTACTATACAATTAGATTTTACAAATTTTTCCAATTGTCACTTGATGATTGTTTCAAATATTGTCAAAACATAAAAACTTCTTGCGTAAAAAAGAAACATTAGCATTATGTTAGCAATATCTACTATTGTATGAAAAATTCAAACACTGTCGAAAATATTGTTGAAGCAATAGAAAGAATTGCATGCAAAGTATGCATTCATTACTAAAATATTGCTACAGCAATAGAAATGTGCGATTAGATTTAAAAAAAAAAAATAATAATAATAATAATTGCATTTAATGTTTTTTACTTTAATTTAATTTAATTTTAATTTTAATTAATTTATATTTTTTTGTTTTTTCGTTTGCAATCGTTTCAGAGGATTGAAAAATTGTATATTTTCCGTAACAATTTAGAATTTGAAAAAAATTAACATGTTCTGAACATTCGACAACAAATTTGGTATCTAAGCCTTTCAAAGCACTGCCTATTCCATCTCTGTCCTTTTAAGAATCATGGATGAAACCGCAGTAAAAGTTTTCTAGGAAATAATAACATTAATTAAAAAAAAACCCCATACATTGCAGATTTCACCTCTTTAAAACATTTACTAGCATAAAATCTAGCAACAAATAAAAAAATATTATTCAAAAAATTTCTTTCTTTCTCTTCTTTTTTTTTTTACGTATGCAATAAATCATTACTATAAAAATAATCATATTTATGCATTGACACGTATTTATGTATTGAAGTATGTATTGTAGAAAAAAGCAAGAGAATTTTAGAATTTCTTGTGATAAAATTCTAAACAAATGTATGCCTTAAAATTCTTTATGCTACATTTGATGGGTTGAATTTAAACTTAACCCTTAAATGCCTGACTTTTCAAAAATCATTGCAATAATGTTTTCGGCTTTCATTTTTTAAATAAATCATGGGAAAAATACTTTAAAAAATCATATTTTGTTTTTAAGTATTGTTTACGGCTAAAAAACAGTTTGTTACTAATCGGCAATACTGGTCTTTAATTGAAAAAAAAAATTCCTTGATAAAATTCTATAATATTAAACTCACAAGAATTTTAGGAACTATAATAAGAAATAAATTTTACTTGCTCACTGTAGAACAAAATAGGGTATTGCGCAAGCTTCCAAACAAAGCAAAAAGAACAAGTAGCAATAATTGAAAATAAAAATCTATCTTTATTCTTAAACAGCACAAGTTTTGCCATCTACATGTTGAAAATCGATTCAATAATATTTTCAGAATGTATTTTATTGGCAACATTAGGCATTATAGCTTCAATATTATTCTAATAGTATTTTAGAGTCTAAATTGGGTATGTTGCCGAAAAGCAACACCCGGCATCTAAGGGTTAAGTATTTTGATTCCTAGAGCAAATATTCACTTTTAGCATGTTTTTTTTTCATTTTATATGTTTACCCATATTTTCAAAATCCTCTTCCCTTCCCCCCATACCATGGATTTTTTAACACATCTACAAAATCGTTTCCGTTTACATTTATAAGACTATTACTAAATAAAATATCTATAAATATATATCTATGCAAAGCCGAATTTCTGAGATCGATTTTGCCTGATATTTAGTGCACCACCGTAGTGGAGATTGCTTTTGGGGCCTATAGCAACTATGGCTTTTCGCCTCGAATGATCCTTATTATATACAGAAACAACAACAAGTCACAACAATTTTCCTTTCTTGTTCCATTACATATTTATATAACTACAAAGCGACATTCACAAATACATCCATGTCTTACCCGAGGATTCGAACCCGGGCCCCTGCCGTGGCAGCAACTGTCGCTACCGACCACGTCACAGGGCGACTGCCTGATACTAACATGCGCAAGAAGCATTTTGGAGTGTTTCTCTGTCGATAAACGGATTGGAAAACCAATTTTGAAGTTCTTTCGTTTCGGAGGAAAATTGATCGAACTCGAGATGGCCGATTGGTCTAAGGAGCCAGAAAGTGGAATTCTGGTTCTCTAAAGGCAATACGGGTTCGAATCCAGTTAATAGCATTAAGATGTTTCTCTGATATTGTTAGTGTTCCGACAACTCGGTTTAATAATATAAATTAGATTTTATTTCAGGAAGAAAAGTTATCGAATGTCTCTTTTCTTCATTATTATTAAATAGAATTTACCATTCTCAATTTTTATTTTAATTAACGATTTTGTATTTTAAATATGCAGTTGATCGATAAGCATATAGCCTAAAAAAATAGCTGACAATTAATACTTTCCAACATGGCTGAAAAGTGTTTATGAATTCGGTTTGTCTGTCCGTGCTCTAACTGGCGTCAATGTAGTCCGATTGCCATGAAATTGATATATGTTATTGGGGTTTACTATGGCATGTTCGGTACTAACAATTAAGTGCGTACCAATTACGGTTCATTTACAAGGACACTCAAAAGAATTCCGTTACATTACGGTCTTTGGCGAAAAATCTTTCGTGGTGCATTTTAATGATATTACACTATTTTAAGGGGTCTTGTACCTTTTAAACGCGTCGAAAATTAACGAAAAACTTCAAAATTTGAATTAGTTTATCTTTAAAAGCTTTTTATGTATAAACATGAAATTTTGGACATTGATTAAACAGATTGTGCTTTGTAATATGCTACCATTAGAAATTTATTAGCCATTTACAGAATTTGTGTACGAAAAATTTCAAAGTTTGAATTAGTCTATCTTTAAAAGCTTTTTATGTATAAACATGAAATTTTGAATAGTGATTAAACAGATTATGCTTGTAATATACTGTCATCAGAAATTTTTTAGACTTTTGCTGAATTTGCGTATTGTTGAAATCAAAATAGCTCTTTTTTTACCCCAGAAGTGATTGCGCGCATGATATCTTGAGAAAGTATGTATGGATTGTCATGAAATTTGGTAAAGATACTAAACAAATATGTGTGTTTAAAATGAACTACTTTTAAGTAATTACAGTGGTAATATTTTTAGTTGTGACTATTTTTATTCTTTAAAAATATAAAATTTTTATTTTATTTTTACAAAAATATATTTTTTATATAGTTAATGAAATAATTTTGGCATAAGAGTAGTTCATATTAAACACACATATATATGTTTAGTATCTTTACCAAATTTCATGACAATCCATACATACTTTCTAGCTCACATAATACATATCTATAGATCATATACAGGGCTGCACAAAACAATCGTATATTTTTCCGACTGTTCATGGTATTAGCAGAAATTGGGTTTTCAGATGTATTAAGCGTTTTCCAAATTGTTCATCTTTCATCTTAGTAAACTGTGAAGTTTTGTTATAGTATTCTGAATGTGTTGGAAAGTGTTTCATAATCTATGCCATGTGCATGATTTTTCGTTCTTGTCTTCCGCGGAAAAAGAAAAATAAACTAGTAAATCTGCAGATCAGGAGCCTCAACGTCAGCTCTGCAAGTCATTGTTTTTAGACTCACTTTGGTAATATTCAGTTTCCTGCAAACCGCAATTTAAAGTTTTCAAATTATGTAATTATTTATAAGAATAAAAAATACGAAGTTTTCAGACATTAGAAGCATTAAATTAAAAAAGTTATGGAAGGATATTTCGAAATTTTCATGAGCTGTTAATTCTGGTATATTTTTTAAATAATAAAGTAGATTTCTTCAAGGGGGCTCCGCCCCCCTGAACCCCCCGTGGTCTTATTAATTTACATACGTAACTTTTTATTGATTGCGCTAATGGTTAGCGCAAATCTTAGATTTCTTTTTACACTTCCGAGCCTTATTTTTCAATACTGGTAACACAGAAAATGATTTACATTGACGCAGTTATATTAAACGTTTAGGTTTTATGAATGAAAATGTAATTTCCTTTAAAAATAAAATAATTTTCATTCATATTTTCTGAAATGAGGCGGCATTAAGAAGTAACACCCGTCAAAAAACATTTTTTCAGGCAATCTAGTTAATGCTTGGTTTTTAAATATGAAAATATTTATTTCCCGATACAATGACGTCATTTTCGATAGCGATAGTTTTGCGGAGCATAATTTTGATATTTACTATATATTTGCTCTTCGAAAGTTTTTTTTTCCTCATTGGAATTTTCGATTAAGAATTAACACTTCTGTTAGCTGTGTGCAGACGATAAACCATGAGATATTAGTAACATTTTTTTTTTTTTATAATAAGAATTAATATCATAACACAAGCCCCTTTTATTTCAACCTCAAAGCGTATTCGTTTTATTTTTGATATATGAGATCAAATTCACCTTCTTTTCGTATTTTCACTTTATTTCTAATATGAAGGCGTATTCGTGTCTATTTTTTATTTCATTTTCCTCTCGCACATAAAAATCTTTCAAATCAAAATTAACTGTTTAGGATAAATTTTTATTCCGGGATTGAATTTTCGTGGCAATGGCAAAAAAAAAAAAAAAAAAAAAAAAGAAAAGAAAAATGATTGTTAAATTTCATAGCAAAATGTCGATTTATTCCTTATGAAAATAATGCACTTTTTAATTTAAAAGAAAAATATTTGAACAAAATAAATAGAACATAGTCTTTCTTTATTTCTGTGGTAAATTCCATCTATATGTAAAGACACAAAGGCATTAATTCGTCCCTTTTGACTTTGATTTAACAATTACACATACTTTCACATTTACGATATTTTTAGGTGTAGTTCGCTGCTAGGTAACAGTTAAAAGATAATAAAAACAATTATATATGTGCTTAAAAAGAAAATTTATATTAAAAAAAATATTTTATATTATTGAAACACATATGTAAAATCCCTCCATAAAACTTATACACCGAATTTAAAAACTCTGACAAATGTATACACAAAATTTCAAACTACTATGAATAATATATGGTTCTAATTAGGAAATTTCATCATCCTTAATTTAGCATTTAAATTCTTTAATCATATGAGCCATTTCTTTCAACAAATAAAATTTGAAAAATCGTCTGAATTGCTATAGGAAAGCATTAAGTCGCAAAATAAAATGTTCTATATATTCCGAACGAATGAACCAAATTTAACCAAAAACTATACAGCTAAATCCGGGGATTTCACCAACATGCATCCTTAATTTTAAGATAATCGGATGCTTTTTACGGCAGTTATCTCGGAACAGACAGACAGACTAACAGACAGACAGACTAACGGAAACCAAAACTTTTCGTGTCTCCACAGTAAGCCTTCACTGACGTTTCGGCAATAATTATTATTACTAGTAAATCTGCAGATGAGGAGCCTCAACGTCAGCTCTGCAAGTCATTGTTTTTAGACTCACTTTGGTAATATTCAGTTTCCTGCAAACCGCAATTTAAAGTTTTCAAATTATGTAATTATTTATAACAATAAAAAATACGAAGTTTTCAGACATTAGAAGCATTAAATGAAAAACGTTATGGAAGGATATTTCAAAATTTTCATGAGCTGTTAATTCTGGTATATTTTTTAAATAATAAAGTAGATTTCTTCAGGGGGGCTCCGCCCCCCTGAACCCCCGTGGTCTTATTAATTTATATACGTAACTTTTTTTTTGATTGCGCTAATGGTTAGCGCAAATCTTAGATTTATTTTTATACTTCCGAACCTTATTTTTCAATACTGGTAACACAGAAGATGATTTACATTGACGCAATTATATTAAACATTTAGGTTTTATGAATGAAAATGTAATTTCCTTTAAAAATAAAATAATTTTCATTCATATTTTCTGAAATGAGGCGGCAGTAAGAAGTAACACCCGTCAAAAAACATTTTTTCAGGCAATCTAGTTAATGATTGGTTTTTAAGAATGAAAATATTTATTTCCCGATACAATGACGTCATTTTCGACAACGATAATTTTTCGGTGCATAATTTTGATATTTACTATATATTTGCTTTTCAAAAGTTGTTTTTTTCTCATTGGAATTTTCGATTAAGAATTAACATTTCTGTTAGCTGTGTGCAGACGATAAACCATGAGATATTAGTAACAGTTTTATTTTTATAATAAGAATTAATATCATAACACAAGCCCCTTTTATTTCAACCTCAAAGCGTATTTGTTTTATTTTTGATATACGAGATCAAATTCACCTTCTTGTCGTATTTTCACTTTATTTCTAATATGAAGGCGTATTTATGTCTATTTTTTATTTCATTTTCCTCTCGCACATAAAAATCTTTCAAATCAAAATTAACTGTTTAGGATAAATTTTTATTCCGGGATTGAATTTTCGTGGCAACGGCAAAAAAAAAAAAAAAAAAAAAAAAAAAAAAAGATTGTTAAATTTCATAGCAAATGTCGATTTATTCTTTATGAACATAATGAACTTTTTAATTTAAAAGAAAAATATTTGAACAAAATAAACAGAACATAGTCTTTCTTTATTTCTGTGGTAAATTCCATCTATATGTAAAGACACAAAGGCATTAATTCGTCCCTTTTGACTTTGATTTAACTTCAAACAATTACAAATACTTTCACATTTACGATATTTTTAGGTGTAGTTCGCTGCTAGGTAACAGTTAAAAGATAATAAAAACAATTAAATATGTGCTTAAAAAGAAAATTTATATTAAAAAAAAATATTTTATGTTATTGAAACACATATAAAAAATCCCTCCATAAAAGTTATACACCGAATTTAAAAACTCTGACAAATGTATACACAAAATTTCAAACTAATATGAATAATGTATGGTTCTAATTAGGAAATTTCATCATTCTTAATTTAGCATTTAAATCCTTCAATCATATGAGCATTTCTTTTCAACAAATAAAAATGGAAAAATCGTCTGAATTGCTATAGGAAAGCATTAAGTCGCAAAATAAAAAGTTCTATATATTCCGAACGAATGAACCAAATTTAACCAAAAACTATACAGCTAAATCCGGGGATTTCACCAACATGCATCCTTAATTTTAAGATAATCGGATGCTTTTTACGGCAGTTATCGCGGAACAGACAGACAGACTAACAGACAGACAGACTAACGGAAACCAAACTTTTCGTGTCTCCACAGTAAGCCTTCACTGACGTTTCGGCAATAAATAACTCCGATGCTATCCATTGCTAATTTGAGAAAAGTGGTAAAATTTTACCTTTTAAGCTGTTCTCAAATCCAAAATTTCAACTTTATGACATAAGTTTTAATTTATTTTTGTTCAGAAATGCATCAAACTAGTAGGTTTTGTTGTTCAGAAACTATGTCATAGAGCAGCTTTTCCGTTTTTTTTTGCAAGCACAATAGATCTGTCAGAAAATAGTGTCAAACTGGGCGTTTTGAACCGAATTTCCGCGCGAAAGGAGAAAAACCGAAAAGAAAAGATGAAAAACGTGTTTGTCACCGGAACAAAATCGCTTTTTAGCTCAATAGGTAATTTATTGATCCAAAAATGGAAAACACAGTTCCATGGTCAGGTTTTCCAATTTTACACATTTCCGTTAAAAAATGAATTTGTAAATATGTCAAAACGTTTTACGCTTGTTCAGCAGAGCAGTTGAGAACACAGCCTTAAGAATTTCTTTAAGTGTTTTTTTTTTTTTTTTTTAGGAAATAAATCTTGTAGTTGCCCTTTTTGGAACCTTAAAACTGAATTTTCTGAAAAATGTTATTTCGTCTCTATCCATGTAAAGAGAATTAATATCCAGTTCCCCCACCCCCACTCCTTCTCGAGGCCGTTTATAAAAGAAAAGGTTTTATGCTAGTAAATATTCTGTAAAAAATTCTGGCATTTAAATGATGTTATGAACCTTTTTTCTGTGGAACCTTTCAGTTCTGTACCGTCACATTTTAACGGGTAGTACTATCTAGTAAATATTTAAAACAGAAATATTATGAAAAATGTATGCTTTTTCACAAACAAATTATAATTTTTCGAAATCAACAATCAATAATTCTATATAAAGATGCAACTCGTAACTCCGGGGAAAAAAAAAATCATATTAGTAATAAATGCAATGAGGAGAAAATCGTTATAAAGTAATAAAAGTTATGTAAAATAAAATTATTGTATTATTTTACCATTTTTTAATAGACAATAAACTGAATAAGTTTCCATCCTTACAAGTTTTAGAAAAATAACTACAAAACTCACATATTCCTAGCTTGCATCCCTCTACACTTAAATTCCAATGCTTGTAGGTTTAAAGTTTTTAATATTACAAACATTTCTGGTGTAGAAAGCATACAAATAAAATAAGGTGGATTACTACAGAAGAAGGGAATTTTAAAAATGAAAAAAAAAAAAAAAGTAATCCCGAGGTATAAACTAATGGAAAAGAAAGACCTTTTGTTTTCAAAAATTTATTTCTGGCAAGTTTTCAAGTTCTTTCAGAATTTGAAAATAGATTTTGCAGTAAGATTTTTTCTGATTTTAAAATGCTGAATAAAACATTTTTCCAATACCTGGAATGTATTGTACAAAGCATTTGTTTAAAAGAAAGAACAGGCTTCTTTTGAATTTTTTTCGGTTGAATAACTTTTACGCATTTTAGAATTTGAAAGTCAGTGCCTGATTTACGGAAGGGTATTCGGGGCACGGGCCCAGAGCCTCTGATTTTCAGGGGCCCCCAAATGCTCCTGAAGGATTTTAAATTATTCTCCAAATTTTGAAGTAGTTTTAACATCTAATGGAATTTTACATTTCATTCTTATTCTACATGTGTTCGTATTCTATTTTTATAACATCATATATTTTGTCTGAAACATCCATATATAAATACTTTATTATAATGAATATTTTCTTTTATCTTTATCATATTAAAAATATACTGTATTTTTAATTCTTACAAATGTAAATAAGTGCGAGTAGTAAGTTAAAATTACGTCCACAACTAACCATATCATAATTACGCCGGGATAAAGAACATATAGCTGACATAAAATATAATAGAGGTAATACTGCTTTATCGCGGCTAAATCAAATCGAGAATATTAACATACTTTTTAACGAGAGTAAAATAATCTACAGGTCTAATTTTTATTTTCAAAAGAACATATAGCGGACATAAAATATAATAGAGGTAATACTGCTTTATCCCGGCTAAATCAAATAGAGAATATTAACATACTTTTTAACGCGAGTAAAATAATCTACAGGTCTAATTTTTATTTACAATTATTTATAACAGAGCCCATTGAAATTTATTTAAGAGGTTCAGGAGTTTCTAACGATACATTATCTTTTCGTATCCCGAATTTATGGGTTGAATGGTTGGACAACTTACGGCGTCGCGACATGGAGGGAACACGAGCCATCGCGAAAATGTAGGGCGCGTTATATGATTACTTGTTTATATTCGATGATTTTTTTTGCCATTTTTCATATGCATTTGTAATTTTGTGTTTTGCATTCTGATGACGACTCAGTAATGAGTTGAAACATGTAAATATAGATTTTTAATTTTCTTTTAATGTGTTTTTATAACGTCTTTTAAGCAAATAAATATCTTAATATTGTGATATTTTTTAATTCTTATTTAATCCTGTTCCTCTTCTCGTCAGATTATTTGGGAATTAGTGAGATTATTTAGAGGGTAGTTCGTAGGCGTCAGAGTCCCCTAATATTTTAAATAGTTGTAGCTTGGTATTGCGGAAAATTTATTATTTGTTGTTGCATGCTTTGCCATTCCAGATATAAATACTTGCTTAGGAAAAGATAATCAGCATCATACAATTTATTATAAAACACATACTCATTTAAATTTAATAATTGTCAAATAATTATTTAAAAGTAAAAAAAAATAAAATCTAATGCAATTTTCAAATGGATATTTTAGAGTAATTATTCAAGTCAATAGTGGCTATCTTAGTAAGTGCCCTTTTCCCATATGTACTTTTTTTTACTCAACCCCTCTGTATACATCGATACAAGGGGGGCCACCGTGCGCATCTGTATTCGGTGCCCCAAAATTTATAAATTAGTCCCTGGAAGTAGTAATATTAAATAATAAAGGAAATTATGTAAGAAAATCATTTATTATCATTAAACTATGTTATAACAAAGAAACTTTACAAATTGATTTTAAAAATAGTAGAATAATTTATCCATCAAGATTTTATTTCCCATCCCTTAAAGCTATTCTCAAATCGAAAAGGGTAACTTTCTGACATAAGTTTTAATTTGTTTTTGTTCGAAAATGCATGAAACTAGCTAGTGTTGTTGTTCAGAAACTATGTCATTGAGCTGTTTTTTTCCTTTTTTTTGCAAACGCAATAGATTTTTCAGAAAATAATGTCAAAGTGGGCGTTTTGTACCGAATTTCCGCGCAAAGGAAGAAAGAGCACTCAAGAGCGGGCGAAAAACGTGTTTGCCACGTGATCAAAATGGCTTATAACTCAATAGATAACTGATGGATCAAAAAAAAAAAGGGAAAAAACAGTTCAATGCCAAAATCGCTTCCATGGCCAGGCTTTTCAATTTTATATCTTTCCGTTAAAAAATGAATTTGTAAATGTGTCAAAACGTTTTGCGCTTGTTAAGCAGAGCAGTTAAGAACAGCCTTAACCGAGAAACAATAGAAATCTTTTTACGCAGTGAGAATATATGCAATGATTCAGCCTCTATGTAGTTACCTAAAATTTGGAACGAGATGCTATGCAAAATAAAAAACAATTGAATAAAATAATCCCGATCACATTTTTATTAAAGCACCTGCTTTCGTTATACCCGTGATTTTGGGATTTTTGTTTAAAGGGGTAGAATACCTTCAAACCTTCAAAATTTTCGATTTTATATATATACATATTTTGATTCCGTAATCATTTCTGAACAACATGCAAAAAACCGCATTAAAAAATTCCCATTAGTTTACTAATTATAGCAGTTTTCTTACGACTAACATATTAAGACTATATAGGATAATTAAACTTTGCGTGTCATTTTTTCAAAACGATGAATTTTGATACTGCGCGCAGTGTTACTAAAAAGTTATGCATGGCAATCAAAAGAAATTTTCCCCACATATTCATTTCTGCATTATCTACAACTTAAAACCAGAAAAAGATAATATTTTTTTTTGTTTTTGTTTTTGTACTTTGAAAACATTTTTAAAAAATTGAAAATTTTTAATTTTTTAAATTATTAAGTTAATTTTTTAATTTAATAACTATTTCTTTACAAATATTCTGGTTTCAGTATAAAGGTTACACTATTATGTATTTATTTTCACCAAAATTTCCTCTTTTTATTCAGATTTTCAGATTTTATCATGCGCGCAAGATGTATTATGTGTTTTTTTTCTTTTATTATCATATATATTTTTAAACTTATCATTTCAATATTTATTTATGAATTTACACGTATATCTATATTTTTAAATATAAATTTAAATATGAGCTTTATATTTAAATGAAATTTGAGTTTTATTTTTGTCTTATTTCACAAGTTTTGAAGTTTGGAACATAGTGAAATTTTTTCCTTTTTCGACGTGTTCAAAGGTATCCTGCCCTTTTAACAAGTTCATTTAAAAAAAAATTGCGGGAATAGTTTGTTTATCAATATTAATCTTGATAAAATCGCCGATTGTGTGCACGAAACATGTAGGTCTGTTTATTGAAATGCATTTATAGGCCTTTAAAATATGCAGTCGGGCGGGAAAAAAAGTAAACACCCCCTACTAACTCCTCAACAAATTATCGTAGGCGAAAGTTACTGATACCGAAAAATTGGAAATAAAGTCTACTTTTAAATGATGCATATAAAATTTGCTTAGGGGCCATCTACACAGTAGCGCCAACTTTTCAAAAATATTGAGTGGGCTCAAAACGATTTTAGTAAAATGGCACGGCCTGTTTGTTTTTCTTTAACGGGTGGACAAATTGTGAAATATGACAACTCAAAGCCAAGTTATCATGTTTTAATAAAGTTGTAATTTTATCAAATTATATTCTCGCGCGTTTTTCTTGAGAAAGACCCTAATATTTATCATTTCATCCTACTATGAATATAACTACAAATTGAAAAGGCAAACAGTTAATCACGGAGCAAAACATTTCAGTCATTTGGGATTTATGGGTGTCAGTCAGAGAATAAAAACAGATGGTCATTGGTAAAATAAATTTTGTTCCAGGCTGAAAAATAAATAATGAAATAATAATGAAAAAATAAATGAAATAGAAAAAATAGAAATTGGACACGCTAGGAGGGAAAATTATTGGGTGGGCTCGAGCCCCATGGGCCCATATAAGTTGGCGCCACTGCATCTACATATTAAAATGAATCCAAACTTCAATTTTTTTCAATGACAATACCCAATTTTAACAAGATATTTCAAATCTTTGGTTCAAACTATGCCTACACACCAAATTTCAAGTCATTTGAATGATAAGTTTTTGAATTATAAACATTCAAAATTGAGTGCCTCTAATGTTAAATTACATTTTCATATTTTTATTTATAACTCCTGAAATTATGCTCCTAATGTGCTAATTTTTTTTTGTGCAGCAATAATACTAATATACCCAAACATAAATACGCTGAATTTGCAATTTTTATAATTTTATGATATGAATTATGAAATTAATATTCGCAAAAATTATGAATTACAACCTGCAATTTTTTGATGGATTTAGATTTATTAAGTCCTGCTTTATGGAAATCCAAAATTTCACATTTTTCTTCCGAGTAGTTTTCGAATTATGCTTAAAAAACGGCAAAATGATGGTTTAAGGGGCCATCTATAACAGAAGTGACTAGATATTTTGAAATTTCTTATGCTATCCTGTAATCTAGCAGGCTTCATTGACAGCCTGAGGGGCGTTTAAGGTGCCTTGATCAAGAAGGGGGCTCTCTCGGTTAACATTCGAGTACCGAACTTCAATTTGGATACAGTCCTTAAAATACGCTCGTTTTAAAATAATTAATTTCTCGAAAACTTATGGTACGAATTGCATATAAATTTGTTTTTAGTCTATTTGAAGGGTGTGGATTTCATTTATGCAGTCAGAATTGTGTACTGCTATTGAAAAAAACAAAGTTGTGGTTCGTTTTAATATGTAGATGGCCCTCTAAGCAAATTTTATATACATCATTTCAAAATAGACTTTATTTCCAATCGTTCGGTACCAGTAACTTTCTTCTACGATAATTTGTTAAGTAGTTAGTAGGGGGTGTTTACTTTTTTTTCCCACGACTGTACTTTTTTCTCTTTTAGCATGTTATAACTTTATTTTAATCATAAAGAATTTTTAACATTTTTAAATGATAAAGACGGGTTTCTTACAGTTTTGCCACAAGTTTTTAATAGTATTTCTCACAGTATGTTTATAGCGTATGAAAAAAATGAAAATGCGGATTGAGAGCTTCAAATATGAATTAAAATAAGTTCAAAATAACAATGCGACTTCCAAAACTGCAGTTAAGTCTTTGATATGCAGATTTACATGTTAAAAAAAATACAAGGTGTCGCAGTCTCAGCGGTGTCCAATGGCTAATTCCCAAACCATTAGTCATAGAAATATAATTCCAATTACAAAAATGTTTTAAATGAGGTAAAGAAATATTTTAAAAGCGATTTGGGTCAATAGAAACATGTCTTTAAAAATTACGAAATTAAAATTTTTATACGGTCCCCTGGTCCTATAAGTTATATTTAGTAAAAATATTCTATTACACTAAGAAGTAAAAAAAAAAAAAAAAATCCCACTTATGAAGGCGTTTGGTTCGCCATATTACGGTGGTTCCGGGTTCGCAAATAAGAAGGAAAAACTCCAGTAATATGTGGCGACATAGATGTTTTTTATTTAGATAGAAGCAAGAAAACAATCATAATGGAGAACACAGTTTTATCCAGTTGTGTATATATAAACATCGAGATATGTGGAGAGATGCTTCGTAACGTCAAAAAGAATAAGCAGCGGCCTTTTTTTTCGGAACCTTACAGCAACAGAGGGAAAAAACCAACTGAACTTTTTGCGTACTGATTCACATGACTTGGCGTAGTACATTATCGCCAATTTACAAAGTTTTTGACGCCGAAATAAAAGAGACAAAGCATTGGCGGGAGGTTTAGCAGAATATAATGTGGCAGCCCCTCCCCCCTCCCCCCGCAGTACTAACACACCGGGATGTTAAAACAACCCTACTTTATTTCATGAGTAAAAGCAACATAAAGTCTGGGTTTGTTTATTTTAACACCAACGAATTAGCTTAAATGTGATTTTGAAATTTTAACGAATGTATGCAAAATGCAGAGAAAAGGAATATGTGCTTATATATAAAAGAAATATATTTGAAACCGCAATTCCCATAAAATAATTTTATTTTTTTTTTATTTCTTTTTAACCGTCAAATTCTAGCTGCCATTAAGGGTGTTCTCAAATCCAAAAGGGCAACTTTCTGACATAAGTTTTAATTTATTTTTGTTCGAAAATGCATGAAACTAGCTGGTGTTGCTGTTCAGAAACTGTGTAAATGAGCTGTTTTTTCCATTTTTTTTTTTTTTTTTTTTCAAACGCAATAGAATTTTCAGAAAATAGAGTCAAAGTGGGCGTTTTGAACCGAATTTCCGCACGAAGGGAGAAGGAGCACTCAAGAGCGGGCGAAAAACGTGTTTGTCACGTGATCGAATTCGCTTATAACCCAATAGGTAATGGATTGATCAAAAAATGGAAAAACAGTTCAATTCCAAATCGCTTCCATGGCCAGGCTTTCCAATTTTATATATTTCCGTTAAAAAATGAATTTGTAAATATGTCAAAACGTTTTGCGCTTGTTGAGCGGAGCAGTTAAGAACAGCCTTAAGAATGACTTATTTACAACACAGATAAAATACGATAGCAGAAAGTGTAATGTTAAAAAGGGCAGGTGCACTTAGATTTATGTGTCTTTATTTCATTACTTTTAAACAAAGACCGTTAAGAAATAGTAATTAATTATGCGAGAATGGAATTTTGAATAACTGGAAAATGAAATTACAAATCTTTGTATTTGAACGTGTTGAATTAAGTTCGTTGCGAAAAGGAGAGAGAGAAAAAAAATACATGTAGATAGAACTACACTGTTAAAAATTTGGTACAACGCTGCACCAATTTTTGGTGCTGCAGTAGCTGCCACCATAAGATGGTGAAACATTGTTCCAACGTTTGGTTTTAAGGTTGAACCATAAGATGGTGAAACCTTAAACCATACGTTGAGGAAAACCTTGAACCATAAATTGGTGAAACGTGTAACAGCAAATTGGCGAAATGTTGAACCATAAATTGGTGAAATGTTGATGAAGCAATTATTTTTGTCCCCCCCCCCCTCCCACCCTTCATCTTTCATAGGTAAAATATTTTGCTTTTTTTTTTAAAGATATTCTGTTTCAATATAATTTAATGCGAAATATTTACGGTCTCTCCATTTAATTTTTTTTGGAAAATAATTTTCAAGATCAGAAACCTAGGTTTATTTAGCAAATTTTAAAATAGTTTAATTATACGATAACACCATTGTTATTTTAAATATCTTACATTATAATTTACATATTAAAATACATAAGAAAGGATTCGATTATGTTATGGGGCTCTATACATATATAAACTTATCAAATTGAAGTAATTGAAATGTATTATAATTTGCTAAATAAACCTATAAAATTGATTTTGTATGATGGATGTAAGCAATCTTTAAACAAAAATCAATCAGAAAAAGAGTAAATATAAATCCTAAATTCCACTAAAACAAGGAAGCATCTTAAAAAAAATAAAAATAAAAATAAACTATGTCAAATGGAGGTGGTAGCAAAAAGCATTGCTTATCCACTCACATCTTTTTTAATAAGTTCTAAGCATGATTTAAGTATTAAGAATGTGTAATTTTTTTATGTATGGAGATTGGTAATTGTTTTATTAAATGTGAACATCAATATGGAGTCTAAATTTTTAAATTCTACGGAATATGGATATAATTTTCCTTTAAACATATTCCTTAATATTTATGGAACGACATGATTAGCTATATTTAATTTTAATATTTTATTCCCGTACACATTGTATTTTATAAATACAAGCTAAATACATTTTATATATTTTATAAGAAAAGGAAAAAGAGGAAAAGAAAAAAAAAAGGAGGAGGGAAAGAAAAAAGAAAAAAAAAAGAAGGAAATTTAAAAAGAAAAAAAAAATGATTGCATATGTACTCTTCACTGTTAAAAATTTGCAGCATTCTGTCCAGTCATTTGACCGTTTTTTGAAAAAACGGTTTCATAACCATAATTTAACTGTATTCTGACCATAAAATGGCCAATAATACGGTCAGAATAATGTTAAATTACGGATGTGTAACCGTTTTCGATAAAAACGGTGAAATGACTGGACAGAATGCTGCAAATTTTTAACAGTGTTCTTCATTGCTTGAAAAACATTTTGAATGTAAAAAGTAGTTATTAATCTCTTTAATAAATATTCAGTCCTACATTATATAAGTAAAATGTAAATATAAACTTAAAATATACTAAAGCAACTCTATACATAAACTTTATATCGGTATAAACAACATTTTATTTATATGCTTAAATATCATGTTTCCTTTTCACTTCTTAAACTAAAAACTGTAATATTTATAAGGAAATATTCCAGTGTAAATCTATTTTTCAATCTGAAACCTTTTCTTATTATCTTAATCATTAAATATCATGTTTCACTCCAAAATATTAATAATTATAAATGCTAATTCATTGACTGTTGTTTTTTATAATCGGGAAACGGTAAAGAACACAAAAATTCTAGTATAAATAAACAGTTTCAAATAACTGCAAATTAATGTTTACATCTAACTATGAATGCAGCCATCAATAAACATATCTGGGTGCCAGCATTTTAAAACTAAGATAGTACTTCACGTTTTGTTTTTGCTTTCGAGCTGCGTCAAATTAAAATACTTCAAGAAGAATGAACTTCGCATTCCATAATAAATATTCCTTTTAATGTACCTTTCGTTTAAACTTTAAATGGCGGGCGAAATGCAATCGTTTCACTTATCTTATAATGGCATCATAGACAAAGACGAACTGTTCTGATTGGCTGATAAGTAGTTCGAAAACTTGGTTCAACTTATTACCAAAATGTGGTTCAAATCAGCGCAACTTCCAAGGTTACACCATGAAATGGAGTTTTTGAAAATTAAAAAGTACCATATTTTGGTAATCCTCATTATTTTACTCCAAATATTGGTGTAAACTTAAGCGGAAATTTTTTAACAGTGTACGTAGTGTTTTAAGAAAATGAATTAATTTAATGATTTCACTTGTTCAAAGTAGATTTTGAGTAACGGGGAGCTGGAAATTGACATGTGCAGAGACAGCTGCCACACCACTCTTCTACGATTAAAACTGATCGAGTAATAGCTGTTTAAAGTTGAAGCATCTCTTTTGCTTCGAAATAGGAGTCATTCACAAATTTATTAGAGATATAAATAATCGTCAGGCATATATATATATACATATATATATAAATGGGCTGTTTAATAGCCTCTGCTTATTAACCAGGAGAAGACCCTTTAATTGCCTTCAAGGAGGACTTAAAGGAATCGACTGGGAGCGGAGACTTAATGTCCAATCCGCACCTTCCACCGGTACAGCCTGTTAGTACCCTTGCCTAGTGCATGGGGAACGAACGCGGATGGGCTTCCTCCAACCCGCTTGGCCAGCGTGGAGGAATTTGGCCACCTACCCCCCCTTATTTTACCATGAATTCACAAAATAAATCACGGCCCTTAATTCCCGGCGGTCTGAATGTTCCTGGTTACGGCAGCGATCAGAAAGACATGAAGACAGAGGGTGCTAAGAATAACCGGGCTCGGCTAGGCTGCCATAAGTTGATGACCTTGGCTACGTATAATGGACGATCCCTATCTTCGGAAAATCGTTTTCAGGAACTTGAAGAAGAATTAGAAAGAATCAACTGGGACATCCTAGGATTATGTGAAGTAAGAAGAAAAGGAGAAGAGAAGATAGATCTTGCCAGCGGACATGTATTATACTATAGAGGCACAGAAGATGGAAGAACAAGCGGTGTAGGATTTCTGATTCATAAAAGGTGGAAGAATCACATCGTAGAATATGATAGTGCATCAGATAGAGTTGCAAGGTTAGTAATACAAGTGTCCAGAAGATACAAGCTGCAAATTACCCAAGTTTATGCACCAACAGCAAGCTATACTGATGAAGAAGTTGAGGATTTCTATGAAGAAGTAGCTTCAATGCATCAAAAGGGAAAATGCTACATAAAATTAATAATGGGAGACTGGAATGCTAGAATTGGGGAAAAAGAGAAAGGTGAGTTATCAGTAGGAAATCATGGATATGGGGTGCGAAATGAAAGAGGAAACAGATTGATTGAGTTTGCAGAATGTGAACAGTTATATATCATGAATTCATTTTTCAAGAAAAAGCCACAAAGAAAATGGACATGGCGTTGTGCAAATGGCTCAACAAGTGAAATCGACTACATCTTAACAAACAAAAAGCATCTTATTCAGGATTGCAGCGTTCTCAATAACTTCAATACAGGAAGTGATCACAGGTTGGTTAGATGCAAACTGCTGTTAAATACTAAAGTGGAAAGAATGAAGCTTTTGCAACACTCAAAGAAATCAATCGATATAATAAATCTCCAGAAACATAAAGAAGAATTCCATTTGGAACTTAAAAACCGTTTCCAAGTATTTCAATCAGCTTTAGAAGAAGAGCAAGATGTTACAGTAGTGAACAAGAAACTAACCAGTACTCTACAAGATATTGCAAAGAAGATAGCCGGTGATGCACAAGTGAAGCAGACAAAGAAAATAACAGAAGAAACAAGAAGATTGATGAAGAAACGCAGAGAATTTAAAATGAAGAAAAACGATCCTAAATCAAGAGTTGAATATGCTGAATTATGTAAAACGGTAAGAAAATGTGTTACAGAAGATATCAGAAAATTTAACTCTGATCTTGTCAAGAAAATTCTAGAAGATAACAAAAGTTTAAAATCAGCTAGGCGAAAACTTTGTGTTGGAAGAAAAGGTATTTTTGCACTAAAGAGGGCAGATGGAACAATCACCAAAATCAATAAAGAAATAGTACACATTGTCGAAAAATTCTATAACGATTTATATAAATGTGAAGATCAGAGCGAAATCAACTTATGTGATTCACGAGAAAACTTAACAGAAACCGATGCCATAATCCCAGTGACAACAGACGAAGTTTTACAAGCCATTAAATTTATGAAAAAAGGTAAATGCCCCGGAGAAGATGGAATTACAATCGACCTTATCAAAGAAGCAGGAGAAGAATTTGCAAAAATGCTATCCTTACTGTTTTCCAAATGTCTCCAGAAGTCAGATGTACCAGAAGATTGGAATAATGCTGTGATGGTGCTACTTTACAAGAAAGGAGAAAAGGAAAACATTAAAAACTACCGTCCAATCAGCTTACTGTCAGTGATTTATAAAATTTTCACCAAAGTTTTAACGACAAGACTTGAATCAGCTCTGGACTCAGCTCAACCTAGAGAACAAGCAGGATTCCGAAGTGGATTCAGCACAATGGATCATATCCAAACGGTAAGGGAACTCATAGAAAAACATAAGGAATATAATTTACCTCTTTGCCTTGCCTTTATTGATTATGAAAAAGCATTTGATTCGGTCTACACATCAGCAGTAGTAGAATCTCTGGAGGACATTGGTATAGACAAACCTTACATCAATATTATAAAGAAGATTTACAAGAAAGCAACAGCAACCATACGCTTGGACAAAGGAAAAGCAAAGATCAAGCTTGGAAGAGGGGTAAGACAAGGAGACACCATTTCGCCTAAGCTTTTTACTGCTGTCTTAGAAAATATTTTCAAGAAGCTGGATTGGGAAAACAAAGGGATTAGAATAAATGGGGAATATTTAAGTCATCTCCGATTCGCTGACGACATTTTAATTTTCAGTAACAGTCCTGAAGAATTGGAAAATATGCTAAAAGATTTGGCAGAAGCTAGCATTAATGTGGGATTAAAAATAAACTTGGAAAAGACTAAGGTGATGTTCAATTCATTTGCATCAAAAAAGAAAATCGTCTACAAGAACACTGAAATTAAAGAAGTGCAAAGTTATGTGTACCTTGGGCAAGAAATATCATCTGATAATAGTATCATGAATGAAATCAATAGAAGAATAAGAAATGGATGGAGTGCTTTTGGGAAGAACAATATTATTCTGAAGAGTAGCATGCCCCTGTGTTTGAAAAGAAAGGTATTTAACCAATGTGTTTTGCCTGTCCTAACTTATGGAGCAGAAACATGGACGCTAACAAAACGAATGGTACAAAGATTACAAACAACACAGAGAAGTATGGAAAGATGTATGCTAGGTATAACTAGAAGAGACAGAAAAAGAATAACCTGGATAAGAAGTCAGACGAAAGTTTTTGACATCATTGAAAGAATTAAACGGCTAAAATGGAAATGGGCTGGGCACATCGCAAGAAGACAAGACAATAGATGGAGCACAAACACCTTACAGTGGTATCCCAGAGATGTAAAACGGCCAAGAAGACGACCTCAAGTAAGATGGAGTGATGAAATCAGAAAAGTAGCCGGTGTAAATTGGATGACTAAAGCACTAGACAGGAAACATTGGAAAAATCTGGGGGAGACCTACATCCAGCAGTGGATTGAAAACGGTTGATGATGATGATGATGATGATATATAAATATACACACACACACACACATATATATATATATATATATATATATATATAGTTGCGAGTAAA
Source organism: Maratus speciosus (assembly GCA_963932465.1). Taxonomy (NCBI): domain Eukaryota; kingdom Metazoa; phylum Arthropoda; class Arachnida; order Araneae; family Salticidae; genus Maratus; species Maratus speciosus. The sequence goes on along the minus strand of OZ010798.1, from coordinate 233,263,333 downwards.
ATTAACATTACAATATAAATTTGAAATCTATAATCATTCCGACATATTAAAGAAATATGTACAGTTAAAAAATTATTATATTACTATAAAAAAAGGTAAAAATTAACAGAATTTTTGTTAAATGAAATAATGAAAAGCAACAGTCGCATTTCTTTGCAAAATAATACATATTTTAAAATGATATTAGATTATCTAATCTAAAATTTAATAAATAAAAATTAAAGTTATCTTAAAAGTTGCTCGAAAGCTCCCTTCCGCTGCAATGGAGAAATGTACACGCGAAGTAAATAAGTAAATACTTCCAATACTTTAAGCACTTTGTGGACGATCCCTCAAAGTATATCCGGAACTCATCTGTGTTCAAATGCAGAAAATTGGCATAAGTCATGCAATTCAAAGTTTCCTAACTCGGTCAATTTTAGTGTTAGACGAATGGGACTTTTTTGTCTTACTTTTTAGTGTAATAGGAAATTTTTACTAAATATCCCCTGGAACCGGAAAAAAAAATTTTAATTTCGTATTTTTTTAAGAAATGTTTTTATTGACCAAAACGGCTTCTTTACCTCATTTAAAACATTTTTGTAAGTGGAACTATATGTCTATGATTCACGGTGTAGAAATCTAAAAATTAGCCATTGGACACCGTTGATTGTGAACACTCTGTATAAATATTTATAGTGTCCTTTTATGTATAGAGTCGTTTTAACACCTTCTGTACCGGCGGCATTTGCACAAATTTTATTCGGTTAGCACAGCTTTTTTTTTTTTTTTAAGTTACCTTTACTTAAACAGCCACAAAAATGCTCTAATTAGAGAAACTAAATATTACTTTACTTTTTTACTGGTGCATAAAATAAATTCTGTATGTTCTTTTTGAGGGTGTATATATGCACCCATGGTCCCGAACGGGTTATCCCTTTAGTGCGCAGCTTTGCATATATGCAAGCAACTGTGTTTTGAATTTAATAGATTTTTTTTATTCGTATATACCTAATTCACACAGAAAATTAAAATAGCAATATTTGCTTTAATTAATATCATACATTCCGTATTTAAATAAAGCTAAATTAACTAAATAGTAAAAGCTCTCTGGTGTAAAGTCAGATTCTCTGAACTACGCAATTTCTAGAACGTATTCTGTCATGGGAATTAAAGGATTAAAGGTTAAGTTTTATAAAATAAATAATTATATAAAATAAGGTATTTAGAGACATACTTATTAAAATATTTATTTATTTGCAATATTTTAGCGTAAAACAGCCACACGACAGTAATTTTTACTTATATTGCAGACTTGCAACAGAAGAAAAGATTGACGTATTATATGAAAAATATATCTCTGATTTTTTTCATTATTTTTCCTGTGTAATAAACCTTTCAGGGAATCATATATAATTTTTTCGAAACAAAATAAAAAATCGCGCAATTTAGGGTTAAAGAGCTAATGTGACTTCTTATTTTTGACACTTCATGTGATTTAAGGCTACTTTCTGACGCACTTTTTAATTCATGTTTTATTCACAACCTCTTTACGTATGAAATTAGCAGGTGCACTTACTATTAAGAATTGATAAAATCAAACTACAGTCGAACCCGGTTAAGACGCGTTTCAAGGGAGTGGATAAAACTCGCGTATTAAACGTGATTTGTATAATGTTGCAGGAACTGGGCTTATTTACACATCTAATCGTCTAACTGAACTTTAGAGCTTTCATTTATATATTTACGGTCGAAATATGTATCTTTTAGGTATACATTAAAACCTCCCTAAAGCGACCACGATCCGTTCCAATAAAAATGGGTCGCTCCAAGAGGTGGTCTCTTAATGGAGGTCATGTTTAAAATCTAGATTTTAATTGTTGAAAAAAGGTAATTAATGTTACTAAAATTTATTTTTCACATTAAGAAAAAATATAAAAATTTAAGTGCCAAAACAAAAGTTAATTACATAAGTTAATTAGTTCAAAAAATGAAAACATTGACGTTTGCTGTGATTTTATAGTTTTATCTTTTATAACTTATATTTCCAAGTCCTTTTGAAGTTCAGTAAATAAATGCCATTTTTTTGTACGGGAACAAATAATGACGATTTCATTTTTATCAATTTCTTTGAAAGTTTCCTGACAGAGTATGGCAGGGGAGTTTATTGACCGTCATTATTAGTCAACAGAGTTAAATCCGTTGCCTAAAAAAGGCACAAAGGGGTTTAAACACTTAAAAGTTACCGGAATAAAAAAAAAAATCTAAACTTAGTTTTAAAGGTTGATGGATAATGCACTCTTCGGAATTATTTCTAATAAAACTTTCTTCAAGTGACCAGGAAAAAAAAACGGAATTTGTTTCATTTTCATCAAAGAAATTAGTTCATAGAGAGTTCAACTGGGATGGTCTCTGAATGGAGGTAAAATTAGCATTGAGCCTATGGGAATAAATTTCGTTTCATGAAAAAATCGTCGTTCAGGGAGGTGGTCGCTTAATGGAGGTGGTCACACAAGGAGATTTCACTGTATTTACATTAAAAATTAATCGTATTCAACTTTAACAACTCATTATTCTTTTTAAAGGAACGACTGAAATAAAAACTTAAAATAAAAAATGAATTGAAACGGCTTTATTTTGGATTAATAACTTAAAAAAAAAAAAAAAGAAAAAGTTACTGCTAGACTATTTTATTTAACAAAGATAACAAATATTAAACTTTTATTAAACTTTTGAAGCACAATCGAATTGTTAAAATTATATTTAGTACTTGTGATAATAAGTACCATAACAACATGCATAATAATCACTTATAAACAGATTAAGCTAAATAATGCTATAAAAAGTGGTAAAATATCTTTATACGAACATTTCATCGCACAAACGGTGACATTTTCAAAATCATTCATGATAGAAATATTTTCACAAAATTTAAAAACAATAACTTGGTAAAAAAAGTCACGAGACATCATACATAATGAAAATCATTGCAACCGTAAAATCACATTAATGAATGCCATTATAATCTGTCCTTTTTTTCATTATAAGAAAAAACTATTCTTATTAAACTTTGTGTAAAAATATTGTTAGCATAGCAGAAAGTAAAGAGAACATAAAGGAACTAAACAACAGCAGCCGTATTTAGTTAGACTGTTTTTTTTTTTAACAGAGATAAAAAAACATTACACTTTTGAAGCACAATCTAATTGTTAAAATCATATTTAGTACTTGTGATAATGAGTGACATTATAATCTGTCCTTTTCATTATAAGAAAAAACTATCCTTATTAAACTTTGGGTAAAAAATATCGTTTAGCATAGCAGAAAGTAATGAGAACATAAAAGAATTAAACAACCACAGTCCTATTTAGTTAGACTATTTTTTTTAACAGAGATAAAAAAAAAAATATTGAACTTTTGAAGCACAATCGAATTGTTAAAATAATATTTAGTACTTGTGATAATGAGTGCAATTATAATCTGTCCTTCTTTACATTATAAGAAAAACTATCCTTATTAAACTTTGTGTAAAAAATATCGTTAGCATACCAGAAAGTAAATAGAACATAAAAGAAATTAAACAACCGCAGTCGTATTTTGTTAGACTATTTTTTTTTTTTAACACAGATATAAAAAATATTAAACTTTTGAAGCACAATCGAATTGTTAAAACCATATTTAATACTTGTGATAATGAGTGCCATTATAATCTGTCCTTCTTTTCATTATAAGAGAAAACTATCCTTATTAAACTTTGTGTAAAAAATGTCGTTAGCATAGCAGAAAGTAAAGAGAACATAAAAGAATTAAATAACCGCAGTCGTATTTAATTAGACTATTTTTTTTAACAGAGATAAAAAATATTAAACTTTTGAAACACAATCTAATTGTTAAAATCATATTTAGTACTTGTGATAATGAGTGCAATTATAATCTGTCCTTCTTTTCATTAGAAGAAAAAACTTACCCTTATTAAACTTTGTGTAAAAAATATCGTTAGCATCAGAAAGTAAAGAGAACATAAAAGAATTAAACAACCGCAATCGTATTTAGTTAATCTTTACGAGTTTCATTTTTTTGCCTATAATATGCATTATAAAACATAGTAGGGATATAACGTACATTTAAAACCTTACTAACAACAGATATGATCATCTTTAATCATAATAATTTTTATGATATATCTGAGTATCCTGAATTCGTCTCTACTTACAGTAAAAACATACACGAAGCGAGAGACAAAGAATGTTAGGTCGCGGGATAAAAAAAGAATTGCAGTGTTGCTAATTTAGCGTTTTTTTTTTTTTTTTAATTCAAATATCTACCACATTTATTTCAGATAAGTAATATTCGCTTTAATAATTCTGTTATTAAGTAAAGTAAATCGAAAACAGTGTTTTTTTTATGAGTATAAAAAATCCTGTAAATTGGTAACACTGGAGAAGAGACAAGGAATTCGCATCTTAGGCGTTATTTTTTTCCTTAAAGGACTGGAAATCTCTCGCGTACTAAGTGGGATCGCTTATTAACCGATCGTGTATTAACTGTGATATTTTTGCATTAGCCTTATGAGCGATGTTCAAGGAATCATAAACAAAATCCGCGTATTAAACGGGATCGCGTGTTATCCGTGAGCGGCTTAATCGGGTACCACTGTATTTTTTTTACCGTTTTTTACTAAAGAGAGAAGCTTTTTCCGAAAATGTTGTCAAATTGACGTTTTAAAACAAATTTCCAAATGTGACAACGCAGAAAAAAAAAAAATGCCGTCCAAAGACAGTAATTGCTTGTAACTTATGCTACAATTACATTTATCGGAAAATGATAAAACCTGTCGGATTACAATAATATCATACCTGGAAGTACCATGCTCATTTTTAAATATAAAAGCATGATTTTTGAAATGCTTTGCAATCTAAGAGCTTTTTTTTTTAAGTTCTTTGATAAATGAATTACATTTAGAGTTATAAGCGATTGTTGCTTTATAACGGCAGGTTTTTCTCCCTCTTCCGTGCTGATGCGTCGGTTCAGAACGCCAACGCCAACATTGACAGCGTTTTACGATTAGTATGTTGTGGCCATCACAAAACTTTCTTCTATATAAATCACGTCAATTAAATCATTTAAACAATACCATATATTACATCAATATAGCACCAATTCATATTAAATTATATCTGAATTTGAAGTTTCATGGAAATTCGTGCATTAGTTCTTGAGATAGTAACTATAGCGGAAATTCTGAAAAATGTAGCATAGCAGCGCCACCTATTGAGTGATTTACACGTAAACATAAGCAGCACTAACTGCAATCAAGGTATACCTGAATCTAAAGTTTGATGAAAGTTCGTGCATTAGTTATTGAGATAGAGCTGTAGTGGAAATTCTAAAAAATGCACCATAGCAGCGCCACCTGTGGAGCGATTTACACCAAAATGTATAGAATGTCAATTCATGTCAAGGACTAACTGAATCTAAAGTTTGATGAAAATCCGTGCATTATTTCTTGAGATAGAGCTATTACGAAAATCGTGTAAATGTTGCAAAATGCAGCATAGCAGCGCCATCTGTTGGGCGATTTACACCAAAACGTTACCAGCACCAATTCATATACAGGAATAACTGAATGAGTTTGATGAAAATCCGTGCATTAGTTCTTGAGATAGAGCTATTGCAGAAATCGCGAAAAATGCAGCATAGAAGCGCCACCTGTTGGGCGATTTACACTAAAACATAAACAGCACTAATTCATATCAAGGTATACCTGAATCTGAAGTTTGTTGAAAATCCAAGCATTAGTTCTTGGGATAGAGATATTGCGGAAATCGCAAAAAATACAGCATAGCAGCGCCACCTGTTGAGCGATTTATACCAAAATGTATAAAATGTCAATTCATATCAAGGACTAACTGAATCTCAAGTTTGATGAAAATCCGTGCATTAGTTCTGGAGATTGAACTATTGTAGAAATCCTGGAAAACGCTGCATAGCAGCGCCACCTGTTGAACGATTTACACCAAAAACGAAACAGCACTAATTCATATCCAAATGTACCTGAATCTGAAGTTTGTTGAAAATCCAAGCGTTAGTTATTGAGATAGAGATGTTGCGGAAATCACAAAAAATGCAGCATAGCAACACCACCTGTTGAGCGATTAACATAAAAATGTATAAAGCGTCATGTCAAGGACTAACTGAATCTGAAGTTTGATGAAAGTCCGTGCATTAGTTCTAGAGATTGAGCTATTGTGGTAATCGTAAAAAATGCTGCATAGCAGCGCCACCTGTTGAGCGATTTACACCAAAAACTAAGTAGCATCAATTTATATCAGGGACTAACTGAATACAAATTTTTATTAAATTCCGTGCATTAGTTCTTGAGATAGAGCGCCCACAAAATTTGTGTCACATACATACAGACAGACAACTGGACGGATTGGCAGACAGAGTCACAGACTCGCAGACAGACAATTTGTAAAAACATGTTTTTTCGAATCTCTGACCCCTAAAACGTGTAAATCCGTCGAAAACCGGAATTCGAAAATTTTCATGAATCCAATACTTTCTTCTTGTTATATAGATAGAAGAAAGCAAAAAAAAAAAAAAATAGTTGGATTACATAGTTTCATACATACTTGTCAATTTTATGCGTTTGCAAACAAAAATGTATTTAAAAATGTGTCAGAATGTAGCCAGTTTGGATTTGGCCTTAAGAGCGGCATGAGCTAAAAAGTTAGAAAAACACTGATTTAGAGGATAGAAAACATTCGCTGTAATAAATTTAGTTCGAACCATATTTCACTCGCATGTCACTCATCTCAGCTGTTAGATACCCATCACGCTCACTCGTCTCTTTAGATGAGAAACAGAGAGAAAAGAAAACATTTCTTTTTTTCTCTTTTCTTTCTTTTTTCCTTTTTTTCTGAAAATAAACCCGGTTTTACTAATCTGGTGTCACTTACATCGGAAAAAAATATAATGGCGATGAAAACTGAATGTATTTTTTAATATGCTTTTTTTTATGTCTTGTTTCAGAAGAATAAACGAAAGGGTGTGATAGATGAAAGAACACGGAAAGAAAGGTTAATTGAGATTAATCGCGAGTCATTAATAATATCGCAGCCATTTTATTCTTGACAGTCCTTAGCTTATGAAGTATACTTACCGGGTGTCCCAAAAGTGACTGATGGATTTTAAAATTGAATAACTTGCAAACGGTGACAGATATCTAAAAAGTTTTTGCAGGGGGGTTATGTAAGATGTCAGGAGTTTTTATGCTGCGATTCCCAGTTTTAGTTACAAATAGCAGCGATAGATGGCGATGCAAGCAAAAAGGCGCTAAATCCAGGCCCGATTTTTTGGCCTCTCTCTTCTCCCATGCGAAAAAATGTTTTGAATGGATCCCGAAGTACCAAAAATCGGGTCTGGAGTTAGTACCTATTTCTCGCAGCGCCATCTATTGTTTGAAATTCGAACTAAAATCATGAATCACGGTAAGAAAACGTCTGACATCATACATAACCCTCCTGGAAGAATTTTTTTAATATCTGTCGCCGTTTTTTAATATCTGTCGCCGTTTGGAAGTTATTGAATTTTAAAATCCATTAGTCATTTTTGGGACATCCGGTATATGCAGTGTTTAATTTGCGCCGGAGCTTACCGGAGCTCAGCTCCAGTGCTTCTTTGTGTTAAGTGAATATTAAAACACTGGTCAGAATTCATCACTGCAGTTCATCTGTAATGCGCTCCGGAACCCATCGGAACGGCAGTTCCGAAACACCAAATCCTAAATTATCTTTTATTTCCCCCTTCATCTCCAATCCTTTGCGTTCTTTCCTACCAGCTTACATGTGTGCTATGTGTGTCGCACACGTAAGAGCATACTTCTATCCAGCGCTCACAAGTGAAGACTCAGTTGCTTTTTGTCTCAATGGTTTACGAACATCGACGAGGAATGCCAGAATTAACCGCAACTGTATCTGCCGTTTTTACTCGTGATCGTTTTTACACTCTGTTTTTATTTGTGTTTGTAAAGCATTTTTTACCGATTAATTTTTTAGCTTCACACGGAGCTGAATTTGTGCCAAAGTTCAGAGAAGCGCAGCTTCAGTACTTCTTCAATTTTAGTGACTATTTAAATATTAATAGGAACCCACCGGAGCTTATAATTAACGTGCAGCGAAGCCAACCAGAACCGGAACAGCTCTGTTTGTTGCGTTTTGCCATACTACATGTAATTTCAATTGACTTCTCAAGGTCAGTTTCTCGGTCCTTATTTAAGGTCAGTAACTATGATAACATCGCATTTGGCTGACTGACCGCTCTTCCTTTGCACATGACAGTTAAGGAATAAATTGGGGAGGACAGATGACCTTGAAAAGCCAATTGAAATTACATAGAGTATAGTAGATACAAAAGTAATCCTTGGCGAGTAGCATTTTCTGAAAATTCCCTACTCCTGATTTTAATGTTTATGCTCTGTTCATTTACTAGATTTTATTATATATAGATCCATCATTTACAGGGCTGCACAAAACGTCTAGAGTATATTTCCACTTTCCACTTATTGAGAGAAATTGCTAAAGAAGAAATTTTAATTGCGGCCGTGCGTTTCTTAACTGAACTAAATTTTAGCATGCTATAAAATATATTATATACAAATCCTATAGATCATATACGGGGTCATAGAAGAATTCAGATATTTTTCTGAATATTCATGATAATTGCTGAAATCGGATTTTCAAAAGTGTTAGGCGTTTTACAAATTGTTTACTTAGCTATCATTGTTACCTTATTAAGCTATGGGGTTTTGTTAACCTTTTATGCCTCGACGGTACTTTAAAGTACCATTAAAATAACTTGTTATAAAATTCATTTAATATATCGATTAGTAGTAATACAGTTTAGAATGAGTTATAGATACTTTATTTTATCTTGTTCCAAAAGCATTATTGGTTGCACAAAACAAAATTTTTTTTAAAAGATGGTTTATTTTGCCTTTGCCACCTTTTCAGCTTTCTTGAAATTGAAAAATTGGGGGGGAGGGGGGGGGGGTTCAGTTCGAAAATATTTCTATATTTCTATTGTAAGAGCATTATATTTGTACATTCCCTTATTCTACAAAGTACTAAAAAAAAAAAATTAAATAACAGATTTGAGTGGAGTTATAAATATTGCACAAAATCCCTATAAGTTCAAATTTGATGAAATTTTCATGAATTCATAATTTGGTACGTAAAAGTTTAAAGAAGTCTGGGAAGTGTTGGAAAGTGTTTCATAATATATACTTGCTGCATGACTTTTCTTTCTTGTTTTCTTTTAAATTTAATTCCTTATTTCTTCGTTGAACATAAAGGACTGGCTTTTGAAGAGTATAGAAATTACAATGTCACCGGCATAGCTGACTTAAGGCAGCAACTCTCGATCTAAATCCGTCATACTACCAAATCGCCATTTTTATTTTTAGATGTAAGCTATTTCTCTGAAACATGACATCCGGACTTACTTTGCAAAGAAAGATTAATTAGTGAAGACAGGAGGAATTATTACTTAATTGGCCACATCGAGAATAGCAAAATTCACGCCATTGTTTGGTGCGCTATTCTTAGTAACAAGTTCACCCATTTCAAATCTCATGTTAATCCCGCTTATTTTTACAAGATGAAAATATAGAAAATAATAAAGCCTTTGTTTAAATTCTATTGCTTCTATTGTTACTCACCCCAAAGAAAATATTGCTTGAATGAAGGCTGTCAAAATATAAATGTAGTACATTAAACTGGTATCATTCAACTAAGGGTTACTGAAGTTGTTTGCCTTCAAAAAATGCAGTTATTTATTTTCTGAATGTTTGAGATTTCATCAACGTTTTCGCGAAGACTTTTTAAAATTTAAATGAAATGAAGAGGGCCGCGTTTTGATTAGCAATGGGCATAATAAATGATTTTAATATTCAAATAAATCATATGGGTATGCGCGAAAGTTTTGGTTATTTTATTTTATTTTATTTTATCCTTAAGGCTGTTCTTAACTGCTCTGCTCAACAATCGCAAAACTTTTTGACACATTTACAAATTCATTTTTTAACGGAAAAATATAAAATTGGAAAGCCTGGCCATGGAAGCGATTTGGAATTGAACTGTGTTTTCCATATTTTGATCAATAAATTACCTATTGAGTTATAAACGATTTTGATCACGTGTCACGACATTTTTCTCACCTTACTGACAGGATTTTCTTCTTTCGTTCGAAAGTTCAGTTCAAAATGCCAACTTTGACAGTATTTTCTGAAAGATTTATTGTGTTTACAAGAAAACGAAAAAAAAAACAGTTCGATGACATAAGCTTCTGAATAACAACACCTTCTAGTTTGACAGTATTTTCTGTTTTCAGATTTATTGCGTTTACAAGAAAACGAAAAAAAAAAACAGTTCGATGACATAGTTTCTGAATAACACCTTCTAGTTTCATGCGTTTCCGAACAAAAATGAATTAAAACTTATGTCAGAAAGTAGAATCTTTGGATTTGAGAACAGCCTTAAACAAAATTTCGGGCTTTAATTGATTAACAAGAACGAAAAATCTTGCATTAGGTATAGATTATGAAACGAATTTCATCGTTTAAAAGTATATTCTGACTGTAGCATTTACATATATAAAGAAAATATGAGGGCTCGAAAAATCTATTGCCCGACATGCCCGGAGCATGTACAATTTCTGATCGGGCATGTATTATTCTTATCAACATGCCCGAATGGTCATGTATTTTTGATGACATATGAGATGCAATAGATTGCTATGTGATCAGTGAAAATTAGAAAAGAGGTCAAATAGATCTATTCGCAGCTGTAACTCAAACACAGGGCCGAAACTAGCCTTTTTTGCAACTGGGGCAAGCATGGATTTTGGCGCCCCTCTTCCGCAAAGTATATTTACAAAAAAAATTTTACTAATTTTCTAATAGCCGACTTATTTTAAAATTTAAAATATGTAATCTTAAAATATGTAATACTGAACTACGTAATCTACAATGGCGGATCCAAGGGGGAGGTCACGGGGGTCATGATTTCCCTCTGAACACCAACAAAAATATTCTAAAGGTAATTTTTAAAATTAAATATACAGTTAGAGTCCCGATTATTCGAGTCCTTCTTAACCGAGTTTCCGCTTTCACCGAGTTATTTTCTTCTGATGGACTGATGGCTTCTATTATTATGAAACAGTCATTATAAATGAAGTGTTAGGTGAAGATGAAAGAGCAGTCGTAAAAAGTTAGAACTCTGATTTTCTGGTAAGAACGGGAAAAAAAAATGGCCATAATTTTTTTTTTTTTTTTTTTTTTTTTTTTTTTTTTTAAATTATGGCTATTTATTTTTTCTTCCCATTCTGACCAGAAAATCAGAGTTCTAACTTTTTACGACTGCTCTTTCATCTTCACCTAACACTTCATTTATAATGGCTTTTTCATAAGAATAGAAGCCATCAGTCCACCAGAAGAAAAGGATCCATTCCAAAGGTATAATCTTTCATTTGGCGCCCCTTCGTTCTGGCGCCCGGGGCACATGCCCCCTCTGCCCCCCTCCCCCCTTAGTTTTGGCCCTGCTCAAACAATATCCAACAGTATGGACAAACGATAACGATAAAAGGAGACAGAAGAGCGAAAGTTATCCGTATCACACCTGACTTATAAAAGTTGTTTTGACAAATTTACAGGAATTTTTTGCCATTCTGTAAAATGAAAAACATACTCGAGACGCCATTCGCTAACAACGAGCCCGTTTGCTCTGTATACAAATCTTTTCAAAATGCATCCTAAAGGTATCACCAATGTACTTTTATTGGTTGAAATAATGTTTTATTTTTCGCTTTGCACATCTGCGTATGAAAGGGACTTTAGCTGTATGAATCGAGTTAAAACCCCCCTTCGCTCTAGCCTCTTGAAAGAAGCTATGGGATGACTTAAGGCGAATAAACATTGCTGTTCCTGACACTTGTACCTATAACAGCGACGGCGAACTTATGGCACGCTACAGATTATTTTTGGCACGGCGTAGATTCAGGTTCTACACCAAAATCTCTCTATTCTAAAAAAAAGTAACTCCCGCTGTCACCGCCGCCGCCGCCGCCGCCGCCGGTTTTGAATTTTTTGTGATCGGAGGTCTTTCTTCGTTAATATTAAGAAAAATAATGCATACAAAAATATGAAAATTGGTAGTATTATACAGAAATGTTTGATAAACACGCTGATGTAGACAGTTTTCAAATCGAAGAATTATTTTAAGAGATATTTAATGCTAAAGTTGGACAAAATCGTTCCATTAAAAAAGTTTTATAGGAGCAAAAACTATACATCGGAATTTAATACTTTTTAGATCATTTTATACGTTATAATTTCCCGGTGTGCAGAATTAATTTATTTTTTTAATTTGACTCATTTTTCGAGGTTTCATTTCTATTTTAAATTCAAATTTTCAGCATTTCGAGAGATATTTTTTTACTTATTTCAAAAAATTGTACTAATTTAACCTGTTGCCAAACTGTATAAACAACGGAAACAATAATGTTTGCTTCAAATTAAAAATTTATTTACACGTGACTATTATAAACAGAAAAGAAAAACTTTCAAATTAGAATTAAATAATTACGTATAAAAAGCAGGAACTTATTGAAAATTACTTCATCTATAATTTCACGTGAATTTTAACAGAGAAAGGATATTGTAAAGTAATAAATTCATTAACATGCGTTAGAAGTCTTAAATAGGAGAAATTACATCACATTTACGTCACATTACACTTATTACGTAAAATGAACAAAAAATAATATTGCAAAATAGTAGTTTAAATTTAAAAATAGCGCGAGACATTTACTTGATATTTTGAGATGAACTTTTCAACTATTTTTTTTTTTGGACAGCGCAAATAATATTTCATTTCTAATAAAAGCATTTTCACGTGAATATTAAAAAGGGAAAGAAAAGATTGGTGAAAATTACGTCAGATTAAAACGATATATTTAAAATGTTTTATTTAAAAGGATTTTCTTTTCGCTTTGTTAAAAAATACCGGGAGACAAAAACTCTGTTTACTTAATTCCTTTTATATTAGATGATTTTGAAATGCCATTGTATCTTTTAACAGCAGCTGATTTTTCCGTAAAACTCCCCAATCAAAGATAAATGAATAGAAACCCGTTTATAGGGAGATCGCCTTTGTTTTTTTAATTATAATTCAATCTTCCAAAAAAATTCAATTAAAGCCGATCAAATTAGCGTGCTTTTAGAGACTGCAGTGTCTGATCGGGGGGTTGGCGAGCGTAGCTCGTAGGGGGCCGAGCCCCCTAGTATAGTACAATTTCACAAAATGCAGTAATTAATCTTGATGTTGTGTTAGTTTATCTGAAATCGATTAGTTCGGTTGGTTGTCATCGTCATACAGATTGAAGAAACTGAAATATAACCTAATGTACCCCAATCTAACTCAATATTGGCTCACAAAATTTTAAGAATAAAAGAGAATTAGGTAGTTATCGCAAAAGAAAGATTAAAAGGCATTACAACCAAAAATGTAGATGGTAAAATTTAAACAATTTGGACTTCAGTTTCAGTCACTAAAAGCTGTAGATGCTGGCGCTTGCTATTTTGACAATTATTTCTGCGAGACATTCTTTTCAGAAATAAATACTAATAGGAAAAATTCGAGTAAAGCATCTTGTCAAATGAGTCCAATTCAGTTTGCATTCTCTTAAAAATAACTAACAAGGAAGGTCTCCATACGGGCATACTCCGAAAAATCTGGAAAAATTGTAGAATGTTCTACTCATGAGGAAAGATATGTTTATAAAAAAATTTCGGCGGAAACTCGATAGAGCGTCCGTAAAAAAAATAATGAAAATTCCGATATTTGGCGATTTATCACCGATTGGTGATGGAATAAAATTTCAAAAAATACTTTTTTATGTCAAATGCTCTTTTAGATAAAAATGTTTCATCTTGAACTTGTTTAAATAAATTTAATGTAAAAAACTTTAGTTTTGTCAGTTACAATTTAACTATAGTTTTGTCATATATATATATATATATATATATAATCAAAGTTAACTGTAAAATTTTATGAATTAAAACAAAATTTAAATCAATTAAAATTGCTTCAATCTCAAAATTAAGTCCAATTGAGCACTGTCGATTCAATTTTGTTGCTATGGAAACAACGACTTCTTTGATATTGAAATGAATATGTGCAGCATTCTTCATCTTTGGAATACGCTTAAATATATTAAAATATTTTTTGTATATGAAATTGTTTTAAAGTAATAAAATTAAATTACAAGCAAAACAAATATGGAATTAAAAAAAATGTATTAATTAAACTCTCTCATTGTTTAAGTTTAAGTTCATTGAATGTTATTTACCCGCATTTTAAAAATCAATTAACAAGCAATTTTCAGGTGCATTAAAGTCGTTTGCTTTTGGCGAGGAAAAGTTCTGCTCGCCAAATCGCGTGACGCTTTCGTCTTTTCGCGCCAAATACTCGAAAGTATTTTATTTTTTCTGCAGACTTTCTACTGCAATTCCGCCGCTAAATTTGACTGATCCTTTATTACATACATAAGTAGATTAATTAGTATTTTTATAAAAAAATATTCTGAGCATGCGCGGTAAGGAGACCTTCCTTGTAAGTACAAAGCTGATATAGTTTTTTTGGAATCTAAGATAAGACAAAAGAAATAATAATTTAAAATAAATTTCTAAAGTATAATATCAAATATTACCCATATTTTTTTAATGCTAAAATTTTTTTAAGTAATTTTGATTCATTATTATTTGATCCATTAATTTTTTTTTATTGTTGGCACGTCACGATCACGCAAAATATATTTTTGGAAAATTTTGGCACGTGGATGTGAAAAGGTTCGCCGTCCCTAACCTATAAGAAAAAGGGACTCTTCACTGGCAATCGACTGCTAAAGGTACACAACATATTAGTGGACATTCTCTACACTTGCAATCGAATGCAGAGAATGTAACTCATAATAAAAAAGATGTTTAATTAGTTCTGTGATGTGATTTTTATTTATTAAATGAGAATAATTTATTTAAGAAAATTTGAATCACAAGAGTTTCAAATTCCCTTGCCTAAAAAAATATTTAGTGTATCCTGTATTGTTTATAGATTATGCTATATTTACCAGCTTTAAAATTACAACTACGAAATTTAGAAGTGCTTTTACTTTTTTGAAGTATTTTTTAGTCGGGCATGTAAATTTTTTATTCGGGCATCTATATTTTACTGCCACATGCCCGACTGGGCATGTAAAAATTTTCAAAATTTTCTAGTCCTGGAAAATATATGTGTTTATATAGGTATATCTTCTTAAAAATGTATAAAGAAAAACCTGAATGTAACTACCACTTCAAATAACTTCTTCAAATTCACAAAATTGTGCATAGATTTTTCACAAATATAAAAAGCTGTTCACAATTTCACAAAAACAGGACCCTGTGAGAAAAGTCTGGACAGATTCCTGATATTTTAAAAATGGTTTCTAAAATTAATGTTTGCGATACCAGAAAATTCATATAAAATGAAATGGAATACATAAGGTTATACTATGTATGTCTCCTATTATGTGCCTAAATAACATGTTTTTTCTGTAACATTCAGTGTTTTCATTTGTTTCAATAATTTACATTTCACTAAACATGAGCTAAAATTATTGAAATTTAGGTACTTTTTAGTTATCCCGTCTACCAATTTCGCCAAATTATATAAATCGCCAAAAAACTCGCCAAATTATACACATTGACATAATTTTTATTTTAAATAACAAAAATACAAATAAATTAGAGAAACATTAATAAAAATACAAATAAAACGTCGAATTAATGGTTTTACTGGCCATTATTGGCATTTAATCTTACAATTAATTAAATAATGGCAACCATTATTGGCATTTAATCTTACAATTTGGCGACAGTAATTTGGTCGACGGGATAACTAAGAAGTACCGAAATTTTATATTAGGATATTATTTTAGATGCTACATTCAAATGCGTAACAAAATAATGATATTGTCTTTTAATTTTAAAAATTTTTGTGTACAGTTACAGAAAATATCTTTTAATCTGAAGGGAAAAGCGTGAAACTTTCTTGATTTATTTGATTAAATTTTGGAACATTTTTTTTAACTCAATTTTTTTTTTTCATATCCATCTGTTTTCTAATGCTCTGGAACGAGTGCCATAAAATATCCGCAACTATTAAACATACAAAATGAAAAAGTAGGAAAGTTTTCCGAAAGTAGAAAGGCAACAAACTTTTACAATATCTCGACATTTGTACGGTGTCTGAAAATTTAGAAAATATCTTTTAATCTAAAAGAAAAACGATTTACTTTCTTGATTTATTTGATTAAATTTTGGAAAGTTTACACAGATTCTGATTTTTTTTTCTCTTAAAAAGTCTTAATCCATATGTTAAATAACCTCTTTCTACATCCCTCTGTTTTCTAATACTCGAAAATGAATGCCCGAATGAATGCATGTCTGAAAATTTAAAAAATATCTTTTAATCGGAAAGAAAAACCGTTTTACTTTCTTGATTTATTTGATTAAAATTTTGGTTTGTTTACAGAGTTTCGAATTTTTGCTTTCTCTCAAAAATTCTTAATTAATATGTTAAATAACCTCTTTCTAGATCCTTCTGTTTTTTAATATTCCAGAACGAATGCCATAAACTATCTCTACCCATTAAATATACAAAATGAAAAAATAGCAAAGTTTTCCAAAAGTAAAATGTCAACAAACTTTTACAATATCCCGACATTTGTAAGATGTCTGCAAATTTGGAAAATATCTTTTAATTTGAAAGAAAAAGCAGTTTATTTATTTATTTAAGTTTTGGACAGTTAACACAGATTCATATTTTTTTTTCTCTTAAAAATTCTTAATTCTTATGTTAAATAACCTCTTTCTACATCCTTCTGTTTTTTAATACTCCAGAGAGAATGCCATAAACTATCCGTATCCATTAAGTATACAAAATGAAAAAGTAGCAATATTTTCCAAAAGTACAATGGCAAGAAACTTTTACAAGATCCCGACATTTGTACGACGTCTGAAAATTTAGAAAATATCTTTTAATTTGAAAGAAAAACCGTTTTCTCTTCTTGATTTATTTGATTTAAATTTTGGAAAGTTTACACAGATTCTGATTTTTTTCTTTCTCTTAAAAAGTCTTAATTCATTTGTTAAATAACCTCTTTCTACACCCTTCTGTTTTTTAATACTCCAGAACGAATGCCATAAACTATCTGTACCCATTAAATATACAAAATGAAAAAATAGCAAAGTTTTCCAAAAGTAAAATGTCAACAAACTTTTACAATATCCCGACATTTGTAAGATGTCTGCAAATATGGAAGATATCTTTTAATTTGAAAGAAAAAGCAGTTTATTTATTTATTTAAGTTTTGGACAGTTAACACAGATTCGGATTTTTTTTCTTTCTCTTAAAAATTCTTAATTCTTATGTTAAATAACCTCTTTCTACATCCTTCTGTTTTTTAATACTCCAGAGAGAATGCCATAAACTATCCGTATCCATTAAGTATACAAAATGAAAAAGTAGCAATGTTTTCTAAAAGTACAATGGCAAGAAACTTTTACAAGATCCCGACATTTGTACGACGTCTGAAAATTTAGAAAATATCTTTTAATTTGAAAGAAAAACCGTTTTTTCTTCTTGATTTATTTGATTTAAATTTTGGAAAGTTTACACAGATTCTGATTTTTTTCTTTCTCTTAAAAAGTCTTAATTCATTTGTTAAATAACCTCTTTCTACACCCTTCTGTTTTTTAATACTCCAGAACGAATGCCATAAACTATCTGTATCCATTAAATATACAAAATGAAAAAATAGCAAAGTTTTCCAAAAGTAAAATGTCAACAAACTTTTACAATATCCCGACATTTGTAAGATGTCTGCAAATATGGAAAATATCTTTTAATTTGAAAGAAAAAGCAGTTTATTTATTTATTTAAGTTTTGGACAGTTAACACAGATTCGGATTTTTTTTCTTTCTCTTAAAAATTCTTAATTCTTATGTTAAATAACCTCTTTCTACATCCTTCTGTTTTTTAATACTCCAGAGAGAATGCCATAAACTATCCGTATCCATTAAGTATACAAAATGAAAAAGTAGCAATGTTTTCTAAAAGTACAATGGCAAGAAACTTTTACAAGATCCCGACATTTGTACGACGTCTGAAAATTTAGAAAATATCTTTTAATTTGAAAAAAAAAAAACCGTTTTTTCTTCTTGATTTATTTGATTTAAATTTTGGAAAGTTTACACAGATTCTGATTTTTTTCTTTCTCTTAAAAAGTCTTAATTCATTTGTTAAATAACCTCTTTCTACACCCTTCTGTTTTTTAATACTCCAGAACGAATGCCATAAACTATCTGTACCCATTAAATATACAAAATGAAAAAATAGCAAAGTTTTCCAAAAGTAAAATGTCAACAAACTTTTACAATATCCCGACATTTGTAAGATGTCTGCAAATATGGAAAATATCTTTTAATTTGAAAGAAAAAGCAGTTTATTTATTTATTTAAGTTTTGGACAGTTAACACAGATTCGGATTTTTTTTCTTTCTCTTAAAAATTCTTAATTCTTATGTTAAATAACCTCTTTCTACATCCTTCTGTTTTTTAATACTCCAGAGAGAATGCCATAAACTATCCGTATCCATGAAGTATACAAAATGAAAAAGTAGCAATGTTTTCCAAAAGTACAATGGCAAGAAACTTTTACAAGATCCCGACATTTGTACGACGTCTGAAAATTTAGAAAATATCTTTTAATTTGAAAGAAAAACCGTTTTTTCTTCTTGATTTATTTGATTTAAATTTTGGAAAGTTTACACAGATTCTGATTTTTTTCTTTCTCTTAAAAAGTCTTAATTCATATGTTAAATAACCCCTTTCTACATCCCTCTGTTTTTTAATACATCAGAACGAATGCATGTCTAAAAATTTAGAAAATATTTTTTTATCGGAAAGAAAAACCGTTTTACATTTTTGATTTATTTGATTTAAATTTTGGAAAGTTTACACAGATCCGGATTTTTTTCTTTCTCTTAAAAATTCTTACTTCATATGTTAAATAACCTCTTTCTACATCCTTCTGTTTTTTAATACTCCAGAACGAATGGCATAAAATATTCGTAACCGTTAAATATATAAAAGGAAAAAGTAGCAAAGTTTTCCATTAGTAAAATGACAACAAACTTTTACAATATCCTGACATTTGTACGATGTCCGAAAATTTGGAAAATATCTTTTAATTTGAAAAAAAAAAAAGAATTTTTCTTTCTTTATTTATTTGATTAAGTTTTGGAAAGTTTTTTTCCCTCTCTAAAAAGTTCTTAATTCATACGTTAAGTAACCTCTTTCTATATCTCTCTGTTTTCTAATACTCCAGAACGAATGGCATAAAATATCCGTAACCATTAAATATATAAAATGAGAAAGTAGCAAAGTTTTCCGTAAGTAGAATGGAAACAAACTTTGTCAAATATCCCAACATTCATACGATTTCAGAAAATTTTATACAAATTGCGACTCTCCCTTCTTTTAAAACTACCCCCTTTTCATATGCAAGTATTTATCAACATCCCAGAACGAGTTCATAAAGTAACTCATGAAAAATAAAAAATCAAAAACTAGCAAACTTTTCCGAAAGTTGAATGGCAACAAACATTCAAAGCATCTCCGACATTTGTACAGATTCAATAAAATATCATTGTATTTATTCCAAACATGTCGGTCACTCAATACTAGGGCGAATTGGATAAACGCCAGAATTGTTGGAGGAGATATAGCATTCCATTGTGGAAAATGACACCCCCTTAAATATCTTCTTTAGAAAATGGGCATGCAATGACCTTATATTTTGGCGCCGTTAAGGGTTGCTAGCGAGCAAACAGAAATGGAGATGTTTCCATCCTATCTCATTTAAATATACTTGAGAAATGCCATTTGAGATACAGAAATTGTGTACTGCGAAGATGAAAAGATAGTTGAGGTAACAATAGTTTTTAAAGGTCAAGGATAAGTGAAAAGAAATCGGACCTGGGATGAGATTATTTAGTATGACTTTCACTTATGTAAGACTTTTTTGCGCTCTCTTATTTCGTATTATTTTATTCTAGGCAGAATTTAAAATTACCAAACTTATTAGAAGACTGAAATAATTCCTTTCAATATTAGAGTAATTAAAATGATTAAACATGGAGATATGTTATAAAAACATGTATAACAATCACTTATAAACAGATTAAGTAAAATAATGCTATAAAAAGTGATAAAATATCTTTATTAAGATTGACAATCGTTTCGTCGCACCAACGGCGACATTTTCAAAATCATTCAGGATAGAAAATATTTTCACATGATTTAAAAAAACAATACACATAGTAAACAATGTCACGAGACATGATGCATAATGAAAAACATTGCAAACATAAAGTTAAATTAAAATTAAATTAGCTGTTCGTGAGCGTGGATTAATTTTCACATAATTTAACAAAAAATAACATGGTAAACAATGTCACGAGACAACATGCATAATGAAAAACATTGTAATACATAAAATAAAATAAAATAAAATTATCTTGGCTATTTGCGAGCGTGGATTAATTTTTACTATTGTTATTAAAATTACATAGCATCTCTTTCCAAATTTTAGGTAAATCAAGGGACACTGAATCATTGCAAATATTCTTGTTACGTAAAAATATCTCTATTGATTCTCGGATTATGGATGGTAAATAAAATCTTGATGTATAAATTAACTTGCTATTTTTAAAATCTATCTGTAAAGGTTCTTCGCTGCATAATCTGGCCAAAGCTGTGGTTTTTCTGTTGTATTTGATGTCTGCTATATGTTCTTTGATTCTGGTTTTAAGTTTTCTACTTGTCATACCTATATAAAACTGCTTTGAGACTATTTTACTTAATAGAGATATGTTTTAGCTTAACCTTTTGTGACTCAAGAACCCCGATTTGAAAATTATTTATTACTCAGGTGACATCACTCATCTTCAGAATACACAATTTTAAGAATGTAAAGCAAAATTTAAAAAATTTAGATTATTTAGTTTAACTTTCAGTTATTGGAGACATTTTTTTCAGTATCTTATTGCGTATTATTTTATTTTAGACGGATTTTAACATTACCAACATTACTACAAGACTGAAATAATTTATTTCAATATTAGAATAATTAAAATGATTAAACAAAGAGTTATTTTTTAACTTAACCTTTCGTGACTCAAGAATCCCGATTTGAAAATTATTTACTCAGGTGACATCATTCATCTTCAGAATACACAATTATTAGAATGTAAAAAATAATTAAAAAATTTTAGATTATTTAGTTTGACTTTCAGTTATGTAAGACCTTTTTTCGCGCTATCTAATTGCGTACTATTTTATTCTAGACAGAATGTAAAATTATCAAGCTTATTACAAGACTGAAGTAATTTATTTCAATATTAGAGTAATTAAAACGATTAAACAAAGCGATATTTTTTAACTTTGTTCCTTTGTGACTCAACAACCCCGATTTGAAAAATATTTACTCAGGTGACATCATCATTCATCATCAGAATACATCATTTTAGGCATGTGAAAAATATTCTAAAAATTTAGAACATTTAAAAAAAAATGATTAAAAAGTACTGCAATAAAAAAAATTACATACTTCTCATGCATATTTGCAATTTTGTAACACAGTCGGCCCCACTTAATCGGGTAACGGATAATTGCATACCCCGCTTATATGCATAGAATGCCGTGGAACAGAAACGTTCCCTATAAGGCTAATGTTAAATATACTCGTTTTATGGCATAACAATCCCCAGTTAATTGCATAAATATTTGCAATCTACTAGTAGTAATCCGGATTTTATGAATTCCTGTTATAGTGATGAATGAGAAAAAAGGAAGAACTTCTTTTTATTTTATTATTATTTTTTTTTTTTTTTAGGTAGCTTTCATTACAAAAAGCTACCTATTGCAGCCGTTCGGAGGAAAGCGATTTCAAAAAATTTTGGTATATTTTCATCGATCATGACCCCCAGACCCCGAAACCACCCTCCGTTCAAAAGTTGATATATATATATATATATATATATATATATATATATATATATATATAATATATATATATATATCCATATATATATATATATATCTGACCTTTGTCATACTGTAACTCTCGAATTTATGAACAGATTTGGATGTAATTCGGTATGTACATAGTACATACCAATGTCTCGACCGAGTTCGTTGGCCAGCTTCATCCGCCATTTTGTTTCAAAATGGCGGCCATTTAAAATTTTTAAAAAAATTTTAAATTTGAAATGTGGTACCAAAGAATTGAAAAGTGAAAAATATTTTTTTCTTATGTATTTGACCTTTATACAAAGATTCCGGAGCAGTTTTTTTTTCGTCTATATCTTAAAAAATGGCTGAGTTATAGCATTTTGAATTTTTAGCGTGGCTGAAATTTTGAAACGTCCTGAATTTTGTCACGCGATAAAAGGCGTATTTATGAACCGATTTGGATGTAACTTCGTTTGTACATAGTACATACCAATGTCTCGACCGAGTTCGTTGGCCAGCTTCATCCGCCATCTTGTTTAAAAATGGCAGCCATTTAAATTTTTAAGAAAAAATTAAATTTGAAATGTGGTACCAAAAAATTGAAAATTGAAAAAATATTTTTTTCTTATGTATTTGACCTTGATACAAAGATTCGGGAGCAGTTCTTGTTTCGTCTATATCTTAAAAAATGGCTGAGTTATAGCATTTTGAATTTCTAGCGTGGCTGATATTTTGAAATGTCCTGATATTTGTCACGTGATAACAGGCGTATTTATGAATCGATTTGGATGTACCTTGGTGTGTATATAGTACATACAAATATCTCGACCGAGTTCGTTGGTCAGCTTCATCCGCCATCTTGTTTCAAAATGGCGGCCATTTAAAAAATTTAAAAAAATTAAAATTTAAAATGAGATACCAAAAAATTGGAAAATGAAAAAGATTTTTTTCGTATGTGTTTGACCTTAATACAAAGATTCCGGAACAGTTTCTGTTTCATCCATATCTAAAAAAATGGCTGAGTTATAGCATTTGAATTTCTATTCTGGCTGACATTTTAAAACGACCTGATTTTTGTCACGCGATAACAAGCGTATTTATGAACCGATTTGGATGTTACTTGGTCTGTACATAGTACATACCAATGTCTCAACCGAGTTCGTTGGCCAGCTTCATTCGCCATCTTGTTTCAAAAGGGTTGCCATTAAAAAAAATTAAATTTAAAATTTAAAATGAGATATTAAAAAATTGGAAAATGAAAAAGATTTTTTTACTTGTTTGGCGTTGATACAAAGATTCCGGAGCAGATTTTGTTTCTGAAAATTTGTTCTTTTGTTTATATCTTAAAAAATGGTTGGATTATAGCACTTTGAATTTCTAGTATGGCTAACATTTTGAAACGATCTTGTATTTGTCACGCGATAACACACGTATTCGCCTATTTCCATGTAAGAAGGCATGTGGATAGTATACATCAACATCTCAGCCAAATATAAGTTACTTTAAATAAAAGCAGCTTGGATAAAGCTGACTAATTTCGCGAAATTCTCATTCATAATGATTTAGTATTGATAAAAATTAGTATTGAATCTCCTATATTCTGTTTTCACTAAATTGAGCTTCTTGTGTTTGAATAATATAAGTTGTCATTTTTAGAATAAGGAATTTGAAAGCTACCTCTTCCTCCCGGCACTGGCCGGAAGGACTTTTGTATTATGGTTTGTTATATTTACAATCGAAGAGCAGAAATCGTCGTGAAAGATGACTTATCTTAATTCCGGAAACTTAAGAGAGTGTTGAATTTGGACAATTGTGATTTTCTTTTAAAGCTTGCTGTACATACAGTGACTCAATATGCTGGGGGTACTATTTGAAAAATTCTGGAATCGGGGGAAAATAGAATTGAGACGGTCAAGAGAATAAAAGACCAATATTTAGTGCTGGAAGGGGAGAAATGCAATGTCGTCGAGATATGAAAAAAAAAAAAAAAAAAAAAAAAAAAAAAAAAATCCTAAAGGATTTTTTGTCTAGGCGAAACAAAAACAGAGATAAATAGGCAAATAATTGAAAAATAACAAGAATTTATGTGGGAACTTTTATTTTCAAAGGTATGATTTAAAAGCAAAAATTTTTTATTTAACTTTCATTTTAATTTTCACAGAAATTCCACTAATATTTATCATATCTGTGGTATATAATCGAATGATAAAGTATACTGGTAACTTTAATTGCTGTCTTCGCTTAAATGCATACAATTCAGTGGAACCAACTGTATGCAATTAAGCGGGGCCGACTGATCAGTTTTTAAAGTACACGAACTCGATTTTGTAAAATTACATTTCTGGACATATCCAGCCCTCATTAGTTTGACAAAATTTACAGAGTTCGTTTTAGAAAAAGTCCTTCCGGTCAGTGCCGAAAGGAAGAGGTAGCTGTCAAATTTCTTACTTTTAAAGAGCCAGCTTACACTATTCAAACACACGAAGCTCAAATTAGTCGAATCCGATTATAGAAGATTCAATACGAATTGTTGTCAATACTGAATGTGAATGAGAATTTTGCGAAATTAGTCAACTATATCCAAATTGGTTTCATTTAAAGTGACTTATATTTGGTCGCCAAATTCGGCGACATCTTGAAGTGCCCGCCATTTTAAAACAACATGATGGGTGAAGCTAACCAATGAACTTAGTCGAGACCTTAGTAATTCCTGTCCACATGCTCATTCACAATGGAATCGGTTGATATATACGAGTGCTGTCGCAGGCAAAAATTCAGATTTTTCAAAATGTCACCCACATTAGAAATTCAAAGTGCTATATTTCAACGATTTTTAAAGATAAAGACAAAACAAAAAATGCTCCGGAATCCTTGTATCAAGGTCAAACACTTAAGAAAGAAACCTTTTTCAATCTTTAATTTCTTTTTTTACTTCGTTTTTAATTTAAATTTTAAAAAAATTAATGGCCGCCATTTTTAAACAAGATAGCGGATGAAGCTGGCCAGCTAACTTGGTCGAGACATTGCAATATACTATGCACATACCTTCTCACATCCAAATCGGTTAATAAATACGCGTGTTATCGCGTGACGAAAATCAAATCGTTTCAAAATGTCAGCCATGCTGGAAATTCAAAGTGCTATAACTCAGCCATTTTTTAAGATATAGGCAAAACAAAAAATGCGCCGAAATCTCTGTATCAAGGTCAAACATATAAGAACAAAATCTTTTTCAATTTATAATTTTTTTGTACCTCATTTTAAATTAAAAATTTTTTTAAACTTTTTAAATGGTAGCCATTTTGAAACAAGATGGCGGATGAAGTTTGCCAACGAACTCGGTTGAGTCATTAGTATGTACTATCTACACACCAAGTTACATTCAAATCGGTTCATAAATACGCCTGTTATAGCGTGACAAAAATCAGATCGTTTCAAAATGTCAGCAACACTAGAAATTCAAAGTGCTATAACTCAGCCACTTTTTAAGATATAGACGAAACAAAAATGCCCCGTAATCTTTGTATCAAGGTCAAACACATAAGAAAAAAATCTTTTTCAATTCCTAATTTTTTTTTTACCTCATTTAAATTTAATTTAAAAAAATTAAATGGCCGCCGTTTTTAAACAAGGTGGCAGATGAAACTGGCCAACAAACTCGGTCGAGACATTGGCATGTACTATGTACACACCAAGTTATATCCAAATCAGTTCATAAGTAGGAGAGTTACAGTGTGACAAAGATCAGATATATATATATATATATATATATATATATATATATTAACATTTGAACTGAGGGTGGTTTCGGGGTCTGGGGGCCATGATCGGTTAAAATATACCAAAAATTTTCGGAATCGTTTTCCTCCGAACGGCTGCAATATGTAGCTTTTTGTAATGAAAACTACTTAATAATGATGCGAAACTGCAAACCACTTCTTTTTATTTTTTGAAGAGCGAATTAAAGCACTGTCTTGTTGAAAAATGTAGTTAAAGCAGGCAATTCCTCTACTGTTCAACAAATAACATTATAAAATGTGAATATACTTATGTCTATTTTGTCGTCCTTCTAGAAAACTCTCCCGGGATTTCCTCCTAGTGAAAAAGAGACTCAAGCCTTTATGGAGCCTCCATCTCGTTGACGCGTGGAAAATGCATCCTTTTTCTTTTCGAATTCATTCTAATTAATGAATGCC
This sequence comes from Maratus speciosus, assembly GCA_963932465.1. NCBI lineage: Eukaryota > Metazoa > Arthropoda > Arachnida > Araneae > Salticidae > Maratus > Maratus speciosus. The sequence goes on along the minus strand of OZ010798.1, from coordinate 233,236,984 downwards.
ACCCAGAATACCGAAATCAAACTCCTTTTTATCACTGAAAATGATGTTTCTTTCTTCAGATGTTTCTCTGCAAACTGAAAGCTAGTTTCTTTATAGGCAGATGCTAAACATGGACACCGACGATGTTTTACATATTTAAGAATTCCTGATCTATTTATTGCTCTTCTCATGCTGATTCTGGCCTCTTTGGCTTCCAATTTCCTTTGCTGTCATTGTTTTTGCTTGCGAACAATGAAACTTTTCGATAGTTTCGAAAGAATTCTTGTCTTTCTTGTAGATTTTGCAGTACCATAAGTAGATAGATTCCATAAAAAGAAACTTTGAACACTTTATTTTATGAGGTATTATTTGAAGTTAGATTTCGTGTTGTTATAAGCTAGAATTTGGCATCCTTCGAAGTCAGGAAGTATTTTTCCTTTCGCCGTCGTCAAAAAGTTTTGAAAACTGAAGGATTGCGATCATAATCTCTTTTAAATGATTTGCTAAATGATATGAAATGATATGATAAATGATATGATATGAATTATGATATGGTAGATGTGCAAATATCTACCAATCATGAGCCGCTGTTTTGAAATTAGTTACGACGTTTGTATCTCTTTGCTCTCGCTAAATTTAGCAAAATAGTACCGGGAGAGCCAAAAGTTTGTTACAACTTTAAAAACTCATAAAAAGGAAGAAATTATGATAAAGGAGTGCGGTTTGCAAGAAAGGGCTCACAAGGTTGTCGAATTTTTTTTAGCAGCAAAAAAAAAAAAAAAAAAAAAAGAAGAAATAAAAAAGGTAAAAAAATCACATTTAGAGGGCGCTGACAACCCGAAACACAATGAACAACTACTACGACACAACCAAGTTGTGTCGTAGAATGTTTTGGATGTCAGGTTGAATACTCGTTATTGTAAGAACAAATGAATGGAGCGTATTGTTGCCCTGTTGATTGTGTTCCGGGTCATCAGCTCCCTCTACATGTGATTTTTTATTTATTTATTTATTTTTTTTTCTGCTAAAAAAATATTCGACTACCTTGTGAACCCATTCTTGCAAACTGCACTCCTTTATCATAATTTCTTCCTTTTCTATGAGTTTTTAAAGTTGTAACGAACTTTTGGCTCAGCCCGTACATTAAAATACTTTTAAACATATAGTATACAGTAAACTCTCGGTTAACCGCCACCCCCTTTCCTCATTTTTTAAAAGTCAAAAACGAACAACAAAAAATTCAAAACCCGAGTGAGACGGCGCTATTTTGAGTAAAAGGCTTGTCTGACGGGAGAAACAGTAACTAGAAAGTATTTTCGCGGGTGAAATCAGACTGTCTTGGCTGTTCTCAGGTCAAAAAGGACAACTTCCTGACATAAGTTTTAATTTATTTTTGTTCGAAAATGCATGAAACTGGCTGGTGTTGTTGTTCAGAAACTATGTAATCGAGCTGTTTTTCCCATTTTTTTTGCAAACCCAATAGATCTTTCAGAAAATAATGTCAAAGTGGACGTTTTGAACTGAATTTCCTCGCGAAAGTAGAAAAATCACTCGAGAGCGGGCGAAAAACGGGTTTGTCACGTGATCGAAATCCCTTATAACTCAATGGATAATTGATTGATCAAAAAATGGAAAAAAACAGTTCAATTCCAAATCGCTTCCGTGGCCAGGCTTTCCAATTTTATATTTTTCCGTTAAAAAATGAATTTGTAAATGTGTCGGAACGCTTTGCGCTTGTTGAGCAGAGCAGTTGAGGTTGAGAGCAGCCTTAAGTAATCATAGGAGTAATCAACCTTAATTGTGACAAGAAAGATATTGGTTATGAAGAATTAACGGATAACGAAATTATTCAAAATGTTTTGAGATCAGAGAAACCTGAATTGGATGATTGTGATGAATCTGGGAATGATCATGCAGGAGTCAGTCATACTCTCTAAATGCATTGATTAATTGATTTGAGATGCAACCAGGAAGCACATATAACGCAAGTACTTTTATTACTTAAAATTCGTAATCTTTCTGTACTAAAAGCACAAGCAAAACACAAATATAAAAATATTAGGTTGAGCAAAAAGTTCTATAGGAAATTTTTAATCTAATAGTTACCAGAATTTTTATCGTATATGATGATTGTGCCATCAATGCCGAGCTCTATTGCCAGCTTATGGATCACGTCTACGACAAATTGGTACAGATACAGAAGTATTCAAGATTGATCCGCCGAAAGCGCGTTTTGTTCCAGCAGGACAATGCAAAACGGCACGTGGCCTAGAGGACCAAGGACAAGTTTGCACACTTGAACAGCGTTTAAATTCTCCCACATCCCGCCTATAGTCCAGACCTGGCTCCATCCGATTATGGTCTCTTTTGATCAGTGTAACACTTTTTCAAGGGCCGTCAATTTGAATCCTTTAATGAAGTTGAAGAAGCATGTCAAGAGTTTTTCGATTCCAAGAAGCCGCCATGTTACTTCCAACAAACCGGAATCTGGCAGAATGATGGCAGTAAGTCCTGGACTATGATGTACTCTCTACTTTGAAGAATAGTCCTTGTTGCTTTTGTTGTTAATTTGCGCATAACAACGCAACTTTCAAAAATTTCCCAGAACTTTTTGCTCAACCTTAGTACAATGGATTACTTTGTATGAAAACTTCAGTAAAATTATAAATTTGTCTTATAAATAGATTTCTTAGTATCAGTTATGCTTATTATAAACGAAAGTACACGATAAATAAAAAAAAATATTTTAATTATTCATATTTATATAAAAATGTAACATATAGAAATGTAATTTTAGTAACGGTCTTGTACTGTCTTTCGATTATCCGCTCAACATCGGTCCCGTGAGTGGCGGATAATCGGAAGCGTACTGTATATAGAATTTTGAAATTATTGCTTTAATCTTTTCAAAGGGATAGTACGTTTATACAACCACTTACCTTTAATTCCCAAATGAAACAATGGCACCAGAATTTTGTGTATAGAATATTCCTTTTCTTATGTATGTGAAACAGAACTTTTTCTTAATTCCAAATAAACGTATTTCTAAATTACGGCGTCATTTATTCATTTCAACATTTTAGCAATGGAAGTGCTTTGTCCCTGATAAGGTTAATATTGATGGGATTGTCATGTATTTAATTTCAACACAAAGATTTGCGCAATTGCAAAGAAAACGCGAATTATTTTTGGGCCTATCATTGCTTTGCGTCTATCATTTTGAAACCCGCTGTATTTAAATTATATGGTTTAGGGTAATTCTAGGATATATGGCCATAGAGGAGAGATGACCACTCTAAATATTTCAAAAACTATACCATAGATTGCAATATAAACTTTATTCTTAAAAATAGTTCAACGTGTTCATTCATTGCGACGTGCAGCTGTGTTTTTCAGTTGTAAAAACAAAGTGTAATTTTAATGTTTATTTAATTTAATTTTGTTGAGTTAGGTATCTGAATGTTTTGCAGTATCTATGTTACATTTTTTAACCATTTGGAAAAATGGTTATTGTCCTCGGTCAGGGTAGGAAATCAAAAACATATCTGTAGCGTTTTATTAGTTGAATCCCGCATTTTATTCGTTTTCTGATTTGTCTATACAGTAACCTTTATTTTCCTTTTACTTTCAACAGAGATGGATACTTCTGTTGCCACTATGACAAAAAAGTAATAAAAACTACATAAAAAATTTAACAACTCAGAAACAAATTGAGATACAGCTTTCAAACAAATTGCATTTAAAAGTACATTTTTTTTTCTATTTACGACGGTGTAAAAAGTAATATTGTGGGATGTTTAGAAGTTTAAGAATGAAATTTCATTTAAAATGGGTCCAGGAATATTAATGTTTAATCCATGGTGTACGTAATGTATGACCGGCTCCGTAGAAGTTTAAAATTTTACAGTACCGAAAAATGTAATCCATGACGTACGTAATGTATGATCAACTCCGTGCGATTTTTTATGTCTTAAATTTTAGTCTTTAAAAAAATCATTTTCCAAATGTTCGTTGTAATTTGTTAAACTGCTTTTTTTTTTTTTTTTTTTTTTTTTTTTACTATAACGACTTCTAAGGTACGTATATAATCCAATCTTTGCTTTTAAGTCTAAAACAAAGACGTACAATGACGGAGTGACGCTTTAAATTGGATGGCAATCTGTCCATCAATTTTAGGAGAGATGGCCACCTATAATCAATATTTCAAAATTATGTGGCGTGAGGATCTTAACTAAATATAATTATTTTAAAAATAATTATGTATTTTTATGTTTATAATTATATTAATTGATATAATTATTTAAATTTTAACTAATATAAATATTTAAATAGCAATAATATAATGGAGCCTAACGATCTAGTTTTGTTTTAGAAAATATTGGAAACTTCAGAAACGTTCATTCCAGAAACAGATAAATTTGATAAATAAACTTAAAGCCGTGAAAAATCTAAAATAGGCGCGAGAAAAAAACAAAATCATGACACTTCCAGTAGCGAAGAAGATTAAATACATTTGAAATTATTATATTCTACATATTCCGATGGAATAGAATTGGATGATAATAACTGCGTTGGTTGTGGAGAAGAATATAATACCATAACCATAAAAGGATTACTGCATACAATGCATAAGGTGCCAGAAGTGGTTCTATGAAACGTGTACAAACCATCAATATATTTGCCGAAAATGTGGTAAAATTTTACGAAAAGATAATGATTGAAATTATACTTCACATTTTCTTTATTAAAATTTTATTGAGTGATTTTCCGTGATATAATTGCATCTGTCAAATTTCTATGTGTTTTTCATGATTAATTACATGAAATGTGTTATTTTTTGCTATTTTAATTTCATTTTATCTTTCTTGTATTGGATGGGCATCTCTCCTCGGCCTGAAGGATAGATGGCCATCTCCCATTTTAATTTCAATTTTGTTTCCCACTTTTTGTTCTAGATATTTAATTATTTTTTGTCCAAAATATGATGAGGATGTGTATAAGAATTTCAAATATGTATAAATATTTCTTGTATTTGCATTCTAAGAATTTTTATTTCAATCTGTAAAAACTATGGCCATCTATCCTAGAGTTATCCTATATGTAATTTTAAAATAACTATAATTACGTGATTATCGAAAATAATATTCTTCATTGTAATTATAATGCTCTTTAAATTAAAGTTACTTCATACTTATGTATGAATAAAGAACTCGGAGAAAATATTAAGTGAGTAAAGAATTTTAATTATTTAAATAAGTTGAGAAACAACGAACTTCATCAGACGATAATGTAGTTGGATTCAAGCCAAAGAGTTGAGAAATTACGGTTTTCTGTCAGCAGATGCATAAATCAATGAAAAATATAAAAAAATGCATACAAGACGAAAAACTCCTTTAACACTAAAAAAATATATTTCAATCGTTTTATTTTTAAATAGATATGGTAAAACACATTTAAAAAATCCGGTATCCTCTTCCTCCCGGCACTGGCCGGAAGGACTTTTTCTTATTGCATTTGGTCATTTCTTCTTTAAGCTTTTCAAGGGCAAAGTAATTCTATTGCTAAAATCTTAAAATGATTGACTGCCACCAGTATTTACGAACAAATTGATTCTGAAAGAGATAAAACTTTTCTTCAAGTGTATTATGAAAGCAAAATTTCATTAAATAATTATGATGCAATTATGGCAGTTTGGAATTAAAATTAAGAGGGATAAATAATATACTTTTGCCCTTCAAGGAGTCAAATAATAGTTTAAAATGTGATTTTGAAATTACTATAATTATATGATTATTTAAAATAATATTCTTCCTTGAAATTATATTTTTAAAATTAAGATTTCTTTACATTTATGAATAAATAGAAAAACTCAAGGAAAATATTTATTTTTAAGTGATAAAAAGGAATTTCAATTATTTAAATAAAATTATTATTTAGAATTTATGCTCCGTCAGACAGTAATGAAATTGAATTCAAGCCAAAGAGTTGAGAAATCACTACTTTCTGTGACAGCAAGACGCATAAATTAATCGAATATATCAAAAATAAATATTCAAGGCGAAAAGCTCTTTTAACCCTAAAAACATTCCATTTCTATCGAACTTCATACACATTTTTTATATACAGTAAACTCTGTCTAAGGCGGAATCGATCGGGACTCAGAAAATTTTCCGTGGTAGACAATATTCCGGCTTATGCAAAAAAGCCCCCCCCCCCCCAAAAAAAAAAAAATAAATAAATAAATAAATAAATCCATCTTCGAGTTCGAGGATTTTTTATTGATTTTCCTGATTCGAAAATCGTTTGAAAACTGAAATTCGGAAAGATCTTTTGTCTTTATAGATAAATGAGAAACGCTATTCAATTTCTTAGTACTGCTGTAATACATGCGAATTGGAAGCTTACACACACACACAAAACTAACCCCCCCCCCCCCCCCCCCAATAAACTTCGAGAATGAGACAGAACGCTATAACTTTGAATTTGAGTACATCCTTATACAGTATAATATATTGCACTTTCGAAAATATATATTTTGATAAATGCTCATTCTACTAGAAATATTAAGTTTTAAATATAATTTTGCATATAAAAAAATGGCACAAGCATAAATTCCTTAAAATTTAAACAGTTCCTGTCCTTTTGAATTAACTTTTTCAAAGTGTTAGGAAGTTTAACTAACATGCTCGACATTGAGTAATTGACTTATCCGTTTTAAAGTTTAATAAACAAAATGCCTCTCATTTTTAAATTATCCTTTTTTCCGCCTTATTCAAAATTTTGGTTTCGGCGGGACCTTAAAATGCTTTCCGTTTCCGCGTTAGACAGATTCCGGCTTATGCAGCAAGAATTAACGTTATTTTCTATGGGTTCGCCGGGACTTGAAAATTTTTCCGCGGTAGACAGATTTCCGGCTTGCACAGAGTCCGCCTTAGACAGAATTTACTGTACTTCATTTGGTGCTTTATTAATCCTTCAAGGGACGCTCTGTGGCAAATTTTACGATACATGTAATTTTTTCGAAACTTTCTTTACATAAATCATAAATGGCAGGGCTCCACTTAGACCATCTAGGGCCCCAGGAACAAGCATAATTCTGGGTCCCTCTTCTATATATACACAGAAATTATGCGAATTATGCTTAAGTAACTAAAAGTTGCTTAAGGCAGTTCTCAAATCCAAAAGGGCAACTTTCTGACATAAGTTTTAATTTATTTTTGTTCGGAAATGCATGAAACTAGCAGGTGTTGTTGTTCAGAAACTATGTCATCAAGCTATTTTATCCGTTTTTTTTTTTTTTTTTTTTTTTTTTTGCAAACGCAATAGCCCTTTGAGAAAATAGTGTCAAAGTGAGCGTTTTGAACCGAATTTCCGCGTGAAGGAAGAATAGGCACTCAAGAAAGGGTGAAAAACGAGTTTGTCACGTGATCAAAATCACTTATAGCTCAACAGGTAATTTGTGGATCAGAAAATGAAAAAAAAACAGTTCGATCCCAAATCGTTTCCATGACCAGACTTTCCAATTTTATATTATTCCGTTAAAAAATAAATTTGTAAATGTGTCAAAACGTTTTGCGATTATTGAGCAGAACAGCCTTAAGAAGAGTACACAGAAAAAAAAAGTCAAAAATATTAATTTCCTCAGGAGACATTTTAAAAATAAGAATGCACTTCACTCGCATAGGTTTAACTTCAGCGAGGGGGATTTAAGATCCGACTAACCAACCCCTTTAATGGAACTTGGCATACAAAACAATTTTTTGATTATCAACTTACAATATATTATATATATATTAGATATTATTATGTAAATATTAACTATAAATAATTTAATTTTAAAAAAAATTTAAAAATTAAACTAACTTTTTCACAAAATTAAAAAAAAAGTTCAATATTAACCACCTAAATTAAAACTATATTTAGTATTTTATTTTTTAAAATCTTTCACCTGATTTTTTTATTGCAGGTTAACAACGATATTTTGAACAGATTTCTCTTCTCATTTGTAAACAATTTTCAAAAAACTTTTTCATTTTTAAGGAGTTTCTAAGAACGAACCCTGTATATGCTATCTAATAAAATAAAAATCTGAAAATCGAAATATTTATGATATTTTGATATTGGTAATGTGCCTAGACCCCTTAATACTATTTTATTTCTACATCAGAATGTTCTTCAGATTTCTAGAATCAATCTAATCTTATAACTTCGAATCTGTAAAAGAATAATATCTTCGCAAATTTATAATCAAAAACTTTATTTTCATTTTGATTACAAAATACAAATCTCCTCGCTATCTTTTTATAAAGTCTTTTTCCTGTTTCTGAAAGAATCGTAGAAGGAACACATCTTCGAATACCAACCATTACTTATTTTTCAAGATTTCAATTATAAGTTTGTTAGCTGAAGAAGTCCACAGAGTTGTCAAGTGTCCGGCTTTTTGCAAGCCACTAGAAAATGTTGTTCTTTTAAATCACTAAAATGTTCCAATTCAGTAAAAGAAAATTCTTTCTATTAAAATACTGGTATCCAAAAAGCCTGAGACTTGTCAGCTCTGAGTCCATATCAAGAAACAATCTAATTAAATTTTCAGATACAAAATAAGGTTTTATAAGCTTAATTGAACTGCCTTAATTTAATCCCTGTTATTTCTAGAAATAGACTTAGTTAATTTTATTTAATTGTACTGCCTTAATTTAATCCTGTTACTTTTGGCAAACGGTTTAGTTGATTTCATTTATAGATAGTGTGACTTTTTTTTTTTTTTTTTGCTTTACTTTTGTGACAAGTGTCGCGAAAAATTTAGTATTTTTAATGTAACTGTTGTCGATTAATAATCTTTACCAAATTACAGAAATTCTACGAATAGGTAAAGGGTAAATAGCTATTCGAAAATAATGGTTTAAAAAATAAAAATCGAACGCACTTTATACTGTACGTACGTATACGTGACACTCGCCCCGCAGAAATTAATGTCACTTTGTTTCCTCATCAGAATGTTCTAATAAAACCTCTAAATAGAATCTAAGCTTGCAGCTTTATATCTGTCCAAAAAATAATATTTTCCATAATTCTTAATCAAAAACTTTATTTACATTTTGATTACAAAATACAAATCTTCACGATGTCTTTTTGTAAGACTATTTTTTAGAGAATCGTGTAACGAATACATACTACAATATCATTACTTACTTTTTGACATTTCAATTATATGTTTATTAGCCAAATTCAGATTTTGTTGCAGCAGAATCTTCCATTCGTCTGTTTCCAAAATGTGGCTTACATTTCTGTTGAAAAAATCTTGAACTGCCGATACTAACCTCATCTCGTTGTGCCTATCAGCCAAAACAGCGACGTCACAAAAATTTTGAACCGTCAACTTCTGCATCATATATTTTGAACAAAACTTCTTGAGTCCTTGTACATCGTACTTGTCTGCTATGCTGTACATGACATAAATGTCGTCGAATGAAAAGTCTTCGAGTTCACCAGTATATAAAAAATCCAGGAACTTCTGGAATGCTCCGGGATCAATGTCGGGTATGATAATGGTGCCCGTTTGTTTCTCCGAGGTGTCGTGTCGAAACATGGAAGCGAAGACGGTCGATCTGGCAATCAAAATGGCACTGTGGACGTTGAATGTTTTTCGGTTCACTTTCAGAATAGTATCACAGTTGGCTCCATTATGGAAAAGGTCCTTGAGGTTACAGGATAGCGTGTCTGTTTCTAGAAATAAAATTAAAAATATTATAACGAGAAAGAACTAACACTATCCCAGATAGCATGAACATTAGCAGCAAGTTTGATTTTTTTTTTTTTTTGACATTATCTTGGCGTGACAAATTTGAATTGAGAATTTCGCGGCAAATTTACCGCAAGGTATACCATCCCCCACTTGCATGAGTAGTTTGTTGTGAAACTGATGGCAAGACTGTCTTTAATTCACGAAAGTGACGAAAGCAAAAAATCCCTCTGTTGAGAGAATAGACAATCAGCACACACGCAGAAATTGCAGAAATTTTATTCAGTTGGTACCGCTTTTTGTAAACGCTATACTTATCAAATACCAAAAAAAAAAGCTCGCATTGAAAAGTACAAATATTACCGTAACTAGTTTATGGTGTAGAAAACCATGCATGCACCTTCTGACGATGTGTTCGCATCAATAGACCTGATCGGGTCAATGGACCCCTCCGAAGGGGTTAAACTGATAGTGTAACAGTTGTAAACAGATAGTGGGGCGTCGAAAAATGACTACTTTGCAGTAAGTTTGCATTATTTTTTATTACTTGTTTGTGGTTAATTTGCAATAAATTTGATACAGCATGAATTTAACTTGCACGACAAGTTAGCTGCAAGTTCGAAGTGTGGTGGCTTCGGCGTTTGCGTTATCTCGCTGTAGTCTTGTTATGAACTTTCAGTCTTGTCATGCTGAGCTTGCTGCAACTTTGCAGGTTTTCAAGGCAAGACTGCTGCAAAGTTTCGGCAAATTAAAAATGCTATCTGGGACGTTTCAGCGGTTCCTAACCTTTATTGTTTCGCGACCCACCTAATATAAGGGTGTATATCAGTATGGAAATTGTTGTATGACCTCTATAAGCTACCGGCTATTCTATCCTATACGAAAAAGGTAAATTTTGTTGCGAAGGATACACTATCAACAAAAACAAGAATTTGTAATCCCAATATGTGTTTTTACATACTATATATATATTACCGTGGAAATTTCCCTAAACTGGCCAGTTAACAAGAAATTCACGTTAGTTAAGGCTAGTGTGTGTGCGTGTGTAAGTTTATCTCTACATGCATGCAAGTATTACTGAACATAACTATTTATACAGGAATGTTTTGTTACGTTTCCCAGATTTTTCTGTTTTAAAATCAGGATGTTATCGCAACCAAAGACGTACAAGGTCAGTTTATGTCTTTCAAAACAACGCACGGAATGGATCATCCTTACATGGCGATTGGTACAAAGTGGCGTGCCCATTGTTTTGAGAAAGGAGCCCTAGTTTTGTGCCAATTGCCGTGTAAAGATGATCCACTCCGTGTGACGTTTTATAAGACATGATCTGGCCTTGTATGTCATTTGTAGCGATGTTATCATGCAATAGCTTACTAGCTGATATTTGGGTTATTGACACAGTGACGCTTTGTTTTATTTAATAGCACAGAAAATATACCCTTGGGCTTTGCGTTAAATTGCAGAAATGTTATTTTACATACTATAAATATATTACCCTGGAAATTTCACTAAACTGGCCAGTTAACAAGAAATTCACGTTAGTTAAGGCTAGTGTGTGTGTGTGTAAGTTTATCCTTACATGCATTCAAGTATTACTTGAACATAACTATTTATACAGGAATGTTTTGTTACATTTCCCGGATTTTTCTATTTTAATATCAGGATGTTATTGCGACCAATGGCATACAAGGCCAGTTTATGACTTTCAAAACGACACACGGAGTGCATCATCTTTACACGGTGATTGGTACAAAGCGGCGTTCCCATCGTTTTGTGCCAATTACCGTGTAAAGATGATCCACTCCATATGACGTTTAAAAAGACATTATCTGGCCTTGTATGTCATTGGTGGCGATGTTATCATGCAATATCTTACTAACTGACATCTGGCTTATTGACACATTGAGACTTTGTTTTATTTAATAGCCCAGAAAATTTACTCTTGGTCGATGAATTGCAAAAATGTTACTTTACATACTATAACTATATTACAGTGGAAATTTCACTAAACTGACCAGTTAACAAGAAATTCACATCAGTTAAGTTTAATTAGTCATATTTAAGGCTTATTTTTTTTTCTCATTTTTGTGGCAAGTGCGATACTTGCTTGCAAGTATATGCCTGTGTACAGGGTATGTCAAAATGAAAGGACCCTTTTCGAAATTAAATAATTTGAAATCATTTACTATGTCTCAGGACTCTTAAAATTGGAAAAAATGAAAAAAATAAAACCATTTTCAACATTTAATATCTTAAAATGTATATGATTTTAAAACATTTACTATGTCTCAGGACTCTTAAAATTGGAAGAAAAGAAAAAAATACCATTTTCAACATTTAATATCTTAAAATGTATATGATTTTAAAGCACAATTTTTATTGGGATGAAAGATATAAGTCTGTTATTTCATTTCATGTATTTAAAAAATTACAAGATGCAGAATTAACATTTATAGGAGGCTTCAAACTGTCAGATATTTGAGGAGCAGAAAATTGGGGTAACAGCTTACACGTAGGATTACAAAATAAATTTTGCAACTAGAATGAAAATTTTTGTGCCTTCTTATACTTCAGATTGTAATAATTACTTTGAACCTAAATAAATAAAGCATAATAATTAAAATATTTAAAGCATTCTTATATTTTTAATACAAAGTTGTATTTAGCTAAAACAAAATTTTGAAAATTTCAACAGTATAATCACTTAAAAAATATTTTTTTTAACAATAAAAAGGAATTTTTGGTTTCAGTTTATACAGAATAACATGAAACATACGTTTTGAAAATCGCAGGAAAAAATATTCAGAACGATTTGAAATATCCTGCGCGTTATGCACAAAAACATCATTTGAAGAAAAAGGACTTTAAAGTTTTGGTAACGTCGCTTCAGCCATTGAGCTGGTATAATTCTAAAAGCTATAACTTCTGCTCTAATGGGGATTTCAAGGAAACAATTATATCAAAATGTTCAGAAAATATCGGAGTTTAACACCTAAAAATATTTAAAATTTGAAAATTTTGAAGCTTTAAGAGTTCTGAGACATCTTAACGATAGAATTCTCCCATTTGTTGTATTGTTATTAGCAAGACCATATGATTTTGAACATTAATTTTGAACATCATACATTTGAACATCATTTGAAAACCATGATGTCATCGCCTGATGGTGTAACAGTAACATCATAACCTCAGTGTTAGTCAAGGACATTTTTTTAAATTTAATATGTAATATAAATTATAAATAGAATTTAATTAATCATTACCTGTGAACTTCATCTGTTCCGAAGTTACGCCTGACAATTCCTCTCCCAAAATGTTTGCTTCAAGTACATCTGAGGCCGTCCATTCCTCATCATAGCTGAGCTTGAGTTTGCAGACTATAGTCAAAATATCTGATGGAATCAAAAAACTTTCTCTTTCTTCTAAAGCAACCATAGGTAAAAAATTTGGAAATCCACAGAAAGCTTCAAAAGTACTTGCATGTCTTTTTTTGGCAATCAGTCTACCATTAATATCTTTGATGCTGAATGCATAAGATACGTGGATCGGAAGTCCAGTTTCATTATACAGATATAGGGATAGATATCTAATCCCTGCACGTAGAACTACATGCCAACAGCTATCTGAAAAGTTAAATGAAGGACTATGATAAAAGGATCCAATATCTTCAGACACAGAAGAAAAATTGGGAATTTTCCATTCAAACTCTTTTGGTTCATTCAGTCTTCCGATGATCCTCGCCATAATTCTGATATGCTTCGACAACGTATGCCAAAAAAGTGAAGGATTTTGGAAACGTATGTATACAGTTTAAGTGCTGAGAAAAATTTAAATCAGAACTCTAAAATAAAAGAGAATTGGGATTAGGATTAATTCAATTAATGTCCAAAGCACACACATACCATAGTTCAGCATAGTGTTGTTAAAAGGAAAAAGAAAATAGGAATTCTGCTTTTTCAGAATTTGGTGTCGCCCCCGATGAAAAGAAAATATATGTATATATAAGTAGTACAAAACATATTTCAATTTTAAGAAATTACAACACACGCTTTTATTTTATGTAAAATGACGTCATTCGCATCCGCTAATTCCACATTTACGATCTACTCTTAAACATCTACAGTAAAGTAGGCATAGGAAGTCACTATAGAGAAATAATATACAAATGTAGCAAAAAGATGCCGTCATTAAAGAAACTCGACAAAAAAAAAAAAAAAAAAAAAAAAAAAAACCGGCTATCTAATGATTTATAGGCCTTCATTTGTTTGTAATAGATACTTAAAATTAAATATAGTTTATAATAGCTCCATGTTTTAACATAAATCATTCGTTTATATTTTTTCAAAATAGCACGTATTTTAATTACATTTTCTTTCGGTTGCGAAATATTAGGAAAAAATGTCAACAAAAATATATAATTAATATTTTAGAACTATTTTTCCTTTACTTTCTACAGAAATGGAGTACTTCCTTTACCAATATTAAGCAAATGGCTCCAAAAACTACAAAAGTATTAATATTTTAAAAATAAATGGAAATACAGTTTTCAAACAAATTGCATTTAAAAGTACATTTTTTTTCCGGTACGACGATATAAACAATTGAAAATGTGCGATGCTTAGAAGTTTAAAAAATTGCTGTAGAGTATTTCATCGAACTGCTTTGTTTTACGGCTGGATTCTGTAAGGTAACGTTATTTTTTGAAGACGACACAAAATAAGCTGGGGGAAATAAATAGCATACCGTACCAGGGGCTAATTAAAATGACAGATATTTGTACATGCATTTATTTAAAAAAAAGAAAGAACTAGTATGTTGTGGCCACCACAAAACTTTCTTCTATATAAATCACGCCAATTAAATCATTTAAATAATACAAGAAATTACATCAATTTAGCACCAATCCCTGAATTTGAAGTTTGATGAAAATTCGTGCATTAGTTCTGGAGATTGAGCTATTGTAGAAATCGTGAAAAATGCTACATAGCAGCGTCACATGTTGGGCGATTTACACCAAAAACTAATCAGTACCAATTTATGTCAGGGACTACTGAATATAAATTTTTATTAAATTCCGTTCGTTAGTTCTTGAGATAGAGCACCCACAAAATTTGTTTCACACACAGACAGACAGACATTTTGTAAAAACCTGTTTTTCGGGTTCTCTGACACCTAAAACGTGTAAATCCGTCGAAAACCGGAATTCGAAAATTTTCATGAATCCAATACTTTCTTCATGTAAAGATAGAAGAAAGTAAAAATAATGCGTCAAACATAGAAACACATTAATAAGTTATTCACAGATAAATCTGTTTATTTAAAACCTGCATTTTACATATAATCCATAACTTTAAGTTATTTACCTTATTATCAGGTTTTACTTTATTTTCCATGTGCAGCAGTACTTTATTTTGTATACATCCTTCATATATTTAAAAGCATTTTAGAGAACCCCCTTGGACTTAAAGAAACACAATAACAGTGGAAAAATTAGCTAATTATAACAATTTCCAGAGCGCATTACTACGAGAGGCAATAGAAATCGATTTAGACGATGAGAACTTATGTAACGATATGACACATGCTACGCTAGATAACAGATGGAAAAAAATTTTACATGAGAGGGAAATTTTGAAAATAAGGGGGAAAAGAAAGGGAAAATGGAAATGATCTCAGGCCAGAAAAACTTCGAATCTCTAGTTGAAACTGAAGACGCCCTAGTGAAGGGTGAAAACGTTATTTCTCTTTATATAATGCAACAAGCATAATAGTATACATCTGAACATATGATGAATTTAGTTAACTAGAAAAACATTAGGATAAGACGAAAGAACTATGAATGTTGGAAAATAATATAGTAAGTTATATACGAATTTTAGAGCTTTTTATGTTTTTAAGGATTAAATGAAATTGAAACTTTTAAATAGACAAGAATGGAAAATAGGATAATGTGTTAAAAATAACTTATAAAGGAACGAACTTTTATAAAAAAAATACTTAGAAGAATTGAAAATTTTTATTATGGAAAATTGAAGAGATTTTATAGACTTAAAACTATATCCACAATTTGGAATGAATTGAACTGTAAATTTATGAAATATTTGTGAACGGACGAAATACAAAGTATATAAATGGATAGTAAAAGGGAATACTAAGTGAAGTTAAATGTAATGTTTTTTTTATATAGAACTGTAAAATAATATATATTTTTTAAAAACAATTTAAAATGATGTGGCCTTTTTAAATATAAATAAAGAAAACATTAACAAAATGAAAATGCTTTTAATATATGAAGGATGTATACAAAATAAAGTATTGCTGCACATGGAAAATAAAGTAAAACCTGATAATAAGGTAAATAACTTAGAGTTATGGATTATACATAGAAACACATTCCAACACATTTAGAATTTTGCAATAAAACTTCATTGTTTACTAAGATGATAGAGGATATGTAAATAAACTATTCGGAAAACGCCTAACACAATGTAAAACTGAATTTCAGCAATCACACTCAATTATTGGAAAAGTGTTTGATTTTATTTTGTGCAGCCCCGTATATGATCTACAGATTTGTATGATCTATTGTAAACTTAATGTTATTTTTTAACACTTTCCAACATAAGTTCAAAAATGCTTATGAATTCTGTTTGTCTGTCTGTCTCTAACTTTCATAAATATACTCGAATAGCCATGTAATTGACATGTATTATGTATGTTACTATCAGTGCCTGATTTACGGCAGGGCATTCGGGGCACGGGCCAAATGCAGCTGAAAGTTTTTCAATTACCGCCCAAAATCTGATGTAATTTTACATTCCATTCTGCTCAAATTGCATTTTTATAAAATCGTATATTTTATTTCAAACATTCATATTTATTTATTTTGTTAGAGTGAATAGATTTTTTTAAAATCTTTATCACTTAAAAAATATATTGTATTTTTAGTTTTTATTTAGTGGTGTACCGAGTAGTACTTTGGCCGAGTACCGAATACCGAGTGCCGAGTAGTTGTGTAAAAAGTAAAAAAAAAACATTGATGTGCACATGTGAGCTTAGATGTACATATGGTGTATATATATATATATATACCTATGTGTACATATATATAAAATATACATATATAGTATATATAAATTAAATGATTAAATTTTAAATTTATTTGTGCACCTTTTAAAGACAATTTTTGACAATTCATAACAGTAGCAAAAAAAAGGAGAATTGACACATAACAAGTACAATTATTAACCAATACAAAATTAAAACATTCTTCAACCCTCCAATTTATTTCGATACCTGAAATCTGTCTATCAAAAATAAAAATGTTAATTGGTTACTGCAACAATTCATGGAATAATGCACAAAACATTTCATATTTATTTTGTAACTGCACCTTATTTTCTTTTGATTTAAAAATAAAAAGAGAGGTACAAAAAGAGATACAGGCTTTCTTAACAGAAGACTTATGTAAAATTGACACTCCATTTGCATGGTGGGGGGAAAAAAACGTTTGGTGCTTTTGCACCATAATTTGAAATATAATAAGTTAATTTGTTTATTACATTCATTGTATTTTTAGTTTCTTTATCCAAAATAATAGTCTTTTCTGTTTTCCTATATATTTAAAAATAACTTATTTTTATATGTATAAATGTGAAACTAAACTTTAATCTGGAATTATTTTAGGAGGGATTTTGTTCTTAACTTTTAGTATATTTTGTAGACATATTGTTAAATACCGAGTAAATAGTTTTATGAATTATTGCATATATTATACATTGATAGTCGAATAACTTTTTACAGATCAGTTTTAAATTCATATGCTTAAAAAATGAAATTCTTACAACTACTCGGTATTGGCCGAGTACTCGGTCAAAATTTCGCCGAGTACCGAGTATTTACAGAGTACTCGGTACGGCTCTATTTTTATTTAATTCTAGTCCTGTTCTCCACAGATTACTTGGGAATTGGTAAGCGTAGCTCGTAGGCGGCAGAGTCCCCTAATATTTTAAATAATTGTAACTAGGTTTTCAAAAAAATTATTATTAGTAGCTCCGTACTTTATCATTTAAGATATATGGACTTGCATAGGAAAAGATAATCAGCACTCAGCACCACACAATTTATTGAAAAACGTTTACTCATTTAAATTTCATAATTATGAAATAATTATTTAAAAGTGAATTAATGATTATCAAATTTTTATTTTTTTAATGGATATTTTAAAGCAATTATTAAAGTCAGTAGCGGTTATCTTAGTAAGTAGATACTGTTTTCAATTTTTTTTTCCTCGAGCGCTTTGTAAGTTGTTGCAAAGGGGCCCCCGTAAGCATCTGTGCCCCAAATCTGTAAATCGGTCCCTAGTTATTACATATTTGGTATTGCCAATACAGTGAGTAGAATTTATAATTAATTTATAGGGACACTCAAAAAAATTAAGTTACATTAGGTCTACGGCACGGGGAAAAATCGTTTGTGGTGTATTTTTATGATCTTAGACTTTATCAAACATGTCGAAATTGATATGAATAACTGAAGCGCATTACGCCAGACTTGATATAGAATATGGTGGGCATAGCAGTTATCGTTTATTTACAGAAACACTCAAAATAATTCCGTTACATTACGGTCTATGTGGGAAGTCGTTTGTTGCGCATTTTAACCCTTTATCTCCCAAATTATGACGTCATTAGATTTTCATCTTCTAATGTATTTTTCGTGAATTTTTGAAATTACATTAGAAGATTTACACAATCGTTTAATAAATTTTAAAAGGATTTTGTCAATTAAAATTAATTAATTAATTTTCTATTTATAGGGATTTTGTGCAATTTTTATAACTTAACTTTTCTTAGTATTTTATAGAACTAGCCGCCCTTGGCGACCAGTTTGGTCTCCCTTAAATGTAATGCTAAGAATTGTATCATATTACTTTTATATATAATTTAATTTAATTGTTCAATCCTTTGCCAAATTGGAAGATTCTGATAGAGAAACCAAGAGCTCGGTATATTTACTTTAGCCGGATGCAAGGGATAAATAGCCAAACATTGTTTCTGTCGAATTTTTTCGTATTTTATTAATTTCATTTAAAATATAATCCTTTCACTCATTTTATTTAAAATACACAACTTTAATTTAAAACTGAGACATTTAAAATTCATAACTTTTACCTGTTTCTTAAGAAAAAAAAAAAAAAAAAAGAAAAAAAGAAAGAAAGAAAGAAAGAAAGAAAGAAAGGAAAGAAAAGGAAAACCACTAGAGAGCAGGAATTCTGCTTTTTCAGAATTTAGTGTCGCCCCCGATGAAAAAAAAATTATTAAATAGTTTTTTTTCAATCGAATTTATACCTTTGGAATGGATCATTTTCTTCTGATGGACTGATGGCTCCATTATTATGAAACAACCATTATAAATTAAGTGTTAGGTGAAGATGAAAGAGCAGCCATAAAAAATTAGAACTGTGATTTTCTGGTCCATCCCCCCCCCCCCCCCTCATTCTGACCAGAAAATCAGAGTTAGGGGCATCCACACTAAGGCGATACGTAAGACATGTCGCTTGAATTCGCTGGAAAAACTGGTTTAAAACAGGTTTGAAACAACTTAGTTCTTTGTTTCGACCGGTTTTTGCGCTATATGTTTCTGCTACATGTCGCTTGTCGCCTTAGTGTGGGATGCCCCTTATAACTTTTTAGAAACTGCTCTTTCATCTTCACCCAACACTTGATTTATAATGGCTGTTTCATAATAATGGAAGCCATCAGTCCATTAGAAGAAAATAACTCGGTTAAAGCGGAAACTCGGTTAAGCGGGACTCTACTGTAGTTCAGTTTTAAGACTTAAATGACGCGATTTTATTTTATATAAAATGACGTTATCCGCATCCTCTGAAGAATTCCTCATTTGGAATCCAGTGCTAAACAGCATCTATAGTAAAGTACGCATAGGACGTCACTATCGCTGAATAATACACAAATAAAAAAAAAAAGAGAGAAAGATTTCGTCATTCAAGAAACTCAACAAAAAAAAAAAAAAAAAAAAAAAAAAAAAAAAAAAAAAAAAAATCGGCTATTTTATGATTCATATGCCTTCATTTGTTTGTAATATTAATATAGATACTTAAAATTAAATTTGGTTTCTAAGAGCTCCATGTTTTATCAGAAATCATTCATTTATATTTTTTTTTCAAAATAGCACGTATTTTAAGTACATTTTTTTCAGTTTTTATTAGTGGTGTACCGAGTAGTACTACTTTGGCCGAGTAGCCGAGTACCGAATACTCGGCTACTGACTACTCGGCCGAGTACCGAGTACCGAGTAGTTGTGTAATAAGAAAAAAAAAACACTGATGTGCACATAATGTGAGGTTGTGTGTACATATATATATATATACACCTGTGTGTACATACATATAATATACATATATAGTATATATAAATTAACTAATTAAATTTGAAATTTATTTGTACACTTTTTACACTTTTTAAAGACAATTTTTGACAATTCAAAACAGTAGCAAAAAAAAGGAGAATTGACACATAACAAGTACAATTATTAACCAATATAAAATTAAAACATTCTTCAACCCTCATCATAACCAATTTATTCAGATACCTGAAATCTGTTTATGAAAAATAAAAATGTTTGTTGGTTACTGTAACAATTGATTGAATGATGCAAAACATTTCATGTTTATTTTGTAACTGTACCTTATTTTCTTTTGATTAAAAATAAAAAGAGAAAAATAAAAAGAGGGGTACAAAAAGAGATACAGGACAGGCTTTCTTAACGGAAGACTTATGTAAAACTGACGCTCCATTTGCATGGTAAAGGGGGAGGGGGGCAAGGTATGTCTAATAATCTTGGGAGGGGGGAAGGATTTCAGATTATGTGCAGCCTTGCAAAAAATTCTTATGTGCACCTTCAACCACTGTTTATTCTGAACGTATATTTTCAGAGGCAAGCCAAATTTACAGTAGTAAAAGAAACGCCCTGTTTACTGATAATGTAGAGCATTTGGGGTTTTTGCACCATAATTTGAAATGTAAGAAATTTAATTATTAATTTTTTTATCGCATTTTCAGTTTCTTTATCCAAAATAACAGTATTTTCTGTTTTCCTATATACAGCCGAACCTCTATTTAACGAAGTCGCTAAATCACAGAAAAAAGTTCGTTATATGGAAAATTCGTTAAATAGAGATTCACCTTTTAAAATACTTTAAACTACATAAAACAGATTTTAAATTCATAAACACTAAATATTTTTACTAAAAGTAATTATTCACATTTTTTTTTATAAATTATATCGATTTGTTTTATTTATTTTCCCCACCAATATCCATCATCAATTCATTTTTTCTGTGTTTAAATGTTTGAAATCTGCAAGGAAAACAAAACATTGTCCGGGAATACACTGTATTTCTGTTTAAAGTGAATAGTTTTACATTAAAATTAACGTATTTTAATGACCTTATCAATTTATTATTATTATAACAAATAATTTTAACCATACATTAACATATGCAGGGGTGTAAAAATACCGGGCGCCAGGTCGCCTGGGCGACTAAATTTTCGACACTGGCGCCTAGATATGTCTTAGGAAATGAAAAATAATTCGTATTTATAACCTTGATTATTTATGGATTTGTTTTTTACTTTTATTTCCATGCGCAAAGGGGGAAAAAAATGAAGTTCTCTTTCACTGAACTGGACTGATATTTACAGAATGTTGGAAAAATTAAGACATTGCAAATCGCTATCGGGATGATTTTATACTACAAAAACAGTTGAACGCTGGTACTTTACATCAAAAACAACAAGACACATGAGCGGTCATAAACATCATAAAAATTTAAAAGCAATGAGGACAAACAATATGTTAACAGTATTGATTTATGCCATATATTACAGTCCTTGAAGTGCATTATATATTTGTACTTCTGAGGTGTTTAAAGAAGTTTTTAATGATTATTATTTATATTTTACATCAGCACTTCCAATTTTTTTATATTAATATTTATAATTTTATGTAACATTACTTTTTTATACAAGAAAAAATTATGTTATGTGTCAGATATATTTAATTGAAAAGAGTAATTTGTATGTATTATTAACTTATACTTTAATTTCATTTTACAAATTTGTTATCGACAGTAACTGGCTCCTAGATTTTTGAGCTGGCTCCTTGATTTTCAAAATATTTTTACACCCCTGAACATATGCATCCTTAAATTTAGTTTCTGAAATCTCTCATAATACGTCTCGCATCTTTGCAATGCATCAAAAACCCCTTAATGCGTATTTTCTTCTAACTATAATCCGCGTCGGATTGTTTCAAATGATTTTAGCATTTTATCATACGAAGTTTTGTTAATTCCTGCATCATGATCATTTTCATCATCATCATATTCGTCTTCATCGCAATTCATTGCTTTATTGTTTTTATTTTTCACACTGTTGAAAATATCCGAGGTCTCAATTTCAAAATTAAGTGAAATACAATCATCAATCAGCACATCATGGTTAATTTCTTCTTTTTTCTCATTTGCATCCACATTTTTTTAAAAGTTACTTTAAGGGATTATCGTCTTCGTCCTCCGTACTTACCGAATTCTCACTACTGACAAAGAAGGTGCCTGGTAAAACCAGTTCAAGGTCTTTGAACATCATAAAATGTGTTTAAAGAAAGAATAAGTTTGAAATGTCCAGAAATATTTCGAAAAATGGGGAGGAAAAAAAATTTAAATCACAAGAAAAAGTTCGTTAAATAGAGAATGCACTTCGCTATTTGGAGGTTATTTTACGAAGAAATTCGCAAAATGTTCTTGGTTCCAAGGAAAAGTTCGCAAAATAGAAAAATTCGCTAAATAGATGTCCGACTGTATTTAAACAAAACTTATTTTTATTTGTATAAATGTGAAACTAAATTTTAATCTGGAATTATTTTATGATGGTTTTTGTTCTTAACTTTTTCTATATTTTGTAGACATATTGTTAAATACAGAGTAAATAATTTTATGAATTATTGCATATATTATACATTGATATTTGAATAACTTCTTACAGATCAGTTATAAGTTCATATGCTTAAAAAATGAAATTCTTACAACTACTCGGCCAAAATTTCGCCGAGTACCGAGTACTCGGCAAACTGACCGAGTAGGCCGAGTACCGAGTATTTACCGAGTACTCGATACGGCTCTAGTTTTTATGGGAAAATGGCAACAAAAATATATAATTGATATTTTTCTTTTACTTTCTACAGAAATGGAGTGCTTGAGTTGCAAATATTAAGCTCTAAAAACTACAAAAAAATTATTATCTCAAAAATAAATGGAAATACAGTTTTCAAACAAATTGCATTTAAAAGTACTTTTTCTTCCCAATACGACGGTATAAAAATTGAAAATGTGCGATGCTTAGAAGTTTAAAAAATTACTATAGAATATTTAATCGTACAATGATACATCTACTTTTTTTTTTTTTTTTTTTTTTTTTTTTGCGGCTGGCTTATATACAACGTAACGTTATTTTTTGGAGAAGACACAAAATAAACTGGGAGAAAGAAATAGCATAACGGGGGGCTAAAAATAAACGATACCATAAATCATGATATCTAATTTAAACATCATTATGGGAAGAGTTGAAACGAGTCAACAGTCAAATAAAACTATTTTACTGTTTTTAAAGTTTTAATCTGTCACCTTTTTAGCAATTAGAAATAAAAAAATATATCAAAGCATTGTATTAATTTACCACGCAAGAAATAAAAAATGCTAACTAGCGAGTTAAAAAATGCTATTGCCGAGATTTTTACCCGGCTAACATGAAAGTACCAAGAATTCTTTGCGATCTTGGCAACTTTTGTATTAATTTTATTTGAAAAAATAATTTTGATTGAAAATGGCTGTGCATATGAAAAGCGTAATTGTTTATGACAGTCACGTGACTTTAACTAGTATAACATAGATTAAATGATGGCGATGTAACAATATTTGGCGATTAATCATCTGCTCCAAGTACTAAAATGGTCACCTGGCATATAAAAAGCGAAGTGGTCAACCCGGAACTGTTGATAACAGTCACATGACTTAGGCTTTTATTATATAGGAAACATATTAGGAAACGTACAAATTCTTACAATAGAAATATAGGAATAATTCCGAAATGAAATTTTCACCCACAATCTTTCAACATTAAGAAAGCATCATGTAATTTATTATGAAAATTCATCATCGATCAAGACGAATGGCACCGGATAATGAAATATATATATAACATACAAAACACATACACGCCCCCTATTGTCAATTATGAAAAGAAATAAAGATAAGAATTTAAGATGGTTTACTTACGTGACTCCCCCTATTCAAGTTATCTTTAAAATATTTATTCCAACCATAAATTTGGAATAACAAAGAAAAAGGTATCGTTACGGACTAAACCTTTGCGTGTATGGATTTCTATGGATTCTCTTATAATAAATTTTCGATAATAATTTGAAATAAAAATCAATTTACTGTCATATGAAAATTTTATCTTCTAAAGCATTTTTCGTGAATTATTTAAACTATACATAATCATTTAATAAATTTTAGAAGGATGCATTAAATTTGAATTTATAGGGATTTTGTGTAATATTTATAACTCCACTCAAATCGTTTTGCGTAATTAGGAAATGTACAAATACAATGTTCATACAATTGAAATGAAGAAATATTTCCGAATTGAAAAATCCCCCTCACCTCCCAACGCCAAGAAAGCTGAAGAGATGTAATGAAAAATAAATCATCCTTTTAAAAATATATTTTTTTTTTCAACTAATAATGCTTTTGAAATAAGTAAGTACCTATAAATCATTCTAAATGGTATTACTACTAATCGATGTATCAAATGGACTTTATATCAAGTTATTTTAATGGTACTTTAAAAGTACCGTCGCCCGTCGGGGCATAAAGGGTTAATGTTACACTATTTCAAACATATCGAAACTGATATGAATCACTGAATTTCTCTACAAGAGGTCTACTATAGAATATGGTGTGCATGGCATTTATCTTTCATTTACAGGTGCATACGAAAGAATTCGGTTACTGTACTGTCTATAAACAATAATTGTTGTAAATGCGTTTTCAGTTGTGGTACGTTTATAAAATTTTAACTAATTTTTTACCTATTAATTGGTAAGTATACATTTTATACAGGGCATCACAAAAGATCGAGTACATTTCCGTTTATTACCATAAATTTGTGAAAAGAAAATTTTAACTGTGCTATGTTTTCTCTAACTCAACTAAATTTTAGTAGTATATATACAAATCTATAGATTATATACAGGACTTCACAAAAGAATTCAGGTATTTTTCCAACTATTGATGAGAATTCCTGAAATTGGGTTTTCAAACCTGTTGTGCGTTTCTCAAATGGTTTATTTAGCCATCATCTTTCAATTATTAAACGGAGAAGATTTGTTAAAACATTCTGGAAGTGTTGGAAAGTGTTTTATAATCTATGCTTTACGCATAATTTTTCATTCGGACCGGAACGCTGCTATATATATATATATATTTTAGTACAGTAAAGTCCCGATTATCTGAGTCCGCTTAACCGAGTTTCCACTTTAACCGAGTTCTTTTCTTCTGATGGACTGATAGCTTCTTTTTTGAAAAAGAAAAAAAAAATTATGGCAATTTTTTTCCCCATTCTGACCAGAAAATCAGAGTTCTAACATTTTACGGCTGCTCTTTCATCTTCATCTAACACTTCATTTATAATGGCTGTTTCATAATAATGGAAGCCATCAGTCCATCAGAAGAAAATGATCCATTCCAAAGGTATAAGTTCGATTGAAAAAAAAAGACTATTTAATATTTTGAGCAGAAAGAAGAGGCTACACCTGCAATTTTCATGACACTAATAGAATTATATAGCTGCCAATTTGTACTGTTTTGTTACCTCTAAAATTGAATACAAATTTTTGCCGTATTTAATCTTTGACAATTGTTAGATTTCGGCGGTTGAATTAGGCAAAATTTACTAGTAAGTTTTAGAGGTAAGAAAAAAAATATTAGAAATGGGTACCTATGCAGTAGCGTAATATTGCAGCAAAATTGACATTCAACAAACAAAAAACTATCAAGGGCTTTTTCAAATAAACAATTTCATTCCCCGTTTTTCTTAAAAGTAACGGAAATGCACATCAAAGAAATGTTACTAGTACCATAAAAACGAATGAATTAAGGCTGTTCTCAAATCCAAAAGGACAACTTTCTGACATAAGTTTTAATTTATTTTTATTCGGAAATGCATGAAACTGGCAGGTGTTGTTGTTCAGAAACAATGTAATCGAGCTATTTTTTCCGTTTTTTTGCAAACGCAATAGATCTTTCAGAAAATAGTGTCAAAGATGACGTTTTGAAGCGAAGTTCCCGAAGAAAGCAGAAAAACCAGTCCGTGAAGGGCGAAAACCGTCTTTGTCACGTGACCATAATCGCTTATAGCTCAATATGTAATCTATTGATACAAAAATGGAAAAAACAGTTCGATTCCAAATCGCTTCCATGGCCAAGCTTTCTAATTTTATATCTTTCCGCTGAAAAATGAATTTGTAAATGTGTCAAAACGTTTTGCGCTTGTTGAGCAGAGCAGTTAAGAACAGCCTTAAGTGAAAATTTATATTTCATCTCCTTAGTTGATGACGATTTGTGTAGATCCGGTTTATACGAGTTTTTTGCTTATCCGAGGTGAGGTTTGTCCATATTAACTCGGATAATCGGGAATTTACTGTATAGAAAATTTATATTTAACCGTAGAAAAACCAATTTAAAAAAATGCATTCAAGATTCTAAGTAATTAGAAAAACGTTACAGAGAGCATAGTACTATATGTATGAAACTGTAATAATATTTTTTAATAATTCCACGAAACGGAACAATATTTTCCATACTTTCAGGAACCGGAACATCGTTCCGGTTTGCTCCGGTACATTTCGAGTCCTGATTTCTAGTCATATGACTATTTCAGTTTTTTTGTTGTTGTTGTTGTTGTTGTTGTTTAGTTTTTCTGTTGACAATTTGATAATTAAAATGCATGGATTGTTGTCTCTAGTCTCCGTCTATTTTTCTTTTTTTATCAACCTTTCCTTCCGGGCATAAAGGGTTAATCCTTTATGCTTGGTACTAATGATACTTTAAAGTACCATTAAAATAACTTGTTATAAAATTTATTTAATACATCGATTAAGAGTAATACAGTTTAGAATGCGTTATAGATACTTTACTTTATCTTGTTCCAAAAGCATTATAGATTGCACAAAACAAAAATATTTACTTTTTATTGCATCTCTTCAGCTTTCTTGATGTTGAAAGATTGTAAGCGAAAATTTCATTTTGGAATTGTTCCTATATTTCTGTTGTAAGAGCATTATATTTGTACATTTCCTAATTCTATATAATGCTAAGAAAAAGATTTTAAATAAAAGACTCGAGTGATGTTATAAATATTGCACGAAATCCCTATAAATTCAAATTTAATTAATTAATTTTAATTGGCAAAATCATTCTAAAATTTATTAAATGATTGTGTAAACATTTTAATGTACTTTCAAAAATTCACGAAAAATGCTTTAGAAGATGTAATGTTTATGAATTCATAATTTGGGACATAAAGGATTAAACAAATAAAAACGTCTTATAAGAAAAATATAACAATACTATTTTTTAGAAACGAATGATAAAAAACTGCATTAAACATGATTCTTACTTTTTTAGTAAATTATTTAGTTTAAAATACACTATTTTAGATATTATTATACATACTTTAATATGTATCACCGAACCCTAATTCAGTGAAAATGTGCAAATGCAGCTTTAAATATAGCATACAATAATAAATAAATTTTAAACTGGTCAAAATTTTTTGGAATATATAATGAATATCATATACACGATACAATTTGAAAATCAGAAAATAAAATTTCTAAGAATATAATAAAATATTCAAATTGAAAAATTTAGAAATATGTGATAAATATACTACATTCATAATTATATGTGCAAGTGGAGCAGAATACATTGCATTTAAAATAGAGAAAAACAACAACAACAACAACAAAAATCTATTGTATTGCAATAGTTAAAGAAAATAATAATTCAGAACCAAATTATAAAACAAAAAAATAAGTATCATCATTTAATAAGAACTTATATCTAGACGAGATGGTTAATCTGTTAAAATTATTATTGCAGAAAGTCCAAATTCTCGGAAAAGCTATGAGAAACTTAATATAAAAAGCTTACCTTTATTTTAGAGATTAGTAATCCAATGACTTGTAGTAATTTCCACAGGCTAAAAGCTGTTATAACTAGCAGAATCACAGAAATCTGTATGAAGAAGTAAATCTGAATTCCAACTTTTACATGCCACAAAATAAGAAGTCCACAAACATCCAATGTTCGACCAGGAAATGTTGAAATTCCTGGAAATGAAGCGCAATAGTTTAAACAAGGCCCTTCCCCCCATTATTTCTTTTGTTACAAAGAGTGAAGGGTATTATCCCCTGGTTTGCTATTGTATTGTGTCTTATCTTGGATGCTATTGCTTATTTACATATAGTATTTAAATATCTGGTATGCTGTTATCTCAAGAAACTGGCTTAGGGACGAGAATGCCACAAAGGCTGAAATAATTTCAATTTGAGCGCACTGAATTTACCTTTTTCTATTTTTTTTTCTACTTTCCTTGTCTTTTTTTTTCAGTAGAAGAGACTGATTATAATAAACTCTGAAGTTTCCAAAAGGAACACATAGTTTCGACATCATACTTCGATTTTTCGGTAAATTTTACCATCCGGCGAAAAAATTTATGATTTATGCTCATTTCAGGGCCTGGCTTTCTAGTGCCCCAAGCCAAGCATCATTCTGGACGGGGGCTTCTATCTATCCATAGAAATTGCTCGCGAAAAATGTGAAAATGGTTAGTAATAAACTTCATACATATTGTATGTATGTATAAATTCCGTACCAGGTAAGATTCACATCTGTATAAAGGGCTTCACAAAAAGATGGTCTCGACTTTAAGGTTGTTCTCAACTACTCTGCTCAACAAGCGCAAAAAGTTTTGGCACATATACAAATTAATTTTTTAACGGAAAGATATAAAAATGGAAGGCCTAACTAGGTAAGCGATTTAGAACTGAACTTTGTTTTCCATTTTTTTTATCAATAAATTACCTGTTGAGTTATGAGCGATTTTGATCACGTGATAAAGACGTTTTCACTCTCCCGTGAGTAGCTATTCTTCTTTCGCGCGGAAATTCGGTTCAAAACGCCCACTTTGACGCTATTTTCAGAAAAATCTATTACGTTTGCAGAAAAAAAAAAAAAAAAAAAAAAAAAAGAACAGTTCGATTACATAGTTTCTGAACAAAAACACTGGCTAATTTTATGCATTTCAGAACAAAAATAAATTAAAACTTATGTCATTAAGTTGCTCTTTTAGATTTGAGAACAGCCTTAAGAAAAATACTAGTGTGATAACAATAGAAAAAAAAAAAAAAAAACGATGCATTGGTGGACTGGAGTATTGGTTTGCAAACTTTTACTTTGCGTATCTATGTATGTTATAAGATGTCTAAAATTAAATGCCACCACTTGGTCACCATTAACGATTTTAACTTGCCTCGTTACGAGGAAAATGTAAATACAAAATTTCTTTTGAGAACAATAGGCTACTAAGCTGTTCTAATATAATTTTAATCATTAGTTTTCTAATGATATAGTTATTTTTTTGCATGGAGAGGGTACGGGGAGCAGAGAATGGAAGGGGGGGGGGTCGCACTCTCTTCCTAAATATTTGAAAATACATGAATTTTGATCACTTTTGGTCTATTTTAACCATTTGGCACCTTTTAATGAAAATCCTGATTGCCCCGATGTGGGCTCCTAAAAAAGGGGGCTCGGGCAGCTGCTCCGCATACCCCTGCATTAGTCAGGCCCTGCTCATTTGAAGTTTTGAACTCTTAATGTTAAATTTTTTAATGATGGACGCAAAACAAATTTTAATGCCTGAAGTTTTTTAGGGCTGTTCACAAATCTAAAAAACACTTTCTGACACATATCTGAATTCATTTCTGTTCGGAAACGCATGAAATTGGCAGGTGTTCTTATTCAGAAACTATGTAATCGAATGGAATTTTCCATTTTTTGGTAAAGGCAAAAGGTCTTTTAGAAAATACTGTCAAAATGTGCGCTTTGAACCGTATTTCCGGACGCGATATCTCGAGAAAGTGGGAAACCTGTCGCCAAGTGACAAAAATAGCTTATAACCCGATACGTATTTTATTTATAAAAAAAAAAATGGAAAACCTCATTCGATTCTAAATGGTTTCATTAGTCAGCATGCCAATTTTATGCCTTTACGTTTAAAAATGATCCGAAAATTTGTCAAAAAGTTTCGCATTTGTTAAACAGAAAATACGAGAACCGCATAAAGGCAGTTCTCAAATCCAAAGGAGGTACTTTCTGACACATTTTTAAATACATTTTTGTTCGAAAGCGAATGAAATTGGCCGTTGTTTTTGTTCAAAAATGATGTAAATAAAAGACATTTTACTTTTTTTGGTAATGGCAGAAAATACTGTCAAATTGGGCGTTTTGAACCGAATTTCTGAATGCGATACCGAGAAAGAAGAAAAAAACGTCACGTGACCAAAACTGCTTATCACTCGATAAGTAATTTGCTTATCAAAATATGGAAAACTCATTTAAACTCCAAATCGTTTTAATAGTCAGGCCTGCCAATTTTATGTCTTAAGGTCCCTGTCTACCTTTAAATTGCAATTTTCGGTCCAAAAATCCGATTTTCTATATTTGGTTTAATATTAAACGTTATATCTTAGCTTTCTAAATCAGTTTGAATTTTGTTTCAATCTTACTTATATAACTTGAGGTACAGGCATTTTAATATTAGTCAGTTGCAAGTTTTTAGGTGCGTTCATAATTATATAAATACGTAGCACCTATAGTCGTCATTCAGTCTGTCTGTCCGTCCGCATATATCAGAGCAAAAACTACCCAACCGAATGGTTTGAAATTTTAAATGTATAATTGTTGCACAATTTTGTCGAGTCATTTCAAATTTCATGAAAATCGGATCTATAGTTTAATGACAGGGACAGTCAAAAGTTTTCCGTTACATTATGTATGGCCAATGGGAAAAAAATATTGCAAGTGCATTTTAATGATATTACAGCCTTTCGAACAGAATGAAGTTGATATCCACTGATGAAGTGCACTACAATATACATTCAGTACAATATGCGGTCCAAAAAAATATTTCTAAAACTAATTATACTACGAACGCCCATTCCGCCACGTTTGAGTGCAATTTCCAACTTGTTTAAACTAAAATAAGTCCTCCCCTCAGAGCCCGATCAAGCTGAAGTTGGGCCCAGGGCCTGTTAAAAAGTTGCCCCCCCCCCCCCCTCCCTACCTCCCATTCCCGCTGACACTTTCAGAAAAAAAAAAAGTAGGTTTATTTGATGAGTTGACAAAGTTTTTTGGGTGAAAGTTTCAAGTTTATAAAAAAAATTTAACTTACAAGAATAATCAAGGAAATGAATTACCGTCCATTTTCTCAAATAAACATTTGTATAATTCACAAACATCTATGATCCACAGTTTATGTTGCAGAATAAATGAGGACGTCTTTTTCAAATCTCGTTTTATCCAAAATCATAAAAATTGTGTTTTCTCTAACAGTCTAGTAAACATTTTAAACTACAATTCTGACATTGTAAAATCCTCGTTTATATTGAAACCAATAGACACAGTATGCAGTTTTTAGCATTTTCCCCAAATTTGATTTTCTGGATACGGCAAGTTTTGAAAATTATAGATACTCTCAAATTGAAAAGGACTTTTACAGAAAAATTAAATATGGAGGTTTTATATAACAGTAAAACTTTGTTTTTACGTCAGGGACCAAAATATAAAATGCAAACAGTAGAAAAACTTCAATTGTGAGAAAATACACACAAATTTGTGGGCCCCTGAAATTGGTGGGCCCAGGGTCGAGGCCCCGGAGGCCCGTGCATTAATCAGGCCCTGCCTCTCCCCTACCGTAGTGACCATAAATATTTGCATATAAACAAAGAAAAATTTTAAAAACCATTAAGAAAAAAAATAATAACTAATGTAAATAACATAGATGGTGAACTTTATAAATCAGGAGTTTTTTTAAAATTAGATTTTTCATTGAATAGGTAAAATTTGGTTTTAATTACACTTTCTGCTTTTTCTCAAAATAAAATTTTTAACATTTTGCTTTATCGCAAAACATCATAACTCGAAAAATAATAATTGTATCATTATGAAACTGTTCAAAAATACTCTAAAGGAGTTTATTTAGGTAATGTGCCTCTATTATGATTACAGTTAATTATTTTTTCATATTGTAGTTGATACAAGTTATGAATTGTCATATATTTTCTTGATTTTTTTCTGTGCAAAAACGTTAACTTCTATATTTTTATTAATAACATAATTATAGTTATAAAAATGGTTCAGTACCTCAAGAAAGTTTCATTAATCATAATAAATTTTACAGAATAAAAATATCTTCATTTAAATTTGAGTTTTGATGTTTTCTAAAAGTGCCATTTTATAGCAATTTTTATGTATGTTTTGTTGTAAAATATTTATAAAATATGCATATTTATGCATGTTATTCTCAATTCTTAGCTATATTGTATAATATAATCCACATCAGTAAAGCAATTTTTTAAACATAAAAAAAAAATCCCTTCCGAAGGTAGGCAGGCACTTAACTTTTGAAAATGAGTCAGAAAATGTGTCAGAAAGTTTCGTGTTGTTGTGCAGGGGATTTGAGATTCGCCTTAACCAGAACTAAACAACCAATTTCAGAATGATGTGACACTTTAGATTTATATATTTAAAGCTTTTAGAAATTGATTTCTATTAAAATTACTATAGGTTACTATACATATTTAACCGCTTTGGTTCTGAAGTATCGCATTTCACACTTCATAATAAACTAAACTTTTGATTTTTTTACATTTTTACCTTACTTCTATGTAGCTGAATGCTTTTGGATTTGGATCAAAATCAATAAATGGCAGCACTAATGCTGATTTCCTCATAAAACAAGTGTTATTTTCATCTGAGTTTGGGAAATGCATTCAACACAGTTATCCAAGAAAGTAAGAAATGTTCATAATTAATTAATTTAAACGAAAAAAAAAAAAAAAAAAAAAAAAAAAAAAGAGGACTTGTAGATCATTTAATTAATTAAAGGCCTTCAATTTTGTTACTTGCGTAATTTAGATTTTTTATAATTAAATTGATATTTTAAGGGTGTTAGTCATTTTAGATCCATATTTTTTAACCTAAATTACGAGCCCCCTAAAGTATCAAGTAGATCATTCAATTAATTAAAGGCCTTCAATTTGTGTTACTTGCGTAATTTAGATTTTTTATAATTAAATTGATATTTTAAGGGAGTTAGTCATTTTAGATCCATAATTTTTAACCTAAATTACGAGCCCCCTAAAGTATCAAGTAGATCATTCAATTAATTAAAGACCAAAAGTAAATAATGAAGTCACTATGAAAAGGGTTTTAGCAAATTATTTCCCGGGTTTCTTTGAACATATGAAAAATCATTTAAGAAATTTTGGCTTATGTTTGATCGCGAAGCCGCCTCCGAAATTAAAGATGCTTTTAAATACTAAAATTGATCCGATTAATAGAGATGACCTCTCAGGGGTTTATATGATACCATTTATTAGGGAGGGAGGAATCAAAAATCATTATATAGGTATAACCCAACGAAAGTTTAATATCAGATGTAAAGAACATATAGCGGACATAAAATACAATAGAGGTAATACTGCTTTATCCCGGCTAAATCAAATAGAGAACATTAACATACTTTTTAACGAGAGTAACATCCTCTACAGGTCTAATTTTTATTTACAATTATTCATAAGAGAGTCCATTGAAATTTATTTAAGAGGTTCAGGAGTTTGTAACGATACTTTATCCTTTCGTATACCGAATTTATGGGTTGAATTGTTAGATAAATTACGGCATCGCGACATAGACAGAACACGAGCCATCGCGAAAATATAGGGTGCGTTACATGATTACTTGTTTATTTTCGATGATTTTTTTCATTTTCCATTTTTCATTATGCATTTGTAATTTTATATTATATATTCTGACGACGACTCAGAAAATGAGTTGAAACATGTAAATAAAGAGTTTTTTAATTCACTTTTAATGTGTTTTTATAACGTCTTTTACGCAAATAAATATTTTAATATTATGATATAATTAAAGACCTTCAATTTGTTACTTGCGTAATTTAGATTTTTTATAATTAAATTGATATTTTAAGGGTGTTA
Organism: Maratus speciosus; assembly: GCA_963932465.1. Taxonomy (NCBI): domain Eukaryota; kingdom Metazoa; phylum Arthropoda; class Arachnida; order Araneae; family Salticidae; genus Maratus; species Maratus speciosus. The sequence continues at coordinate 233,202,834 of OZ010798.1, read as the reverse complement.
GTCATTTTAGATCCATACTTTTTAACCTAAATTACGAGCCCCCTAAAGTATCAAGTAGATCATTCAATTAATTAAAGGCCTTCATTTTGTTACTTCCGTAATTTAGATTTTTTATAATTAAATTGATATTTTAAGGATGTTAGTCATTTTAGATCCATATTTTTTAACCTAAATTACAAGCCCCCTGAAGTATCAAGTAGATCATTCAATTAATTAAAGACCAAAAGTAAATAATGAAGTCACTATGAAAAGGGTTGTAGCAAATTATTTCCCGGGCTTCTTTGAACATATAAAAAATCATTTAAGAAATTTTGGCTTATGTTTGATCGCGAAGCCGCCTCCGAAATTAACGATGCTTTTAAATACTAAAAATGATCCTATTAATAGAGATGACCTCTCAGGGGTTTATATGATACCATTTATTAGGGAGGGAGGAATCAGGTATAACCCAACGAAAATTTAATATCATTTGTAAAGAACATATAGCGGACATAAAATACAATAGAGGTAATACTGCTTTATCCCGGTTAAATCAAATAGAGAACATTAACATATTTTTTAACGAGAGTAACATCCTCTACAGGTCTAATTTTTATTTACAATTATTCATAAGAGAGTCCATTGAAATTTATTTAAGAGGTTCAGTAGTTTGTAACGATACTTTAACCTTTCGTATACCGAATTTATGGGTTGAATTGTTAGATAAAGTACGGCATCGCGACATAGACAGAACACGTGCCATCGCGAAAATATAGGGCGCGTTACATGATTACTTGTTTATTTTCGATGATTTTTTTCATTTTCAATTTTTCATTATGCATTTGTAATTTTATATTATATATCCTGACGACGACTCAGAAAATGAGTTGAAACATGTAAATAAAGAGTTTTTTAATTCACTTTTAATGTGTTTTTATAACGTCTTTTAAGCAAATAAATATTTTAATATTATGATATAATTAAAGACCTTCAATTTGTTACTTGCGTAATTTAGATTTTTTATAATTAAATTGATATTTTAAGGATGTTAGTCATTTTAGATCCATATTTTTTAACCTAAATTACAAGCCCCCTGAAGTATCAAGTAGATCATTCAATTAATTAAAGACCAAAAGTAAATAATGAAGTCACTATGAAAAGGGTTGTAGCAAATTATTTCCCGGGCTTCTTTGAACATATAAAAAATCATTTAAGAAATTTTGGCTTATGTTTGATCGCGAAGCCGCCTCCGAAATTAACGATGCTTTTAAATACTAAAAATGATCCTATTAATAGAGATGACCTCTCAGGGGTTTATATGATACCATTTATTAGGGAGGGAGGAATCAGGTATAACCCAACGAAAATTTAATATCAGATGTAAAGAACATATAGCGGACATAAAATACAATAGAGGTAATACTGCTTTATCCCGGTTAAATCAAATAGAGAACATTAACATATTTTTTAACGAGAGTAACATCCTCTACAGGTCTAATTTTTATTTACAATTATTCATAAGAGAGTCCATTGAAATTTATTTAAGAGGTTCAGTAGTTTGTAACGATACTTTAACCTTTCGTATACCGAATTTATGGGTTGAATTGTTAGATAAATTACGGCATCGCGACATAGACAGAACACGTGCCATCGCGAAAATATAGGGCGCGTTACATGATTACTTGTTTATTTTCGATGATTTTTTTCATTTTCAATTTTTCATTATGCATTTGTAATTTTATATTATATATCCTGACGACGACTCAGAAAATGAGTTGAAACATGTAAATAAAGAGTTTTTTAATTCACTTTTAATGTGTTTTTATAACGTCTTTTAAGCAAATAAATATTTTAATATTATGATATAATTAAAGACCTTCAATTTGTTACTTGCGTAATTTAGATTTTTTATAATTAAATTGATATTTTAAGGGTGTTAGTCATTTTAGATCCATATTTTTTAACCTAAATTACAAGCCCCCTGAAGTATCAAGTAGATCATTCAATTAATTAAAGGCCTTCAATTTGTGTTACTTGCGTAATTTAGATTTTTTATAATTAAATTGATATTTTAAGGGAGTTAGTCATTTTAGATCCATAATTTTTAACCTAAATTACGAGCCCCCTAAAGTATCAAGTAGATCATTCAATTAATTAAAGACCAAAAGTAAATAATGAAGTCACTATGAAAAGGGTTGTAGGAAATTATTTCCCGGGTTTCTTTGAACATATAAAAAATCATTTAAGAAATTTTGGTTTATGTTTGATCGCGAAGCCGCCTCCGAAATTAAAGATGCTTTTAAATACTAAAATTGATCCGATTAATAGAGATGACCTCTCAGGGGTTTATATGATACCATTTATTAGGGAGGGAGGAATCAAAAATCATTATATAGGTATAACCCAACGAAAATTTAATATCAGATGTAAAGAACATATAGCGGACATAAAATACAATAGAGGTAATACTGCTTTATCCCGGCTAAATCAAATAGAGAACATTAACATACTTTTTAACGAGAGTAAAATCCTCTACAGGTCTAATTTTTATTTACAATTATTCATAAGAGAGTCCATTGAAATTTATTTAAGAGGTTCGGGAGTTTGTAACGATACTTTATCCTTTCGTATACCGAATTTATGGGTTGAATGGTTAGATAAATTACGGCATCGCGACATAGACAGAACACAAGCCATCGCGAAAATATAGGGTGTGCGTTACATGAGTACTTGTTTATTTTCGATGATTTTTTTCATTTTCCATTTTTCATTATGCATTTGTAATTTTATATTATAGATTCCGACGATGTGTCAGAAAATGAGTTGAAACATGTAAATAAAGAGTTTTTTAATTCACTTTTAAGGTGTTTTTATAACGTCTTTTACGCAAATAAATATTTTAATATTATGATATAATTAAAGACCTTCAATTTGTTACTTGCGTAATTTAGATTTTTTATAATTAAATTGATATTTTAAGGGTCTTAGTCATTTTAGATCCATATTTTTTAACCTAAATTACGAGCCCCCTAAAGTATCAAGTAGATCATTCAATTAATTAAAGGCCTTCAATTTGTTACTTGCGTAATTTAGATTTTTTATAATTAAATTGATATTTTAAGGATGTTAGTCATTTTAGATCCATATTTTTTAACCTAAATTACGAGCCCCCTGAAGTATCAAGTAGATCATTCAATTAATTAAAGACCAAAAGTAAATAATGAAGTCACTATGAAAAGGGTTGTAGTAAATTATTTCCCGGGCTTCTTTGAACATATAAAAAATCATTTAAGAAATTTTGGCTTATGTTTGATCGCGAAGCCGCCTCCGAAATTAAAGATGCTTTTAAATACTAAAAATGATCCTATTAATAGAGATGACCTCTCAGGGGTTTATATGATACCATTTATTAGGGAGGGTGGAACCAAAAATCATTATATAGGTATAACCCAACGAAAATTTAATATCAGATGTAAAGAACATATAGCGGACATAAAATACAATAGAGGTAATATTGCTTTATCCCGGCTAAATCAAATAGAGAACATTAACATACTTTTTAACGAGAGTAACATCCTCTACAGGTCTAATTTTTATTTACAATTATTCATAAGAGAGTCCATTGAAATTTATTTAAGAGGTTCAGGAGTTTGTAACGATACTTTATCCTTTCGTATACCGAATTTATGGGTTGAATTGTTAGATAAATTACGGCATCGCGACATAGAAAGAACACGAGCCATCGCGAAAATATAGGGCGCGTTACATGATTACTTGTTTATTTTCGATGATTTTTTTCATTTTCCATTTTTCATTATGCATTTGTAATTTTATATTATATATTCTGACGACGACTCAGAAAATGAGTTGAAACATGTAAATAAAGAGTTTTTTAATTCACTTTTAATGTGTTTTTATAACGTCTTTTAAGCAAATAAATATTTTAATATTATGATATAATTAAAGACCTTCAATTTGTTACTTGCGTAATTTAGATTTTTTATAATTAAATTGATATTTTAAGGATGTTAGTCATTTTAGATCCATATTTTTGAGCCTAAATTACGCCCCCTAAAGTATCAATTTCAGGAAAAGGGTTCTTTCTGGCATCTTTGTATTAGTTCAAAATCAATGAATGTATATTCGCAATGTTATTTTACCTTCAAGTCTGAAGAGAATATATATATATAATAATATTAATTTAAAAAATACATATGAATTATGAAATTAATATTCTAAAAAATATGCATTGTAACCTACAAAAATCGATTTCTAGAAGCTTGAAATATGCGGATCTTTAAAATATCATATCATCCCTGCCCAGTAGCTTTCAAGTTACGCTTAAAAAGCTAAACGCATCGCAGTTACACTGAATGTAACATTAGGAGTTTAAAATTTCAAATGTGTATAATTCCCAAATTTCATCGCGGAATGGAGTTCCCGTTTGGTATTCCAAAGTAAAATTTATCGAAAAACCCAAATCTGATGTCAAAATTAGGTATTCTTACTGAAAATTTCAGCGTTTTTGACAATCTGAATATGAAGACAAGCTATTTGAACTTTTTTTTAAACAAAATAAAACATTATTTCCAATAATTTTCAAGTGGAATGGTTCATTTTTTTTTCTTTGAGATAGTTTGGTGATTAAAATGTTTTGTGTATTTTTTTTATTTATTTACTTGGCATTTATTTTATTTATTATTCTAATCTACAAATTAGAGAGAACATTTTTCATTAACCTCCCACTCCCTAACGAAAATCTTGCGTTCGCTCACGACAACGGTATCAACGAAACTTTCAGTCCCTAACGAAAATCTCGCGTTCGCTCACGACAACGGTATCAACGAAACTTTCAGTCCCTAACGAAAATCTTGCGTCCGCTCACGACAACGGTATCAACGAAACTTTCAGTCCCTAACGAAAATATCGCGTTCACTCACGACAACGGTATCAACGGAACTTTCAGTCCCTAACGAAAATCTTGTGTTCGCTCACGACAACGGTATCAACGAAACTTTCAGTCCCTAACGAAAATCTTGCGTTCGCTCAGGACAACGGTATCAACGAAACTTTCAGTCCCTAACGAAAATCTTGCGTTCGCTCACGACAACGGTATCAACGAAACTTTCAGTCCCTAACGAAAATCTCGCGTTCGCTCACGACAACGGTATCAACGAAACTTTCAGTCCTAACGAAAATCTTGCGTTCGCTCACGACAACGGTATCAACGAAACTTTCAGTCCCTAACGAAAATCTTGCGTTCGCTCAGGACAACGGTATCAACGAAACTTTCAGTCCCTAACGAAAATCTTGCGTTCGCTCACGACAACGGTATCAACGAAACTTTCAGTCCCTAACGAAAATCTCGCGTTCGCTCACGACAACGGTATCAACGAAACTTTCAGTCCCTAACGAAAATCTTGCGTTCGCTCACGACAACGGTATCAACGAAACTTTCAGTCCCTAACGAAAATCTCGCGTTCGCTCACGACAACGGTATCAACGAAACTTTCAGTCCCTAACGAAAATCTCGCGTTCGCTCACGACAACGGTATCAACGAAACTTTCAGTCCCTAACGAAAATCTCGCGTTCGCTCACGACAACGGTATCAACGAAACTTTCAGTCCCTAACGAAAATCTCGCGTTCGCTCACGACAACGGTATCAACGAAACTTTCAGTCCCTAACGAAAATCTTGCGTTCACTCACGACAACGGTATCAACGAAACTTTCAGTTAAGGCTGTTCTTAACTGCTCTGCTCAACAAGCGCAAAACGTTTTGACACATTTACAAATTCATTTTTTAGCGGAAAGATATAAAATTGGAAAGCCTGACCATGGAAGTGATTTGGAATCGAACTGTGTTTTCTAATTTTTGATTAATAAATTGCCTACTGAGTTATAAGCCATTTTGATCACGGGACAAATATGTTTTGCATCCTTTCTTGAGAGATTTTTCTCCTTTCGTGAGGAAATTCGGTTCAAAACGCCTACTTTGACACTATTTTCTGAAAGATCTATTGCGTTTGCAAAAAAAGGAAAAAAACAGCTCGATTACATAGTTTCTGCACATCAACACCTGTTAATTTCATGCATTTCCGAACAAAAATAAATTAAAATTTATGTCATAAAGTTGCCCTTTTGGATTTGAGAACAGCCTTAATGAATTTTCGTTTGCTTTGAACTAATATGAAAGCTTGGCCATGGAAGTGATTTGGAATCGAACTGTTTTTTCCATTTTTGGGTCAATAGCTTATAGCCTATTTAAGCGACTATGGTCACGTGACAAAGACGATTTTCGTCCTTCACGGACTAGTTTTTCTGCTTTCTTCGGGAAGTTCGGTTCAAAACGTCATCTTTGACACTATTTTCTGAAAGATCTATGCCTCACCAGTGGCCGAGAGGTTCTGCTATCGAAGCTGGTAGACGGGAGGTGCTGGGTTCGATCCCAATCGCGCCCGTCGGCCTAATCGTTCGGAGTTTTCGTGGTTTTCTTCGAGCCGTGGATCTTCCATGCGTTAATACGGATTAGGTTCCCTTAGAAAGACCCCACGGAGGGCACTCCCCCCGGGCCTATATCCCTCGTGTAGATAATTGGCCGTCAAAAAAAAATCCCAACCCAACCCTGAAAGATCTATTGCGTTTGCAAAAAAAAAAAAAAAAAAAACGGAAAAAATAGCTCGATTACATAGTTTTTGAACAATAACACCTGTTAATTTCATGCATTTTCGAACAAAAATAAATTAAAATTTATGTCAGAAAGTTGCCCTTTTAGATTTGAGAACACCCTTAACTAGAAAATAGGCGTAAAATAACAAATTTTTTAAAGCCAGTGATCCCCTTGAATAATAACAATCAAATTAAATCTTCTTATTTAATAAATGAAAGTCACGTGATCGCTTGAAAATAAATGTGTCCTAGATTTCTTTATTTATTTATAAGAATGCAGAAATTTTCTTTCGCGGCATTAAATAAATGGCTCATGCTGCAAAGTTCCTTATAAGTGACATTTTTAGCAGACATAACAAGTTCAATAGTATGTATATTATTAATTAGTATAGCATTATTTTAAGTAATAGAGAAACTTGATACTAAATTGCACAAATAGAGATGTGCATTTAACAGGCGACTAAATTACTTTTAATAAAACACTTTTAAAATCCCATTTCTCATTAAGAAAGAAACTAATTACGTTTCTATTTCTTACGTAAAATAATTAAAAAGACATATGAGTTTAATTGAACTGCTTTAATTTAATCCGTTATTTTCTAGAAACAAAAGAGCCGAGATTTATGAGATTGCACATTTAATCCTGTTTTAAGAATTGTAACCGAATTTACTCGAGAAGATTTCTAAAGCAACTGTTAAACTGGTAAAAAGACTGTTTTAACGGATTAAAGGACAATTAATATTAATAAGATTCTGCTTGAATTTCCTTAATGTGAGAATATTTGGAAAGATTTTGATTTAGTTTAAAAGAATAAATCAAACTTTAATTATTGTAATTTAAAGCCAATGATAGTAATTGATTTTAATAGTTTTGAATGAACTGTTTAATACTTATAAATGCGTAAAAGAACTCAAGAAAAATATTTATTATCAAGAGATGGAGAATAAAATATGTTATGAAAGCGTACGCCCATGATAATACTAATGGTAACAACTAAACTTTCATTTAGCTAGAAAATAACTGTAAAGTTTCAAATAGCTTTAAAATAACAAAGATTTTTAATGCCAATGACTCTCCATAATCTAGACAATCAAATTAAATCACCTTATTTAATAAGTGAAAGTCACTTGATCGCTTCAAAATAAATGTGTCCAGATTTTTTTATTTATTCATAAGACAAGGAAACACTTTTCTTTCAAGGCATTAAGTTATATTGCTCGGTAAAAATCACTTATAAGTGAGATTATGAGCATAGACATGAGAATTTTAACTTTACGTACAGTATTAATTAGTATAGCATTACTTTAAGTGATAGAGAAATCTGATACTAAATCGAACAAATAGGGATGTGCATTTAACAGCGACTAAATTACCTTTAATAAAACACTTTGAAAATACCGCTTCACATTAAGAAAGGAAGTACAGTTACGTTTTTATTTCTTACGTAAAATAATTTAAAAAGAGATATATGAGTTTAATTAAACTGCTTAAATTCTGTTATTTCTAGAAGCGAAAGTGCAGAGCTTTGTGAGATCATACATTCAATCCTATTTTAAGAAGACATATAATAGAATTTACTCGAGAAAATTCCTAAAGCAACTTTTAAATTTGGTAGAAAGGTTGTTTTAACGGATTAAAGCCCAATTAGAGTAATAAAGGGACACTGCATGAATTTCCTTAATGTGAGAATATTTGATCGATTTTGATTTAGTTTAAAAAAATATATCAAGCTTTAATTATTGTAATTTAAAGCCGAAGTTGATAATTGATTTTAATAGTACATATTAAGATGCTACTTGCGCAGAATAATATAAATTTAAAAGCAACACGTTAAAAACGCCAGAATATTTAAACTTTGAGCAGACTAGTTTCGGTAGCCTTTAGCGTACCGTCCTCAATTCAAAGAATAACGGAAACATGCTAAATTATACAAAGGGGAGAAGCGGATTCAAGTGAGAAGTTCATTAACCAATTAGAGAACAGGAAAATACGGGTACCAGCCAATAGGAGAATAGTATAGGTAATGCAACCAAAAGGGTGAAAAAATGCTGGTAATAATTAGTTAGTGTTCTCCAAATGGTTAATGAACTTCTCACTTGAATCCGTTTCTCCCCTATATAATTGAGCAAGTTTCCGTTATTCTTTGCACTGAGATTGGTACACTAAAGGCTATCAAAACTAGTCCGCTCAAAGTTTAAATATTCTGGTGTTTTTAAATTTATATATGGTTTTAATAGTTTTGAATAATTTTTTAATACTTATAAATGAATAAAAGAACCCAAGGAAAATATTGCATTTTAATAATTTAAATAAAAATACGCTTTCACAGACGACAAGATAATTGAGCTCATGTGAGTGAGTTGATAAATAATTGTTTACTATTTCATCCAAAATATGATCCGCTTCTCCCCTGTATAATTGATCCAGTTTTCGTTATTTCTTGCACTGAGGACGGTCCGCTAAAGGCTACCAAAACTAGTTCGTTCAAAGTTTAAATATTCTGGCGTTTTTAAATTTATATATGATTTTAATAGTTTTGAGTAATTTTATAGTACTTATAAATGAATAAAAAAATCCAAGGAAAATATTACATTTTAATAATTTAAATAAAAATGCGCTTTTGCAGACGACAATATAATTGAGCTAATGCCAGTGAGTTGATAAATAATTGTCTACTGTTTCATTCAAAATATAAATCAAAATATGATCCGCTTCTCCCCTATATAATTGAGCAAGTTTCCGTTATTCTTTGCATTGAGGACAGTAGCCTTTAAAAAAGGCTAGCGAAACTAGTTTGTTCAAAGTTTAAACATTCTGGCGTTTTTAAATTTATGTATGATTTTAACAGTTTTGAGTAATTTTTTAATACTTATAAATGATTAAAAGAACCCAAGGAAAATATTGCATTTTAATAATTTAAATAAAAATGTGCTTTCGCAGACGACGATAATTGAGCTCCTGCCAATGAGTTGATAAATAATTGTCACCTGTTTTATCCAAAATTTGAATCAAAGATCAAAGAAATATTACGAAAGGTGCGAATTTTGATAGTTACGAGTGAATTTTAATTGTTATAAATTTATGAAAGAACTCAAGAAAATAGTTATTATCAAGCGGTAGAATGTATTTCAATTATTTAAATAATAATGTGATTCTACAGACGATAAGATGATTGAACTTATTCCAAAGAGCTGATAAATAACTCCCTTCTATTTCATGCAAAATGTGAATCAAAGAAATATTATGAAAGATATGCATAGTCAATTATATTAGTTTTTTTGAATGGATTTTTTAATTCTTATGAATGTATAAAAGAACTCAAAGAAAATATCTTTTATCAAGCGATGAAAAGTTGTTAAATTATTTAAATAATAATGCACTTTTGCAGACGATAAGATAATGCAATTGATTTCCTGCCAAAGAGTTGATAAATAACTGTCTTCTATTTCATACAAAATAGGAATCAAAGAAATATTATGAAAGATAGAAAAATTATTTTAATAGAAAGAATATTTTATTTTTAATGCTTGTCAAAAATCGTCGGATAACAAATGTACTTTGAACCATAATAAAAAATGCCATTGAATTAATGCACAATTTTTCGCCTGAAACTGTTCTTAGTCATTTTTATTGCTTGCGTAATTTTGATATATTCTGATGATTTATATTTGATAATAAAGCAAAATGTGATAATTTTTGACTTAGTATGGCATGTGTCCAATTAATGTCTGAGGAAGCATATTATTTCTGAACTTTTAAAAATTGTTAAGTTTCGTTGATCACTTGAAGAGAAATGTTGTCCTTGTGTTCTTTATTTTTTTCTTTTTCATAAGACTCTACATATTTACTAAAGCGGCTGCTGAGATATGGCCACTTGCTCTAAAATTTTCGGCCCCCACTATTTTAACACTTTTAGGGAGGATTTTAAAAAATCCGTTCTTAGTGCTCTTCCCCCCCCCCCCCCCCCCATTTTCATGCTTCTAGGTTCAGTAATTTGGGCTGGGCCTTTTATATATGGAGATAAAGATTAAAAAATATCTCAAACGATTTTTCTCCATAGGTCGTAATGTAATTCTTTTGAGTGTCCCTGTAATCCCCACTTCTATCCACAGCAACCAAACTGCCTTAAGGCTGTTCTCAACTAGTGTGCTCAACAAGCGCAAAACATTTTAACACATTTACAAATTAATTTTTTAACGGAAAGATATAAAATTCGAAAGCCTGGCCATGGAAGCGATTTGGAATCGAACTGTGTTTTCCATTTTTTGATCAATCAATTAACTATTGAGTTATAACCGATTTTGATCACGTAGCATGGCATTTCCCCCCCTTATTGACTGGATTTTCTTCTTCCGTTCAAAATGCCAACTTTGACAGTATTTTCTGAAAGATCTATTTCGTATACAAGAAAACGAAAAAAAACAGTTCGACGACATAGTTTCTGAATAACAACACCTTCTAGTTTCATGCGTTTCTGAACAAAAATGAATTAAAACTTATATCAGAAAGTTGACCCTTTGGATTTGAGAACAGCCTTAAGACAGTTTTATGAATCCAAATTGCTGTTTTCTGACACGTTCGCGAAATCTTTTTCATTCTTAAGGCCACAAAAGACATTTTGCAGGCATTCATGATACCAAGAAATCGAATAGAATTTCTTCTTATTCTATAAAATCAAAGGATTTTTCAAAAAATTGTGTCTAAGTTGAAAATCTTTCTATTTTCGTTACAGTCTTGGAAAGGTCGACATGAGATATAAATTCCTTATCGAAAAGCGCAAAATGCTTTTCGATTCCAAACATTTAAATAGTCATGCTTTTACATATCCAAATAAGTGCGTGGTTGATGAGAAATATATCTATACATAAAAATTGTCCAAGGCAATCCAAACTGGATAATATCTGATACATTTTTAAACTCATTTTCTTGTAAAGAAATCAAACTGGCAGGTACTCTTATTAAGAAACTATATAGCCGTACGGGTCTTTTTGTTTTGTTTTTGGTAAAGGAAAAGGATTTCTTAGAAAATGTTGTCAATTTGAAGCGAATTTCTAGACGCGACAGCGCAGGAAAGGGAAAAAACTACCGTCTTGAGACAATGATCACTTATAACTCAGGATATAATTCATTTATCGGAAAATGAAAAAAAAAATATTTCATTGAAAATCACTTCAATAAGCATGTCTGCAAATATCATGCTTTTATGTTTAAAAATGTGTCAGAAAATTTCGCATTGTTGAGCTGGGAAAAATATTTTTTTTGAGAACTGCCTTAAAAGGTGTTGGTCAGTCAGATCTCAAATTCCCCCGTTAATGTTAAACACAAGATGGTGGATAAAATATCTCCTCAAGAAATTAAGATTTTAAAGTTCTTTTTTTCTGTGTATACTCTTCTTAAGGCTGTTCTCAAATCCAAAAGGGCAATTTTTTGACATAAGTTTTGATTTGTTCGGAAATGCATGAAACTAGTAGGTGTTGTTCAGAAACTATGTAATCAAGCTGTTTATTCCTTTTTTTTCTGGCAAACGCAATAGATTTTTTAGAAAATAGTGTCAAAGTGAACATTTTGAACTGAATTTCCGCGCGAAAGAAGAATATCCACTCAAGAAAGGGTGAAAAACGTGTTTGTCATGTGATCAAAATCGCTTATAACTCAATAGGTAGTTTGTTGATCAAAAAATGGAAAACACAGTTCGATTCCAAATCGCTTCTATGGTCAGGTTTTCCAATTTTATAACTTTCCGTTAAAAAATGAATTTGTAAATGTGTCAAAACGTTTTGCGCTTGTTGAGCAGAGCAGTTAAGAACAGCCTGAACCCCTTAATTCTCGCTCCCGTGATATTCACGGGCTATGTCTTTTATTCATTTTATTCTTTTTTGTTTGATTCCCACCAGTTTTATAAAATAGTGTAAATGGCTTTATTATGGTCAGGGGTGATTGTGAATTCATGAAAAAATACCTGAAATTTTAGCGAGAAAGAAATTTCTTATGGAAAGATAATATATAATTTATTGCAGGAGGTCCAGTCTTCTCACTATGAAAAATATTAATTGTAATTATGTTTAACAATCACATGAAATTGATATTTTAGTCTTATTTTATGAATTTAACTATCAGAAAAACTAGAATTCTGGTACTGAAAATGAAATAAATACCTGAATTCAGGTATAATACTTGAACACAATCACCCCTGTATGGTATCATATTATCTGTCATTAAATAAGGTGAATATTTATTTTTCAAAAAAGTGGTGCCAATAAGCAATTTAAATTTTTAAACAGTAATTTAATGCGACCGTTAAGGGGTTAAGGTTGATCGCAAATCCAAAAGGGCTACATTCTCACGTATTTTTCAAAACATTTTCGTTCGGAAACACATGAAATTGGTAGGTGCTGTTATTCACAAACTGTGTAATCGAAAGACGTTTTCCATTTTTTAGTAAACGAAAAAGATCTTTCAGAAAATAGTGTCAAAATTGGCGTTTTGAACAGAATTTCCTAACATGACACGAGAGAAAGAAAACCTGCGTCGCATGCCAAAAATAGCTTATAACTAATTCCATGAGTAATTAATTCATTAAAAAATGGAAAACGCAATTAGATTCCAAATCATTTTAATAGCCAGGAATGTCAATTTTGAGACTTTAAAACGTTTAAAAATGTATCAGAAAGTTTCACGTTTGATAAGCAGGGAATTTGAGAACAGCCTTGATATGAAATAATAATGCGCATGTGTGAATGATTCATTCGAATATTAAGACAATTCATTATGCCCATCACTATATTATTTTATCATACTACGCACTGTAGACGGACTTAAGGCTGTTCTCAACTGCTCTGCTCAATAAGCGCAAAACATTTTGACACATTTACAAATTCATTTTTCAACGGAAAGATATAAAATTGGAAAGCCTGACCATGGAAGCGATTTGGAATCGAACTGTGTTTTCCATTTTTTCATCAATAAATTAACTATTAAGTTATAAGCGATTCTGATCACGTGACACGGCATTTTTCTTCCCTTACTGACGAGATTTTCTTCTTTTGTTCGAAAGTTCAGTTCAAAATGGCAACTTTGACAGTATTTTCTGAAAGATGTTTACAAGATGATTCCGTTTACAAGAAAACGAAAAAAAACAAAAAAAAAACAGTTCGATGGCATAGTTTCTGAATAACAACACCTTCTAGTTTCATGCGTTTCCGAACAAAAAGGAATTAAAACTTATGTCAGAAAGTTGACCATTTGGATTTGAGAACAGCCTTAAATGACCTGACCAATAAGTTGAACACATTTGACTACAAGTTTTGAAAAGTCTTAGGCATTTTCTTGAACAAAAATTTCTCAACAGAACTCATGTACTAATAAACATATCATAAATACACAAATGCGATGTGGACTATACAAAATAATTTAATCTTTGGATTACATTGAAACATACAGCATCATTCAATTGAAAACATCAAGTTATATATTGCATCGGTGGGATTTTCTATGAAGAAAAACATGTGGTTGGTTTTATGCTTTAATAGCTGTATTCTTTGGAACATCACTTATATCTCTTTTTGTCTTCACCCAGCAACTTCAGAAATGTTTGAAGCACATTTTGAAGCTTCTTGTCACAGGTGGGGGATGTTCTTACATAGATTTAGCTGCAAAGACAAATTTCAAAAATTAAAATAGTCATAAAAAAAGATTACGTTAAAAAGTACATATACGAATATGCTCAAAATATATACCTCGAAAATACCTCTTAAACTTGGGATACGATTTTGAATACGAAATTGCTATCTATCGGAGCTATTTTGAACTAAAATCGAAAATCGCAGTAAGGAAACTCCTGAAATTTTACATAACCGTCCTGCAAAAAAATTTTTAATAGCTGTCACCATTTTCAAGTTATTGTATTTTAAAATCAGACAACCCGTTTTAGGACAAGCGGTAAAAAATCGAAATGTTTCGTTCCATTAATCGATTAGAAGCAGCAGATCTTTCAGAAAATGCTTTAAAAGTTGACGTTTTAAGCCAAATTTTCGGCTTAACCTATTTACGCCTAGTGTCCCATTTTTGGGACGTTTCGAATTTTAATAATTTTTAATAATTTTCTTCTTTTTACAACATGAAAATTGTATGAAGTAATTGTCTATAAATGTCTTTATCTATTACCGATAGCACAGCATAGGATAGATATTTATTTGCTTCAATGAAGACCTTTTTTCGGTGTTTATAGATTTTTCATTTTTCAAGATAGCGAAATGTAAAAAGTAAGTTTATTTGTATTTTTTGTATCAAGGATCCAAATAAATAAGTCATAATCTTAGCTTGTTGACTTCTTTTAAATACGTGTTTTTTTAAATTGCGAAATTATATGTTCAAGCCTATTTTTTATGCATGTTTGTAACGCACAAAATATAATGCGCTAGGCGCAAATGGGTACATATTTCTATTAGCCATTTAGGGGGCAGTTATTTATGTGAAGTCCTTTACTAGATGATTTTGAAATAGATTGTTTTTTGGCCTCAAATACGACTATTCTTAATTTATTATTAATAATACTTTTAATGTTATTACTCTCTGTAAAGAAATAAATATTTTTTTAATAGTTCATAAAAATACTAATTATAGTATATAATATGCAATTTAAAAGCTTAATTTATATAAATTTAGGCAAAACATATAATTATGCATTTTTCCACGTATGGATATTCCCATATTTAGTACGTTTACATTTTATCAAATAAATAAAAAAATATTTTAGCGTGATTTTTTTTAGTTTTTTTCCAGTTCATTTTGCAACATTTTAAAGGGATTTTAGCAACAAATTTGAGAAAACAAAAATTCAGGCATAAATGGGTTAAGAGATCCGTAAACTGTCGACACGATACAACAATTATTTATATAACTCAAGATTCATATACTGAAAAAAGAAAATAAAAACTACAGTCGAACCGCGTTATCCCGACACTCTAATGACCAGAAAAAAGTGTCGTCATAAGCGGAGTGTCGCGGTAACAGGAGTTGGAGAAAAATATGTTTATAAAAAGCTGCCTTTTTAATTAATTTAGGACAATTTTAATTTGATAACTGTTCTTGCAGTTTTAAGCAATAAAACATGATTATTAAACAAAATAAGCACAAAAAGAAAATTGAAAAGAATAAAAATCAGATTTTTTTTTTTTTATTGTTACATGAAATATTGATGAATTAAGGTTTGCTTATCCCTAGATGTGCTGCCTACAATTCTTTTTCAATATTATACAATGAACTGCAATCAATATTCGTTGTTTCAGAAATGGATGTTAGATAATTTCTAATCGTTTCAATGCAGTGCAATGCTTCGCTTTCACCCGATGAAAAACGGCGTGTAACCACAAGAAAGCACCACCTGACCAGAACAAAAAGACCGTGAGTACATTGATACGTCTATCTAGAGTTTAAGTAGGTCGTTCATAGCGTGTGGGTTTATTTATTCAGATAAAGGATTGAAGAAAAATTTCTCATTCATCTCAATGGGTAAGACACTTTTTGTGAAACATTTGGCTAAACCATTTCTTACCGCTTAATTTCCAAGCTTATAAGATGGATTAAGAAAAATGGACAATTTTCATGAACTTACGGGATATCCGGAGTTGAAAATTATTAAACAACGTAAAATCCGGAGTTTATTTACATTAAAATCATATACAGAAAATCGGGACTTTGAAAAACTGACGTGATAAGCGGAGTGACATGAAAACCGGGTGTCGGGATAACGATGCCCAACTGTATTTGATTTCAAATCACTTCAACAGCCGTGCATGAAGTGTTATGCACAGCATAAAAAAGACGAATGTCTCTTAATCTAGGAAAATATAGTATAACCAGGACTTAATTTGCGCCGGAGCCCACCGTAGCTCAGCTCCAGTACTTCTCTGTTTTCAGTAAATATTTAAATATTGGTCGGAATTCACCGGAGCTCATAAATACAGGGCTCCGGAGCCCAGTGCAATAGCGCTTCCGAAAAACCGATGCCTACATTACCCTTCAGTTCGATTTTATTTTGTGACAGTAGGATATTTTTTAATTGGATCATTTATTTATTTTTATTATTTAGAGATCTATCCTGAAAAGAATATTTTATTTTGTGTTTATTCAACGAGCATCAGCTTGAGGTCTTGTTTGTTTGTGGTTTTTAGCCTTCTATTGTGTACGAATATGGAAAAATTTAGTGATTTTAGTATTTATTTTTCATTATGAACGCTGTCCAGGCCAAGGCTCTGCTCTGTACATTTACGAAGTCACTTTCATTTCTAAGTACCTAGATGTAATTGCTATGTATTGTTTGTTATTCTGATTAAAAGCAATTGAGCAGTGTTTGGCCTTTTTCTATAAAAGCATCTAATCCTTCTTTTTTGTGTTAACACTATTTCCCAATCACAATTCTTACATTATTTAATTGCAGAATTCTGCGATTAATTAACATTCAATTAGGCAACGATTTCTATTCTAAAGGCGTGATAAACTAAAAAGAGGACAGTTACGTGTATGCAAGTACATGTATTTAAAATTTTTTATTTTACTAAAGAAAGAAAGATGCTTTAAATGTTGCAAATAATATATGAAATATATATATGTATGTGCGGATCAAAGTGAAGGCGGAGCGGGGCACGCTACGGTTTTAGTACTGCAGAATTTTAGGGCTCCGGTACTTTTTTTGGAAGAAATTAAGCCCTGAATATAACTACACACGAAAATATACAATAACTTATTCCGAGTTAACCATGATTCCAAAAAGCGTTTTTTATCATTCGAACCATGAGAACCAATGTAGTTTCGAGATTTAAAAATTAATTTATTAAACCAACGTTTCTTTTGCTGCAACTGATTTTTGAGGTTTTGTAGCGTATTTATCACAGAGTTGCAAAAAAACCACCTACCCAAAAATACCCGGGTGAGTTTTTTGTGGATAAAACCCACTCTAAAAAACCCGATAATGCCCACATCAAACTGGGTTTTATTGGATTTTTTACATCTATGACATTATTATTGAATATTGAATAATTTGTATGTCTTTTAACATTTGTTTTCAAAAGGTTACACTACCCTATTAAAACATACTGTGGGGTCACACAGTAACAGAGGGGTAACAGCGTAATCACAACACAACCTGTTTTCAACTTACATTATAAAGCTTTTATATTATTTAATTTAATCCTGATATAAAAGACTTTATAATTTTTTATCTATGTGAAAATGTTATGATTAGTTCAAGGTATTAATGATTAAATGCTTATTATTGCTGGCACTGATTTTTCAGGTTTTATAGTGTATTTATGAAAGGGGTGCAAGAAAACCCACCTACCCAAAAAGACCCGGGTAGGTTTTTTGTGGGTAAAACCCACTCTAAAAATCCCGATAAAGCCCACATCTAAATCTAACCCGGTTTTATTGGCTAAGTTTTTACAATCTATGATATTATTATCAGGGGTCTGTCTAGACTTTCCTCTCAGGGTCCTATTTTTGTGAAATTGTGAACAGCTTTTTTACATTTGTGAAAAATCTAGTCCTAATTTTGTGAATTAAAAATTATCGCTAAAATCAGGTTTTTTTATATATGCTTTTAAGAATATATATGTATGTAAAATACATACATTTTCTTTAAGTATGTAAAAGTGACAGGCCAGATTTCACTTTTAAATGATTAAATTTGTGAAAGGTTTAGTTTTCAGCTGAAAAATTTTGTAAAAAACCTAATTTTAAGACAAAGAATTTTTTGAAGTGTCCTTTTTTAAGGTGAAAAGTTTTGTGAAGGGTCCTGTTTTGATTTGAAAAAATTTGTGAAGGATACTTTAAAGGACCCAATTTCTTCCTAAACAGATCCCTGATCATTATTGAATATTGAATAACTTTTATATTACTCTTTTAACCTTTGTCTTCAAAATGTTACACTATTCTATTAAAACATACAGAAGGGGCGTACTCTGTACTGTCAAATGTGACCAAGTCAAAATTGTCAAAATGAAATAATGTGCTTAAGTCTTTTAAAAGCCTGCTATTTTTAGGAATAAAAAAGCCAAAATCAATATACATATAGCTAATCATGATAACATTTTCACATAGGTCAAAAATCACAAAGTCTTTTATATGAAGATTAAACAATATAAAGCTTTATAATGTAAGTTGAAAACAGGTTGTGTTGTGATGATACTTCTTGACCATTTGGCGACTGATTACAAATGCGTAGACAGTGCCCTTTGATTAATTAGCTTTTTATGAAAAGAAAAAAATTGTTTAAAAAATGTGTTCTTAGTGGGGAATACAGATAGAAAGTAATCTATTAAAGTAGCTTTTAAATATGTGATAGTGGATATTATATAATATTATACAGAGTTTCCCCCAGGTTTAAAAAAGGGCAGGGTGCTGCTTGTATGGAAAAAGGGCACTTTTAGATTCCGAAGGGCATGTTTTGGATTCTTAAGGGCATTTCTTGAAATTATTAAAGGCATTCTTTTGATTTTAAAACTACTTTTTAATATTTAATAGACAGAACACTATTTTAAAGACAGCAATGAGTCAATTTTTACTATGCAAGTAAATATTTTAATAAACAAAGGAGTAAAGGCACTTTTTTCAGGTGCGGGCAACAAGAGAGCTAATTTTTTAAATGATGGGCAAGAGGGGTGCTATTTTGTAAATCTAAGGGCAGGCAGGGTGCAGCACTCTTCTGAAACTGTCTGGGGGAAACCCTGTATTATATGATATCAAGCAAAAGAAAATGTATAGCTTTTACACTGATTTATTTGTGTTACTATTTAAATTCAAACTAGATACAGGGTGTCTACAGAAATGATAAAAAAAAGTTCCCTGATTTTTCCATGATTTCCCTGACTATCTTTATCAGGCTTCCCTGATTTACATTATTAACAATACACATACGGTATTTTTTTGTGTGTTCCGATTCCTCGTATAACACACTTAACTAGCTTGCTAATCTCATTTGGGCGAAAAAAGAAGAGAAAACATAAAAAAATGCCTACTATTCAATAAGTATTGGTCGACAGTTTTATATATCCGATCTCAAAATTTAGTCCAACAAACTCATATGGTGGCCAATGGATATAGGGTGACCAGAACATTTCCTCATTTTCCGAAAAATATTCAATTCTAAGACTTATCTACATCTGATAGGATAGCTAATTGGATTAAGCTGGCCACCTGGTCAGGTTATGCTAATGTATCATTTAAAAAAAAAATGGGTCTTTTTAAAAAATTTCCTTCAATATAAGCACTATCTACAGAAAATGAGGACATCTGATCACCTTAATTTGCGTTAAAGATCAAAAACTCATATCATGTGCATCTTTTTAAAAATATTGGGAAAGACTACTCAGCATGTGAAAAAAATGGTATATAAAATAGACCAATCAGTCTCATTGGCAAGGTAAATATCCAAATATTTTGAAATATAGACAAATTTCCCTGATTTTTGAGTATTTTTGCAAAGCTCCCTGAAATTTCCCTGATTTTTCCAGATTGATAAACTTCCCTGATTTTTCCATCATTCCCTGATTTCCAGATTCTGTAGACACCCTGTAGATAGTTCTCGTCAAGATTTGACGGTAAAAAACTTGAATGTTTCATTATAAAAATTCTTGAGTTTTTAATTAGTTGCTTTTAAATTAATTATTGACAAATTTCTATATTGCATAAGTGATTCCCATTTCTTTAAGGTGATAGAGGGTGCTGTCACTCTAACCTATTCAATGAAGTGAAAGAATTTTAAGTTTATAATTTACAACCAATTATGCACGCTTTTTATCAGAAATTTACCTAAAAATACTGGGTAAAGCATTTATTTTTACTTACTACGGCTTTTTTTCTTCTTCTTTTTTCTTTTCTTTTCTAGATGACCATTAAAAGTAGCCATAAATTTATTCTTATCAGTCTCATTCTCTAAAACCTAAATGTGAAACTTTATGCTACTAACGATTTATAATATATATTTTTTTATTACATGAATTTTATTTTACATTTTTATACATTTTTTTAAATATTAAACCATGGATATCGAGGTAATTTCTTTTATAGTTCTTATATGAAGGTTTTCCTTTCTTTCCGTTTTCTTTTTTACGGAAAAGAATGGCAAACTTTTCTTTCTGACGCACACACATTCTTGATAATGGTCAGAAAATATATAACAAAAACCGTAGATAAGCTCAATTATATCATTATTGAAATGAATTATCGACAAAAATATTACAGAAATCTTTTTGCCGGGCTTGGTCTCGAACCTGCGTCCTTTTTCAAAAATTCAGAGCTTTAAACTGCTGCTTTAGCTTGCTACGCTAGAAGAAACTCATCTTCTAAATTGAGGAAGTTAAAAAAAAAAAAAAAAAAAAAAAAAAAAAAAAAAAAAAAAACAGTTAACGCATGCGCAGTTGTGTCGAATTTGTTCTGATCTGATCTTACAGAAATAGCTTTACGTTTAATATACATGATTACTTGTATTTTAAATTAATTAATAAAAATATATGATCGCTTAATAAATACTTTCTGAAAAATAAGGGACTTCCACTGCCCTCACCTCTTAAAAAATTAAATAAAAGTAAGACCCGAAAAAAAAAACACACACACACACAACCCCCCCCCCCCCCTAAAAAACTCAACTGGGTTTTTTGCAACTGCTGGGTTTTTTGCAATCCTGGATTATCAGTTTTCTTCAACCAGAATAACTTTTTTAGGATGCTACCAGTTCTCAATTAAACATTTTCAGCTGCGCACTTGAATTTATGCATGCCAAATTATGCATGTATGTAACAAAATAATATTAAGGTTAATGTTGTTAATTTATGATGTTTGTCTATAAAATATGTTTGCTCAACTTGAAAATCTACCCAAGGACGATAAATCGTGAAATTGTTACGTTTCATATATTATAAATGCATTACAGTGGAAATTTCGCTAAACCGATCAGTTAAGGCTGCTTTCAAATCCAAAAGGGCGACTTTATGTCATGTTTTACTTTATTTTTGTTACCGAGTCACGCTTATAAATGCATGGCACTAGCAGGTGTTGTTGTTCAGAAACTATGTAATTAAGCTGTTTTTTTTTTTTTTTTTTTTGCAAGCGCAAAATATTTCAGAAAATAGTGACAAAGTGGGCGTTTTGAATCGAATTTCCGCGCGAAAGAAGAAAAAACACTCAAGAGATTATGAAAAACGTGTTTGTCATGTGATCAAAATCGCTTATAGGTAATTATAATATTCGCAATAGGTAATTTATTCATCAAAAAATGAAAAACACAATTAGATTCGATTCCAAATCGCTTCCATGGTCAGGCTTTCCAGTTTTATATGTTTCCGTTAAAAAATGAATTTGTAAATGTGTCAAAACATTTTGCACTTGTTGAGCAGAGCAGTTAACAGCCTTAACGAGAAATTCCTTTAGTTTTGAGACTTTTTTTAAACCCAATTTGGTGATATTTCAATTTTGGCGGCAATCTGGCAAGTGTGTCTCTGCACCTGTCTTCAAGTTATATGTCTAAACGCCGAGAGTCTCAAAATAAAGGGACTTCTTTTTTAAAAAAAAAATTATTTGAAAACAGTTGACGATAGAAATAACCCGTTTATTGCATCTTTATTTAAGGGGGTTGTCAAATCCAAAAGGGCAACTTTCTGACATAAGTTTTAATTTATTTTTGTTCGAAAATGTATGAAACTAGCTGGTGTTGTTGCTCAGAAACTATGTCATCGAGCTGTTTTTTTCCCTTTTTTTTTTTTGCAAACGCAATGGATCTTTCTGAAAATAGGGTCAAAGTGGACGTTTTGAACCGAGTTTCCGCGCGAACGGAGAATACGCATTCAAGAGCGGGCGAAAAACGTGTTTGTCACGTGATCATAAACGCTTATAACTCAATAGGTAATTGATTGATCAAAAAATGGAAAACACAGTTCAATTCCAAATCACTTCCATGGCCAGGCTTTCTAATTTTATACCTTTCCGTTAACAAATGAATTCGTAAATGTGTTAAAACGTTTTGAGCTTGTTGAGCACAACAATTAAGAACAGCCTTTAAAAAAAAAAAAAAAAAAAAAAAACAATACCAAAATTAGTTTAAAATTTCACCAATTGATGGCGCTATAAGCTGAAGAAAATAAATAACAATATTTTTGAAATATCCACCATTTGCAGCTATAACATGTCTTATAACAAAACTACCTGATACCAGTGAATATGTCCCATCAGGAATGTCTTCAAATGCTTACAGATGTAATCTCGGATCAAGTTCCGCTAAACCTTGTGGATTTTGTTGGTAAACTTTTGGCTTTTTAGTGTCACCACACACAGAAAGAAATCTCAACGATATATTGTCGTTAAGTTTTTTAAAGTTGCGCAATCTACTGGTGAAATTTTAAACTAATTTTGAATCGTATTGTTAAAATTCCATTTCTTTTTCTATAAAAATACAACGAACAGGGCATTTCTACTGCTAAGGCTGTTCTTAACTGCTCTGGTCAACAAGCGCAAAATATTTTGACGCATTTACAGATTCATTTTTTAACGGAAAATATAAAATTGGAAAGCCTGAAAAATCAATAATTTACCTATTGAATTAGAATAGATTTTGATCACGTGACAAACACGTTTTTCAATCTTTCTTGAGTAGTTTTTCTCCTTTCGCGCGTAAATTCGGTTCAAAACGCCCACTTTGACACTATTTTCTAAAAGATCTATTGCGTTTGAAAAAAAAAAAAAAAAAAAAAAAAAACGGAAAAAACAGCATGGTGACATAGTTTCTGAACAACAACACCTGCTAGTTTCATGCATTTCCGAGCAAAAATAAATTAAAACTTATGTCACAAAGTTGCCTTTTTGGGTTTGAGAACAGCCTCAAATGATTTCACATTATTTAGTTTTAAAAAAGGTATCTCCTTTATAGGAAAACCGTAAAGGGTTCCCAATGGGGCGGTACATACAAATGTTGTAACTGATCGATTTTTATTACATTTCTCCGATTTTTCTGTTTGTACATCAGCCTATGCCGATTGGTGGGTTGTCCCGCGCTGCAGAACCTGTACATCAAGATGTTAATCGCCTAATGATCTAACAACATCGTTAATCAAGGCCATTTAAAAAAAAATGTGCATATATAAATTGCAAAATGTTTCTAATTTATCATTACCTGTGGACACATGTGTTCCAAGATTAAGCCTGATTCTTCCTCTCCCGAAATGATCGCTTCAAGTA
The DNA here is from genome assembly GCA_963932465.1 of Maratus speciosus. Taxonomy (NCBI): domain Eukaryota; kingdom Metazoa; phylum Arthropoda; class Arachnida; order Araneae; family Salticidae; genus Maratus; species Maratus speciosus. The sequence continues at coordinate 233,178,962 of OZ010798.1, read as the reverse complement.
CGTCTGTGACCGTCCGCTCCACATCATAGTTGGGCTTCATTTTGCAGACTACAGTCAAAGTGCCTGACGGAATCAAATAACTTTCTCTTTCTTCTAAAGAAGATAGGGGGGAAAACATCGGAAACCCAGAAAAAATTCTAGAAGTACTTGTACTTTTTTCTTGTGTGCCAATCAGCTCACCTTCAATATCTTTGATACTGAATGCAAAGGACACGGGGATCTGACATCCCAGTTTCGTTATAGAGATATGTGGGTAGATGTCTTAATCCTGTATACAGAACTACATGCCAAGAGTTATCTGCAAAGTTAAATGAAGGACTATGATAAAGGGATCGAGTATTTTTTAGCGCAGAAGAAAAATTGGGGAATTCCCATTCAAATTCAAAATTCTCTTTATGTTCATTTAGTTTTCCAGTGATTCTCCACATAATTCCGATGTGCTTCAACAGCGTATGCTAATCAATCCTTCTCAGCAGGAAAAAGCAAAGGCAGAACTCTGAAAGAAAAAAAAAAGAATATTAGGATTAATTCAATTAATGTCCAAAGCACACACACAGCGACGAAACTAGCCTTTTTTGCACCCGGGGCAAACATGGATTTTGGCGTCCCCTCCCCTCTCCTCCACAAACTAAATTTACAAACAGAATTTTACGAAGTTTATAACAGCCGATTTATTTTAAAATTTTAAATATGTAATTATAAAATACGTAATACTGAGCTACGAATCAGCTTTCTCAAATATTGATTCATAAAAACTTTGAAACAGAATCGAAAGGAACCGAAAAGTTTCATTAAAATTGAATGCATTAAACCTGTATAATGTGGAGAAAAATCTGCTTTATACAGGTTTCTGCGAATCATTTTAACTGTTTGTCAGTTTTAATGCATTTGGTTCAATTTTTCTTTCGGATTTTCCGTCTGTGGGACATTTGTATCCAGATTTCATATATATGCACATATATAAACAATAGACAAAATCTTCATTTGGCATCCCCTTCGCCTGGCGCGCGGGGCACGTGCCCCTTCTGCCCCCCCCCCCCTTAGTTTCGGCCCTGCACACACACACCATAGCTCCCCATAGTGTTGTTAAAAAAAAGAAATATAAATATGTCAAATATTTGTACATGCATTTAATTAAAAACAAGAAAGAAAAATCATCCGTCAACAGGGTTTGTTGATTTAAATCAGCTTGATTTTAATCATGATTAAAATCAATTGATTAAAAAAATCATTGATTTAAATCCGCTTGATTTTAATCATGATTAAAATCACGATTTAAATCAATTGATATTTAATAAAAAATCCTTGATTTAAATCAGTTTCTCTTTTAAATTAGTTTAAAATAAATTCAAGATGTAAACAAACATAATAATGTACTTATAATTTAGTTTTATGTAATACAGATACAAACAGCTTTTAGATACAACAGCAGTTGTAATACAAACAGCTTTTAGAAAGAAAGTAAAATTTTTGTAAAAAGTAAAGTACAATGTAAAGTTTAGAAAAGAATTCTTTCAAATTTCATTTGAATCAAATATAAAATAATCTTAAAACAGTAAAGAAATCTAAGCAGGAATATATTATATATGGGAATATTTACTTGTTATTATTTCAAAAAACTTCTGCAAGTTGAGGTAAAATAAAATTGTGTGACTTTTCTGCTCTCTTTGGAGATACCTATTATATTAAGGTTTGAGCAAAATCTGTACTACTCAATGAATTCTCGTTTGAATCTAATACAGTGGATGTTGGTCCTTTAGAATGGTGGAAGGTTACGTGTTGCAGTTATCGAAAAGGCTGATACGATAAACTTATAGAATTCATGATCAACTAACTTTTTACTTTCAATAGCTTCATCTGCTTTAGTAGAACGATTGTTTTGGCCTTTGATTTGCTACATTTGCAAATTATGAATCGGTGATAAAGCTGCTAAACTCGTTTATCTGTACCAGCACGTTAACAATACAAAAGTAAAAATCTTAGTTTGTTCCAAATTTGTTTAAAAATTTTATCTCCTGCAGTTATTTTTATTTTAACTAAAATGCTTAAAGTTAAAATTAATTTTTGACATCTGATTTGTAGTTTTCCATACAGTTTGTGTAATAAAGTTTTTTCTACAGCCTAAAATGTTACATTTGAATCATTTATGAAAATTGTGTAGTATTATTAATATACACTGGTGTCCAAAATTAAGGACCAATCACAAAATGCTAATTTTCAAGTACGCGAATACTCAAAAGGAAATAATATAATTCGAATAATTACTATCTCTACAGCACAGCTAGTCCATATAACATCTCATTCATGTCACACAGGGTTACAAGTGTCACAGTCACTACGGTGAAGCAAAAAAATAGGAAATTCAATTCATCTCATTATGAGTCTCAAATGATCACTATATGTGACTCCACTGGGACGTCACTGTGACTGCTGCTCTGTGACAAATTACCATGTGGCTTTACAATGCAATTACATTGTGACTCTCATGTGACTATCTCTGCAGACTCAATTTCAAAGTCATCACCAACGCTGCATTGTGATAGTTACGAAATAATGTCACATTAAAGTCACATGATGACTTTCAGGTGAGAGAGATTACTGTGAAGTCACCATTGTGCTCTTTTGTGAAAAGTCACTATATGATTATAATGTGATATTATTTGGTGACTTATCATAATGAAACGTGCATGATGACTTTGAAATTGAGTCTAAAAATGACAGTCACACGAGAGTCACAATGTAACTACATTGTAAAGTCATATGGTGACTCGTCACAAAGCAGCAGTCACATTGAAGTCTCAGTGGAGTTACATATAGTGATCAATTGACACTCATAATGAGACGTGTGGAATTTACTATTTTTTGTTTCACCGTAGTGACCGTGTATGACATGAATGAGATGCTGTATGGACTAGTTGTGCTGTAGGGATAGTAATTATTTGAATTATATTATTTCCTTTTGAGTATTCGCTTACTTAAAAATTAGCATTTTGTGACTGGTCCTTAATTTTGGACACCAGTGTACTTATAACATTCATGCATGTGTGTGTATAATTTTTATTTTAAAAATTATAAGAAAAGTCATATAAAACAATAATGCTGTGTGAGATTGTTTTAAAAAAATCGCCATAGTAAGCTTTAAAAAAAAGTAAACAAGAAAGAAAAAATCATGCATCAAGCATAGGTTATGAAACCTTTTCCAACACATTCAGAATAATGTAACAAAGCTTCATCGTTTAATAAGTTGAAAAATGATGTTTAATTGAAACATTTGGAAACGCATAACACACTTGAAAACCCAATTTGAGCAATTCCAATTTATAGTCGGAAAATTATCCGAATTCTTTGAGCAGCCCTATAAAGCCCATATATGCCCTATAAAGCCCTATAAAGCCCATATGATGCATAGATTTGCACCTATAACCCATGGATGTATCATTTAAGGGAATCCAGGACGCATTTTAAAATAATTTTTATTTATTGAGTTAAAGTTTTGAAATTTTTTGTGATGGTTAACCATATCATCTGTAAACAAAATCACATGATAAAACATGTCATACATATTTTTTTTATTTGAAATTAAAATTTATTTAAAAAGTGGAGTAATTTAAAATCGTTATAACTCGAAATGTTATTTGTAGAATTTCATTTTTTTTTTCATTTAATTAAACAGAAATATATATGTTTTAATTTTGATTCAGCATTTAAAAAATATATTAATTTAAATAAAAATTAAAGATAGTTAATGTAAAAATTAAAAAAAAATTATTTAATTAAAAAAAATCATATTTTCAAAAGTAAATATTTTTTTCAAATTTGGTGAATGAAAATTAAAGTAAAAAAATTGAAAAAGACATGTTACAAGTTTGAAAATTTTTATCTTTAACGGTTCTTGACTTATGACAATTTTAATATGAGAAATGGGGGAAAAAACCCATCATGAAGAAAACTCATTTTCAGAAGAAGTTGTTTTCTCGACAACCATTGCTTGAAAACTAGATTTTGAAAACAAACCAAAACGAAAGAATTAATATTGCCTGCTCTAATTAAGGCAGAAACATGATTTAAACATAATTTTAAGCAGACAAAAACAGAGAAATTTTTATTGCAATAAAATATTTTTAGAAAATTTTAAGATTTTTATATCCCGGACCCCCTTAATGATACATCCATGCATGCAAAATTTAGCTGAGTACGGAAATACATACAACAGTTGAAAATTACCCTTCAGCAATTTTCGCTAGTAAGGAGAATGCTACGTGAATTTTTTGTGCAACCCTGTATACGAAATATAGAATTTATACACAGCGAATAACATGCAAAAAATTAATTCGATTTAAAAGCGCATCCCGAAATTGAAAATGCACTTCAAGAAAATATTACTCAAAGACTGTAACCAATTTCTTTTATGTGTCCCTGTAAATGAACGATAAATGCTATGAATGCCTTATTCTATAGTAATCTTGTTGTGAAAGTCATTGATTTATATCAATTTCAATACATTTGAAACAGCGCAATGTCATTAAAATACACCACGAATGAATCTTCTCGCATTGACCCTAATGTAACTAAATACTTTTGAGTACCTTCGTAAATGAACTATTAATGTTACACATTTCGCATTCAATACCGAACTTACCAGAATTTTTTTAAAAAAAGGAGACTTTTACTTCTTATGTCTTTCTTGTGTTTTCTGTTTTAGTTTTATTTTTTAATCTACTTCTTTTATTTTATTTATTTATTTATTCATTTTTAACACTTTCCAACAAAGTTGAAAAGTGTTTATGCATTCGGTTTGTCTGGCCGTCTGTCCACGCTCTAACTCCAGTAAATATACTCGGATTTTCATGCAATTGATAAAGGTTATTTAGGGTCACGAAAGCATGTTTGGTATTGTGTATGAAGTATGTAGGGTTAATCGTTCATCTACAGGGGCACTCAAAAGTATTCCATTACATTATGGTATTGGGAAAAAATCGTTTGCAGAGTATTTTAATGACATTATGCTATTTCAAATGTATTGTAACTGATATAAATCACTGAATTTCACTACGATCACGTTAGAACAAGACATTCATAGCACTTTTTATTTATTTACAAGGACACACAAAAGAAATCGGTTACAGTACAGTACTGTCTTTGAGTAATAATTGTTGGAGTGCACGGTTTAAAATTCGGTATGCGCTTTTAAATGTAATTAATTTTTTGCATCTTACTCGTTATATGTAAATTCCATACCTCAAATACAGGGCTGCACAAAAGTATTCACGTACCGTTCTCCTTATTAGAAGAAATTGCTGAAGGTAAATTTTCAACTGAAGTATGTGTATCTCTTAAGAGAACTAAATTTTGGCTTGCATGTGGCTAATAGATTCAAATCTATAAATCATATACAGAGCTGCTGAAAAAATTAGCATAATTTTCCGATTGTGAGTGGGAACAGCTGAAATTGGGTTTTGAAATGTATTATGCGTTTCCATAGGGTCGAATTAGACGTAATATTTTAATTTTTTAAACAGTGCAGTTTTGTTACATTATTCTGAATGTGTTGGAAAGTGTTTCATAATCTATGCTTGACACATGATTTTTTCTTATTTTTATTCTAATTGGTTTATTTCATTTTATTTCCTTTACTCTTTTCCTTTCTGTTAATTTTTTCTATCGTTTTGGAAGCACTTTCCTCTTCTGCATGTGCTTCTCTGTGATCGGTGTTTACCACAGCTCTATCTTTCCTCTGAGGTGTTTACCTTTCTTTATAAGCTCTCCTCTCTGCCCCTTCTGTTCATTTGTGACCTTGTCCCCTTACGGATAAGCGTTTATATTGGCTGATGACTGGCAGTTAAAATTTCCCGACCGAAACGCGTCTTGTGTGTTCTTTTGTTTTATGGTGATTCATATAAAGCTTTATTATTTATTTATTATTTGTAAGGAAAAATAAATTTAATAAAGAAAATGTGCCCAGTTAAACTGATGGTATTGAACTCACAGGCTATTGACACTATTTGTATATTATACTCTTATTTCAAAGAATAAGGCCCCTCGTAAAATAAAAAAAAAGACAAAAAAAAAAACATTTAGCTAAATTAAGATGGGGATGAGTAGCTCCTTCACCCCCACCCTTTATACTTAACCTTTGAACCCCTCCTAATCTAATCAGGGAAACGCCGTACCAGAATAAACCGGTATACCAAATTTGAAGCAAATCGGATAAGTCTGCATGAAAAACCCATTTATATAAACTAAGAGGGGTTACCCCACCGTTCCCCCCTCTTTATACGTAAACAATCAACCTTCAAATCTAATCAGGGAAGCGCCTTAGCAGAATAAACCTGCATACCAAATTTGAAGCAAATCTGAAAATTCTGCATGAAAAACCCATTTATCGAAATTCTTCCGGATGGCCCCTTTTATAATCAATGAACCCCCAAAACTAATCAGGCCTTAACAGAATGAACCTATATCCAAAATTTGAAGCAAATCAGATATTTCTATCAAGAGTTTTTGCGTTATATACATACATACGTACATACAGAGCCTGCGGACACATTAACAATGCTATAATTTAGAAAAGTGAAATTATCATTATTGATAAAATGAAAATTTCTCTTTCCGTTAATAGATTTTAGTTTAGTGCCAAAGTGCGGTTATTCTTTTACTTTTTAACACTTTTAATCATAGTTGGAAAGTGTTTATGAATTCGGTTTATCAGTCTGTCTGTCCGTGTTCTAACTCGCGTAAATATAGTCCGATTGTCATGCAATTCATTGATAAATATTATCAGGTTTTACTACAGCTTGCTCAGCATTGAACATCAAGTGTACCGCTTTTATAATTCATTTACAGGGACACTCAAAAAAATTCCGTTACATTATTTCTATAGGGTCTATGTAGAAAAATCGTTTGTGGTTTACTTTAATAATCTTACACTTTTTCAATCTCATTGCAATTGATATTACTTCACTGAGGTGCACTACAAGAGGCTTACTACAGAATAAAGTGTGTATAACATACTTCAGGGTATAGGTGAAAATTGGCGGTCGCCACTCGCCACGTGGGGATTAAAAAATCGGCCATCGATCGCCACCCTAGTCGCCACTCGCCAAGTGGCGATAAAAAATCTGTTATTGATCGCGAAGTGAAATATAGCTTTTTTCATGGAAATATGCATCTCTACTTTGGTTACATCTAATTCGAAAACTGGTTAATTCTTTTTTCGACTGGATGCAAGCAGATTACAACGGTTTAGCTGTATTTTCAATATTTCGGCCTTTCGTCATTGCTCTTCAGTTGGATTATTTTTTTCAAGAAATACAGTTTTATTCTGCAAAATATATTCATCAGCTTTGATTCTACATGCATTTCAAATAATTTATTCCTTTTTTTTTTTCTTACTGGATGCAAGTGGATTTTAACATACATTGCAGTATTTTCAATATTTCAACACCTGCCACATGCTCACCAGTTAGATTATTTTTCTTCAAGAAATACTGTTTTAATCCTGCGGAACACACTCATCAGCTTAGATTTCAACTTTATATATGTGTGTAGTGTAACACATTTACTTATTAAATAAAATCCAAATACCATTTTATTGTGCTTTATTTGATCATTTTTTTTATTGTATACACCTAACTGTTGGAGTTTTGATTTATTTATTTTTTATATAAAGAAAGTAATAGTAATTTAATTGATTATAGTGTATATGAACATATATAAATAATCTAAAAATATATTCTAAAAAAATAATATAACGGATTCTGTGGTTTTAAAGTAATTTTCTTGAATTTTAACTGCTTCCCTATTCTTATCATGAATAGTTGGCTGGTATAAAACTGATTTATAGAAAAATATGTATATATACATAACGATTATAGTTTATGTAGATGTCAAGAAAGTTTGAAACATTATAGTGGCCACTAACTTTTAAAAGTGGCCACTAATAAAACTGATTCTACCGTCCACTGTCTACTAACTCAGTTTCCCAGTTTTCACCTATACATCAGGGTCGGCGAACCTAGGCACCTGTGCCACTTTCGGCACACCAAAGAATAATATTGGCACGACGCGGAGTTGATTATGTCTCTAAATGAGGATACAGTGATTTTACACAAAATACACTATAGATGATCTTATTAGATTCTGAATTCGATTAATTATAAATTGAGGAATTTTAATCTTATTCAATGTGGTTTCAAAAGTTTATCAAACAAAGAAAATATTTGAAAACTCTAAAAATGGATTTTTCAGATCAATTATTACCGATGGTAAAGTTATGGCAACTTGGAAATTAATTTCAGAACTATTTAAATAAACTGCGTTTTTTTCAATTTTAATAATTTTTTCTATTGTTTATATCTGTCATTTTCGCAAATTTAGAATATAAAAAAATCAAATAGAGAGTGGTTGCCATATAAATTGCCAAGATACAACAATTAATCACATTATGTTTTTAATTAATTTCTAAAATATAATTATTTCTGTGATTATTGCAGTGTAATACTTATATTTATGTTACTCATTTTAGAAAATATCCTAATAATAAGTAATTTTTAAGTAGTTTGGATTCATTATATTTCAATCCACTAAATTTGTGGGCACGTCAATGTCAAGTAAAATATTCTTTGAAAAAAAAAAAAAAATTGGCTCGCAACTGTAAAAAGGTTCACCAACCCTGACATGCAGGAACATCATTTACAGGGACACATAGAAGAATTCGGTTACAGTACTGTCGATCAAAAATACCGTATATACTCGTGTATACACTCTAAAATTGGGGGGAGTGAAAAGTTCACTCTTTGAAAGAGTGACAGGCATTTTTACTCTGGAGTGAATTTTATAAAAATACACTCCTTAAAGATTGGAATTTTGCACTCTCTAGAAAGTGTCAGGAGTGAAATGTCTTACTCCTGAAAGTGTGACTTACGTGTGCATTGCTTATTAACCAATCAGAGCAGCAAGGCAACGACACCCTTAAAAGATAAGAAAAATGATCACTTTTTCGTCCGCCATCTTAGGATTAACAGATTAGGATACCATTAAAATTATTCTTTATGGAATACATAAAATAAAGGTAAGTCTTATTTAATTTTAAGCATTTATCCGTGTAGATATGTGGAATGTTAAGATTATTAGCTAAATAGTTGTATGTTGTATAGAAAAAGATTGATCGTTAGAGTGTTCAAAAGTGATTGTCTGTTATATTTCTTCATGTAGCGGTTTGAAATATAATTCTTTTAACAATTGAATACGCACTAGAGATCTGCACGGGCCGGCTCGGGCCGATTTTAACTCACGGAACTCGGGCCGGGCCCGGACCACACTTTTTTTCTGAAGGCTCAGGCCGGACCGGGCCTAACTTATTTTTTCTGTACAAAGCCGGACTGGTTCATTCCGAGTCTTCACGGCCCAAAAATTTCAGTCCTAATTATGACCCAGCCCGTATGAAAATCATTGTCTCAGCGTGGCCTGGTCTATTCAAAGGTCAGTAAAATTAGGTCTGGCCCAAATATATTTGCAAAAAATGCATACATTTTTAAATCGCCATTATTTTACACTTAAACATTAAAATTTATTCTTCTAAAGAACACTAGATTTCTGCGCTTATTAAAATATAGCTAAATTAATATTACACATAAGAATATTTCTAATGCAGTCATTTAGTTTATTTTTAAGTTTGCTTTTTTCCTATTTCCGAGGTCAATCTTTTCCTATAAAACATATAAAATCTATTTTGCTCATAGTCACAAAATACAATATCTACGCGAATAAAAAATTTAAATTAAATATGGCTTATCGTGTCATTTCAAAAATAAGTATTGTATTAATTCCGTTTTTCAGCAATAAAGGACGAAAATTAGAAATCATGATTAAGTTAAGGAATATGTTTAAAAGAAAAATATATACATATTCCAGAGAACTCAAAATTTAGACTCCATGTTCATATTAAATAAAACAAAAGAAAATCACAGCGGATAAAAAAATTACACATTCTTAACATTTAAATCATGCTTAGAACTTATTTAAAAAAGAAGTGAGTTTATAAGCATTGCTTTTAATGGAAAAATTAAAAATATTTTAGAGCAATAGGACTTTGCAAAAATAGCAATAATTTAAAGAAAAGTTACGGCTTTATATTTAAAACAAAAATTAAAATCAAATCAAACATTGTTAAACATATAACATCCACCTATTAAAAAGTTATTAATAAAACTAAAAGTCATATCTTTATTAGGGCATGCAGTAAAAGCAAACACGAAGGATAAGATTGGAATAAAATATTTTAGTTTATTTCTGTCAGTAATCTAATTTAAATTCGTATGTAACTTTAACTGAATTTTTCCTTCAAATTTCAGTTAGTGTTACAAACTATGAATTAAATAGATATTGCTAATAAAGTATCTTATTCCAATCTTTACCACGCTTGTATCAATTTTTATTGCATGCCGTAAAAGATGTGATTCTTTTAAAATGACCATAAAAGCAAAAGAAAAAAGAACCGACTACTTAAAAAATGAACATTCACTCCTATGAAGAGTGACTATTCACTCCTACCAGGGGTGAAAACCCGCACTCCTTTAGCATGAGTGAATAGTCACTCCTCCGAAAGTGTGATTATCCACCCCTGTTTAGAGTGAATATTCACTTTCCAGGAGTGACTATTCACTCTCTCAGAGAGTCAAAAATTTCACTTTTGCTCAGAGTGAATAGTCACTCCTCCGAAAGAGTGATTATCCACCCCTGTTTAGAGTGAATATTCATTTTCCAGGAGTGACTATTCACTCTCTCAGAGAGTCAAAAATTTCACTTTTGATCAGAGTGAATAGTCACTCTAAAGAGGTTGGGCATATTTTGGCTCTGCGATAGAGTGACTATTCACTCCTCCGGAGTGAATAGTCACTCTTTTTTATTTAGAGTGTAGGTAGACTCCAGTGGCGCATCCAGGATTTCGCTTTGGAAGGGGCTATCATATTTTAGAGGCCTATATGTTCCCAGATCTGACCCGGCCCGCTGTCGAGCTCTGTCTTTCTTTCATTTGATTTGATGGGACGTGCCGCATCTGGTCCTGACTTACACTTTTTATGCTGACTTGAATAGAGTCGTAACCAGACAGAGAAGCGAGAGGAAAGCTCTGGAAAGTTTTGGTGAGGCTAATTGAATGTTTTTAACACGTTAAATAATGAAATTCAGTACTAAAATATATCTTAGTTTTTGCAATTTTTTGGTGTGCTTCTGTATTTGGATAATTTTAAAGTGTGTTTGCAATCAAACGATTTAAAGTTTTATTATTAAATAATCAAAATAGTATGAAGTTTAAAGAGAGTAAGAGGTTGCATGGTGTTTTAAATTTTTAATAAAGTAAATTTTAAACGTGCTAATATTTTGAATTTCATAATAAAATTTATAAAAGAGATGAAATTTTGAGACAAAATTAATACCTTTTCAAAAACTCCGAATTTTTAAGGACCTATTAAAAATAATAACATTCTTTCATAATTAAAAAATAATTAAATATCTAGTCTGGTCTAGGAAAGGCCTCAGCCCTCTTAGCTCCCCCCCCCCCCCGTGTGTGCGCCAATGGTAAACTCCCCTAATTCTTAGGCAAAATTTTGAAAAAAATTGAATTTTTGTGTATAAGTCAAACCACATTTCTGGTAGTATGTTGAAAAATAATTTGTAGTCGAGGATTAAAAAAAAATAATAATAAATTTTCATTAAACTAGTAAACTTTTTTACGTTTCTAATCAGACCCTTTTTTTTTTTAAATTCAACGTTTTAAAACTGCATAATTATGTGAAAACGAAGAAGCTTAAACTATTTTGAAACCTATTTACATCAATTAAATGATAAGAAAAAAAGCTTTCAAAAATCTATTCAAGCCTTATTTACAAGGGTAAACAACTTCTTAGACTGCTAAAATATAATACTTCTTTGTATTGTAGGATTTTTGGAGAGATATCTAGAAGCATTCTCAAGTTCAACTATTTTTAAAAAGGGGATTAAAATGTTCAAAGGAATTCCTCTGTATTGAAAGGAATTCTGTTCCAAAAGAAAATGGATGCAGAACAATTACAAGGATATTATTGTTGAGCTTTTTTTGTCAATCACAGGGAGATGACCATTGTCCGCTCTGAGTGGAGGTTTTCTGAAAAAGCTGTATATGTTGGGCATTGAGAAATTTGCGACATATGCCTGTAGTTTTTGGTGGACGGGCACAGGACGCATGCGAGACAAGCTGGTTTCGGCTGCTCAGAGACCGGCTCTCCTTTCAATTACTAGGTGTTTTCGTACTGCAAGTACGGCATCGGAGCAAGTCCTAGCAGGAGCCCTACCACTGGACCTGCAGGTCGAGAAGGAGCCTTCTCGCGCGAACTCTCATGTTGAATGAAGATCTAAATTATGGTTCTTCCATTTTAGTGCAGAAGAAATTCAAAGAAATGTAGAATGTCACAGAATACATCCCGCGGGGGCACCGGCCATCGACTGGGTTGAGGCTCCCCAAAACATCGAGGAGTTCGACCGTACAAGAGTGCGACATTTCTAATTCCACTAGACTTCTGTTCTAGCGTCCTTCAAAGCCGTTCTGATTGGCTGGCCAGATTCAGATGAAGTGGCCAGACGTCCGAGCACCGTTTGCACATATTCGAATGTTTGTTTTCAGCTATTTCATTTCTGATGCTGCATAAGTTTGATTTGAATAAGTTATTTCTCATTTTTAGATGATGAAACTGTTATTTTCTATTTGAAAGTATTCAAAAATACCTGCATAAAACAAACCTCCCTTATTTCCATACTAAAACTTTTTTTTTTCAAAACCTTTTCAGATAAAGGCTGTTTTATAAATTTTAAATGTTATTTATATTAAAAACTATTAAATATATAATTTATATTAAAAACGCATTATCACTTATAAAACGCTACAGTTGCAGGGAGAATTTGCATATCTAAACCATGAAAAAAATATAAAATCAGAATCTTTTTTTTTTTTTTTTTGGGGGGGGGGGGTCAGGGGTGATTTTCATCTTCTAAAAATTAAAAATAACTTTTTCAAATCAAACTTATGTAGCATCAGAAACGAAATAGCTGAAAACAAACATGGCAAATATGTGCAAACGGTGCTCGGTCATCTGGCCACTTCATCTGAATCGGGCCAGCCAATCAGAACGGCTCTAAGGACGCTAGAACAGAAGTCTAGTGGAATGCGAAATGTCGCTACAAGAGTTACTGTCTACACGGACGGTTCGAAGACGGACCAAGGTGTCGGGTCCGGAGTGGTGATATTTGATCGTGATGTCCTAATAGCGGAAAGATCCTACGGGCTTCCGCCGTACGCAACTGTGTTTCAGGCGGAATTAATTGCAATTTTGAGGGGTCTGGAGTTGTGCGGCTCGCTGCATGAGAAATTCTCGGTGCTCAGTGATTCAATGTCGTCCCTCATGGCGCTGTCGAATCCAAACAGTAGAGATCCGCTCATTGTGGAGATCCACGAGGCGGGGGAGGAACTTGAGATTGATTGGTTTTGGGTCAAGGTTCATGTTGGAGTCCGAGGCAACGAAGCTGCTGATTTACTTGCAAAAGCAGGTACAGAGCTTGATGTTGTGAGTGCCCATGTTGATCTCTCACCTAGTGTAGTGAAGCACTTTCTGTCTAGGGAGGTAGTGAAGACCTGGCAGGAAAGGTGGGATGATGAGACTCTAAGCCGCAGCGTCTACCGAATAATACCAAGGGTTTCGGAGAGACAGGCTTGGACGTCCCCATTACTCAACTGGGCGGTAACCGGACATGGCCCATTCCCATATTACTACCGGAGATTTCGAGTGAAACCTTTACCTCGTGCGTGCCCATTCTGCACGTCCCCACGCCCGGCTACAAGTGAACATCTTTTGTTGGAGTGTATTGGAACAAAGCCACTTAGAGACAAATACTGTCCGAGGCTCTCTCGAGCCTCAGTTCGGAACTACTTTACTGTTCCGAACCTGAGGAGGTCCCTCGAGACCTTCCTCAGAGTAATGGAACCTCATTTATGGTGACATTACGACAGTTTGTCCCTGCATGGAGTGTAATGAGGAGGTCATTCAGACATCTCGTTGGGCCAACTGTTAAGTACTTAATGAAGAAAGAAGTAAGAAGATAGAAGAAAGAAGAAATGTAACTATTGGCATGTAAATAAATTCATTATCAAAATAGTCTAATTATTCCTTGATAGTCTAACATGTGTTTTGGTAGAAAGGCGGTGTATATATGTAAATAGTTTGTAAATCCGCTCTCGTGCGGATCCCACCCATATCAAATGTGCTCTGTAAAGTTGAATAATAAAGTGATGATTAAAATTGTAGTTGTGTCTTTATTTCACAGAGCTCTAGCCCAAATTTGAGGGTGGGGTCGACGAGCTAGGCAGGCCTTCCTGCAGGAGTCTCGGCTCTTGCTTTGTACAGATGTGTACCCTGGATGTAAGCCTCGTTGCAGGGTTGGAGTGTCCGATGTCTGTTGTGATGGTGAGATATCGATGTTGTAAATAATTTGGGGGGGACAGCTTTGACCCACGTGGGTCCGAAGTTCCCCGAATTCTGCGATACTGAAAGGAGACAAAAGGGGGGTCCCTGCCTTGGCGATCTCATATCCAGGAATTGACCCTTCCACTCGGTGGGCCATGAAACTCATTTCATGAGTTCTAAGGGAGGTAGCGACCCTTTGTGGACGAGTCCGAGCGCATATGAAAAATGGTCCCCTTGGTAGCTTGGACGCCGTGGTGGTCCTTTTCAGGTACACCGTGTGGTGACCAGCAGTGGTCAAGAATACGTATGTAGACGCTTTATCTCTCACATGATTACTTAAGGCTGTTTGCAACTGCTGAGCTCAACCAGCTCAAAACTTTTTGACACATTTACAAATTCATTTTTTAACGGAAAGATGTAAAGCGATTTGGAATCGAACTGTGTTTTCCATTTTTTTGATCCACCAATTATTGAGTTAGAAGCGATTTTAATCACGTGACAAACACGTTTTTCGCCTTTTTTTGAGTGGTATTCTTCTTTCGCAAGGAAATTCGGTTCAAAACGCCTACTTTGACAATGGTTTCTGAAAGATCTATTGCGTTAAAAAATGAATTAAAACTTATGTCATAAAGTTACTCTTTTGGATTTAAGAACAGCCTTAAATTACTTGCCTATTCGTCAATTATTTGCGGTTTTTTTTTTTTTTTTTTTTTTTTTTTGCCTTGTGTATAAGTTAACCTCCATTTTCAACTCCCAAATTTTGTCTAAAATTCTTCGACTTATACACGACCCTCATAGCATGCATGGTCACAGTGACGTCGTTGTGACGTCACTGTGGTCACGTCACATCTGTGACCGAAATGCCACCACTCAGTGATGTCACATTGTGACTGAGATGTGAACTTCTTAGAAAACTTTAAAAAATTACAAAAATTCTTCAAAACATGTTGTTACTGTAAAATTTTATTTTTCTGGCAATAAAAAAGAATTGTTATGTCACTGCAAGTAACGTAGGTCACGTCACACTCACAAAAAAAAATCCCCCCATATTGTAAGTCACAGTGTGAGAAAAATATGAACTTCAAAAATCTTTGAAAATGAAGAGAAATGTTTTAAAAAGGCCCGAGTTACAGCGGCATAAGGAATGAAAATATATTAGTGGATAGAAAATAGTAAATTCAGACACGAAAAGATGGTGGGTGGGAGGGGCATATAAAGGAAAATGCACGGTACAAGTATCAACAAACTAGATTTTCATGCTATATTTTATCAATTTGATATCTAAGAGAGTGAAAGTATACTTTTTTCCTGATTTCAATTTTATCTAGTATTGCAGTTTAATATAATAATCCTTCTCTTATTCTTATTATTATAAAAGTGTTTCCGGAAAAATGGTACGTGCTGGAGCAATTTGGATAACATATTTAGAATTAGGAATATTAAATATATACACTTTACATATTTAGTTTGCAGGAAGGAAAATTTTTAATTTATTTTTACCGACCACTGGTATTCGAAACACTTTTGTGGCTTCAAACTAAAAAATTTCTATTATAGTTAAGTCTGCAGCTTTTAATGAGCACATAGAAAGAGTCTTCAGAGTTCAGTCATACATACATTTCTTGCTTTATAATTTGCATTCAAGTCATATTTTTTCCTGTTAGTGTACCTATTTTAAGTAACTATTTTTTTAAAAAAAATTCTACTTCTTTCAGACTTTTAAAATAAAATTAGCATTTTCCGAATAAAAAAAAAATACAAAATTTATGCAAAACCCATGATATAATTTATTATTCGTATTTCAAATTTGTGTTTTAGAGATATGACTCTAAAAAAAAAGTTATTTTACGAATTGTTTTATTCGACAGGAAATTAACATGAAAAGAATGACGATTGACAAAGAAAATTTTTTTATCCTCGATATTTATTTATACCTTATTATTTTTTAGGAAGATATTTTGTATTTATTATGTGTGAAACAATCTTTACTTAGAAAAAGGGAGGGGGGGGGGGTAAAACTGATCAAAAAAAGGTAAAATACATTGGAAAATTCTTCAAATACAAAAATTTAAATACAGACAGTCTCATAAAATGATTGCACATGTAAGTTCCAAATCTGTTTATATAAAAGCAAATAAACTAACACCTACCCAAAATCGTCTGCCACGATACCGCAGGGTAAACAGAGAACTTTTTGTTCTAACAGATGCGGTAAGTTACTAGTCTAAAATGTAAGCTTTTGCGTGTGCTTTTTTTAATGGAAGAAAAAGACGTCGCCATTTTCGGATACACACGGATATTAATAATTAATTTATGGAGCTTAAAAAGTAGGTCTTATTTAATTTAAATTGTTTATTCCTGTTTTGTATATTTGGTGAGATGAGTTAAATAGTTTTATATTATACCTATAGAAAGAGACTGATCTGATATTGTTTTTCAGATTAGAAATTAACATTATACTGAATGGGAAATGTCGTTTTACATACTATAGTAGTGAAACTTTTGAAAGACTTTTTTTCATTGCTAATAATATTTTAAATTATTATTTAAAATCCTAAATCTTCATATCAATGTTTTCAGATTTAACATTTGCCAAAATTATAAAATAATAGGAATTCCTTGTAATATATGCAGAGATTTTTGAGAAATTGTTAAATCTAATAATACATTTAATTCATCTATTGTACTTTGTTGTTGTTTAATAGTACAATTATAAATACTAATTATTTAGTGTTTTTCAAATTGGTATATTTATTTTTTTAAATTGTATGTAAGCACGTTTTTACTGTTCGTGATTTTAATCAAACATTTAATTGTAGACATTCAGAATCAGTTATTAAATTTTCTTCGATTGTAAACTCATTTTCTACGTTTTCGATACACGTTCGATACTTCGCATTAAAAAATAAAATATGACATTTAAGCATTGAAATAAAGTGTTTTTTTATGCCTGATAACAAGTTTATAGATTAAACTGCTTTATTATACATTTTAAAATTTGATATTTATAATATTTATAAAAAAATATTTATAATTTAGGATATTTATAAAAGTTGATATTGTACTGTTCATTAGCGATAATTGCTGGAAATGCATTTTTAATTATAATATGCGCTTTTATGATTCTCTATATTTATGCATAGTATATGGTGTATATAAAAGCTATAATTCATATACAGGGCTACACAAAAGTATACGTAAGAGTTAAGGGGTATGTGCGCAAATTGCTCAAAGGTGTTTTTTAGATGAGTTATGGATTTTTATGTTGAACTGCATTTAATTTACTAAGAAATGTTTGTAGAATATGGATAAAATGATACACAGGGTCACGCAAGGAAATAGATATATGGCCGTCTATAAATTATAATTTCTTGAAATGTGATTTCAGCAGTTTTAAGAGTGTTTTAATTTGAATTAAATTTTAACTAAATAGTGGCGTGTAATAAAGATTCTAGGTTAACTACAGGGTTGTACAAAAGTATTCAAGTATGTTTTCATATATTAGTATAAATTGCTGAATGAGAGTTTCAACCTGTTATGCGTTTTCTTGCTAAACTAAATTTTCACATTATATACTAGTATATATCAACCTACAGATTAAATACAAGGCTATTCAAAAGAATTGGAAAACATATTTGGCTATGGACGGTAACTGCTGAAATCAGTTTTTCAAATGTTTTATGCGTTTTCTAAAATATTTACTTAGTTATCTTATTTACGTTATTTCCTTAAATTACGATGTCTAGTTAAAGCATTCAGGAAGCGTTGGAAAGTGCTTTATAATCTATGCTTAACGCATGATTTTTCTTACTTGTTTTTTCTATTTCCCAGATCAGTCATTTCCTATAAATCATACCAAATCTATTTAGCTCATATTAACAAAATATACACGGGAATAAAAAATTTAAATAAATATGGCTTATCTTATTCTTCTTTAAATAGGAAATATATTAATATCCGTTAGACTCCATGTTCGTATTTAATAAAATTATAACAAATCACAACACATAAAAACTTACACATTCTTAATATAAAGCTTGAACTCAAGATCAAGCTTAGACCTTAATAAAAAAGGATGCCAGTTGATAAGCATTGTTTTTTTCAGTGTAAAAATTAAAAGTATTTTAGAAGAATAGGACTCCAAAATAGCGATACTTTGCTAAAAAGTACGGCAAAAAGATAATATTGTATATTTCAAACAAAGCTTTATTTTAAAATTCATCACAGTGTTTATAACAAGAATCATCACAGTATTAATGCTTGGAAATTTTTCCAGAGAGAAACATTCGCCTTGAAAACAATATTTCAAATGGAAATCAAATTTCACATTGATTGCTTAAAAGGCGCAAAAGTCAACATAGTGAAAAAAATTCCATAACGGTACTTGAATCCGGGCCATCACCAGAGCGCACTGACATTCTACCGACTAAACCACATGGAACGAGACCCAGCCAGGAAAATGTCTTACTATTACATGTTGGCAAGGCTACAAACTCAGCACAAGATGGAATATTTATCATGAGCCACCGACATGGGGCAAACACGAAACTTAATTAAATCCAGCAGCGATTCAAACTATATAAATACTTGGAAATTTTTCCAGAGAGAAACATTCGCCTTGCATATTTCAAATGAAAATCAAATTTCAAATTAAAATTGCATTTTAAGAAATTAATTTGAAATTTGATTTTTATTTGAAATATTGTATGCAAGACGAAAGGTTCTCTATGGAAAAATTTCCAAGTATTTATATAGTTTGAATCGATGCTGGATTTAATTAAGTTTCGTGTTTACCCGATGTTGGCGGCTCACGATAAATATTCCATTTTGTGCTGCGTTTGTAGATTTGCAAACATGTACTAGTAAGAAATTTTCCAGGCTGGGTCTCGTTCCATGTGGTTTAGTCGGTAGGATGTCAGTGCGCTACACTGATGGCCCGGATTCGAGTCCCGGCTTGGAATCTTTTTCTCTATGTTGGCCTTTGCCCTTTTAAGCAATTAATTTGAAATTTGATTTTCATTTGAAATCATCAGATTGTTTATGACAAGTTCGTCACAAATGACACATATTTCACAAATTAGTCACAGTGTGACGTCAAAGCATTGTCGCTGTCGTCACAGGTTATTCACAAAGTTAATGCCAAAATAGTCACAAATTTGTCACACCGTGACTTCACAGAGTGGTCACAATGTGACGTCACAAACGACCTCTAAAACGGCCATAACGACCTCGTATTCTAGTCACTATGACGTCACATCGACGGTCACAAAATCACAGTGTGACTTCACAACGACGTCGCCGTGACGTCACCATGCCTTACAGCGAGGCTAACGAGAAAGACAGGCTACCGCGGTGGGTCCGATTCTTCTTTTTTTACAGACAGCGTTTTTACAGAGTCACGTGATGCTCTTTTCGCACACCTTCATTGGTGCATTCGAGCATCACGTGACTCCAGCGGTCTGTAAAAAAAGAAGAATCGGACCCAAGAATATTAAAATAAATATTTTTAAAGCCAATGATCTTTCTAGAATACAGACAACCAAATTAAATCTTCTTATTTGATAAATTAAAGTCTTTTGATGGCTTGCAAATAAATGTTGCCCTTGATTTTTTTTATTTATTCATAAGAATAGTGAAACTTTCTTTCACGTCATTAAATTATATTGCTCATAAAAGCTCTTTATAATTATAAGTGAGATTATCAGTAGACATAACAAGTTTAACTTTACGTATACATTATTAACTAGTAAATCTGCAAATCAGGAGCCTCAACGTCATCTTTACAAGTCATTGTTTTTTAACACTCATTGCGTAATATTCATCTTCCTACAAATCGCTTTTTAAAGTTTTCAAATTACATAAATATTTATAAGAATACAAAATACTTCGTAAAGTTTCAGAAATTAAATGTGTTAAACCAGTGGTTATACACTGATGTTCTGAAATTCTGATGAGCTGCTTATTCTGGTAACTTTTTAAATCAAAAATTGCATTTCTTCAGGGCGGCAGAGCACATATATTGACATAATTTCAAACTATTAAATTGGAATAATTGCCGAAACGTCAGTGAAGGCTTACTGTGGAGACACGAAAAGTTTTGATTTCCGTTTGTCTGTCTGTCCGTCTGTCTGTCTGTCTGTCTGTCTGTCTGTCTGTTCCGCGATAACTGCCGCAAAAAGCATCCGATCAGCTTGAAATTAATTGGGCATATTCGTGAGATACCCGGACGTAGCTGTATAGTTTTTGGTTAAATTTCGTTCATTCGTTCGGAAAATATGGAAGATTTTATTTTTCTTTATAATGCTTTTCTACGGCAAGCCAGACGATTTTCAAATTTCGATTAGTTGAAAGAAAATGGCACGTTTGATTAATGGATTTAAATGTCAAATTATGGATACTAAAATTCCAAATAAGGGTTTTAAATTATTCCTATTATATTGAAGTTTTATCAATATATCTATCAGATTTTTTTATTTACGTGTATAATGTTTTGAGGACATTTATACATGTATTCCAATAATATAAAGAATTTTTAAATTAATTTTCTTGTTTTACATGATACATATTTCTTTTTTTTTTCCTTTTCTTCGTTGCCTAGCGACTGTTATTCGTAGCCTATCATTGCGTCAAATATGAATGAAGTTAGTAAATTACGTTAATTTTGTTGCAGGTACTATTAAAAGGCTATCACAAAAGTCGATCAAATCGATTTATCGCGCCAAATCGATGCAATTTATGCAATTAACAGTGGACACGATAATGAATTATTTTCCAGTAGATTTATAGATCTCCAGATATGCATATTTTGGGGGGCTTTTAATATGTTATTGCTATCGCATGGATTAGGATGTTTAAATTCATGTTTAACCATGCTGAAAAAAAAGTAAAGTTAAAGGCATGTAAATCCTTTTTAACACTTTCCAACATGGAGGAAAAGTATTTATGACTTCAGTTTTTCTATCTGTCGCCTGCCGTGTTTCTCTACGTGCTCTAACTCGCGTAAATATAGTCGGGATTACATGTAATTGATATACGTTATCGAGGTTTGCCAAAGTATGTTTGGTATTAAAAATGAAGAGTGTAGCATTCATAGCTTAATTACAGGGGCACTCAAAACTATTCCGTTACATTATAGTGTTTGGGAAAAATCGTCTGCGGTGTATTTTAATAATGTTACACAATTTTAAACGTGATGAAATTTATATACTTTATTAAGGTGCACTAGAACCTGGTTACTATAAAATATGTTATGTGTAGCTCTTACAGCATGCGTACAGGGAACTCAAAAGTATTCATAATATTACAATCTTTGAAGAAAATCCTTTTGTGGCGTTTTTTAATGATGTTACTCTGTTACAAAATAATAAAATTGATATGTATTTTTGAAACATTTTTGTAGTATATGGGGTGCAAAGCATATGTTTTTTTCAGGGTCACACAAAAGTGATCAATTAAAATGTGGTCTACGGGGAAAAAAAACTCTTCACAGCTTATTTTAACACATTAGCGACGGGAAACGAGAATTCTCGTTTTTATTCAGAATACATCATTGACTAAGGGAGTGACTTCTACCTTACAGAAAAGACATTTATATTGTGCTGTCCATATTTTTTATAGATTGTAAGACATTATATATTACATCCGTACATTGAAAGATATTTACTGCTGCATAAACATGAAAAGCATATCTCAGAAACCAATTTCCGAGACACTTTCAGAAGAGGGAGGAGCTTCTACTGTTTTTAAACCCAGATTTAATTAAATTGCCTGTCGTCAGTGCGTTAATTGTGTTGCACTAATTCAAACATTATGAAATTAAATTACATTACTGTGGTTGACTACAATAAGTTTGAATATGATTTGTAATCGTATTTATCGTTCATTTATAGGGTCACATAAAAAATTTCGGATACAGTTCTGGTCTATTAGGGATGATTGCTGAAGAGCATTTTCGATTATGGTGTGCGTTTTAACGTTAAGTAAATTTGTGCTTAATAAGTAGTGCTTAAATATTGTATAGACCATGTGCAGGGATACACAAATGAATTCGTAAGTATAAATGAAAATGAGCGCGAATTGTTTCAGTGGGATTTTTTTTTTTTTTTTTTTGAGTTATGTATTTCCCAGCCCAATTACATTTAGTATACTAAAAAATGTTTGCAGAATTTAAATAGAACCATATACAGGACTCCGCAGAAACTGGATATATGGTGCACACTATGCAAACTAATCCCCGGAAATGTGATATGAGCAGTTTTAAGAGGGTTTTTTGTCTGCATTAAATTTAAATGTTATAGACGACGCGTAAAAATCTTCACGTATTATACAGGGCTGTAGAAAAGAATTCATGTACGTTTCCGTCTATTGGTAGAATTTACTAAAGGACATTAACACAATTAATTGATAATTACAAATGTAAATTAAATTACACTACGAAGGGGTTCAGGGGGGCAGAGCCCCCTGAAGAAATCTACTTTATTATCTAAAAATTACCAGAATAAGTAGCTCATGTGATTTTCAGAATACCATTACATAACAAGGGGTTTAATTTAACGTTTCTAGTGTCAGAAACCTTCGAAATATTTTTTCGTTTTATAAATGTTTATGTAATTTCAAAACTTTAAATTTCGTTTTTAGTAGAAAGATTAATATTACTCAAAGGGTGCTAAACACAATGAATTGTAGAGCTGACGTTGAGGCTCCTGATCTGCAGATTTACTAGTTTAATAATCTTATTTAAAAATTTTAGAATCCAAAATTTACCATTTAAATCCATTTTTTATATGAGCCCTTTCTTTCAACAAATGAAAATTTGAAAATCGTCTGACTTGCCATAGAATTACAGAACAAAATAAAATGTTCTATATTTCCCGAATGAATGAACCAAATTTAACCAAAAACTATACAGCTAAGTCCGAGTACCTCATCAACATGCCCAATTAATTTCAAGCCGATCGGATGCTTTTTGCGGCAGTTATCGCGGAACAGACAGACAGACAGACAGACAGACAAACGGAAATCAAAACTTTTCGTGTCTCCACAGTAAGCCTTCACTGACGTTTCGGCAACTAGTAAATCTGCAGATCAGGAGCCTCAACGTCAGCTCTACGAGTCATTGTTCTTAAACACACTTTGGTAATATTCATTTTCCTGCAAACCGCAATTTAAAGTTTTCAAATTACTTAATTATTTATAAGAATAAAAAAATATAAATTTTTCTGATATTAGAAGTGTTAAATTATAAACGTTGTTATGTAAGGATATTTTGAAATTTTCATGAGCTACTAATTCTGGTATTTTTTTGGATAATAAAGTAGTTTTGTTCAGGAGGGCTCCATCCCCCTCAACCCCCCCCCCCATTTTCTCATTAAATTTACATGCATACCTTTTTATTGATTGCGCTAATGGTTATTGTAAATCTTAGATTTCTTTTTACACTTTATATTACTTATTCTACTTTTTACACAGCATCAAAAATTTACCATTTAAATCCATTTTTCATACCGGGTGTCCCAAAAAGGACTGACTGATTTTAAAATTCAATAACTTGCAAACGGTGACAGATATTTAAAAAAATCTTGCAGGAGGGTTATGCATAAGGTCAAAAGTTTTTTTTACAGTGATTTTCAATTTTAGTTCGAATTTCAAACAATAGATGGCGTTGCGATCAATAGACGCTGAATTCAGGCTCGATTTTTGGTACTTCGTGGCCCGGATAATACATTTCCATCTCCTTTTTCAGCATGGAACAAGAGAAAGGACCAGAAATCGAGCCTGTATTTAGCGACTATTGCTTACAGCGCCATCTATTGTTTGTAATTCGAACTAAAATCGAAAATCACTGTAATAAAATTTTTGACCTTATGCATAACCCTCCTGCAAGAATTTTTTAAATATCTGTCACCGTTTGCAAGTTATTGAATTTTAAAATCAGTCAGTCCTTTTTGGGACACCCGGTATGAGCCATTTCTTTCAACAAATGAAAATCTGAAAATCGTCTGACTTGCCATTGAAAAGCATTATAGAGCAAAATAAAATGTTCCATATTTCCCGAACGAATGAACCAAATTTAACCAAAAATTATACAGCTAAGTCCGGGTACCTCATCAACATGCCCAGTGAATTTCAAGCCGATCGGATGCTTTTTGCGGCAGTTATCGCGGAACAGACAGACAGACTAACAGACAGACAGACTAACAGAAACCAAAACTTTTCGTGTCTCCACAGTAAGCCTTCACTGACGTTTCGGCAATTATTCCAACTAGTAAATCTGCAGATCAGGAGCCTCAACGTCATCTTTGCAAGTCATTGTTTTTTAACACTCATTGCGTAATATTCATCTTCCTACAAATCGCTTTTTAAAGTTTTCAAATTATATAAATATTTATAAGAATACAAAATACTTCGTAAAGTTTCAGAAATTAAATGTGTTAAACAAGTGGTTATACGCTGATGTTCTGAAGTTCTGATGAGCTGCTAATTCTGGTAACTTTTTAAATCAAAAATTGCATTTCTTCAGGGGGGCTGTGCCCCCTGAACCCTCAGTAGTTTATTTAAGTTTACATTCGTAATTTTTTATTGATTCTGCGGATGGTTATAGTATATCATAGGTTCTTTTTTTACACTGTGATTTATAAGGATAAGCATAAGTTTTTTTTTTATAAATTAATAACTTTAAAATTTAAAATAAAATCCTCATGTTAACCGTACGCAAACAATAAATCTTGAAGTGACGCCAAAAAATGTAACCTTAAAATCCGCTACATTCGACCGAAACACAACGGCGTGCTTAAAAAAAGGAAGAAAGAAAAGAAAAATATTTTTAGTAATACAGTTTTCAATTCATAATACGATGAAATGCTATTTTAGAATGCTTAAATATAAGCAGATCATTTTCATTTTACAGAAAAAAGGCACGGATGAAGTCAAAGAATTCGGTCCCTGTTCCACGTGCTTGTTTTGTTTGGGCCAAATAATGGCATTTAAATCTGGGCGATAACGCACACCATATTGCAAACTGTTTTTACGGCATACTGCATCTCCATCTATCTCTTTCCTCCGTAAATAATAGTTCATTTTATTTTAGCCAAGGTCTTTTTATTCCATCTTTTTTTTTTTTTTTTTTTTTTTTTTTTTTTTTTTTTTTTGTATAAATGACTTCTAATTTATCTGCTATTCGTACTTACTCAAAACCTTTCATCTTGTTATATTAAGAAATACTTGAGAGTTTTCTTTTTATTCCCAATATGTCGCCATATTAATTTTTT
This sequence comes from Maratus speciosus, assembly GCA_963932465.1. Classification (NCBI taxonomy): domain Eukaryota; kingdom Metazoa; phylum Arthropoda; class Arachnida; order Araneae; family Salticidae; genus Maratus; species Maratus speciosus. The sequence continues at coordinate 233,153,203 of OZ010798.1, read as the reverse complement.
TTATTCTTTTTTTTTTTTCATTTTCCTGTTTCACGTCAAAATCTTTCAATTGAAAATTGTTTAAGAGAAAATATTATTCAGGGTTTTGATTTTCTTGGCAATGATTAAAGAAACATTGACAAATTTTATGAAAAAATGTCACATTATTCTCTATGAAAATAATGAACTTTTGTATTTTTAAGCAAAATATTTGAATAAAATAAATAAAATATTGCCTATTTTTATTTCTGTGGCTAAAATCCATCTATATGCAAAAATACAAATGCATTAATTCATCCGTTTTGACGTTGGCTTTACTGAAACATTATAGACGCATTTATACTAATATTATTAAGACAAAATTCGTTGCTAGGCAACTGATGAAAGAAAAGGTAAAAAATGAAATATGTATTATGTCAAATTGATAAAACAAAATGCTTTATATTATTGGAAAACATGCATAAAGTTCCCCCAAAAATTATAAACCTAATTTAAAATATCTCGCAAATATATTGACATAATTTCAAACTAATTGGAATAATTTAATAATCTTATTTAAAAATTTCAGCATCCAAAATTTACCATTTAAATCCATTTTTTATATGAGCCATTTCTTTCAACAAATGAAAATTTGAAAATCGTCTGACTTGCCATAGACAAGCATTACAGAGCAAAATAAAATGTTCTATATTTCCCGAACGAATGAACCAAATTTAACCAAAAACTATACAGCTAAGTTCGAGTACCTCATCAACATGCCCAATTAATTTCAAGCCGATCGGATGCTTTTTGCGGCAGTTATCGCGGAACAGACAGACAGACTAACAGAAACCAAAACTTTTCGTGTCTCCACAGTAAGCCTTCACTGACGTTTCGGCAATTAGTTTGAAATTTTGTCAATATATTTGCGAGTTTTTTTTAACTAGTAAATCTGCAGATCAGGAGCCTCAACGTCAGCTCTGCAAGTCTTTTTTTAAACACAATTTTGTAATATTCAATTTCCTGCAAAACGCAATTTAAATTTCTCGAATTACGTAATTATTTATAAGAATAAAAAAATACGAAGTTTTCAGACATTAGAAGCGTTAAATTGAAAACGTTGTTATGTAAGGATATTTTGAAAATTTCATGAGCTACTAATTCTGGTATTTTTTTAGATAATAAAGTAGATTTCTTCAGGGGGTGGAGCCCCCCTGAACCCTCCCATGGTCTCATTAAATTTACATATATAACTTTTTATTGATTGCGCTAATGGTTATTGTAAATCTTAGATTTCTTTTTATACTTCCGAGCCTTATTTTTCAATACCGGTGAACAGAAAATGATTTACATTGAGGCTATCTATCTATCTATATTATAAAGGACAAACATATCTGTGCGTAACGCATACGTCATTCTGCGAATGGCAACACTTTGAAATTTGGAATGAAATTTTGGTTTTGCAATTTTCTTTACTTCAAAATTCAAACTTCTAAACATCGCACATTTTAAATTTTTACTCCGTCGTATAAGGAAAAAAATGTACTTTTTAATGCAATTTGTTTGAAAGCTGTATCTCAATTTAATTTTGAGATATTAATTTTTTTGTAGTTTTTAATACATTTTTTCTAATTGTGGCAACTGAAGTACTCCATTTCTGTTGAAAGTCGTGGAGGGTTGAAAGTAGAGAGGAAATAATCACGGAGAAAAGAAAATAATATATTACTGTTCATTTTGTTGCCATTTTCTCGCAAAAATTGAAAAAAATATTGAAATTATAATGCGTGCTATGTCAGCGATTTTTTAAGTTTCCAAATATAGCACATTTTCAATTTTTACACCGTGAAATAGAGAAAAAAATCTACTTTCAAATGCAGTTTGTTTGAAAATTGTATCTTAATTGACTGAGTTATTACGGTTTTTAAAATAACTAGCCGCCCGTGGTGACCAGTTTGGTCTCCCTTAAATGTATGCTAGGCATTGTATCATGTTACTTCTTTTTCATAATTTAATTTACTTGCTTAATCCTTCACCAAATCGGAAGATTGTGATAGAGAAATCAAGAACTTGGTATTTTTTTTGTTAGTCGGGCACAGGTGATAAATCGCCAAACATTGTACCCGTCGCATTTTTTCATATTTCATTAATTTAGATTAAAATATAATCCTTTGACTCATTTTAAAATGGATAACTTTAATTTAAAACTGAAACATTTCAAATTCATGAATTTCACTTAAAAAAAAAAAAAAAAAATTCTTTAAGAAAAGAAAAGAATAAATACCATAAACCATTTAATTTCAACATCAAAGCATTAATTTACCCCTCGAAAAATGAAAAATGCTGCTGGCGAGTTAAAAAATGCTATTGGCGAGAATTGCACCCAGCTAACATAAAAGTACGAACTTTCTGCGATCATAGCAACTTTTATGTAGTTTTATTCGAAAAAAATATTTTGATGAAATACGTTGCCAAATTTCTTTTCTCGCCATGGACCTTTTCTCTATTTCGCCAAGTACGTATACTGGAAAAATACCTTTATTTATTTAATTATTGTATTTTAAATGAGATGAATAAAAGACGGCACAGATGTCATATACACACCACGTTGTGTATATGACACGGTTGTGTATGGCGCGATTTTTTTCTGACGCCAATGTCATATACGCACCGGAGTACTTAACTGGCGCCAAAGTGTTGTTATTTTGCTTGATATGGTAACCCGGATGTTGCTGTTTATTTATTAATAAATTGTTTATTTACCTTTTTTATATAAATTGTTTTGTTCTATGGTTATTAATTAAACTTTTTTTTTATTTATTGCTATTCCCTTTTTTAAAATATTACTCAATAACCAATGATATGCGTTTCATTCAGGTATTGCCATTAAACAATTAACAAATAATTGCGATTTCTGTGCCACGTACGATTGCATAATATATATAGATTTTCAAGCATGAATTATTTTTAAATTTATCTATCACGTGTAGCTCGATTACGAAAGATTAATCCGCTTGCCCTTAAAACAATGTAAAAAGTTCAGTTTTTGTTTCCGTCTAATGTTCTATAACAAAATTAAAACTTCCTCTATAGAAAATAAATAAAATAATGTAAATAAAAAACAAATTTAACAGACATGTGATTGAACCACGCGCTTAAAGCACTGAAATGATCGGAAAGACTGCCGCAAATTTCAAAATCTAGGGCTAATAAATCCTGGCATGCGGTGACATGTGAAAATATCGCTTTTAATAAATTGTAAAACTTTATTTGATTGCATAATTGATATTTTTCAGATAAAAATTCTTTTTGATGTTAGTGGGCAATCTAAAATATACATTACATGTAAAAAAAATAATTACAATAAAAAAAAAGAATGGTTTTCACCTATACTCTGTAACCCGAGGAGCTCGGGTTCGATACCCTAGTTATATAAAAGTTTAGGTTTTATGAACGAAAATGTAATTTACTTTTAAAAATAAAATGCTTTTCATTCATATTTTCTGAAATGAGGCTGCATTAAGAAGTAACACTCGTCAAAAAGTATTTTTTCAGGCAATCTAGTTAATGTTTGGTTTTTAAGAATGAAAATATTTATTTCCCGATACAGTGACATCATTTTCGACAGAGATCATTTTGCGGAGCATAATTTTGACATTTACTATCTATTTGCTTTTAAAAAGATTTTTTTTCGCATTGAAATTTTCGATTAAAAATTAAACTTTTCTGTTAGCCGTGCAGACGATAAAACGTGAGATATTGGCAATTTTTTTTCTTAATAATAAGAATTAATATCATAACACAAGGTCCTTTTATTTCAACCTCAAAGCGTACTTGTTTTAGTTTTGATATATGAGGTCAAATTCACCTTCTTTTCGTACATTCGAATTAATTTCCAATATGAAAACGTATTCATGCCTATCTTTTATTTCATTTTCCTCTTGCACATGAAAATTTTTGAAATCAAAATTAACTGTTGAGGATAAATTATTATTCCGCGATCTGATTTCCTTGGCAACGGTAAATAAAAAGATATTTCATAGCAAAATGTCAATTTATTCCTTATGAAAATAATGAGCTTTTTAATTTAAAAGAAAAACATTTGGACAAAATAAATAGAACACAACCTGTCTTTATTTCTGGGGTAAATTCCATCTATATGTAAAGACACAAAGGCATTAACTAATTCATCCCTTTTGACGTTGATTTGACTTCAAAGAATTACACACACTTTCACATTTACGATATTTTTAGGTGCAATTTCGTTGCTAGGTAACAATTAAAAGAAAATTAAAACAATGAAATATGGGCATTTATTTTAATTAAATTTGTAAAAGAGAATATTTTATATTATTGGAACAAACATATAAACTCTTTCCATATGTTATACACCGAAAAAAAACTCTGAGAAATGTATACACAAAATTTCAAACTAATATGAATAATGTATGTTTCTAATTAGGAAATTTCATCATCCATAATTTACCATTTAAATCCTTCAATCATATTAGCCATTTCCTTTCAACAAATGAAAATGGAAAAATCGTCTGAATTGCTATAGAAAAGCATTATTGCGCAAAATAAAATATTCTATATTTTCCGAACGAATGAACCAAATATAACAAAAAACTATACAGCTAAGTCCGGGTACTTCACCAACATACCCACTTAATTTCAAGCTAATCGGATGCTTTTTGCGGCAGTTATCGCGAAACAGACAGACAGACTAACGGACAGACTAACAGACAGACTAACGGAAACCAAAACTTTTCGTGTCTCCACAGTAAGCCTTCACTGACATTTCGGCAATTAGTATAGCATAAGTAAGTAATAGAGAAATCTGATAGTAAAATGCACAAATAGGGATGTGGATTACAGAGCGACTAAATCAACTTTAACAAAACACTTTGAAAGAAAGAAACTAATTACGTTTCTATTTCTTACGTAAAACAATTTAAAAAGACATATGAGTTTAATTGAACCGCTTTAACTTAATTCGGTTATTTATAGAACCGAAAGAGTCGAGCTTTATAATTATGAGTTTGCACATTTAATTGTCGGAGCACAGCTCCGGCTTCCCTGCAAAAATTACACTTATTGTTAACACGATAGCGTCCAAAATATTTGACGCATCGACACAAAAAATGAGCTGGACGTTAGTAGGGCCAAAATCTCGGCGCGTATTGAAAATCATAAATATTCGTCAACCCTAACAGCCTGAAATGTCGACTCAAAATTTTCCCATAGAGATAACATTGCGAGTTTAATTCTATATATTTGAAAGATAAGGCTTTCTTTTTTTAGTCATATACCTTGAGCTTTTTTTTTTTTGCACCAATTTTAATAATTCTTTTTTTTTTTTAATGAAAGCTGTTTCTTCACAGATTTGCTCGCACTAGCTATTTTTTTTTAAAATATTCCCATTTTTATATTTAAATTTAAAATTTAAAAAATTTCTGTGAATTTGTTTCAAAATGGTAGCAATTGGATTACTTCCATTGTTGTAAGGAAAGGAAAAATAACAAGGTTTGTTTATCTTTATTGATGCCATTTTCTTATAAAATTCAAAATAAACTTTCTGAGAAAATTGAACAGAAAATGACGTCATGCTTTAATAAAATACTCATGTTTTCCGCAAAAAGCTGTTATAATTGAATTCTTTTTCATTCATTGAGTTTGAGACGCTTGGTGAAATGCTTCAATGAGGCAAAATGACATCATATTTAAATGAAAACGATCATTTTCTCTGATAAAAGTAAATATTTTACTACGAACGCCTCTAAAAGATATAAATTTCTCGAATTTTACTCGCCGATACAGAGATTAGAATCACAAGTCAAGAGTGCGAACGTTCATATGCAAAGTCGTAGTTGACAAACTTGATTTCAAGTTTAGAAATATATGTATTAATCACATATTGCGCATTGCAATATTTTTGAAATGGCGAATATAAATATAAGAGATGCGTATGCAAATTATGAAACGGTGAAAATAACATAAAGTTTAGATTTTATGCGAAAAATAATTCCATGATTAACTTAAGGTGAAATCATTTTTTTTAATTTTCAATCGGCAATTTTAAACGGCACAGATGTCATATACACTGTGCCGTTATAAAATATATATTGGCGCGATTTTTTTCTGACGCCAATGTCATATACGCAACGGGTACTTAACTGGCGCCAAAGTGTCGTTATTTTGCTTGATATGGTAACCCGGATGTCCTGTTGAAGTTTTCCTCGAATTGTCGTGGGAAAAAAATCGCGCCAATATGCGTATATGACAAAAAATTATTTAAATTATCAAAAAATTAATATGTTAAAATGAGTATATGACATCTGTGCCTTTTAAACATAACAGCCTCAATGGGTAATTTCGTCAAAATTACATATCTTGATTAGGTATAATAAATAATTCAGTTTAATTTTTTAATATTTTGAACAGTCGAAGTGTATGGAATTAGTATTTTGGTAACTTTAAGTTAAAAATAATATTTGGTTTAAGAGACTAAGTAGTAACCTATGTATGAGTTGGTTTTAAAACAATTTCTTTCGTCGAAATTCGACGAAAATTCCCCGTTATTAATTAAAAGATTAGCTCCATTGCTGTAAATTATGCATTTTTACCTCATACGGATCATTATGGAGCCGAATGTTCAAGTCGATGTTCATACATTGGTGACCTGAGATATAAATTGACCCCCCCCCCCTTTCAGAAATTTTACGTTCTACGTATGTAAAAACCACTATTTTTTTTTTTAACTTTTCATTCTTTGTAAGCTTCCAAATCGATGCAATTCATTTTGAATTTTAAATTAAGAGAAACGAAAAGAAAATCGAATACGGAAAATACGATTTTGGGCATTAGTCGAATGGCTACGAGTGATACTCAAAGAAATCGAGAAAAATATAATGTCATGTATGCATTACTTATATGTATGTATTCTTATGTATGTATGTTTGTATTCAGACGAATGTATGTTTCTATTGGGAAATTTTCGTAATCGGGTTTGTAGACAAATTCATAATTTACTGAGCATTGTTTGATGCGCAAATTTAACAATTTGGTAGCTGTCCCAATTACTAACGATTACTCAATTTTTTTTTTAATTCATCGTAAGTGATAATATTTCAACTGAAATGCAAGTGAACATTTTGAAGTAAATGAAATAAGCATTTTTTTGTCAAGATGTACACTAGAAAACAGAAATATGTAGATTACAAAATAAAAAATTCCTGTACGGGTTGGAAAAGGTAGCTTCCCTATTTCTTGGTTTTAAGATTTTAGCTAATTTTACTGGAGAACACGAAGTTAAAATGCGAAGAACCCGATTAGAAAAGAATCATCAGTACTGAATTTCAATGGGAATTTCGCCAAATTAGTCAGATACAGCCAGGTTGGCTTAATTTGTGACGACATATTTTTGGTCGCCAAATTTGGCTATATTTCGTCCAAATGTCGCGAAGCTTAACGATAAATGCGACGTTAAAGTACATGACTATGATCGCTTATGCTTATGATCGGAGAAATGGATACAACAATGAAAGATAATTCGTGAGAAATCATGTTCACTAAAACTCATAAATTAATCCCTGATATTTATTAATCTGCTGCCTAGATTTAGTGTACATTTTAAGAAATATACATATTTTATATATGCAACGTTATACATAGAAGTTTCGAAAATGATGGTTAAAAGAAAGTAATTCAAATGTATAGAGTTATTCAGCTTAATTCTATGTGGAAAAGTCGTATAAAAATAACCCAAATGTTTCCTAATATTTTCATAATAACGATATAACAACAACTCAGATGAATAAAGGTATCATGTTTGATAGAGGAGTATAGCAGACTATCTATGCGTGTGTGTTACATATGTGTTACAAATCTTTACCTGTTGCCATATTAAATAAGTGTGGGCTGTGCCAGACGAGCAAGTCTTTGAAGGAGCTTTGAAGTTTTCTGCCGCTAACTCGATGGATCGAGTTCTCAAAGATCGAGGTAAATTTAAAAATTCGAAATCTCTCAAATACATCCGGGGGTAATTCTTTATCTTTGCCGTAGATTCTCTTATCCAATGGTTTTTCTTTACTTTTAACATTTCTGAATTATTATAAAGAACAACAAATTATGCTGCCTTCAGTTATGCACTGAACAGCTTTTGTCTTTGCAAACAAAGGTTACAAATTTCCTTAAATCAACTTTTATTATTGGAAAAGGAAGAGCTGTAAAATGTACAAAAATCAAAGAAATTAGTAAAACAATCATAGAGCAGTTAGGATCAGAAGCTATCATTCTTTTGGCACTAACAAGTACTGCTGCATTTAATGTCAAAGACAAGGTAACTCACTCAGTGCTTAAAGAACCAACGTGTTTTAAATAGTTCGCTAATTTAAAAAGTCAGCAATATATCTACACCTCAGAATGGATACAGTGTTATTTCTCATTATTGACGAATTTTCAATGATAGGATATCGTCTTATGGCTGACCTTGAACAAAGATATCGCGAAGGTAAAATAGATGGCATTTAGCCTTTTAGAGGCTTATTTGTTTAAATCCTTGGACGTATTAGGTAGTTACATTGCGGAAAAGACATCCCTCTATATAAGAGACATTCTTTAAAAGTCATTTGGATTCTTTGCGGACAAAAAATGCTTAGAGCTTTTTAAAAATGTTTCACATTAACAAACTCATTGAGACAAAACGACGATCAGCGGACACAGTTCCTAAAGACTCTGAACTCACTTTGCATGAGTCAAGTTTTTGATTACCTCTCACCCCTTATGCAACGACGCAAAGATATACTGCTGCCGGCTAACTTGAATGATTTGAAGGTGCCATATGTTTTCAAAACCAAGCAAGCTAAAGAATATAATCAAGAAGTACTTCTTAAATCAAAGCAAGGACCAATAAACAAGAATTTTAGCAGATCATAATGATTAAATAGCAAGATGGAGTGAAGATGATCACGCGTCTGGACTTCAGTCTAGACTTTCCTCAGCAGCTGGATGCAGGGTTATGCATTATGCTACATATCAATATCTGAACGGAGTAAGAATTGGTAAACGTAAGTACGATGAAAGATATTACCTATGGCCACGTTTTCAACCTCGAGGTTTGCCACAGGCCATAATAGTTGATTTTGTTAAGTATCATGAGCCATTTCTAACTGTAATTTTTTTTTGTTTATCAAACCTATTTGTAAATATTGGAAAGAAGAAAAACCCTCATTTACACGAAGTTAGTCACCTTTAACTGTTGCATACCTTGCCACCATACATAGATCCTCGAGTTTAACATTGTCAAAAATTGCTGTGGGTATCCATCTAAAGGTGCTGTCACATAAAACAACTTATGTCATTTTTACTGTAGTTTGTCATTTAGAGAAAGTTCTAATGGAAGCAATTTTCGCTAAGGACAGGCTTTATCCAAATTAGAAGTATGGGAGCACTTGCTGACGGATTAGAATTTGTGCATTACCCGAGGCAACTGACAACTAAGTTAAACACTTTAAAATGCGGTATCGACTATTGTTATTTCAAACTTACTTTTATACTATTAAGCAGCAATCTAGAAAATAAAACATTTTTTTTAAATAATATCTTTTAAGTTTACACGCCTCCATGCTCCGACATTTCGGCCTGACGGATACTAGTCCTGTTTTAAGAAGAATTGCAACAGAAATATAATTACTCGAGAAAATTCCTAAAGAAACTACTAAATTGGTAAAAAGGCTGTTTTAACGCATTAAAGCACAATTAATATTATTAAAGGGATCGCGTGAATTTCCTTAATATGAGAATGTTTGGAGAAAAAAAATATTTAGTTTAATAGAATAATCGAATTTTAATTATTGTGATTAAAAGCCAATGATAATAATTGATTTTGATAGAGTTTTTTAAGACTTATAAATGTACAAAAAAACTAAAGAAAAATATTTAATATCAAGCGATGAAATGTATTTTAATTACAGTAGAATCCTTCTTAACCGGCCTCCTCCTAACCGAAACCCCGCTTTAACCGGCCGACTTCTTTTCCCAACATCAGGCAAAATTCAGGAATAACGACCTCGGGAACTCAACTTACGCTTTCAAGTTGAAGTGCAGTCTCGAAGGGAAGGAGGCAAAATTCAGAAAGGATAACGCCGGTTCTAAATGGATACGCGTTTACCTTCACCAGTGTGGACCGGAGGCGGGCATTCCCCCAGGAACAATGAGAAATGAGATGTCTCCCCGGAAGATTTGAGATTTTGCGTTTTTAATGAGCAAAAGTGCAATCCCCCTCCCACACCCCGGAACTCTATAATGTCTGATGTATCTTGCAAACTGTTTTGTACAAACATTTAAAAAGCTTGAGGGATGCGAACAGATCATCGTAGAAGATGTATAAGATTTGTTTGCGCCTGATAAAGATCTCAAACATGAAACATTATTTGACGAGGATATAATTGGGATTGTAACTGATAATGATCAACATGAAACCGATCCTGATGACGATCTAGATGAAGTTGATACTGCTAAAATTCCTCATACGGAAGAGGTAAAAGCATTAGCGTTGGCCGCTGCTCTATGTTGAGCAGAAGCCAACAGATTCCACGATTGAACTTATGATGTTAAATAGATGGAGATATTATGCTGCAAAATGTCGGGCATCTTACCTTCAACAGAAGAAGGTCACTGATTCTTTTATGGTTGATTAACTCAATATTACTTAATGTAGACAAATTTCAACTTCTTATAACAGTATGTGACACGATTTTCAACAATTTAATTTGTATTAAATATTTTTCATTATTTCTTATTAGTGACAATTTTTCTTTCAATTCAGTTAATTACAAATAGTATTCATTTCACAAAATACAGAAAAAATGTATTTTTTTTAAACTACACAAATTAATAAACTAAACGCATCTTACGCATTTAATTAATTAAATATGCTGTTATTTATTTAAATTTTAATAAATTACTTCTCCGGTTTAACCGATTTTTCTCTTAACCGGCTAACCCTCGGTGCCGTTTAGGCCGGTTAAGTGGGAGTTTACTGTATTTAAATAATAATCGCTTTCGCAGACGATAAGATAATTGATCTCATGCCAAAGAGTTGATAAATAACTGTCTTGTATTGCATCCAAAATATGAATGAAAGAAATATTATGAAAGATGCGTATTCAAGAAGAAAACTTTTTTCGCACGAAGAATATATATTTCTTAATATCTGTCAAAAACAGCCGGATAACAAATGTACTTTGGACTAGAATAAAGAATAATGCCATTGAAATAACGCATAATTTTTCGTTTAAAAGTGTTCTTTTTGTTGATTGCGTAATTTTGATTTTGATCTATTCTCTTGATTTATATTTTATGATAAAGCAAAGCATGATAATTTTTAATTTCGTGGAATGGGTCCAATTAATGACTGAGAAAGAATATTGTTTCCCAGCTTTTTAAAATTATGGTTATCGCTTGTTAAAAAAAAAAAAGTCCTTCCGGCCAGTACCGGGAGGAAGAGGTAGCTTTCATATTCCTTATTTTAAAAAAGCCAACTTATATTATTCAAACACACGAAGCTCAATTAAGTGGAAACCGAATGTAGGAGATTCAATTTTAATTTTTATCAATACTAAATCATTATGAATGAGAATTTCGCGAAATTAGTCAGCTTTATCCAAGCTGCTTTTATTTAAAGTAACTTATATTTGGCTGCTAAATTCGGCGATTTCTTAAAGTGCCTGCCATTTTAAGACAACATGGTGGATGAGGCTAACCAGTGAACTTGGTCGAGACCTTAGTAATTGCTGTGCACATGCTCACTCGCATCGGAATAGGTTGATATATACGAGTGCTGCAGGCAATCAGATTTTTCAAAATGTCACTCACGTTAAAAATTGAAACTGCTATATCTGGACCATTTTTTAAGGTAAAGACAAACAAAAAATGCTCCTGAATCCTTATATCAAGGTCAAATACTTAAAAAAGAAACCTTTTTCAATTTCTAATTTTTTTGCACCTCACTTTAAATATAATTTTTTTTAATTTAATGGCCGCCACAAGATGGCTGATGAAGCTGGCCAGCGAACTTGGTCGAGATATTGATGTATATTATCCACATATCCACATGCCTTCTTCCATCGAAATAGGCGAATACGTGTGGTATCGCGGGACAAATACAAGATCGGTTCAATGTGTTAGCCATGATAGAAATTCAAAGTGCTATAATTCAACCACTTTTTAAGATATAAACAAAAGAACAAATTTTCAGAAACAAAAACTGCTCCAAAATCTTTGTATCAAGGCCAAACACACACAAAAAAATCTTTTTCATTTTCCAATTTTTAGGTAGCTTTTATTACAAAAAGCTACCTATTGCAGCCGTTCGGAGGAAAGCGATTTCAAAAAATTTTGTTATATTTTCATCGATCATGACCCCCAGACCCCGAAACCACCCTCCGTTCAAAAGTTGATATATATATATATATATATATATATATATATATATATATATCCATATATATATATATATATCTGACCTTTGTCATACTGTAACTCTCGAATTTATGAACCGATTTGGATGTAATTCGGTATGTACATAGTACATACCAATGTCTCGATCGAGTTCGTTGGCCAGCTTCATCCGCCATCTTGTTTAAAAATGGCAGCCATTTAAATTTTTAAGAAAAATTTAAATTTGAAATGTGTGCAGAATTGAAAATTGAAAAAATATTTTTTTTATGTATTTGATCATGGTACAAAGATTCGGGAGCAGTTTTTGTTTCGTCTATATCTCAAAAAATGGCTGAGTTATAGTATTTTGAATTTCTAGCGAAGCTGACATTTTGAAACGTCCTGAATTTTGTCACACGATAAAAGGCGTATTTATGAACTGATTTGGATGTAACTTCGTTTATACATAGTACAGACCAATGTCTCGACTGAGTTCGTTGGCCAGCTTCATCCGCCATTTTGTTTAAAAATGGCGGCCAATTAAAATTTTAAGAAAAATTTAAATTTGAAATGTGTGCAGAATTGAAAATTGAAAAAATATTTTTTTTTTATGTATTTGATCATGGTACAAAGATTCGGGAGCAGTTTTTGTTTCGTCTATATCTCAAAAAATGGCTGAGTTATAGTATTTTGAATTTCTAGCGTGGCTGACATTTTGAAACATCCTGATATTTGTCACGTGATAACAGGCGTATTTATGAACCGATTTGGATGTACTTTGGTGTGTACATAGTACATACAAATATCTCGACCGAGTTCGTTGGCCAGCTTCATCCGCCATCTTGTTTCAAAATGGCGGCCATTTAAAAAAAATTTTAAAATTTTAAATTTAAAATGAGATACCAAAATATTAGAAAATGAAAAAGATTTCTTTTGTATGTGTTTGACCTTAATACAAAGATCCCGGAACAGTTTTTGTTTTGTCTATATCTAAAAAAATGGCTGAGTTATAGCGTTTTGAATTTCTATTGTGGCTGGCATTTTAAAACGACCTGATTTTTGTCACGCGATAGCAAGCGTATTTATGAACTGATTTGGATGTTACTTGGTCTGTACATAGTACATACCAGTGGCGTGGCGTGAAAATTTTCGGTGGTCATCGCAATTATTTAAGTTTGTGGTGAAAAATTATTATCTCAAAAATTCAATGGTTGAATGTTCAAAAAAGAAACTTTAAATCTTACCTTCACTTATACATGAACTCCAAATGTTCTGCTAAAACTGGATCGTAGAGTTTTAAAAGCTTATTAAGAGTTTTAAAATATTGCTTGGTCATCGCCGCATCCAGCGATGACCGGACGCCACGCCACTGGTACATACCAATGTATCGACCGAGTTCGTTGGCCAGCTTTATTCGCCATCTTGTTTCAAAAGGGTTGCCATTTAAAAAAAATTAAATTTAAAATTTAAAATGAGGTATTAAAAAATTGGAAAATGAAAAAGATTTTTTTATGTGTTTGGCCTTGATACAAAGATTCCGGAGCAGATTTTATTTCTGAAAATTTGTTCTTTTGTTTATATCTTAAAAAATGGTTGAATTATAGCACTTTGAATTTCTAGTAGGGCTAACATTTTGAAACGATCTTGTATTTGTCACGCGATAACACACGTATTCGCCTATTTGCATGTGAGAAAGCATGTGGATAGTATACATCAACATCTCAGCCAAATATAAGTTACTTTAAATAAAAGCAGCTTGGATAAAGCTGACTAATTTCGTGAAATTCTCATTCATAATGATTCAGTATTGATAAAAATTAGTATTGAATCTCCTATATTCGGTTTCCACTAAATTGAGCTTCGTGTGTTTGAATAATATAAGTTGGCTTTTTTAAAATAAGGTATTTGAAAGCTACCTCTTCCTCCCTGCACTGGCCGGAAGGACTTTTTAATACCTCATTTTAAATTTTAAATTACATTTTTTTAAAAATGGCAACCCTTTTGAAACAAGATGGCGAATGAAACTGACCAACGAACTCGGTCGAGACATTGGTATGTACTATGTACAGACCAAGTTACATTCAAATCGGTTCATAAATACGCCTGTCATCGCGTGACAAAAATCAGGTCGTTTTAAAATGTCAGCCACAATAGAAATTCAAAATGCTATAACTCAGCCATTTTTTTAGATATAGATGAAACAAAACCTGTTCCGGAATATTTGTATTAAGGTCAAACACATACGAAAAAAAATCTTTTTCATTTTCTAATTTTTTGGTATCTCATTTTAAATTTAATTTTTTTTAATTTTTTTAAATGGCCGCCATTTTGAAACAAGATGGCGGATGAAGCTGGCCAACGAACTCGGTTGAGTTATTTGTATGTACTATGTACACACCAAGGTACATCCAAATCGGTTCATAAATACATCTGTTATCACGTGGCAAAAATCAGGGCGTTTCAAAATGTCAGCCACGCTAGAAATTCAAAATGCTATAACTCAACCATTTTTTAAGATATAGACGAAACAAAAACTGCTCCCGAATCTTTTTATCAAGGTCAAACACATAAGAAAAAATATTTTTTCAATTTTCAATTTTTTGGTACCACATTTCATATTTAAATTTTTCTTAAAATTTTAATTGGCCGCCATTTTTAAACAAAATGGTGGATGAAGCTGGCCAACGAACTCAGTCGAGACATTGGTATGTACTATGTATAAACGAAGTTACATCCAAATCAGTTCATAAATACGCCTTTTATCGTGTGACAAAATTCAGGACGTTTCAAAATGTCAGCTTCGCTAGAAATTCAAAATGCTATAACTCAGCCATTTTTTAAGATATAGACGAAACAAAAACTGCTACGGAGTCTTTGTATAAAGGTCAAATACATAAGAAAAAAATATGTTTCCATTTTCAATTTTTTGGTACCACATTTCAAATTTAAAATTTTTTAAAAATTTTTAAATGGCCGCCATTTTGAAACAAAATGGCGGATGAAGCTGGCCAACGAACTCGGTCGAGACATTCGTATGTACTATGGACACACCGAATTACACCCAAATCGGTTCATAAATACGAGAGTTACTGTGTGACATAGGTCATATATATATATATATATAATTTAATCCCCCTTTTTTTTTATATATATATACTTACAGCTTTAATTCATAATATTACGGTTTTTGATGGTGGTAGGTTATGTTTAATTATTGGTTATATATATAATGGTTAATTATTTATAAAAAAAAAAAAAAAAAGCGGGGCTCTTGTATTATTTCTATTTTTTTATTATGTATTTTATGTGGATGTTGATTTGATATTTTATATGTAAATTGGAGATTTTCATTAATATTATAATTAGCTTAATTATTCATTAATCTAATTTGCAATTATTTGTTATTAAATTTTAATTTACTAAGGACAATATCATATTAATTACTAATAGTATGCCAATCTTAGTTTAATGTTTTTGAATGTCCCACATTCATACTTTATGGATTTTTATGGATGTCTGAAAATAATCCACATTCTATATTTGTGCTTTTTAAGTAATGGGATTTTAAGTATTATTTAACCTTCTATATACTTCCACATGTTTTCTATTTCCTGTTCATTTTATAAATATCTTATATATAATTCATTGAAAAATAATTTTAAATTATTTTTAATAATTATTTATATTAATTATTACTGAATTTATTTTGTTTTATAGCATATAGCTATATGCTATATATTATCAATGCTCTAGCATTATTTAAACTCTTAGTTTAGTTTAAATAAGTTAGCTAATAGAATTTATTGTATGCTTTTAAATTTTATTAACAATAGTTTTAAATACATTGTGTGATTTATATTAGGTTTATAATTCTCTATATATAAGGATTTGTTTGGTTTTGCTGTTTAAACAGTTATTTACATTCAAAAGCTTGCAAATTTTTATCTTGCGATAGATGTTTAATATAATTAATAATAGATGGCAGCACCAAAATTGTCTCTTTCAGATTGCTCTAATTTTTAATTTTTCTAGCTCCATTTCAGTTATAATTTATACACCAGGGTGTATTTTTAGCTAAATTTTGACGATATTGTTAAACTGTTATCTATTAATTTAATTGTGCATTTTAAATAATGTAATTAATATCTATTTATTTTATATTAGATTAAATTTGTTTTACAAGGTATTTCAAATTTTATTTCAAAATGTATTAACTGCATCCTTTGGTATCATTTACTGTGATTTCTTAACTGTTTTATTCACCTTAATCTTTTTGATATACTGGTAGACATGTGCACATGGATTTTTGTAAAATACTGAAATATTAATCGGTATGGTGTTTATTATTTATATTTTATATCCTATAAATATTTAAATACGTTTTATTGATTCTCCCATTTCATATTATTTGTTTCTATTCTGCTTTCATTTTTAATCAATTCACTTGATTTTAGTGGTTGTTCGGGCACAGGGGAAAATTAATTTTAGCTTTAGCTTATTTTTCCCACAGAAAACGACCATTTTGCTTATATCATTGAATTCTGTGCCCTTGATAACGTAATTCAATGTATAAGCTTTTCAATTTTTGTCGGTGTCCACTTTTTTCTTTTTTCTTCCATAATAATTCTTATAATTTTTTTTTTTTTTTTTTTTTTTTTTTTTTTTTTAATACTTACAGCTTTAATTCATAATAATTGACGGTGGTAGGTTATGTTTAATTAATGGTTATATATATATCAATTTTGAACGGAGGGTGGTTTCGGGGTCTGGGGGTCATGATCGATGAAAATATACCAAAATTTTTTGAAATCGCTTTCCTCCGAACGGCTGCAATAGGTAGCTTTTTGTAAAGAAAGCTAACTAAAAGTCCCCATGTTTTTTTTAATAGCTTTAACAACTTTCTAATCAAAATATCTACTTTCAGACACATTCGCAAAATCATTTTTATTCTTAAACCCATAAAATTTGTAAGTATTTATATAAATAGGCTAAGAAATCGAATGGAATTTTTCATTTTTCTATTAAAATTGAACATCTTTTTTAAAATGACGTCAGATTTGTCATCTTGTGTACATTTCGTTACGCAACATCCTTGGAACGGTCGTCTTGAGACAACAATCGCTTATAAATAAGAATGTTATACATTTATCGAATAATGAAAAAAAAACACTTCAAGGGGCCCAGTACAGGGCCCCTTGAAGTTTTAGCGCACTAAATTGTTAATAACATGCCTCTTTTCTATCCGATCTTCTTCGTTTTCGAGGTGAATTCTCCTTTCAGTTTCAACCCCATTTCTACATTTCAGTTAAGACCCTGGCACCCTTGCAAGGGGCGCCCAGTACAGGGCCCTTTGAAGTTTTAATGTACTAAATTGTTAATAACATGCCTCTTTTCTATGCGATTTTCTTCGTTTTTGGGATGAATTCGCCTTTCAGTTTCTACCCCATTTCTACATTTTCAGTTACGACCCTGGATCCCTGACAAGCGGCCCAGTACAGGGCCCCTTGAAGTTTTAGTGCCCTAAATTGTTAATAAATCTTTTCTATGCGATCTTCTTCGTTTTTTGGGGTGAATTCTCCTTTCAGTTTCTACCCCATTTCTGCATTTCAGTTAAGAACCTGGCAAACTTGCAAGGGCCCCTGAAGTTTTAAGTGCACTAAATTGTTAATAGCATTCCTCTTTTTTATGCGATCTTCGTCGTTTTTGGTGTGAATTTTTTTAGTTTCTGCGCATTTCTACATTTCAGTTAAGACCCTGGCACCCTTGCAAGGGGCCCGGTACAGGGCCTCTTGAAGTTTTAGTGCATAAATTTTTAATAAATTGCTTCCTTTTTATTCCATCTTCATTTTTGGATACATTCTCCATTTAGTTATTCTCCCGTTTCTATATTCCAGTTAAGACCATGGGCCCGTGTAGGGTCCCGTAGTGCCCGGTCCAGGGCCCATTAAATTTTTTGTGCGCCATGCGTTTTTCACACCTTCGCAGTGCGTAATTTTAAATTTCAGTCTGAACAGTTCTCTTTAGACCAACACTCACATATTTTTATTCGGGCCCTTGGGCCCTTTTTTAAGCATTTCCCCCAATTTTTTGCACATATCTTTTAAATTACATTCTAATGATCCCTTAAAAATAGTCCGATTCACTAGCTTTATTTTTCTAACAACATCTTAGGTTCTCCATGAAAGACACAAAAATATTTCAAAGTTCAACTACCACCAATTTTGAATATAAATCGTCTTCTTGGGGCCCTTGGTGCATCTTCTTTTAAAATGATCCGAATTCCTTTACCATATTTTCTTTTCAATTTTCTTTACCATAGTTTTATCATCCTCAGATTACATTAAAAACTACTAAAAAGTGTATTTATACCAAACTACATGCCACTTAAGTCCATTCCCCCTTGGGGGTCGGTACAAGGCCCCTTGAAGCTTTTGCATCATAAATTATTAATAAATTGCCCTTCTTAATCCGATCATCAATTTTGGAACCATTTTTCCATTTCATTTTTTTCCCGTTTCTATATTCCAGTTAAAATCCTGAGGCACCTTAGGGTACTGTTGGGATCGATGCGGGGCCCCTTGAACTTTTTGTGTGCTATGCATTTTTCACACCCTAATTTTCTCACCTTCTCATTGCATAATTTTAAAATTGAGTCTTGAATTCTTCCCCCTAGACCAACACCCTCATATTTTTATTGGGGCTCTAGGGACCCCTTTTAAGCTCCATTTTTGCGCATTTTGCGCTCCATTTACTCCATTTTTGCGCATTTCTTTAAAATATTATTCTAATGATTATTTCATACCCTTTGATTAATTTTGACTAATTTAAGATCTACAACGCTAACTACTAAAACATTTAAACCTGTTTTCATGTTAGGGCCCTGCTCTTAACTATCAGTTGGGCCGTTTTGTGCCCCCTTAAAAATGGTCCGATTCAGGAGCTTTTTTCTTCTAACAACTTCTTAAGTTCTCCAGCTATTACATGAACGACAGAAAAAAAAAAAAAAAAAATTGCAGACTTCAGCTACCACCAATCTTGAATCGTCTTCTTGGGGCCTTTGTTGCAGCTTCTTTAAAAACTATCCTATTCTATTGCAATTTTCTTTAATATAGTTTTAGCTTCTTCCAGCTACTTTAAAACCTCAAAAAATTTTTCTTATGCCCAATTACATTCCCGTTAAGACCCTGGCACCCAGGGACCGGCCTTTCTTTATACGTCAGCTACTACCTTTTTCGAACATTAATCTCCTTTTTCAGCATCAACTTACGTCTACTCATTACAGCCGTAAATTAAAAAATCACGTTACTTTAAAGGTAACTTTAGATAAGGGATTTCATCAGTTTATTAAATATCGTGTTAATGTTAACAGTAATTCGTGAAATTTACAAGGTGAGGAGGCATCTTTCACCTCTTGGTGGCGCGTTATTTTCTCGGGTTTAAGGGTCCAATTTCAACGGGATTTGCTCATCTTAGATTACAATTCATCTACTTTCTGTATTATGAAATTTTATCTTAGACTTTAGTTACCAATATTTTCTAACATTAAAAGTGCATTTTTTTTTAATTCTGTGGGCTTGATTCCTACGAGGTTTGGCTCATTCGATTGTCTCCGGTAAATGCTGCCATAGGTTGTGAGGATCTAGATTACAGGTTCGTTCGGAAAGAAGTTTGATCGGAACAAACACATTACGCGCTGCGAAAGTCAATGGGCCCTCCGAAATTTGGTTCTTTAAAAGAATTTCCAAAGATATAAATTCTTATAAACTTAAGTTTTATTTAAGATTATTATTTACAAACCCCGGGCAACGCCGGGCGGGCCTGCTAGTATAATATAATATTAATAATATATAATTATAATAATATATTATAATATAATAATATTACATTATAATATATATATTATACTTATAATAATATATATTTAATAATATATTTATTATTATCTTTGTTATTATTATCTTTGTTTATTATCTTTGCTGTTATTATCTTTGCTTATTATTATCTTTGTTTATTATCTTTGTCTAATGCTCGGATTGGTACATCCGAGTAGTTTTTTCATCATTTAAAGTTTTTATGCTCATCATGAGGATTCTAAAGATATGAAATTTCGTACGCTAGTTCATGAGAACTGAGACTATCGCTGAAATCGTGTAAATCCAGCAAAATGCAGCATAGCAGCGCCATTGGGTAATTTACACTAAAACCTAATCCGAAACAACTTATGTCAACGTCTAACTGAATCTGAAGTTTGATGAAAATCCATGCATTAGTTTTTGCGATAGAGCTATTGCGAAAATCGTGAAAAATCCAGCACAGCAGCACCACATGTTGAGCGATTTACACCAAAACATAATCAACAGCAATATTAATCAAGGTATACTTGAATCTGAAGTTTAATGAAAATTCGTGTGTTAGTTCTTGAGATAGAGCTATTGAGGGAATCATGAAAAATGTAGCACAGCAGCGCCACCTATTAGGCAATTTACACCAACACCTAATCAGCATCAACTCATATCAAGTACTAACTGAATCTGAAGTTTAATCAAAATCTCTGCTTTAGTTCTTGAGATAGAGCTTTTGCGGAAATCCTGTAAATCCTGCAAAATGCAGCATAGCAGCACAACCTATTGGGCGATTTACACCAAAAAGTAATCAACACCAGTTTATATCAGGGACTAACTGAATCTATAGTTTTGTTAAATTCCGTTCATTAGTTCTTGAGATAGAGCTTCCACAAAATTTGTGTCATATATATATAGACAGACAGACAGACATTTTGTAAAAACATGTTTTTCGTGTTCTCTTACCCTTAAAACGCGTAAATCCGTCGAAAACCTGCATTCGAAAATTTTTACGAATCCAAGACTTTCTTCTTATAAAGATAAAAGAAAGTAATAACTTGTCGGATGTAGCAATCCTAAAACTTTCTTCTATCTCATACATGTTAATATTTCTTGAAAAGTAAAGCATGTTAGTGCCACTGGTGATTTACACCAAAATCGAGTCAGCAAACAACTTATGTAAAATTGTAGCTGAATCTGAAGTTTGGTGAAAATCCATGCCTTAGTTTTTGAGGCAATAATAAAAACTCTTGTTCATCATACAAGAATTTATAATTTTAATTCAGTTTATATTGTTCTATAATTTTAATTGCAACATCAACATTATATCAGTTATAAAACTATTTTTGAACGCATTTAGCAAAAATACTTCTGTGACAGCTAAAAATTTTGTTCATTAATATCTTCAATGTATATATACCGATAGTTGAAAAAGTGTATTTACATTAACTTTCAGAAACGAATTCGAAGACTAGGCATAATAGAATGACCCATATTTCTCGGTTGCGGATTGCTGATATGCGATTTAAACATGATAGTTTGAAATCAGGAGAAATGTATTTTGAATATACAAAATACTTGTAAAAAGCATTACCAAAATACTTTTATTTTATTGGTTTAAAATACAAAATATAAATGTATCTCAAATACATATTACTTTCGAACTCTGGTTTTTACTAAATTTTATCAGTAAATATGTTTTGAGTTTAGAAGATATCACTAGTTCTGGCTTGTTGACATTTAACATACCTTTATCACAAACATTAGTAAGACACTATACTTAATATTTTTTAATCAGTTTTCAGCATTTTTGTATGTATCTTTAGGTAAATTCGTAATTACATAAATACGTAGTACCTATAGTCTCACCTGGTCCGTTCGTCTGTCTATCTGTCCGCATATAACAGAGCAAAAACTACCCAGCCGAATGTTTTGAGTTTAGAAGATATCACTAGTTCTGGCTTGTTGACATTTAACATACCTTTATCACAAACATTAGTAAGACACTATACTTAATATTTTTTAATCAGTTTTCAGCATTTTTGTATGTATCTTTAGGTAAATTCGTAATTACATAAATACGTAGTACCTATAGTCTCACCTGGTCCGTTCGTCTGTCTATCTGTCCGCATATAACAGAGCAAAAACTACCCAGCCGAATGTTTTGAGTTTAGACGATATCACTAGTTCTGGCTTGTTGACATTTAACATACCTTTATCACAAACATTAGTAAGACACTATACATAATTATTTTTAAAACAGTTTTCAGCATTTTTGTATGTATCTTTAGGTAAATTCGTAATTACATAAATACGTAGTACCTATAGTCTCATCTGGTCCGTTCGTCTGTCTGTCCGCATATAACAGAGCAAAAACTACCCAGCCGAATGTTTTGAGTTTAGACGATACCACTAGTTCTTGCTTGTTGACATTTAACATACCTTTATCACAAACATTAGTAAGACACTATACATAATTATTTTTAAAACAGTTTTCAGCATTTTTGTATGTATCTTTAGGTAAATTCGTAATTACATAAATACGTAGTACCTATAGTCTCATCTGGTCCGTTCGTCTGTCTGTCCACATATAACAGAGCAAAAACTACCCAGTCGAATGTTTTGAGTTTAGACGATACCACTAGTTCTTGCTTGTTGACATTTAACATACCTTTATCACAAACATTAGTAAGACATTATACCTAATTATTTTTAAAACAGTTTTCAGCATTTTTGTATGTATCTTTAGGTAAATTCGTAATTACATAAATACGTAGTACCTATAGTCTCATCTGGTCCGTTCGTCTGTCTGTCCGCATATAACAGAGCAAAAACTACCCAGCCGAATGTTTTGAGTTTAGACGATACCACTAGTTCTTGCTTGTTGACATTTAACATACCTTTATCACAAACATTAGTAAGACACTATACCTAATTTTTTTTTAAACAGTTTTCAGCATTTTTGTATGTATCTTTAGGTAAATTCGTAATTACATAAATACGTGGTACCTATAGTCGTCATCTGAACCGTTCGTCTGCCTGTCTATCCGCATATAACAGAGCAAAAACTACCCAACCGAATGGTTTGAAATTTAATATATAGAATTGTTGTAGAATTGTGGCGAGTCATTTCAAATTTTATGAAAATCAAATCGAAACATAAAAAGATATTAATAAATGTTTTCTTCATTCTATTAAATCCTATCATACGTAATGAATTCAATGATATCCCATGAGAGGTAATGATTCTAGGTTTCCATGGTGATGACGTCCTATTTAAGATGGAGTCCTATTATTTACGTTTTACTGAATTTAATATATGGGGCATTCTCACAATCTTTTGACTTTCGGGAATAAAAATCTGGTAAAATTAAACTTGCTAAAATGAAATTTTAATCTGATAGACGAATGCCTTAATGATTCAAAATAACGAAAAAATGGTCAGCAGAGAAAATCATTTTATTTAACTGAGGTTTAATTTTCCTTACTATTTTACCACTATAACTTTTTATTTTCTTCTAAATTTTTACTTATAATGAATTTGCATAGTACCCAGAGGGCATTCAACTAAGAAATAATAACAATGTAGTACTTTTAATACAGAATTTTTGTATAACATTGTCTTAAAGGGTGTTAAAGAAGGGACGGTAAGGTAAAAAAGGGGACGGTATAGGAAAAAAGGGACGAAATGGGAAAAAAAAGGGACGATAAGGATGGAACGGTAAGGAAAATTACCACCTATTTTTAGGCAAATCATGTCAAGACTAAGTGATAGCCACAATGTTCATTGATTTTTAGAAACAGTTGTTAACATTGGATTAAATTATTATTATTTTTTTTTATTTACCTGGAAAAGTGTAGGAATAAACCTTGGGGACGGTAAGACTACCAATAAAGCCACGATGCTTGAAATTGATATTTAAATGCTGATTTAAATTCTGCAGTAAATTTCCTGTCAAAGAATTTTAGACATTCTTTCTCTAGCACACTTCTGCATGAGAAAAAACTTGAAAAAAAATTCTGTGGCTGCATCTGAACCCTCATAGCATGCATGGTCACGGTGACGTCGTTGTGACGTCACTGCAAGTCACTGTGGTCACGTCACATCTGTGACCAAAATGCCACCACTCAGTGATGTCACATTGTGACTGAGATGTGAACTTCTTAGAAAACTTTAAAATATTACGAAAATTCTTCAAAACATATTATTTACTGCAAAATTATATTTTTCTAGCAGTTAAAAATTTGTGGCGTCATTGTTATGTCATTGCATGTAACGTACGTCACGTCACATGTGTGACAAAAAAACCACCATATTGTAAGTCGTAGTGCGACAAAAATATGAACTTTTAAAATCTTTGAAAATGAAGAGAAATATTTTAAACAGTCCCGAGTTACAGCGGCATAAGGAATGAAAATATATTAGTGTATAGCAAATGGTAAATTCTGTTACGAAAGGGGGGGGGGTGGTGGTGCATAATATATAAAGTGCACGATACAAGCATTAATAAACTAAATTTTCATGCTATATTTTATCAATTTGATATCTAAGACAGTGAAAGTATACTTTTTTCATGATTTCAATTTTATCTAGCATTGCAATTTAATATAATAATCCCTCACTGATTGTTATTATTATAAAAGTGTTTCTCGGAAAGTTTCTAGTTTGTAGGGAGGAATTTTTATTTTATTTTTTTGCGAACCAGTGGTAGTCGTAACACTTCTGTGGTTTCAAACTAAAAAATTTCTATTACAGTTAAGTCTGAAGCTTTTAATGAACACGTAGAAAGAGTCTTCAGAGTTTAGTCATATATGCATTTCTTGCTTTATAATTTTCATTCAAATCATATTTTTTCCGTTTAGTGTTTAACTATTTTAAGTAACTATTTTTTCAAAAATTCTACTTCTTTCAGACTTTTTAAATAAAATTAACATTTTCCAAAAATAAAAGAAATACACAAAATTTATGCAAAACCTATGATATAATTAATTATTCGCATTTCAAATTTGTATTTTAGAGATATGACTTAAAAAAAAAAAGTTATTTTACAAATTGTTTTATTTTAGAGAAAACGTGTGAAACAAACTTTACTTTAAAAAGAGGGAGCTTGGGGTTCATTATTACCATTAAATTGATTTTTACACATTTTAAAAATTTAAACAATGTTTTATCTAATAAACTCTAATTATGAATATTATTATTATTATTATTATTATTATTATTATTATTATTATTATTATTTACAAAAAAGAAACTTTACAATGCGTTTTAACATAAATATTTGGGTACTGATTAAAAGAAAAGGTAAAATACATTGGAAAATTCTTCAAATAGAAAATTTTAAATAAAAACACTCTCATTGCGCATTTCAGTTCCAAATCTATTGAGCCGAAATCGTCTGCGCGAGATATAACCACAGAAAATAAATAAATAAATAAATAAGGGAAAACGCGGGAAGCCAGGAAGTTGCGTCGCTGTGTAGAACATCGGCACTTCTACAATAGTTTTTTTAAGATAAGAGAATGACAGCTGCCATTTTAGAATATACGGATATTATTATAGAAACATAAACGTAAGTCTTATTTAATTTAAATATTTTATTCCTCATGTGTTATGAGTTAAATAGTTTTATGTTATATTAATAACAGACTGATCTAGAATTGCTTTCAGCTAGCAAAATTTTCTTATTCTATAAGGTGAATAAAAATATCTTAATCTGCCATCGCTTGAAAAAAAAAAAAAAAAAAAAAAAAAAAAAGCTGCGCAGAGACTGATTTATGATTACATTCATTAGGGAAATTAATGAAAACATCAATTTTCAGTTACTTGAGATTGAAAATGTGTTGAGACAATGATTTGGGTGGTTTTTTTTTTTTTCGGCATCTTACTGTTTTCTAATTACTAACACTCATAGATTATATAGATATTCGATTATTATGATATTACGAAATTGTTTCAGATTAGAAATTAGCATTATACTGGGAAAATGTACTTTTACATATAGTGAAACTTTTGAAAGAGTTTTCTTTTAGTGCTAATAATATTTTAAATTATTTTTTAAAATCCTAAATTTTCATACCAATGTTTTCAGATTTACAATTTGTCAAAATTATAAAACAATAGGAATTCCTTATAACATATGGAAAGATTTTTGAGATATTGTTAAATCTAATAATGCATTTAATTCATCTATTGTAGATTGTTGTTGTTTAACAGTACAACTATAAATATTAATTATTATTTTTAGTGTTTTTCAAATTCGTATACTTATTTTTTTTAATTGTATGTAAGCATTTTTTTTTCTGTTTGTGATTTTAATCAAACATTTAATTATAGACATTTTGAATCGATTATTAAATTTTCTTCTATTATAAACTCATTTTCTACGTTTATGCTACAAGTAATTATTGGCACTAAAAAATAAAATATGATATTTAAGCACTGAAATAAAGTGTTTTTCATGCCTGATAGGAAGTTATAGATTAAACTGCTTTAGTATATATGTTTTTTAAGTTCATATAATAAAAGATACATAATAGAGGATACAAAGTTGAAAAGGGCTTATGACTTCGGTTTGTCTCTCCGTATGTACGTCTAGCAATCTGTCTGCGCTCTAACTCTCGTAAATATACTCGGATTGCCCTGAAATTTTTGGATATTATTGACGTTTACCATAGCACGGTCCCTATTTGTAATGAAGTTTGTAGCATGTTTAGTTCATTTACAAGACAGCCAAAAGTATTCCGTTACATTACGGCCTATGGGAAAAAAATCGTTTCAAATGATTTTTAAGGATTTTACGCAAGCTTTCAAAGAGAATAAAATTGATATGCATTTATGAAGCGCACTAAAATATGCATTCTGTTGACTATGCGATGCAAAGAATAGTTATTATTCATTTACAGGGCTAAAAAAGGAATTCTATTACATAATGATATAGGGATGGAGGGAATTGTTTGCTGCGTACTTTAATTATGTTAATCTGTTTCATATATAATGAAATTGATATACGTCGCTGAGGTTTATGTACTGTAAATAATTTCATGTATAATACGAATAATACGTATATAGCATTTACAGGAACACAAATATAAAATATTTCAGATACTATATTGTATCCGAAGTACTGTACATTAGCGATTACGGCAGAAAATGCATTTTTAATCATGATATGCGCTTTTATGATTCACTATATTTATGCATAGTGTATGGTGTATATAAGTGCTATAATTCCTATACAGGGCTACACAAAAGTATTCGTAAGTGTTACCGGGTATGGGCGCAAATCGCTTAAAGGTGGTTTTTAAATGAGTTATGATTTTTTTCGCTAAACTGCATTTAATTTACTGAGAAATGTTTGTAGAATATAGATAAAATGATATACAGGGTCACGTAAAGAATTGGATACATGGCCGTCTATAAATTATAATTTCTGGAAATGTGATTTTAGCAGTTTTAAGAGTGTCTTAGTTTGAATTAAATTTTAACTAAATAGTGGCGTGTAATAAAGGTTCTAGGTAAACTACAGGGTTGTACAAAAGTATTCAAGTATGTTTCCATGTATTAGTATAAATTGCTGAAAGAGAATTTCAACCTGTTAGGCGTTTTCTTGCTAAACTAAATTATCTTATTATATAGTATATATACACTGAAAAAAATGGGTACTGAAAATTGAGTAAAAAGTACACAATTTTAAATGCGTCACATACTCAAAATTGCTCCGATCCAAATGTACTCAAAGTTGAGAAACACATGTACTAATTTTTTATTCCATGGTTGTGATCAATTATGAATGGTTATGTACTGACCCCCACTCCCCCCCCCTAAAATTAAAGTAAAAATGTACTGATATTTATTTCTCGTTCAAAGTTATTAACAAGAAACGCTTAATTCATTATTTATTAAGAAAAATACCAAAATTCGTAACAAGATACTCAAATCGAATATTTTTATGACAAGAGCAACATTTCCAAACACTTTTAAATTATTTTAAAATACTGTGCATAATTTAATATTTACATTAATAAACATCATTTATGCCGCCAAAATGAAATGAACCATTACAGGGTACAAAATAATTCGTTTGTTTCGGTTTGATAACATGTGATGTTTCAAAATAAAGAAACCATAGGTTCATTTTTGATCCAAAAATATTCAGTTCGATATGAGTACATCGGTTTACTCATGTTTGAGTGCTTGATTTTTTTTAGTGTATCAACCTACAGATCAAATACAGGGCTGTTCAAAAGAATTGGAAAACATATTTTGCTATGGATGGTAACTGCTGAAACCAGTTTTTCAAATGTTTTATGCGTTTTCTAAAATGTTTACTTAGTTATCTTATTTTACATTATTTCCCTAAATTGCGATATCTTGTTAAAGCATTCAGGAAGTGTTGGAAAGTATTTTATAATCTATGCTTAACGCATGATTTTTCTTACTTGTTTTTTCTATTTCTGAGATCAGTCTTTTCCTATAAAACATACCAAATCTATTTAGCTCATATTCACAAAATACAATGTACGCGGGAATAAAAAATTTAAATAAATATGGCTTATCATACTGTTATATAAATAATAGTTATATTAATATCCGTTAGACTCCATGTTCGTATTTAATAAAACAATAAAAAATCACAACACATTAAAAAATTACCCATTCTAAATATCAAGCTTGAACTCAATATCAAGTTTAGAACTTAATAAAAAAATATGTCAGTTGATAAGCATTGTTTTTTTAAGTGGAGAAATTGAAAATGTTTTAGAAGAAAAGTGCTCCAAAATAGCGATATTTTGCTAAAAAGTACGGTAAAAAATAAAATTTTATATTTACAACAAAAGTTTACTTTAAAATTCATCGCAATATTAATATTTAGACATTTTTCCAGAGAGAAAGATTCGCTTTATATACAATATTTCAAATGAAAATCAAATTTCAAATTAATTGCTTAAAAGGCGCAAAGGCCAACATAGTTAAAAAGAGTCCATGCCGGGACTCGAAACCGGGCCGTCAGTATAGCACACTGACATTCTACCGACTAAACCACATAGAACGACACCCAGCCTGGAAATTTTCTCACTATTACATGTTGGCAAGGCTACAAACGCAGCACAAGATGGAATATTTATCGTGAACCACCGACATGGGGTAAACACGAAACTTAATTAAATCCAGCATCGATTGAAACTATATTAATACTTGGAAATTTTTCCAGGAAGAAACATTCGCCTTGCATACAATATTTCAAATTAAAATTGCCTTTTAAGCAATTAATTTGAAATTTGATTTTCATTTGAAATATTGTATGCAAGGCGAATGGTTCTCTCTGGAAAAATTTCCAAGTATTAATATAGTTTCAATCGATGCTGGATTTAATTAAGTTTCGTGTTTGCCCCATGTCGGTGGTTCACGATAAATATTCCATCTTGTGCTGCGTTTGTAGCCTTGCCAACATGTAATAGTGAGAAAATTTCCAGGCTGGGTATCGTTCCATGTGGTTTAGTCCGTAGAATGTCAGTGCGCTATACTGATGGCCCGGGTTCGAGACCCAGCATGGAATCTTTTTCACTATGTTCGCCTTTGTGCCTTTTAAGCAATTAATTTCAAAATTTGATTTTCATTTGAAATCGTCACAGTGTTTATGACAAGTTCGTCACAAATGACACATATTTCACAAATTGGTCACAGTGTGACGTCAAAGCATTGTCGCTTTCGTCACAGGTTCGTCACAAAGTTAATGCCAAAACAGTCACAAATGACACGCTTTTCACAAATTTGTCACGCCGTGACTTCACAGAGTGGTCACAATGTGACGTCACAAACGACCTCTAAAACGGCCATAACGACCTCGCATTCTAGTCACTATGACGTCACATCGACGTCACGTGACGTCACATCGACGGTCACAAAATCACAGTGTGACTTCACAACGACGTCGCCGTGACGTCACCATGCCTTACGGGAAGTGATTTTCTGTATAAGTTTAGCAAGAGGGATGATAAGGAATCTAAAACCTAGGGACAGAGTTAAAAAAATAATACCAACCGTAAAAATGTGTGCAGGTTAATTTTTTGCTAGACATTTATATAAAACAATTATCCCAGTTTCGGAAAAAAAATGACATCGAATTACTTTCATTGAAACAGTTTTATACAGACAGTTCCAAACTTAAAAATCAGCATCAGGGACACGGGACGGTATAGGAGTTTTCTTGGTATTTGGACCCCCAACGTCGTCCAAAACTTATTTATCTCGTTAATATAGTTATGCAATTATGCAATGGGATGTTCCCCAGTATATGAAATAAATAAAACACAAAAAAATGTATTAAAATAAAAATTATTAGTCAGGGACATAAAAGTCAAAAGATTGTGAGTATGCTCCATATAGAATCGTAATAAATTTTGTATTCAGGCATTTTTGCATAAGAGTAGAACTGCTATTGCGCCAAGATCGGAATATTTCTAAAACTAGTTATAGTATGAAACTACAATCATTTGCCACTTTTAACGTAAACTTGTTATATTTTGTCAATTTTGAAATATTTCCATTAAAAAGTTTCAAAACCTCTAGAGTAATATATACAGGGTGTCCAGCGAATTAGACCCTGATTTCAAAATTAAATATCTAAAAAACAAAGATCAATAGAATTATGCGGTAAACGGTTTGTTTATTAGCTAAGCTGTAAAAATGTTATACAGAAGTTTCAAAAGTTAGTTAGAAAACCATTAACAGATGGCGCTGTAATCGCAATGCCAATAAATTGTGCTTCGAAGTCCAGAGCACCAGCGTCTCATTCCTAGGTGGTTCCCTATGGAAGTCCGATTCTTAGTTGGGGTAATGAGCAGCCATGTGTTGACAGAATTGAGATTTGTTTCAAATTTTGTTATAAGCTATTGGATACCAGTATCTATGAGTTCTTTTATCTCCTAATTGGTAGATCGTGGAATCGAATCCAAGGAGAATTTGAAAAAATTGGATATCTTAACTTTTTAATATTTATTTAAATTGTGAAAAAAAAAAAGTTTGAATAAAAAAAAATCCAAAGTTTCTAGTTTTAAAATTTAATTAAGCTAAAACAAACCCCCTTTTTTTAATCATTGAGCACTTATAAAAATGATTCATAAATCACTTTTTTAAATCGTAGAAAATAGTTTGAAAGAAAAAATACAAAGTTTCTATTTTTAAAAACTTAATTAAGTTTAAAAAATCATTTTAATTTTAAAAACTCATTTTCATTTTTTTTTTTAATGAGCACAGAAGTATGTTGCAGCTTCTAGCGATATAATCCGAAGTTTTAGAAAGGAGTCCAGCCTCCAAAATACTTTTGCTTCGACGTTGATGATATGACTTAAAATTCCTTTTAAAAATGAAATAATTTAATGCATAATTTCTGTCCCTAAAACTTTGTTTACAAAGAAAAGAAATATATGTGTTGTACTAAAACCAAAATATTATGCCGTGATTTAAAAATATAAATGAAAAGTGCAAAATTACTTTTTTATTTATAATAATTCAGGTATAAACAATAATACCAAAATATTATGCCGTGATTTAAAAATTTAAAAAATAAATAAAAAGTACAGAATTATTTTTCTAAATATATGCATTTTGATTTAAATAATTATGTAGCATTAAAAATTGAATTTAATAAAATATTTTAATAAGTTCTTATACAATGATTTCTAAACTTTTATTGAAAATTCTATTAATTGAAATTCTCTAAAATTAAAGCAGGTGCAATAATTCCGTGACCAAATGTCTCCACTTCTGCACATCACCCCAACGAAAAAATGGACTTCCCCTCTTTTCGTCCTTCCATAGGGAACCATCTAGGAATGAGACGCTAGTGCTCTGGACTTCGAAGCACAATTATAGGCATTGCGATTACAGCGCCATCTGTTAACGGTTTTTGTAACTAAATTTTGAATATTCTGTATAACATTTTTACAGCTTAGCTAATAAACAACCCGTTTACCGCATAATTCTATTGATCTTCGTTTTTGAGATATTTAATTTTGAAATCAGGTCTTATTCGCTGGATACCCTGTATATATACTAATATTATTGTATTAAAAGATTGTGAGAGTTGGAAGAAACTCAAAAGACAGTGTGTTTGTATGCGGACAAGGCGGAGGGGGGTGGGGGGCTCACCAGACTATGGCCTTATTATTAGCCCTTAACTGTGCTAGCGGCTTCACAGACCGCTTCTTTTTTACAGTTTTCACAGTTTAACTTGTAATTTTCAGATTAACTATGACTACCAGTGAAATTTTTCGAGTAGCCTTTGAGTTAATCTAGCTTTTTGTTTATCTGATGATTAAGTAGTTTCAGGACTTGGCGACAATTTCTGTCTCAGAAGTTAAGAGTTAATTAGTATAGCATTCTGACAAGTAACAGAGAAATCCGAAGCTAAATTTTTGTATAAACAGTAGTATAGATTTAAAAAGAACCAAATTTTATTTAACCCTTTATCTACTGACGGTACTTATAAGTACCACTTACTTTAAACTTTCATTCCATAGTGAATATTACTAATATTGTAATGGTATTTTGCAAAAACATTCTTTTAACTCCGCGTTTTCCGGATACATGGCAGCAGTAGTTCTAGGTTCGTTATTTTAGCGATGAAAGAAGCTATCTTTGAAACAGTCGATGTGTTTTGTGCCGATATTTTGTATAGATTGTCACGATAATCTTCTTATTGCTGCAAACATAGTAAAAGACATAAGATAAGTATTGGATTTTTTAAATTGTTCATTATGATCTTAGAATACAATTTGACTAGCTATTTTAAGTAATCGGTGTATGTATTTGACTTAGCAGTTGAATTACTCGATGGTACTTAAAAGTACCGCCAGTACACTGGGTGTTGGAGAAAAACTTCTTGTTTACTTTTCATCTGTGTAGTTATCCACCTTTTTTATCTGCTTTATAATGTAATTACTCAATTGTAGTCTAGTAATGTTTTTTCTGGTATCTCTTTTCTGTTTCATTATTAGTTTTTATAGGAAATCGAAAAAGTTGTGACGCTCTTTTTTTGGTATGCTAGAAATGGCATATGTAAATTCATATATTGCATATGTGGAGATGCAAGAGAACGTGTTATCCCTGGAATATAGGCGTTGCATAACAAAAGGACTGCTAACAAAATCCTAAAAAAAAAAATGTTTTTTTTAATACCATCAAATTTGAATTTTTACTCATTTTTCAAGTGTAAAATAAAACTTTGTCAATTTAATATTTTTTATTGTTAACTTATGAGTGTCGTTTTGTTATTTAGCATTTTTAAGAGTTTAAACTTTATTCAATTCGTACTATTAGTTCACACTCTCCCTATATATATCTTGTTCAAATTTTCAATCGTTAATAAGTACATATTATTCATCCACTCAAGTTCAAATACATTTTTTTAAACATCTAGTGGATGACACTTGATGTTAATACAGTTTTTTTCAAATATTAATTAAATAAATTAAATTTAATTAATTAATTTTAGTTTTATATGGAAGAAAAATGGCGGCCATTGGTTATTGAACAGCATTTAGTGCATCAAGGGGTTACCATAGGGGGAGCTGTCGCCAAATACCGCCAAGCTTATCGCCAACTTGGTGGTATATCGCCAAATTTGGCGACCAAAATGATTCGCCAAAAGTGATGCCAACTTGGCGATATCTCTAATATTTCGCCAAATTCCCATAGGCTTCCATTGTAAACCAATAGGGTTTACTTGCTTATAGAAAATCAACAAATTGAGATATTTTAATGCAACAAAAACTAATACTAGCTTAAGGCTGTTCTTAACTGCTCTGCTCAACAAGCGCAAAACGTTTTGACACATTTACAAATTCATTTTTTAACGGAAAGATATAAAATTGGAAAGCCTGGCCATGGAAGCGATTTGGAATCGAACTGTTTTTCCATTTTTTGATCCATTCATTACCTATTGAGTTATAAGCGTTTTGAATCGTGTGACAAACGCATTTTTCGCCCGCTCTTGCGTGTTTATTTTCCGTTCGCGCGGGAACTCGGTTCAAAATGTCCACTTTGACACAATTTTCTGAAAGATCTATTGCGTTTGCAAAAAAATGGAAAAAACAGCTCGATGACATAGTTTCTGAATAACAACACCACCTAGTTTCATGCATTTTCGAACAAAAATAAATTAAAACTTTTGTCAGAAAGTTGCCCTTTTGGATTTGAGAACACCCTTAAGGGATTATATTAAATTTGATGACCTAAGTAGGAACTGACTTAATTTTTTTTTATATTACTTGTTTGAAAGATCATGTGGATTTTCTGTTACAAGAATATTTTAGGCATAGTGTACCGACGGTACTTTAATTATTTACCTCGAACGAATTAAATTTCTCACGGATGAATATTTTTTTCATGTATACCTTTTAATTTTCATCGTAGTAATTGAAAAAAAAATTACTTGAAAAAAAATTGCAGTAGATCATAATGCAATAGATGAAGGGTTAATCTTTAGCTACTGTCACAGAAGTTGTCGCATACATACAGTGAGCGGTCTTTGGGACCGCTTGATCGAAAGATGAATAAAAGACTCGATTAGCTGATAGGATAGTGTTTCTTTACCAATATCTCTGTACAGAATTATTATAATTAAAATTCACCTCAAATAAATAAAAATTATATAAATGTTCTAAAAACACATATATCATTTTATAAAAGTCCTTCCGGCCAGTGCCGGGAGAAAGAGGTAGCTTTCATATTCCTTATTTTAAAAAAGCCAACATATATTATTCAAACACACGAAGCTCAATTAAGTGGAAACCGAATGTAGGAGATTCAATACTAATTTTTATCAATACTAAATCATTATAAATGAGAATTTCGCGAAATTAGTCAGCTTTATATAAGCTGCTTTTATTTAAAGTAACTTATATTTGGCTGCCAAATTCGGCGATTTCTTAAAGTGCCTGCCATTTTAAGACAACATGGTGGATGAGGCTAATCAGTGAACTTGGTCGAGACCTTAGTAATTGCTGTGCACATGCTCACTCACATCGGAATCGGTTGATATATACGAGTGCTGTCGCAGGCAAAAAATCAGATTTTTCAAAATGTCACCCACGTTAGAAATTGAAACTGCTATATCTGAGCCATTTTTTAAGATAAAGACAAACAAAAAATGCTCCTGAATCCTTATATCAAGGTCAAATGCTTAAGAAAGAAACCTTTTTCAATTTCTAATTTTTTTTTGCACCTCACTTTAAATATATATATTTTTTTAATTTAATGGCCGCCATTTTGAAACAAGATGGCTGATGAAGCTGGCCAGCGAACTTGGTCGAGATATTGATGTATACTATCCACATGCCTTCTTCCATCGAAATAGGCGAATACGTGTGGTATCGAGAGACAAATACAAGATCGTTTCAAAGTGTTAGCCGTGATAGAAATTCAAAGTGCTATAATTCAACCACTTTTTAAGATATAAACAAAAGAACAAATTTTCAGAAACAAAAACTGCTCCAGAATCTTTGTATCAAGGCCAAACACATAAAAAAAATCTTTTTCATTTTCCAATTTTTTAATACCTCGTTTTAAATTTTAAATTACATTTTTTTTAAAAAATGGCAACCCTTTTGAAACAAGATGGCAAATGAAGCTGGCCAACGAACTCGGTCGAGACATTGGTATGTACTATGTACAGACCAAGTTACATTCAAATCGGTTCATAAATACGCCTGTTATCGCGTGACAAAAATCAGGTCGTTTTAAAATGTCAGCCACAATAGAAATTCAAAATGTTATAACTCAGCCATTTTTTTAGATATAGACGAAACAAAACCTGTTCCGGAATCTTTGTATTAAGGTCAAACACATACAAAAAAAACTCTTTTTCATTTTCCAATTTTTTGGTACCTCATTTTAAATTTAATTTAAAAAAACATTTTTTAAATGGCCGCCATTTTGAAACAAGATGGCGGATGAAGCTGGCCAACGAACTCGGTTGAGTTATTTGTATGTACTATGTACACACCAAGGTACATCCAAATCGGTTCATAAATATGTCTGTTATCACGTGGCAAATATCAGGGCGTTTCAAAATGTCAGCCACACTAGAAATTCAAAATGCTATAACTCAGCCATTTTTTAAGATATAGACGAAACAAAAACTGCTCCCGAATCTTTTTATCAAGGTCAAACACATAAGAAAAAAATATTTTTTCAATTTTCAATTTTTTGGTACCACATTTCAAATTTAAATTTTTCTTAAAATTTTAAATGGCCGCCATTTTTAAACAAAATGGCGGATGAAGCTGGCCAACGAACTCGGTCGAGACATTGGTCCTTACTATGTATAAACGAAGTTACATCCAAATCGGTTTATAAATACGCCTTTTATCGCGTGACAAAATTCAGGACGTTTCAAAATGTCAGCTTTGCTAGAAATTCAAAATGCTATAACTCAGCCATTTCTTAAGATATAGACGAAACAAAAACTGCTACGGAGTCTTTGTACAAAGGTCAAATACATAAGAAAAAAATATTTTTCCATTTTCAATTTTTTGGTACCACATTTCAAATTTTAAACTTTTTTAAAAATTTTAAATGGCCGCCATTTTGAAACAAAATGGCGGATGAAGCTGGCCAACGAACTCGGTCGAGACATTGGTATGTACTATGTACACACCGAATTACATCCAAATCGGTTCATAAATACGAGAGTTACAGTGTGACATAGGTCAGATATATATATATATATATATATATATATATCAATTTTGAACGGAGGGTGGTTTCGGGGTCTAAGGGTCATGATCGATGAAAATATACCAAAATTTTTTGAAATCGCTTTCCTCCGAACGGCTGCAATAGGTAGCTTTTTGTAAAGAAAGCTACCTAAAAACTTTACTGGAGGTATTTAAAAGATATACTTCGTATACAAAACAGTATTTTCATATAAACTACCATAATTTGGGAATACAGGCATCCCCCGACTTACGTAAGTAATGTGTTCCGCATACTTTTACGTAAGTCGAATTTGTAAATTTTTTCGATAAAATTTCGTAAGAAACTGCTATATATGTATATATAGAGAGAGAGAGATTATACATTATACAAAGCGGACATACATAGTACGAACACACATGTATGGGTAGTTCTGAAATTAAGTGGAAATTTCACTTTGGTAATTTGTAAAAAATAAAAATTCAAATTGTTGTGTTTGAGTTGTGTTTCCAACATTTTCTTAGTGATTTAAAAGTAAATAAATCATGATGAGACGTCAAAGTTTTTAATTTTTTTTATTTAAAATTAGATTTTATTTTTCATGTAAACATGGAGGTGACACATTACTGGGAATTAAAACGGCCTATAGAGGCGCTGCTCGCCGCCTTCGGTACAGGAAAATTGTCCCTTTAATATCCGTTTAACTAATGCTAAAGTGCCATTGAAATAATTCTTTATTGTAAATGCATTTGGAAGTGTTAGTTATTCAAATTCGAATAATTTTTACTTTGTCACATAAGACAGTACACACATGTCACAGTAAATCTAAAATTGTGCAAAACAATAATCATTTTGAACAAATTTAAAATCCATGTAATGCAATGCACTTGCATGACACTATCCTAAAGCGAGACTTTTCTCCACCAGATGGCGCATTCGAGCGCTTGAATCGCTAATACCATGGAGGTGACAACCTTTAATAGTAATGATGAATATAAGTTTTAATGTGCATTTACTAGATTGAAAAACATTTATGATTGCGATATTAGGTTGTTTTATTGTTTAAGTGGTATAATATGTTATTTCAATGAAATACAGATACTCAAATAACACATAAAAAAAAATGGATTACAATACAGGTAAAGAACACATACACTTGAGTAACATGTT
Source organism: Maratus speciosus (assembly GCA_963932465.1). Lineage (NCBI taxonomy): Eukaryota > Metazoa > Arthropoda > Arachnida > Araneae > Salticidae > Maratus > Maratus speciosus. The sequence goes on along the minus strand of OZ010798.1, from coordinate 233,115,094 downwards.
AACAAAAAAGAACAAAACTCAAAACTTAATTTTTTATTAAATAATGTTGCAGTTTTGATGGATTAAATCAAAGATGTATTGTAATCGATTGTTCACTTTTGGCTGTTCAACCACACAAATCAGCTCTTCATATCTATTGCTTCTGGCTCTTTACTGAAAACAAATTTGTTCTTGGATCCCGGACATTTTGCATAAATTTAACTGCTACTTAATCTTCAACTGAGGTCACATTTGCTAAATACAGCTTAACAGAACCTAACTGGAATCTTCTGCATATTGCGGTACTTCATTATTTTTTCAGAAAGAACAAACCCAAAGGCTTTCTTTGACTTTTGAGACTTCTGATTTTTTTCTCAAAATTTTTCTCAATCTGAGTGGTCAATGCTGAACCGAATTCAAGATATTTTCTGACTTTAAGAGAAACATTTTTGACTTTCAATATTTTTTGTACCCTCTCTTTTGGACGGTTTAATTCTTTTTTTTATTTACTTATGTTGTGTTGATATCTTTTCTTATATTTATCTTTTTCTCTTTTATATTTCAACTTTTCATAACCTTCATTTTTAAGCTATTTTTCAAGCAATTATATTTTTCTGTATGCCTTTGTTTTGTTTCCGTTAACAAATTTTCGACCACTTTTTACCCGAATAGTACCTGCTCTCCTTATCACATCTTTAGCCTCCACAATAGGATTGTTTATACGTTGTGGATCATCATCTGTTTCTGGAGTTGTAGAATTTAAAAGAACTTGCTCTTTGTACCAATTCTGTCTTTGTGCTGTGCATGCTTCTGTTGTTCACTCAATTGAGAAGTAGCTTTAATTTTCCCCTTCTTGTTTCATCTCGTAATACCTTTTGCGTTTTTTTCTTACATTCTTCATACATTTCTTGATTTTCTTTAATTTTATCCCGTCTTTTCTACTCTGCTTCTCGTATGATTTTTCTTTTCTTCTGTACAGAAATCTTTTTGCTTTTTGGCCGAGACAGGATAACTTACAAATACAGTAGAACCTCGATTATCCGAAGTAATTGGGACCGACCCTCTTTCGGAAAATCGAAATTTTCGGATAATCGAGAATGCTTCAAATTTAAGATTAAGGAGAACTATATGCAATATTTCTTATTATGGTAACAAGTGCTTAATAAAAATAAAGCAATAGCAAAATAGAAACAAAAATAAATTACCTGAATTTTAATTTTGAAATTAAGTACCTTTTTACATTTATCGCAAGGGTTTGAAAAAATGTTTTGTTTGTCGCTGTTTTGATTGCCTTTGCTTTGAAGCTCTATCACAGAGTTTTTAATATTATTAGTTCACCAGTATCACAGTCTTTCTGCTGTTCCAGCCATTCCGAACCTTTTGCAAAACTTTCAAATGCTTCAGACTTTCTAATTTGTTCGTTTTCTTCGTTCTACTCCGCAGCTTACGGGATCTCAAGTTAAATTAAAAAAAACTCTAAGATAGTTAAAAAAAAAAAAAAAAGCTTTAGAAATATATTTCGGTTAACCGAGAGTTTCGGTTAAAAGGGTTTCGGATAAAAGAGGTTCTACTGTATTTTTAAATATTAATGTGGAATTAGATAAAAATAAGTAGATTAATAGATAAATAGAAACCACAACACTTTAAATATATGACTGCAGACTGTTCTAGTGTGACCATATTATTTTAATATATTAAATACTAAACAATTATTTTGTGTGTGTTTTTTCATTTATCAAATTGCGTAGAATAGAAAAACTGAAAATTTAAATTTAGTTATATTTTTATTTTATTTTTTTAAGTTTTGGAGAACAGGAAATTCAATAAGAGGCTTTAATATAAATTTCAATTAAATCTAAAATTTAACTTGCATTGAAAGAAGTACTTAAAGGCATTAATAAATCAAACTTATACAAAATTGAATATTTTAGAATTAAAAATTTTCAGTTTCAAAAAATATTTTTATTAATATAAAATTATCCCCAAAATAAAAATATAAATTCAATAATTAAATATATACTTTAAGCACCCTTAAAGTACTGTTTACTTCAATAAATGTTACATCCAAAGATCAAAGTCACCTTCATGCTACAACAATGGCATGGAGGTGATATATCTGAGATTAGGCCTAATATTTTCTAAACTATGCCCAATATTAACATAATGCTGCTTGAATACAAAATTAAATAAAGCAATTTAAAGCTACTTATCAACATAATTCTGCTATTTTTAAAATTGACATAATTAATGAGGCCATGGAGTTGACATCCAATTAAAGTACCCTACAGTAATTAAAAGTTTTAAAATTAAAACTAGATGAAATAACAACTTACCATGATTCAGAAATATTCCATCCAACAAGTAGCTTCCTGTAGTTAATTTTAATTCCAATTTCTAGATTATTCTGCCATCTAGTAGATTTTTATATTACTATAACTGATGTGATATGTCATGGAAGTAGCTATAATTCTGGGGACTGAAGTGTCTTGGTCTGTAAATTTTTTTTAATATAAATTTTCAAAATTTTCTTTTAAAAAGTAAATAAAGTGTACCCATTTTTTAACTTAATATATTTTATATGGTTCTTTTCCTTTATTTTCTGGCATACATTCATGTTGTAAAGTAAAAACAGGCATGGAGGGACATGCCATGGAAGTGACATTTAGTATGATTTTAATTTTATTAAAATAGTTTTAAATTTCATATTTATTCCAAAGTATTTTTAATACAAGTTTAAGATGTGCCTTGATAGATTATCCATTTAGATGAACAATTATTTGCATAAGAGTACAAAAATTTGATTGGAACTCAAATTTCCACTTAATTTCAGAACTACCTGTATACGAACACACGGGCACACGGACGAACAGAGATAATTTGGGGATCTCTGACCCCTAAAACATGCAAATTCGTCGAAAACCAGAAGTCGAAAAAAATTTCTATTACAATACCTTCTGCTTTAGAAAGAACAAAGAAAAAAAAAAATGTCTGACAGACTGCTAACAGCAGTTAACCCTTTCCGCCGGTGAATAATTCTGTTTGTAAAATGATGAAATGATGGACTGACGCCAGAATTTACAAACGAATTTAATAGAAAACAAAAACTTTCTTATTTTCCCGTACTTTATAAAAGGAAAATTTTAATTAAATATTCTTGGTGCCAATTGTCAGTTTTGGAATTTTTTTGTGGACACACGCCTGCTAAAGGATTAATAGCCTAAGCTAATAACTCAAAGACACAATGTTAAAATAAATTAACATTTACTTAAAATTTACATAAATTAACACTCTTTCTCCTTCGCGCAGAAATTCGGTTCAAAACGCCCATTTTGACCCTATTTTCTGAAAGATCTATTGCGTTTGCAAAAAAATGGAAAAAACAGCTCAATGACATAGTTTCTGAACAACAACACCAGCTAGTTTCATGCATTTTCGAACAAAAATAAATTAAAACTTATGTCAGAAAGTTACCCTTTTGGATTTTAGAACACCCTTAAGGCTGTTAACTGTTCTGCTCAACAAGCGCAAAACGTTTTGACACATTTACTAATTCATTTTTTAACAGAGAGATATAAAATTGGAAGGCTTGACTAGGGAATTGAATTGTGTTTTCCATTTTTTGATAAATAAATTACCTATTGAGTTATAAGCGAATTTGATCACGTGACAATGACGTTTTTCTCCCTTCGCTGACTGGGTTTTTTTTTTTTTTTTTGCTTTCTTTGGGAACTTCGGTACAAAATGCCAACTTTGACATTATTTTTTGAAAGATCTATTGCGTTTTCAAAAAGTTTCTGAACAACAACACCTGCTAGTTTCATGCATTTCCGACCAAAAATAAATTTAAACTTATGTCATAAAATTTGCCTTTTGGATTTGAGAACAGCCTTAACTAAATCAAAAGCTTTACAACAATTCTAAGGAATCTCTAGCATCCTCTTTATTAATATCAAAGGTACTCTAATCCGTCAAAACAGTCTTTTCACCAATTTAAGGGTTTGTTGTAAGAATTTTCTCGAGTAATTTTAGTTAGAGTTCTTTTTTAAAATAGAATTAAATGCGCAATCTTCTAAATGCTTGTCTCTTCCGGTTTTAGAAATAACGGGATTAAATTAAAGCTGTTTAATTATAAAGATTTATTTTATGTCTTTTGAAATTGTTTTATTTGTTAATTAGAAACGAAATTAGTCGGTTTGTTAAGGCTATATTAGTATCTTTCTAAAAGTCAGTTAATTTCTTTTTAATTAAAAGTAATTCAGTAGATGTTAAATTAAGATCCACATTTGTACAACGATTAATCGTCGGTTTCTTTGTGAATTAGAGCAATGTTAAACTAATTAATAATAAAGCAAAACTATAAACCTATTTTATTGAACTTTTAATTCAAAAGCGTTACCCCAATTCTAAGGAATCTCTAGCATTCTCTTTATTAATATATTAAAGGTACTCTAATCTGTCAAAACAGCCTTTTCACGATTTTGAGTGTTGTTGTAAGAATTTTCTCGAGTAATTTCGGTTAGAATTCTTTTTAAAATAGAATTAAATGCGCGATCTTCTAATGCTTGCCTCTTTCAATTTTAGAAATAACGGGATTAAATTAAAGCAGTTTAATTTTAAAGATTTATTTTATGTCTTTTGAAATTGTTTTATTTGAGAAATAGAAACGAGATTATAGTCTGTTTGTTAAGGATATATTAGTCTTTCAGTTATTTTTTTTCAATTAAAAGTAATTTAACCGATGTTAAATTAAGATCTACATTTATAGTACGATTAATCATCAGTTTCTTCTTAATTAAAGAAACGTTAAACTAATTAATAATGTAAGCAAAACTATAAACTTGTTATATTACATTTTTAAAAGAAAGATTGCGCAAATTTTAACCCTTAAATGTGCGATTTTTTTTTCGAAAAAATTATATATGATTCTCTGAAAGGTTTATGGCACAGGAAAAATAATGAAAAAAAGTCAGAGATACATTTTTCATATAATACGTCAATCTTTTCTTCTGTTGCACATCTGCAATACAAGTAAAAACTACTGTCGTGCGGCTGTTTTACGCTGAAGTATTGCAAATTGGTAAATATTTTAATAAGTATGTCTCCAAATACCTTATTTTATAAAATTATTTATTTTATAAAACTTAAATTTTAACCCTTTAATTCCCATAATAGAATACGTTCTAGAAATTCCGTAGTTGAGAGAATCTGACTTTACACCAGAAAGTTTCAATGGTTAATTTCGATTTATTTAAATACGGGATATTTGTTATTAATTAAAGCAAATATTTCTATTTTAATTTTATGGTGTGAATTAGGTATATACGAATAAAAAAAATCTATTAAATTCAAGACACTGTTGTTTGCATATATGCAAAGCTGCGCACTAAAGGGTTAAGAAGCTACAACGAATAATATAATAATTTTTATTATTATTATTTTTTTTTTTAAATAGAGAACCAGAGCCACAATTCTAGTCGCAATTCTCTTTTTCAGTACCAAATAGAGGGTGTTTCACTGCAAGGCGCAAATATTTGTTTATAAAAATAATCGTAATGGAGATATTTTAACGAAACTTTGAATGGACTTGCTATCTTTTTATGAAATGTAAGAATCTCATATGAAATTGTGGTAAAAACTATATTATCATTTTTGTCCGAACGGAAATTAACTACACGCTTCATATTTTAGAAGGTAGTTCACACTATCGCAGACCCAATTACTGTGTCCTTCCAGCATTTGTGTTTGCACTTCTAGCATGTCATCGAATTTCACAAAAAACAAAGTAAGCTTGTATCAAATATAGTTATAATATGTTCCTTATTGCTAAAATTTCGAACGAAAATCCGAATTAGCTTAGAGTGAGATATACTCAATATTTTTAGCTGAATAAATGGATTGAAACACTGGTTTTTTATACAAAAATTGGGCATTTCCCTTTGATTGGTAAGGAAAAAAAATTCACATTTACCTTTTGAAATACTATTTACTATTTCATACATGCAAACAATTTCTTCAATATTTTTACAATCTATTTAACATAAATTTATACAGAACGTTATTGTCGTGAGTTTTTCACCAATCGAATCATCTATATACAGTAGAACTTCTTTTATCCGAAACTCTCGGTTAACCGAAATCCATTTTTAAAGTTTTTTTTTTTTTTTTTTTTTTTTTTTTTTTTACTATCACATTTCTTGTGCGTAAAATCCATTTTGATTTTTTTTTTTACTATCATATTCTTTGTGTGCAAGCACTCCTTTCCGAACTACGAGTACATATAAATATTTTTGATCCCCTTTCTTAGAGTTTCTTTGGATTTAACTTGAGCTCCCGTAAGCTGCGGATTGGAACGGACAAAGAAACGGGAAGAACACGAATAAATTAGCAATTCCAAAGCTTTTGAATGTTTTGCAAAATGTTTGGCATGGCTTGAGAAGCAGAAAGACTGTGATACTGGTGAACTAATAATATTAAAAAAAAAAAACTCCGTGATAGAACTTCAAAGCAAAGGCAATCGAAACTGCTCAAACAAAACATTTTTTCAAACCCTTGTGATATATGTAAAAGGAAGTTAATTTCAAAATTAAAATTCGGGTAATTTATTCTTGTTTCTATTTTGCTATTGCTTTATTTTTATTAAACACTTGTTACCATAACCCTTTAAGACCCGATGTATTTTTAAACAAATCTAGTCATGCCTTTAGAAAGTAAAATATGGACTGCAATCGCTACCTGTTGATAAAAAATGATACTTTACTGCATCTGCAAACCAGAACTATCGTTCGATTGGAGTTTTTATTACATACGACTGAGAAGCAAACATTTAAATGAATGTCTAACCCGCACGATCGTGCGGGTTGGGTCTTAAAGGGATAATAAGAAATATTGCATATATGTATATCTCCTTAATCTTAAAATTGAAGTATTCTTGATTATCCGAAAATTTCGATTTTCCGAAAGAGGGTCAGTCCCAATTACTTCGGATAATCGAGGTTCTACTGTATATGTGTATCCACATAAGAAATAGAGTGTTAAATTATTATCGAAGTTTTTGTCAATTATGCGGATTAGGAAATAAACAATTCAATTCTGAAGCATACTTGAGAATTTCCCTATGGTAGGAAAATTCGTCCTTCAAAGGTTAAGTGGGGTTTTCCATTCCCAGTTTTAAAAAAAAGTTGGGGAATTCTTCAGCCTGATTTTATAAGAAAAGTGTAGCCCAGAATTGTAAGATTGTTAGATGTCAAGGAATAAATCAGTTTTCCGTTGAGTTATTTTTTGTTACATCGCTTGTAGTATTTTTCTAGCAGGGCAGATAAATTTTTTTTAAAATTCATTCATTGAAATTTAATTAGTTTCAATTTTAAACAAAAATTTATCCAAAATTGTACATGAAAACAGAATTTGCCACGCAATGCCCCCCCCCCCCCCCTGTTACCACAAAAAAGCTTTAACTATCTACTTTTACAGCATAAAGAATGCTAATTTTACTCCAAAGGAGGATTTTTTTCCATCTTGCATGTATAATTTTACTATACTGAACCTAAACCAGAGGAACTAACCGCGGGGTTCCCGGGTTACAGAACATACCGCCCGGTTTTCAGAACATAGGTGAAACACATTTAAAGTAAAGAAAAAGAAACTCTAACAGATTTTTTTACATTTAATATAGCTTTAAAGATTGATCGCTAACAACCAAAAAAATATTTTTATATGAAAAATATCAATTATGCATTCAAATAAATTTTTGAAACTTATTAAATACACTGGTTATCAAAAATTAAGGAAAAGTCACAAAATGCTAATTTTCAAATACGCGAACACTCTAAAGGAAATAATATAATTCAAGTAATTACTATCTCTACAACACAACTAGTCCATATAACATCTCATTCATGTCACACATGGTCACAAATGTCACAGTCACTACGATGAAGCAAAAAATTAGAAATTACATACATCTCATTATGAGTCTCAAATGATCACTATATGTGACTCCACTGAGACATCACTGTAACTGCTGCTTTGGGACGAGTCACCATGTGACTTTACAATGTAGTTACATTGTGACACTCATGTGACTGTCATTTGTAGACTCAATTTCAAAGTCATCGTGAACGCTGCATTGTGATAAGTTACCAAATAATGTCACATTAAAGTCACATGATGACTTTCAGGTGACAGAGAGACTACTGTGAAGTCACCATTGTGCTCTTTTGGGAAAAGTCTCCATGTGACTATAATATGATATTATTTGGTGACTTATCATAATGCAACGTTCATGATGACTATGAAATTGAGTCTCAAAATGACAGTCACATGAGAGTCACAATTTAACTACATTGTAAAGTCACCTGGTGACTCGTCACAAAGCAGCAGTCACATTGACTTCTCAGTGGAGTCACATATAGTGATCATTTGAGACTCATAATGAGATGTATGGAATTTCCTATTTTTTTGCTTCACCGTAGTGACTGTGACACTTGTGACCATGTGTGACATGAATGAGATGTTATATGGGCTAGCTGTGTTGTAGAGATAGTAATTACTCGAATTATATTATTTCCTTTTGAGTGTTCGCGTATTTGAAAATTAGCATTTTGTGACTTTTCCTTAATTTTTGATAACCAGTGTATGATACTATCGTATTGGTCGCATACCAGAGATTTAAACTATAAAGATTAAATGAGATTCTCCATTCCTAGTTATTAAAAAAAAACTTGGGAAATCCCCAAACTTGATTTTATATGAAAAGATTGGCCGCGAATTATAAGATTTTTAGATGTCAAGTAGTATCAAATCAGTTTTCCTTTGAGTTATTTTTTTTACTTACATTGTTAGTAGTATTTTTTAATTATTATTTTCTTTTTTATGCAGAACAAATAAAAAAAAAGTTTGAATTAACTCATTAAAATTTAATTAGTTTCAGTTTTAAACAAAAACGTATTCAACATTTCACATAAAACAGAATTTACCTTTAAAAAAAGAAAATCTTCAACTATCCTTCTTTACAGCCTAAAAAATGTTTATTTTTAGAACAATCTTACTCCAAACGATTTTTTTTTTCACTTACGAGAATAATTCATTATATTGAAATCAGCGAATCCATCTCCGACTTCCCGGGTTACAGAACATACTGTCCGGTGTACGGAAAACCGGTAAAAACCATTTTCAGGTGTGTTCGTAATTATATAAATACGTAGCACCTATAGTTGTCGCCTGGTCAGTCCGCATGTCATCCCAAAAACTACCCAATTGAATGGTTTGAAATTTAACACAGTATAACCTCTGAATAACGGTTACCAGTGGGACCGATGAAAAGTGACCGCTATTCAGACGTGGGTATTATTTAGAGGTTTCATTTTAAAAAAATCATAATTACATAAATCTCGAAGCTGGTAGACGGGAGGTGCTGGGTTCGAACCCAATCGCGCCCGTCGGCCTAATCGTTGGGAGTTTTCGTGGTTTTCTTCGAACCTTGGATTTCCAAGCGTAAATACGGGTTAGGTTCCCTTAGAAAGACCCCCACGGAGGGCACTCCCCCCCCCCCAAGGGCCCACATCCTTCAAATAGATAATTGGCCGTCAAAAAATCAACCAACCAACCAATCAACCATAATTAAATAAAATTCAATATAAATACACAGTCATTTTAAGTAATCCCCATTGTTTTAATACATTAAAAGAATCAATGATTTGCATTTGCTTTTTCTTTGCTGCAAATATCTTTCTCCAAAGAAATAATAGTATGAGTTGTTTTGCTGTACAACTCATCATCATTATGATTTAACCCTTAAATGCTGGGTGTTGCTTTTCGGGAACATACCCAATTTAGGATCTAAAATACTAGTAGAATAATATTGAAGCTATAATGCCTCATGTTGCCAATAAAATACATTCTGTAAATAATATGAAATAGATTTTCAACATGTAGATGGCAACACTTGTGCTGTTTAAGAAGAAAGATAGATTTATTTTTTCAATTGTTGCTACTTGTTCTTTTTGTTTTGTTTGGAAGCTTGAGAAATACCCTATTTTGTTCTGCAGTGAGCAAGTAAAATTTATTTCTTATTATAGTTCCTAAAATTCTTGTTTGTTTAATATTATAGAATTTTATCAAGGAAAAGTATTTCTTCAGTTACAGACCAGTATTGCCGATTAGTAATAAACTGTTTTTTAGCCGTAAACCATAATTAAAACAAAATATGATTTTTAAAAGTATTTTTCCCATGATTTATTTAAAAAATGAAAGCCGAAAAACATTATTACAATGATTTTTGAAAAGTCAGGCATTTAAGGGTTAATGCAAAATTTTTGATTTCACGAAGGTTCGTAAAAAATTTGGTATAAGTATTAATACTTGAAATTTCAGGTGATTCTATAATCTCTTCCATATCCCCTTCCGCATCACTTTTTCTCTTCCTGTCTCCTATCTTCCACCATTTGCTGTATAAATCAAATGTAGCAGTAACTGCCAAATCTTTGTCCAGACACACAAACTTATTGGCGTTCGTGTTAGTTATGCTTGCTGTTCCAAGAATATTATCTAAATTTTCCCCATCATTATTGTCTTCATTTTCTATGTCTAGTTTTAAAAAGGATTAAGTGTTCAAGAGATTAAGTAACATTTTGTTGGCATATTAACCCTTAAATGCCTGGTGTTGCTTTTCGGCAACATACCCAATTTAGGCTCTAAAATACTATTAGAATTATATTGAAACTATAATGCCTAATGTTGCCACTAAAATACATTCTGAAAATATTATTAAATCGATTTTCAACATGTAGATGGCAACATTTGTGCTGTTTAAGAATAAAGATAAATTTATTTTTTCAATTGTTGCTACTTGTTCTTTTTGCTTTGTTTGGAAGCTTGCGAAATACCCTATTTTGACCTGCAGTGAGCAAGTAAAATTTATTTCTTATTATAGTTCCTAAAATTCTTGTGTGTTTAATATTATAGAATTTTATCAAGGGAAATTATTTTTTAAATTAAACACCAGTATTGCCGATTAGTAACAAACTGTTTTTTAGCCGTAAACCATACTTAAAACAAAATATGATTTTTTAAAGTATTTTTCCCATGATTTATTTAAAAAATGAAAGCCGAAAAACATTATTACAATGATTTTTGAAAAATCCGGCATTTAAGGGTTAAGTAAACATTGTTTGATCTGCTTCGGAATTTGGTTTGCAGATTAATATGAAATTGTATCAGAAACTGTTTAAAAAAATTTTCTTCTGACTTTTGAGCGGCCGTTGTGCAGAATTAATTATTTAGAGGTTCGTACTAATGGTAACGCTATGGAATGTGTTTGGTTATATCAATATGTGGCCGGTATTCGGAGATTGTCGTTGTATAGAGGCGACCGTACAAGGAGGTTTCACTGTTTATAGAATCTTTGCAGAATTGTGCCGAGTCCTTTCAAATTTTATGTTAATCAAATCAAAACTTAAAAAGATATTAATAAAAGTTCTCTTCATTCTATTAAATCCTACCATACGTAATGATTTCAATGATATCCCATGAGATGTGATGATTTTAAGTTTTCATGGAGATGACGTCCTGTTTAAGACGGAGTCCTATTATTTCCGTGTGACTGAATTTAATATATAGAATCGTAATAAATTTTGTATTCCTGCATTTTTGCATGAGAGTGCAACAGCTATTGCACCAAAATCTGACTATTTATAAAACTAGTTATAGTACGAACGCATTTGACTTAGAATTTCCGGCTTTTTTTTTTTTTTTTTTGAAAACCCATTTACGATATTTTTTTAGATGGCTCACAAAACAACCAAATAAGCATTTTTATATGAAAAATATCAATCATGCATTCAAACATTTTGAAATTGATTAAATATGATACCATCATATTGGCCGCATACCAGAGATTCAAACTTCAAAGATAAAATGGGATTTTACGTTCCCAGTTTTTTTTTTTTTTTTAAAGTTGAGGAATTCCCAGCCGTAAGTGATTTCTTCAGATATTGAGATGAAATCGCTAAAGATTTTGCCGCTTAAAGCAATATTTTTTATTCTGATTATTCGAGTGTTTAAGCATGTAAGTTATATTACACATTTGTTATATTTTAGTTTTATTTATATTATTTTATTTTTGTATTTGTTTATTAAAGTATTAGTTTCGGTATGGAATATTACCTAGAAACAAACCTTGAACTCTTTGAATTACTTTCAGTACAAATGGGTTAATCTTCGCTAATCAAGCTGCACGCCATAAAAATAGATTAAAAAAGAATCATGCCTGAAACACATTTTTAAAACAATAAAAAATCAATAACTTGAAATACAATTTCCAAATAAATTGCATACGGAAGTACATTTTTTTCTCCAAGCTGCAATATCGATTTTTCGGCTGCTTTTAATTCTTAAGGCTGTTCTCAAATTCAAAAGGGCAACTTTATGACATAAGTTTTGATTTATTTTTGTTCGGAAACGCATGAAACTAACAGGTATTGTTATTCAGAAACTTTGTAATAGAACTGTTTTTTTTCTTTTTTTTCGTTTTTTTTTTTTTTTTTTTGCAAATGCAATAGATCTTTCAGAAAATAGTTTCAAAGTGGATGTTTTGAACCGAAGTTCCCGAAAAAAGCAGAAAAACCAGTCAGCTGAGGAAGAAAAATGTCTTTGTGACGCGATCAAAATCGCTTATAACTCAATAGGTAATTTATTTATCGAAAAATAGAAAACACAGTTCGATTCCAAATCGCTTCCATAGTCCAATTTTATATCTTTCCGTTAAAAAATGGATTTATAAATGTGTCAAAACGTTTTGCGCTTGTTGAGCAGAGCAGTTGAACAGCCTTAAAGGCACTTTTCAGGAAAATGTCAAGTGACTTTTGAAACACCCTGTATATGACAGTAAAAATTACCTCCTTCTACGACAAAACTCACCAAGTTATAGTACTTCGAATTGTTTGAACATTCTGGCCTAAAAATGGATAGAAGATTTCTGAGTGCCGAAAATCTCCGGAATTTCATAAACATGAAGTATCATGACTCGATGAGTTTGGGTCGTAGAAGAATATAATTTTTACTGTTTTATTTGTCAGAGCATGGATAAATATTTTCTAAATATAACTTATAGGACCCAGGGACCGTATAAAACATTAAAAAGTGTAATTTTTTGAAAATTAATGGCAAGACTATTTCATAAATTTAATCTATTTTCCTACCTCATTTCGAACATTTTTGCAATTTAACTTGCCAACGTATCTCCAATAGATACAAAAATTCAAGTGAATTAAAATTTTTTGAGAAACCCCGTATATCCATCTACCTACCCATATATTTATCTATCTATATCTAATGGTTGTGCGTTTCAAACTAATAACTGACACTGCTGGTTCGTACACTTACACACAAGAAAATGGAGTGTAATATGCGATTCTATTTTACACCAAATATAAGCGAGCCATCACACGGCTTTCTACATTCTACCATATTTCACATTCCACAACAACAAGAATCAAAACAGAATAAACACAGTGTTGCCACACGCGGCAAGAAAAAAAAGAAACTTACACTGATTCGGATCACACGAAACCAAGGAAATGGAACTTAGCTCGGTGCAGACGATACTTACATAAACATCTAAAACCATCTATCTATTTATCTATCTCTATATATACAGTGTGTCCGTAACGTCATGGTGCACTTTTGACCGGTCACAGGAAATCAACGAAACAAGATGGAAATCTGAAATCTTCAGCAAATAAAAGAAAAACTCTCCAAGTTTCATACCTGTTCAGTGCAGTTCGATGTGGCCTCCATTTGTTACCCTACGCGCAATTAACGATATTCATGTTCTTCCCACACACAGTTAAGGACGCCTGGTGTAACAGAAGGATTAACGACATTGATTCTCTGTTTCAAATGGAGGCTACATCGAACTGCACTGAACAGGTATGAAACTTGGAGAGTTTTTCTTTTATTTGGTGAAGATTTCACATTTCCATCTGCTTTCGTTGATTTCCTGTGACCGGTTTAATGTGCACCATGACTTTATGGACACATTGTATGTAAAACCATTATAAACCAATACAAATGATCATCTACAATTGTGAATATGCAAATTGAAAATGAAGTTTTATCCTTTCTAATTTTTTTTAACATATCATCATAACAATTGATCCAAGGAATTGAAAATACAGTAAACAATGTATATCATAAAAATAGTGGAAAGAGTGGGAAAATGGAAATATTTGTGTAACCAAGACAGAATCTTCAGGCTCAAATTCCCTTAAGTTCCACAAATATCATGTATGGTTTCCTCCTTGCACGAATCATAACAAGCTAAAAAATGCAAAATTTGGCCTACCGTACACAGTAAATCCAGAAAAATTAAGTATTAAAATAACATGAAATAAAAAGTAAAATGGATTAAAGAATGAATTTATCTCCTGAAGAACCAACGAAATCAGCAATGACAGAACAAGTTTTAAAAAGGGCTAGGAAATTATTTGCACGTTTGCCTGAAATATTATAACAATAAAACTACTTATAAAACCATGGAATTAAGAAAAACAGTGTAATAATGTAGAAATAGATTAAATATAGTTCTTCCCACTATTATATTCAAAATCAGATATAATCAGATATAGTGCTGACCTCTATCATTAGATAATACAATTAAATATCACTCGCCACTGTATTATATAGAGAAGATAAAAAAATAATTTTAATAATAATTATATGTGGATTAAACGTTAAAACAGTAGCTTTATTGATTTAATATAAATGATGAATTTTAAAGAAAAAAAATATTTTTTATTCTAAGGAAAAATAGAAAAGAATGGATAATATATAAAGGATAATAAAGGAAGGGGTTATTTTCAACAGCATGTAGGACAATATAGAACGGTAATAGAGTACAGTAGAACCTCTTTTATCCGAAACTCTTTTGACCGAAACTCTCGATTAACCGAAATCCAGTTTAAAAGCATTTTTTTTATTATTATTACATTCCTTGTGTGCAAAATCCATTTTGAAAGATTTTTTAAACTATCATATTCCTTGCTTGCAAGTGGTCCTTTCAGAACTACGGGTACATATAAATATTTTCGGTCCCATTTCTTACAGTTCCTTTGAATTTCACTTGAGCTCCCGTAAGCTGAGCTGTTAAATGAAGAAAACGAGCAAATTAGCAATTCTGAAGCTGAATGTTTTGCGAAAGGTTTGGCATGTTTGGAGCTGCAGAAAGACTGTGATACTGGTGAACTAATAATGTTAAAACACTCCGTGATAGAGCTTCAAAGCAAAGGCAATCGAAACTGCAACGAACAAAACATTTTTTCAAACCTTTGTGATATATGCAAAAGGTACTTTCTGGGCAACATATAACAATAATATGTTCCCGCACCATGTTGGTTAAGTCAAAGTACAGTTGCGTAATTTGTTATTTCTGTTTGTACAAATTCTTTTTTATAAAACATAATTATGAGTGTAAAATTATAATAATTATATTTTCGAGTAAAATAGGAGTGGAAGTTCATACAAAAATTATTAAGTTGAATTTAAATATTAAATATATATTTTAAAAAAAATTGTTTTATTGTAAAATGAATGTATAATGTTGAATATAGTTCGGATCTCAGATAACAACAATAGCCAGACGCCATGGTGTCGTTTTATGACAAGCCAGTGGAGGGTGGTGTATAATTAGAAATCGTAAAATAGTAAAAATGTTGGAATGGATTTATGGCCTTAATAAAAGTGTTGGAATGAATTTATGGCTTTAGACCACCCAAACTTTAAGGCATATAATAATATTAAAGTATATGTAAGGGGCTATTGCAGATTGTTAGCTAATAGGTCTATCTAAGGATAATGCAAAATCTTCTCACATCCAATAAGGGAGGACTATACAAATAGTTCCACCCACTTCCAAGAGTTGGTGTGCAAGAAGAAAAATGTTTGAAAAAGAGAGTCTAAAAAAAGATGTCGATGACGCAAGAGTGATCCTGAAAGCCCATGTCATGCATCAATCGAGCCCTAGTAATGCCCAGGCGAGATGGACATATCGGAGAGAGCCTAAGCTAGCATAATTGACCTGATGATGTCTTCCTGATGTCAAAATAAAATGTATTGTCCTACTGCGGTCCGTAGCTATGCATCCCTCCATCCCGATTTCGCCGCTCTGATGAGAAGATGAATCCGGAGGATGTTTGGATATGATCCTTAGCATCGCGACAGCTCTGAATTTGATGAATAAGGGCCACCATCCCGTATATGATTCAAGGTATTACGTTAATCTTTTTCTTTACCACTTTAATTATATGAGAAATTATAAATATCCTTTTATGATATTTTATGGTAGAGAGCAATCTGAGATCCAACAAAACCAATAATTAAATATAATTAAGGCATTTTAAAAATGAAAGAAAATTAATTTTCTTGCAAAAAAAAAAAAAAAAAAAAAAAAAAAGATATAATAATAAGAATAAATGAAAACATTTAAAAAAAAAAAAAAAGATTAAATATACATGTAATAATGAGCAGCAAACAAAAGTGTTGCTTTCTTTTTTTCGAATTAATATAATGTGTATATGTATATAGTTGTATTCGATGTAAATAAAATATTTAATCAGGTATTAAAAAGTTTCTGTAATTATTTAATTGATAAATGTTTAAGGTGTGTCAATTTATTTTTACAGCTTAAATTTAGTTTATTTCATAAGTGGAAGAGTTCGTCTAAATAAATCACAACGCAAACTCTTAATTTTATTCGTAATTAATTAAATTTAATAATTACAGTTTTACGCGGATTATTATTTAATTTTATTAATTATTTCGCGTTGCTCTTCTACTAGAATTACGTAATTACGATCACTTATGTTATTTGAATTTGTTTAAGATATATAAAATTATATACCGGTTTACTATGAGGTTGCTAGGATGATTTGGACAAATTAACAATTTTGGGTGTAAATTAAATAGGAAATAAACAAGTGTAATTATCTGTCCAGCAGTACTTAATTTCAAAATTAAAATTCTGGTAATTTATTCTTGTTTCTATTTTGCTATTGCTTTATTTTTATCAAGCACTTATTTTTATAATAAGAAATATTGCTTATATTTCTCCTTAATCTTAAAATGGAAGCATTCTCGATCATCCGAAAATTTCGATTATCCGAAAGAGGGTCGGTCCCAATTACTTCGGATAATCGAGGTTCTACTGTAGAAGCAAAATATATGTAGGAGTTTTACACCTGGTGTTAAAAACATGGTTGTTATAGATAATTATAATACTTTGCACCAAGTCTGAACTTTCTTCATTTTTTAGATGTTAGTGTTTCGGTTAGTGGAGAAAAATATTATGCTGTAGAGTAGAATACAGTCCATGTATCTGATAATGTTCACAATGATCTTTTGATAATAATTTTTTAACCGATTCAGTTGTAATTTTAAAAACTTAGTAAAATAATTTGCGATAAATTTTAACTTAAAAATAAATAAATACAATTAAAAAAAATACATAAATTATAAAATCAAAATTTTATTCAAAAATTCTAGTACATATTTGTTTAAAATTAAGTGGTATAAATAGTACAAAACCGACTTTCAAAGGGTTAAATCGCCCTTTCGGTTTTACAAATATACCACAATTCCCAGATAATTAGAACATTACAGTTAATCAATTTTTTAAAAGGCTTATTGAGGCTTAATGTCGTTTTCTGACTTATAATTCTTAGATAATTGCTAAGGATGCTTTAGTTGCATGCCTCCGCCACCTGTGAACTAGATTTCAATTATTATTTTGTAATCAAAAGGTTGGTTTAAAAAACGACATTATAAATATTTGCTTCGGGCAAGAGTAGAAAAACTGTTCCACCTGCTTCATTTAGGAAAACACCCTTCAACAACTGCAAGTCTGACGAACAAAGACTGCTTAATAACAAACAACAAAAACTGATGAAATGGCGTATGAGATAGACCACACCGATAGCCACTTATTTCGAGGCTATCTAAAATTGAATTTTTCCACCAGATGTGGCTAACCTAATGAATTCCTTTTGATAAAAGGCGAGAATCGTATTTCTTTTTTAAAAAATTATCTGCCGAAATCTTTCAGAGTTCTGCAAAGAGGCCTTTCAGAAAGTCGTCTGTTATCGCCATTTTGTTTTAGAAAGGAAAGCATTTGTGATAGGGCGGGAATCAAACTTATCATGTGGAATCTTTTTGAGAAGTTGCTGAGTGCAGAATTTTGGAATCTGTAACCGATGAAAAGAAAGTGAAGGAATGAAAATGTATGAAATGAAGTGATTAAAGGGATGCTGTGAAATAAAAGAGAAAAAGAAAATTGAAGAGATTAAAAAAAAAAATGTGTGGAAGGATTCGCTGAAAGCGTTTTTGGCGAGTGATAAGCGTATCTGGTTTCTTGAAGAACAGAAGCAAAGTTAATAAACAATTTCCGAAGACTTTTAATATCCCTATCAGCCAGATAATTATCTTAATTCGAGTTTTGTTGTCTTTAATGCTGCCGCTATAAAACTTCGCTTTATTTCTTTTTTCAAACCTAGCGACCTTTCTAATCAAAGATTTCTTGTTATTGATGCTTGTTTATTTACATGAACGTGTTGAATGCCACGTAAATGAATTTTCTGTCAGAACCGTATGTCCTTAAGCAGTCCATCTGATTAGATTATATCGTTTTACGTGAGCATATGACATTGATAATACAGCGCTATTGATAAGGCCATCTGCATAATGACTGCATTTTTTTTCTAACATAAATAAAGAACAATTATAAAATCATTGATAAATATTAAAAATTTAATATGTACAGTATGCTAATAATCTATTTATTTTGTAAAGCAAAAACATGCCCCTAAGTAACGTTGGTAATGAACTGATTAATAAATATCGCTTTTACTGCATTTTTTTTTTTTTTCTTTTCTTTTCTTTTTTTTTCTTTTTTTTTTTTTTTTTAACATCGCATAATATAATTTTTTACACCGTCAAATAGAAGGAAAAAAGTACTTTCGAAAGCAATATTTTTCAAAATGCTATGTGTTTCAATATGCTATTTTTTATGGATTTTAAAATAATTTTCAAGCAAGAATCTATATATATATATATATATACCGGGTGTCCTAAAAAGGACTGACTGATTTTAAAATTCAATAACTTGCAAGCGGTGACAGATATTTAAAAAATTCTTGCAGGAGCGTTATGCATAAGGTCAAAAGTTTTTTTACAGTGATTTTCGATTTTAGTTCGAATTACAAACAATAGATGGCGCTGTAAGCAATAGGCGCTAAAAACAGGCTCGATTTTTTGGTCATCTCTTCTTCCATGGGGAAAAAGGAGATGGAAATGTATTAAGTGGGTCCCGAAGGACCAAAAATCAAGCCTGAATTTAGCGTCTATTGATCGCAGCGCTATCTATTGTTTGTAATTCGAACTAAAATCGAAAATCACTGTAAAAAAACTTTTGACCTCATGCATAACCCTCCTGCAAGAATTTTTTAAATATCTGTCGCCGTTTGTAAGTTATTGAATTTTAAAATCAGTCAGTCCTTTTTAGGACACCCGGTATATATTACACTATCCTACGTAGCACAGAAATCGCGATTATTTGTTAACTGTTTAATGCTAACGCCCGTATGAAACGCATCTAATTGGTTGTTGAACAGCATTTAATGCATCGCCATACCTATAAGGGGGGGGTGGGGGGGTACCATATTTCTGTCGCCAAATACCGCCAAGTTTGTCACCAACTTGATGATATGTCGCCAAATCTGGCGACCAAATTAATCCCCAAAAGAAACGTTAACTTGGCGATATCTCTAATATTTCGCCAAATTCCCATAGACTTTCATTGTAAACCAATAGGGTTTACTTGCTTGCAGAAAACCAAGAAATTGAGATATTTTAACCCAACACTAATATTAGCTTAAGGGATTATATTATTTATTTAACGGTGTTCTCAAATCGAAAAGAGCAACTTTCTGACATAAGTTTTAATTTATTTTTGTTCGAAAATGTATGAAACTAGCTGGTGTTGTTATTCAGAAACTATGTAATTGAGCTGCTTTTTCCATTTTTTTGCAAACGCAATAGGTCTTTCAGAAAATAATGTCAAAGTGGACGTTTTGAACCGAATTCCCGCGCGAAGGGAGTAAGAGCACTCAAAAGCGGGTAAAAAACGGGTTTGTCACGTGTTCGATTTCGCTTATAACTCAATAGGTAATTGATTGATCAAAAAATGGAAAAAACAGTTCCATTCCAAATCGCTTCCATGGCCAGGCATTCCAATTTTATATCTTTCCGTTAAAAAAAATGAATTTGTAAATATGTCAAAACATTTTTCGCTTGTTGAGCAGAGCAGTTAAAAACAGCCTTAAGGCTGTTCTTAATTGCTCCGCTGAACAAGCGCAAAACGTTTTGACACATTTACAAATTCATTTTTTAACGGAAAGATATAAAATTTGAAAGCCAGGCCATGGAAGCGATTTTGAATGGAATTGTTTTTTCCATTTTTTGATCAATCAATTACCTATTGAGTTATAAGCGATATCGATCACGTGACAAACCCGTTTTTCGCCCCCCTCTTGAGTGTTTTTTCTACTTTCGCGCGGAAATTCGGTTCGAAAGGTCCACTTTGACATTATTTTCTGAAAGATCTATTGCGTTTTCAAAAAAATGGAAAATATAGCTCGATGGCATAGTTTCTGAACAACAACACCAGCTAGTTTCATGCATTTTCGAACAAAAATAAATTAAAACTTATGTCAGGAAGTTGCCCATTTGGATTTGAGAACAGCCTTAAGGGAGTCCAAGTAAATTAAATCATGAATAAAAGTAGCATGATACAATGCTTAGCATGCTTTCCCAAACATAAATTTTAAGGGGGATCAAACTGGTCGCCAAGAGCGACTAGTACTTTTAAATCTACGTTGCAACCCAATTACGATATATTAAGCAGTTTGCGGCTGAAAAATGTAATTAATTTAGCATTTGCTTGTTTCCATGTAATATTACACAACCAAATTGCTAAACGAAATTAAAACTTGACAAATAAATAAATAATCGCGAATTAAAAAAATATATAATAACCGGACTACGGTTTAACTTAACCGTTTATATCCCAAATTATGAATTTGTGAAAATTTCATGTTCTGAAGCATTTTTCGTGAATTTTTGGAACTACATTAGAAGATTTGCATAATCATTTAATACATTTTAGAAGGATTTTGCCAATTAAAATTAATTAATTAAATTAATTTTATAACAAGTTATTTTAATGGTACTTTAAGGTACCGTCGAGATATAAAGGGTTAAATCCTGAAATAAGAATAATCACAAAGGTTGCTGAATAGTGAAATGTTTTGACCGCTAGCATGCGTCTAATACGAAAAATGCTTTTTTGGTGTAGTTGTTGTGCAATGTAAAAAGAAATATACTAAATATTAAACGTCTATTAGAGATTTCAATATGTATTTTTATGTATATATATATATATATATATATATATATATATATATTATGTTCACCGGGTAATATATTGGGCACTTTAACCCAGGTTGGATTGACAGGTAATAATAATAATGAATAATAAATAAATAAAATCTAGACGATGTCTATAACTTTATTTCTAACTAATGAAATGATTTTGTAATCATTTAATGCTTTTAATAATAACTTTGCCTTTTTATAAAAACAGATAACAGACTAAAAAAAAACTAGTTGGATGTGCCAATCCCAAAACTTTCTTCTATATCATACATCTTAATATTTCAAAAAGTAGTTGCAGATGTTAATACTGCAATATTATTAGTTCAATACTATACCAACTTTGATTTCCATCTTAAATTTCTGCTTCAGTCATTTGATTTGAGTAAATACGAGTAAATCTCAATCATGATATTTATTAAAATCAATAGTTTTTCGTTATTCTGTTGCACATCAACTATTTGCGGATAATCGGCTTAGCAGGACGTGAGTTCCCGACGCTGCATAAACGTTGATGGACAACAAAACAACGAAAAACCGAGAATTTTATACAAAACTCGCTATCACAGAGCCCCTTTCCGCCGAGATATTTCCAAATTCAAGGAGGACCTGCTGGCCATAGCCAAAAACATACACAAAAAATTTGGTTCAATTCTATGCCTAACTTCATACACTTGTTGATGGTACAATAATGAAAATGGCACAGACATCGCTATTACAGAGCCCCCTTCAGGCGGAATTTTTCAGATTCAGGGAGTACCTACTGGCCATAGCCAAATACATACACAAAAAGTTTGGTTCAATTCTATGTATAACTTCATAGACTTTTTGATGGTAAAATAATGAAAATGGCACAGACATCGCTATTACAGCTTCCCCTGCCGGCGGAATTTTTTCAAATTTATAAAGGACCTGCTTGCCACAGACAAATACATACACAAAAAATTTGGTTCAATTCTATGCTTAACTTCATACACTTTTCGATGGTACAATGGCGACAGACGGACACACAGACAGACATTTTCTATAAACATGTTTTTTTGGGATCTCTGACCCCTAAAACGTGTAAATCCGTCGAAAACCGGAAGTCGGAAAAAAATTTCGATTGCAATACTTTCTTCTATTGAAGATAGAGTAAAGTAAAAAGATAACAGAGTATCTTGATGTACAAAAAAAGTTACCAAAAAATGAAAATTTGGGTTGGATAAAAAATGATAACGATATCAAAAGTTCGCCCTCGCCCCAGAGATATCTTACGATATCAAGTGCCGGATCTCCCCCTCCACCCTCAAGTGATGACGTTATATACGTAAGTCCCTAGCGCATGTCTCTTTTCCCTAACTTTTTTACTTTCTTCTATCTTCAATAGAAGAAAGTATTGTAATCGAAATTTTTTTCGACTTCCGGTTTTCGACGAATTTACACGTTTTAGATGTCAGAGATCCCAAAAAACATGTTTATAGAAAATGTCTGTCTGTCCGTGTGTCCGTGTGTCTGTATGTCGCCATTTTACCATCAAAAATTGTATGAAGTTATGCATAGAATTGAATCAATTTTTTTTTAAGTTTGTGGCTATGTCAAGCAGGTCCTCCATTAATTTGGAAAAAATCCGACGGTAGGGGGCGCTGTAATAGCGATTTTTGTGCGATTTTTATGGCATTTTGTATCTTGTATCATCGAAAAGTGTATGAAGTTATGCATAGAATTGAACCAAATTTTTTTTGAGTTTGTGGCTATAGCAAGCAGGTCTTCCATTAATTTGGAAAAAATCCGACGGTAGGGGGCGCTGTAATAGCGATTTTTGTGCGATTTTTATGGCATTTTGTATATTGTATCATCGAAAAGTGTATGAAGTTATGCATAGAATTGAACCAATTTTTTTTTTTAGTTTGTGGCTATAGCAAGCAGGTCCTCCATTAATTTGAAAAAATCCCGCCGGTAGGGGGCGCTGTAATAGCGATTTTTTGTGGCATTTTAAATATTATACCCTCGAAAACTGTATGAAGTTATGCATAATTCTAATAATATCCATAATTCTAATAAAAATACTAATAAAAATAATAAAAATGAATTATTGGTATTTGCAACAACAATTTGAAATATTAAGATACATGAGATAGAAGAAAGTTTTAGGATTGACACATCCAACTAGTTTTTTTTTTTTTTTTTTTTTTTTTTTTTTTTTTTTAATTTCCGAAAATTTTTGAATATCTGACGCGTAGTTTATGAAATTCCTGACTCGATTTAAAGTTACTGGTTATTTCTTGCAGCTCGAAATGAATAAAATTATCCCAGAACACCATTTTGTGATTAGCGAGCAAATTATTCATTTAAAGATAGAATTCGAAAAGGTTTTAAACTATAGAGAAACAAGTTTGAAAGTAACTCTTTTAGTTGAAATGGAGATGAAAATTGAATTAGTTCTACTTTAGTACAAAGATGATGTCACACAATACTATTTTATGCATGGCGAGCAAAATGTGTAATTTAAAGATACAATTTACAACGTTTATATCTAAGGAAGGGAAGCCTGAAAGAAGTTCTTTTAATTTAAATTAAGATGGAAATTAAATTAATTTAAATTTATATTGAAAATGATGTCAGAATGCTATTTCATACAATGACGAGCAAATTAATCGCTTGAATGTGGAACTGTTAGAGCTTGAGCTGTTCTACAGATGGAAATTACTAGCTGGCTTGTTCTGAAATTAAGTGGAATTTTCAATTTGATAATAATAATAATAATAATAATAATAAATCAAATTATTGTATTTAAGTTGTATTTCCAACAATTTAAAAAAGTTTTAAAGATAAAAAAATCACGATTCGAGGTCAAGGTTAATTTTTTTTTTTTTTTTTAATTACGCTTTGTTTTTCACGTAAGCATGTGACACTTTATACCGTATATAATTATTAAATGACAAATTACAATTATCAATATAAAATTACATAAAGACATAAGTTCTACAAAAAAGGAGAAAAAAATGAAGCATCCTTAAGTCTGTTCTCAAATCCAAAAAGCCAATTTTATGACATAAGTTTAAATTTATTTCTGGTCGGAAATGCATGAAACTAGCAGGTTTTGTTGTTCAGAAACTATGTAATCGATGTTCCTTCCGGGTTTTTTTTTTCTTTTTTTGCAAATGCAGTAGATCTTTCATAAAAGAGTGTCAAAGTGGACGTTTTGAACCGAAGTTCCCGAAGAAAGCAGAAAAAACAGTCAGCAAAGGGAGAGAAACGTGTTTGTCACGTAATCAAAATCGCGTATAACTCAATAGGTAATTTATTTATCAAAAAATGGAAAACACGGTTCGATTCCAAATCGCTTCCATTGTCATGCCTTCCAATTTCATATCTTTCTGTTAAAAAAATGAATTTGTAAAAGTGTCAAAACGTTTTGCGATTGTTGAACAGAATAGTTGAGAACAGCCTTAAAATATTGTTCGCATTAGTAAATGTCACATCCACCTACTAATGTCACCCTCCATGAAACAAGAATGGCATGGTGGTGACATCGAATGAATTGACAGAACTAATGTTTTCTAAATATTTTGTGACTAACATATTCTGCTTAGATATATAATCAAATGGAGCAATTTAAAGTTACTTATCAATAGAGTTCAGCTATTTTTAAAAATGATATAATTAATGAGGTCATGGAGTTGATATCCTATAAAAGTACACTATTGCAATTAAAAGTTTTAAATTAAAACCTAATGTAATAACAATTTATTATACTTCGGAAATGTTTCATCCAACAAGTAGCTTCCTATATTTAATTGGTTTTCCAAGTTCTAGATTATGCTGCTCTGAGAAAAAAATATGGTTCTGTTCTGGCATCTAGAATCTAAATTATGGCTCTAGAAAAAATAGTTCCATGTCATCCCTATAAATTCTAGTTCCCTTTACTAGAGAGTTCTAGAGTCTCCTACTAGAATTCAAGAGCGTTTTCCTATATTCTCATGGTCAAACATATTTAAAAATCGCTGCAATCAATGCAAACACAAGAAGTTAGTTTTAGTAACTATAATTCTAGTTTATGAAACTATTCCAGAAATCAAGCAATAACTTCTCGCTGCTGAAACGATTCATTATCGATTTGTCACCTAGAAAACAAGAGACTGGAAATTCTAGATCATTTCATCTATTCAACTTAGTTGTTTACCTTATTCGCATAGCTCGGAAATCTATATTTCTAGTTTAGGAATTCAGAAAATGACTATCTATTCATTCTAGATGAAGGCGGTACATTTTTTTCCCCCAAGTGTGCCGTACAGTAGATTTTTATATGACTACTAGCTATTTAACCCGTTCTACGCACGGTAGTTCATGAATTCAATTCTAAAACCAAAATTTAAAATAACTATTCGATTTAGAAAAATATGTTTCTACTACTGTGCATTTTTAAAATGAAATTTAATTTATCATGTTGCTATAGCAGCAGACGATAAAACGATATCTTTGGAATAAGGGAATAAATATAATAAAAAGTTTTGCTGATGTTTGTGATAAAACGTTTTGCTTTATTTTTTAAAAAAGGGTAATAATTAAGTGCAATTAAATAATCTCTAATTATTTGCTGAGGTAAAATAATTATCGTAATACCCTCTACAGCTGCTTAGTATTGCAGCGTGGCGTACGTAGTACGTATATCTCTAATTATTTTCATGCGAGGTAAAAGAATTATCGTAATATCCGCTACAGCTTCTTAGTATTGCAGCTTGGCGAACATAATATTTATATCTCACATTGCAGTAAACATTTAGACTGGTTAGAACCAGAGGTGTAGTCGTAAAAAAAAAAAAAAAAAAAAAAAAAAAAAAAAAAAAAAAAAAAAAACAGAGGGCGTACGTTCTAAGCAGAGGGTATACGACTAAGGCAGAGCGTATGCCCTAGAATGTATATACTATAGCTTTCTTGAAAAACAGAGGATATACGGTGTTCCTGAAAAAAATCCAGAAGGTATACGGCGTATACCTCCGTATACCCTCCACTACATCCCTGGTTAGAACTCGCGCGATTACGGGTTGGGCATAAAAAAGGGCAAAAAATCGTCAAAAACAAAAAATTTTAAAAATCTATTTAAAATTTTCGAATTTTTTGCCCCAATCGTTCATGGGCCCCCTTATCAGCAACCCATATGTGCAAAATTTCGTATCCCTGCGCCCTGTAGTTTTAGAGTTTTTGAGGTTACATAGCTACGCGCACGGATTTTAATAGGGTACATGACTGATATAACATGGAAGTGACTATAATTCTATGGACTGAAGTGTCTTGTGCTGCATTTTTTTTAATATAATTTTTCGAAGTTTTCCTTTAAAAAGTAAAAAAAAGTACATCTATTTTTTAACTTCATCTATTACATGGTTCTTTTCCCTCATCTTATGAGAAAAAGCGGGCAAACTACCTCCCGTACCCATAGGCTTGACTTTTCTGGGAACCCTTCCCTTCCTCCAAAGATATCTATTTCAGTACTTTCTGGCACTAAAACTAGATAGAAATACTTTTAGAGCAGGTAAACAATGCAATTTCATAAAATCTAAAGTTTCATCAGTCGGTAAGTTTTGATCGCAAAAAATGGAATTTTTTATATTTCCATCCTAGACGGAAAGCAATATTTTTCTAAATATAAGTTATTAGGACCCAGGCCATATAAAAAGAATATTCCATATTTTATTATACATATACACCCCCTTATAAAACAAAAACTGTAGTTGATTTGTATGCTTTTTGCAATTGAAAGAATGTATGTATCATCCGCGTTTAACCCTTTATCTACTGAATTATGAATTCATAAAAATTTTATCTTATAAAGCATTTTTTGTGAATTGTTTAAACTAGATTAGAAGATTTACATAATCATTTGATAAAATTTAGAAGGATTTTAGAAGGATTGAAGGATTTAGAAGGATTTTAGAAGGATTGAAGGATTTAGAAAGATGAATTAAATTTGAATTCATAGGGATTTTGTGCTATATTTATAACCCCACTCAAATATTTTATTTTAAATATTTTTCTTAGTATTTTGTAGAATTAGGAAATGTACAAATATAATGTTCTTACAATAGAAATATAGCAATATTTCCGAATTAAAAAAATCCCCCCCCCCCCACACACACACACACATACAGCAAGAAAGCTGAAAAGATGCAAATCATCCTTTTAAAAATATTTTTGTTTTGTGTAACCAATTACCAATAATGCTTTTTGAACAAGATAAAGTAATGTATCTATAACTCCTTCTAAACGGAATTACAACTAATTGATGTATTAAATGAATTTTATAACAAGTTATCTTAATAGTACTTATAAGTACCGTCAGTACATAAAGGGTTAAATGATTAGTTTAGTTTGAATAAAAATTTGTGTTGAAATTCGATGTTTCTGGATCATTGGTTTTACATTATAAAAACTTTTTAGATCAAGACGTATAAATTTAAAAATTTAAAAAAAATAAATCAACAAGAAATTCAAAACAGTTTCCAGAAATTTTATCTTGATTTCGAACACATTTTTACACCACACTTTGACCTTTCTAAAAATATACATTTTTTTTTTCAAAAACTTTTCAAAACTTCTTTTTTTCTTTTAAGATGCTGAATACATTGATTCATCAAAGGTTCATCACATCTCTTTTTTATCTTATTTAGTCAGAACAATCAACTGTTGAGCTCAGCTGAATTTTATTTTTCATCTTCTAATCTTCCGGTTCCGAAATCTTTATTGATTTTCTCATTTTTATGCTGTAGTTTAAAGTTACCTGTTAAAACTGACATTTATTTGCGCTGTTTAAAAATGAAGAATTTAATGTCAGCATGATTTTTTGTGGGTGATGTTGTTAGAAAAAGAAATTCTAATAAAAATTAAATTTAAAAAATCAAAAAACCCGACTGCAGAGAACTAATTAATTATTTTTCATCAATGTGAAACTATTTTTAATATTACTTAACTATTTTTTTTATTTACTTGCACTGATGACTTTTAAGTTATGTTTAATTGTTAGTTCCTATTTATAAACTCTCTTTTGATGAGGCCTATAGATGTCTATGAAGGTTAGAGTTGCAGTAAAGCTAGAGATCCTACCTACACAACTTCCAGGATGTGTAATATTTAAACGGAGCTTCTGACTGTAAAATAGTCAATGAAACATTGTCTTCATTTTGAAAGACCTATCCAATGATATACCACTCAATAGGGTGCGTACATTTTTTTTTGTCTCTACAACCATTTTGTATTTTACGGCCCCCATTTTGAATTTATAAAAACAAAACCTAGCCTATAACAATCGGACAGTTAAGACGAATCGATAGAGACCTCACTCATTAAAATCCATCCAGCCGTTGGGATGTTTCGAGGGTATAAAGAAATCCACATACCCAGATACGCGTGAAACACACAACCCAACTTGGCACTCGGGTAAAAATGGTTTTAATGATTTAATACAGTGAAACATCCATTTAACGAAGTCGCGTCGTTACACCTAAACACTTCGTTATGAAGAAAATTCGTTAAACAGAAATGAACTCAAATTCATGAAATTTGTATAACAAAACACACATGCATAAAATGAAAATATTGGATAAACGCATTTTATTTCTGGCGATATTTTTTTAGGCAAAGTAGACACATGAGAAAAATTTAATTAGAATAATGTCTAAAAATTTACATAATAAAGGGAGGTAAACAAAAACGGAAGTGTAACGTACCTTTTCTCTTTTTTCTCAGTATTCCAAATCCTGAACTTTTTAAAAAGGTTACAATATTTCTTTGTACAGATTTCTTATACAAAATACACTGTTCAGAAAACTTTTCCCACTTTTGTAAGTATCTGAACAATTCATCTGTAACATTCTCGTGAAACTGGAATCCCCGTCTTATTCTATCGAAGACTTTTAAAATTTCTTCTTTTAAATGGAAATGATTAACCCTTTAACGGTCGCATTAAATTACAGTTAAAAAAATTCAAACTGCTTATTGGCACCACTTTTTTGAAAAAGAAATATTCACCTTATTTATTGACAAATAAAATGGTACCATAGTAAAGCCAATTACACTATTTTATAAAACTGGTGGGAATCAAACAATCTGAATAAAAGACACAGCCCGTGAATATCACGGGAGCGAAAATTAACCCTCTAGTACTGTTGCCAATTGGCAACAAATTAAATTTTCCCTACTTATCGTTTATTTACCCTTGCCTCATGATAACTTCATGCTTTACGTATTCATCGTGACCCGATACTTAGGTTTAGTTCATTAAAAATACCATAGGTGATAATAGTTGTTTATCAGTTACAAATAAAAATGAACTTTTGAAGCTTTCCATTTTCCTACCCATAGATGGATTTCTAACACAAATAAAAAATAGTTAGAATGCAAAATTTCATTTGAAAAAAATCTTTTTCAAAAGAATATGTTTTTAAAAGTTATTTTAAATAATTTTCATTAAGGTTTTTTTGCAACAAATATTGTATGCATGCGAATATACGTTTGTTGCCATTTGACAACACCATGAATTGAGTTCCTCTTTTATTTACATTTTTAGTATTGTGTTCAATGAATTTATAATTGTTTCATCTTGCTTTTTGTCTATTTTTTCATCAAAAAATTTGTTCTGATAAAGCCTCATCCTGTTCAACATACATTTTAAAGCAAAGACACTATAAAAAATTATTAACAGAAGAAATATGTTTTGTCAAGTGAAAGTGGCGTTTCTTACAATGACGATCCACCTTTTGGTCTAAACCTTCTGTTCAAAAACGGTTCAGGCACTTATAATGAAACTGATTGCTATTTACAAGCAGATAAATCAACTAACGAAATTGGCTAGAATGTTGATGCAAACGTTGGGATAGTGAATATTCCATCTACATCAAAACAAAAACAATCAGGTAAACGTAAACAGAAAAGGGTGAAAGCTTCAAACTCTTCCGTCAGATACTTCTTGGATAAAGATCATTGGAGATGTTTCTCTGTCTGAAAGTGTTTTATCTTTAAAAACACCATATAAATATTTTTTGTATTTTCCCATCCAGTACTTTTCGAGCATATCTCTGAACAAACAAGCCTATATAGTGTTCTAAAACATATTCAAGAGGAAATTCATTATATGCTCATCAGATATAAAAAAAAAAATATCTAAGAATTTGTATCTTGAGTAGCATGCTAGCATGGCAAACTTTAAAATCATAAGATTGTTTGGTGTACCACCAGGTAGTCGCACTACGATCTTGAATACAATTGAAAGTATACGACAATTTTCCCATCCGAACGATAACACATTGTCTAATGAGGAAGATAAGTTATTCAAGTTGAGGCCAATAGTCGGTACTTTGGATGGAAATTCTTATCCATTTTCATGGAAGAATCTCTCTGTGTTTATGAGCATATAAGTGCGACAAAGGCTCGTCACTATGAAGCAGTATTTCCCCCACCCCCAACCCCCAAAAACTCGCATAAATATGGTTTTAAATTGTTATTTTTCGCAGGAATATCAAGATTTGCGTACAATTTTTATATTTATTGCGAAAAAATAAATAAATAAAAACAACCAGTCTGCCAAGTGGACGTGATTTGGAGGTTAGCATTTGAGTCAATGATAGACTAACTTATCCAATTGTTGAACCTGTAAATCATAAACTGTATTTTGATAACTATTAAATATCAGTGAACCTAATGACACTTTTAAAATCGAAAGTAATTTCGTGCCTTGGAATAATAAGAAGAAACAGAATCTCGTGCTGCAAAATGCCACCCGGTAATTAATAGAAAAAAGCCCAGAGAAGTACCGTAGAATATGCTTAGAATACGCTTAATGCATGGTGTTGCCATTTGGCAACCATTTAAAAAAAATCCAATATACGGAAAAATATAAGAGTGATAATTTTTTCAATATTTTTCCTTTAATGTATGCCCATTAAGGAATCACATATATTTTTAAAAGGAAAAATAAAAAATCATGCACTAGAGGGTTAAGGGGTTAAATAAATAAATGATTTCTTTTTTCATACAATCCGCTGAAATAAATTTATACATATATCGTAACAGTAACCTCTCTGTTTGAATGTTGTACACGCACGAAAATGGAATAAACTTCGTTATATAGAATATATTTTTCGTAATATAGAGATTAATTTACATGTTAATGGTGTTCAAAGTCAAGGATCAGTAGAAAACCTTGTTAAATAGGGTCTTCGTTAAAAGGAAGTTAGATTGTATTTTATACATTTAAGAGCAGTTGGAAGACAAATCGTGAAAAAAGCCATTTTTAGGTACAGTCGTAGAAAAAAAAAAGTAAACACCCCTACTAACTCTTCAACAAATTATCGTAGAAGAAAGTTACTGGTATCGAACGATTGGAAATAAAGTCTACTTTTAAATGATGTATATAAAATTTGCTTAGGGGGTCATTTACATCTTAAAACGAACTCAAACTTCATTTTTTTTCAATGGCAGTACACAATTCTGACAGCATAAATGAACTCTACACCCTTCAATTATCCTAAAAGCGAATTTTTATGCAATTCGTACCATAAGTTTCCGATAAATTAATTATTTTAAAACGAGCATATTTTAAGGGCTGTATAAAAATTGAATTCCCGTTCTCGATTGTTAACCGAGAGATCCCCTTTCTTGATCAAGGCACCTTAAGCGCCACTCAAGGAGTCAATGAAGCCTGTTTAGATTACAGTACAGCAGAATAAATTTCAAAATGTCTACTCACTTCCATCATAGACGGCCCCTTAAACCATCATTTTGCCGTTTTTTAAGGATAATTTGAAAACTACTTGGAAGAAAAATGGGAAATTTTGGTTTTCCATAAAGCAAGACTTAATAAATCTAAATCCATCAAAAAAATTGTAGGTTGCAATTCATAATTTTTTCGAATATTAATTTCATAATTCATATCATAAAATTATAAAAATTCCAAATTCAGCGTATTTATGTTTGGGTATATTAGTATTAATGCTACAAAAAAAACTAGCACATTAGGAGCATAATTTCAGGAGATATAAATAAAAATATGAAAATGTAATTTAACATTAGAAGCACTCAATTTTGAATGTTTATAATTCAAAAACTTATCATTCAAATGGCTTGAAATTTGGTGTCTAGGCATAGTTTGAACCGAAGATTTGAAATATATCGTTAAAATTGGGTATTGCCATTGAAAAAAAAAATGAAGTTTGGATTCGTTTTAATATGTAGATGACCCCCTAAGAAAATTTTATATACATCATTTAAAAGTAGACTTTACATATTTCCAATCGTTCGGTACCAGTAACTTTCGTCTACGATGATTTGTTGAGGAGTTAGTAGGGGGTGTTTACTTTTTTTTTCCACGACTGTGCATTCGTAATTATATAAATACACAGCACCTATAGTCGTCGTCTGGTGTGTTCGTCTGCATGTCTGTCCGTCTGTATTCATATAATAGCGCAAAAAACCCCGAAGGGTTTGAAATTTAATATATACATAATCGTTGCAAAATTTTGTCGAGTCATTTCAAATTTTATGAAAATCGAATCAAAACTTAAAAAGATATTAATAAATGTTCTCTTCATTCTATAAATCCTATCATTACGTCATTAATTCAATGATTCTTATGATAGGTAGTGTATCTAGGTTGCCATGGTAATTACGTCCTATTTAAAATGGAGTCCTATTAATTGCGTAATAGTGAATTTAATATATAAAATCGTAACAAATTTTGTATTCATGCACTTTTGCATAAGAGTGCAACAGCTATTGCACCAAGATCTTAATATTGGTAAAACTAGTTATAGTATGAACGCACCTCATTTGCCACGTTTTGACGTACAATTTCCGACTTGTTTTTATTTTTTTTTAATATTTTGAATCCTTAATTGTTCCCGTTTCGACTGGTATATTACTTTTTTTTTTCTTACGAAAACAAGAAGTTAAAAAGTTTTAAGTAGTTCAGTTTCTTTATACCACATTACATACATAAATTTTAACTCAATTTTCTTAAAATGTTGTCTTTTGAACTTCGATATACCTTTACATAAGGACTACTACATATTTTTACGTTATACTAAATATATAATGGTGACGCAATATGCTTTAACACGTTCACGCCGGCGCGGTGGGTCACACTCGTCTGCCTCAGAGTTGTCAAGTCCCCGGCCTTTTGCACACCACTTTTATTTTAAAGAAATGGTGTTCCTTTAAATCATCCAATTGTTCTAATTAAATAAAACAACATTTTCTGTATTAAAATACTGTTATCCAAAAGGCCGGAGATTTGCCAGCTCTGAGACAGTCGAGTGTGACCCACCGCGCCGGCGTGAACGTGTTAATATTGTTTAGATATGGGATATTTACTTTGAAATTCCCTTAACCGATTATTCGAACATTTACATCGATTTCAAATATAATTTTATGTCACATTTTCCCTTGATCCATAAATATCTTATTCCCTTTAAACAGTTTATTTGTTTATTCAATAGTTTATTTACATATTGTCGTATTAAAAGTAATAATACTGAGACAATATTGTTTCAATAGTATTTGTTATATTATATATATATATATATATATATAATATAACATATATGCAATGCTTCAGCATCTATGGAGCTTCCTAAAATTTGGAAAGAGGTGCTCTACAGAATAATTAACAAATAATATTATGTAATTCACTTTCACAAATATCAATTTTATTACTGCAGTTAATTTCATTATGCTTGAGTTCGCATGAATTGCTATTTACCAGTTTTCAATTATTTTTGTGAAAATTTTTGTATCATATTAATCCTTGAGAATGTTGCCGTCAGAGCAATGAAGCATGTCGAATATGAATAAGTAAAGGTATTTCTTGCCTTTTTAAAAGTATTTTTATCACTTTAAGCAAATTTTAAATTAGTTTGAAGCAGGTTATTTGTTTGAAATTCAGAACAGTTTTTTTTAATTATTATTATCTTAATTTCAAATAGATTTTTACATCATATTATATTCACCTATCTAAAAAATCATGGCTGCCAACTTCCACGGTTTTTGGTTACTAGTAATTACGAAGATCTTCGCCTTATTTAATCGTATTTCTGATTTTCAGTAAGGCGAAGATAGTGGTCACAAAATCGTAGCAAGTTGGCAGTTATGAAAAATACAGTAGGCACCCTCAAACCCGCACAGCTTGGAACCAGAGGTTGTGTGGATTTTAGAATTTTGCGGATTTCAGGTCATTGCTTTGTTTACATTTTTACCCGACTAAAAAGAAGGGTTATGTGTTTCACACATATCTGTGTATGTGGATTTCTTTATACCCCCGAAACATCCCAAAGGCTGGATGGATTTTAATGAATGAGGTCTCTATCGATTCGTCTCAACGGTCCGATGGTTATAGGCTAGGTTTTGTTTTTATAAATTCAAAATGGCGGCCGTAAAATACAAAATGGTGGTAGAGACGAAAAAAAATTTACGCACCCTATTGAGTGGCATATCATTGGATAGGTCTTTCAAAATGAAGACGATGTTTCATTGACTATTTTACAGTCAGAAGTTCCGTTAAAATATTATACAACCTGGAAGTTGTGTAGGTAGGATCTCTAGCTTTACTGCAACTCTAACCGTCATAGACATTTATAGACCTCATCAAAACAGTGTTTATAGATAGGAACTAACAATTAAATACAACTTAAAAGTCATCAATACAAGTACATAAAAAAAATAGGTAAGTAATATAAACAAGTAATAAAAAAACAAATATTTTAAGTCAATTCCTACTTAGGTCAATAAGAGATTTTATTTCTCCCATTCTTCTTTCCTCCTGAGTGGCGCTTAAAATGCCTTGATCGAGAAGATGGCTCTCTCGGTCTTAAAATACCTTGATCAAGAAGAGGGCTCTCTCGATTATTGAAAATTAATTAATTTAATTTAATTAATGAATTAATATTTGAAAAATATGGATTAACATCAAGTGTCACTCACTACAAGTTAAAAAAATTTATTTGAGCTTGATTGGATGAATAATAAGAATTTTATTAACGATTGAAAATTTGAACAAGATATATATAGCGAGAGTGTAAGCTACTAGTAGGAATTGAAAAAAAAAATAGTTTCACATTGATGAGAAATAATTAATTAGTTCGCTTTTTACGCAGTCGGTTTTTTTGATTTTTAAAATTTAATTGTTTTTTAAATAGTAATTTGAATGTAATAATGCAATCAAAATTATGATGAATGCTTGCAATATAGTAAAATATCAAAATAATTAAGTAAAGTAATAAACTAAAATAATAAAAAGTAAGATAATTTTAAAAATTATTAAATTATTAAAAGTTAAGGCCAAGTAAATAATTAATAATGTATAATTAAATAATGCATAATAAAGATGAGATACATTTTTCTTGAATTATTCAATGAAACTTGACTCTTAAAATATACCATATTAATTCACATCACAATCATAAAGTAAGGAAGTTTTATTTCAGGTTTAGCCAGTATTTATATCCAAAAAAAGCTTAATACATTTGACAAAAAGACTGTGATTACCAATGAAATCAGCAATATCTTGATCTTTTTCAGAAATAAATTTATATTTCCGTTATGAAAAACCATGAATTCAGTCATATTATGGAGAATTACATATTAAAATGCATACAGAATGATATAAAACTAAATACTGTTATTTTGTCCTTATATCTGAACTGAAAGTTTCATTATTTACATCTGTGATGATGTGCGAATTTTAGGCGTTTGTGGATTTTAGGAAGGCGGATTTGAGGGGGTTTACTGTATCCTTTTTTTAACCATTTACTTCTTTCAAAACTGAATGACATAATAAGCCTCATCATCACATATCTTTTCATGAATTTATTCAATCTGAACAATCAATTGCCGTGCTCAGCTAAATTTTATTTTTCATCTTCTAATCTCCTAGTTTTGAAATCGTTATTGATTTTCTCATTTTTTGCGGTAGTTTAAAATGACATTTATGCTGTTTAAAAATGAAGAAATTCATGTTTTTCGTGAGAGGTGTAGATATTATTGAAGGAAAAAAAAAAGTGGTTTGAAAGATGATTCATATTTAACGAGCGACGAAGTTTGAAATCTATCTCCACTTTAAAGCAGAAAATTCAAAGAGCTTTGGAATTATTTCCGAATTAAAGATGTGAAATTGAAAAGACTTTTGTATCTAACTTTCGACATAGTTTTTTATGTTCTCTCTCTAGCTATGACATTATATTAATTTAAAGCAGAAAATTACAAAACATCATACCTTAAAGCAGAACATTTAAAAGTTTTTGTTTATTTTGCACGATGACGAAGTGAAATTAAAAGGTATCTAACTTTCGAGAAAGTATTTTATGCTCTAACCCTATCTATGACATTATATTACTTTAAATCAGAAAATTACAAAACATCCCATCTTAAAGCAGAAAATTTAACAGTGTTTGACAATTTCTCATGATGACAACGTGAAATTAAAAAGTCGTTTGTATCTAACGTTTGACATAGTCTTTTATGCTCTCACTCTATCTATGGCATTATATTACTTTAAAGCAGAAAATTACAAAACATCGCACCTTCAAGCAGAAAATTTAAAAGTTTTTGATTATTTTTCAAGATGAAGGCGTGAAATTAAAAAGTCATTTGTAACACCCGTCACACTAAAATTCCCCACAAAATAAAAAATTTAATGAATTTTTAATATTTCATATTTATTCAGACTTGCAATAATTAGACTTTCAGAAAGTTTCATGTATTTTTGAGAAAAAATGAATTTGGTATAATAACTTGAGCATCTTTTTTGTGACGGGTGTGACAGAGAGATAATATAAATATATTTGTATTAAAAATCGGGTCTTTTAAATAATTTTGAAAAATTAAGTGTTTCAAAAGGTAAACAAAGGTCACAAATAGTAGTGTATGTAATGGCGTGAAATTAAAAAGTAATTTGTACCAAACTTTTGGAGTCTTTTATGCTCTCACTCTAGCTATGGCGTTATATTAATTTAAAGCAGAAAATTACAACAATACTCCCCTCCACCCCCACCACCAGTTTAAAGAAGAAAATTTAAAAGTTTTTTACATATTTTTCAAGATAAATACGTGAAATTGGAAAGATATTTATATTTAATTTTATACATGGTCTTTTACATTCGCACTCCACATCTGACATTATATTAATTTGAAACAGAAAATTACAAAAAATCCCATTTTAAAAGTAGAAATTCAGAAGGTTTTTATTCTTTTTCAAGGTAAAGACGTAACATTTAAAAGATGTTTGTATCGACTTTTAGACATAGTCCTTCGTTTTTACCCTAGGTATGACATTAGAATTAATGAATAGCGAGTGTTATTGAGATTCAGCTAAATATGGCAATGATAAATAGGTGACTTATCTTTTCAAACTCTCTTTTATTTTAAACCTGATAAGAAATAAAGAGGGTGTTTCAAAAAAAGAGAAAGAGGGAGAAATAACCATTACGAAGTGGTTAGGCAGATCCCTCACTAAGAGGGGGGGGGGGGGGAAGCAAGAACCCGCTCCTTTAAACTCAAATTTGATAAATTTGATTAAATTTAAAAAAACGTAAGTTCAGTTTTAAAATGTGTTAAACGTCATCTTTTTTCCCTCAAATCCAAAGACAACTTTATGAAAGAAGTTTTAATCCATTTTTGTTCGGAAGCGCATGAAATTGGCAGGTGTTGTTATTCAGAAGCTATGTAATCAAAAGACGTTTCCCATTTTTTTTTTTTTTTTTTTTTTTTTTTTTGGTAAACGTAAAAGATCTTTCAGAAGATACCG
Organism: Maratus speciosus; assembly: GCA_963932465.1. Lineage (NCBI taxonomy): Eukaryota > Metazoa > Arthropoda > Arachnida > Araneae > Salticidae > Maratus > Maratus speciosus. The sequence continues at coordinate 233,076,867 of OZ010798.1, read as the reverse complement.
CCAAAGTTGGCGTTTTGAACCGAATTCCCGGACGAAAAGGAGAAAAACTAGCCAGAGAGAGGAGGAAAACTGTTTGTCATACGTGATTTAAAATTGCTTTTAAGTAATTTATTTATCAAAAAACGGAAAATTCCTTTCCATTCCAAATCGCTTCAGTAGTCAACATTGCCAATTTTGTGCCTTTAAGGCTGTTCTCAAATCCAAAAGGGCAACTTTCTGACATAAGTTTTAATTTATTTTTGTTCGGAAATGCATTAATCTAGCAGGTGGTGTTGTTCAGAAACTATGTAATCGAGCTATTTTTCCGTTTTTTTGCAAACGCAATAGATCTTTCAGAAAATAGTGTCAAAGTCGGCGTTTTGAACCAAATTTCCTCGCGAAAGGAGAAAAGCCACTCATGAAAAAATGAAAAACTTGTTTGTCACGTGATCAAAATCGCTTATAACTCAATAGGTAATTCATCGATCAAAAAATGGAAAACACAGTTCAATTCCAAATCGCTTCCATGGTCAGGCTTTCCAATTTTATATCTTTCAGTTAAAAAATGAATTTGTAAATGTGTCAAAACTTTTTGCGCTTGTTGAGCGGAGCAGTTGAGAACACCCTTAAGTTACTTGTTTTACTTTTAATTCACATGCTGATGTTATTAAATAAATCCGACATAAATTAGTTGAAATTTAAAATTTCCATACACAATAAGATGAAACTATTTTTGTTTTTAAATTTTTGAACAAATATTGAAATTCCATTTTTATATACAGTCAACTCTGAAATCCGCACACTTAGGGACCGAGGGTTTTGTGGATTATACATTTTAGCGGATTATAGATCATCCCTTTGTTTACATTTTATTTTTTAAAGTCTGACTATAAATTAGGAACAACTATACAAGAATTACAATTACAATGGACAAGAAAAACATAATGCAACATTGGTTTAACATATTTAATAATTAAGATTAAAGAAAAGTTAAATTATATAGAATTTTTACTGGTTATTCATGTTTTGGTTTGTTGTTAATAATTTTTTTCTGTAGTCTATGAACACTTATTACTTCTCGATCCAAGATAACATTTTGTAACTAAAAGAAATTTAAATATTTATATCCAATTTATATTTAAATATTTATTCAGTGGAAAATTGATAACTGAAAAAAATATGTACCAAATTTAGCTTTTGAGTTAAAATTTTACAAACAATTTTAATTGCTTACATTCCAACAAGTAGTGCGGATAACAGATATTTGCGGATTATAGATTGGCAGATTTCACAGAGTTGACTGTATAAATAGACAAAATTGTGATTTAAACCCGGAATAAATATTTTGAACCTTATATTTCTAAGTATAAATATAAGTATAAATTCTAAGTACGAAGAGTTTTTTATGGAGCCGTATCACTCAAGTATATTATATTTAGTTATATTAGTTTTAAGTGGTATATATTACACCGGCTGATCCCGCGCAGATCAACTACTATATTTTTTTTATTAGTATTAAGTTCGATTTTTCAGTTAAGTGCATTGCAAAAATCGCTCACTTTATAGTCACCTTTCCACAGCTTATTCTCCGGGATATGTACTCAAATTGTGAATTCATACAGTTTCGCCGTCGCTGGATTCTTTTAATAACGTCATAAATATTCGCATGCTTTCTGAACTTAGTCGTTTCATGCTCCTTGTATTATTGAGAAATGTTTGATAGTTCAAATATGACGTCATAATCATTGTATTTTGATTTCTTGAAAATTTAGATTTCAGTTAATTTTTCACTTGTAATTCTTTAAATTGAAAATTAATTACTGTGTGAAAAATTTTATTGTACGTTTTGAACTTCTGGCAGCAAGAAATAAGAAATGAAATATTATAGGAAATGGCTGTTATCTTGTTGGTTTTTTATTAATTAAAAATGAACTATAATTTATTTAGAATCTCGATTGCCTTATTTGCCTCTGCAATATTCTAATACGTCTGTATGTAAAATTTCATGATTCTAGCTTCTAAATTGTGTGTATTTTTAGGCAGAGTTACAAAATTTAATTTTTATATGTATTAGATAAACAAACCACTGCTTGCCATCGCCAAAATAAAAAATAACCGGGTTTTTTTTTTGCCGCTACATACTATACATTATTATACATACATTAGTGTTATATACAGTCGAACCTCGTTATCCCGACACTCTAATGACCAGAAAAAAGTGTCGTCATAAGCGGGGTGTCGCGGTAACCGGAGTTGGAGAATAATACGTTTATTAAGAGCTGTATTTTTAAGTAACTTAAAACAATTTTAAATTAATAACTGTTCTTGCAGTTTTAAGCAAAATAAACACAAAAACAAAATTGAAAATAACAAAAATCAGATTTATGATGACTTGTTTTTTATTGTTACATGAAATATTGATGAATTAAAGTTTGCTTATCACTAGATGTGCTTCCTACAATTCTTTTTTCAATATTATACATTGAATTGTAATTGATATTCGTAGTTTCAGAAATGGATGTTAAATAATTTCTGATCATTTCAATTCAATGCAAATGCTTCGGTTTTAGTCGGATGAAAAACGCCGTGTAACCACAAGAAAGCGCGGCCTGACCACAACAAAAAGACTGAGAGTAAGACTGATACGTCTATCTGGAGCTTAAGTGGGTCATTCATAGTATGCGGTTTTATTTATTAAGATAAAGGATTGAAGTAAAATTTCTCATTTATCTCAATGGGTATTTTAGACATTTTGCGAAAAGTTTGGCTAAGACATTTCTTACCGCTTAATTTCCGCGCTTATAATATGGGTTATGAAAAATGGACAATTTTCCTAAACCGTTGGGATATCCGGAGTTGAAAATTACACAACGACGAAAAATCCGGAGTTTATTTACATTAAAATCATATACAGAAAATAAAAACTGTCGTGATAAGCGGAGTGACGTGAAAACCGGGTGTCGGGATAACAAGGTCCGACTGTATATATAAATTGTAGACAAAATAAAGAAGTAAAATAGTTTTTTTTTTAATTATTATTGTGTAAAATTGAATAAATGGGAGAAAAATAAAATTATAGGAAAAAATTGGATATATATAGAGAAAGTTATATATAAATAAATAAAGAAATTGTTTTACATCATACCACATGTAAAAACATAATTATTTTCATAAAATAGAATGTTTTTGAAATGTAGTAAAATCCTTCATATTTCATCATAATCGCACATGGTAGCATATATGATAACATACAGAAATCCTTTAACAAAATCTTTTTTTTTTCTTCACATTTTTACTTCATATGACCCACAAAGAATAAATAAGACAAATAAATAACTTTTTCCATAGCAATTTCTTGTAGTGGGAAGTGTAGAGGGCAAATAAATATATAGTAAAACTTACGAAAACAAAATCAATAGCGAAAAAGTATTAATTTTGTGAGAGGTTTCCGTCTTAGAAGGTTTGTTATTCCTTCCGTCAGGACCGTAAAACTGTTACATTAAGGGTGTATTCGAAAAAATATTTTTCCACCCTCAACAGCTCGACATTTTCTGAGACATTTTCAGACTCATTTTTAAAAGTAAAAACACGAAACTTGCGTGGGTGATTTCTGAAGACATGTTTAACCTGCCGTGTGATTTCATTTTCAGCTCAATTAATTAGAATTTGATTTTTATACAATTATTTTCTCAGTATGACCATTTTTTTCATTCCCAGATCGCCCGCTTCGGAAAATTCGGTTCAAAACGCCAACTTTAACAGCGTTTTTTACAGTATTTTCTGCATTTATCAAAAAATTAAGAAGCACAGCACATTATGTAGTTTCTAAATAAGAGATATTCCCAGTTTGATGCGTTTGAGAGCAAAAATGAATTTTAAAATGAATCAGAAAATAAGCAGTTTGGATCGGAATACACCCTTAAGACAACTTTCCGTTATAGACAGGTTTAATTTTCACATTTTTTACCGTAATACACTTTCTGGTTAAACACAGCTAGAAAACGCTAGTAATTGGCGATTTTACGGGCTCTATCGTTGCCACCGAAACACTCAAGGCCTGAGGGCACGAGTTGTGACGTCATCACTAATCGACCGACTTCTCACTAGTGTTGGAATTCACACCGGAAAATCTTTAACAGAATTTTACTTTATTTTATTTGTGGAATTGCTATCATCTTATAAAACATTAATAACTATTTAAACTTACTGGTGAGAATTCGGAATCCTAAAACACAAATTCAGCCAGATGCGGAATGCCTCAGTGTTGCCGCATCTGGTTGATTTTTTATTGGGGTACTCCAAATTCTCACCAGTAAGTTTAAATAGTTATTATTGTTTTATCAGATGATAGTTATTCCACAAATAAAATAAAAGAGAATTGCTATTCAAAAATTTCCGGTGTGAATTGTAACACTAGTGAGAAGTCGGTCGATTAGTGATGACGTCACAACTCGTGCCCTCAGGCCTTGAGTGTTTTGGTGGCAACGGCTCTATCCGATTCCCTCAATTATACAGGGTTAACTTAAGTGATTAAAAAAGAAAGTTTATTTACAACTATACGACGTGCGAAGACGAGTGATACATGAAAAGATACATACTGTTTGTTTTCGGACAGCAAAACCCTTCGCGTTATTGCGCATGCGTCAGGCCTGCTTTGATTTTATCAAAATAGGGTTGAGCGGAGTTTGTTTGGTTGCATTTTTTAAGAATTCGCTTTTGAGGAAATAATATCGATTTATGTAAAAACGTTTTTGGAGTTAATATTTATAAACAACGAAAACGCTTAAAAAATTTTAAAAGTTATACAACATTTTTGCTTTTCGCGAAACAAAATTAATTTTTATTTTTAAAATTGATCGTTTCTTTTAAAACAGGAAGCAATTTATTCAAATAGACGGGATTGTTTTTTCCTTGACATAAAAATCGTGTATAGTCTATCTAATAATGCTGCAATCGAATTTATCGATTCCTGTTCTTTCAAAGACACTCTTTTTAACTCTTTTTTTTTTTTTTAGGTGAACAAAAATCAGGATTACGCTCATCTCCTGCTTCTCGGCGAGTCTTTTTATTAGTACTACTAGAAACCCCGGCAATTTGACTGGCTCGTTTTATAGAATGAGCTGTCGGAACAATTAATTCTCCTTTTTCTGCTTCTTGATCACAAAACTTAATGACATTATATATAATTTTCTTACTACAACTCCTGAAACATTTATTTCTACTCAAACTAGACATTTGAACACTAAATATAGAAATTTTAATTTGAATTAAAACGAGATATTAATAGAATTTTAAATTTTGATCGGAGGTAAAAAATAACAAAGAAATAAGCACCAATCTTAGTAACAACGCAGACGGGAACGCCGAATTCGGAAAATGCCCATCTCAGCGTAACACCCCTTTGGATAGTAGAATCGTCCCAGAGTGCTAGGCGCGGCTTTCGAAAATGAACAGTACACTCACTAAGTTTATAGTACATACTAAAAATGTTCACATCCTGACGGTAATCCAGTTCCGTTCATACGTTCAGTACCATGTTTCTTCACAACAGCAGTGATGCGTTCCTGCACGCGAGTCACGATATGCGCTTTTAAACTTGGTAAGTGTATATATCTTGTCAAGTATCACCCATCTTTGTAGGTCGTATATCTCTCAATATACAATGTTTTAAAACCCGATGAATCATTTAGGATAACCCTCTATTTATCATAGCAATTGCTCTTTTGGTAAGACATACTATACAATAAACAGATTTTGTCGAGGAAACCATCGTCGTAAATTAGTCGCAATCCATTTATTTACTTGGAAATAGAGGTTATCTCACTTCAAACGGATCCTGGATTTTTACTGATATTTTTTAACAATAACGAGGATACACTGACCTCCAAAAGTTAAGGCTGTTCTCAAATCCAAAAGGGAAACTTTATGACATAAGTTTAAATTTATTCTTGTACGGAAGTACATGAAACTAGCAGGTGTTGTTGTTCAGAAACTGTGCAATCGATCTGTTTTTTCCGTTTTTTCGCAAACGCAATAGATCTTTCAGAAAGTAGTATCAAAATTGACATTTTGAACCGAAGTTCCTGAAGAAAGCAGAAAAACCAGTCAGCGAAGGGCAAAAAACGTCTTTGTCATGTGATCAAATTCGCTTATAACTGAAAAGGTAATTTATTTATCAAAAAATAAAAAACACAGTTCGATTCCAAATCACTTTCATATAGTCAAGCCTTCCAATTTTATATCTTTCTTTCCGCTAAAAAATGAATTTGTATAAATGTGTCAAAACGTTTTGTGCTTGTTGAGCAGTGCAGTTGAGAACAGCTTTAAGGATGTACTCAAATCCAAACTGCTTAGTTTCTTATTCATTTTTAAATTCATTTTTGTTCTGAAAAATATCAAATTGGTAGATTCTCTTATTCAAGGACTGTATAATGTGCCGTGCTTGTCGATTTTTTTGAAAAAGGCAGGATATATCGCAAAAACGGCTGTAAAAGTTGGCATTTTGAACTGAATTTCCCGAAGCGAGAGAGCTGGGAACGAAAATAATGGCCATACTGAGAAAATAATTGTTTATAAATCAAGCTCTAATTAATTGAGCGAAAAAATAAAACACACGCCCGCTTATACATCTCTTCAAAAACCCCGTCAGCAAGTTTCACATTTTTACTTTTAAAAATTACTCTGAAAATGTGTCAGAAAATTTTGAGCTGTTGAGGGTGGAAAAATATTTTTTTGAGTACGCCTTTAAGGCTGTTCTTAACTGCTCTGCTCAACAAGCGCAAAACGTTTTCACATATTTACAAATTCATTTTTTAACGGAAAGATATAAAATTTGAAAGCTTGACCGTGGAAGCGATTTGGAATTGAACTGTTTTTTTCCATTTTTTGATCAATTAATTACCTATTGAGTTATAAGCGAATTCGATCACGTGACAAACGCGTTTTTCGCCCGCTCTTGAGTGGGTATTCGCCCTTCGCGCGGAAAGTCGGTTCAAAACGCCTATTTTTACTCTATTTTCTGTAAGATCTATTGCGTTTGCAAAAAAAAATGGAAAAAACAGCTCAATTACATAGTTTCTGAACAACAACGTCAGCTAGTTTCATGCATTTTCGAACAAAAATAAATTAAAACTTATGTCAGAAAGTTGCCCTTTTGGATTTGAGAACACCCTTAAGGAACAGGGACTGGATGCTTTGGATTGCACACGGTTTGTCGAATGCCAACCAAAATTATTGGTGAATTGTTCTTGAACTTCTGGGATGTAAAGAACATGTTTTATTTCATATTTCTCGGTGAAGATTTAGTCGGGAGCACAATTAGGGGGTAATAATAAATTTAATACTAAAATAATATTTGCGATCACCTATGTAACAGAAAATGCTGAAAATGGTTTATCACTGTGTTAAATGAATATTTGGGTCCTGTTCAAAGTTTGTGCGCATTTGTGTAAGCATAGCACAAATATTCGTGAAAATGTTATTGTGACTGTGAAAAATTCAAAAGGTTTTTTTTTTTTTTTTTTTTTTTTTTTTTTTTTTTTTTTTTTTATAGCATAAGGTTAGAGAATTGCTCTTTTGTTTCAAGAACATTCCACCAGATGGCAGCATCACACAATCCTCTTTGTTGTTTGACCGGCACAGAGACTCAGAACTGTGAGTGTTCCTCACTGGCTCATAGCAGAAAGCAGCATAATGCTGCTGGCTTAAAAATCCACTGATATTCCAAAGGAATAATATTAATAGTACATTAAAAACTGCAACAAACTATAGTTCAATACATAGTTCATAGTATTTCTTTATATTTGTCTTTGTAAATAGTCCCAAGAATATACATCTGTTTTTATATTGTGAAGTGTTACAAGTATTGTGTGCAGCATCAGTGTATTTTTTCTTCAAATAAATGTTTTTGTTCATCCTAAGAAGAATATATTTCTACTGAATAATACATCAAAACAGAAAAATAAAACTTTTAATCTTTTTATTATTTACTATTGAGGAATTTCTTATTCATGCCTTCACAATGAATAACATTCCAACACATACTGAGTTTTCAACCAAATTTAATACAACTTTCCGAAAACATGACAAAAAAAGTAGCAACAGTATACTGCAAATAAAACATGAACATATTCAATAGTTGATGAGATATGGGCATTTGCATGAAATAATTTTTAACTGCGCATCAGGCCCGTAGCCAGGTGGGGGCCAGGTCGGGCAAAGCCCGACCTGGAAAATGTTTTGCCCGACCTAGCGCATTCCGATAAAAACATTAAATTTCCAGTTTTCCCCCACTTCTTGTCCAACCTAGAATGAAGCTCGACATTCTAATCATTTTTTACTCAGTATTTCCCTTTAAAAAAATAATGTAATACAACAAATTTTCATTTTTCCATGCCAGACCTTGCCCTCTACCCCTAAATTTCCTTTCTAGACTGGAAACAAAAATAGCAAAATTTCATCTATAAAGCTTTTTTTCTCTCCCTCTTTAACAGACCTGTTGAAAATTCCTTTATTGTGCGTGCCTCGCTTTTTCGCTTTGTAGAAATTATCCCATACCGCTTCAACAACAAATCGGGTTTACCTTAAATCACTAAAAGCTTGCTTTCTTTATACAATTGTCACCATATGTAATTTATCGTTAGGAGGCTGGCTTGAAATCAAAGGCTTCTGAAACTATTCGTGAAGCAGCCCACAATACTGTTTCCTTAACATTAATTTGCTGTACATGACAGTTAAATGCTTCTTTTGTGGAAACTTAGTCCGATTACAACAAACTCCAAAGGACACTCTCCCCACCCCCATGTGAAAATACAAAATAGATAATGGAAGGTCTGCCCCTTCATCTCTTCGACTGTCTCCCATTCCACTGAAATTTTTTTTAAAAAATGTCGCTTCTAAAATAAACCAATCATTATTTCAAATTTAAAAAATACAATATGTCAGGTTACTTACGATTTTACAAATCCAAATTTGTTACTTACTGACACATTCATAAAACCATTTTTACTCTTAAATTAAAAAATGTTACAGATGTTTTTATTAGGAAACGAAGAAACTGAATGCATTGTTTAATGAAACTGTTCTGCACTTTTTCTTAAAAGCAAATCAGTTTCCAAAGTGTTCGTCAAAGTTGCCAATATAAGCCAATTTTTGCAAGGCGACAGCCTGATAGAGACCATCATAAGACAGAAATCAATTACAACTCAAAGTGTAATGCATTTATTGAAAAGTGAAAAACGGTATTCAATTCCAATTCCTAATTAAAAGAAATACATTTTATTTACGTTATGCCCAGGGCCGTAGGAAGGTCTTTTGAGGCCACTCACAAACTTTTTTTTTTCAGGTCCCCCCCCCCCCCCCCTCTTAAGATTTAGGAGAAATATCTATATTTAATTTTGCTATCCGAGTTCTATTTTATAACACCACCAGCGGAGCTTCACTAGTTGATTTTTTCAAAACGAAACTCAAATTAAACGAATTTAAAGTTGGGTTGAAGTGTATTCGGCGATGTGCGTACACCCATTGGGGCTATGCCGGCTCAGATCTCGAATCAAACAAACCTTGAATTATTGTAAATTTTTATTTCGACCCGGATTAAATTAAAATTTTCAACATTTGGTCATGGTGTTACAGGAATAGATTTGATATTCTTACAGCATGAATTTAATCAAAGCACTAGCAAAATTTAACTGAGAATTCCCCCATTTAGAAAAAGAATGTAAAAAAGTCACCGCAAAATGCGAAAGGATGCCAAAAATTGATTAAGATATTTTGAAGTTCATAGCGAGCAAAATTTACCATATTGTGCTAAAAGATTGAAACTGGATTTTTTATTTACGAATGTTAAAAAAAATACCAGAAACACAGCTAAAAATTCTCGAAAAATTCAAAAATAGCAGAGAACAAAATTTGGCAAAAAAAAAAGTTTCAAACTGAATTCCCTTTGCAAATGAACCGCCACAAAAAACCCCTAAATATTGCACATAAATAAAAAAATATGGAAGTCTTTTCGTATTCTCTGGTTTTTTTTTTTTTTTTTTTTTTTTTTTTTTTTTCAGTTTGACAATGCCATCCGCATGACCCAGACAGAGCTTTTTAAGCAGAAAATACTCACTTATAATAACTTTTTTTCTGCTTTGAACGGTGCCTTTTATTAAAAAAATATATATATTTAAAGATTTACTAATTCCAAAAAAATTACCTTTGGGATGTCGTTTTCATATTTTTCAGTTTTCTCCAATTTAAAATTGTCAGCCAAGTGTTCCGGATAGAAATTGAAAAAGAAAGGCTTCGGATAGACAGTACCTTTCTGTGAGCAACGAAGATGGGTTTCTTACTAGATAATAATAATAAAAACATGCAGAGTCTCTCTGTCCATTTTTTTTCTTTTTCTTTTTACGTCTGACCAGATGTTTTTCTGTTCACGACAAGATTTGACAGGAAGGATACCTGTATGAATTACACATACCCACATCGAAATAGGTTTTTTTTTTAATTAAATTTTTTAATTTAATGTTTTATGCTATTTTTAGTGTTTTTTCAAGTTTTGTGCTTTTTCCCCCCACATTCATAAAAGGAATCCATTTTCAATCTATCTTTCCATTTTAGCCGAATATAGTAAAGTAGTCTTCTGCAATTTTTGAATATTTCACGAAATCTTTTATGTAATTTTTAACTTTCTTTCGCGTTCCGACCTTTTTTTTTTTTTTTTACATTAGTAAAAGGTGTCAGGTTTCGATCTTTTAGCCACAAGTACAAAATTTTTTACTCTGCAATTTTTGAATTTTTTGCAGATTTTTTATGCGATTTTAAACGCTTTTCCTATTTTTAAGCTCCTGTGATTAGAAGAGATTTTCTCATATTTGAAGAAATTTTCCTCTTTTGAAAATTTCTAGAAATTTTTATCTTTGATTCGCGACTTTTTCGTGTTATGAAGGAAAAAATATTAACACGTAAGTTCAGTTTCTAATTATGAAAAGTACAATGCAGCACAGTTGACGGAACACTATTGAGATTTGATTTGATGAAACTGCATCTTTATATTGAAGGATGTTGGGTAATTTTTACGTTAGATTGGTGACTTTCTATATTTTTGCGAAAAATGGGCAAATCAAAGCATTTTTTTGTGTGTGCATGTGTGTGTTTGAACGGAAAAAAACCTCCAGTCCACTGATTTATTTATTTATTTAATTTATTTTTTTGAGAATGTAAAAGGAATCCGGTTATCCCAATATAGTAAATTTTGCCCTGTGCGGCATTTTATTCGCTTTCCGTGGTGTTTTTTTTTTGTGTGTGTGTGTATGTGTACATTCCTAAAAGGAATCAAGTTTAAGTCCTTTAGTTCAATATAGAAAGTTTATCGTTTGAAATTTCTGATATTTTTTATAAACCTTTTATGTGATTTTTAGAGTATTTTTTTTAAATTCCACATTCAATCTTTTGGCTCAATATAGTCAAATTTTGCTCTCTGCGATTTTTGAATTTTTGTCCAATTTTTTATGCGATTTATACCCCTTTTTTCGCGTTTTGCGAAGACCTTTTGGCAAGTTTTTCTGAACAGTAGAATTATCCAGTAGATTTTGCTGCTGTCATGATTAAGATGAAGGTGGGAAAATAACAAATTGGCTTCTGTAGCAAGATGAACGGCGATGCTGGAAAATTTAACTTTTACCTGGAGACTATCATTTTTATGGAAAGAAAAATTACAATAATTCAAGAATCAGATTGGTATATTCCGAACGGGTTTACGCTTTTGAAGGCAGTGGGGCCCCCAAGGGGGAACCCTCCCCCCCCTAAAAAAGCTTCTTTTTTTGAAAAACCAACCGACAAAGCAAGCGAAGCTCAGCTAGCAGATTTATATAATTACAGAATATAATTTATGTATAATTAACATTAGTAATTTATCAAGAGAAAAGAGATGAAACGTTAAAAAAGAAACAGGTTGAACGTAAGGGGATAGGTGGCAAAGGCATGGCACACAAATGCCTGCTTATTGGGACCCCAACGAGATTAAAAAGTACATTTTTTAAAAACGTTTGAATAACAATAATTTGGTTTAAAAGTTTTGAATCTTGGGTTCCAACTTTCCCTCCATTTAATAGGGACCCTAAAAGAGATATTTTAAAAAGTATTTAGAACTTGCAAAATTTCTTACATCTGGGCACCTTTAAAAAGAATGGTGGCTGTAGAAAGAAGCCCATGTCTGTTTTGGTTGAAGAAAGTAATAGTATTAAGGAGGTTTTGAACCTGATTGGGACCCCCAAAGAGATTAAAAAGCACATTTTTTAAACATTTGAATAAAAAAGTGACAGCTACAAGTTTTGAATCCAGGGTTCCAACTTTTCCTCCCTTTTATAGCCCCTCCTCCCCCCTCCCCCCACCCAAAAAAAAGACGATTAAAAAATTTAGAGCATGCAAAATTTCTTTCATATAGGCCCCTTAAAAAAAAAAAAAAAGTGGCTAGAAAGGAAGCACATTATCTGTTTTGGTTGAAGGAAGTAATTGTATTAAGGAAGTTTTGAAGCTCATTAGGACCCCATTGAGATTAAAAAGCATATTTTTTAAACATTTGAATAAAAAATATGGGGCCAAAAAGTTTTGAATCTTGACTTTCAACATTTCTTTATTTTTATAGCCCCCCCCCCCCCCAAAAAAAAAAAAACACACACACACAAAAAAAAAAAAAAAAAATTCGAGCCTGCAAAATTTATTTCATCACCTTTAAAAAGAACGGTGACTATAGAAAAAAAGCACAAATTTTTTGAAGGAAGTAATGGCATTAAGAAAGTTTTGAAACTTAACTTAAAAAATTTGGCCTAAATGTTTTGAATCTTGGGTTCCAACTTTTCCTCACTTTTATAGAAGGCCCTAAAAAAGACAATTCAAAAAGAATTTAGAGCCCACAAAATTTCTTTCATCTTGGGTACCTTTAAAATGAACGGTTGCTGTAGAAAGAAAGTGCATATCTGTTTTGATTGAAGGAAGTAATAGTATTAATGAAGTTTTATCTTTTTCTCCCATTTATAGGACCCCCCCACCACCACCACCAAAAAAGTCTAAAATACTATTATATTTTTAAAATAGAATTTAAGCTTTCAAAAGCTCTTCCATTTGGGCTCCTTTATAAAGAATAGTGGATATAGAAGGAAAGCGCATATCTGTTTTCTAAATCTGACCAAGATCTTTGACAAAAAATGAATTTGGATAAAACAAATTAAAATGTTATTAAAAATAATTAAAAAAGTTAAAAAACATTATTCGACTCAAAGACACAATAACTTACTACTGGGCCCCTGACTTTGCTCACCCCCCCCCCCAAAAGAACGGGGGGGGGGGTATGGGAGACGATTCCTATGGCTCTGGTTATGCCAAATATCTTATTTAACTGTAATACATTTTTATTATGTCTCTGAAGAAACTTTAAAATTTTCGTACTGACTTTAGAAATATGTTATATTTTAAATGAAAAAAATAATTCCCTAAAATTGCAATGCATATTTTTGAAGAACTACGTATAAGAGATAGAAAAAAAAAAATGAAGAAATAATCTGCCACCCCTGGAAAAATCTTTGCCCTACCTGGAAGTATGGTCTAGCTACGGGCCTGCTGCGCATGCGTGGAAGATTCTAAAATTTTTATTTTATAATTTGGTAGTCGGCTATTTAGGGCAACTTATATAAAAAGTCCAGTCAAATATCGCGAAAATTCACAACGATAGGGGCGATATAGTGAGTTATTTTCGAAAAATAGCTTTATTATAAGGGATTTTCCACACTTTTTCCATCAGCTCACTGTTGAGCTCTGCAGGATGACGTCACGAACAGGTTTTTGCTGCTGCTGTAGGACAGCTATCGCCAAAGCGGTTATAAAAGGCTACCTTTATCAATGCTTTTTCTATTTGTGTGTCCTACAGCTTCTTTCATTGTTCTCCGGTAAAAGTCACGTGATGTGAACATCTCTAGATCTTTCTAAATTTTCACAATATTTGACACATTGTTGCACAAATGCAACAAACACAATTTTCAATCCAAACTAAGCTTAAAATACCTAAAAGTGATCACTTTCAGCTATTTATATAGTGATTTTCATACACTTTTATCTTATTTTTCAATATAAATTTTTATTTTTATTTTCGAAATTTTTAAAATTATATTTTACATGCGTAAAATGATGTATTCTATCATCTGAGTAAATATTTTTCAAATCGAATTTGTTGAGTTTCAAAAGGTTGAAGTGGCAGACAAGTGCTTACTGCCAGAAAGAAAATTTTTTTGAATATGGCTGATCTAAACCTTTTACATTGAAAATTTAACTTCTGTCAAAATAGAACACCGTACCGTAGTGCTAAGGGAGTAGTTAAATTTTAGTGGATTTTATGAATGTTTACCCACCATTTTTTACGCAGTTTTAAACTACTCATTTTTAGGCGCGTTCGTAATTGTGTAATACATAGCACCTATAGTTATCGTCTGTCTGTCCACACATCACAGCGCAAAAACTACCTAACCGAATGGTTTGAAATTTGATATATATAATCGTTGTAGGATTTTGTCGAGTCGTTTCAAATTTTATGATAATCGAATCAAAACTTAAAAAGATATTAATGAAAGTTAATTCTGAAATGAAAGTTATTAATGAAAGTAAATAATGAAAGTTATTAATGAAAGTAAAGAAACTTCATTTTAATAAATCCTATCATACGTCATGAATTCAATGATATCCCATGATAGGTCGTGATTCCCGGTTGCCTTGGTGATGACGTTATAATTTAAGATGGAGTCCTATTATTTCCGCATTACTGAATTTAATACATATAACCGTCATATACATTTTGTATTCATGCATTTTTGCATAACAGTGCAACAGCTTTCGCACCAAGATCTGAATATTTATCACACTAGTTATAGTGTGAACGCACCTCAATTGCCATGTTTGACGTACAATTTTCGACTTGGCTTTCTTTTTTTCACTTTCTTTGTCATAGTAGTCAAGTATACGGTTAATATATCACGGTCACGGTTAAGGTTGTTCTCAACTGCTCTGCTCAACAAACGCAAAACGTTTTGACACATTTATAAATTCATTTTTGTAACGGAAAGATATGAAATTGGAAAGCCTGACCATGGAAGCGATTTGGAATCGAACTGTGTTTTCCAGTTTTTTTTATCAATAAATTACCTACTGAGTTATAAGCGATTTTGATCACGTGACAAACATGTTTTTTTTTTACCTTTCTTGAGTGGTTTTTCTCTTTTCGCGTGGAAATTCGGTTCAAAACGCTCACTTTGACACTATTTTCCGAAAGATCTATTGCGTTTGAAAAAAACCCCGAAAAAAACAGCTCGATTACATAGTTTCTGAACAACAACACTTGCTCATTTCATGCATTTCTGAACAAAAATAAATTAAAACTTATGTCATAAAGGATTTGAGAACGGCCTTAATCAGTTTTTCCATATGGTGCAACTAAGATCTTCATTGACTTACGTTAAACATTCACGTAGGTTTATTTATTAGTTTTTTTTTTTTTTCTAAAATATTTCGGAGATTGTAAAACATGCGTTGGTGGCATTTTTGGTCAATCAAAGAAAAAAAAAAAAAAAAAAAAAGGCCCGGAGGAGTTTTTATAAGCGGAATTTATCTGACTTACAAGAACCATTGATTTAATTTATCTCGAGGAAGAACGCAGAATGACTTCAAAAGACTGTTACATAGGGTCTGGTTTATCATTTATTTGAGTTTTTTATTTTATTTACAGTCTCCCCACGCTTTAGTCTCATCTTTCGTTTTATAGAAGCAAATTCTTTTTGGGTAGATATGATTATATATCCTGAAAGTTTCCTTTTTTTAACATCGCGTAACGCTTCCGGCGTACACGGTGACGAAAAAGCTTCTTGGCCGACATTGACAAAGCGGTTTTCAGTGTTTATCGTATCGGTTCACAATCTCCAATCACGGCAATTTTTGCTAATTTTATACAAAGTGTCAATTTTATACATTTTTAATTCAGACATTTTAAATTTTAATTATTTTCAAACAAAAAAGTATTTTTTTAATGTTGTTTGTGCTAAAGAATGTTTTTTTTTTAGAATGGACTATCATTTAGACAAACACAATTGGCAAAGCGGGTTTCAGTGTTTATGGAATCGGTGCACAATTTCCAATCACGGCAATTTTTGCTAATTTTATAGAAAGTGTCAATTTTATACATTTTTAACATTTTAAATTTAATTATTTTCAAACAAAAAAGTAATTTTTTAATGTTGTTTGTGCTGAAGAATGTTTTTTTAGAATGGATTATCATTTAGACCAACACCATTGACAAAGCGGTTTTCAGTGTTTATCGAATCGGTGCACAATTTCCAATCACGGCAATTTTTGCTAATTTTATACAAAGTGTCAATATTATACATTTTTAATTCAAACCTTTTAAATTTTAATTATTTTCAAACAAAAAAGTATTTTTTAATGTTGTTTGTGCTGAAGAATGGTTTTTTTTTTAGTATGGACTATCATTTAGACAAACACAATTGACAAAGCGGTTTTCAGTGTTTATCGAATCGGTGCACAATTTCCAATCACGGCAATTTTTGCTAATTTTATACAAAGTGTCAATATTATACATTTTTAATTCAAACCTTTTAAATTTTAATTATTTTCAAACAAAAAAGTATTTTTTTAATGTTGTTTGTGCTGAAGAATGTTTTTTTAGAATGGACTTTCATTTAGACAAACACCATTGACAAAGCGGTTTACAGTGTTTATCGAATCGTTGCACAATTTCCAATCACGGCAGTTTTTGCTAATTTTATACAAAGTGTCAATATTATACATTTTTAATTCAAACCTTTTAAATTTTAATTATTTTCAAACAAAAAAGTATTTTTTTAATGTTGTTTGTGCTGAAGAATGGTTTTTTTTTTAGTATGGACTATCATTTAGACAAACACAATTGACAAAGCGGTTTTCAGTGTTTATCGAATCGGTGCACAATTTCCAATCACGGCAATTTTTGCTAATTTTATAGAAAGTGTCAATTTTATACATTTTTAACATTTTAAATTTAATTATTTTCAAACAAAAAAGTAATTTTTTAATGTTGTTTGTGCTGAAGAATGTTTTTTTAGAATGGATTATCATTTAGACCAACACCATTGACAAAGCGGTTTTCAGTGTTTATCGAATCGGTGCACAATTTCCAATCACGGCAATTTTTGCTAATTTTATACAAAGTGTCAATATTATACATTTTTAATTCAAACCTTTTAAATTTTAATTATTTTCAAACAAAAAAGTATTTTTTTAATGTTGTTTGTGCTGAAGAATGGTTTTTTTTTAGTATGGACTATCATTTAGACAAACACAATTGACAAAGCGGTTTTCAGTGTTTATCGAATCGGTGCACAATTTCCAATCACGGCAATTTTTGCTAATTTTATACAAAGTGTCAATATTATACATTTTTAATTCAAACCTTTTAAATTTTAATTATTTTCAAACAAAAAAGTATTTTTTTAATGTTGTTTGTGCTGAAGAATGTTTTTTTAGAATGGACTTTCATTTAGACAAACACCATTGACAAAGCGGTTTACAGTGTTTATCGAATCGTTGCACAATTTCCAATCACGGCAGTTTTTGCTAATTTTATACAAAGTGTCAATATTATACATTTTTAATTCAAACCTTTTAAATTTTAATTATTTTCAAACAAAAAAGTATTTTTTTAATGTTGTTTGTGCTGAAGAATGGTTTTTTTTTTAGTATGGACTATCATTTAGACAAACTGAAATTGACAAAGCGGTTTTCAGTGTTTATCGAATCGGTGCACAATTTCCAATCACGGCAATTTTTGCTAATTTTATACAAAGTGTCAATTTTATACATTTTTAATTCAAACATTTTAAATTTTAATTATTTTCAAACAAAAAGTATTTTCTTAATGTTGTTTGTGGTGAAGAATGTTTTTTTTTAGAATGGACTTTCATTTAGACAAACACCATTGACAAAGCGGTTTTCAGTGTTTATAGAATACGTGCACAATTTCCAATCACGGCAATTTTTGCTAATTTTATACATTTTTAATTCAAACATTTTAAATTTTAATTATTTTCAAAGAAAAAATATTTTTTAATGTTGTTTGTGCTGAAGAATGTTTTTTTTTTAGAATGGATTTTCATTTAGACAAACACCTTTGACAAAGCGGTTTTCAGTGTTTATGGAATCGGTACACAATTTCCAATCACAGCAAATTTTTGCTAATTTTCTGGAAAGTGTCAATTTTATATATTTTTAGTTTGTGCTGAAGAATGTTTTTTTTTAGAATGGACTTTCATTTAGTCAAACACCATTTAAAAAACGGTTTTCAGTGTTTATCGGATCAGTGCACAATTTCCAATCACCGCAATTTTTGCTAATTTTATACAAAGTGTCAATATTATACATTTTTAATTTAAACCTTTTAAATTTTAAATATTTTCAAACAAAAAAGTATTTTTTTAATGTTGTTTGTGCTGAAGAATGTTTTTTTTTAGAATGGACTATCATTTAGACAAACACAATTGGCAAAGCGGGTTTCAGTGTTTATGGAATCGGTGCACAATTTCCAATCACGGCAATTTTTGCTAATTTTATAGAAAGTGTCAATTTTATACATTTTTAACATTTTAAATTTAATTATTTTCAAACAAAAAAGTAATTTTTTAATGTTGTTTGTGCTGAAGAATGTTTTTTTAGAATGGATTATCATTTAGACAAACACCATTGACAAAGCGGTTTTCGGTGTTTATCCGATCATTGCACAATTTCCAATCACCGCAATTTTTGCTAATTTTATACAAAGTGTCAATATTATACATTTTTAATTCAAACCTTTTAAATTTTAATTATTTTCAAACAAAAAAGTATTTTTTTAATGTTGTTTGTGCTGAAGAATGGTTTTTTTTTTAGTATGGACTATCATTTAAACAAACACAATTGACAAAGAGGTTTTCAGTGTTTATCGAATCGGTGCATAATTTCCAATCACGGCAATTTTTGCTAATTTTATACAAAGTGTCAATATTATACATTTTTAATTCAAACCTTTTAAATTTTAATTATTTTCAAACAAAAAAGTATTTTTTTAATGTTGTTTGTGCTGAAGAATGTTTTTTTAGAATGGACTTTCATTTAGACAAACACCATTGACAAAGCGGTTTACAGTGTTTATCGAATCGTTGCACAATTTCCAATCACGGCAGTTTTTGCTAATTTTATACAAAGTGTCAATATTATACATTTGTAATTCAAACATTTTAAATTTTAATTATTTTCAAACAAAAAAGTATTTTTTTAATGTTGTTTGTGCTGAAGAATGTTTTTTTAGAATGGACTTTCATTTAGACAAACACCATTGACAAAGAGGTTTTCACTGTTTATCGAATTCGTGCACAATTTCCAATCACGGCAATTTTCGCTAATTTTATACAAAGTGTCAATTTTATACATTTTTAATTCAAACATTTTAAATTTTAATTATTTTCAAACAAAAAGTATTTTTTTAATGTTGTTTGTGGTGAAGAATGTTTTTTTTTAGAATGGACTTTCATTTAGACAAACACCATTGACAAAGCGGTTTTCAGTGTTTATCGAATACGTGCACAATTTCCAATCACGGCAATTTTTGCTAATTTTTTACATTTTTAATTCAAACATTTTAAATTTTAATTATTTTCAAACAAAAAATATTTTTTTAATGTTGTTTGTGCTGAAGAATGTTTTTTTTTTTAGAATGGATTTTCATTTAGACAAACACCTTTGACAAAGCGGTTTTCAGTGTTTATGGAATCGGTACACAATTTCCAATCACAGCAAATTTTTGCTAATTTTCTGGAAAGTGTCAATTTTATATATTTTTAGTTTGTGCTGAAGAATGTTTTTTTTAGAATGGACTTTCATTTAGTCAAACACCATTTAAAAAACGGCTTTCAGTGTTTATCGGATCAGTGCACAATTTCCAATCACGGCAGTTTTTGCTAATTTTATACAAAGTGTCAATATTATACATTTTTAATTTAAACCTTTTAAATTTTAAATATTTTCAAACAAAAAAGTATTTTTTTAATGTTGTTTGTGCTGAAGAATGTTTTTTTAGAATGGACTTTCATTTAGACAAACACCATTGACAAAGAGGTTTTCAGTGTTTATCGAATCGTTGCACAATTTCCAATCACGGCAGTTTTTGCTAATTTTATACAAAGTGTCAATATAATACATTTTTAATTCAAACATTTTAAATTTTAATTATTTTCAAACAAAAAAGTATTTTTTTAATGTTGTTTGTGCTGAAGAATGGTTTTTTTTTTAGTATGGACTATCATTTAGACAAACTGAAATTGACAAAGCGGTTTTCAGTGTTTATCGAATCGGTGCACAATTTCCAATCACGGCAATTTTTGCTAATTTTATACAAAGTGTCAATTTTATACATTTTTAATTCAAACATTTTAAATTTTAATTATTTTCAAACAAAAAGTATTTTCTTAATGTTGTTTGTGGTGAAGAATGTTTTTTTTTAGAATGGACTTTCATTTAGACAAACACCATTGACAAAGCGGTTTTCAGTGTTTATAGAATACGTGCACAATTTCCAATCACGGCAATTTTTGCTAATTTTATACATTTTTAATTCAAACATTTTAAATTTTAATTATTTTCAAACAAAAAATATTTTTTAATGTTGTTTGTGCTGAAGAATGTTTTTTTTTTTAGAATGGATTTTCATTTAGACAAACACCTTTGACAAAGCGGTTTTCAGTGTTTATGGAATCGGTACACAATTTCCAATCACAGCAAATTTTTGCTAATTTTCTGGAAAGTGTCAATTTTATATATTTTTAGTTTGTGCTGAAGAATGTTTTTTTTTAGAATGGACTTTCATTTAGTCAAACACCATTTAAAAAACGGTTTTCAGTGTTTATCGGATCAGTGCACAATTTCCAATCACCGCAATTTTTGCTAATTTTATACAAAGTGTCAATATTATACATTTTTAATTTAAACCTTTTAAATTTTAAATATTTTCAAACAAAAAAGTATTTTTTTAATGTTGTTTGTGCTGAAGAATGTTTTTTTTTAGAATGGACTATCATTTAGACAAACACAATTGGCAAAGCGGGTTTCAGTGTTTATGGAATCGGTGCACAATTTCCAATCACGGCAATTTTTGCTAATTTTATAGAAAGTGTCAATTTTATACATTTTTAACATTTTAAATTTAATTATTTTCAAACAAAAAAGTAATTTTTTAATGTTGTTTGTGCTGAAGAATGTTTTTTTAGAATGGATTATCATTTAGACAAACACCATTGACAAAGCGGTTTTCGGTGTTTATCCGATCATTGCACAATTTCCAATCACCGCAATTTTTGCTAATTTTATACAAAGTGTCAATATTATACATTTTTAATTCAAACCTTTTAAATTTTAATTATTTTCAAACAAAAAAGTATTTTTTTAATGTTGTTTGTGCTGAAGAATGGTTTTTTTTTAGTATGGACTATCATTTAAACAAACACAATTGACAAAGCGGTTTTCAGTGTTTATCGAATCGGTGCATAATTTCCAATCACGGCAATTTTTGCTAATTTTATACAAAGTGTCAATATTATACATTTTTAATTCAAACCTTTTAAATTTTAATTATTTTCAAACAAAAAAGTATTTTTTTAATGTTGTTTGTGCTGAAGAATGTTTTTTTAGAATGGACTTTCATTTAGACAAACACCATTGACAAAGCGGTTTACAGTGTTTATCGAATCGTTGCACAATTTCCAATCACGGCAGTTTTTGCTAATTTTATACAAAGTGTCAATATTATACATTTGTAATTCAAACATTTTAAATTTTAATTATTTTCAAACAAAAAAGTATTTTTTTAATGTTGTTTGTGCTGAAGAATGTTTTTTTAGAATGGACTTTCATTTAGACAAACACCATTGACAAAGAGGTTTTCACTGTTTATCGAATTCGTGCACAATTTCCAATCACGGCAATTTTCGCTAATTTTATACAAAGTGTCAATTTTATACATTTTTAATTCAAACATTTTAAATTTTAATTATTTTCAAACAAAAAATATTTTTTTAATGTTGTTTGTGCTGAAGAATGTTTTTTTTTTTAGAATGGATTTTCATTTAGACAAACACCTTTGACAAAGCGGTTTTCAGTGTTTATGGAATCGGTACACAATTTCCAATCACAGCAAATTTTTGCTAATTTTCTGGAAAGTGTCAATTTTATATATTTTTAGTTTGTGCTGAAGAATGTTTTTTTTAGAATGGACTTTCATTTAGTCAAACACCATTTAAAAAACGGCTTTCAGTGTTTATCGGATCAGTGCACAATTTCCAATCACGGCAGTTTTTGCTAATTTTATACAAAGTGTCAATATTATACATTTTTAATTTAAACCTTTTAAATTTTAAATATTTTCAAACAAAAAAGTATTTTTTTAATGTTGTTTGTGCTGAAGAATGTTTTTTTAGAATGGACTTTCATTTAGACAAACACCATTGACAAAGAGGTTTTCAGTGTTTATCGAATCCGTGCACAATTTCCAATCACGGCAATTTTCGCTAATTTTATACAAAGTGTCAATTTTATACATTTTTAATTCAAACATTTTAAATTTTAATTATTTTCAAACAAAAAGTATTTTTTTAATGTTGTTTGTGGTGAAGAATGTTTTTTTTTAGAATGGACTTTCATTTAGACAAACACCATTGACAAAGCGGTTTTCAGTGTTTATCGAATACGTGCACAATTTCCAATCACGGCAATTTTTGCTAATTTTATACATTTTTAATTCAAACATTTTAAATTTTAATTATTTTCAAACAAAAAATATTTTTTTAATGTTGTTTGTGCTGAAGAATGTTTTTTTTTTAGAATGGATTTTCATTTAGACAAACACCTTTGACAAAGCGGTTTTCAGTGTTTATGGAATCGGTACACAATTTCCAATCACAGCAAATTTTTGCTAATTTTCTGGAAAGTGTCAATTTTATATATTTTTAGTTTGTGCTGAAGAATGTTTTTTTTAGAATGGACTTTCATTTAGTCAAACACCATTTAAAAAACGGTTTTCAGTGTTTATCGGATCAGTGCACAATTTCCAATCACGGCAGTTTTTGCTAATTTTATACAAAGTGTCAATATTATACATTTTAAATTTAAACCTTTTAAATTTTAAATATTTTCAAACAAAAAAGTATTTTTTTAATGTTGTTTGTGCTGAAGAATGTTTTTTTTTTAGAATGGACTATCATTTAGACAAACACAATTGGCAAAGCGGGTTTCGGTGTTTATGGAATCGGTCCACAATTTCCAATCACGGCAATTTTTTCAAAATTTTATAGAAAGTGTCAATTTTATACATTTTTAACATTTTAAATTTAATTATTTTCAAACAAAAAAGTAATTTTTTTATTTTGTTTGTGCTGAAGAATGTTTTTTTAGAATGGATTATCATTTAGACAAACACCATTGACAAAGCGGTTTTCGGTGTTTATCCGATCATTGCACAATTTCCAATCACCGCAATTTTTGCTAATTTTATACAAAGTGTCAATATTATACATTTTTAATTCAAACCTTTTAAATTTTAATTATTTTCAAACAAAAAAGTATTTTTTTAATGTTGTTTGTGCTGAAGAATGTTTTTTTTTAGAATTGACTTTCATTTAGACAAACACCATTGACAAAGCGGTTTTCAGTGTTTATCGAATCGGTGCACAATTTCCAATCACGGCAATTTTTGCTAATTTTATACAAAGTGTCAATATTATACATTTTTAATTCAAACCTTTTAAATTTTAATTATTTTCAAACAAAAAAGTATTTTTTTAATGTTGTTTGTGCTGAAGAATGTTTTTTTTTAGAATTGACTTTCATTTAGACAAACACCATTGACAAAGCGGTTTTCAGTGTTTATCGAATCGGTGCACAATTTCCAATTACGGCAATTTTTGCTAATTTTATACAAAGTGTCAATATTATACATTTTTAATTCAAACCTTTTAAATTTTATTTATTTTCAAACAAAAAAGTATTTTTGTAATGACGTTTGTGCTGAAGAATGGTTTTTTTTTTAGTATGGACTATCATTTAGACAAACACAATTGACAAAGCGGTTTTCAGTGTTTATCGAATCGGTGCACAATTTCCAATCACGGCAGTTTTTGCTAATTTTATACAAAGTGTCAATATTATACATTTGTAATTCAAACATTTTAAATTTTAATTACTTTCAAACAAAAAAGTATTTTTTAATGTTGTTTCTGCTGAAGAATGTTTTTTTTTAGAATTGACTTTCATTTAGACAAACAACATTGACAAAGCGGTTTTCAGTGTTTATCGAATCGGTGCACAATTTCCAATTACGGCAATTTTTGCTAATTTTATACAAAGTGTCAATATTATACATTTTTAATTCAAACCTTTTAAATTTTATTTATTTTCAAACAAAAAAGTATTTTTGTAATGATGTTTGTGCTGAAGAATGTTTTTTTTTTTAGAATGGACTATCATTTAGACAAACACAATTGACAAAACGGTTTCAGTGTTTACGGAATCGGTGCACAATTTCTTATCACGGCAATTTTTGCTAATTTTATACAAAATGTCAATTTTATACATTTTTACTTCAAACATTTTAAATCTTAAGTATTTTCAAATTTAATGCTGTTTGTGCTGAAGAATGTTTTTTTAGAATGGATTATTTAGACAAACACCATTGACAAATCGGTTTTCAGTGTTTATGGAATCGGTGCACAATTTCCTATCACGGCAATTTTTGCTAATTTTATACAAAGTGTCAATATTATACATTTGTAATTCAAACATTTTAAATTTTAATTATTTTCAAACAAAAAAGTATTTTTTTAATGTTGTTTGTGCTGAAGAATGTTCTTTTTAGAATGAACTTTCATTTAGACAAACACCATTGATAAAGCGGTGTTCAGTGTTTATCGAATCGGTGCACAATTTCCAATCACGGCAATTTTATACAAAGTGTCAATATTATACATTTTTAAAAAACTTTCAAAAAATCAGTTTTCGGTTTTTGCTTTATTCTTAATGTTTTAAAATTTCTTAGCAAAATGCAAAAAACCGCATTCAAAAATCTACATTATTTCTTGAGTTATAATCATTTATAGATGGTGAGTATAATGGAAGATCGGTAGACATTGAAACTTTGAAAAGCGTTTTTTTAGATGAGTAAATTTGGAGTTTGCGCGCACTGTTGCTTTTAAACTACGTAAGCTACAGATTAAAAAAATTAACAAAATATTTGTTTCTTTATAGTCTACAGGCTAAAAACCAAAAAAAATTAACATATTTAGGTTATTTATTTTTTTGCATTTGGAAAATTTGAAAAGAAAATTGAGATTTTTGAAGTTTTTTTTATTGTGTGCTAAAATTAAATTTTAAACAAAACTTTTTGCGTATATTTTGGTTTTAAGTTAGAGGTAGGACTGCTATCATTCTATTTTGTTCAAAAATTGTTTTCTGTATGCATAATTTAGAGTTTTATCATGCGCGCAGCACTTAATCACACATTACTGAGATGAATTTTTAAATTTAAAATTTAAATATTAATTTTGTACATACAACATTTATTTTTCTGAATAATGTAGCTAAGGCTATATACTTTAGGCAGGAAGGGGAAAAAAGATCTGTAATTGCATATTGTTCGTGTACTGGTACTTTGAAGAAGGCGATGTTTCTGATTGTTTCAACAAACTCAAAGGTCCTGTGCCCCCTTAATTCAAACATCTTAAATTTTAATTATTTTCAAACAAAAAAAAAGTATTTTTTAAATGTTGGTTGTCACAAATCTTTATATTATTAAAGGAGTTGATATGAAATCCTTGCTTAACGTAGACAATTTAAGATTTTAATATAGTAAAAATATTTTTAGTCCAGCAATATTGCGTAATAATGATATGGTTCAGGAGCCTCAGCTTTGATTTAACCGTCAGCCTGCATCGTTAGTGTTTCTTGTCAAAACTTCTTGTCTAAAAACGGCAAGGTTGAGTGAAATATTATCCAATCTATAAGCAATAAACTATATACAATACACAATAAATACAAGCAATATAGCAATAGACTGCCACCGTTTGAATTTATTTAAGAAATTTAATTGGGAATTAAAACAAATCAATGTGTCGGATATTAATTTAGATTTTGAAATTTCAATAACTCTTTCAA
The DNA here is from genome assembly GCA_963932465.1 of Maratus speciosus. NCBI lineage: Eukaryota > Metazoa > Arthropoda > Arachnida > Araneae > Salticidae > Maratus > Maratus speciosus. The sequence continues at coordinate 233,050,638 of OZ010798.1, read as the reverse complement.
CAACCTCGTATTACTGCGACTAATTGATGTTTGCTCCAGACTGCAAATCTTCATATTATCAAAGGAGTAGATATGAAATCCTTACTTAAGCACATAATTTAAGATTTTTAATACTAGCGATTTTTAGGTCAATAAAATCTGGTAATTGGTGTTACGTAATAATGACATGGTATCCCCAGGTTTAATTCAACGGTCAACCCGCATTCTTGATGTTTCTTGTCAAAACGTTTTGTCTAAAGCCGATAAGGTTGCGTAAAATATTATGCAAACTAAAGCAATAAATTATATACAATACACAATAAATATAAGCAATACAGCAAACTGCCACCGTTTAAATTTATTACAGAAATTTCATTGAGAATTAAAACAAATTAATGTGTCGGATATTCATTTAAATTTTGATATTTCAAGAACTCTTTCAACATCCTCGTATCCCTGCGACTAAATGATGTTCGCTCCAGATCGCAAATCTTCATATTATCAAAGAAATAGATATGAAATCCTTACTTACATACATAATTTAAAATCCTAATAGTTAAGATTTTAGATCAACAAAATCTAGAAATTGGCGTTACATAATAATAACATGGCTTTGAAGCCTCAGCTTTAATTTAACTGTCAGTCCGCATTCTTGGAGTTTCTTGTCAAATCTTCTTGTCTAAAACCGATAAGGTTGAGTAAAATATTATACAAACTATAAGATATATGTTGAAGGCTTTCCAAGCCATCTCGTAGAGCCAAAAGCTGAGGGCGTTATCGTGTTATCGTGTTATCCGTGAAACGTTTGTTTAAACATCTCAGGAGACCAAAAATAGAAATTGACGCTGTAAATATACGCAAGTTCGAGATATTGCTTTTATGTATGTCTGTCAATTTGTTTGATAGTTTAACTTTTAAATATCTAGTAACTAGTGCGATCACGTCTGCATTTGAATAAGTATAGTTAAGGCTGTCCTCAAATCAAAGAGGGCAACTTTATGACATAACTTTTAATTTATTTTGTTCGGAAATGCAAGAAATAAGCAGGTGTTGTTGTTCAGGAGCTATGTAATCAAGCTGTTTTTTTTTTCGTTAAAATAGTGTCAAAATGGGCGTTTTGAACCGAATTTCCACGCGAAATAAGAATAACCACTCAAGAAAGGGCGATAAACGTGTTTGTCACGTGATCAAAATCGCTTCTAACTCAATAGGTAATTGATTGATCAAAAAATGGAAAACACAGTTCGATTCCAAATCGCTTCCATGGTCAGGCCTTCCAATTTTATACCTTTCCATTAAAAAATGAATTTGTAAATGTGTCAAAACATTTTGAGCAGATATAATTATTAAGCAGAGCAGTTGAGAACGGCCTTATGTTTGGACACGATGCTGTATTGAAAATGCATAATTTAAATGTACAGGGTATTACCGAATTCGACCTGCAAATTCAGAGGTGTGATAGTAGGCATCAAGAAGATGGAAAAAATACCATGGAACATGGGGTGGCAAAACCACACGCCCAAAAATACAAGGTGTTCTGCCCTAACTCAATTGGGATTGATGGTCATAACTTTCAGAAAACTGAAGTATATTATAATGAAACTGTTAATAGATATTCTCACATTTTTTGTATACGTGATAATATATAAAAAAAAAGATAGTAGAAGTTTACATTATACGCGCCAGCAGTAAGAACTTGACGCTCTACATTTTGGACTGCGATGACCAGTTCATACGGTATCATCGATTGCGTGAGCACCCTGTTTTTTCAGAACTATTCGTGATGTTATTACTTTTCACATTAAACAAGGTACATATCGTTGCATTTTCATTGCAATTTTTTTATTTTTCTCAAAATTATTTCTGTCAACCCAAGTTCAGTTAGGATGAAAAACCCTGTATTTGTTTCTAAATATGTTGTTTGCGACCCCATGTTCTATGGCAATTTTTAATCCTCTGGATGCCTACTATAACTCCTCGGAATTTGTCGGTCGAATTCGACAACACTCTGTATATAAAACAAAATATATATAAAGTATATACACACACACACACAAAAAAAAAAAAAAAAAAAACATTGATTGGCAGTACAAGTTCTGTATTATTACGCAAATTTTCTTTTACCGGGAAATGTGATTTCATCAATGTGTCAAAATAAAGTATGGATTTGAGAATATTTTTGATGGATCTTTTCGTTTTCTCCAAATCTGTGGAATTTATTTTTATTGCTATACTACAAAAGAAAAAAAAAACCCCGTAGAAATACGGAAATTGTATTTGTAATGACAAAACACAGAAATTGTTTTTAGTGTAAAAATATAAAAAATCTGAAGCTTTAGCAAATTTTATGTAGCTCTTTTAACTCTATTATCTGTCAACGATATTCTTAAATTCTTACATTCGCTACTTTCTGACATATTCACAGAATCATTTCGTTATAACCAGACATGTATCGTCCGAACTCTCGTAGATACGCACTCTCCACTAGAAAAATTTTCGCGTCCACAGCACTATTAGTAACTTTTTCCACACGTCTCATATCCAACCCAAGATGGACACTCTTCTCCTTTCTTACTCCAAATTCTCCCAGGCTTTGGGGTTTTCAGCTGTAAAATTAAGGACAACCCACGTGTCTTCTCCCCGCTTGTTCACTGACCAGCCATCACAGGAGATTGTCTTTTGTTAATTCTTCTCGCTTCTCACTATTTGACTCCCTATTGTTACCACCATTCCGATATATAAAAGACACTTCTTCAGGTATTTCTTTTTATACATTAGAATTTCTCATGCAATACAATTATTAATACAATGGAACTGCGTAGATAATGATGTACAGATAATTACAACACATAAAGAAAATAAAATTAACAGTAATTTTCATTAAGTGCATGTCTTATTAAATTTTTTGCATCTCCCAAAAGATGTATTGAAATGATGCCTCTGGCTATAAATACAAATATGACGTAAATGTACAGTCGTGGAAAAAAAAAAGGTAAACACCTCCTACATACTAACTCTACTACTAATTAAAACAGAAGAAAGTTACTACTACCGATCGACTGGAAATAAAGTCTACTTTTAAATGATGTATTCAAAATTTTCTTAGGGGTCATCTACAAATCAAAACCTGACCAAACTTTGCTTTTTCCTTAAACTGCAACACCCAATTTTGGCACTATATTTTAAATATTTGGTTCAAACTATGCCTAGAAACGAAATTTCTAGTCATTTGAATGATAAGTTTTTGAATTATAAACATTCAAAATTTAGAGCTTCTAATGTTAAATTACGTTTTCATATTTTTATTAATATCTCCTGTAATTATAATCCAAATGCGATAATTTTGTGTGTGATTATAATACTATAAAACCCAAACATAAATACATTGAATATTTAATTTAAAAACATTTATAATATGGATTATGAAATTAATATTCGAAAAAAATATGAATTGCAACCTACAATTTTTTTTATAGATTTATATTTATTATGTCCTTCTTTATGAGAATTCTCAATTTCAAATTTTTCTTTCAAGTAAGTTTTCGAATTATCATTAAAAAACGTCAAAATGGTGGTTTAAGATTGTCTATGATGTGCAGAAAAGCATAATTTGAAAAAATATATTTTACTCATTTTATTGAATTATTTGGGCTGACAATAGTCGAAATATATTAAGCGAGTGAAATTGTCATATTACCAAGAAACAATACATTAATAGAAGGAACACAGCCAATCTGTAGCATTTCAACAATCGAGTACCAAACTTCAGTTTGGATACAGCCCCTAATATAGGCTCATTTAAAAATAATTAATTTAGCGGAAACTAATCGTACAAATTTCATGAAAATTTTTAATTAGGCTAATTGAAGGGTGTAGAATGTATTTGTGGTGTCAAACTTGAGTATTGCTATTAAAAAAAAAAAGTTTGGATTTGTTTTAATATGCAGATCGTCCTCTACGCAAATTTTATATACATCATTTAAAAGTAGACTTACTTATCATCCAAATGACTGCAAAATTTGGTGTCTAGGCATAGTTTGAACGGAAGATTTAAAATATATTGTCAAGATTGGGTATTCCTATTGAAAAAAAAACAGAGTTTGGACAGTTTTTGATTTGTAGATGGGCCCCTTAAGGGTATATTTCAATCCAAACTGATTATTTTATGATTCATTTTTAAATTCAGTTTTGCTCTCAAACGCATCAAACTGGGAAATTCTCTTATTTAGAAACTACATAATGTGCTGTGCTTCTCGATTTTTTGATAAATGCAGAAAATATTGTAAAAAATGCTATCAAAGTTGGCGTTTTGAACAGAATTTTTCGAAGCGGGGGATCTGGGAATGAAAAAAATGGTCATACTGAGAAAATAATTGTTTAAAACTCAAATTCTAATTAATTGAGCGAAAAAATGAAATCACACGGCCTCTTATACATCTCTTCAAAAATCGCCTCAGCAAGTTTCATGTTTTTACTTTAAAAAATGAGTCTGAAAATGTCTCGGAAAATTTCGAGCTGTTGAGAGTGGAAAAATATTTTTTCGAATACACCCTTAAGCAAATTTTATACACTACATTTAAAAGTAGGCTTTATTTCCAATCGTTTTGTGCTTGTCTTTCTTCTTCTAATTTGTTGCAGAGTTAGCAGGGGGTGTTTACTTTATTTTTTCCACGACTGTACATCAACTCCAGAAAAAAAGTAAAAAAAAAAAAAAAATAATATAAATATATATAAACTGAAACACAAATAACAATTAGAGTATTTTATCAACGTTTTGCTCCCACTAGATTTTTACACCTCACATACATTGGCTAAATTCTCCGAATCATATGTTCTGGGTGGTTCGCATGTATCACCGCCCTCGAACGGCCGTGCTTAGCAGTTTAAATTTCAAGGACATTCAGCTGTGTTTCATTAACATCTTTATATGAACCTGGTTCACCTACTTTTCGTATTACCCCCCCCCCCACACACACACACACACACACTCATTGAGTCGTAAAGTTCATTGTTGTGTGCCAGATATAATATTTTTCTTTTCTCCCTCTTGTAAAAGCAGTAAAAATAACGGCGAGATAAATAAATATGTCGAATAAAAAAGGTAAAAGAAAAGATCAGTTGAGATACACGATGGTTATAAAATTATTCTGCCTGTTTACGGGCATGTGTAGCTAAAACTTCTGCTAACTGTTGCATCTATGCTTAAACTAAGATTTTAATGTGTTAAAAGATGTTGAACTGTGAGTTTAACATTTCAAATAAAATTAAATATATTTTTTAGAAATATTTTGACAAATTAAAAACTAGTTGGATGTGGCAATTCCGAAACTTTCTTCTGTCTCATACATCTTAAGGCTGTTCTCAACTGCTCTGCTTAACAAGTGCACAACGTTTTGACATATTTACGCGTTCATTTTTTAAGGCTGTTCTCAAATCCAAAAGGGCAACTTTCTGACATACGTTTTAATTTATTTTTGTTCGGAAATGCATGAAACTAGCAGGTGTTGTTGTTCAGAAACTATGTAATCGAGCTATTTTTTCCGTTTTTTTGCAAACGCAATAGATCTTTCAGAAAATAGTGTCAAAGATGACGTTTTGAACCGAAGTTCCCGAAGAAAGCAGAAAAACCAGTCCTTGAAGGGCGAAAATCGTCTTTGTCACGTGACCATAATCGCTTATAGCTCAATAGGAAAAATGGAATATGGAAATATGGAAAAAACAGTTCGATTCCAATTCGCTTCCATGGCCAAGCTTTCTAATTTTATATCTTTCCGCTAAAAAATGAATTTGTAAATGTGGCAAACGTTTTGCACTTGTTGAGCAGAGCAGTTAAGAACAGCCTTAACTGAAAGATATAAAATTGGAAAGCCTGACCATGGAAGCGATTTGGAATCGAACTGTGTTTTCCATTTTTTTATCCATAAATTGCCTATTGAGTTAGAAGGGATTTTGATCACGTGACAAACACGATTTTTATCTTTTCTTGAGCGGTTTTTCTCCTTTCGCGCAAAAATTCGGTTCAAAACGTCCACTTTGACACTATTTTCTGAAAAATATAGATCTTTCTGAAAATAGTGTCAAAGTGGGCGTTTTGAACCGAATTTCCGTGCGAAAGACGAATATCCACTCAAGAAAGGGTGATAACATCTTTGTTACGTGATCAAAAATGCTTATACCTTAATAGGTAATTTATTTATCAAAAAATGGAAAACACAGTTCGATTCCAAATCCCTTCCATGGCCAGGCTTTCCAATTTTATATTTTTCCGTTAAAAAATGAATTTGTAAATGTGTGAAAACGTTTTGCGCTTGTTGAGCAGAGCAGTTGAGAACAGCCTTAATACTTCCTGGAAAATGCAGCATAGCAGCGCCACCGGTTAGGTGATTTATACCAAAATCTAATTAGCAACATCTTATGCCAAATTCTATCTGAATCTGAAATTTGATGATAATTCGTGCATTAGTTTTTGAGATAGAGTTATTGCAGAAATCGTAAAAAATTCTGTATAACAGCGCCACCTGTTGGGTGATTTGCACCAAAAACTAATCAGGACCAATTTATGTCAGGCACTAACTGAATCTGAAGTTGGATGAATATTCTGCATGCATTAGTTCTTGAGATACAGCTATTGTGAAAATCGTGAAAAATACAGCATAGCAGCGCCACCTGTTGGACGATTTACAACCAAAACTAAACAGCACTAATTTATATCGGGACTAACTGAATCTGAAGATTGATAAAAATTCGTGCATTAGTTCTTGAGATAGTTCAATTGCCATAATCATGAATAATGCAGCATAGCAGCGCGATCTGTTGTGCGATTTACACCAAAAAGTAATCAACACCAATTTATATCAGGGGCTAACTGAATCTAAATTTTTATTAAATTCCGCTCATTAGTTATTGAGATAGAGTGCACACAAAATTTGTGTCACATACATACAGACATAGACAGACGGACTCACAGACATATTCACATTTTGTAAAAACGTGTTTTTTTTTTTTTGGGGGGGGGGGGATCTCTGACCCCTACAACGTGTAAGTCCGTCGCAAACCTGAATTCGAAATTTTTCACGAATCCAATACTTTCTTCTTGTAAAGATAGAAGTAAGTAAAAAGGCCATTTTTTAAGACGAGTTACGCAGAAAAAAGAATTTAAAAATATTAAGTTCCCGATGAGATATTTTAAAATAAGAATTCAGCCCACGCTCATTGGCTTAATATTTGCGAGGGGAATTCGAGACCTGACTCGCCAAATACCCTTAAGAGGAAAATTTTAAGCACAAATATTAAAATAATAATAATTAGTGGCCCTCAAAAAAAATTTTTTCCTGCTCAACAATGCGAAGCTTTTTGACACATTTACGGACTCATTTCCAAACTTAAAATTATGACACTTGCAGACATGATTTTTTGAAGTAACACTGGTCAACAAATTTGAACTTTTGCTCTGTCCTAAAACAGAAATTAATTGTTTTTTACGCGGTTTTTTGTGCTGATTCCGAATCTACTTTCAGATTTACTCCAGCACGTAAAGTTTGAGAGATATTTGCATATTTCAATTTATGCAAATTTAGTAAATTTTATACAATTATTTGCAAATTTAAGGTATAAAGCAATATCAGACAGGGTTTTTTGTTTTATATTATGATTACTACCTAATTTACTTCACAAAAACGTTGTTTCTGAGATTATACTGACATGTGACTGTGAAATATTGTATTTAATTTGCATTTTTTCATGTTTTTCTAATAATATTTCTTGACGTTCAAATATTTCTGACACACGAGTACGCTAATATGTTTCTAAACCAGTTTTTTGAGCTGATTTCAAATCTTGTATCTGTTTTCTTCTATCACGTCTAGTTTTTGAAAAAAGTGAAATTTTAGTTTTTGGTCAAAAAAGCCAGAAATAGTTTTTTATGATACTTTGTATGATAAACTTCAACTAGTTAGGATAGATTCTACTACTTATTTTTTTTTCGATTATATAAATTTTTGTTTATGTCTCTGATATGAATCTGACCCTGTTCACCTTCTTGTCAATGAATTACACACCCCTAAAAAGTCTCTTATATCAAACCTGTGTTAATAATGCCATGCAAAAGTAGAAATTCGTCTTACTCAAAAACTAGACATGACATAAGAAAACAGACTACAGATTTGAGATCAGCATAAAAATCTAGTCTACAGAAACATTACGTCAACTCTGTGGCAACTATTTTAAAGTTGATAGTGATGTAAACATTACACCATTGAAAAGTATGGAAATTAGGCTTAATAACTGATAAATAAATGTTAAGAATATGCAAATCGTGACATTTATCTGAAGCAAATAGTCAAGTAGTCATTATCTAGAAAACGTAATTAGATGTGACATATATTGTATCTAAAATTTGCATAAAATTGCACAAAAAAGCTTAAATTTGCATAAATTTAAATATGCAAATTTCTCAAAACCTGGACCACCTAGAGATAAACGGAAAGCATATCCGGAATCAGCGCCAAAAACTGATCTAGAATCAACTAATTTTAGTTCTAGGACAAAACCACTGTTGTACAGTGTAATTGGTAACAACATGTTTTTTTTTTTCAACTTTTCAATAAATTAATTACATCTTGAGTTCAGCATTTTTTTTTCCCTTCCCAGTGCTGTTGCGTGTGGAAAGTTAGTTCAAAAAACCAAATTTGACAGAATTCTCTCACAGATCACCTGCTTTTAACGAAAAATGGAAAAACTGTTCGATTACTTAGTTTTTGAATAAGAGAACCTGCCAGTTTCTTGGGTTTGCGAAAGAAATAAAATACGAAATGTGTCAAAAAATGGGCAATTTGAATTTGAGAACAGCGTTCGTTAATTAAGTATAATTATAAATAATAATAAATAATAACAATAAATTATTATTTATAATAATTAATAAATGATTGTTATTAAATTAATTCTTTTTTTGATTTTTATAGTGATTTAACGCATTTTTTTTCCGATTAGTGAATTACATCTTCAGATAAAGGCGATTGTCGTTGTTTGACAGCAGTTTATTTTCTTACCAGCTCTGTTGCGTTGGTAAATTCTGTTCAAAACGCCACCTTTGACAGCATTTTCTCATAGATATTCTACTTTTAACGAAAAATGGAAAGAACTGTTCGATTGTATTGTTTCATAATAAGTTCACCTGCCAATATCAGAAATGTGCCAGAAAGGGGAGAGTTTGGATTTGAGAACAACCTTAATCAAGTATAATATTAAATAATAACTATTAACATATAATAGAGATAAATATCTTAATATTTATAATAATTAATGATTATTATTAAGGATTCAACGAAACGGGATTTTAAGACCGAAACCGAAAGCGAACTTCAGTAATCTTCCTATTTTCGGCGGAAAACGAAACTGTCCAAAATTTTTTTTAACCCTTTATGTACTGAATTATGAATTCATGAAATTTTTATCTTCTAAAGCATTTTTCGTGAATTGTTTAAACTGCATTAGAAGATTTACATAACCATTTATTAAGTTTTAGAAAGACTAAAGGATTTAGGACTAATTAAATTTGAATTTATAGGGATTTTGTGCAGTATTTATAACACCACTCAAATCTTTTATTTTAGATTTTTTTCTTAGTATTTTGTAGAATTAGAAAATGTACAAATGTTCTCGCAATAGAAATACAGAAATATTTCCAAATTGAAAAATCCTCACGCCTCCCCCAACGCAAAGAAAGCTGAAAAGACGCAAAGGCAAAAGAAATCATCCTTTTAAAAATATTTTGTTTTGTGTAACCCATAATGCTTTTGGAACAAGATAAAATAATGTATCTATAACTCATTCTATACTGTATGACTACTAATCGATGGATTAAATGAATTTCATAACAAGTTATTTTAACGGTACTTATAAATACCGTCAGGTGATAGAGGGTTTTAAAGTAATTAATACATACATAAATATACATGATTATTAATTAATTATACGTGTTTATTAAATATGCATAATTATTAATTAATTATACAGGGGCCAAGTTGGCTCTCTGTGTCACTGAGCAAGACTTTTTATTTTCATATAAAATAAGATGTAATTAATTCATCAACGACACAGAATGATTTTCTAATTATACGAATTTCATCTCATTAAAAAATGTTTTATAGTACACATACCTCGATTTATCTTTTATAGTGATTTTTGTAAATGAACTTTCTCAAAAAGTATTCGAAACGTTTCTGCGGTTTCAAACTAAAAATTTTCTATTTCTGTTAAGTCTGCATCTTTTAATGAGCATCTGAAAAGCGTCTGCGAAGTTTAATCCTATAGGCATTGCTGGCTTTATAATTTGCACTCACGTCTTGAGTCGGTCGTAACTGATAATTATAAACAGTGATGCTCATAGCAATAAATAAAGAGTGTCTCATTTGAGCCGATACAGCTCGAATCAATGAGTAATGTTGAAAATTTCCGAAGGAAGAAACGAGATTTTTGAAATACAGATAGTTTTGGTCGAGTTTTGGTCCCGGTCGAATTTTTGGCAGCATTTTCGCCGAAAACGAATCTTCAGCGAAACTCTGATTTTGGGCCGAAAAAGAAAACGAAACCGAATTTTCGGTCGTACATTATTTCTAACTATTAATAATTTAATATAAGATCATATAATACATAGTATTACTAGACCTTTATTATTATTATTATTATTATTATTTTTTTTTTTTTTTTTTTTTTTTTTGTATGATACTATCACCTTTCTTCAGGTAAACAACAGATGGCGCTGTTTCTTGGAATTCAGAGGAATTTGGGGAATTCCTCTTTACCTTTCCGAAATTCTGTCCGCAGGAAGTGGGAGCGGTCTTTTCCCAGGCGAACAAAGTGAGGTCTCTCTCTTCCTCCCCTCCCCCTTTGATGCATTTCATGAATGAAAGGTGGAGGTGTAGAGCTTTTCTAATGATTTCAGCTCGAATTAGAAGCTCATTAAACTATTATTATCCTCATTATCCTAATGATGGCTTGATATATAATGATCTCAACAGCGCGATGAGATAGTTGTTACATGCTGCTGATGAAGATGAAAAGTATGTTATTGGGCTTTAGAGAGTGGTTTCGTGTTATATATTTATTATTACGCACTTTATAATGCATAGCACGATGGAAGATTTAGATTAAAAGTTGTGACTATACATGCATTTTAGCTATAAATTATGAATATATTATTAGATATTATCTATTATGAATATAGGGGAGGGTAGTACACAGTGAGACGAAAATTATTATTACTTAACAAATGGCGACGATTTTTATTCTTTTGAAAATTTTTTTGCTACATCTTTAAGCTACATAAATGCGCTACACATTAATGTATAAATGGTTTAAAAAAAGTTATTTATAAAAGCAGAGTTATTTACAGAAGCAGCATAACGGAGTATCGAAAATTGTCTCACTGTGTACCACAAGTAGTACACAGTGAGACAATGTATATATTTTCATAAATCATACATTTTTACACTTTATCAAGAATTTTCTGCAGTTTATGATTTTTAATTAATATTTCTAGATTTTCAAAATATTAAAAGTGTGAGCCTCGGGTGGACAATGGCAGACCTTGGGTTACTTTCATTCAAATTTTCAGCCTTTTACGTTTAGTAATTTCCCCCCCCCCCACACACAGAAAGAGAGAGAGAACCCCCCCCCCCCTATTTTATTAATAAATAACTTTTTTAACACCAGAACCACATAGTGGGTACACAGTAAGAGACGTCTCACTGTGTACCACAACTGTGTGTCTCACTGTGTACTTTCATTACGTTGTAACAAAATAGATGCCTTATCTGTTACACCAATTTCATAGCTTTAAAAAGTTTATGTCGTTTTGCCGAAATAATCTATTATTAGATATAGCTAGGTTTGGTTAAGTAAATATATGTCATATTGAAGGAAATAAACTCTAAAATAGACGTTTATGTAACTTTAACCACTATAAAATAAGGAATTATTTACTATTTTGTCGGACGAGAAACTGAAGTGCCGAAACTACATCCAAGTGTTGCATAAGATGAGGTTGTTATGTGTGTGTGCCAGCTTGAATAAAAAGTTACATCTATATGTCAAAGTGGCAGCTGTCTCACTGTGTACTCCCCTACCCTACACTTTAAAGAGTTTTCATAATTTTCACTTTCGAGCTTGAAAATAGATGTTTCTTCTTCGATAGAATCTATAATTGAGTCATGACTAGAAAACGTATGTTTTACAAAGCGCAATAAAAATAAATTTTGATTTAGATGGAAGATTTAGATTAAAAGATATGAATATAAACAATTAAATTTAAAAAATCAAAAAACCCGACTGCGTAAAAAGCGAACTAATTAATTATTTCTCATCAATGTGAAACTATTTTTTTTTTTCAATTCCTACTATTAGCTCACACTCTCGCTATATATATCTTGCTCAAATTTTCAATCGTTAATAAAATACTTATTATTCATCCAATCAAGCTCAAATAATTTTTTTTAAACTTGCAGTGGATGACACTTGATGTTAATCCAGTTTCTTTTTTCAAATATTAATTCATTAATTAAATTAAATTAATTAATTTTCAATAATCGAGAGAGTCCTCTTGTTGATGAAGGTATTTTAATATCGAGAGAGCCCACTTCTTGATCTAGGCATTGTAAGCGCCACTCAAGAGGAAAGAAGAATGGGAGAAAGAAAAATTATCTTATTGACCTAAGTAGGAATTGACTTAAAAAAAATATTTTTTATATTACTTGTTTATATTACTTACCATTTTTTTATTTACTTGTATTGATGACTTTAAGGTTGTGTTTAACTGTTAGTTCCTATCTATAAACACTGTTTTAATGAGGTCTATAGATGTCTATGGTGGTTAGAGTTGCAGTAAAGCTAGAGATCCTACATACACAACTTCCAGGTTGTATAATATTTTAACGGAGCTTCTGACTGTAAAATAGTCATCGTCATAAAACATCGTCTTCATTTTGAAAGATCTATCCAATGATATGCCACTCAATAGGGAGCGTAAATTTTTTTTTTCCGTCTCTACCGCCATTTCTTATTTTACGGCCGCTATTTTGAATTTATAAAAACAAAACCTAGCCTATAACCATCGGGCCGTTAAGACGAATTGATAGAGACCTCATTCATTAAAATCCATCCAGCCGTTGGGATGTTTCGAGGGCATAAAGAAATCCACATACACAGATACGCGTGAAACACATAACCCTTCTTTTCAGTCGGGTAATAAAAGCATTTTAGCTAAAAATTATGAATATATAATTCGTTATAATCTATTTTGAATGTACACTTTTAAGAGTTTTCAAAACTTTCAAGTTTGAAAATAGATGTTTCTTCTTCGACATACTCTATAATTGAGTCATGACTAGAAATTTTATGTTTTACAAAGCGCAATAAAAATAAACCAAGATTTAGATTAAAAGATGTAACCAAGCATGTATTTTAGCTATAAATTGTGAATACATTATCAGTTATAATCTATTATGAATATACACTTTTAATGCTCGTATTCGCCATCCACCTCGACCTAGGTAACCTCGGTCAAACGCTCAAATCAAATTCACGATAACATTTGATTGGACATTATCAAGGAGACGTCCAATCAGGATTAAAGGTGCATACCGTTTGAGCGTTCGACCGAGGTTATCGGTATAACTCGGGGTCGAAGTAGTTGGTGAATACGAGCGTAAGAGTTTTCAAAATTACCTCTTTCGACCTAGAAAATAAATGTTTTTTCTTCGGGAGAATTTATAATTGTGTCATGACTAGAAATTGTATGTTTCACAAAGCACAGTAAAAATAAATTAAGATTTAGATGGAAAATTTAGATTAAAATATGTGACTATGCATGCATTTAGCTATAAATTATGAATGTATTATTAGCTGCGATACATTATGAATATACACTTTTAAGAGTTTTCACTTTCGAGCTTGAAAATAGATGTTTCTTCTTCGATAGAATCTATAATTGAGTCATGACTACAAATTGTATGTCCTACAAAGCACAATAAAAAAAAAATTTAGATTTAGATGGAAGATTTAAATTAAAAGATATGAATATAAAAGCATTTTAGCTAAAAATTATGAATATATTATTCGTTATAATTTATACTGAATATACACTTTTAAGAGTTTTCAAAAGTTTCACTTTCAAGTTTGAAAATAGATGTTTCTTGTTCCACAGAATCTATAACTGAGTCATGACTTAGAAATTGTATGTTTTACAAAGCACAATAAAAATAAATTAAGATTTCGATTGAAAGATGTAACCAAGCAGGTATTTTAGCTATAAATTATGAATACATTATCAGTTAATCTATTATGAATATACACTTTTAAGAGTTTTCAAAATGATCTCTTTCGACTTAGAAAATAAATGTTTTTTCTTCGGGAGAATTTATAATTGTGACATGACTAGAAATTGTATGTTTCACAAAGTACAGTAAAAATAAATTAAGATTTAGATAGAAAATTTAGATTAAAAGATGTGACTATACCTGCTTTTTAGCTATAAATTATGAATATATTATTAGTTGTGATCTATTATGAATATTCACTTTTAAGAATTTTCACAATTTTCACTTTCGAGCTTGAAAATGGATGTTTTTTCTTCGACGGAATCTATAATTGAGTCATGACTAGAAATTGTATGTTTCACAAACCACAAATAAATAAATAAATAAATAAATAAAGGAATAAATAATAATTAATTCAGTAAATAACAAGAATTATCAATGCTGACATAATTTAAGAGTTTTCACAATTTTCATTTTCGAGCTTGAAAATAGATGTTTCTTCTTCGACAGAATCTATAATTGAGTCATGACTAGAAATTGCATGTTTCACAAAGGACAAAAAATAAATAAATAAATAAATAAATAAGTAAAATAATTAAGTAAATCGCAAGAATTTTTAATGTTGACAAAATTTAAGGGTTTTCGAAATGTTTGCTTTTTAGCTTGAAAATAGATGTTTCTTCTTCGAGAAAATAACTGAGTCAGGACTAAAAACTGTATGTTTCACCAAGCACCATAAGAAAAATTAATTCAGTAAATGACAAGAATTATCAATGCTGACATAATTTAAGTTTCCAAAATTTTCACTTTCGAGCATGACATGTTTTTTCTTCGACAGAATCAATTGAGTCATGATTAGAAATTAATTGTTTTATAAAGTACAATAAAAATAAATTAATTCAGTAAATGGCAACAATTCTCGATGCTGACACAGTTTCCGAGAAGCTACTATTCTAAAATCAATATAACATTTTTTTATATATATATATAATCTTTTACTTTATGCATTATCTGAGAGCTAGTATACTAACTTGATTACATGCATTTTAGCTATAGATTATAAATATGTTATGATTAATAATTATAAATATGTATGATTAATTTGAATATGTTTCTTGTTTGATGGAATCTACAATTGAGTCAGGTCTAGAATTTTTTTTTTAATATTTACGCTTTCGATTAATAAATAAATGCAAAAATGTAAAATATTCTTCCCAAATGAAATCAATTTGGAATTAGAAATCATCGCAAAATACACTATAAAGAAATTAACCCAATGAATGTCAAACATTATCAACGCTGGCACAATTTCCGAGAAGCTTTTATTTTAAAAGCAATATTATATTCTGTATCTCTTTTATTTTATTGCATTATCTTAAAGCTGGTATTATACTAACCTGCTTCTTCTTCGATAGAATGTGTAATTGAGTCATGATTAGAAATTTTATTTACGTTTTCTGTTTTCTTTTACGACTCAAAAGAGAATTATTATCCAAGAGAAATAGAAAAGAGGGGGGGGGGGGTAGAAAATGATAAAGAGGTACTCTGAGATGTGAGATCACCTGGCCTATTTCTGTAGTAGGGCCAAACCGCAGATGAAGATAAGATAGATGCACCACTGTAAAATTTATCCCATCTGTACCTACGAAAATACCACCAAGTCCTGAAAATTGTGTGTGGCCTTCATAGATGAATTCATGCATGAATTCTTTTTCCTTTTTAACACTTTCCAACAAAGTTGAAAAGTGTTTATGCATTCGGTTTGTCTGTCCGTCTGTCCACGCTCTAACTCACGTAAATATACTCGGATTTTCATGCAATTGATATAGGTTATTTAAGGTCATCAAAGCATGTTTGTTATTGTATATGAAGTATGTAGGATTAATAGTTCATTTACAGGGGCACTCAAAAGTATTCCAATACATTATGGTATATGGGGAAAAATCGTTTGCAGAGTATTTTGTGAGAGCACACAAAAGAAATCGGTTACAGTTACAGTACTGTCTTTGAGTAATAATTGCTGGAGTCTACGTTTTAAAATTCGGTATGCACTTTTAAATTTAATTATTTTTTTGCAAATTACTCGTTATATATAAATTCTATGCAGGGCTGCACAAAAGTATTTACGTACTATTCTCCTTATTAGAAGAAATGGCTAAAGGGGAATTTTCTACTGAAGTAGGGGTGACCGGCAGTGGCGTACCCAAGGGGGGGGGGGCTGATGGGGCTACAGCCCCCCCCCGAAATTTTCGAAAGTGATATAGAAAGGTGCTGATTTTTCGTCTTTCTTTTATGGAAATTTTTTTCCATTATACAGCGGACAAACCATTCTCATTAGTCCCATATTAGTCCACATTGACAACAAAGAAGAGAAAGGGGGGCTGACGGGGTTATAGCCCCCACCCCTACTCCTCCCGAAATAGTCAAAAAATTAAATGAAAAAGTGTTTTTTTCTTACTTTTTAAAGATAAATCTGCAATTTTTTCTTCTGCCATACAGCAAAATAGCCATTCTCGTTAACACCATATTAGTCCAGGTTATATTAGTTAGGGGGCTGATGGAATTTCAGCCCCTTCCTCTCGAAATGGTCGAAAATGAAATGAAAAAATAGTGCTGAATTTTTTCTGTCTGTTCAAGATAAATTTGCATTTTTCCCCTATCGTTCAACAGACTATGCGCTTCCTTCGCTTTAGTTCCATATTAGTCCATATTGACACCAAAGAAGAGAAAGGGGGTTGATGGGGTTACAGCCCCCCCCCCCCCCCCCCCAACCAGAAATCGCGAAAAATTAAATAAAAAAGTGTTTTTTCTTTACTTTTTAAAGATAAATCTGTTTTTTTTCTTCTGTCATACAGTAAAATAGCCATTCTCGTTAACACCATATTAGTCCACATTGACATCACAGCATACCCTAAGATGGGGAGGGGGCTGATGGAATTACAACTTCCTCCTCTGGAAATAGTCGAAAATGAAATGAAAAAGTAGAGCTGATTTTTTTCTGTCTATTTGAGATAAATTTGCATTTTCTTCCCTATCATTTAACAGACTAGCCGCTCCCTTCGCTGTAGTTCCATATTAGTGTACAGTGACATCACATTATACCCGAAAAGATAGAAGGGGGTTAATGGAGTTACAGCCCTCTCCCAAAAATTCGAACATGAAATGAAAAAGTTCTGAAATTTTCCTTTTTGTTTGAGATAAATTTGTATTTTTCCTCTATCATTCAACAGACTAGCTGCTCTCTTCTCTTTAGTTCCATACTAGTGCACAGTGATACCACATTATACCCAAAGAGGTGAAAGGGGTTAATGGGGTGTCCCTTTCCTAAATAGTTGAAAATGAAATGAAAAAAAAGGCTGTTTTTTTTCTTCTTGTTTGAGATAAATTTGTAATTTTTCTTCTGCCATACAGCGAAATAGCCATTCTCGTTAACACCATATTAGTCCACATTGACATCACAGCATACCCAAAGATGGGGAGGGGGCTGATGGAATTACAGCCCCCTCCTCCCGAAATAGTCGGAAATGAAATAAAAAAATATTGCTTTTTTTTCTTTCTGTTTGAGATAAATTTGTATTTTTTTTCTCCTATTATTCAACAGACTAGACACTCTCTTCTCTTTAGTTCCATATTAGTGCACAGTGACACCACATTATACCGAAAGAAGTAGAAAGGGGTGATGGGTTACAGCCCCTTCCCAAAATAGTCGAAAATGAAATGAAAAAAGGCTGATATTTTTCTTTTTGTTCGAGATGAATTTGTAATGCACTTGTTTTCTGAAATACAACGAACTACACGTTCTGGCTAGTCTCATATCAACGCACAGTTACACCACAGTATACCCAATGAGGGGAAGGGGCTGATGGGGTTACTTACTCTTCCGAAATAATCAAATATGAAATGAAAAAAAAATTCCAGTTTTTTCCTTTCTTTTGAGATTAATTTTTATTTTTTTTCTGTGACGCAGCTATTCTGGTTAGTCCCATATATTAGTGCACAGTGATGCCCCAGCATAAACCAAAGGATTCGATGGGGACGGGGGTTATGACGTTACAGCTCCATTCCACCTCTGAAGAGATCGCAGTGAAATGAAAAAAGGGCTGATATTCCTTCTTTTTCAGATAAATTTGTTTTATTTTCTGGCATGCCACGAATTTGTTTTTCCTGTTAATCCAATATCCTCCTCAATCCTGCGACCAAATCTACTTGAGACCACAAAATCCATTTTCAAATGACTGAAATCACTGTTTTACTCGATAAATGAAAACATATATACTGAGTTCAAGAGACCTACAAATAAATTCGACAAATCTAAAAGTAGTTTAATTTAAGGATTTTTTTAATTTTTCCCATAGTCGGCGGGCGCCAAGATTGTCAATTCGGGGGTATGTTAATGCACAGTAACACCACAGCTAATCTCAAGTCGATTTCGTCTAAATCTGTAATCCGGTGCAGAAGAGTTGACTGTAAAAGTAGCTTATTAACTTTCATTTTTCAGTCGCATCTCCATGCCACACCGAAATATGGGGGTGCGGAGGGTTGAAGGGACTAAACCTCTTTTACCTGCCAAAACGGTCAGATTAAATGGTAAAAAAAGTGTACTTCTTACTTTTTAGATCAATTCAATTATATATATATATGTCATGCATCGCACTTGTCTTTCTTGTTAGTCCCATATTAGTGCATAATGACACCTTAGCTAATCCCTTCAGAATTTTGGTAAGTCGGAAGTCAGGCACACTATATATGTGCGGAAGAGCTGACTGTGAATGATATTCATTAACTTTTGTTTTTAACACTCGATTACTTCCTCGTATCTGTAAGATACACAGTGACTTCTTGTTTGACTGCAAAGACATCTTTGGAGTTCGGTAATGTCCCCTTCCCCCACTTATCTTCCTATTCTGTCTTAACTTTGCAGCCAGTATTTTTCATCTGGAACGGTTTAAAGTCCTTCTTATTACTTGTGCAATGCACAAATAATAAACAAAGTCTTTATTTTATATATGTGTATGAAAATATTTTGTGTATACAAAAAATATTTTGTGTTTGTTACAATATTAATTTATTGTTAAACAAGAACCGTAGCCAGAATTTAGTTTCGGGGATTGGAAGAACAATTTTATAGATTTTGTTATAATGACTTTCTTTTAAATGAAAGTATATAAAAAAAAAACCAGTAACACTTTTCAACAGATTTCGACGTGGGACGGTCTCAGGATCGGACCCGTGCCCTCCCCCCTTCCCCCCAGATTTGAGTCTGAGTTTAAAAAAAAATCTGAAATTCTCAGCAAATTTTCTGAAAGGTTACAGCAGAGGGGGAAAAGAGAGGTAATTATTTTTGTTGTAGTTTGGGTTAACTCTGTTTATATTCAGGTCAATTTCAGGCTGAGTGGGTTCAGGTTAACCAGATTTCTAAAAAGTTCAGCATATTATTTCAGTTTAAAAACTATACATATAATAATAAACACAGATATTTGTATGTGTTTTTAACGCGATCCTTTGATGAAATACAGGTTTTTATCACGACGCTTTGACAAAATTTTCATTTTCCCCGAACTTTTGACAAAATTAGCTTTTTTCCGTGACCCTTTGACGAAATTCGCGTTTTTTTTCCGTGATCCTTTGTCAAAATTTGCGTTTTTTCCGCGAGTTTTTGATGAAATTCGAGTTTTTTTCGTGAACTTTTGCCGAAATTCGCGTTTTTTACGAAACCCTTCGTCGAAATTTGCGTTTTTTTCGCGGCTTTTTTGACGAAATTCGCTTTTTTCTCGTCTTTTTGATAAATTTCGCGGCTCATTGACGAAATTCGCATTTTTTTATGGAAATGGTCATGTTTTTTTGTTTTTTCGCTGCTGTTTGACGAAATTCGCTTCTTTCCGCAGTCTTTTGCCGAAAGTCACGTTTCTCTGTGGCCCTTCTTTGTGACCATGCTTTTTTTTTGCGATCCTTTAACGAAATTCGCATTTTTTCCGCTTCCCTTTGACGGAATGCATACTTTTTTAGCAATCCTTTGCCAAAA
This sequence comes from Maratus speciosus, assembly GCA_963932465.1. Taxonomy (NCBI): domain Eukaryota; kingdom Metazoa; phylum Arthropoda; class Arachnida; order Araneae; family Salticidae; genus Maratus; species Maratus speciosus. The sequence continues at coordinate 233,030,325 of OZ010798.1, read as the reverse complement.
TTTACGTTTTTTTTCTTAGGTCATTTGCCGAAATTCACGTTTTTTTACGCAATCCTTCGTCGAAATTCGCGTTTTTTTCTGAGGTCATTTGCCGAAATTCTCGTTTTTTTACGCAATCCTTCGTCGAAATTCGCGTTTTTTTCTGTGGTCATTTGCCGAAATTCGTGTTTTTTAATGGAATCCTTCGTCGAAATTTGCGTTTTTTCCGCGGCTCTCTGACGAAATTTGTGTTTTTTTTTTCGTCTTTTTTGATGAAATTTGCGTTTTATGCGGCCTTTTGACGAAATTCACGTTTTTCTGTGTCCCTTTGACGAAATTCGTGTTTTTTCAGCTTCCCTTTGACGGAATGCGTGTTTTTTTAGCGATGCTTTGTCGAAATTTGCAGTTTTCTGTGGTCCTTTGACGAAATTCGCGTTTTTTCTGTGGTCATTTGACAAAATTCGCGTTTTTGCGCAATCCTTCCTCGAAATTTGCGTTTTTTCGCGGCTTTTTGTCGAAGTTTGCGCTTTTTCTCGTCTTTTTGATGAAATTTGCGTTTTTCTGTGGCCTTTTGACGAAATTCACGTTTTCCCGTGTCCCTTTGAAGAAATTCGCGTTTTTTGCGATCCTTTACGAAATTAGCTTCTTTATCGCAGCCCTTTGACGGAATGCGTGTTTTTAGCGATCTTTTTTTCGAAATTCGCGTTTTTTCCGCGACCTTTTGATGAAATTCGCGTTTTTTCTGCGGCCTTCTGACGAAATTCGGGTTTTTTCTGTGCTCATTTTGACGAAATTAGCGTTTCCTCTAGAATAATTTGACGAAATTCACGTTTTCTCCGCTATCATTTGACGAAATTTGACTTTTTTTTCGTGATCCTTTGGCAAACTTCGAATTTTATCTGCGGCCGTATGACATAATTCCGGTTTTTTCCTTGATCCTTTAAAGAAATTGGAGATTTTTTTTGCGAACGATTGACGAAATTGATTTTTTTTTTTTTTTTTTTTTTTTTTTTTTGCGAACGATTGACGAAATTGATTTTTTTCGGCGACCATTTGTCAAAAATCGCGATAATTTTTTAAGTCCAAATTTTCGGAAAATTCGGAACAAAGTCACCCTTGCACACCCCCCCCCCCCCCTCCCCCTCTGGCTACGGCCTTATTGACAAAAATGTTTTCTGTTTATAACACAATGCAACGTGTTTCGTAAGATTTAGAACATTATGAAAATTTAAGTCAGCCCCCCCCGAAATAAAATCCTGGGTACGCCACTGGTGACCGGGGCTAGTTGACTACTGGGGTAAGTAGGCGCAGTCCTCATAAATCGCCTGTTTGTGGATAGATTGCGCAACCAGTCACATAGTACCTTTCTTCTTGCTTTTTACAATCCTCATTGTAGTTTTGCAGCGTTACCAACGTGCAGTGGACATTTATTACGATTTTTCTGTTTTTTGCACTCATAAGTAATTTTTTGTTGCTTCATTATTTTTCTAATTTCTAATACTTATCTTAATAATTGCGATTTAACTTGTGCAGTTTTTCTTAGTGTATGATTAACTGTACCTACCTCATACGTGATTTACTTGGATTATTTATGCTTAGATGATTACGTGTACCTTTTGTGAAGAAATTTATTATGGGGCTAGTAGGCGCATTGAACACGGGGCAAGTTGGCTCGGTGTTTGGTGTGTGCTGGTAGCTTGAAAAACAGCAAACAACGAGAAAATTGGTTGCAATGCAAGATTTTGGGCACAGGAGTTTTGCCCAAACGAAGACACTCGATTTTTTATTTGTGTCAATCGTAACTCTGATGACGATATAGAGTATTATAGAAGTAACTCAATGTTAAAGTTTTATTCATTATTTTTATGTCTATATAATTTAGAATTTACATTGTATGGCTATAACGCCTTTCTTTAAACTTACTGGTAATAATGAAATTGATTTCGCTTAACTACGTGTCTTATTTGAATTTTTATAAAGCGTGTGCCAACTTACCCCATAGGCATAGGCAACTTGCCCCGTGACGGGGTAGGTTGGCGCACAATTTTCCTTTTATTTTAGGAATCCGCTAAACATAAACTACAAAAGCTACAAACTCAAAACTCCGGGTATTTATAGCCCAATGCCTGTTCTTTAAAAGTACAGTTAAAATTTCATAAAAAACTTAAACAAAAAATTAATAAAAATCAATGACTAAAAACTGCGCCTACTAGCCCCGGTCTCCCCTATATGTATTTCTTAAGTGAGCTAAATTTTGGCATGCATATAGTTAATACAGATATACATCTACATATCATACACAGAGCTGCTGAAAAAATTCGAGTAATTTTCCAATTGTATATGGGAACAGCTGAAATTGGGTTTTGAAATGTGTTATGAGTTTCCATATGGTTGAATTAGACGTAATATTTTAATTTTTTAAAGGGTGCAGTTTTGTAACATTATTCTGAATGTGTTGGAAAGGGTTTCATAATCTATGCTTGACGGATGATTTTTTTCTTTCTTTCTTTTTTTTTTTTTTTTTTTTTTTTTGTCTGACTTGTTTTGGTCAATAAATCAACAATATGGAAGAGGTTCTCAACTTTCTTTCATTCTATTTTCGTACAGTTCACTATTTCGTGAAAATTTCGTACGGCATTTAAAATTTCAGCTTTTGAAGAAAGCATCAGCATATATATTTACTCTTACATTTGAACCAAAACTTCTGACTTTCAACGTAAATATTTTTCCTGTTCTAAAGCACGCATTAAAAAATCAAATTAAGAAAATATTTTTGTAATTATTATTATTAAAAAAAATTCTTTACTTTAATGGTCGTCTGCGTTTACCGAAAATGAAGAAGAAGAAAAAACAGTTCGATTACAAAGTTTATCAATAATAGCACCTCCCCATTTTATGCATTTGCGAACAAAAATTAATTAAAAAATGTGTATGAAAGTAGCCAGTTTGGATTTGTGAATTTCCACATTTTAATTTATTTTTGTTCACAAACCTAGCAAATTGGCAAGATGCTCTTATTAAAAAACTATGAACTCGAACTGGATTTTTCCGTTTTTCGGTTAAGGCAGAATGTATTTCAGAAAATACATCAAAACTACCAATTTGAACCGATTTTCTGGGCACGACAGCACTAGAAATGGAAAAAAAAACCTGCAGTCCTCAGGCAACAATCGCTTATAACTCAAAAGATGTAACTCATTTATTGTAAAATGAAAATAATAGTGATTAAAATCACTTCAATAATCATGTCTGCAAGTAACATGCTTTTACATTTAAAAATGAAGACATTTCGTTCGTCTCGAGAGTTTGTTATATTATTAATAGTATTACGAAATTATTTCTTCATTCATTTCATGTATTATTATTTCAAAACTCTTTTTAGGGTTTCGTTCAGCTGACGAAACCCTATTCGTCTCGCTAATCTGTCTGTCTGTCTGTCTGTCCGTCACAGTGCCCGTTCTCAGAAACTATATATGTTGGAGACTTGAAATTTTGCATACTTATAGCTGAACACCTCCCATCAAACGACAAATCATAAAATTTCGAAAAAGTCTTATATTTAACCCTCTGAGCTCTAACTTGTGTATTTTAAGCTTTTTTTTCTAACTCAGCCCCTAATTAAGTTGAAGACTTGAAGTTTTGCATAATTATAGCTAAACACTTGCGATCACACGAAAAATCATAAATATTTCAAAAAGTCTTATATTTATCCCTCCGGTCTCTAACTTGTGTATTTTAAGCAATTTTTCTAACTCAGCCCTAAGTTGGAGGTTTGAAATTTTGCGCACTTATAGCTGAACACTTACGATCACATGACAAATCATAAAAATTTCAAAAAGTCTTATATTTACCCCTCCGATCTCTAACTTGTGTATTTTAAGCAATTTTTCTAACTCAGCCCCTAATTAAGTTGGAGACTTTAAATTTTGCATACCTATAGCAGAACACTTGCGATCTCACGGTAAATCATAAAATTTTCAGAAAGTCTTATATTAATATCTCTCCGGGCTCTAACTTGTGTATTTATAGCAATTTTTTATACTTCCTCCCTTTTTACCTGGGAGGCACTTTTCTAACTTTTGCCGACACCCATTTGACCGCTCTTTCATATTATGCTCCATAGACTTACATATTTTAGTTCCATTTTTTACCGCCAGGGTGTACCTACCTATCTCGGGTTCTATGGGCTCGACGCCCTCGACTAATATAGCTACGGATAGGTTGTAAAACGGAGTTTCGTTCGAATACAGGTTTGTTTAGAATATAGTGCACCCCATGGTTGCGAAATGTGAACTAACAGATTTTGCAAAAGAATAAAGTGTTTTGAAAGGAATATTAAACGAAACCTTCTGTGCGAACTGTGTTCACACATACACACTTGTTTAAGTACAAACTTTCATTTTCATTTAGATTATGTAATCTGATTTCTTTTTTTTTATAATTAATTTAAAGAAATGCCTTTTTGAGTAGGAATTTTCATTCTCGTTTTGATTATTTAGTCTAATTTATATTATTATTAATAATTTTATCAAATTTCTTTTTCGGTAAGAACTTTTGTTCTCTTTGAGATTATTTTATATTAGCAGTGGCATTCCAAAATCCTTTCTTTATTCATTCTTCACATTATTATTTAAAAATTCCTTTTTGAATAATAATTTTCATTCCAGTTTAGATTATTTAATTGGATTTGTGTTATTATTGTTAATTTTAAGGAATTTCTTTTTCAGTAAAAACTTTTGTTCTCCTTGTGATTATATATTATTATTATCAGTATTCCAAAATTCTTTCTTAATTCTTTTCTCATATTGTTACTTCAAAATTCATTTGTGAGTAAGAACTTTCATTCTCGTTTACATTATTTAACCTACAGTGAAATACGTTTAACACGAAAACCCTTAACATGAAAAATCGGTTAGCACGAAATGATATAGTGGTCCGGACAGTATACGATGCAATGTAATACATTTTTTTTTTCTTATAACACGAAAAAAAATCGCTTTCAATCTAGTTAGTTTGAGTTGAAATTGGTGAATTTTGTGTTAAAAGAACTGAATTTTGGGTGAAAATCAGAGAATTTCATGTATTTTGTAAATTAGCTTATGTTTTATGAGCGCAATGGCTGAGAAATCGGTCCGAAAACAAACTGCTATTTTGCTTCAAATGAAGCTGCTTAATGCAGTTTATGAAAAAGAAGTACAAAAACAGAAACCTGCAAAGAATTTGGCATTTCCAATTCTACTTTATCAACAATAATAAAAAAACAGGTATCCCATTACGTTAATGCATGAGCGCAGTATGTTTAAGCCAGAGAGAAAACGTATGAGAACTGAGAACCGCCAAGCACGAAGATTTATAGAGACAGCTTTGCTCATTTGATTCAAACAATCTAAATCTTAGCAAGCTGAAAAAGACCCTTTAAAAAAAGATATCTGATTTCCCCCCCCCCCCCCCCAAAAAAAAAAATAATCACCTGTTTTTTAACTTAATGGAGGCAATTTACTAGTAGTTTAACAGGAAATCGAAATAAAATTTGACGACGTCGAAAATATTTGTGAGTTTTGTTCTTTTTTTTACGAATCGTTTAACGCGAAATTCTTTTAACACGAAAAAAAATTTCGACCCTCTCAATTTCATGTTAAACGTATTTCACTGTATATATTATTATAAATAATTTTAAGAATTTTTTTTAAGTAAGAACTTTTGTTCTCTTTGGGATTACTTTATATTATTATTAGTACTCCAAAATCTTTTCTTCATTCATTTCTCGTATTGTTATTTCAAAATTTCTTTTTGAGTAAAAACTTTCATTCTCGTTTAGATTATTTAATGCGATTTATATCATTATTATTAATTTGAAGAAATTTCTTTTTGAGTAAAAACTTTTATTCACATTGAGATTATGTTATATTAATGTTGCTTAATAATTATTCAATTAATGTAATTCTGCGATTCTTAAAGTAATTATTGAATGCAATTATTAAATTATTAATAATAATTATCAATATTTCTGCATCCATTCCTCATACAACTATTTGATAATTCCTTTTTGAGTAAACGCTTTCTTTCTCGTTTAGATTATTTAATGCGATTTATATCATTATTATTAATTTTAAGAAATTTCTTTTTGAGTGAAAACTTTTATTCACATTGAGATTATGTTATATTACTGTTGTTTAATAATTATTCAATTATTGTAATTCTGCGATTCTTAAAGTAATTATTAAATTGATTATTAATAATAATTAATATTATTTCTTCATCCATTCCTCATATAACTATTTCATAATTCCTTTTTGAGTAAAAACTTTCTTTCTCGTTTAGATTATTTAATGCGATTTATATCATTATTATTAATTTTAAGAATTTTTTTTTTAGTAAAAACTTTTATTCACATTGAGATTATGTTATATTAATGTTGTTTAATAATTATTCAATTATTGTAATTCTGCGATTCTTAAAGTAATTATTAAATTGATTATTAATAATAATTAATATTATTTCTTCATCCATCCCACATATAACTATTTCATAATTCCATTTTGAGTAAAAACTTTCTTTCTCGTTTAGATTATTTAATGCGATTTATATCATTATTATTAATTTTAAGAAATTTCTTTTTGAGTAAAAACTTTTATTCACATTGAGATTATGTTATATTAATGTTGTTTAATAATTATTCAATTATTGTAATTCTGCGATTCTTAAAGTAATTATTGAATGTAATTATTAAATTAATTATTAATAATAATTAATAATATTTCTTCATCCATTCCTCATATAACTATTTCATAATTTCTTTTTGAGTAAAAACTTCCTTTCTCGTTTAGATTATTTAATGCGATTTATATCATTATTATTAATTTTAAGAAATTTCTTTTTGAGTAAAAACTTTTATTCACATTGAGGTTATGTTATGTTACTGTTGTTTAATAATTATTCAATTATTGTAATTCTGCGATTCTTAAAGTAATTATTAAATTGATTATTAATAATAATTTTTAATATTTCTTCATCCATTCCTCATATAACTATTTCATAATTCCTTTTTGATTAAAAACTTTCTTTCTCGTATAGATTATTTAATGCGATTTATATCATTATTATTAATTTTAAGAAATTTCTTTTTGAGTAAAAACTTTTATTCACATTGAGATTATGTTATATTAACGTTGTTTAATAATTATTCAATTATTGTAATTTTGCGATTCTTAAAGTAATTATTGAATGTACTTATTAAATTAATTATTAATAATAATTAATAATATTTCTTCATCCATTCCTCATATAATTATTTCATAATTCTTTTTTGAGTAAAAACTTTCTTTCTCGTTTAGATTATTTAATGCGATTTATATCATTATTATTAATTTTAAGACATTTCTGTTTGAGTAAAAACTTTTATTCACATTGAGATTATGTTATATTACTGTTGTTTAATAATTATTTAATTATTGTAATTCTGCGATTCTTAAAGTAATTATTAAATTGATTATTAATAATAATTAATAATATTTCTTCATCCATTCCTCATATAACTATTTCATAATTCCTTTTTGAGTAAAAACTTTCTTTCTCGTTTAGATTATTTAATGCGATTTATATCAGTATTATTAATTTTAAGAAATTTCTTTTAGAGTAAAAACTTTTATTCACATTGAGATTATGTTATGTTACTGTTGTTTGATAATTATTCAATTATTGTAATTCTGCGATTCTTAAAGTAATTATTAAATTGATTATTAATAATAATTAATAGTATTTCTTCATCCATTCCACATATAACTATTTCATAATTCCATTTTGAGTAAAAACTTTCTTTCTCGTTTAGATTATTTAATGTGATTTATATCATTATTATTAATTTTAAGAAATTTCTTTTTGAGTAAAAACTTTTATTCACATTGAGATTATGTTATGTTACTGTTGTTTAATAATAATTCAATTATTGTAATTCTGCGATTCTTAAAGTAATTATTAAATTGATTATTAATAATAATTTTTAATATTTCTTCATCCATTCCTCATATAACTATTTCATAATTCCTTTTTGAGTAAAAACTTTCTTTCTCGTTTAGATTATTTAATGCGATTTATATCATTATTATTAATTTTAAGAAATTTCTTTTTGAGTAAAAACTTTTATTCACATTGAGATTATGTTATATTAATGTTGTTTAATAATTATTCAATTATTGTAATTCTGCGATTCTTAAAGTAATTATTGAATGTAATTATTAAATTAATTATTAATAATTACTATTACCATTTCTTCATCCATTCCTCATATAACTATTTCATAATTCCTTTTTGAAATAGGACTTCCATTCTCGTTTAGATTATTTAATGTGATTTATATTATTATCATTAATTTTGTGAAATTTATTTTTCAGTGAGAAATTTCGTTCGTCTTCAGACATTTTTTTTATATTATTATTATTAATATTTCGAAATTCTTTCTTAATCCATTCCACAAATCATTATTTAAAAATTCCTTTTTAAGAAATAACTTTAATTTTTGTTTATATTATTTAAGAGGCTACTTCAGTCAAACGAAAAGACCCGTTCGCCAATGCTAATCCTATGGAAGAAATTTTTAAAGATATCTCGGTCGCATTTCAATATTTTTAAATGATTTCTTTTGCATTGAATAGTTGTGATCGATCTTTACAAAGGCCGTTGTTTACTTTTTCGATTTTGTTTACAGGTATTTCTTATGAGAACACTTTCCTTTTCGGAACCGGTTTCGAAAGTAAAAGCATCCTCATAAAAAATATCTGCAATTAAAATCGAAAAAGTAAACAACGGCCTGCTTACAGATCGATCTCAACTATTCGATGCAAAAGAAATCATTTAAAAATATTGAAATGCGACCGAGATATCTTTATAAATTTTTTCCATAGTATTAGCATTAGTGAATGCGTCTTTTCATTTGACTGAAGTAGCGTCTTAATGTGATTTATATTTTTTAAATTCGTTTTAAAATATCTTTTCTTGAGTAAGAACTGAACTTTCAAGTAAGAACGCATCCTATTCTCGTCTAGATTATTTAAGGCTGTTATCAAATCCAAAAGGGCAACTTTCTGACATAAGTTTTAATTTATTTTTGTTCGAAAATGCATGAAACTTGACGGTGTTGTTGCTCAGAAACTATGTCATTAAGCTGTTTTTTTTTTTTTCAATTTTTTGCAAACGCAATAGATCTTTCAGAAAAGAGTGTCAAAGTAGGCGTTTTGAACTGAATATCCGCGCGAAGAAAGAAAGTGCACTCAAGAGCGGGCGAAAAATGTGTTTGTCACGTGATCCAAAACGCTTATAACTCAATAGGTAATTGGTGGATCAAAAAATGGAAAAAACAGTTCAATTCCCAATCGCTTCCATGGCCAGGCTTTCCAATTTTATATCTTTCCGTTAAAAAATGAATTTGTAAATGTGTCAAAACGTTTTGCGCTTATTGAGCAGAGCAGTTAAGAACAGCCTTAATGTGATTCATATTATTAGTAGTAACTTAACTTTTTGTTTGAGAAAGAACTTTCGTTTTCCTTGAGATTAGTTTATATTATCATTAGTATTACACTGTAAAAAAAAATCTGTAGTTCTACAGATATAAAGTTACATGCTTACTAAACTTTCACCTGTAACTGTACGAAAAAAGCTGCAAATCTACTAAACAGTTTTTGTAAAGCTACAAAAATCTGTAACTTTACAAATGAATCTGCTAAAATTTCAGTAATCTTACTAAACTTTTATTTGTAACCCTGGCTGCAGTTACATGAAAAGTTCTCGGAATCCCAGTTTCCAAAAAAATTCTTAGTAACCTTACAGATTTTTTGATTTTCGGCGCAAAAGTGTGTCTGTTACATGAAATTTTGTTGTTGCCGTTACATGAAAAGTTCTAGGAATCCCAGTTTCCTAGAAAAACCTTAGTAACTTCACAGATTTTTTTTGCAGTGTACAACATTTTTTTTTCTTGAATCATATCTTATCTTATTATTTAAAAAATTCCTTTTTGAATAAAAACATTCATTCTCGTTTAGATTATTTAATGTGATTTGTATTATTATTATTAATTTTAAGATTATTATTATTATTATTATTTAGTAAGAACTTTTATTTTCGTTTAGACTTTTTTTATATTATTAATCTTTTAATTATTAAATTAATGTAATTGTGCGATTATTAAAGCAGTTAAATGAATGTAATTATTAAAGTAATTATTAAATCAATGCATGTCATATTCAGTTAAGTTTTTAATATGAATTTATTACAAATCCTGTCTTTGAATCTAAAAATTGTCTCGCTTATTTTGGACTTTGCATTATTTTTTATTGAAAAAGAAACATTTTAACTGGATGATTTTTAAGAAAATCTAACGAAATTTTATTTTCCTTGAGATTATTTTATATTAATTAATTAATGTATTTATATGATTAATAAAGTAAAAAATTGAATGTAAATATTAAATCAATGTAGGTCATATTAAATTAAGTTTTCATATAAAGTCTTCATATTAAATTAAGTTTTCAAGATAAGTATTAGTAATCCTGTCTTTCTACCTAAAAATTGTCTCGTTTATTAGGAACTTTACATTACTTTTTATTAAAAAAGAAACATTTAAACTGGATGATTTTAAAGAAAATCTAACGAACTTTTATTTTCCTTGTGATTATTTTATATTAATTACACAATTAATCTAATTATGCGATTAATAAAGAAAAAAAATAATGTAATTATTAAATCAATGTAGGTCATATTGAATTAAGTTTTCAGTATGAATTTATTAATAATTCTGTCTTTGAATCTAAAAATTGTCTCGCTTATTTGGGGCTTTACATTATTTTTTAGTGAAAAAGAAACATTTGAACTGGATGATTTTTGAGAAAATCTAACGAATTTTTATTTTTCTTGAGATAATTTGATATTAATTACCCAATTAATGCAATTATGTGATTAATAAAGTAAAAAATTGAATGTAATTATTAAATCATTGTAGGTCATATTGGATTAAGTTTTTAATATGAATTTATTAATAATCCTGTCTTAGAATCTACAAATTCTCTCACTTATTTGGAGCTTTACATTATATATATATATATATATATATAAACACTTGAACTGGAGGATTTTAAAGAAAATCTAACGAACTTTTATTTTCCTTGTGATTATTTTATATTAATTACTCAATTAATCTAATTATGCAATTAATAAAGTAAAAAATTGAATGTAATTATTAAATCAATGTAGGTCATACTGAATTAACTTTGCAATCCTGTCGTTGAATCTAAAAATTGTCTGGCTTATTTGGAACTTTCCATTATTTTTTAGTGAAAAAGAAACATTTGAACTTCATGATTTTTAAGAAAATCTAACGAACTTTTATTTTCCTCGAGATTATTTTATATTAATTGGTCAATTACTGTAATTACGAAATTACTAAAGTAATTAATTGAATGCATTTGCTAAAGTAATTATTAAGTCGATGTAGGCATATTGAATTAAGGGTGTTCTCAAATCCAAAAGGCCAACTTTCTGACATAAGATTTAATTTTTTTTTTTTTTTTTCGAAAATGGATGAAACTAGCTCGTGTAGTTGTTCAGAAACTATGTAATTGAGCTGTTTTTTCCATTTTTTTGCAAACGCAATAGATCTTTTAGAAAATAGAGTCAAAGGGGGCGTTTTGAACCGAATTTCCGCTCGAAGGGAGAAAGAGCACTCAAGGGCGGGCGAAAAACGTGTTTGTCACGTGATCGAATTCGCTTATAACTCAATAGGTAATTGATTGATCCAAAAATGGAAAAAACAGTTCAATTCCAAATCGCTTCCATGGCCAGGCTTTCCAATTTTATATCTTTCCGTTAAAAAATGAATTTGTAAATGTGTCAAAACGTTTTGCGCTTGTTGAGCAGAGCAGTTAAGAACAGCCTTAAGTATTCAATATGACCTAATGAAATATGCTGGTAGTATTTTTAATATGTGGACGATCCCTTATGCAAAAAAATACTTTCATATTCGTGATAAAGACATTAATCCTACTCTAATGATATTTTTGTTGTGATTTTATCGTTGTCAGTTCGCGTATAAAAGCCGCTATATCTTTTTTTTTTTTTATTTATAAAAGTCAATATACTTGACAAGGTATTCGGTTCGCGTGATGAATACGAAGAATTTTCATAAATTTAAATATAATGGTAATTAATATATAAGTAATTATGTTATAATGATTTTAGAGCGTAATGTTAAGATCCATGTTTTAGAATTTGCCCAGCAAAACGAACTTTGGTTAAAGGCGGGCTTTTATTATGATTCAAGTCCCATCTAATCAGTCAAAATATACGGTAATTAGTAATCATTATATTATTGCAAATAAAATCAAAGCACTCCTATATTCATAGTACTTCATCCCAATTTTATACAGCACTACCTTTAAAAGTTATCGAACCATCAAAATTATTGTTTACCTACGATCTGAGGAATGGAATTTCGAAAAGAATGAAGCAAAAAAGGTCGCGTCCAAATTATCATCTTCGAATGGAACCTTAAATTTGAAGTAAAATAAAACGACTCTATCATTAATAGAATGTGCCTTTGGGTAATATAAAGCTATGAGGAAATGCAGGTTTCTTGTATTTTTGATTTGGACAAATCATTTTTTTTTCAATGTGTAAAAAAGAAAGATTAGATAATGACTCTTCAAAACTAAGAGTCGTGTTTCGGCAAATCAAAAATTCTTGACCTTCCGACGTGACTTAGTCACGAAAGATATATATATAAAAGGAACCTTTCTATTATTCTATTCCTAAACAACAACATTGCAACAAACAGAAGAGACTAGAATCAACAATCATACTCAATATGCGTCCCGCGGTCCGCATGTGACCCGCCGAATATTGATGTTCGGACCCGATTTATACAAGCATTAAGGCTGTTTTCAAATCTAAAGAGGCAACTTTATGACATAAGTTTTAATTCATTTTTGTTTGGAAACGTGTGAAATTGGCAGGTGTTGTTATTCAGAAACTATGTAATCGAAAGACGTTTTCCATTCTTTTCTAAAAGCAATAGATTTTTCTGAAAATGCTGTCAAAGTGGGCATTTTGAACCGAATTTCCAGACGAAATGGGAAAAATTCCAGTCGGTGAAGGGAGAAAGGGAGAATGAAGGGAGATCTTATGACGTGTCACGTGGTCAAAATCCCTTATAACTCGATAGGTAATTTATTTATAAAAAAAAAATTGTAAAATTCCTTTCGATTCTAAACCGCTTCATAGTCAGACACGCCAATTTTATACCTTTACGTTGAAAAATGAGTCCGTCATTATATCAGAAAGTTTCGCGCTTGTTGAACAGTGAACTTGAGAACAGCCTTAATCCATATTTCTAAAAATTGGAGATGCGTATTTCCATTGGGTTTAGGAGCAAGTGGCTCCTAAACCCAAAAAAATCCAGTGGCCACATCGTGAAACAAAAAAAATAAAACAATATCATTTATAGGACTAAAAAACTAAACAAAAAACTCAGGAATTCAAAGTGAAAAATAATTTATCCAATATATACTCATGTACAACAAAACACAGACTAAACATCAAATGTCGCAAAAATTACAAATGTTACAAAGAATTAATTTAATCATAATATTGTTGAAATATGAATATTAATCAAGCAATTTTATAAATCTTAAACTATGCACAGTCAGAAGATAAAGCTGTACAAATTACTTAAACAATAAAGATGTAGCAGCTAAACTATCATGATAGTCGGGAATATTTTGTAAACAGTATTTTTTATTTTGATTTTACTGTACAAAAGTACACTTAAAAAAAGCATTATAAAAATAAAAATGCATTTCAAACATTTGTTTTCTATAAGAAAAAATATCTTTTAAAAAATGGTCTGAATCTGCACCTATATAGTGAAAGTATGTAAGACTTCATTTTTGCTATATATATGGGGCATTCTCACAATCTTTTGACTTTTAAGTCCCTGAATATTAATTTTCATTTTTATACATATTCTTGTGGTTTTTTTTTTCATATACTGGGGAACATCTCATTGCATGATTGCATAACAATATTAACGAGATAAATAAGTTTTGGATGATGTTGGGGGTCCAAATACCAGGAAAACTCCTATACCGTCCCGTGTCCCTGATGCTGATTTTAAGTTTGGAACTGTCTGTACAAAATTGTTTCAATAAAAGTAAATCGAGGTAATTTTTTTCCGAAATTGGGACAATTGTTTTATATAAGTATGTAGCAAAAAATTAACCTGCACACATTTTTACGGTTGATATTATTTTTTGAACTCTGTCCCTGGGTTTTAGATTCCTTATCATCCCTCTTGCAAAACTTATACAGAAAATCACTTCAGATGCAGCCACAGAATTTTTCTCAAGCTTTTTCACATGCAAAAGTATGCTAGAGAAAGAATGTCTAAAATTTTTTTGACAGGAAATTTACTGCAGAATTTAAATCAGCATTTAAATATCAATTTCAAGCATCGTGGCTTTATTGGTAGTCTTACCGTCCCCAAGGTTTATTCCTGCACTTTTTGAAGTAAATTATTATTTTTTTAAAATTAATCCAATGTAAATAACTGTTTCTAAGAATCAACGACCATTGTGGCTATCACTTAGCCTCAACATAATTTGCCTAAAAATAGTGGTAATTTTCCTTATCGTCCCATCCTTACCGTCCCTCTTTTCCTGTATCATCCCCTTTTTTTTTTCCTTCCGTCCCTTCTTTAACACCCCTTTAAGAGAATGTTATACCAAAATTTTGTACTAAAAATACTACATTGCTATTATTTCTTATTTGAAAGGTCCTATTGGTACTATGCACATTCATCATAAGTAAAAATTTATAAGAAAATAGAAAGTTATAGTGGTAAAATGATAAGGAAAATTAAACTCGCAAGTTTAATTTAAACCTCAGTTAAATAAAAAAAATTTCGCTGCTGACCATGTTTCCTTTATTTTGAATCATTAAGGTATTCGTCTATCAGATTAAAATGTGATTTTAGCAAGTTTAATTTCACCAGATATGCCCCATATATTTTTTATGGAAACACAAAATCTGTCCTATTATTTACAATTAATTTAAAATTGTGTTAAAACCTTCTAAAAGTAATTTGCTTAGTTGAAAGTTCTATTACATTATTACTTCTGTCATTAACATCCCTTTTTTATGCAATTACAGAACGCACAACAATGAATAAGGTATCATTCGAAAGGTTTTAAACAAACTTCTGACATAGTACTTTCACATTTCTTTAAAACGTGCTTTTGAGTAAAAATTGCAGTTACTTAAAATTTAAATCAGCATTGTTTTCATAAAGAAATGAAAGGTTTTTCTTAAAATCAATGTTACCACAAATATAAAATACCGCATTACATCATGCGCAGCAATGATCATATAAAAGAAAACAAGTGGGTAAGTGTGATCATAGATCGCATAGAGGATTTCGTTTAATATAAACACTTTATCCTTTTGCAAAATCTGTTAGTTCCACATTTCGCAACCAAGGGGCGCACTCTATTCTAAATAAACCTCTTTCCGATCGAAACTCCGTTTTATAACCTATCCGTAGATATATTAGTCGAGGGGATCGGGCCATAGCACCCGAGATAGGTAGGCGCTCCCTGGCGGTAAAAAGTGGAACTAAAATATGTAAGGCTATGGTGAATAATATGAAAGACTAATCAAACGGCTGTGAAATGATATATCACGTGAGGGTGCTGGCAAAAGTTATAAATAATATAAGACTTTTTGAAAATTTTATGATTTTTTGTGCGATTGCAAGTGTTCTGCTACAAGTATGCAAAATTTCAAATCTCCAACTTAATTAAGGGTTGTGGTGGCGCCGAAATTCATCTGACAAATAAATTTTCAAAATCCAAGTGAGATGGGAGAGCAATTAGATTAAATAGTTTATTAAATAAAACTGAAATAGTATGTAAACTCTATTCATCATTAGAAGTTAATAATTGTTCCATAATAGTAATTCTCTGTATTTAACAGAGCCAATACAAAAAAAAAAAAAAAAAAATGTTCTCTGCTTGGTTGCAGAGTCAGGACTTCCATTATACACTCTGTATTAAACAGAGCCATGATTTAACAATTGGCATCTCTGATTACAGAGTCAGGACATGTTACATGTTCTCTGCTTGGTTACAGAGTCAAGACTACATTTTAAAAATGATACATATTATATAAAATAAACATCAAAATAAAAATTACAATATGCAGTTATAAATCTTCTAAATAGCTATAATATTCATTTAAATGACATCCAAGTAATTATAAAACTAATAAATCACCATCAATTCAAAATTATTATAAAGTAAATAAATCTATATTACATGACCTTGAAATCATAATGTTACTCATAAATATTGATTCAGGGTTATAAACAATTTAGATAAACAGATTAGATTTTTTCTGTCAAAAGAAATCAGTTTTATAATTATGTTTCACAATATAAAGGTAAACAGAGTTAAATTATAAACAAATAAATTTGAGGGCAATTACGCCGAAACATCCTCCGCCTCCATGAACGAAGTTCATCAAACAATTATAACTTATCACATACTAAATAATCAAATATTAAATACAAAATTAAAATATTACCTTAAATGTCAAGTATAACTAAAATGAAATGCAATTAAATCCTACTACTTCTAAAAAAAAAACTGTTTCTGGAACAACTAAAAATAGAAAAAGACATTAATATACAAAATAGTTCAGAAAATTACAAAAATTAGACATGTAAAAAAAAATAAATAAAGTTAGTTAAAATAAAGTAAAGTTTTAGTCCATCGGTAGAAGAGACAGTTTTGTGATTGGGCGTTTCAGTTCACCAGTAGAAGTCTTTATTTTTACTACACGAACAATATTGTCATCACCAGGAAATAGTTCAATTATTCTCCCCAATTTCCACCTTAATGGGGGCTGGTTTTCTTCCTTTATAAACACCAAGTCATTGATTTTTAAGTTCGGGTTGCTTCTAAACCACTTTGTACGTTGCTGCAATTGTGAGAGATAGTCTGACGACCACCTTTTCCAAAAACTTTGGAAAATCTTTTGTAGCAATTTCCAACGTTCCAAAGGAGTTACATAGGTAGAGGAGATATCAGGCTCAGGTAAGGAGGTCAAGGGTGCTCCTATAATAAAATGTCCTGGCGTCAGAGCCGTAAAGTCATTTGGATCAGAAGACTCAGCGACAAGCGGTCTTGAATTTAAGCATGACTCAATTTGTGCAATTAAGGTCAAAAATTCTTCATAAGTTAAAATCTGATCACCAATTGTTCTCTTCAAATGATTTTTCATTTGTTTTATTCCCGCTTCCCAAAGGCCTCCAAAGTGAGGGGCGGAAGGTGGGTTGAATTTCCATACTATCATTTCGTCAGTAAGATACTTGTGCAATTTTTCATCAGAAGCAATTTGAGACATCATTCTCTTTATTTCGTGGCCTGCCCCTACAAAATTTGTACCTCTGTCGGAAAATATTTCTAGAGGTTTTCCACGTCGAGCCACGAATCTTTTCAATGAGGCTAGAAAGGTTTCAGTTGTAAGATCAGTGACTAATTCAAGATGGATAGCTTTTGTTACGAAACAAACATGCAGACAAACATAATGTTTAAAGGGTTTCACACCACGTCCCTTACGAGGTTTGATCAAAAAGGGGCCGGCTAAGTCGACTCCTACTCTTAAAAATACTCGAGCTTGTGTCACGCGTGCTGATGGCAGATTTCCCATCAACTGAGATGAAAGGTGTGATGAATTTCGGAAACATTTCATACATTTCCTTATTTCTCTTTTCACAGCTTCTTTAGCATTAATTATCCAAAATTTTTGTCGAATTGCTGAAATTGTCAATTGAGTCCCGCTATGAAGATGTTTCTCATGAAAATACTTTATTATCAAGTCTGTAACATGATGCCTTTTAGGGAGAATGATTTGATGTTTTTGATATTCAGACAAGTTTGCATTTTTTAGCCTACCTCCAACACGAAGAATATCATTTTCGTCAAGAAATGGATGTAAAGGAAGGAGTTTGCTTTTAGAATTTAGGATCTTTCTGGATTTTAGAATTTTCAGTTCGTCTCCGAATTCATGGTTTTGAATTAATTTCACAATAGCATTTGTTGCCCTTTCAAGTTCTGGAACAGTCAAAAAACCATAGACTCGTTCAGATGGGCATGTACTATTTTTGATGAATCTGAGGCACCAAGCCGTAATTCGTTTTAATTTAGTCCAGGATGAAAATTTAAATAAAAGCTCAAATTCTGGAATATTTTGGGATATGGAGCAAACAAAGCGTTTTACGTTGTTCTTGCAAGACCTCTTCATCAGGTAGATTAGGTTGAGTTTCAGGGGGAAATACTGGTAACGATTCTTCCTTCAGCCAGCTAGGACCATGTAACCATACCTCGTTATTAATCAATTCAGATGCAGAGCAACCACGAGAGAGAACATCTGCAGGATTTTCCTTTCCTTTACAAAATTTCCATTGTACAGGAGCAACAAGTTCCTGAATTTCGCGTACGCGGTTTGCCACAAAGGGCTTCCAGTTGTTAGCACTTCCTTTAATCCAGTGCAAGGTAATTTGGGAGTCACTTAGACAAAATATATTTTCATTCACAATTTTAAATATTTCCTTTAAATAATTCGCTAATCTTGCAGCCGTAAGTGCTCCAAGAAGTTCGAGGCGCGGCAATGTAATTTTCTTGAGAGGCGCTACTCTCGACTTTGCTATTACAAATGAAGTTTCACAAGAAGAAGAATCACGTAGATAAGCCACTGACCCATACCCCTTTAAACTAGCATCAGAAAATATGAAAAGTTGAGCGGTTTCAGGATTTAATTTTGGGATAGTTACAAAATATTTTCTAAGAATTTCAAAATTTACCAAGTCTTTTATTTCATTATGCCATTTTCGGAATTTTCCACTTAAAGAATCTGGTAATGTAGAATCCCAGTCAATTCCATGTTCCCAGAGTTCTTGCATTAAAAATTTAATTCTTATCACGAAAGGGGAAATGAGTCCAATAGGATCATAAATTTTTGCCACAGTTTGTAAAACAATACGTTTGGTAATAATTTTATGGTCAAATTCTACCAAAAGTGGTTGTATGTCTATTTTCAAGGTGTCACTTTCTGTTATCCATATAATTCCCAATACCTTCGAAAGATTTTGTTCAAGAGTGTCTTCCTCAAAGTTTATTCCATGTTCCTTCCATAAAAATTTTAAATCGGAAGAATTGGTTTTAAATTTTCTGAGTTTCATATTGGCCTCACTCAATATCTTCTCTGCACCGTTTGATAAAACAAAAGCTTCGTTTACTGAATCAGCTCCATGAAACAGGTCATCAACGTATAAGGAAGTATCCAGCATATTAACTATTTTTCCAAACAAATCTTTATACCCCTCAATGTGATGTTTGATGGTTGCAGAAAGGAAAAAGGGTGAAGTTGTTACACCAAAAGTTACACGGGTCATGCGAAAAACCTTCAAAATGGGATTGTTACTAGTGATATTGTCAAACCACAGGAACCTCAAAAAATTTCTATCTTCTTCTTGTATCTGGATTTGCAAGAATGCTTTTTCTATATCTGCCGAGAAAGCAATTTTGTGAAGACGGAATTTTAAAATAATGTCCAATATGTTAGGATTTAGATTGGGCCCAGGAAATAAGCACTCGTTTAACGATTTTGCCCCCTTATCTTTGGATGACGCATCAAAAACAATTCTTACTTTAGTTGTCGATTTATCTTCCCTTATTACTGGTCTGTGAGGCATGTAATACGTGTTTATTTCATCTTTATTAAACTCACATTCTTCAATTATACCCAAACCACATTGTTCATTTAATATTTTCTCATATTCCTTAAGTAACCATTTATTTTTGCACAATTTTGATTTTAATCCCCAAAGTCTATGTTTAGCTACATCAAAATTGGATTCCAATTCATTTTTATTTACTTTCCACAATAGTTTAGTTTCATATCTTCCATTTACAAAATTTAAATTATCATTAAATAAATCAAGAGCATCTAAATCCTTTTGTGAAAATAATTCATTTTTACTATCACAAATACCCAAAGACTCTAGTTTCCAAAACTTTTGCAAATCAAAATTTTCTATTTCATTAACAGATACAAGATGAGCATTAACTGTTTCGTTACCTTTAGAGTTTATTTTTCCCACTATTGTGTACCCAAAAAGTGTATTAGCTACATATAAATGGTCATTAATTTCTTCAACGACACCTCTCTGAACATTCCAGAAATAATCAGCTCCAAGTAAAATTTGTACTTCGGATTCCTCGGGCGTAGGGTCGGCTAACCTCCATTTTTTACTTTCAATGTATTTTATAACTAGAGGGTCAGAATTGGGAACCTTCAATGTTGTTGCACTTATCAAATCGGTAGCTAACACCTCAACATCTATAAAACGATGATAATTCATTTTACTTCGCAATTTAATTTTAAAAACATCATATTCTTCTTCGCGACCTTGATCCATGCCAAAAGCGAATACAGTTAAATGTTCTTTTCTTAAGACAGGCAAATTTAATTCACGAGCTAATGCTTTTGTTATGAAGCTTTTTTCGCTTGCAGAATCAAGTAATAATCGAACTACCTTTGATTTAGAATTACCTTGAGCAGTTACACAACATGTTTGCAATAAAACAGCATGCTTAGAATTTCTAAAATTACAATGAGAATTAGATACAACTGTTTGATTTTGATTTTCATTAATTTCTGGTTTCAAACTTTTCTTAAAGCAAAATAATTTGTTATGTTCAGTGCTTTTACAATTTAGACATGGCTTTAATTTTATGCGGCATTGCGAAGATAAATGCGATTTCAAAAAGCATTTGTAACATCTACCCTCCTTACGTAACATTAATCTTTTCTTATCATCAGCTAAATTTTTACACTCGGAAGATAAATGATCATTACCTTTGCAAAATACACAAAAAACTTTAATATTGGCATTTAAGGTATTAGCATGTTGATATTTATTTGATGTTTTCTTTTCACGAAATTCAGTTTTATTTTTATGTACAAAAGAAGAGGATGCATCATTTTTAGAACTTGTCATTGACAAAGTCTTTTCTCTACATTCTATTTCACATTTCAGAAAGGCAATTAGATCGGTTACATCTGACTCTTTGCTAGTATCACGTTTTCTATGATATTCAATCACTAATTCATGGGGCAATAGCTTTAGCAAAATAGGATTTAGCAATTGTCCATAAGAACTGGATGTTACCCCCAAATTTCTTAAACTTCTAATATTAACTTCGCACATGTCATGCAATCTTCTTAATGCATTTAAATTTGAACAATTTTTAACTGGTTCCATATTTAATAAATTAGTCATGTGTTTATTAATAATAACATCAACCTTACCAAAACGGTCCTTTAATAAATCAATACAAGTATCATAATTTTGTTCTATCAAAGGAAACCCTTCTACCACATTATAGGCCCGATTACATAACAAGGATTTTAGATAAGCGAATTTTTCTATCTTAGATAGTGATTTATTCTGGTGTATCGATGTTTCAAAACAGTTAAAAAATTCGACCCATTCTTCGATTTCACCAGAAAATTTTGGAACATTTAATTTAGGCAATTTCATGGCAGAACTCGTTTCTGTTCCACTAGCAGAACCATTCAATGAATTTACACGACTAGGCTATCATAGAAACATTATCCTTTTTACATTTTCTTAACCTATTTTTAATTTTAAATTTAGCACTGATCAATTGGTCAGTGTACTTTTCACTATTAGCAATGTCCTTTTCATATTCTTTTAAGTCGGATATTTGAGCTTCAATATCACGATTCAAACTTTGGAAAGCCGTTTCTTTTAAGAGGAATATTTCTTGAAGCTCTAATAATTCATCGGTTTTCGTATTATCAATGTCATCATTTAATAATGTTTCTAATTTTGTAATTAATTTCGTGAAACTCGTTCGTTCAACAGAACGTTTTGCTTTCAGCTTTTCAAGATTTTCCATTTTAAATAAAGAATAATTCTTATTTTAAAACATTAACCATTCATAGAAAATGAAAAAAATATTTTCTTACCTGTTAATTCCAGGTAATGTAGATGGCATGTCGTAATCCAAATGGCACAATAATAATTCCACACTAATCACAGGTTGAAAGATAAATCACACACTAATCACATGTTGAAAGATAAATCACAGTTGTTAATCACAAATCTCTTTCACAATAGCTCACTATTCTTTCCAAAAAATGTTTCGCGGGTTACTCGGCACCAAAAATAATGGTGGCGCCGAAATTCATCTGACAAATAAATTTTCAAAATCCAAGTGAGATGGGAGAGCAATTAGATTAAATAGTTTATTAAATAAAACTGGAATAGTATGTAAACTCTATTCATCATTAGAAGTTAATAATTGTTCCATAATAGTAATTCTCTGTATTTAACAGAGCCAATACAAAAAAAAAAAAAAATGTTCTCTGCTTGGTTGCAGAGTCAGGACTTCCATTATACACTCTGTATTAAACAGAGCCATGATTTAACAATTGGCATCTCTGATTACAGAGTCAGGACATGTTACATGTTCTCTGCTTGGTTACAGAGTCAAGACTAACCATTTTAAAAATGATACATATTATATAAAATAAACATCAAAATAAAAATTACAATATGCAGTTATAAATCTTCTAAATAGCTATAATATTCATTTAAATGACATCCAAGTAATTATAAAACTAATAAATCACCATCAATTCAAAATTATTATAAAGTAAATAAATCTATATTACATGACCTTGAAATCATAATGTTACTCATAAATATTGATTCAGGGTTATAAACAATTTAGATAAACAGATTAGATTTTTTCTGTCAAAAGAAATCAGTTTTATAATTATGTTTCACAATATAAAGGTAAACAGAGTTAAATTATAAACAAATAAATTTGAGGGCATTTACGCCGAAACAGGTTGAGTTAGAAAAATTGCTTAAAATACACAAGTTAGAGACCGGAGGTGTAAATATAAGACTTTTTGAAAATTTTATGATTTGTTGTGTGATCGCAAGTGTTCAGCTATAAGTATGCAAAATTTCAAGTCTCCAACTTAATTAGGGGCTCATTTAGAAAGAAATGCTTAAAATACACAAGTTAAAGCCCAGAGGGGTAAATATAAGACGTTTTCAAAATTTTATGATTCGTCGTTTGATGCCAGGTGTTCAGCTATAAGTTTGCAAAATTTCAAGTCTCCAATATATATAGTTTCTGAGAACGAGCTCTGTGACAGACGGACAAACACATAGACAAAGGAGTGAGACGAATAGGGTTTCGCCAGATGAAACGAAACCCTAAAAATAATAAATAGCACAAAAAAGATAAAGCGTGGATGTACCCGCACGGGTTTATTTCCTATTTATGATCAAAATGCAAAATTGAGAAGAAAAAGACACCTTCCATCAATTGAAGTAATGGTATTCCACGCGTAGCCTAAAATATACGCTTTGTTATATTGGATTAAATTGTATTTTATACCTATTCAATTTATTTTTCTTTGTCCCATGTTTTCCCTAAGCGGATGACGTCATCTTCTAATGGAAATAAAATACGACTGTTAATCTTTTTGTTCTCGTGCACGCCTTTTGTTATCTTCGATCAGTTTTTACTGTAACTTTTATGTAATAAATGAGGTGATATTTTGGCTTGACTAATGTAGTTTGCGGATATTTGTATCCATAATTTTTCTTTGGAAGTTTAAACCTGCATCTAAAAAATTTTAGACATTGCTAAAAAATATTAGACTGCAGTGCGAAGTCTCGCAAAGGTCCACTGGTTTACATATAATCCCATTTGTTTTACAGTGGTATATATATATTTTTAATTTTCAACATTAAACAAATATTATTTAAAATTAATTAAATATGTACTATATATTTTAACATTTAAAAAAATAAAAAGTTTAAATAGTAAACAAAAGTCTGTTTTATTAAAGAAAATCCCCCCCCCCCTTTTTTTTTTCTTTTCTTTTCCTTTTTCTTTCTTTCTTTCTTTTTTTTTTTTTTTTTTTTTTTTTGCCAAACATACATATATATGTATTTCAATTATGAGATCTTAAATTTCGTTCAATGGATTTAATGGTGCTGTCAGTGATTTCATTTTTTCTGGTATTTTTTCATTGCTTAAAATGTTTTAGTTACAAATAGTTTGATGAAATATGTCAAATATTTCTGATTTCCTACATATTTATTTTTATTTATTTATTTTTTTATGCATTCCTCTTCCTGTTAATATTGACCTTTTGCCAAATTTAAATGTTATAATATTTTAATACTTCATTTATAAATGATTTGATCTAGTCTTAAAAAATTCATTAGTGATAAGTTAAATTAATAATTGTTGTTCCAAATTTAATATGTATAATGTTTGTATCATATGTCTTGATACTCAATTTATAAATTATATTTGAAATTGGTGATGAACTTTAATATTCTATAATGGTTATATAAATATACATATATTATTTGTTATATAGCTAATACAGAATAGATTAAATTTATTTTAGGGGTTTATCATACTATTTTTATTATCTGAATTTTAATTACCCATTTTTCACATTATTATATATATATAGTATTTTGCGGTCTGCCCATCTAACGTAAAATACGTGTTTGCGGTCAGCGCAAACAAAATAAATAAATAAATAAAAAGGTTGACTATGGCTAGACTAGATTGTGCTATTTTGGTCCGTTTAATTTAGTTCAAGATTTGAGTGGGATAGATTCTTGCTATGCAAATATTTGTCTTAGATTCAATTACTCTTAAAATTTATTAAAGATTTCTGAAATCAGGCAAAACAATAAAGAAGGAAAGACACGTTGTGAATACAGGATATTTTTCAAAGATATTACTAGAAAAAATGTTCCCGTTCTAAATAACTCAATCATGCAATCTCTACATATTTAATTAAGTTGGAGATTTGGGTGAGATAATGTCTGGCAATGTTTGCAGCAAATATTTGAGATAGCTTTAATTACTTTTAAAGGGGTAACCTAATCAAAAAATGAAAAAAAAAATCATGTTCAATTTTTTGTACAATGTTATTTTACTAGTAAAAACTATAACAAATATAATACCATGAAAAACCACGTCATAATACAAAAAGTAAAAATATGTAGAAAAAAATGAAGAAAACGATACTTTTGGGTTGCTTTTTTTTTATTTCGCTTCTGAAAAGTAGCATTTTTTATCAAAATTTGTACCTTTCGTCCAAAACCATAACAGCCATCTTGGTAATTTTTTTTTCTCTGTTAGTTTGTCTAATTGGGCATCATTTGAATTGAGGGAATTTGAAACACACATTTTTTTTTCGTTTTTTACTCAAAAATAGTACAAAAACAGTATAAAAGTGCTTTTTTTCAAAATCTCAATAAAATATAAATGTTTGTTCTTTTAAAAAATCCGTAATTCATTTGATAAATAGAAAGTCAATAAAGTTATACAAAACTTTTTGCTGTGATAGGATGAATGGTTTAGGAGAAAATATACGAGGGCTGTTCAATAAAGAATGAGCATCAATTTTTTTATTGACATACTTTATTGCACACAAATTTACTTTTATGTTCCATTGTTAGCTTAAGGGTGTTCTCAAATCCAAAAGGGCAACTTTCTGATTTAAGTTTTAATTTATTTTTGATCAAAAATGCATGAAACTAGCTGGTGTTCTTGTTCACAAACTATATCATCGAGCTGTTTTTCAATTTTTTTTTTTTTTTTTTTTTTTTTTTTTGCAAACGCAATAGATCTTTCAGAAAATAGTGTCCAAATGGACGTTTTGAACCGATTTTCCGCACGAAAGTAGAATAATCACTCAAGAGCGTGAGAAAAAAGCGTTCGTCACGTGATCAAATTCGTTTATAACTCAATAGGTAATTTATTGATCAAAAAATGGAAAACACAGTTCAATTCCAAATCGCTTCCATGGCCAGGCTTTCCAATTTTATATCTTTCCGTTAAAAAATGAATCTGTAAATGTGTCAAAACGTTTTGCGCTTGTTGAGCAGAGCAATTGAGAACAGCCTTAATGTGTAATGAATACGTGCTATTTTTTTCTTTTTTTTGCTCATTTATTTCCAGCATTACGTCAGTGGTAGCCATGAAAGTTTAGATACCCAGTATCGTCTACGGGAACTATGGAAGCAACAAGTAGGCTCTTTCCTTGCTGGAAATTTTGCTTTCGACAGAAGAAATCGCTAGTCGAAGAGTATGGAGTATGCTATAGGAGACTTAGAGAGAGTCTGTTCTTCCCTGTAGCAGAGTTAGATGATGGTTTGACATGTTCAAAGAAAGAGAAAGGCTATCATCTTCATAGGAAGATAGACACGGAGTACCTGCAACTGAGCCTATTATTGTCAGAGAAGATCGTTAGATATGAAAACTGTTAAAAATATTGCAGTTATAACGGTGTGCCACTTACACGTTCGTAAAAGAAAAGTGAACTTCTTTTCGATTTGAGAACAGCCTTAAGACTGTTTGTTCCTCCGAAAAAACTGGCTACTTTTAAAATTAATTTATTACATTTCCAATTTTCAAGTTCCCATATTAAGAAACTGTGTAATTGAATTATTTTTTCAGTTTTTCGGTAAAAGCAGAAGATCTTTCAAAAAATACTGTCAAAATTAACAATTCAAATTGGAATTTCGGAACGCGACAGCGCGGGGAAGGGAAAAACTGCCGTCCTGAGCCAAATGCTTATAACTCAAGATGTAATTCATGTACTGGGAAAATAGACAAAATTTTTCCATTACATTTTTCCATTCAAAAATCCTGCCTACAAGGGCCACGCTTTTAGGTTTAACAAGTCGGAAATTTTACATCAAACGTGTCCAGATCTTAATGCTGCTGTACTCTTATGCAAAAGTGCATGAATACAAAATTGATACGAGTCTATATATTAAATTCGGTAATACAGAAATAATATGACTTTATCTTAAATAGGACGCCGTCACCGTGACAACCTAGAATCATTACCTATCGTGGAATATCATTGAATTAATTACATATGATAGAATTTAATAGAATGAAGAAAAATTAAGTTTTGATTCGATTTTCATAAAATTTGAAATGACTTGACAAAATTCTGCAACGGTTATACATATTAAATTTCAAAACATTCGGTTGGGTAACTATTGCGCTGTTTGTTATAAGCGGACAGACGGACTGACCACACGACAACTATAGGTGCTACGTATTTATATAATTACGAACACACCTAAAAAATGAGCCTTTAGAAGTTTCAGAAAATTTCGCTTTGTTGAGTGGGAATATATATATATATATATATATATATTTTATTTTTTTTTTTGGGGGGGGGGGGGAACTTCCTTAAGGCTGTTCTTAACTGCTCTGCTCAACAAGCGCAAAACGTTTTGACACATTTACAAATTCATTTTTTAGCGGAAAAATATCAAATTGGAAAGCCTGGCCATGGAAGCAATTTGGAATTGAACTGTTTTTTTCCATTTTTTGATCAATCAATTACCTTTTGAGTTATAAGCCATTTTGATCACATGACAAACACGTTTTTCGTCCGCTCTTGAGTGCTCTTTCTTCCTTTGCGCGGAAATTCGGTTCAAAGCGCCCACTTTGACACTATTTTCTGAAAGATCTATTGCGTTTGCAAGAAAATGGAAAAAACAGCTCAATTACATAGTTTCTGAACAACAACACCAGCTAGTTTCACGCATTTTCGAAGAAAAATAAATTAAAACTTATGTCAGAAAGTTGCCCTTTTCGATTTGAGAACAGCCTTAACGTGATTTTCAAGAGAATATTTTTGGCAAATCAATATTTATTGACAAACTGTTTAAAAACTCCTCTCTGTGTACAAATAGAAGAGGATAAAATACCCATTCTACATGAATGCGCAAAATTTAATCCGGATTTTAGTCATTTATTTTTGCATCTTAAAAATGAATAAGCTGCAAATTTAGAGAAAACTTTTTGGATAGCGTTAATAGAAATGCAATTCGAAATTTATTTCAATTTTTTTATTATTTCAATAATTCACTTCAATTTTCTCGAAATTTAATTTTTATTACATAACACCATGCACTACTATTGTCTTTAATTATAATCGATTTTTTAATTTAGTTGAAGTTTCTATATTCTGTTAGTCCTTTCCTATATAGTCACCGTGTACAGTAACACATTTGTGCAAACGGTATCTCAAAGAGAGGGGGGAGAATGTATTCCAGGAGGCGCGATAGTAGACCCAAAGGGGGGCATTTTTCTAACTTTTGCCGACCCCCACATGTAAAATATTGTTGGAAAGGCCTGTGATAACTTATTCATGCTATGCACCTCCCGAGCCCCCCCCCCCCCCCCCACACACACCAAATATGCCCTCCTGGGGGCAATTTTCTAAATTTTGCGAACATCATTCATGTGCTTGGGGGACAATTTGGTGTGGGGAGGTGGGAGGGAGTGCATAACATGAATAACTGGTCAGAGGCCTTTCCAACAACATGTCACATGTGAGGGTCGGCCAAAGTTAGAAAAATGCCCCCCTTTGGGTCTATTATCGCGCCTCCTGGAATACATCCTCTCCCCTCTCTTTGAAGTACTGTTTGCAGAAATGTGTTGCTGTGCACGGTGACTCTATAGAAAAGGACTAATACAATGTTGCAATGTCATAAATTTCACTCAGTTATCTCTAAGTGAGGGCCAAAACTTATTGGTACACCCTCATACTAACCAACGCAGTTGGAAAGTGTTTGTGAATTCGGTTTACCCGTCCGAGCACTAACTCGCGTAAATTTAGTCAGATTGCCATGTAATTGATGCATGTTATTGAGATTTACTATGGCATGTTCCGTGTTAAAAGTGAAGTGTAGCATTCATAGTTCGTTTTCAGTGACACTCAAAAGAAATCCGTTACATATGGTCTAAAGAAAAAATCATTTGTAATGTATTTTAATGGCGTTGCCCTATTTCATGCATATTGAAATTAAATGTACATGGTCTGTTCATTAAGTAATGAGACTGAATTTTTCGCGCCAAGCAGAAGGCCAAAGGGACGGGGCTTGCGAGCGATATGTGCGGTGGGAACTGTCAGCTACTGCACAGAGTAAGGAGATTTAAATTTTTAGATCTCCATACTCTGTGAGCTACTGATTCTAGTGGGTCAGTCGGCCTTGAGCCTTTGCAGCGTACAGATCGCTCGTGAAGCAGACACGTGTATCATGTTCCTGAATTTTTTGTCCAAAATTCTCTCAAACAACAAAATTTTAATGCTATTCTTTAGGACATTCTACTTTAATTTTATCAAAACAACATAATTTGATTAATTTAATTTTTCATAATTTTATATAATCTATATATTTAAAACACAAGTGTGTTTTTTAGTCATCTGTCTTGATCTTTCTGCTGAACAAATTTTACTAATTTTTTTTTTTTTTTTTTTTTTAACTAAAAGCTCTTCATTTGTAGATGTTGATCGCACTATCTGGTTTTTTTTTTTTTTTTTAAATATCCCCACTTTCATATTTTAATTTTAAAAGCATTTTATGAAATTTCTTCAAAATGGTGAAAAATAGATAGCTTTCATTATTGCAGACAAGAGAGAAACAATGAGGTTTATTCATCTTTATTCATGCTATTTCTGATAAAAATGCAAAATTGTTGTATAGGGTTTAGTGGCGTAAATCCTATTAGAGCAGAATATTATATTAGGGGCATAATAACGGAAAATTACTGCTTTTGAAAACACGCATTTTTCCTCATAAATTTTCTATATTGTTTTTCCTTCTGCATGTGTACTTATACTAAGTTTCAGACACTAGCCGAAATGCTTATTTAAGTGAAAGTGGAGTGATATTTAAAAGAAAACGATCATTTTCTTAGATAAAACTAAACATTTTAACACAAATGCGTCTAAAAATCATAAATTACGGAAATTTTTACTCTTCGGAATTGAGATTAGAATCTCAAGTAAAGAGTGCGTCTGTTCACATAAAAGATGTTGCTGAAAATCATGACTTCAAGTTTTGAGTTAAAAGGATTTTTAAATGATCAGTCATAATACACATTTTTAAAAATGATGAATATGGATATGAGAAGTGCGTATGCAAATTTTGAGAAGGTGAAAATTGCTGTTTTTCATTTCGAAATACGAAACATAAGAGCCTCAGTTGATACCCAAATCTTAATAACTGATCTTTATTATATTTTACTGATTAAGTATGTATATTATAAAGAACAAGCGTATCTGTGCGTAACGCTGACGTCATTTTGCAAATGGCAACACTTCACGGTAAAATTTCGGTCTTGAAATTTTCGCTACTGCAATTTTTCAATCTTCTGACCATCGTACATTTTCAATTTTCGTCGCATAGGGAAAAAATTATTTTCAAATGCAATTTGTTTAAAAACTGTATCTTAATTGACTGATGTATTATATTTTCTAAAATAAAATATTTTCTAAAATACTTAAGCATGATTTTCTAAGTTTATATTATGACGTGCCGGTTTCAATACATAATAATAAACATTTTGCACATAAAGCAACAAGCATTTTTCAACATTTGTTTCTAACTATTTTTGCATAACGAAATTAATACTTCCTTTATAAACAAATAAAAGAATAATATTAAAAAAACCCACCAATCTAGCATATTTGTGAAAGACAAATTAACGAAATTAATACTTCTTTTATAAACAAATAAAAGAATAATATTGAAAAAAAAAACACATCTAACATATTTGTAATCGTACAATTAAATTTTTAGATCACCAAATAGGATTTTTTTTTTCAAATGGAATTTGTTTGCAAAATTCATCTCAGTTTACTGATTGTCTATGGTTTTAAAACAATTTTAAAGCATGAAATATTTTTTAAGTTATCTATATCGCGCAAAGCTCCATTACGAAAGATTAACCCGTTTGTCCTTAAAACAAAATAAAGAGTTCCTCATTTTCTTACGGCTAATATCTATTTAAAAAGAAAACTCCTCTATGAATAAATAAATAAAATAATATAAATAAAACACAAATTTAACAGACATGTATAAGCTCTGAAATTATCAGAATATAAAAAGATGCCGTAAGTAGCAAAATCTTGGTCAAATAACTCTTAGCATGCGGCTAATAAGAAAATATCGCTTTTGATAAATTTCAAAAATTTATTTGATTGTATAATTCGTATTTTCCATATGAAAAATGCTTTTTTAATGTAAGTGGGTAATCTAAAAAAATTATTGCATAAAAAAATTATTAGTTTTCAATTAAAAAAATTGTTTTCACCTATATTCTTTAACCCGGGAAGCCCGGGTACGATCCCCTAGTATTTTTAAATCTTCAACATTAAACAAATATTATTTAAAATTAATTAAATGTGTACTATATATTTTAACATTTAAAAAATAAAAAGTTTAAATATTAAACAAAAGTTTGTTTTATTAAGGAAAATCTGCTGTTTTTTTTTTAATAATATGTATGTATGTATGTTTTTTTAATAAAAAAACATACATACATATATATATATATATATATATATATATATATATATATATATATACATATATATATATATCAATTATGAGATCCTACATTTCGTACAATGGATTTAACGGTGCTGTCAATGATTTCATTTTTTTTTTTTTTTTTTTTTTTGTATTTTTTCATTGGTTAAAATGTTTTAGTTACAAATAGTTTGACAAAATATGTCAAATATTTCTGATTTCCTACATATTTATTTTTATTTATGTATTCTTTTTATTTATTCGCCTTCCTGTTAATAATGACCTTTCGTCAAATTTAAATGTTATAATATTTTAATTCTTCATTTATAAATGATTGGATCTAGTCTTAAATAATTCATTAGTGATTAGTTAATTTAATAAATGTTGTTCCAAATTTAATATGTATAATATTTGTGTCATATGTCTTGACACTCAATTTATAAATTATATTTAAAATTGATGATGAACTGTAATTTTCTATAATGGTTATATACATATTTATCTATCTGTATATATCTATATATAACCATTATATATAACAAATCGTCATCGATTTCCAATTACTAAAATTAAATTTATAAATTAGCTAATATTCATAACACTGACATTATACAGAATAAAGATGGAACATGTAACTAGTAATACAGAATCATGCTAAATTCCACTAATTCACTAGCATATTGCGGGCGATAAATCTATATAAAACATATGAAAAAACCACCAAATTTTGATAAAATCCTATTAAAGACAAAACAAAAGATACAAGATCCAGCTAAATAATGTTGAATCAGAAAAAGCCATATCATAAACATACAAAAGATTAAATGGATGAATGATGCCGAAAGCTTATAAAGTATTTCACTTGTTCACGGGTACATAAAATACATTTATAAGCAAAAAACATAGTCGATTTCTGTAACGGAATTCAGCAATAAGAAAAAGTTGAATTCCGTTATGTACCCGATCGACTAATCACCAAAAATTATTAAATCGCCATGAAAAATATAAAACAATGTGATATCCGCAACAATGAAAAACTTTAAAAAATGAAGCAAATTAAATCATAGACAAACCCAGCTAGAGAACAGCCAAGACAAATTGACCATGACACAAGCAATTAACGGAATTTGGCATAATATAAAAATCCCTCTTAAATTACTTGCACAGTTAAAAGCATATGCCACGGTTGCCGCAGTAAATAATCACAAGCATAAAATATAACAATTATAAGTAACATATAGTCCATATAATAATTATTATTACATGCTATTATAATGATCTTGGAATAAATTAATACTAAAAGTACATGAACAAGAAATTGTTTAAAATTAAACAATTAATAATTAAGAGATTTTAACTAATATAACAGTAATTTAAGAGTCCATGGCAACCTTATAATATTAGAACAAAATAAATAATTATTTAATTCTGCCGTCTAGCGGAACTACAAGAAATTAAATTTAAGATAGTCAATATATGATTAAGTTCAGGACTAAAACCAGAAGTAATAGTGTTTAGTGTTGCCATCTATTACATTATACCGAATATAACAGTAGAAAAAATGCATATTTTTTAAAAATTGCAAATAATTTAACCTATAATATCACTGAGACTGCACAAATATATCATTCTAAAACAGTGCATCAGCATATTGATAATAATCAATTAACATTATAATATATTGTGCTATAATTGGTTATAATTATTTTTATTTTTTAATATTTACATTTAAAATTAAGTAAATGAATAATAATTTCGAATAAGTAACTTTATTAATGACATAAAAGTTTGTTTATATTAATCACTTAATAAAATTAATGTATCATTACTGATTTGGGAAGGGGGGGGGGTTATAAACCAACAAAATACAACATCACTACAAACTCATAAATACATGTATCATAAACTGTGTAAGCGTATATCATTACAAAGCAAAATAAATTGAAATAAATCAATAACAGTAAATTAAATTGATGCAAATTAATTTAATTATAGATTGTTATACAGTACATAGGACAGCTACCTCACAAGGACCAAAACAAAACATAGAACCACGAATATTCAACGTACCAATCCTACAGGACTTTAAAAAAAAAAAAATATATATATATATATATATATCATTCAATACATATGAAAAGTAAACAGTTTTAATTTTTGTACAAGAAACATGCCTAATCACTGTTTCTCAAATTTACATGCAATTTTTTTTTCCAGAAATGCATTGATAAAACAAATAAATAGACTTTAATAGAATTTGTAAAAATGATTTCAAGTTCAATAAACATATTTTTAAATTTAACTTTTTGGCTAATTTATTTTACAACAATAACTACCCATGCAAATTCTACAGTATAACTTAAAATTACTTTTAAAGAAGCAGTACCAAAGTTTCGGACTGCTTCTAGAAGACACTAAATGATATTTCTTGATTAAGAACGGGTTGTTTTGAATGATATGGTGCGAGAAAGAAGCTGTTGGTATTGGGATTCTCTGGACTTGCTTTGGATATTGGAGAGAGAATTTAAATGAAGTTTTTTGAAGTTATCAGTTGATGAACGGATGCCAGATCTCAAGCTTAATTATTATACTAAAGGTAATTTCAATTTACTTATCAAGATCAGGTTCCCGGTTCTTACCAGTAACTATTGTGAAAAAATATTTAGTCGATTGCATGTTCTCCCCCCCCCCCCCAAAAAAAAAACACAAAAAAAAAAAACCACTCCTTTAGATCAGTAGAAAGTGTTGTAATCCTTTGTTCGATTACTGCAGTGGGAAAAACGGGACCAGGATCTTGCATCTTTTAGTGGCATGATAACGAGATAACGAAAGGATGAAGTGGAGAAGACGGATGTCTTTGAGAAGCCAATTGAAATTACATAGAGTATAGTCAGAAGATGTATTGTTTCTCATATTAGTTTCCTTGCAGGTATAGGTGAACACAATCTACCTTACATTCGATGTTTTGGAGAAATTTTATAAAATAAAGTAATAATTAATTAAAGATTGGAATAGTTGAAGATATAATCAGTGGCGCATATGGGGCGCGAGCCCACCCAATAATGATTTCTCTGCCCACCCAATTACAATTGATTTATTCGTCATTTATTTAGTATTTATTTATTTATTTATTTAACTGTTGAAATAAAATTAGGTTTTATTGGCGTTCTCAAAATAATTTTGTTTAAAAAATAGTAAGGACATCCAGTTAGACTTACAGAAACACTGAAAGCACCTTCAGCGGATGTATATTTAAACTTATCTCAAAAACAAATTTCCTGCATAATTTTTCATCTGTTTTAACCCTTTATCTACTGAATTAGGAATTCATGAAAATGTTATCTTTTAAAGCATTTTTCGTGAATTGTGGAAATTACATTAGAAGATTTAAATAATAATTTAATAAATTTTAGAAGGATTGAAGCATTTAGAAGGATTAATTAAACTTGAATTTCTAGGGATTTTGTGCAATATATTAACACCACTCAAATATTTTATTTTAAATATTTTTCTTAGTATTTTGTAGAATTAGGAAATGTACAAATAGAATGCTCTTAAAATAGAAATATAGAAATATTTCCGAATTGAAAAGTCCCCCCCCCCCCCCCCTACCCAATCGCCGAGAAAGCTGAAAAGATGCAAAGGCAAAAGAAATCATAATATTTTAATTCATCATAATATCATAATTTAAAAATATTTTTGTTTTGTGCAACCCATAATGCTTTTGGAACAAGATAAAGTAATGTAGCGATAGCTCATTCTAAAGTGTATTACAAATAGTCGATGTATTAAATGAATTTTAAAACAAGTTATTTTAATGGCACTTATAAGTTACCGTCAGTAGATAAAAGGTTAATGTCTTGAATCGATAAAGCACTTAGGTGACTAAAATGTATGTTTTTCATGACATTTCGTTTTTTTGCACTTTCATAGTTAGCAATTGTTATGTTATTTATTATAAATATTAATGTATTTATAAGGAAGAACTTATGAGAACATACAGTAGAGTGTCGATTATCCGAACAAGTCGGGACCGACCCTAGTTACATGGACAGACAATTTAAGGGATGTTCCTGACTATACTAAAACCTTCACACTTTATCCAGTCTTAGGACTGGCAGCACCAGTTAGTGCTAGATTTTTTTTTATTATTTTCTGAACTCCAGAGATTATAATTTAAGCGAAAAAGCTTTCGATTGTTGCTTGCTTCAAAGAAGACGTTCTTTCCAATGCTGCCCTATCTCGAATTCTTCTTAAATGCGTTAGTTGAATAGGATCAGAATTCTTCTGCCGTTCGAACCATTTCATAGCTTTTTCCAAACATTCAAAGGCTTCGTTATGTGATGGACGTGGGTGATTTTCGGAGCATTCGTTTTATTTTCTTCAATTTCTTTTTCATCTTAAATCTCATCCATAATCTCATCATCACAAAAAAAAAAAGGAGAGAAATAGGCTGTTTGGATAAATAGAAGTTCAGTTAATTGGAGTTCCGATAATCGGCGCTCTTACTGTAATTTAATAAAATTATTTATTAAATTATAATTAAATTATAATGATTTTATATTTTGCTTAGAAGAAACAACTTCGAATTATCATTTTTAGTTATTCGCCCTTCTTTCTCCACATGCACACGCACTAAGGGGAAAAAATGTATGTGTTATTTTACTTAAAAATTTTTGATCCCACCCAGTATTTTTCAAAAGTTGGCGCTACTGGATACAATGAAATAATTTTTGTTCAGTTATAACTATTATGAATATTTAGTTACAAGAGATTTTTTTTATTAACTTTTAGTAATATATTTATATCAAATATTTTTATTTTATCTTTATATATTAGTATCTATCTGTAAGTAACCCTTTCGAAATCTGCTGGAAACGTTATTTTTGTAAGGGGGGCTAGTTTAATAGTTTTCTTAGCTTTTTCTACCAGTTGATAAGAATAAGGCTAACCTATCAACTTGGGATGTTTATTTATTTTTTAAAGTTTATAATTCATTTATTATATTTTTATATTTTATTATTCAATACATCATACTTTAGTCATTTACTCCTACTCTTTGAAATTTTGGCATTTTTTAATTTATACATTTATTGGGTAATATATTTTTATATAAATGAAAGTTTAGACAACAATCTGAAGGCTGTTCTCAAAAACAAGAGGGCAATTTTATGATATAAGTTTTAATTTATTTTTGTTAGGAAATGCATGACACTAGCAGGTGTGTCTTGTTGTTCAGAAACTATGTCATCGAGCTGTTTTTTCCGGGGTTTTTTTTGCAAACGCTTTAGATATTTTAAGAAATAGTGTCAAAGTGGGCGTTTTGAACAGAATTTCCGCGCGAAATTAGAATAAACACTCAAGAAAGGACTAAAAACATGTTTGTCACGTGATCAAAATCGCTTATAACTCAATAGGTAATTTATTTATAAAGAAAAAATGGAAAACACAGTTCGATTCCAAATCGCTTCCATGGTCAGGCTTTCCAATTTTATATCTTTCCTTTAAAAAATGAATTTGTAAATATGTCAAAACGTTTTGCGCTTGTTGAGCAGAACAGTTGACAACAGCCTTAATAACACATTACAAACCACAAAATTGGCTAATTTCCCATAACGGATTTAAAACGATTAAAAAATATTTATTCTTTTTAATAGCACAAGCATACAGATATGAAATAAGATTAGAGAACAACCTTAACAATACATATCGGCCACAAAATTGATTAATTTTCACACAATTAATTTAATTTATACATTTTTGGGGGAATACATTTATATAAAAATGAAAGTTTAGACTGATTTAATAATATATTACCGACCTCAAAATTGGTTAATTTCACATAATTGATTTAAAACGATTAAAAAATTATTATTCCTTTTAACAGCACAAGCATGCAGATATGAAAGATTAGAGAACAACCTTAACAATACATCATATCGACCACAAAATTGGTTAATTTTCACGTAATTGGTTTAAAACGATTAAAAGACTTTCTCCGAAAATTTCATAATCCCAACAGGTTCGCGGAAAAGAAAAGAAAAATGGTTACCACAATATCTAAAAGTAAGATGCAAGATCTTGAAGGGAAAATGCTATTAATTGTCATTAAATTCGCCAAAAAGGTGATTTCCCGCGCCACGAGCAGACTGGCTGACGCCAAGCATTAATGGCCGCCGCACATGATGATTTTTAGTTCGGTAACTGCCAGAACTGGTAGCGGCGGCATAAAGCTGGACGCCGCCGGTCGTGCTGGTTAGTTAACATCGTATTTCTGATAGTTAAGCACTTCAAGAATCAACTGACCAGCTGCGATACCCTATTCAAGACATCCTGGTAGGTGCATAATTATTTTTTTATATTTATTGCTTTACAGTTATCACGTTTTTTTAAATAAAAAAATGACCTTATTATTTGAACACGCTTTTTGTGATTGAGAACTTTGTAGGATCATTGGGTATACAAGCAGCATGTGTTTAAAATTTTAGTTTGATTTATAATTAATCTAAAGGATGACATATACGTGACGAGCTCAGGTTTATCGCTGCTATATTTAGAAATATGTCGCGGTGTATTTTTATTGTGGTTTGAAAGTTTTAACAGGTTTTTTTTTTTTTTTTTTTTTTTTTCGATATTTACAAAACCGTTTTTTAATTAATCTGTAAATATAAGTGATTTGTGTTGTAATATCTGAGTTTATTATTTTTTATTTGAATTGATTTGATCAATGATAGTTGACGTTATATAAAATAAGAGTGTTTAAAAAAAAATATATATATACATATTACGTACTTAATATTTTTTACGTCAGATATTATATTTTTATGAATTATAGCATTCATCGGACACTAATTTCTAAAAAAGGTAAAAAAAAAAACTAAAGACAAGAACTATTAATTATTTTTTTCGCTTCAATATTTGAACAAATGTCCAGCAACATTTATAAAAGTCATTAATTATATTTTCTTGTAATTAATAGGTAAAATGAAATATGTATATTTTTAATATTATTTAATTCTAACAAAGTTTCACTTTATTTAATTTTGTGCATAAACATGCCATATAGAAGGTGTACAGTTTTGAAATTCAATTTCGCTGTGCAATGTTCAATTTTAAACAATGCTTTATTTAATCTTCATCAGCCTACGTATTGCTTGAGGGGAGTTAATAAAGAATTTTTATTTATAAAAAAAATTCTTTATTCTAAAACAGTTTTTCGTTTAATTCCTGACATGTAAAAATACATAATTTTCCGCAAAAGAGAGGGCTTCAGTTTTGAAACATTGAAACACTTTACAATAATGCTTTTTTTTTTTTTTTAATATTATTTTTATCCTTTTTCTTGTAATAGCTACGATAAAATTTTCAAGATATTCTCGTAGGCGCATAATTATTATTTTTTATATTTTATGCTTTAAAGTTATCATGTTTTTTTTTTTTTTTTTTTTTTTTTTTAAATAAAATTGTGATCTTATTATTTGAACACGCTTTTTGTGATTGAGAACTTTGTAAGATCATCGGGTATACAAGCAGCATGTGTTTAAAATTTTAGTTTGATTTATAATTAATCTAAAGGATGACATATACGTGACGAGCTCAGGGTTATCGCTATATTTAGAAATATGTCGCAGTGTATTTTTAATCTGGTTTGAAAGTTTTAACAGGTTTTTTTTTTTTCGATATTTACAAAACCGTTTTTAAATTTCTAAATATAAGTGATTTGTGTTGTAATATCTGAGTTTTAGTATTTATTTTTTTTAATTGATTTTATCAATGATAGTTCAAGTTAAATAAAATAAGAGTGTTTAAATAAATGTATATATATATTACATACTTAATATTTTTTTTTACGTCAGATATTATATATTTATAAATTATAGCATTCATCGGACACTAATTTCTGAAAAAAAAAGAAAAAAAAACGTGTTTAAGTTTTTTTAAATTATTATTTTTTATCCGTAACTATTTTTTTTTTCGCTTTAATATTTGAACAAATTTACAGCAACTTTTATAAAATCATTATACTTTCGTTTAATTAATAGGTAAAATGAAATTTGCATATTTTAAATATTATTTAACTCTGTTAAAGTTTCACTTTATTTAATTTTGTACTTAAACATACGATATAGAAGGTATACAGTTTTGAAATTCAGTTTCGCTGTGCAATGTTCAATTTTAAACAATGCTTTATTTAATCTTCACCAGCCTACATATTGCTTGGGGGATTTATTAAAGAATTTTTATTTATAAAAAAAAAAAATAAAAAAAAATTTCTTGATTTTTATACTTGTTTTAAAATAGTTTTTTGTTTAATTCGTGACATGCAAAAAAAAACATTTTTTGAGAAAAGAGAGGGCTTCAGTTTTTAAACATTGAAACACTTTACAATGCTTTTTTATATTTATGCATTTTCTCGTAATAGCTACGATAAAATATTCAAGATATTCTCGTAGGTGCATAATTATTATTTTTATTTTTTTGCTTTAGAGTTATCACGTTTTTTAAATAAAAAAATGACCTTATTATTTGAACACGCTTTTTGTGATTGAGAACTTTGTGGGATCATTGGGTATAAAAGCAGAATGCGTTTAAAATTTTAGTTTGATTTATAATTAGTTTAAAGGATGACATATACGTGACGAGCTCAGAATTGTCGCTATATTTAGAAATATTTCGCGGCGTATTTTTATTGCGGTTTGAAAGTTTTAAGTTTTTTTTTTTTTTCGATATTTACAAAACCGTTTTTAAATAAATCTGTAAATAAAAGTGATTTGTGATGCAATAACTGAGTTTTATTATTTTTTATTTGAATTGTTTTTATTAATGATAGTTAACATTATTATAAAATAAGAGTGTTTAAATACATATATATTATATATATATTTACGTACCGAATCTTTTTTTATGTCAGATATATTTTTCTGAATTATAGAATTATAGCATTAATCGGACAATACATTCTAAAAAGAAAAAGAAAAAAAAAAAAAAAAAAAACTGAAGATAAGAAATATTTTTTCCGCTCCTATATTTGAACGAATTTCCGGCAACTTTTATAAAATCATTAATTTTATTAAATTAATCTGTAAATATAAGTGATTTATAACTGAGTTTTATTATTTTTTTTATTTGAATTGATTTTATCAATGATAGTTAACGTAATGTAAAATAAGAGTGTTTATTTTTTTATTATTATTTTTATTATTATTATTTTTTTTACATAGTTAATATTTTTTACGTCAGGTATTATATTTTTATGAATTATAGGATTAACCGGACAATGCAAAAAGAAGAAGAAAAACTAAATACAAGAATTATTATTATTTTTTTTTATTTTTTTCGTTTCTATATTTGAAAAAAATTCTGGCAACTTTAATAAAATAATTAATTTTATTTACGTTTAATTAATAGGGAAAATAAAATATAAAATGTATATTTTTAATATTATTTAACTGAAAGTGTACCAGTTTTGAAATTTAATTTCCCAGTGCAATGTTCAAATGTCCAATTTTATCCAATGTTTTATTTCATTAGTTTACATATTGCCTGGGGGAGTTATTAAAGAAATTTTATTTATATATATAAAAAATAATTATTATTATTATTTTATTTTTGTATGTGTTTTAAAATAGCTTTTCGTTTAATTTGTGACATGTAAAAACTCTTCATTTTCACAAAAGAGAGGGTTTAAGTTTTGAAACTTTGAAATGCCTTACAATGTTTTTAATATTTTTATGCATTTTATTGCAATAGCTACGATGCAATCAATATTCAAGATATCCCCGTAAGTGTATAATAATAATTATTACTATTTTTACATTTCTTCCTTTAGAGGTCCTTACAGACCTTATTATTTGAACACGCTGTTTGTGATTGAAAACTTTTTAGGATCATTGGGTAGTATAATACATGCAGCACGTGTTTAAAGTTTTAGTTTGCTTTATAATTAGTCAGAAGTAAGTTTAGAAAATATGAAAAACTTTTAAGAATTTGTCAAATACTTATACGGGACGATCTCGGAGTTATCGCTATAGTTAGAAATATGTTCGCGTTTTATTTTTATTGTGGTTTAAAAGTTTATTATTTTTTTTCGATATTTTCAAAACTGTTTTTAGTTTAATCTGTAAACATAAGTGATTTGTATTGTAGTTACTAAGTTTTACTATTTGAAATTTGAATGATTTTTATTTTTTTTTTTAAATCAATGATAGTTGATGTTATATAAAATAAGATTGTTTAAAAATTTTATTTTATTTTATTTTATTATTATTTTTTTTTTTTTGCTTATTTAATCTTTTACGTCGGATATATTTTTCTAAATTATAGTATATTTATAGCATATATAATTATAGCATTAATTACATATTAATTTCTTAAAATAAATACAAAAGTAAATCTAAAGACAAGATTTTTTTTTTGCACTTCTATATTTGAAATTTATTTCCGGCTGCTTTTATAAAATGATAAAGTAATTGGATTTACTTTATATTACTTTTTATATATTTATTTGATAAATTAATGAAAAAAAAATATATATAAAATGTATATTTGTAATATCATGTAAAACTATTAAAGTTTCACTTTAATTCTGTACTTAATGTTTTTACTTTAAGCACATGATTTCATAGAAGATGCATGATTTTTGAATTAAATTTCCCTGTTACAATGTTCAATTTTAACCAATGTTTTATTTGATCAGTCAAGATAGTGTGTGTATGTGAGGGGGGGGGGGGGGTTATTAAACATTTTTTATTCATAAAAAAAAAAATCTTTATTTTATGAGTTGAAAAAAGTTTTCATTTAATTCGTGACATGTAAAAACTCTTCCTTTTCCACGAAAGAGAGAGTTTAATTTTTGAAACCCTGAAAATCTACCTTTACAATGGTTTTTAGGGTCCGTACTTAAAAAGTAAAAATGGAACATTATAAGA
This sequence comes from Maratus speciosus, assembly GCA_963932465.1. NCBI lineage: Eukaryota > Metazoa > Arthropoda > Arachnida > Araneae > Salticidae > Maratus > Maratus speciosus. The sequence continues at coordinate 232,987,890 of OZ010798.1, read as the reverse complement.
TCACTTCTGTGTCTGTCACAGCCATTTTACTCGTAAACTATGCAACCTGGAAAGTTCAAATTAGGGGAAGTAATAAAGACTATTGACCCACATATTTACAGATTATTAAACATTCACAAATATATTTAGGTAAAAATGTAGAGTGGCTTATTAAGTTACTTGAAAAAAAAAAAAAAAAAAAAAAAAATATCTGCTTTGTATATTGTGTGGGGAATCGTATGAAAGCTTTTGTAACCTGAACTCAAAAATACATTTCTTCTAATTTTTAGGTATTATTTCCGAGATATCGCCGAAAATTCAGTGAAAAAATATATACCCCTTCCCCCCTCTATTTCCGATTCTACTGAAACTAATATTATGGAAAAATAGAGGTAATAGACGCTAATTTAAACCTTGCAGGAAAATTATAGCGATTACTCTAGGTCACATAGTTTTGAAAAAAGCGCTTCTTTCCGTTACACACGAATTCAGATTTTCGTGCATCCAGCAAAGATTTTGAGGAGCGCTGGAGGTACCTATCGCAGCAGACGTATAAAAGCATTCTTGATAATGACTTTCGAAAAATACTGTCGGTAATTAGCCGAGATATTAAACCTTAAAGACGCGGACGATTTGGATATACATAATGACAGGGGCTGCGTACTTTATGTACCATCGGCTTTTAAAGTTTTATGCGATTTTAATTTTTTGTTTTTAAATCCATTTTGGTTAAATCCATCGTGTTTTTATACACTATAAATAAGATGTATTAACAAATATTTTTCAACTCGGTTAACTTTTAAAGAAATTGAACTTTTACATTATAAATCACATACATTCTTTTTTTTTAATATCTAAAGTAAAGAAATGATACATTTTTTTCATATTTATATTTTAACTATTTGTGAAGGTATGTCTAAAAGTTTATAATAACTTTATGCATTTATTTACGGTGAATTAAGGAGGCCAAGGAGTTCCAAATCGTTCATTTTTAGCATTTTATTCCTTTATAAATGTTTAAATAATTTCAATTTTATGTCTTTCAAATCCGATTTTATGGAAAATCGAGCTCTCTTTTCCCCACTACTTATGTTATTGGTGTTTATGGTGGCATGTTCGGTATTTAAGATGAAGTATGTAACATTAAGGGGACTCTTCACTCTTTTGAAAACATCCGTTCGCTAATGTTAAACCTATGGGCAGGTTGTTTTCGAAATTTTTCGTTTAAATTTCAATATTTTTAAACGATTTTTTGCATAGGATAGTTAATCCCAATCTCTAATAAGGCAATTTTGTACTTTTTCGATTTCGGTTGCAAATTTTTTTAATAAAGGTACTTTCACTTTCGAAACCATTTCCGAAAGTGAAAGTACCTTTATTAAAAAAATCAAAAAAGTAAAAAATAGCCATATTAAATATCGACCTCAACTATCCTATGCAAAAAAAAAAAAAAAAAAAAAAAAAAAAAATCGTTTAAAAATATTCAAATTTAAACGAGAAATTCGAAAACAACTTGTCCATATGTTTACGGAGCGGGTGTTTGTCCAACAACAACCTGTCCATATGTTACGGAGCGGGTGTTTTCAAGTGAGTGAAGAATCACCAGAAATTTTTGAAAAAGCGAAATTTGATTATCTGCTGTAGCCATTCGCAAATGACGTCAGCGTTACACACAGATACGTTTGTCCTTTATAATATAGATAAAGAAAATTTTGAAAAAGCGAAATTTGATTATCAGCTGTTACCATTCGCAAATGACGTCAGGGTTACACACAATATGGTCATTTTGTGGGATTTTATTTATAACTATATGTAACTACAACCTATATGGATAAAAAGAGAGTGGTTTTCTACATTTCTTTATAATTTTTTTTTTATATTGAAAATTTCTACCCTTAATTATACAAATTATTAAAATTTTAAAGATTTAAAGATTATAAATGTTAAATCAACCGAAGAAAAGTTAGAAAATGTGCATTTAGCATTCCATTCCTTTGCGGATATTTAAATTAAATCTGTTTTACATTTTTACTTTGAATATAACTGATCATGTAGGTGGTTGGAAATTTTAGTATTCAGTTCTTCTGTTAAATGTTTAATTTCAACTCAGTTTATAAATACGAATAAAAATGCAATTGGTTATATATGCTACATATTAAGTACGTGTTTTAAATTTTCATTTCATTTATAATCTAATTAATCAAAAGAATGACATATACGTGACATATATACATCAGAGATTTCCCTATATTTAGAAATTATTGTGGTATTTTATTTATTTATTTATTTTTATTTTGAAAACTTTATTTTAAAAACTGAGTTTTAAAGAAAAGAATATCGGTTAAATTGATCAGCAACTTATTTATATAACGGCATACTATGTATTATATGTCCATATACAAACATGTTTATACATATAAAGGACATATATATCTTTTTTTTTTTTTTAACTCAGTTTATAAATGTGAATAAAAACACAATTGGTTATACATGCTACATATAAGTACATGTTTAAAATTTTCATTTGATTTATTATCTAAATAGGCAAAAGAATGACATATACTTGACAGATACATCGGAGCCTTCCCTGTATTTAGAAACTATCACATTATTTATTTTTTTTTTTTTAAATTTTGAAAGCTTACAGTTTATTTAGCATTTTAGATTAATCTGCAAGTATAAGTGATGTTTATTTTTTAATTGAGCTTTAAAGAATTGAATATCATATTTAAATTTATCAATTTTTATTGTTAGTTTGTGGATGTAGTATTTTTTAATTTATGTTAATTAAGGCTGTTCTCAAATCCAAAAAGGTAACTTTCTGACATAAGTTTTAATTTATTTTTCTTCGTAAATGCATGAAACTAGCAAGTGTTGTTGAGAAATTATGTCATCGAGCTGTTTTTTTCCCTTTTTTTTTTTTTTTTGCGAACGCAATGGATTTTTGAGAAAATACTGTCAAAGTGGACGTTTTGAACAGAAGTTCCCGTAGAAAGCAAAAAAAAAAAAAAAAAAAAACAGTCAGCGAAGGGAGAAAAAGTTTATGTCACCTGATCAAAATCGCTTATAACTCAATAGGTAATTTATCGATCAAAAACTGGAACATACAGTTCGATTCTAAATCGTTTCCATGGTCAGGCTTTCCAATTTTTTTTTATCTTTCCGTAAAAAAATGAATTTGTAAATGTGTCAAAAAATTTTGCGCTTGTTGAGTAGAGCAGTTAAGAACAGCCTTAATGCACAAATAAGATGTCCAAATAATAAAATTTTGTACTTAGCGTTTTTCATGTTAGTTTATTACTTATTTTATTGAAAGAGTCATAACGTTAACCGCAAATTATGTGTGATAAATCCTAAGAAAATTTAAAGATAAAAAATATATTTTTATTTTCGTATCTATATTTGTTCTCCGTATAAAATTTCAATAAATGCGTATATTTTCTATATACTTTATTTTATTTTATTTAATTGCTATTGAAAAAAAAAGATAAAAAGTACTACCTTTTTTATGATTTAGTAAACTAATATTTTACAGCCACAAATAAGGCCACGTAGTTTGTTGTTATAAGGGTGCCCAAATGAAAGTGGCATTACTGTAATAACTCCGCCATTTGAAGAGACAGATGACAGCGCATGCTCCTATAGAGGGCGCAGAGTGCTGGGAATGCATGCGATATCGTCAGATCCCCCAGATGCGTGTGTGCTAGCATGGGAGCACGTTAAAAGGCATCGTTCGTATCATGGATGCCTCCAAACGGTGTCAAAGCGCGGTCGTGCAATTTTTAACAGCGGAAAATGTGAGTGCCAGTGGGATCTATCGTCGAATGCAACATGTGTATGGCACGCAGATTGGTGTTCCGATGGTGTTGGGATTTTCGTAGTGGAAGAAGCAGTACTGACGAGAGCTCACGACCTGGGCAAGCACATGTGGTCGTCTTCCACTACGAAAATCCTTACACCATCGGAATACTGATCTGCTTTGCATACACTCCGTGCCATACATGTCCTCTGTAGGAGCATGCGCAATCATTTTTCTCTTCAAATGGCGGAGTTAATACAGCAATGCCACTATCATTTGGGCGACCCTTATGTATGTTGAAATTTATTTTATAATTGAGACATAAAATAAAAGTCAGATAAATAAAATTTTATTTGCTTTATAATCTTGTAATAAAGTATTAAATGTCAGATAACAGTAAAATGAAAATGTCCTGTCCAACAACGTGAAAATAAAGTTATCTCGACCTAATTATCTTATATTAAAACTTTTTTCAAATGCAAACTTGGTATTTTTTGACGCATTTTTAAGTTGTTTCTGCTTGTAAACGTATCAAATTAGCAGGTGCTCTTATGAAGAAACTATGTAATCCAACATTGTTAAAATTTTTGGCAAAGACTGGAGATTTTTCAGAAAATGCTGTCAAAGTTGATGTTTTGAATCTTTACCGAACGCGAAGGCCGGGGAAAGAAAGACTCCCTTCCTGAGACAATCGCTTATGACTCAAGATGTAACTGATTTATCGGAAAATGAAAATAACTGCTCTATCACAAATTACTTCAACAATCATTCTGACAATTTTCAGATTTTACGTTTAAAAATGAGGCAGAAAATATGTCAAATCTTCGCGTTGTTGAGCGGGGGAAAATATTTTCTCGGAAGTCACTTTACAAATAAATATGTAATTCTTTATAATCATACAAAGACAGATTTTTCAGAAAATGCTGTCAAAGTTGACGTTTTGAACTAAATTACGGAACGCGAAGGCGCGGGGAAAAAAAAAAAACTTCTGCCCTGAGAAATCGCTTATGGCTCAAGTTGTACCTGATTTATCGCAAAATGAAAATAACTGTTCTATCACAAATTACTTCAATAATCATGCTGGTAATTTTCGGGTTTTACGTTTAAAAATGAGTCAGAAAATGCGTCAAAGTTTCGCGTTGTTGAGCGCGGGGAAATATTTTCTTGGAAGTCACTTTACAAATAAATATACAATTCCTAATAAATACACAAATGCTCCAGCCATCTACAAAATTTCGATTAAGGCTGTTCTCAAATCCAAAAGGGCAACTTTATGACATAAGAAACTATGTAACCGAACTGTTTTTCTGTTTTTTGCAAAGGCAATAGATCTTTCAGAAAATAGTGTCAAAGTGGGCGTTTTGAACCGAATTTCCGCGCGAAAGAAGAATAACCACTCAAGAAAGAGTGAAAAACGTTTTGTGTCGTGATCAAAATCGCTTCTGACTCAATAGGTAATTTATTTATCAAAAAATGGAAAGCACTGTTCGATTCCAAATCGCTCTCATAGTCAGGCCTTCCAGTTTTATATCTCCCGGTTAAAAAATAAATTTATTGATAAAAAATAAATTTATTATCTTAAGCCATTTTTGCTTGTAAACGTATCAAATTATTGGGTGCTCTTATAAAGAAAGTATGCAATCGAACATTGTTCCGTTTTTTGGCAAACACAGATTTTTCAGAAAAGGCTGTCAAAATTGACGTTTTGAACCTAATTGCCGAACGCGAAGGCCTGGGAAAGAAAAATTCCCGTCCTGAGAGACAATCGCTTATGACTCAGGATGTAACTGATTTATCGAAAATGAAAATAACTGTTCTATCACAAATTACTTCAACAATCATTCTGGCAATTTTCAGATTTTACGTTTAAAAATGAGTCAGAAAATAAGTACGGCCCTCTAATCCGGGAACTAATTGGGACCGCTGCCTGTTTGGATTACAGAAAATTCGGGTTACCCGAAATTCCGATAAAAATAGAAAAGAAAAAGATGCGTGCTAAAAAATGTGGGTTATAAGTATTCAGTACACTGCAAATAGAAGCGTCTTAAATTTAGACACATATGTGACTGAAAAAGAATTTTAGACACTTAAGTGTCTTAATCTGAAAATTAAGACACTATAGATGTCTTAATTTAAGATACATAAGCGTCTTACTATGACCATGGTGTAAACGAACTGAGAATAATGTCTAAAATATCCGCAAACGTCTTATTTTAAGACACTTCATTGCTTTAAACGTGTCTTAATTTTTTATTCTTCCGACGCAATAACCACCAGGGGGCACTAGCACTCCCAGTTGCGCATGCGTTTTAGATGTCTTCGTTCGAAGTGGTATACGTTGTAATTCAAACAAAGTTTGTTTTTATGTACGCGTGTATTTTAATTCGTTTTTTGCGAAATGTGAAGTACTGTGATTTTAATTCGTATTAACTTGGATTATGTATTTATTGAATACATACATCTGACGTGTGTGCTCGGCATCAAATGTCTCTTAGAAGCTGTCGTCGATACAAGGGCGGGATAGACACAGAACAGAAGTAGACGACGGTTGAAGATTACACCCGGAAATTCTACAAAGCGTGTGCAATGGGCTTAGTGTTAACTCGTATCAATTTATATCAATAATATTGTGTTATTCATCTTCGTCCTGTCGAAGCTGGCAAAAAAAAAGAAACTTTTGTCTGGCGGGTACTGTTTTTAGGATGAAACATCTCATCCTTTAAATATGGCTAGTCGGATGTATTATGGATTACCTTTTAAACTGATGAAAGTCTTTCTCCCCCACTGTGGTTGTGGTAGTTTTTAAAATTTCAAATCGAGGAATATTTCTTACCTCTCTCAGCAACTCAAGTAAGTTTCTTTATAGTAGTAAAATTAGTGTATTTTATGATTTTATTTATTGTACTAAACAAAATCCTGCATGAAATTTAATTAGTTTTGAATCTGTTCGCAAAAAACCCCACTAATTCTAGAAGTATATATTTTTAAACTTATGACGTTCTTTTTTATTACGAATTATATATTCAATGTCAGTTCTTAGTTTCAATGGATAATTTTTATCTCGCAGTAAATGACGGCCACAAGGAAGTAAAGATAAAAAAAAACTTTGAAAGATGACCTAATGCTTTCTTACTTCCTGGCATAAAACCGCAGATTAAAAAAAGATAAATAAAGTAAATGAGACTCGTCTATTATATGAAGCTGCCTGTAAAAATATACATATGTATTTGATTTGCAATCAACTCTAATACTGATTTTTTTATTATTTTTAATAAAAAAGTAATTTGAAATTTATAATGGGAAAAAGTAAAAACCTCTAACTAGATTTCGTATTTAAAATTGTGGTAACTTTATTTATATGCACTTATACGAAAAATACAAAAATGACAGATGTTACTGTATATATTTAAGACGAAAGAAGTTTGGAAATCATAAGTTATTTTTTCCTCATGTTTTTAATATAGAATATGTACTTATTTGTTTTTATTGATAGTTGAATAGCTTTTGTGAGTACCCTCTGATCTACATAAAAACTTGCCCATGTGGAAATATAAATTTTTTAAAAACATAATTTTTAAATAAGTATTTTCATTTTGGGGGCGGGGGGGGGGGGATTTTGCATGAATTTTTGTAAAGCTGATATCTTAAATCTTGCACTGATTATAATGAAAGTTTTGAACTTTTAGAGTAGGACAAGTTTAAAAACGCAAATATATTTAACAAAATACCAAAGTCATTTTTTCCCCAATGTTATTAAAGTAGAATATTTATTTATTTATTTTCATTATTCATAGTTAAATGGCTGTTGTGATTATCAAGTGATGTATATGTAAAATTGCCTATGTGGCAATATATTTTTTTATATTTTCATTTTTTTTTTGGGGGGGGGGATTTTTGCAATTTTCGTACATCTGATATTTTAAATCTTTTTCCACATTCAACCGAGTATAATAAATATTTTGAACTATTAGAGTAGGACAAGATTATAAAATATATATTTATCTATGTACCTTAAAAGCCCTTAATAGCGAACACTTCGGGAACGCGGAATTTGTCCGATAATTGGAGATGTCTACTTTTTTGAGGTAAAAATATACAAATATGTATGTCTGCTGATTAAAAAAGTATTCGTTAAATAGAGGTGTTCGCTATTCGAGAATGTTCATTAACCTCCACAACGGATACTCCCGAATATCGGACATCTCAATTTAGACAACTATAATGCAGGGTTGCGTTTTTTGCAAAAGTACTTCTTGATTAAAGGAAGGGCAAACTGGGAAGTGCCCCGTCCCCCTACGACTGTAGTGCCCCCAAATTTGATGTGCAATATTTGTAAAGCTTATATTTTAAATCTGTTTCGAAATTGTACTGATTATAATCAATATTTTGAACTTTTAAAGTAAAATAAGGTTAAAAACAAAATAAATTTAAAAAAATCTAATATTTAGATAAATATTTTTTGTTTTTTAATCTTGTTCTACTCCTGAAGTTCAAGATATTGATTATAATCAGTACAATGTCGTAAAAGATTTAAATTATCAACGTAACGAAAATTGTATACCAAAACTGAGAGCACCAAAAAAATCAGGCTGTATTGGGGGGGGGGGGGGAGGGGCAGGACCACAGCCAAATATTTTTCCAGGATTCAACGTGGTCAAACATGGCTACGTATGATGCTTACAAAAAAAATGGATGCGATTCAGACGTTTGAAGTGTCTGAAATTCAGACGCAAAAAGTGTCTGAAAAAATTCAGACATTTTAAAATGTCTGAAAATTGAACACTCCATTTCAGACACTTAAGTGTCTGAATTTCAGACATTTTAATTTAGAGTGTAGTACAGTAAACATCCTCTAATCCGGCATCCTAAGGTCTGGCATGCTGGATAATCCGGCACGACTTTAGGAAAAGAATAGTATTCCTTGTTTAATCACTCCTGATGATTATATAATAATCCAATGCAACTTCAGAGTGAGGAATTACATAACAACCCATTACAATCACTTCAAAATCGCGAATCTATAAATTGCTCAGTCACCACGTCGACGAGTTGTGGAGAAAAATCATTTTTGTTGACAATTTGAGAGATCAAACTGTTGAAAGGAAAAATAATATTTTATCTTTTGAATTGAATACTTTTTGCATTTTAGAAAAGAATTTTATAGTGATTGGCAAACAAACGGATATTCGAGATTTTTTTAAAAATGGTTTCTACGAGTAGACCTAGAGTGCTCGTTTTCATTTTATATTCGCGTACATATGTTGTATCTTTACATTATTGAGTATTTTTTTTTTCAATGAAAAAAAAACATGCTTTACTGCCATTTTTTGTTTAATCCTAACTTCTAGACGTTTTTCCCGACATTCAAATCTGCAATCCGGAAAATTTCGTAATCCGGCATAATTCAAGTCCAGAACGAAAATCAAGTCGAAAATAAAATTGGTTCGGATTAACCAGAATCTCGGATTACCGAGGTTCGGATTAGCGGGGTTATACTGTATGTTTGAAATCTTTGCGTTGTTGAGCGGAGGGATATTTTCTTGAAAGTCGCTTTACGAATAAATACACTGGTGGACAAAACTTAAGGACCACAGTTATTTTCAACGATTACAGTTAGAAATAGATCCGCAGCAGTACGTGTAAATTTGCATGAATGCGAGATGTACTCTGTTTTGTGAAACTTATGCAAATTTTGTACTTCCGCTTTTGTCGATCACGTGACAGCAGAGATAAGAGATTTTAGGCAATTGGCGGGTGCTGTGAGTTGTCATTAGATGTAAAAATTGAAGGAGATGGAGTGAAGCTTGAATATTGAAATTTTGAAAATGTCTTTGAGGCATCATTTAGATGATATTACTCGGGGTAGAATAATCGGAAAGTTGGAAGAAGGACACTAAATGAGAGATGTTGCCCGTGAATTTAACATCGCGCACAGTATTGTTTCTAGGCTATGGGCGACATTACAAAAGAGTGGAATATGTACTAGGCGCACGTCGTCCTAGCAGTACGACACCCCGCAAGAAGATCGCTATATTGTTATTTCGGCAAAAAGGAACCGACGCAGCACAGCTGGTCAATTAGCAAATCCACTTTGTGCTGCCACAGGAACTAAAATATCGTAAAAAACTGTTGCAAGACGTTTGAAAAAGACTGGACTATACGCCCGAAGACTTGTCATGTGTGTCCCACTCTCGAGATGCCAACGTAGCGCCCGTTTACAGTGGTGCCGTATGCATCGCAATTGGACTGATGACGACTGGCCTACCGTGCTCTTCTCAGATGAGAGTAGATTCAGTCTATCATCTGATTGTAGACGTAAACTGATATGGCGCGAGGTTGGTAGTGCTTACTGTCGCGAAAATAATCTAGAAAGAGATCGATATGCGACTTCAAGTATTATGGTGTGGACAGGCATCATGTTCCATTGCCGCACGGGTCTACGTATTTGACCAAGGGTCCATGACCGGTAGACGGTACATTGAAGACGTCTTGCTTCAATATGTTCGACTTTTTCTAGGTGTTGTCGGCGAAAAGTTTCGTTTTGTAGATGATAACGCACCTTATCATCGCACACAGTCTATACAAGATTGTCTTGAGGCCGAAGATATCCATCGCATAGATTGGCCAGCACGTTCTCCTGACCGGAATCTTATTGAAAATGTATGGGATGCCTTGGGGAGACGTATTGCTGCTCGACAATTTCCGCCTACAAACAAAGAAACCCACATCCGTACAGTGAAGGAGGAATTGGGCAGCTTGCTTCAATAGCTACTGAATCATGTTGCTCTGAGTATACCACGCTGTGCTGAAAGTTGTCTCGCATTATACACGGCGGTCACATCCCTTATTTATATGGCACAGCCGATTGTTAAATGTGAGTATTTTGCTTTCTTTGTACTACAGTCATGTTTTCGGGCAAGATTCACGTTTCAGAAAAAGAACCTCTGGTAATACCCTGTATACATCCTTTCAATAAAATTTTCATATTAAACCCTGTGTAACATTCTGTTAATACTATTGTTTGCTTCTTGACCCACAATCTCACGTAGATTCTCATTTACGTGTACATTTCTTCTTGGTCTTTAAGTTTTGTCCACCAGTGTATATAATTCCTTATAAATATACAAAGACAGATTTTTCAGAAAATGCTGCTGAAGTTGACGTTTTGTACTAAATTACTGAACGCGAAGGCCCAGGAAAGAAAAGAATCCCCCGTCCTGAGACAATCGCTTGTGAGATGACTCAAGATGTAACTGATTTATCGGAAAATGAAAATAACTGTTCTATCACAAATTACTCTAATAATCAAGCTGGCAATTTTCAGATTTTACGTTTAAAAATGAATCAGTCAAATGAGTCATTGTATTCAAACTAGGTGAAAGGTATGCGAATGGATTGACGCAAGTAAACCATTTAAATAAATTTTACTTACAATTTTGAATAGCGTGAGACAAAAGATAAATCAATTTATTGAAATAAATACATTCCAATGCACAGACTTGTATGAAAACAAAAACTTTCTACGCACATAAATATTAGGTCAAAAATTTTCCGCAAATTAATTTAATGTTTAATAAAATTACGTGTTATATTATTTTGACGATATGAACTAAAAATCATAGTTTAAAATAATTGTTATTTAAATTAAAAAATAATTAATATTAATTAAAGAATAACTATTTTAATTTAAAAATAATAAAGCAAAAATCAATGATAGGAAGGTGAATTCTTTTCAATTATTTTGTCAATGCATTTAGAAACAACCCAATCCTTAAGATTGTGATCTATTCGCACAAAATGCCTGTCATTCTTAACACTACGAAATTATTCGATTTAACAGCCGTTGCCAGGCGAAATTGTCATTGCAGCCGCCGACGGAAAACCGATCGGCGACAAGTTTTAGTATGCGGAAAATAGAAATAAAAGTGTCTGTGATGTTACAATAATGTTTTGAGTCTTTAAACTTTAAATTGTGGACAAACAATATATAAATCGTATATAAAATTGGGGAATATTTTAAATTTTTGGTACTAAAAAAAGTTACAAAAACAAAACATACGTTTTTCTTTTCGTAACTTTTTTCCGCAAAGTCCCGAATTTTTCGGAAATTTATCCACGCACGGCGTTCGCGCGTCCGTCTATATTATACAACTCTGCCAATGCATAGTATAGATTCAATGAAAATTATATAATTAACCATGAATTGGAAAATTGCATTGTTTAGATGTGTAAATATATTTTAACCAAATCAAAAGTAATTTAAATTGAATTTTAAACAAACCTTTTAAAGCCACATCAATGCGTCACTTAAATTTTATATCATATCTTTTAAAACTCATATTTTGTATTTATGAGAGATGTGGATGAAAAAGCATAAGCGAATAAAGTTTTATACATCTTTTCATGTTGAACATAACTTTTGTACATGCGATTATATATTGAACAAAAATAAAATAATGAAATAAATAATACAAATACATATATTTTAATTAATAGCATAGCGTCACTCAAAATTTGATATCATTATTTTTAAAATCATATTTAAAATTCTTAGAGCCATAAGACAAAGTGCTGCGTCACAAACTTTTAACCCGTTAAGGGCTTTTTTATTAATAAATATACAAATGCATAATACATATGCGCTCTACAAAATTTCGATTAAGGTATTTGATTGTATATTTATGATGGTAAAAGATATTGTATATCATGTTTTATCAGCATAAGGGGAGATTTTACACTATTCTGTGGTTTCTTCACGCTTAATTTAATTTTATTTCTCAGTAGAAGGCAATACAATGACATAATTTGTGGTTGGCTGTCGTTTCATTTTCAATTAGTATTAAAGATAGGAAAGTTATAATTTATCTTGCGGTTATTTAGGACTTAATTTGTTTTATATGCTGTATAATCATCAACATAAGGTGACTAAAGACATTAATTTAATTTTTATTTTTAAATTATTATTAAATTCACTCCCACGATATTAACAAAATTAGTATTATTATTATTTTTAATTTTCATTTCATGATGGTAATTGTTTTTCTTTCTTTAAATTTATAGTTCAGACAATAGGAAGTAATTTATCATTCAGATTTTTAACTTTTGATGAGTTTATTAACGTCATTAATAATTATGATGGATAACTCAGAGCAATACAGTTTATTTTATTGTGAAAATAATTAGATTTTCATAGATAATTTTCATTAAACATTTTAATTATTAAATTCAACATCGAAAAATTAATAATAATAATAATTATTTCCGTCATTTATTGTAAATATTATTAAATTTTATGAATAATTTAAATTTAATAGATTGACAGTATTTTTTAAAATAAAAATCCTTTTGGTACTTTTAAAATTTCGTTCATGCATATTTTGGATCATTCCTTAAACATCGGTTTAAAAAAAAAAAAAAAAAAAAAAAAAAAAAAAAAAAAAAAAAACTTTATTTGGTTATATATATATATTATTGTTTTAAAATTATTTAAATTTTCCGTATAGATTAATTGGGTATGGTAGTAGAATATATTGTAATCATTCTATTACCATTTGTATTTATTTAATATTTATTTGAATAATGAAATATAATATCGTATTTTTATATTAGAATTTATTGGGATATAGCAGTTGGTATATTATGATAGTATTAGCTTATAATAGCTTAATCTTATGACATTTTGTTCATGATCGTTTCAAGTTAATATCATAGATGGCAGCACCAAAATTTAAATTGGATTCTGTCTTATGCTTCGATTAGCGTAATAATATCAATTTTTAACACATGGTGAAGCTTAATGCTGGCTATTTGCGATATTGTAAACTAATAGTTATGGTATTTAAGAGGTATTCTACTTATTATGTAATTATTTTCTATTTCTATTTCTATTATTTTAATTGCATTTATCACGGTATTTCAAAATAGATTAACTGTATCCATGAGGTTTTAAAATCTGTGTTAACTTAACTGTAAAAATAACCTTAAACTTATCGAGCTTTTAGACCATGTGCTGCTGTGTATTTGGATGAAATAACTGGGATTTTATTAGGTATTTTGTGTAATATTACTATTTTTCCTTGCTATAAATTAAATATTTAAAAGGTTGTATTGCTTTTTCCATTTCATAACATTTAATATTATTCTGTTTTCATTTGAAACTATTATTTTGGTTATATTGGTCGTTAGAGTACATGAGAAAAAAAAAATTCAGCTTTTAGCTTTCTTCTCACAGAAAACGACTAATTTAGCTTATATAATTGAATTCTGTACTCTTGATAACGTAATTCAATATATAAGCTTTTCAATTATTCTTATCGAAATCCATATTCTTTTTTTCTTCCTTATTAATTCTTGTTATATTGTACAAGGGACTTTATTTTATACATAGCAGCTTGTATATTATGTTTTTGGTATCCATTCAGTGTGTTTGGGGACACTGTATTGTTGTAAATTTATTCATACTATCACAATTTTTGTTGGTGGTCAGTAATGTTTAATTAATGGTTATATATATATATATATATATATATATATTAAAAAAACTTAATTTTTGTCATTTATTTAAACATTATTACATTTTATTGAAGATTTTAATTTAACCCTTTATCTACTGACAGTACTTATAAGTACCATCAAAATAACTTGTTATAAAATTCATTTAATACGTCGATTAGTTGTAATACAGTTTAGAATGAGTTTTAGATACATTACTTTATCTTGTTCCAAATCATTATGAGTTACACAAAACAAAAATATTTTTTAAAGGGTGATTTCTTTTCCTTTGCATCTTTTCAGCTTTCTTGGCGTTGGAGGGGCGGGGGTGGGGGGGGGGGGGGGGATTTTTCAATTAGGAAGTATTTCTATTGTAAAAACAGTATATTTGTACATTTCCTAATTCTGCAAAATACTAAGAAAAATATTTAAAATAAAAGATTTGAGTGGGGTTATAGATATAGCACAAAATCCCTATAAATTCAAATTTAATTAATCCTTCTAAAATTTATGTAAATCTTCTAATGTAGTTTAAACAATTCACGAAAAACGTTTTTAGAAGATAAACTTTTCATGAATTCATAATTCAGTACATAAAGGGTTAATACATTGAAAGTTTTTTATAAAAATCATTTTTCCTACTTTTTAAAATTTTGTTTATGCATATGTAATTATGTTTTGGTTCATTCATTCAGGATCGTGTTTTTCTTTTAAGCATTTTTATTTGGTTTATTATTAAAGTCATTGCATGCTTAATGAACGTTCATTTGATACATACAAAAAAAAAAAAAAAAAAAAAAAAACGTTTTATGTCGTTTATTATAGATGTCATTTTACGAATAATATAATTTTCATTTAGCACACTGAAAGTTTTTATAAAAACTTTTTTTTAAATTTAGTTTATTAGAAATGAAATGACTAATTACGTGTTTGCCAATTATTTTCATTTAATATGTTAATATATTTTCATATCAGAATCATTAAATATATCGTTTATTATAATGAAGGAAGCTACCAATTATGTTTTCACATAGTTATCATTAAACATATTATTTTAATTAAAAGAAATAATAAAATTTAGGGACTGATTAATAGCGAATGCAATAGATGATTAAAAACAAACAAACAAACAAAAAAACAGAAATATTGTTCAGAATGTAATCGCATGTTCATGGATAATTTTAATTTAACACATTAAAAAAAAAAAAAAAAAAAAAAAA
Organism: Maratus speciosus; assembly: GCA_963932465.1. Taxonomy (NCBI): domain Eukaryota; kingdom Metazoa; phylum Arthropoda; class Arachnida; order Araneae; family Salticidae; genus Maratus; species Maratus speciosus. The sequence goes on along the minus strand of OZ010798.1, from coordinate 232,972,401 downwards.
GAAATCTTAGTAGTACTTTCGTATGCTTATGGATAATCTATTCAACATCATCGCTTTTAGAAGCACTTTCATTTGGTTTATTATTAATGTCATTGCATGTTTAAGGATCATTCATTTAACGTATTAAAACATAAAAAAATAGGAATTTTTATTTCGTTTATCATTGATGTAATTACACATTACAGATAACTTTCACTGGGCACAAATTCTATTTGTGAAGACAATTTTTATATTTAGTTTATTAGGAACGAAATAACTAATTATGTTCTTTTTTGTAAATCATCTTCATTTAAAATGTTAGAATTTATTTTTATAACAGCATTGTAAAAATAATGAAATCTCGTATGATGAAATAAGTTACCAGTTAAGTTTGCAATTGTTTTTATTTAGCCGGCTAATTTTTAATAATAGCATCATTTACGTTTCTTCTCAAATCCAAAGATACAACTTTATGACATGAGTTTCAATTAATTTTTGTTGGAAACGCATGAAACTGGCAGGTGTTGTTACTAAGAAACTACATAACTGAAAGAGGTTTTCCGGGTTTTTTCTTGTAAATGCAATAGATTTTTCAGAAAATACTGTCAGAGTTGGCGTTTTGAACCGAATTTTTGGGCGAAAGTTGAAAAACCAGTCAAAGAAGGGAGAATTTTTTTTTTGTCACGTGATCAAAATCTCTTATAACACGTAATAGTAACGTCTTTTATAACTTGGTAATTTATTTATCAAAAAAGGGAAAACTCATTTCGATTCCAAATCGCTTCCATAGTCAGGACCGCCACTTTTATATCTTTACTTTTAAAAATGCAGAAATGTACAGTCGTGGAAAAAAAAAAGTTAACACTCCTTACTAACTCTGCAAAAAATTATCATAGAAGAAAGTGACTGGTTCCACACGATTGGTAATAAAGTCTACTTTTAAAGGATGTATTTAAAATTTGCTTAGGGGTCCATCTACATATTAAAACAAACCACAACTTTGTTTTTTCAATAGCAGTACACAATTCTAACAGCATAAATGAGCTCTACACCCTTCAATTAGCCTAAAAACAAATTTTTATGCAATTCGTACGATAAGTCTAATTATTTTAAAACGAGCGTATTTCAGGGGATATATCCAGATTGAAGTTCGGTACTCTATTCTTGACCCAGAGAGCCACCTTCTTCATCAAGGCATCTTAAGCATCACTCAAGCAGGCATTGAAGACTGCTAGATTACAGGATAGCATACGAATTTTCAAAATATCTAGTCACTTCTGTCATAGTCCATCTATCTTAAACCATCATTTTGCCGTTTTTTAAGCATAATTCGAAAACTACTTGGATTTAAAATGTGAAATTTTGGATTTCCATTAAGCAGGACTTAAAAAATCTAAATCCATGAAAAAATCGTAGGTTGCAATTCATAATTTTTTCGAATATTAATTTCATAATTCATATCATAAAGTTATAAAAATTGCACATTCAACGTATTTATGTTTGGGTATTTTAGTATTATTGCTACACAAAAAATTAGCACATTAGGAGTGTAATTTCAGGAGATATTAAAGAAAATATGAAAATGTAATTTAACATTAAAAGCACTAAATTTTGAATGTTTGTAATTCAAAAACTTATCATTCAATTGTTAAAAATTGGGTATTGCCATTGAAAAAAATGAAGTTTGGGTTCGTTTTAATAAGTAGATAGCATCCTAAGCAAATTTTATATACATCATTTAAAAGTAGACTTTATTTCCAATCGTGTGGTACCAGTAACTTTCTTCTACGATAATTTGTTGAGGAGTTAGTAGGGGGTGTTTACTTTTTTTCCCCACGACTGTACACGCGAAATAAGCCCTTCTAATACTTAAGCACTTTGTGTACGATCCCTTGAAGCATGGCCCAACTAATCTGTGTTCAAATGCAGAAAAATGACGTAAGTCATAACTCTGTCAATTTTAGTGTTAGATGAATGGTACTTATATATATATATATATATATATTGTATATATATATATATATATATATATTGTATTACTTGTTAGTGTAATAGGAAATTTTCACTAAATATTCTCTATAGGACCTGGGAACCGTATAAAAATTTAAAATTTGTAACTTAAGAAATGTTTTTATTGATCTAAAGGCCTTTTTAAAATAACTGTTTACATAACTTAAAGCAATTTTGTAACATGAATTTTTGTTTAGCTTATTACAGATGTAATTACATGTTACATATAATTTTCATCTAACTCATGGAAAATTTTGTTTACAAAACAATTTTTATATTTAGTTTATTAGAATCGAAATAATTAGTTACGTTCATCTTGGTAGATCATTTTCATTTAAAACGTTAGAACTTGTTTTTATAAGAGTTAGAGATCTGCACGGGCCGGGCTCGGGCCGATTTTCATTCACGGCACTCGGATCGGGCCGGACCTAGTTTTGAGCCAGACCGTATGAAAATCATTGTCTCAGCGTGGCCTGGTCCATTTAAAGGTCAGTTAAATTAAGCCTGGCCCAAAAGTTTTTACAAAAAATGCATACATTTTTGAATCGCCATTATTCTACATTAAACTTTATTACATTATAATATAACATATATTTATAACATTAAACTAACATTAAAATTTATTATTTTTAAAGAATAGTAGATTTCTACGCATATTAAAATATAACTAAATTAAAATACAGTAAAATGTGTGAAAAAGAACCTGCCTATGATGAAACCTTGTTTTAAACTGAAAAACGTGTTGATCCATGCAAAATTAATATACTAATAAGTAAGAAAAGAATATATAATACATTTACACTTGCTAAGAAGAGAACTCGTCTATAACGCATTTTTTTTTCTTTTCTATGCAATTCCATCTTAGAAGATTTTACTGTGTAGCATTTTTTCGATTTTTAACACTTATATACATGGAATATGGATTAACAATATTGATGATAACTGAAACATTTACATACAAGAAATAGACATTCATTAAAAAAAATAAATATCGCAGCCTGCTGCATGTCTATAAAAATAAAGATTATAAACATGAAAAAAAAGTTAAGATAAATATTTTTGGTCAGAACTCCTCGTACGAAACAAATTTTTAATCAATTCGACGTAAAAATCAATGTTTTGTAGAAGTTCACTCGGGCCGGGCCGAGATTTTAACTTTTTTCCGGGCCGGGTTCGGGCCTAACTTTTAATTTTTTTATCGGGCCGGGCCGGGCCGGGCCAATATTATGTTTTCTACGGGCCGGGCCCGGGCCGAACTTTTAATTTTTGAATTGGCCGGGCCGATTTTTTTCTCTATGAGTCGGGCCGGGCCCGGGCCTGGAAATATCGGCCCGTGTAGACCTCCGTATAAGAGTATTATTAAAAAAAATAAAATACTGTATCATGAATGAAGTTACCAGTTATGTTTGCTGATCATTTTTATTTAACAAACTAATATTTATTTATTATTATTATTATTATTTTTTTTTTATAATAGCATCATTTAAAAAAATTGTTTATTAGTATTAATGTAATTACTAATTACATGTTTATGGATAATTTTCATTTAACATGTGAATTTAATTTTCAATCAAGGCATTTATTCTTTTTTGAGAAAGGTTTTCTTGCCTGGCAAAATAGGAACTTTTTTATTTCTTTAGATTGTTACAGATTTTTCATGCAGATACAAATGATATATTTTCAAATTAATTATAAATTATTATATTATCGATCCCAATTACAGATCTGAGCCTGATTACAGATCTGAATTATTTATTCCTTTCCAAATATGGATTAAAAAAAAAAAAAAATCTATAAATTAAGCTAGTTCAGAATTCTAAAATTAATCTTAATAATATAATATAAAATTGCATAAATGATACAATACTTAAAAGATGATTAAACAATTAAAAAGATGTTAAAAATCGAGCAATTTCGGCTAATACTTAGGCATCACCAGGATTTAAGATTTAAACAGTTGTTATAAACGCTAGTTGTCCATAATCAGAGAGCAGTGATTTGTAATACTCCCCCTCCCCTCCCTTCCTTTATTTTTCATTAAAAGAAATTTACATTAAAAGAAATAACATTAAAAGAAATGTATTTTTGAGTTCAGCGTTACGAAAGCGCTCACAAGATACCCTGCACGATATATATATATATATGTATATATATATATTTTTTTTTTTTTTCAAGTAGCTTAATTAACCCCTCTACATTTTTCCTAAATATATTTGTTAATGTTTAATAATCTGTAAATATGTGGGTCAATAGTCTTTATTACTTCCCCCAATTTGAACTTTCCACGCTCCATCATAGTTTACGAGTAAAATGGCTGTGACAGACGGACAGACAGACACAGGTGTTGCCTTATAATGGTTCCGTTTTTATTTTTTAAGTACGGAACCCTAAAAATGTATCGAAAAATATTCAGTTTGGATTCTAGAACAGTCTTAAAAGGCGGTTGCGCTTCTGTCCCCAAATATTCGTTAACCTGTGTCAGGCAAACCGATAAAAAGAGAGAGAGAAAAAAATAACACGCCCATGAGCTACATTTCTTTCATTTCTGAGCTATAGCTACATTAGAAAGAATGACAAAGGTTACGCCTTTCTAATTTTATATTGGAAGTTAATAAATGCCTAAGGAAAAACCACAAATTCAAACACAGCAATTAGCAGAATTTACGACGGATGTCCCACTGCGAGGTGCATATTTTTTAGAACCAAATGAAAGAATTTTTCTTCAGAATCGTAACGGTATTTTCTCCTTTCCTCTTGAAACTAGAAATTTTTCAGAGAAAGTATTGCAACTCGTTGGTGGGTCTTGAGTTCAAACAAGAAGCAAGTAATTTTAAAGAAAAATTTCTGACTTCAATGTATTATTTCTTACTTTATTGTGTTACTATTAATTATTGCACGCCAATTGACTCATTTTGAAAGAACGGTTTGGCGTAAGGGTTTTTGTGGCAATCTTTTGTTAACCACATTAATTTCAGTGCCAATATCACTCATTCTGACGCACAACAGACGATCACATATTAAATTTATTTTTGAGTTGAGTTGTCCACGCAACAAAACTATGTATCGGACTGCAGACTAGGCAAGGTTACAAGCTTTCGTCCTTTCGAGTCCATAAAATAAGTGCCAAGCTTACTTGGGAACCAAACACTGAGTGTTCCGCGTTAGACTGGTCACCTGGCCGGGTCCATGATCAAGAAAACAGGGCTAGGCCAAGATCGTTAATTGATTGTAGCGACCCATATTTTGTTTTTTATATGAGTAGCAACCCTGTATATATGATACTACGAGTATCGTAAAGCTATCGCGTAATCGCAGCGGCTTCGAGCTCATTATTAGACCAATGTCAGACGGGCGTCTTTTTTGCTGCTTTTTTGCTTAGGTATTATCCATTCACAATGCTATTAGCATTGTGAATGGATAATACCTAAGCAAAAAAGCACCAAAAATGACGCCCGTCTGACATTGGTCTTAGTCTCAGGGTAGCGTTCGGGGGTGGCAGGCTGGCAGGCCGCAGAATTAGCGGAGAGCGGCGTGGGGTGGGCGGGCTGGGAGATCGCCGCAGAGTTCGCCGAGCGCGGCGTTCCGCGTGTTAGTTCGCGATCACTACTTACGTCTCTTTTGTCGAGATTCTCTGGTTGAAGCAAGGTGTCATTGTGCCTTATGATTTTTATTAGCAATTTTTTTTTCAACAAGCAAAATTAATGGTTAGGAGCTGTGCATATATAAAGTTATCACTTTAGGGGGGAGGGGGAGGGTCTGGCACTTGATATCGTATGATATATCTAGAGGAAGGGAAGTTGTTGTCTTTTGATATCTTTATTTTTGATCCAATCAAACTTTCCTTTTCTAACCATTTGGAAAAATGGTTATTGTCCTCGTCAGAGTAGGAAATCAAAAGCATATCTGAAGAGTTTTATTGGTTTAATCCACATTTTATTCGTTTTCTGATTGGTCTATACACTAACCTTTACTTTCAACAGAGATGGATACTTCTGTTGCCACTATGACAAAAAAGTAATAAAAACTACAAAAAAAAAAAAAAATTAAGAACTCAGAAACAAATTGGGATACAGCTTTCAAACAAATTGCATTTAAAAGTACATTTTTCTCTCTATACGACGGTGTAAAAAGTAATAGTGTGGGATGTTTAGAAGTTTAAGAATGAAATTTCATTTAAAATAGGTCGTCAGATTTCTTGGAAATCTGACGATGGAAAAGCCTTTTCCCGAACAGCCAATGAAATGCTTGGATAATACGTAAGTTTCAGGAAATCTGACGAGTCGCAGGCGATTTTTGTCGCTTGCAATTTTTACGTGTAATAACACTATTAATGTTTAATTCATGGCGTACGTAATGTATGATCAACTCCGTGCGATTTTTTATGTCTTAAATTTTAGTCTTTGAAAAAATCACTTCCCAAATGGTCGTTGCAATTTGTTAAATTGCATTTTTTTTTTCTTTTTGTAACTTTTTCTTTACATTAAAATCTTTTTTTTTTTTTTTTTTGGCCTTTTTTCTCTTTTTATCTATTTGTATGAAAATGGAAAGTTATAACTAAAGCTAAATGAATATGAAATCGTTTCATTGCAAAATATGGAATCCCTCCAACGTTTGGTAATCCTGTTGTTCTGTCATATAGGTATGTAATAATCCGCTATTCGAGGAAATTTCATTTATTTTATTATTATAATATTTATATTATGTAAATTATAAATGTATAATAATATCTGTATATCCCTACAAATGTATAAAAAGAAAAAAAGCAGAAAAATGAAATTTACACATTGATAGCGATATCATTAAGAGGGGGGGGGGGGGAGTTGTGGAATACATTATCGTAAGGAGAGGAGAGGGTTCAAAATTACCAAAAAGTTGATAACGTTATATATATTCAGCTCCTTAGTACTCTGCCACCAATAAGTAATATTTTGAAGTCATTTTCGTCACCGTTATCGATGAAAGTGAATGAAAAAAATATAAAGTCCCTTTAGCGAAAATCACAGTGTTTACTCCTTTCTAATTTCATGCAGAAGTATTCAACATTAAAGGAAAACCGGCAAATTCAACCGCAATAATGAACAGAACATAATAATGGAGGTCCAATTGTGCGGTATAGTTTTCATGCAAGCAAAGGAATTTTCTGTAGAATCGTATGGTTTTAGAAGCGCCAAAAAACCAGGATATATTATCAAAGGGGGTTGCGACTCTTAGGTGGTCGCGACTCGTGAGCTGAAATCAGATAGTCGACTATAATTTTAATATTGAGCATAGTTGTTTATATAATTGGTCCCCGTGGATCCGCTTTACAGATATCTACACGGGATCGGGCGTATTCTAATCTCACGTGATCAAGTTAGGCTGAAAGGCAGTTCGACTGTTCGCAGAAACCAGTCTGTTAACCAACCATTCGACAATCCAGACTGAAAATAGAAGCGGCAGAAGTATTAGCTGGAAATATTGCGAAGAAGCAATTAGCTGAAATTTTCGCTGCTTGTGTCTTTCCTTTGGTTGCGGATTAGGTCAATTTTCTTTCAGTAGGTCCGGCCGATTCAGGAACCGGACTTATTTCTTTTTTAGAGACTCTGGACGGGCCTGGATTTCCTTTTTTTTTCCGGACGCATTTTTTTTCTTACTCCGCCTCCCCCTTTTCTTTTTAAATAATGGCGATATTGTATATTTCTTTAACGGAATCATTTGAAATTTATTTTAGCTTAATAAATTGGAGAAATATATATATATTTTTATCTATGTTTTTCCTTATAAAGTGTCAAATTTCAAAGTTATGATTTTTTTTAAAACCACTTATATTCTGTTCTTTCTAAAGTACATTAACTTTTTTTTTCAATGCATTTGAATATGATTATTTAACCCCTTGGGTATGAGCGACCGGCATACGTGCCGCGTAAGTTGCTCAAAATCCGTGACTATTCTCACCAGTAACATTTTATCGTAAATTTTGCCTTATTTAATCCGAGCATTTTCTCGATTTAATTAGGCTAAAATTTCTGTTTTGAAAAACCGGTGACAAAAGATTAAAAATTTTGTAAAAGACGCTCGTACCGAAGGGGTTAAAAGTAATAATTAATGGCGTTATACGGTATTGCACGGCTTGTGGGCATATAATCTGAAAAATGATGTACCTGGGCCAGAAAATTTCGGCCCCTGCAGACTACTTTCATGCTCTTGATTCGAGAACGTAACGCTAAACTAAATTTCATGTTTGGAGCCTAATACCAAATTTCCAATTTTTTTTTTTTTAATGGAAGTAATAATTAATCTAATTTTCATCCGAATTCATTGTCTCTCTTGATAATTTCCTCTCATTTTTCTTCTAATGACCTTGACATGCACTGTAATTACAGATGAAAGAAATGTTCTTCTTAATGAAAAATATGCCAGGAATTGCGAAATTTCCATTTGATTTACAGTTAGGTGTTTCCGCTTGTGGTGTTTGTAGGCACATTTATTTTGTGCTTGGTACTTTTTTGGATGACCGGTAGAATTTGACTTTGCTTCTCCATCTCTGTCTCTTTCCGGCTTCTACATCTGGTATTACTACCATCCGATTCAATGAATGAAAGTATTTGTCATCAATGAAATGGAGTGAGACTGTTCACGTGACTTAGATACTCATTCAACGATTTATCTTTTTACTCTATCTACATTAGTATTCATATCTAGACTGAGTTAAGAACAGTGTTTGAATTCAGACTTTCTTCTCCGAGAGGGAATTTTTCAGCTCCCTGGGTAGGATTATTCAGTTCCGGAGGGAACTTGCACTTTCAGACTATTAAGGCTGTTCTCAAATCCAAAAGGACAACTTTCTGACATAAGTTTTAATTTATTTTTGTTCGGTAATGCATGAAACTAGCAGGTGTTGTTGTTCAGAAACAATGTAATCGAGCTATTTTTTCCGTTTTTTTGCAAACGCAATAGATCTTTCAGAAAATAGTGTCAAAGATGACGTTTTGAAGCGAAGTTCCCGAAGAAAGCAGAAAAACCAGTCCGTGAAGGGCGAAAATCGTCTTTGTCACGTGACCATAATCGCTTATAGCTCAATAGGTAATCTTTTGATACAAAAATGGAAAAAACAGTTCGATTCCAAATCGCTTCCATGGCCAAGCTTTCTAATTTTATATCTTTCCGCTAAAAAAGGAATTTGTAAATGTGTCAAAACGTTTTGCGCTTGTTGAGCAGAGCAGTTAAGAACAGCCTTAAGGGTGTATTAAAAAAAATCCTTTTCCATCCTCAACAGCTCGAAATTTTCTGAGACATTTTCACGCTTATTTTTAAAAGTAAAAACATGAAACTTGCTGAGGTAATTTTTTAAGAGATGTATAGGAGGCCGTGTGATTTCATTTTTCACTCAATTAATTAGAATTTGAGTTTTAAACAATTATTTCCTCAGTATGACCATTTTTTTTTTTTTTTTCATTCCCAGATCTCTCGCTTCGGAAAATTCTGTTCAAAACGCCAACTTTGACGGCCTTTTTTGCAATATTTTCTGCTTTTATCAAAAAATCGACAAGCACGCCACATTTGTAGTTCCTAAATAAGAGAATTTGCCAGGTTGATGTGTTTGAGAGCAAAAATGAATTTAAAAATAAATCAGAAAATAAGCAATTTGGATTGGAATACACCCTTAAGGCTGTTTCTATCTGCTTCAATCACGTGAAAACACCCTCTCGCTAGTGTTAATCCAATGGAATAAATTTTAAAGATATCTCCTTTGTATTTCAATATATTCAATATTTTTTTGTTGCATTGCCTATCTAGCTGAAATCAATCTCTACAAAGGCCGGTTTTTACTTTTTCGATTTTGCTTATACTTTTTAATTATTATTAGGATGCTTTTATTTTCGGAACCAGTTTCGCTTCCCCTCGGAACCAGTTTCGGCACCCCCCCCCCCTCTTGAATTCATCATGGGGTCTGAATCAGGTCGGGTAATGTAGTTTTACCCTACTGGTGCAGCAATTTAAAAATTAGAGGAGGAGCTTAAGCAATAGTTTTCGAGTAAAATAAACAATTAGAATTATTAATATTCAGTAAAAAATTTGAGAATAATTAATCATTCAAGCTATATTATAATTTCCTTTTTAGCTTATAAATAATTATTTTTAATTTAACAACTAGATTGTTAAGTATTTCCCCTAAATACCTGACAGATTTTATAAAATAAAAAGGCAACACAACGGATTACTACTCAGCTAGTACTTATAATAAAAATTTAATAATAAAAAAAGAATTGACATCAAACATTGCATGGTTGATACAACTTTTATTGAAATCTCTTTTCAATTGTGTGTTTATGTGGGTGAAGCATATATATGCATCATTGTATCTTTCTTCTTTTTCTAACTACTAGGGGGCTCGGCCCCCTACGAGCTACGCTCGCCAACCCCCCCGTCCAGATTTCGCCGACTCTAAATGCATGCTAATTTGATCTGCTTTAAAAAGATTTCGAAAGATTGAATTATAATTTAAAATGCAGTGGCGATCTCCCTATAAAAGGATTTCTATTCATTTCTCTTTGATTGGGGAATTTTAACGCCAAATCCGCTGCGGTACTACTTGATTATCCCGTCGACCAATTTCGCCAAATTATATAAATCGCCAAATTATACAAATTGACATAATTTTTATTTTAACAAATAATTTAGTACAACATTAATAAAAATATAAATAAAATGTAAAATAAAAATAACTTGATGACGTAGACATGTGTAACAACATTTCAAAATAAGCTAATATAAAAGGAATTAAGTAAACAGAGTCTTTGTCTCCTGGTATTTTTTAACAAAGCGAAAAGAAAGTTCTTTTAAATGAGACATTTTAAATTAATCGTTTTTAATCTGACGTAATTTTGACCAAGCTATTCTTTCTCTTTTAAAGACTTTAAGAAATACTCTTTTAAGAAATACTTTTGTTAGAAATAAAATATTATTTGCGTTTTCCTAAGAAAAATAGTTGAAAAGTATCCTCTGAAAATATCAAATAAATGTCTAGCGCAATTTCTAAATTTAAACCGTTTTCCAACATTATTTTGTGTTCATTTTATGTAATAACTGTAATGTGACGTAAATATGACGTAATTTCTCCTATTTAAGACTTCTAACGCATGTTAATAAATTTATTATTTTACAAATTCCTTTCTCTCTTAAAATTCACGTGTAATTATAGTTTTTATGACGTAATTTGTAATAAGTTCCTGCTTTTTGTACATAATTATTTAATTCTAATTCCAAATGTTTTTTATCTGTTTATAATAGTCACGTGTAAATAAATTTTTAATTTATTTACACGTATAAATATTTTTTATTTTCTGAAGCAAACATTATCGTTTCCGCTGTTTATACAGTTGGCAACAGTTTAAATTAATATCACTTTTTAAAATCTGTAAAAAATATCTCTAGAAATGCTGAAAATTTGAATTTAAAATAGATATAAAACCTCGAAAAATGAGTCAAATTAAAAAAATAAATCTATTCTGCACACCGGGAAATTATAACGTATAAAATGATCTAAAAATGATTAAATTCCTATGAACAGTTTTTGCTCCTATAAAACTTTTTTAGTGGAACGATTTTGTCCAACTTTAGCATTAAATATCTCTTAAAATAATTCTTCGATTTGAAAACTGTCTGCATCAAAGTGTTTATCAAACATTTCTGTATAATACGACTGATTTTCATATTTTTGTATGCATTATTTTTCTTAATATTAACGATGAAAGACCTCCGGTGACAAAAAATTCAAAACCGGCGGCGGCGGCGGCGGCGGTGACAGCGGTAGTTACTTTTTTTTAGAATAGAGAGAAATTAAGACATTTTCCCAAGCCAAGGTGCGTAATAATATCATTTTTGCGTAGGTAAAATCGGAAAAAAGTTGCATATAATGGAAATGGTGCGTATACATTGATATCAAACAGGATAAAGTGTTAGCGATCCCACGATTCGATAAGCATCTGAAGTATTTAGAGAAAATGGGGATGGGGAAATGATTGCGCTGAGTTACTCCATTATAAAAAGAGATAGATCTATTTTATTATTAGAGTCATTAAGGCTGTTCTCAATTGCTCTGCTCAACAAGCGCAAAAAGTTTTGACACATTTACAAATTTATTTTTTAATGGAAAGATATAAAATTGGAAGGCTTGACCATGGAAGAGATTTGGAATCGAACTGTGTTTTCCATTTTTTCATAAATAAATTACCTATTGAGTTAGAAGCGATTTTGATCACGTGAGACTTTTTTCGCCCTTTATTGAGTGGTTATTCTTCTTTCGCGCGGAATTCGATTCAAAACGCCCACTTTGACACTTTTATGAAAAATGTATTGCGTTTGCAAAAAAAAAAAAAAAAAAAAAAAAAAGAAAGAAAGAAAGAAAAACTAGTTAGATTACATAGTTTCTGAACAACAACACCTGCTAGTTTCATGCATTTCCGAACTAAAATAAATTAAAACTTATGTCACAAAGTTACCCTTTTGGATTTGAGAACAGCCTTAAAAATAATAAGAGTGCAGAAAAGGCGTCAGGAATAACGTCAGAGAGGAAACGAATTGAAGACCACACGAAATGTTAAGTCAAACTCTATAGAAAAATGTGACATCTTTTTTCGCTGTTTTTAAAACTATTGTAAAATCCACAAGAGCTATTTTCTGACGCATTTCTGAATTCAGGTTTGTCCAGAAGCGCATGAAATTGGCAGGCATTTATTATTCAAAAGCAATGCAATCGAGTGGTGTTTTTAATTTTTTGTAACGTCAGATGTTTTAGAAAATACCTTCAAAGTTGGCGTTTTGAACCCATTTTTCCGACGCCACAGCACGGGAAAGGGAGATGAATGTGTTGTCACGTGACAAGGATAGCTTATAACCCAATAATTTATTCATAAAAAAAAAATTCACTCTATCCCAAATTGTTTTAGTCAGGACTGCAAGTGCCATTACGTTTGAAAATGAGCCCATAACTGTATCAGAATGTTTCCCGTTATTAAGCGGGGAAAAGTTGTTTTTTTTTTTTTTTTTTTTTTTTTTTTTTGAGAACTTGCTTAAAATATTTTCGGATTTCTTACCCAACAAAACTGAAATGAACCCACAGTAAAATATCTAATCTATACATATAATAAAATTGGTGTATCTGTCTCTTATTACCCCCCCCCCCCCCCCACACACACACACTCCACCTATTTCCAAGTTCATTTAGATGACTCATAGTCAAAAATAACATTTTATTTTGTGCGTCTGTGTGTTTGTCTGGAATAGGCACAGGAACAGCTGCATAACAAACACTAAATTTATCGGGGACAGATAGAGAATGTTTCTCGCTAAAATCTACAATTTGTACCATTCCGGTATCCAAACTATAGCAGCCACATTCTCTAAGTAGGCGCCACAATTTTAAATAATTGACACATTGCTCCAATTAGATATGCCACTCTAAGATTTTAGTTGAAAAGAACGTTTAATGAAGCTTCTGTACTACACGACACATTTCTGTCCACACGATGAATGTACATATTTACAAAATTAGGAATGACAGAAAAACTCCGCAGTAAAACTATTGACACGCATACATCTTCACCACTTGCGTCTCATAGACAACTCCGCGGGAAAAACTAACTCAAGACGCGTACATATCACAACCTTTCCATCCCGTGTCTCATAGAAGAACTCAACAGGAAAAACTAACAGCAGGGAATGACGGGAAAATCTCTGACAGTAGCTAATCACGGAAAAATGAGGGACTGCCGTTTAGTGCTGTCACCTAGTGTAATGATCTTTAAATATTACCTGTTAGAAAACTAGTTTTTGAGAAAACTAGGAAAACAAGGAGAATCAACTAATCTACCAATGTTCCAATACTCAAAAACTCGAGAACCAATTGATAAATTTTAAGGATTTTCAAAGGTCTAATGTAGATTTATAAATGATAATAATTACATTTTAGCTTATGGCTCACACATTCAGGGTTGTAAAAAACCCGGGTTTTTTTATAAAAAAAAACCCAGCTCGGGTGAGTAGTTGGGTGGGTACCCGGGCAGCTACCCACTACAACCCTCATGGTTGTTAAAAAACCCGGGATTTTTTTTAATAAAAAATCCAGCCCGAGTGACTAGCTGAGTGGGTGGGTACCCGGGCAGTTACCCACTACAACCCTGCACACATTTTAATAAAAAATTGGATTGGTAAGTATTTTCCCTAAAAACTCGAAAAATAAAAATTTGTAAAATATAAATGCGACACAGAGGTACGTACTTAGCTAGTACTTATGATAAATTGTAATAAAAATAAATGAAAAAGAATAAATTGCATGGTTGACATCACTTCTATAGAAATTTATTTTCGATTGTGCATTTATGTGGGTGAGGCTATACATCACTGTCTCTTTCTTCTTTTTTCTAACTAAATTAAGACATTTTCCCAAGCTACGGCACATAATCTCATTTTCCCGCACATCAAATCGGAAAGGGTTGTATACTATAATGGGAATGGCACGCATACAATGATATTCAACAGAATTAAAGTGTTTGCGATCCCACGATTCGATAAGCATCTGAAGTATTTAGGGGAAATGGGGATGGAGGATACTCGATTGCGCGGAGTTACTCCATTATAAAAAGAGATAGATCTATTTTATTATTTGAGCCATTAGAGATAATAAGGGTGTAGAAAAGGCGTTCGGAATGGAGCCAGAGAGGAAACGAATTGAGGAATATAACGTTTTCACGAAATGTGAGGAGGAATAGCCAAATACTGCAGAAAAATATGACACCTTTTTTTCGCTGTTTTTATATACTCGATAGTAAATCATTTATCAGTTAATAAAAAACAACACTCGGTTTTAAATCGCTTCAGTAGCCAGACCCGCTAGTGCCAGGCTTTTACTTTTAAAAATTAGTCCGGAAATATGCCAAAGTTTTGCGTTGTTGAGCGGGGGGGGGGGGGGGGGGATATTTATATTTTTAGAATCGTCTTAAGTAAAAAAGTAAAAAGAAATACTTATTTGTATACATTTTACTCCTTTTTTATTTAGTTTGTATAGCTTCGAAATTATTCATGGATAATCTTTATTGTATTATTATTATTAGCTGTATACGTGTGTAACATTACAGTTTAATTGTTAAGGTTGTTAGTTAGTCAATTTACGAATTCCCTTCACTAATGTTAAATCTTCGGCGTAATAGAATACATTCGTGTCTTTAAAATAACTCCTCCAGGAAATTAATATTTTTAACTCGTTTTGTCCTTGCACTCTTCTTAAAAGATGTTTTTTTTTTTTTTTTTCATAGTTCTCAAAATATTTCTAAAATAGCTTAATTTTATATTGTCTATCTATTAAAAGCGAACGAACTGTGAGTAAGCACTTCATATAAAATTAAGTATGTATTTTAGAAATATTTTGATGACTTGGAAAAAAAGAGACATCTTATAAGAAAAATATACAGAAAAAATAAGCTAAAAATATTCAATTTCTGAATAAAAATATTCAATTCAACTCACGCTCATCGATCACACGCTCATAAACTTAACATTAGCGAGTGGAATTCGAAAGTTGATGGATAAACCGGGAGGCGGCAACACAGACAATCAACTCATCGATCTCACGGCTGAAATTCCAGAATTAGTTAAAACTCATTTTGCATATTAAAACGCAATCGGTCTGCCAAGTCATAACTTGGTGGAAAACACCTGAAAACCCGATTTTAGCGGTCGACACGTTGGTTTACTTCCTGCTCCCAGTCCTCAATGTTTTTATACCTTTGGGTGCAGTAAACGTACGAGTCAACGCTAAAATCAGATTTTCCGCCAGGATATGACTTTGCAGACCGATTGCGTTTTAATATATGAATCGAATTTTAATTAATTCTGGGATTTCAACCGTGAACTTTGATGGAATATTTTGAAGGGAGTGAGTTCTGTATAAGCATTAAGCTAAGGACCCAGTTTTGAATATAAAATAATTGTAATAAATTTTTATATCAATAATGAAAGATAGAAAATCTATTTTCTTACCTTTCTGGTAAAACAGACGTACGCTGGTTTCCTTTTTATTTAAGTAACCTGTGATTTTTATTTAAAAAATAGATGTGGCAAAGTGTGAATAATATCATCTTCGAAGAATCCAGATGTAGAAAAAAACTATTTAATGCACGACGAATTTTGGGTTACATGGATGCACACTCACACACTAAAATATAAAGTAAAAAGAGTAAATATTAATAAGAGAAGAGTAATATGACATCGAAAATCCAGAAGGAGATGTAAGTCTTCCATTGAACAAAGGGTTGACGCACAAAAAGAACGTGCGTCTTGGCCTGACAAAATCGGCCCTTCAAGTGAAGGAATAAAAGGGGTACACAAGAGTTGTGCCACTGTAAAATAGTCCTGAAAACAAAGAAAACTGCTCAACAAGCAATTCAGTTCTAATTAAAAGAGTCTATATTGTCAGAAAAGTTCTCTGGTGCTGCGATCTATCGTCGCCTTTTCGAAACATAAGTCTCTGACACAATTGTCCATTAGTCCGTGATCTTACGAGAACTTCGCTCAGGGAAGCGTCGGCATCTTGGAACACATTTCACAACTAAATGAAGGCCTGTTGCAAATGTCACAGATAAATTGTCATTTCACAGGCGAGGCGGTGTTGGACATAAAACCACTTACGCTGAGACGTTTTCCAACACCCCCGCTTTTTATGTCAAACCGACGAGCGTAAAATGTTTAACTTATTTCTCAAACACTCAAAATGAGGCTTAGGCAACGGCTTGGTGAGCACGTCAGCCAGCATTAACTTCGATGGGCAATATGTTATTTTGATTATGCCATTCTGGCATAGATGTCTGATGTGATGATATTTTACTTCCACATGTTTAGTTCTTGCCTGTGTCTTTTCGTTTTCGGTCAATCTTATGGCCGATAAGTTATCTTCATATAAAATCACAGGTAGTTGTTGACCCAGTTCGAGATCTTTTAATAAATCTAATAACCACGCGATTTCTTGACCTGCATTAGAGGCAGCAATATACTCAGCCTCCGTAGACGAGAGTGCAGTGCAAGTCTGTTTTCTCGATGACCATGGCAATATATTATTTCCTAACTTAAACAAGTTTCCAGTGGTTTATTTTCTGTCAATTCTGTCGTTGCCCCAATCAGCATCGCTATATGCCGTTAGGATTGGGGGTTTTGTTTTATCTATGACAAATTTCAGATCTTTGGTGGTAAGTAAATATCTAATCAACTTTTCAATGGCTTGCCAATCGACCTCCCTTGGGGATTCATTCCTTCTTCCCAGTATATTAACGACTGACGCTATGTCGGGTCTAGTTAAAGTTACAATGTATAGAAGCCCTCCTATAGCCTGTCTAAATTTTACATTATCTCCCATTAGTTTCCCGTTTGGATCTAGATTAAAGTAGTTAGTATTCATGGGTGTATATGTAGGCTTACCATTTAACGAATTGAATTTTTCTGCGATCTGTATTATTTTGTGTTCTTGGTCTAATTCAAGTTTACCGTTTTCTGTTTCCTTTATGTTTATGCCTAAATATTGAGTTACTTGACCTAAATTTTTGATTTCATATTGCTTTGATAATTCAGTGTATACTTAGTGTGTGTCTGTTTTGTCTCCTGCGAATAAGATGTCGTCAACATACACGATTATGTAAGAGATTCTTTCATCCTGGAATCTTTTGTACAGACATTTGTCTGACGCGCATTCAACGAAATTTAGTTCTTTTAGAGATTTACTTATTTTTTGGTTCCACGGCCTAGCTGCTTGCTTAAGGCCGTAAATTGCTTTATTTAGACTACACACTTTATCTTCTTCCCCTTTTGTTATGTATCCCTCTGGCTGATGCATATAAACTTCCTCTTCCAAATCGCCATGTAAGAAAGCGGTTTTGACATCTAGGTGCGTAATTTTAAGGTTTTTGTACACCGCTGCGTTTAAGAACGCTCGCAGGGTGGTGTGAGCTACAACGGGTGCGTAGGTCTCATCAAAATCGCTTCCATATTTTTGAGCATATCCTTTAGCGACCAATCTAGCTTTATATTGCTCTATAGACCCGTTGGCTCCCCTTTTTGCCTTAAACGTCCACCTACAACCTATGACGCGTTTTCCCGGGATAGGTTTTATTAATCTCCAAGTATTATTTTGCTTCAGATAATCTATTTCCTCACTAGTAGCTTTTAGCCATTTATCTTTAGTTTCTGCGTCATTGATATTTTGTAGGTCTGTCCATGACTTTGGCTCCGGAATATGACACAGGTTTGCGCTTATTCCAAAACGGTTAGGTGGTACGCCACGATTTTGTCTTTGCGATCTTCTCGGTTCAAGGGTGTCGGTCGGGGTGTTATTCTGATCATCGTCGCGTTCTTCTAGAACAATTTCAATATTATCTGCGGGAGTTTGTTCATTGTTTTGATTTTCTTTGGCGGGTTTAATTTCCTCATCTTTTATACCTTCTTCGAAGAATTTTACGGTTCTAGATATCATAATTTTGTTTTCACCCGTATATATCCTATAGCCCTTGCTCCTGAAATCATATCCCAACATTATTCCCTCGATGACTTTCTCATCTAGCTTAACCCTTTTAGGTTTGTCGATGTAGGCAAATGCCTTACATCCGAATGTTTTAATGTTCGAGAGATCGGGTTTTCTTTTATGCCAAAGTTCATAGAATGTCATGTTATTTTTGTTAGCTTTTGTTGGTAGACGGTTGATGAGGTAGGTGGCGGACATGACAGCTCCCCCCCAAAATTGCTTAGGTAACTTAGCGTCCGACAACATGGTTCTAGCCATTTCCACTATCGTTCTATTCTTTCTCTCTGAAACGCCGTTCTGCGGGCTAGAATAGGGAACACTCAATTGACGCTCTATCCCGTTTTTGATCAGGCAGTTTTCAAATTCATCACTGATACATTCTTTAGCATTATCGGATCTTATTGACTTTATTAACTTGCCAAATTTATTCTTAGTTAGCGCTATGTATTCCTTCAATTTGATAACGGCTTCCGATTTATGCGCGATTGAGTATGTTATTGTGTACCTGCTATAATCATCCGTGAATGTTATGAAGTATCTTTTCCCTCCTATCGTTTCAGTCTGCATGGGGCCACAAATATCGGAATGTGCAAGAGTACCGATTTCTTTGCTTCTGTTTGTGGCTGCTTTAGGGTAGGGCATAGCGGAAAGTTTCCCTTCAACGCACTTGGTGCATCGCGTGTCATGTTTACAATTGTTAATTGTTATCCCATCGGCTAATTTATGATTAACAAGGTATTTAATATCATCAAAGTTTTTGTGTCCGAGTCTTCGGTGCCACATTGAAACACAATTTGTATTGTTACAGAAAGTTTGAGTACTTATAGTATAGCCGTAATCATCTTCAGGGTTTAATACGTAAAGATTATCATTTAATTTAGCTGTCAAAATTATATTATCATCTTTGACAAATATGCACGCATTTTTCTCGAAAATTACCTTTATGTTATTTTCAGTGGCTTTCTTAACTGACAATAAATTGCTTTTTAGTTCTGGACAATATAACACATCTCTTAGTGTAATGTAGTGGTTTTTGTCTGTTTTTATTTTTACGTCGCCCATACCTTGCGAATTAAGCCTTTTTCCATTAGCGATTGTTATATTCCCAAAATTCCCGGCTTTGAATGTAGCAAAATTTGTTTTTGCTGATGTAACGTGCCTGGTACAACCCGAGTCAATAATGTATGTGTTTGAATCTGTTGTTTGTGTTTGGTTAATTTTTACTGACTCAATTTCAAAATTATTTTCCACTGGGAAGAGAGGAATGATCGATTGATTAACCTCATCCTCTATATTTGTTTTGCTGTTAAAGCAAAAATTCGAGGCGTCGGTTTTGCTTCCATTATTTCGGTTGTTGGGGTTTACCGAATTGGCTTTAAAGTTGGCGTTATTGTTAAATTTATTTCTGTTATAATTTTCATGTTTTTGGTAATTGTTTTTCTGTTTGTTTTTCAATTTGTAACATTCTGAACAAACGTGCCCATTTCGTTGACAGAAATTGCAATACTTTTTGCTCCCTTTATTTACTATTTTATACGCGGTATCCCTTGGACGCGTGTTAGTGTTTTTATTTTCTAATCTGTGCGAAAATTCGTCTATTAATTTATTTTTGACGAATTCGAGATCTAGCTCCTTTTCGTCTCTAGCCTCCATACTCGTTATAAGAGGAGCGTATGACTGAGGCAAGCTACAAAGCATAAGAGCCACAATGTGAGAATCGTTTATTAACTCTCCGATAGCAGCGAGTTTGTCGCGGATAGTCAGTATATTGTTTATGTATTGATTTAAGTCTCCGCTCTCGTTGAGCCTTTGCGAATATAGCTTCCTCAAAAGGAATAATTTGGATGATAAATTCGCCCTTTGGTCAACACTTTTTAATCTTTCCCATATGTCTTTGGGAGATGTCAAGTTTCTAATATGCACTATCTGTGTATTTTCAATGCATAAACAAATTATGGCTTTCGCCTGCCGCGTTTTTAGTATAATTATCATCGGGTGCGGCAGGTGGAGATTCTGTCACATATTTCAGTAAATCGTCTTTAATTAACAAATTTTCTAATTTGAAGCTCCAGTGACTATAATTATTATCATTCAATTTTTCTACTGCCGTAATTTCTTTTGAAGCAGACATTGCGTGTTATACAAGTGTTATATATCCTTTAATAACAAATACATTTCACTAAAATAGTTCAGTTTTATATAAGAAGTTTTTACCACTTTCTTAATTTAATTTCTTTGAATATATATAAATGTATGTAAATAAAATAATGATATTTTTCATACTAATGAATCATATATTCAGTATATTCATGATAATCAATTATATGTTCACAATTATATCTTTTATATATATCGTATAATTCAGTTTCAATATTTATAAACACTATAGATTTTTCAAAAAGCAGTATCAATTTTCAATTTTTTTTTTCTTTTTTATATATCAATTATTTCAATAAGCATCATTGCATATCTCGTATTTTATATGTGCATCTTTTCTCATTTTATCACAATGAAATAAATAATGTTTATTACTGGGTTTTTCATTTATTTTTTTTCCCCTTATGATCAGACTCATGATCTGATGGAATATTTTGAAGGGAGTGAGTTCTGTATAAGCATTAAGCTAAGGACCCAGTTTTGAATATAAAATAATTGTAATAAATTTTTATATCAATAATGAAAGATAGAAAATCTATTTTCTTACCTTTCTGGTAAAACAGACGTACGCTGGTTTCCTTTTTATCTAAGTAACCTGTAATTTTTATTTAAAAAATAGATGTGGCAAAGTGTGAATAATATCATCTTCGAAGAATCCAGATGTAGAAAAAAACTATTTAATGCACGACGAATTTTGGGTTACATGGATGCACACTCACACACTAAAATATAAAGTATAAAGAGTAAATATTAATAAGAGAAGAGTAATATGACATCGAAAATCCAGAAGGAGATGTAAGTCTTCCATTGAACAAAGGGTTGACGCACAAAAAAAACGTGCGTCTTGACCTGACAAAATCGTCCCTTCAAGTGAAGGAATAAAAGGTTGTGGCACTGTAAAATAGTCCTGAAAACAAAGAAAACTGCTCAACAAGCAATTCAGTTGTAATTAAAAGAGTCTATATTGTCAGAAAAGTTCTCTGGTGCTGCGATCTATCGTCGCCTTTTCGAAACATAAGTCTCTGACACAATTGTCCATTAGTCCGTGATCTTACGAGAACTTCGCTCAGGGAAGCGTCGCCATCTGGGAACACATTTCACAACTAAATGAAGGCGTGTTACAAATGTCACAGATAAATTGTCATTTCACAGGCGAGGCGGTGTTGGACATAAAACCACGCTGAGACGTTTTCCAACAAACTTGAAGAGCTGATTGTCTGTGCTGCTGCTTCCCGATCTATGACGATACTTACTTAGGTTTTGAAATTTCGTTAACCGCTTACCAGTTTGTCTGGTATATTTCAATCTAGTTGACAGTTTTGCTTATAAATGCCATAATTTTGCTCATAAATTTGTATTTGCATATATCATTTTTAGTTTGGATCTATAATTATTTTTTTTTAATATTTCGTTTAAGGGGACCAGGTAAGCGAAATTCAATCAAAATATCGATTTTTACTTTTTTATATCATTAAATAGTTTAAACTTTTATCTTTTCAACGATGTATTGCACATGTTTATATATATATATATATATATACATATGTTCATTTCTAAATCATCTTTAGAACTTTATCCATTTCTTCATATATTTGTGATTTCAAATTTATTATATATATATATATATATAAAGTGTTGGATTTTTCATTCTTTCCAAGAGCACTTCACAGCAGTGGGATACTTTTTTTAAATTCAGATTTCTTGATTGCCACCACTTTTCTGAAGGGGTAAAATTCCGATTGTTTTTTGCCTTAATTAATATGTTACTAAATAAGGTGAATTTTACTATTTCAAAAAATTGGTGCCAATGAAGAAATCAGAATTTTAAAAAAGTAGTCCACTGGCAACACTGCTTTACAGCTTTAAGGCTGTTCTCAAATCCAAAAGGGCAACTTTCTGACATAAGTTTCAATTTATTTTTGTTCGGAAATGCATGAAACTAGCAGGTGTTGTTGTTCAGAAACTATGTAATCGAGCAATTTTTTTCGTTTTTTTGCAAACACAATAGATCTTTCAGAAAATAGTGTCAAAGATGACGTTTTGAACCGAAGTTCCCGAATGAAGCAGAAAAACCAGTTCCGTGAAGGGCGAAAATCGTCTTTGTCACGTGACCATAATCGCTTATAGCTCAATAGGTAATCTATTGATCCAAAACTGGAAAAAACAGTTTGATTCCAAATCGCTTCCATGGCCAAGCTTTCTAATTTTATATCTTTCCGCTAAAAAATGAATTTGTAAATGTGTCAAAACGTTTTGCGCTTGTTGAGCAGAGCAGTTAAGAACAGCCTTAACCGCTTACCAGTTTGCCTGGTATATTCCAATCTGGTTGACAAATTTGCTTATAAATAGTATAATTTTGCTCATAAATTTGTATCTGCATATATCATTTTTATTTTTGATCAGTAATTTTTTTTTTTTGAATATTTCGTTTTAAAATGGCATCAAAATATAATTTTTGCCAAAAGAAAAAAAAAAAAAAAAAAACAAACAGGCATGTTTTGGAAGTTTTCTTAAAAAATATTGAACTTGTAGTTGGTTAAAATAATTTTTAAATTCACGATAAAATATTCAGTTTTTTAGTGTTCATAATTTCCGATGGAATGCAGCTCAATTAAGTTTTTAATTATTTTTCTTTTAACACAGGTCGGTTGAATTGAAGATACACAAATAATTCTAGCCAATTAAAAATTCAAAAACAGTATGGGACTTGATCTTCTGCAGTTTTTTTTTTTTTTTTATGCCTCCTCCCCTTTTTTACAAAATTAAGAAGTTTTCTCGAGCTAGGATATGAATCTCATTTGAAGATTCCCGAATTCAATTCCAAATCGATCAGGGTTGAAGTTGAATATAATAGAACTGGCAGCACACGAATTAAATTGTTGGAGATCCCGCGACTCGATATGTATTTCAAGTGTTTTAAGGGAAATAGACGTAGTGGATTCTCGATTTCCTGGGAGTTATGCAATTATAAAAGGAAAAAAGTCTATTCGAAGCCACTAGAGATAATAACACCGTTGAAAAGGTGTTATGAATCGAGCAGGAGAAAAAGCGAACGAAAGAATAATATACTTACGAAAGTTTTCAAACTTTTAACACGTTGAGTGCCTCGGTGACTGACACTAAAGCTGAAAAATGTGCAATGTTTTAATTAATTTTTAAGAAAGTCTAATCCTATAATAAATAAAAGGTAAGTAAATTTTAAATAAATTTTCAGTAATTACTTAAAACAGTATATATATATTTTTAGTTTTATATCATATTTTAGACCGTCAGGGATCAGTGAATGACGCGTTCTAAACGGAAAGTTCAGTGTCAGTCACCGGTGACTGACGTGGCGCTTAACGTGTTAACCCATTTTCGGCCAAAGGTGCGTAAACGCACCATTTCAATAAATATGTTTTTTATTAACACTGTGATGAATATTTTTCACTAATTTTATTTTTCTACTATTTTTAAGGGTTCTCTAGGCATCTATAAAATATCAGTAATTCAATTGGAATAAACACTTTTTGTTGAGAAATTTTCAAAGTTAAGCTAGTCTTTTAAAATTGAAACGGTTATTGACAAATTCGACTTTTTGAAAATGTGTAATTATTTCACTTGAGAGATTAATCATATGTCTTCATAATGGATTAAAGCTGTAATTTCTGTAAATATAATAATAATAAACCAAATGTCATAAAAAATAAAAAAAAATATTAATTTTAAATTTAATGGTGCATTAGCGCACCATTCACCGAATGCATGAAAATGCCGAATGCATTTTATTTCTCAAATAAAATATTATTTTTTATGCACGAAACTTTTTTTTTTTTGTCTTAATGAATGTAATTTAAGCATATTTCAATGAAAATAATACCACATTTTATAAAATTTCTATGCTTGGCCTAAAATGGGTTAAGGTTGCTAATCACCCAGCTTCCGAATTCCCATCGGTAATGTTAAGTCTACGAGCGTTTGATGCGTTCGTATATTTAAAATATCTCCTGGTAATTAATATTTTTAACTTCTTTTTCAGTGTTCTCTTCTTAAAGGATGTCATTTTGTTTCTTAGTTGTCAAAATAATATTTCTAAAATCTATGCTTAATTTAATATTTTATGTGTTAAAAACTGACGAACTACGATTAAAATTTTAACACTTCTTGTAAAATTAAGCATAGATTTTAGAAATGTTTTGACAACTAAGAAAAAAAGGAGACATCCTTTAAGAAAAGTTCACAGAAAAAAGAAGTTAAAAATATTAATTTCCCGAGCAGATATTTTAAATATACGAACGCATCAAACCCCCATATATTTAAACATTATCGAGGGGAATTCGGAGGAAAGTGGACGTAGAGAATACTCGATTTCATAAGGAAATATGTTTATTCAGAGCCACTAGAGATAATGATAGGGTTGAAAAGACGCCAGGAATCGAGCCAGTGGAAAAACGAACGAAAGAAGGACAGATTTCTGAAAAATCTATGGAGAAAGAATCTTAAAATCTACAGAAACTTTGAAAAAGTTTTCGCACTGGGAAATAGACGTAGAGTGTGCTCGATTTCCTGGGAGTTATGCAATCATAAAAAGAAATAAGCTAATTCGAAGCCACTAGAGATAACGATATCATTGAAAAGAAGTTAGGAATCGAGGCAGAGAAGAAGCTAATGAAAGGATAATAAATTTCTGAAAAATTTATAAAGAAAGAATCTTAAAATCCACAGAAACTTTGAAAAAGTTTTCAATCTTTTAAGGGAAATAGACGTAGTGGATTCTCGATTTCCTGGGAGTTATGCAATTATAAAAGGAAAGAAGTTTATTCGAAGCCACTACAGATAATAACACCGTTGAAAAGGCGTAAGGAATCGAGCCAGAGAAGAAGCGAATGGAAGAATAATAAATTTCTGAAAAATCCATGGAGAAAGAACCTTAAAATCCACAGAAACTTTGAAAAAGTTTTCAATCTTTTAAGTGTGTTCTCAAATCCAAAAGAGCAACTTTCTGACATAATTTTTAATTTATTTTTGTTCGAAAATGCATGAAACTAGCATGTGTTATTGTTCAGAAACTATGTAATTGAGCTATTTTTTTTTTCATTTTATTACAAACGCAGTAGATCTTTCAGAAACTAGTGTCAAACTGGGCGTTTTGAACCGAATTTCCGCGCGAGGGAAGAAAGAGTACTCAAGAGCGGGCGAAAAACGGGTTTGTCACGTGATCAAAACAGCTTATAACTCAATAGGTAATTGATGGATCAAAAAAAAAAAGGGAAAAAACAGTTCAATTCCAAATCGATTCCATGGCCAGGCTTTCCAGTTTTATACTTTTTCGTTAAAGAATAAATTTGTAAATGTGTCAAAACGTATTGCGCTTGTTGAGCAGAGCAGTTAAGAACAGCCTTAAGGGAAATAGACGTAGTGGATTCTCAATTTCCTGAGAGTTATGCAATTATAAAAGGAAAGAAGTTTATTCGAAGCCACTACAGATAATAACACCGTTGAAAAGGCGTAAGGAATCGAGCCAGAGAAGAAGCGAATGGAAGAATAATAAATTTCTGAAAAATCTATGGAGAAAGAATCTTAAAATCCACAGAAACTTTGAAAAAGTTTTCAATCTTTTAAGGGAAATAGACGTAGTGGATTCTCAATTTCCTGGGAGTTATGCAATTATAAAAGGAAAGAAGTTTATTCGAAGCCACTACAGATAATAACACCGTTAAAAAGGCGTAAGGAATCGAGCCAGAGAAGAAGCGAATGGACGAATAATAAATTTCTAAAAAATCTATGGAGAAAGAATCTTAAAATCCACAGAAACTTTGAAAAAGTTTTCAATCTTTTAAGGGAAATAGACGTAATGGATTCTCAATTTCCTGGGAGTTATGCATTTATAAAAGAAAATAAGTTTATTCGAAGCCACTACAGATAATATCACCGTTGAAAAGGCGTAATGAATCGAGCCAGAGAAGAAGCTAATGGAAGAATAACAAATTTCTGAAAAAACTACGGAGAAAGAATCTTAAAATCCACAGAAACTTTGAAAAAGTTTTCAATCTTTTAAGGGAAATAGACGTAGTGGATTCTCGATTTCCTGGGAGTTATGCAATTATAAAAGGAAAGAAGTTTATTCGAAGCCACTGCAGATAATAACCCCGTTGAAAAGGCGTAAGGAATCGAGCCAGAGAAGAAGCGAAGGTAAGAATAATAAATTTCTGAAAAATGTATGGAGAAAGAATCTTAAAATCCACAGAAATTTTGAAAAAGTTTTCAATCTTTTAAGGGAAATAGACGTAGTAGATTCTCAATTTCCTGGGAGTTATGTAATTATAAAAAGAAGAAAAAAAAGCTTATTTGAAGCCACTAGAGATAACACCTTTGAAAAGGCGTTAGAAATCGAGCCAGAGAAGAAGCGAATGGAAGAATAATAAATTTCTGAAAAATGTATGGAGAAAGAATCTTAAAATCAACAGAAACTTTGAAAAAGTTTTCAATCTTTTAAGGGAAATAGACGTAGTGGATTCTTGATTTCCTGGGAGTTATGTAATTATAAAAAGAAAAAAAAAAAGCTTATTTGAAGCCACTAGAGATAACACCCTTGAAAAGGCGTTAGAAATCGAGCCAGAGAAGAAGTGAATGGAAGAATGATAGATTTCTGAAAAATATATGGAGAAAGAATCTTAAAATCTACAGGCACTTTGAAATTTTTTTTCAATATTTAAGGGAAATAGACGTAGAAGATGCTCGATTTCGTGGGAGTTATGCAATTATAAAAAGGAAAGAATTATATTCGAAGCTACTAGAGATAATAAAAGCGTTGAAAAGTCGTTAGGAACCGAGCCAGAGAAGAAGCGAATGAAAGAATAATAAGTTTTTAAAAAATCTATGGAGGAAGAATTTTAAGGCTGTTCTTAACTGCTCTGCTCAACAAGCGCAAAACGTTTTGACATATTTACAAATTCATTTTTTAATGGAAAGATATAAAATTGGTATAAAATTGGAAAGCCTGGACACGGAAGCGATTTGGAATTGAACTGTTTTTTCCATTTTTCGATCAATTCATTACCTATTGAGTTATAAGCGAATTCGATCACGTGACAAACTCGTTTTTCGCCCGCTTTTGACTGCTCTTTCTCCCTTCGCTCGGAAATTCGGTTCAAAACGGCCACTTTGACTCTATTTTCTGAAAGATCTATTGCGTTTTCAAAAAAATAAAAAAATGGAAAAAACAGCTCAATGACATAGTTTTTGAACAACAACACCAGCTAGTTTCATGCATTTTTGAACAAAAATAAATTAAAACTTATGTCAGAAAGTTGCCTTTTTGGATTTGAGAACACCCTTAAAATCTGCAGAAACTTTGAAAAAGTTTTCAATCTTTTAAGGGCTCGATTTCTTGGGAGTTATGCAATTAAAAAAGAAAAGAAGCTTATTCGCAGCAATTAGAGATAATGATAGCGTTGGAAAGGCGTTAGGAATCGAGCCAAAGAAGAAGCGAATGAAAGAATAATAAATTTCTGAAAGCATTATTGGTTTCGTAAAACAAAAATCAGTTTTCTTTTTGTTTTGTTTTGTTTTCATTTATATCTTTTCAGCTTTCTTGAAGCTTAAAGATTGGAGTGGGGGGCGGTGAGTTTCAGTTAGGAAATATTTCTATATTTCTATTGTAAGAACATTATATTTGTACATTTCCTAACTCTATAAAATACTAAAAAAGTATTTTAAATAAAAGATTTGAGTGGAGTTATAAATATTGCACAAAATGTCCATAAATTCATATTCAATTAATTTTAATTGGCAAAATCCTTCTGAAATTTATTAAATGATTGTGTAAATCTTCTAATGTAGTTTTAAATGATTCACAAAAAATGCTTTAGAAGATTAAATTTTCATGAATTCATAATTTGGGATATGAAGGGTTAACTAAATTAATGCATTTTTCGAAACTAGGGCTCTACAATATCTCGTTTTTCAGAAGTCCAATTCAAAAAGAGTTGATTGTAATAGAAATGGCAACCATTTAACGACGTCCGGCTGAATTAAATCGTTTGAGATCCCTTTATCCGATAAGTGTTTAAAGTGTTCAGGGAAAATGAGGCTGCAGAATGCCAAAACCCTAAGCGGAATGCTCGATTTTGCGGGAGCTGCGCCATTGTGAAGTGCAGAAGTCTATTTGATCTCAACAATTAAAGAGAGAATACCAACGCTAGGAATTGGGAGTAAAACCGAATTGATGAATATTATAATTCCTATTAAATTTAAGCATTGAATTCCAAAGAAATTTAGAATTTCTTTTAACCTTTATACATCAGCTCCTATTCACAGAAAAGTAATAAATTTAATTTTGAGTTTTCTTTGGTTTTAAAAATAGCGGAATTCACAATGGAAAAAATATTTTGTGATAAAAGTAAACTTTTTAAAATATTGGTGTAAAAAATATATCATAACCTTAATGCGTAACACATAGATTCATAAATACATGTTTTATAAAAATTATTGTTAAACTATTACGGATTTTAAACTTATGTAATCTTCGTAATTTTTCTTTTAATTTGTATACAATAATTTTTTTTTTAAGTTTTTACAAAAGACCGCCGTTTCTGTATTATGTAATATGATAGTTGCGATAATTTCGATGTAGATAGACCAATAAAATATTCGCATATTTCATGTAACAATATTCGATATTTTGCCGCGTTTTCATTGGAACGTAGTTGATTTTTTAACAGGCTTTTTCATCTATGTATAGCATTTGTTTTTGAATACACTAAAAAAAAAAAAAAAAATCCAGACAGAGAAGATAAAATACTGTAATAATTTCTTTTTAACCCATTAAGAAAGAAAGAAAGATAAAGTTTTACTTTCGCTATTGGACGAGATATTTCATTTTCCCTAGATTCGAATCGAAAACGGTTGCTTGTAAAGGAAATGGCAACCATATAATGATGTCCAACTGAATTAAAGTGTTTGAGATCCCACTCCCCGATAAATGCTTAAAGTGTTCAGGAAAAACGGGTTTCATAAACGCTAAATTCCCATTCTGTGGGAATTGTAGAATGAAGTAAACTAGGTTATTATATTTCCACCTACGATAATTCTATTTTATATTGAACCATTACAGATATATTTAGAAACATTAGGAAATCAATCGGAACAAAAACGGATGCAATAGCATTTTAATTTTATTCAATGTATGGGATAGGGTCAGCCAGATTTCCCTCAGTTTCAGTAATGCACTGCACCTTTCCAGACCTTTGGTTTACAAACTAGTACCCTCCTTTCCCCTCACCAAACAAATTAACACACTTCTTGCAACTAAAAATGCTCTTTCTCTTTTTTGCATTAAAAAATTTCTTTGCACAGTAAAAGCTGTGACTCAATGTTATCGTGAAAAGAGTTCCCTGACTTTTAAATATTAAAAATGGCTTTAAAAATAAAAAGAATGCCTTTAAAAATAAGAGTTCCTTGACTTTTAAATATTAAAAATGGCTTTAAAAATCAAAAGAATGCCTTTAAAGATAAGAGTTTCCTGACTTTTAAAAATAGCTTTAAAAATCAAGAGAATGCCTTTAAAAATAAGAGTTCCCTGACTTTTAAAAATCAAAAGACTGCCTTTAAAAGTAAGTGCCCTAAGTTTTTTTTTTTTTTTAGTTCCTTTATTTTTAAATATTAAAAATGGCTTTAAAAATCAAAAGAATGCCTTTAAAAATAAGAGTTCCCTGACTTTTAAAAATGGCTTTAAAAATCAAAAGAATGCCTTTAAGAATAAGTGCCCTGAGTTTTTTTTTAGAGTGCTCCGACTTTTAAATATTAACAAGTAATATAAAAATTTTATTTTTAAAGTCAATTCCTACTTAGGCCATAAAAGAAAATTTTAATATAATCCCTTAAGCTAATATTAATTTTTGTTGCATTAAAATATCTCAATTTGTTGATTTTCTATAAGCAAGTAGGTTTACAATGGAAGTCTATGGGAATTTGGCGAAATATTAAGAGATACTTGGCGGTATTTGGTGACAGAACAGGGTTCTCCGTATGGTAAACCCCTTATAGATATGAAGATGCATTAAATGCTTCAATAACCAATGGCCGCCATTTTGTCTCCCATGTAAAACTAAAATTAATTAATTAAAATTTAATTAATGAATTAATATTTGAAAAAAAACTGTATTAACATCAATTGTCATCCAGTACAAATTAAAAAAAAAATATTTCAACTTGATAGGATGAATAATAAGTATTTTATTAACGATTGAAAATTTGAACAAGATATATAAATAAATAAATAAATAAATATAGGGAGAGTGTGAACTAATAGTAGGAATTGAAAAATGGCTTTAAAAATCAAAAGAATGCCTTTAAAAATAAAAGTGTCCTTAAGAATCGTAAACATGCCCTTAAGAATGAAAAAAGTGCGCTTTTCTCATCAGCAGCACCTTGCCCTTTTTAAAACATTTGGGAAACTCTGAAAACTGGAAGCATAGGATATCATAGTAATTAGCAATTATTTTTTTCATATGGTAGCATTGCGGCTGAACGTATTCTCTAATTTTATCTGATTTTAAATTTGAATGTTATTTTTTTTTTCTCTAATTTTGTTTGGGTGATTCGAAAAAATATTTTTCCCCGCTTAATAACGTTAAAATTTCTGAAATATTTTCTGACTCATTTTTAAACGAAAAAGCTTGACACTTTCAGGCATAAATGTTGAAATATTTTTAATCGAACAGTTAGTTTCTTTTACTTTTCTTTAAATTAATTACATCTTATGTTATAAGCGATTGTTGTCTCGTGAAAGCAATTTTTTTTCGTTTCCTGCGTTCTTGTATCCGTAAATTTGGTTTAAAACATCAACTTTCAAAGCGTTTTCTGGACCATTTACTGCTTTTATCGAAAAATGGAATAAAAACAGTTCTTTTACAAAGTTTTGAATAAGAACGCCTGCCTGTTTTAAAATTGAATTAAAAGAAATATATTTTAGAATCGCTTCAAGGGGGGGGGGGGAGAAACAATTAAATTATTATAATTGTTAATAAAAATGGGGAAAAATTTACAAAAGATTTTCCACTAACTTTTCCACAAGATTCCCCACAAACTCTCAGAATCTCACACAAAATTGAGAAACATTTCCCGATCTGGCAACTCGCTTGATTTGTTTTATCCGAGTGAAGAGTATCAGCGTAAAGAAACCGGATTTACAGGCAAATCAAATTATTAAGAGTGTATAGCCGAAAGCCGCTGGTATTATTCACAGATAATTGTAATTAATCGATGTTGTTTTTTATGTTTTTGTGAGATGGTAATATAAATGCTTCGAAAGATTTTCTCGTAACTTTTCCACAAAAGATTCCTCACAAAGTGGAGAAAATTTTCCCATCTGGCAACTCGTTTGATTTGGTTTCTCCGAGTGAAGAGTATCAGTGTAAAGAAACAGGATTTACAGGCAAATCAAATTATTAAGAGTGTATAGCCGAATGCCGGTGGTATTATTCATAGATACTAATTGTAATTAATCGATACTGTAATTTTGATGTTCTTGTGAGATGGTAATATAAATGCTTCGAAAAAATTTCTCTAAAAGAGTCTCCCGTAACTTTTTCGCAAAAGATCCCCCTAAAGACTCATGATTCCGCACAAAGTGGAAGATAATCCCCCCCATCTGGCAACTCGTTTGATTTGGTTTCTCCGAGTGAAGAGTATCAGCGTAAAGAAACTGGATTTACAGGCAAATCCAACTATTAAGAGTGTATAACCGAATGCCGCTGGTATTATTCATAGATAATAGGAATTAATAGATGTTGTAATTGATGTTTTGCTGTTCTTGTGAGATGGTAATATCCATGCATCGAAAGAATTCTCCAAAAGATTCTCAAGTAAGACTTTTCTACAGAAGATTCACCTAAAAGTCTCAGGATTCCACACAAAGTGGAGAAAGATTCCCCCAAATCTGGCAACACGCTTGATTGTGGTTTCTCCGAGTGAAGAGTATCAGTGTAAAGAAACCGGATTTACAGGCAAATCAAACAATTAAGAGTGTATAGCCGAATGTCGCTTGTATTATTCATAGATTATAGGAATTTATCGTTGTTGTAATTTTGCTATTCTTGTGTCATGGTAATATCCATGCCCCGAAAAAATTCTCCAAAATATTCTGAATTAACACTTTTCTACAGAAGATTCCCCTAAAAGTCTCAGGATTCCACACAAAGTGGAGAAAAATTTCCCCATCTGGCAACTCGCTTCCTTGTGGTTTCTCCGTGTGAAGAGTATCAATGTAAAAAGAAACCGGATTTAAAGGCAAATCAAACTATCAAGAGTGTATAGCCGAATGTCGCTTGTATTATACATAGATAATAAGAACTAATCATGTTGTAATTTTGATATTCTTGTGAGATGGTAATATCCATGCACTGAAAAAATTCTCCAAAAGATTCTCAATTAACACTTTTTTACAAAAGATTCCCCTAAAAGACTTAGAATTCCACGCAAAATGCAGAAAAAGTTCGCCATCTGGCAACTCGCTTGATTGTGGTTTCTCCGAGTGAAGAGTATCAGTGTAAAGAAATCGGATTTACAGGCAAATCAAGTTATAAAGAGTGTATAGCCGAATGTTGCTTGTATTATACATAAATAATAAGAATTAATCATGTGGTTTGTTTGGTAATTCTTGTGAGCTGGTAATATCCATGCCTCGATGCATTTAAGTCTGTTCTCAAATCCGCTCAACAACGCGAAACTTTCTGAAACATTTTCGGACTCATTTTTAAACGTAAAGACATAAAATTTGCATATTTTTTTTTTTTTTATAGATAAGTTGCTTATCGAGTTATAAGTGATTTTCGTCCCGTGACAACCGGTTTTTTATCCTCTCTCGCGGTGTTGCGTGAAGAAGTTCGCTTTACAAATGCGACTTTGACAGTATTTTCTGAAAGAATTTTTCCCGTTTACAAAAAAAAAAGATCACATAGTTTCTGAATAACACCTGCCAATTTCGTGCGTTCCCAAACAAAAATTAATTTTAAAATGTTTCAAAAAATAGCCCTTTTTGTATTTGAGAACAACCTTAAGAGTTTATACCTGAATGTCTCTTTTATTATCCATAGATAATAGGAATTAATCGATATTGTATTTTTGCTATTCTTATGAGATGGTAATTATCCATGTCCGAAAGAATTCTCCAAAAGATTCCCCAAAGAACTTAATTCGGATAGCATAAAATAGAACATAAATAGAGAAGTAAGTTTCTGTTGATTCATTAAAAAATTCAAAATATGATAAATCGCAATATTTGATTTTGTTTTTTATTTTTCCTGACATTCAAGGAAATTACACTTTAAAATGACTTATCTTCCATGTAAAGAGCTTAATCTGGATAGCCTGAAATGAAAAAAAAAAAAAAAAAAAACAAACAAACATGGCATTTAAAAATAATTTCTCTTGATTCATTAAAAATTTGAAATATAGTAAATCGCAGTATTCCTTTTTCCCCTGGAATTCAAGGAAAGTAAATTCTAAAATGACCTTTCATCCCTGTAAAGAACTTCATTTGGATAGCATAAAATAGAACATAAATAGAGTAGTAAGTTTCTGTTGATTCATTAAAAATTCGAAATATAACAAATCGCGATATTTGATTTTGTTTTTTATTTTTCCTAAAATT
This sequence comes from Maratus speciosus, assembly GCA_963932465.1. NCBI lineage: Eukaryota > Metazoa > Arthropoda > Arachnida > Araneae > Salticidae > Maratus > Maratus speciosus. The sequence continues at coordinate 232,938,079 of OZ010798.1, read as the reverse complement.
CAAGGAAATTAAACTTTAAAATGACTCCTCTACAATGTAAAGAGCTTAATTTGGATAGCCTAAAATGAAACAGACATAGCATTAAAAAAAAAAAAAAAAAAAAAAAAAAAAAAATTCTCTTGATTCATTAAAAATTTGAAATATAATAAATCGCAGTATTCGACTCCCCTCCCCCACCCACCTGGAATTCAAGGAAAGTAAATTCTGAAATGACCTTTCTTCCATCTAAAGAGCTTAATTTGGATAGCCTAAAATAAAACATAAATAGTGAAGCAATTTTTTTTTTAATCATTAAAATTTGAAATATAATAAATCCGAATATTCGATTTTATTTTTTATTTTTCCAGAAATTGAAGGTAATTACATTTTAAAATGACTTTTCTTCCATGTAATTAATTTAGATAGCCTAAAATAAAACATACAAAAAAAATTTTTGTTGATTCATTAAAAATTCGAAATATATAATAAATCGCAGTATTCAATTTTGTTTTTTATTTTTCTGGAATTCAAGGAAAGTAAACTCTAAAATGACCTTTCAGAATTATAAAATGACCTTTCAGAATTAGAACTTAATTTAGGAAGAACTTAATTTGGGTAGCCTAAAATAAAACGTTTATAGCGAAGAATTTTTTTTTTAATCATTAAAAATTTTAAATATGATAAATAGGAATCGATTTTATTTTTCCTTTTACATGGAATTGAAGGTAATTACATTTAAAATTACTTTCCTTCCATGTAATTAACATAATTTGAATAGCCTAAAGTAAAACACAAACACCGAAGAAAAATGTTGTTGGTTCATTAAAAAATTTAAATATAATAAAACACTATATTTGAGTTTGTTTCTTACTTTTCGTAGAATTCTAGATAATTAAATTTTAAAATGACCTCTCTTCCATGTGATTAACTTAATTTAAATAGCCTAAAATGAAACGTAAAAAAAAAATGTTGTTGGTTCATTAAAAGTTGAAATTATTATAAAACGCAATAGTTGATTTTGTTTTTTATTTTTCCCCAAATTCAAGATAATTAAATTTTAAAATTAAATTAATTTTAATAGCCTAAATTGTAACATAAACAACGAAGAAAATTTTCGTTGGTTCATTAAAAAGTTCAAATATAATAAATCGCAATATTCGGTTTTGTTTTTTATTTTTTCCTAGAATTCAAGGTTATTATATTTTTAAACGATTTCACTTCCATGTAAAGAACTAAATTTCAATAGCTTAAAATAACGCATAAAAAGTGGGGAAAAAATTTCATTCACAATAAGTTTTTTTTTTCCCTCAGGAGTCGATCCTTCGCAAAAATCCCTAACAAACCCCTTCACAAAATCTCTCTTAGTAAAACAGGCCCCTTCCCAAAATTCCTTTTCATAAAACAGGTCCTTTCGCAAAATTCCATACCATAAAAACATACTCTTTATTAATTATTTTAAGGAAGGGAAATTTTAGCAGAAGGACTAAAGAATGTTCTCAACTGCTCTGCTCAACAAGTGCAAAGCAATTTGACACATTTACAAATTCATTTTTTAGCGGAAGGATATAAAATTGGAAAGCCTGACCATGGAAGCGATTTGGAATCGAACTGTGTTTTCCATTTTTTGATAAATAAATTACCTATTTAGTTATAAGCGATTTTGATCACGTGGCAAAGACATTTTTCTCCCTTCGCTGACTGGTTTTTCTCCGTTTTCTTCGGGAACTTCGGTTCAAAACGTCAATTTTGACACTTTTTCTAAAAGATCTATTGCGTTTGAAAAAAAAAAAAAAAAAACAGCTCGATTACATCGTTTCTGAACAACAATACCTGCTAGTTTCATGACCAAAAATAAATTTAAACTTATGTCATAAAGTTGCCCCTTTGGATTTGAGAACAGCCTTAAAGAAGTTATTAATAAATGCTTGGTTCTAATTCGAATAACAGAATTTAACTTTTCGTACTAAAAGTTATTGTTCACAAAAATGTATTAAATTTCAGAAAAATAACTTACTTTTCACAAAATGGACCCCAATAATAAAAAAAAAACCCCGGATCGACCCCTGTTCCTAAAATAAAACATAAATAGTGAAGAAATTTTAACACACAATAAGTTTTTCTTTTCTATAAAGCATACATAATGAAGAAAATTTCATCTACAATAAGCTTTTTTTCTTTTTTTTTTTTCTTTCTGCTCTTAAAGATATTGTCTAAATTTCGTGCATAGTATTCAATTTTCATGAAGTCAGAATCGAAAACTATCAGATATAATAGAAATGGCAACTATATATAAATGTCCGACCGAATTAAAGTGTTTGAGATCCCACTATCTGATACGCGTTTAAAGTGTTCATACTTTAGTATGAACACTTTAAATGGACTGAGGAATGCTTCCTTCCACGAATGTTTCATCACTTTAAAAGAGAGAAGTCTATTTACATTCGATTTTATTTTCCCTAGACTTCAAAGAAATTAAATTTTAAAATGACATCTCTTCATGTAATTAACTTAATTTGAATAGCCTAAAAATTGAAACATAAACAGCGAAGGAAATTTTCATCATTTCATTAAAAAATTCAAATATAATAAATCGTAATATTCGATAATAAAACATAAACACCGAAGAAAAATTTTGTTGGTTCATTGAAAGTGAAATATAATAAAACGCAATATTCGATTTTGTTTATTTTCCCTAAAGTTCAAGGAAATTAAATTTTTTAATGGCCTCTTAATTTGAATAGCCTAAATTGAAACATAAACAGCGAAGAAAATTTTCGTTGGCTCATTAAAAAGTTGAAAGATAATAAAAAGAAATAGTCGATTTTGTTTTTTATTTTTCCTGGAATTTAAGGTAATTAAATTTTAAAATGACTTTTCTTTCGTGTAATTAATTTAATTTGAACAGCAAATTTGAGTTGATTAAAACATAAACACCGAAGAAAATTTTTTTTGGTTCATTAAAAGTTGAAATATAATAAAACGCAATATTCGACTTTGTTTACTTTTCCTAGAGATCAAGAAAATTAAATTTTAAAATGACCTCTTAATTTTAATACCTTAAATTGAAAAATAAATAGCGAAATAAATTTTTCGTTGGTTCATTTAAAAAGTTCAAAAATAATAAATCGCAATATTCGATTTTTTATTTTATTTTTCGTGGTATTCAACATATTTAATTTTTAAAATTTCTTTTTCATGTAAAGAACATAATTTGAATAGCCTGAAATATAACATAAACAGTGAAGAAAATTTGATCCACAATAAGTCTTTTTCCTTCCTAAAATAAAACATAAATAATGAAGAAAATTCCATTTACAATAAACTTTTTTCGTCCTAAAATAAAACATAAATAATGAAGAAAATTTTTTCCACAATAAGTTTTTTTTTCTTCCTAAAATAAAACATAAATAATGAAGAAAATTTCATCCACAATAAACTTTATTTTCTTCCTAAAATTAAATATAGTAATGAAGAAAATTTCATCCACGATAAGTTTTTCTTCTTCCTAAAATAAAACATAAATAATGAAGAAAATTTCATCCACAACAAAACTTTTTTTATTCCTAAAATAAACCATAAATAATGAAGAAAATTTCATCCACGATAAGTTTTTCTTCCTAAAATAAAACATAAATAATCAAGAAAATTTCATCCACAATGTTTTTTTTCTTCCTAAAATAAAACATAAATAATGAAGAAAATTTCATTCACAATAAACTTTTTTTCTTCCTAAAATAAAATATAGTAATGAAAATTTCATCCACGATAAGTTTTTCTTCTTCCTAAAATAAAACATAAATAATGGAGAAAATTTCATCCACAATAAACTTTTTTCTTCCTAAAATAAACCATAAATAATGAAGAAAATTTCATCCACAATGTTTTTTTCTTCCTAAAATAAAACTAAATGATGAAGAAAATTTCATCCACGTAAAGTTTTTTCTTCCTAAATTAAAACATAAATAATGAAGAAAATTTCATCCACAATGTTTTTTTCTTCTTAAAATAAAACATAAAAATGAAGAAAATTTCATCTGCAATAAGCTTTTTTTCTGTTCTTAAAGGTATTGTTTAAATTTCGTGCATAGTATTCCATTTTCCTGAAGTCAGAATCGAAAGCTATCAAATATAATAGAAATGGAAACTATATATTGATGTCTGATAGAATTAAAGTGTTTGAGATCCCACTATCTGATAAGCATTAGTGTTCATACTAAATGAGCTGGGGAATGCTCCCTTCCACGAATGTTTCATCACTTTAAAAGAGAGAAGTCTATTTATTTGAGCCACTAGAGAGAAAGTGAGAGAATAAAATAGACCGTAGGAACTGAGCCGTAAAGAATGCGGATAGAATATTAAATTTTCTGTGGAATTCGTGGAACAAGTGTGGATTTCTACAGAAATTTCGAACATTTTGTAACGTTTATTTTATTCCGCACTTTCGCAAAAGATTTATTTCTGTATTTGTTTTGTATTTGGGTATTTGTTTTTCCTTTGATAACTTCTTTTAAAACTTTTGTTTAATTGCACATCAATTATATCTAACAAGTTTTAAATTAATTAAGACTATTCCTCAAACCAATGTTCATTAAGGCTGTTTACAAATGCAAAACTGGCTACTTTCTGACACATTTTTAAAAATTCATTTTTTGTTTGCAAACTTATCAAATTGGCAGGTGCTCTTATGAAAAAAAAACTGTATAATCACACGTTTTTTCCACTTTTCGGTAAAAATAGAATTTTCATAAAATGCTGTCAATGTTTGCGTTTTGAACTGAATTTTTGAACGCGACAACGCTGGAGAAGAGAAAACTCCAGCCCTAAGACAACAATAATTTATAACTGAAGTTGTAAATTATCAGGGGGTCTGTCCAGGCTTCTCTCTCAGGGTCCTGTTTTTGTGAAACTGCGAACAGCTTTTTTATATTTGTGAAAAATCTAGTCCTAATTTTGTGAATTTGAAATGATCGTTATATTCAGGTTATTTTTTATACATTTTTTAAGAAGATATATGTATGTAAAATACATATTTTCTCTTTATATATGTAAAAGTGACAGGACATATTTTACTTTTAAATGATTAAATTTGTGAAAGGTTTAGTTTAGAGATGGAAAATTTTTGTAAAAGGCCTACTTTTAAGGCAAAGAATTTTGTGAAGGGTCCTTTTTTTAAGATGAAAAGTGTTGTGACGGGTCCAGTTTTGAGATGAAAAATTTTGTGAAGGATCCGTTAAAGGACCCAATTTCTTCCTAAACAGATCCCTGATTATGAATTGGAAAAAAAAAGAACATTGATTAAAAATTATTTCAACAATCATAACTTCGGGTATCATGCTTTTATGCTTAAAAATGAGTCAGAAAAAGTTGCTTTGTTGAGTGGCGTATTTTTCTTCAGAACCACCTTTGGATGGTTCTCAAACCCAAATTCGCTAATTTTTGCCACATCCCTGGAATAATTTTTGTCCGTAATGACATTAGATTTGTATGTTTATAAAGAAATAATGTTAAACTTGACATTTTGAACCAAATTTTCGAACGCGTTATTCAGATAAAGGTTGTTATAATACAGCAATCTCTAGGGGTCTATCCAGATTTCACTTTCAGGTTCCTGTTTTTGTGAAATTGTGAGCAGTTTTTTACATTTGTGAAAAATCTAGTCACAATTTTGTGAATTTAAAATTATCGTTATATCCTGGTTCTTGTTTATACATTTTTAAGAAGATATATTATGCAAAATATATATATATTTTCTTTATATATGTAAAAGTGACAGGTCAGATTTTACTTTTAAATGATTAAGATTGTGAAATGTTCGGTTTAGAGATGGAAAAATTTTGTGAAAGGCCTATTTTTAAGACAAAGAATTTTGTGAAGGGTCCTGTTTCTAGGTGAAAAGTTTTGTGAAGGGTCCTGTTTTGAGATGAATAATTTTGTGAAGGGTCCTGTCTTGAGATTAACAATTTTGTGAAAGGTCCTTTAAAGGACCCAATTTCTTCCTAAACAGACCCCTGATCTCTTATGTGTAATTCATTTATCGAAAAATAAAGAAAACCTTTCGATTCCAAATCACTTTAATAGTCATGCTTGCAAGTGTGTGGCTTTCAGTTTAAGAGTGAACAGAAATGTGTCAGTTTAACGGGGGAGGGAAAATATTTTTTTGTAGGGAAATAAAAATTCTGTAATGCGGATAGAATATTATGTTAAATTTTCTGTGTAATTCATTTATCAAACTTGATATCTACAGAAATTTTAATTTTATTCTGGTGTTGTAGAAGAGGTATTTTTTCTAATTTTGTTAAAATTAACATTGAAGGTAACCAAAGAAAATGTAAGGAAAATTCTTTAATGTTGAAAAATGCTACCTCTGTAATTTTTTTTTTTATTATTTATAAATTCTCTTGAGGTTTATGTTTAAAAATAACCAGGTACTATATTAGTTTAAAATATTTTTAAAAGCTAAATTATTATTATTTTTTTTCAAATTAACATGCGGTATTTCATTTTCCTGAAGTCTTAATTGAACAGGATTACACGCAATAATAATGACAAGTAAAAATTAAATTTAAAAAATAAAAAAACCCGACTGGCGAACTAATTAATTATTTCTTATCAATGTGCAACTGTTTTTTATATTACTTACCTAATTTTTTATTTACTTGTATTGATAACTTTTAAGTTGTGTTTAATTGTTAGTTCCTATCTATAAACACTGTTTTGATGAGGCCTAGGTTAGGGTTGCAGTAAAGCTAGAGATCCTACCTACACAACTTTCAGGTTGTGTAATATTTAAACGGAGCTTCTGAGTGTAAAATGGTCAATGAAACGTCGTCTTCATTTTGAAAGACCTATCCAATGATATGCCACTCAATAGGGTGCGTAATTTTTTTTTGTCTCTACCGCCATTTTGAATTTATAAAAACAAAACCTAGCCTATAACCATTGGATGGTTAAGACGAATCGATAGAGATCTCATTCATTAAAATCCATTCAGTCGTTGGGATGTTTCGAGGGTATAAATAAATCCACATATCCGGGTACGCGTGAAACACGCAGTCGGATAAAAAGAACCATTTTTTGAGAAGTCTGAATGAATTAAATTATTCGAGATCCATTTATGCAATAAGCATTTAAAGTTTTCATAATAAATGAAGCTGGAGAGCGTTCGATTCTGCGAGAGTTACATCACTGTAAAAGAGTATTGCTTCATTATATAATGCACATTGGATCATTATATAAGACATTACGTAAAAGTATGTAACGTATTATTATACAAGAGGCATTATGAGCATTCATTTTTAAAGTATAGCAAGTTTATTTTTGCTATTGCTAGATTATTGTATGGCTCGCATTTGTAAAAATATTTTACGAATATTGAAAAACCGATCAGACTTATTATATAATCTTTTGTGATCTTATTTCATGAAAATTTAATGTACGCAATAGTGGTTATCCGTATTAGCTGGGAAAAAAGATGGCTTGTTTTTTTGTATGCACCAATGGACTTTCGTAAAAATATTTTACGAATATTTTTAAAGTTTTATTACATCAAAATCAACTGGTTATTTATTATTGATCAGTTTCCGATCAGTAATATATCGGATTCACATATTGATTCATTTATCGAAAAATAAAGAAAACCCTTTGATTCCAAATCACTTTAATAGTCATGCTTGCAAATGTCAGGTTTTCAGTTTAAGAATGAAAAGGTAAATGTGTTAAAGTTTAGTGTGTGTGTGTGGGGGGGGGGGGGGGATATTTTTTGAGAAACACCTTAATGTAAACGGAGAGAGGAATGAGAATTCTGTAATACGGATAGCATATTAAATTTTCTGTGTAATTCATTTATAAAGATTCGATATCTACAGCAATTATAATTTTATTCTAGTGTTATAAATAAGGTATTTTTCTAATTCTGTTAAAATTAATATTAAAGGTAACCATAGAAAATGTAAAGAAAATTCTTTAATGTTGAAAAATGCTACTACTGTAATTTTTGTTTATTATTTATAATTTCTGTTAAGGTTTATGTTTAAAAATAACCAGATACTAATTAATTTAAAACATTTTTAAAAGCTAAATTAAGATATTTTTTCAAATTAACATGCGGTATTTCATTTTCCTAAAGGCCAAATTAAATGGGATTACACACAGTAGAAATAACCATGTATCTGGAAGTTTAAATGAATTAAATTATTCGAGATCTATTTATCCGATAAGCATTTAAAGTGTTTATTCTATAGAAGCTAGAAAATGTTCGATTCTGCGAGATTTACATCACTATAAAAGAGAATTGCATCATTATATAATGCACATTGCATTATTATATAAGACATTACGTAAAAGTCTGTAACGTATTATTATACAAGAGGCATTATGAGCATTGATTTTTAAAGTAGAGCAAGTTTATTTTTGCTATTGCTAGATTATTGTATGGCTTGCATCTGTAAAAATATTTTACGAATATTTAAAAACCTATCAGACTTATTATATAATCTTTTGTGATCTTATTTCGTGAAAATTTAATATACGTAATAATGGTTATCCATGTTAGTTGGAAAAAAAGCTGGCTGTTTTTTTGTATGCGCCATCGCTTTCAAAAGCAATGATTTGTTGAAAACGCTAATTTTCTTTGAATGAAATATAATTATTAGGGATGCACAAAATATTCGGTATCTATTCGGTATTCGGCCATACTACCGAATATTCAGTGAGGCCGAATATCAAACTTCGGTATACCAAATACGTAAAAAACTATTTAAAAACCTTAAAACAACTTCTATTTTTGACTGTCAATTAGTAAAGATATTTAGAATAACTAGAAATAGAATTATATTTAAATAAAAGAGAATGCTTTTACATTTTTTATTTGCTATTTGAAAAGTATCACGTAAGAAAATTAACCAATACTGACGATTTTAGTCCCTTCCTGACAAATAAATAGTATATGACTGTAAAAATGTTCGTCCAATTCCTTCAGAATTTCACTTTGCTTTCAAAATATTTGTTTTAGAATACAAGAAACTTGTATTCATTTGTTTTAATCCATAGAGGAAACTATCCTCTTTTTAAAACCTAGAATACTAGACATTCGTAATTATTAGGGATGCAACGAATATTCGGTTGATACTCGGTATTCGGCATATTCGGCTTAAAAGCCGAATATTCAGTTTGGCCGAATAATACAGCATTCGGCCGAATACTAAAACAAAATCATTTATATTTACAATAAATTATAACAATTTATATTTACAATAATATCAATTGATATATTTTAAATAACATACCTATAGGTTTACATTTTTGTGTTACACATTAAGGAAATTTAAAGGTTTATTAAATTTTTAATACAATTTTATTTCAAATAGTAAATATGAATTTAAAAATCATTTGAATTTTCTTAACTTGCAATACATGAAAAATATTATTTAAAAATTTTAAGTAAATTTAATTATTTGAATTTTATATATATTATAGAAATAATTTAATTATGCTTAAGTATTACATATTCAATAGAATTTGCTTTCCACTAATGGACATTCATTTCTAATTATCACGACTTCGTAACGCTTGTTTAAACGTTCGTAATTATCACGACTATGCTATTCTCATGCTATTGGTATTATCACATGTTTTAATCTATGTCTAGTATTCTAGGGTTTAGGCTGTTCTCAAATCCAAAGGGTCAACTCTCTGACATAAGTTTTAATTCCTTTTTGTTCGGAAACGCATGAAACTAGAATTTGTTGTTATTCAGAAACTATGCTATCGAAATGTTTTTTTTTCCGTTTTCTTGTAAACGCAATAGATATTTCAGAAAATACTGTCAAAGTTGCCATTTTGAACTGAACTTCCGAACGAAAGAAGAAAATCCAGTCAGTAAGGGGAGAAAAATGCCGCGTCACGTGATCAAAATCGCTCATAACTCAATAGGTAATTGATGGATCAAAAAATGGAAAACACAGTTCGATTCCAAATCGCTTCCATGGTCAGGCTTTCCAATTTGATATATTTCCGTTAAAAAATGAATTTGTAAATGTGTCAAAACGTTTTGCGCTTGTTAAGCAGAGCAGTTGAGAACAGCCTTAAAGAACAATTCAAAGCATAGATTTTTTTTTTTTTTTTGTGTGTGTGTGTAAAATTTACTTGTAAAAATATCTGGTTTATCAACATGGAAGTATGTGTGTTAAATATTATGTAAAATTAAATTTTTAAAATTTGACTTATTAATGCTTTCAAACTCTAAAATTTGAAAGTATTCGGCAAGCCGAATATTCGGTATTCGGCCAAATTCACTATTTGGTGCATCCCTATTAATTATAACATCGAAAATTTAATATTTTATTTACTTATTTCAATATTGCGTTTTTCTTTAGAAAACTTATAATAAAGCAATAATTTAATTTAATTTTATAAGAAAAGTGGTAAAAAAAGTAAAATTGAGTAATAAACGGAATGCGCATACTTATAAATTATGATAAAACAATGTTTCATCTATTTTGCCAATTCACCGCAGTTGTAGTAAAAACTGCCGAATTTTAAATGTGCTTGTTAATATTATGCAACATAAAGAAAAATAGTTCTATTCCAAATGCATTTACTTTGCTTTTTGAAATCAATGCATCTGAAATATCCTTCTTTCAAAAGCAATAATTTGTTGAAAACACCGATTTTCTTTGAATGAAGTATAATTATAACATCAAAATTTATTATTTTACTTTATTTACTTTTTTCGATATTGCGATTTTTGTTAGAAAAGTTGTAATAAAACAAAAATCTAATTTAATTTTATAGAAAAAGTGGTAAAAAAAAACAAACAAAAAATATTCAGTAATAAACTGGATGCATATAATTATAAATTATGATAAAACAATGTTGCCAATTCACCGCAGTTGTAGTAGAAACTGCTAAATTTTAATTGTGCTTGTTAATAATGCAACATAAAGAAAAATAAGTCTATTCAAAATGGATTTGCTTTGCTTTCTAAAATTAATGCATTTGAAACATCGTTTACCCAATAAATTAGTAGTAATAAATTTATTGAAAAAGATAAATTTTATGTTAATTTGTGAAGAGATTTAGTACACCCTTAAAAGGGTGTACTCAAATCCAAACTGCTTCTTTCCGATTCATTTTTTTAATTTATTTTTGTTCTGAAACGCATCCAATTGACAGATTGTCTTATTCAGAAACTATATAATGTGCCGTGCTTGTCGATTTTTTGATAAAGGCAGAATATATCGCAAAAAACGTTGTTAAAGTTGGCGTTTTGAACCGAATTTATCGAAACGAGAGAGCTGGGAACGAAAATAATGGTCATACTGAGAAAATAATTGTTTATAAATCAAGTTCTAATTAATTGAGCGAAAAAGGGAAACAGTTCGCTTACATCCCTTCAAAAATCAAGTTTCATGTTTTCACTTTAAAAAATGAGCCTGAAAATGTGTTAGAATTTTTTGAGCTGTTGAGGGTGGAAAAATATTTTTTTGAGTACACTCTTAACTAGTGGTGTAAAGAGTAGTACTTTGGCCAAGTACAGAGTACTGATACCGAGTACCGAGTAATTGTGCGTAAGAAAAAATCACTGATGCGCACACGAAGTGAGCTTAGGGGTAACATCCCTGTGTTATACTTATATATACATAAACATGCATCTTGAGCATACAATCAAATTTTTTTAATTAACTTCAATTCGGAATTTATTTCATTGTACACCTTTTAAAGACAAATTTTGCAAATTCAAAAGGTTTAAAACAGAAGCATTATTTAAAAAATATGAAAAAGTGAAATCTGCCTATCAAGAATGGTTATTGCTTGTGTTGTAAGAATTCATTGTTAATGCAAAGTGTTAAATGCGCTTTATTTTCTTTTCATTAACAAGAAAAAACTGTATTGGCCTTACAGTTTCTTTTAATTTTTTCATGCTATGTTACAGCATACAAAAGGGCTATTTCTGTTAGTGCTTGCAGCCAGAACCGCAACAAGGGTGCGAGTGGCGTTCCCGCATCATTTTTATTTGAATTAATATAAAACTAAATAAATTTTAATTTGCAATAATTTTACATGTTTTTTTTTAATCTTTTTCTTCGCTTTGTAGATATATTTTTAAGTACAAAGTAAATAGTTTTTTATGAATTATTGCATATATAATACATTTTCATTCAAATAACCTTTTACAGAAAAAAAATTCTTTGTATATGCTTAAAAAATGAAATTTTTGCAACTACTCGGTATTGGCCGAGTACTCTGCCCAAATTCAGCCGAGTACTCGGAAAGTTGGCCGACTACCGAATATATGGCGAATATTCGATAGCTATTTTTTTACCCGACTGCCAGGAAGGGTTATGTGTTTCACGGGTATCTGGGTATGTGGATTTCTTTATACCCTCGAAACATCCCAACGGCTGGATGGATTTTAAGGAATAAGGTCTATATCGATTCGTCTTAACCGTCCGATGGTTATAGGCTATGTTTTATTTTTCTAAATTCAAAATGGCGGCCGTAAAATACAAAATGGCGGTAGATACGAAAAAAATGTACGCACCCTATTGAGTGGCATATCATTGGATAGGTCTTTCAAAATGAAGACGATGTTTCATTGACTATTTTACAGTCAGAAACTCCGTTTAAATATCACACAACCTGGAAGGTGTGTAGGTAGGATCTCTAGCTTTACTGCAACTCTAACCATCATAGACATCTATCGACCTTATCAAAACAGTGTTTATAGGTAGGAACTAACAATTAAACACAACTTAAAAGTCATCAATACAAGTAAATAAAAAATGTAGGTAAGTAATATAAAAAATAGTTTCACATTAAAGAAAAATAATTAATTAGTTCGCTTTTTACGTAGTCGGGTTTTTTGATTTTTAAAATTTGATGTTATTTTTTGGACTTTTCTACTTTCAAAATCAACATCTGATAAAAAGGTCTGAGGGATGTCTACAGATTCAACTGGGATATGCTGCATATAGCCAAAAACAAATATGAAATTTGGTTCATTTCTATGCACTTCGACTTCATACACATTTTGTTGATAGAAAGAGGAAACGTGGACGAACAGACAGGCAGGCATTTTGTAAAACTATGTTTTACAGGATCTCTGATCCCTAAGATTCAGGGTTGACAGATTTGCTGCCCGGGTAGGTACCCATTTTCCCCACCGGGCTGGGTTTTTAGCTTTAAAAACCCGGAGTTTTTTGGGGGGAAATGGGTCTTTATTAAATAAAACAACATTTTGTAATATTAAATACTTTTTGGACGAAAAATTACAACAATGAAATGTTTCTTTACATATAAAAATACATGCACAAAATCTTCTTGGCTATCAGCAATCATATAATATTTATTAGAAGCTTAGAATCCAAACCAAAACTTTTTAGATAAGAACAGTTTTGGTTTAGATTTGAAGAAGTTAAAGTTGTTGTTATATTGTACCTTACTTCTATTGTTATGGAAAGTTTATGTTTAGAAGTTTAAAACCAAACCAATACCAATATTTTTGTAGTATGTTTTGAGAGTACCTATGTAATTTGTCTGTCTATGCCATTCTTTTTTATATCTGAATAAAAAAAGTATATTGTAAAAATAATTAACAGAATAAGTTCCTCAAAATAAAAATTAAAAGTTTAATTTTATTAATACAAGAAAGCAAGATTACCAAAGGGAAAACCCTCTCTAATAAAGAAAAGATAACAACAACAAGCTTACATTTGTGTATTTTAGTACATTATGTATAATTTTATTAATGATTTTTATTTGAAGTTTAAAAGGATTAATAATTATTTAATAAATAATTTAATAAAATATTAATTTTTCTTCAAATTTATTAGTATATCCTCAAGATGTCTTGTTTTTCTGTTTCCATACTTAAAATTCAAACACAGTTGCTTTCTGGTAGTACATGCAAATATTTGAAAACCCTCAATTTCAAGCAGAATAATTAGTTTAATTAATTAAATAATATTTCTATTGTTTATTAAACAATTTATCTTCAAGCATTAAAAGATATAAACATATATATGCATGTGTTAAATATTGTAACTTTGTAGAAAAGAATAAATTTTATTTTCTTCAAAAAACCCCAGGTTTTCTACCCAAAAAATCCAGGTTTTCTACTCAAAAAATCCGCCCGGTCTGGGTTAAAAAAAAAAAAAAAAAAAAAAAAAAAAAAAAAACGGGTTTTTTACAACTTTGCGAAGATGTGTAAATCTGTCGAAAACCGGAAGTTGAAAAAAATTTCGATTACAATAGCTTCTTCTGTTATAGATAGAAGAAAATAAAAATGTTCAAGAAAATGGTATTGCAGAATGTTCGATTTCGTAGGAGTTGCAGCATTATAAAAGAGTGAATTTCATTTATTTGAGCCGCTAGAGAGGAAGAGAATGAGAGTATTGGAAAGTCGTTATTAGAGACCAATTCAAAAGGAAAATGGATAAAATATTTAATTTTCTATGGAATTTGTGTAAAAATGTCGTTCTGGCAAAAATTTTAACGTTCTTTATTTTATTCTACAATGTTGTCTGTTGTCTAAGAGAGATTTCTGTAATGTTAAGGGGATCCAGGATTCAAAATATTATTATTATTTTATTATTATTTATAGACATTTTTTACTGGTTTTTTTTTCTTGAAATATGTTAGTCTATAACGTTTACCGATAAAAAGTGTTTGAAAACTTTGAAGTTTAAAATTTAATTTTTTACATAACTTATGAGCCACTTTCATTACTTTTTTCATTATTGTGTGCATAAAAAGTTTCTTGCAAATTTGTCTTCAGTAATTATAAAGATATTATTTACACAATTTATAATAAATGTAAAAGTAAAATAAAAAGGGGATGGGGATTTTTGAGTGATTTTTACTTCGAGAAATATATTTATGAAATTAAAAATCTTGAACACAATTTTTTAAAATATAACATTAAAACCCTGTACAAAATTTCCGCATATCTTGCAAGAAAGTTTAAATATATCATTTTAAACATATTGTTCCTTTGTGTCAGTTTTGGTTTAAGGCGGTTCTCAAATTCTTTGCTCAACAACGTGAAATTTCTAACACATTTCTGCAGGGTTCGTTGATTTAAATCAGCTTGATTTTAATCATGATTTAAATCAACTAATTTTAAAAAAAAAATCATTGATTTAAATCAACTTTTTAAAAAATACTTCAAACGTAGGTCAAGATGTTTGTAAAACATTTGTTTAATCAAAAATACATTGTAAATTTAAAAAATGACTAAGAACTCAAAATGTATGCTTTTTTAATTTATTTAAATCATATATTACACTTTAAATTTTAAATCAAAAATCTTAAATTAAAAGTAGAGAAGCCAGAATCAGAACCTTTTCATCAATTTCTTTTTGATTCTGATATTGTAAATAAAGTAAATCCTATAGATTGGTGGAAGTCACAAATTACTGAGAATGATGGTTCTGGAAAAAATGTTATAAGAATGATTTCGCAGTTATTTACTGCACAAGCTTCTTCAGCATCTGTTGAGAGAATCTTCTCAACTTTTGGTTTAGTTCACTCTAAAGTCCGTAATCGTTTAGGAACTGATAAAGCAGGAAAATTTGTGTTCCTGTTCAAACAGTTTAATAACAAACAATAATTTTTTCAAACTTATTGAAATTTATAACATAATCCTGATGATTTTATGTGTTGAGTATATTCTGCAAATTCATTAAATATGTTTTTTATACATTCCAGAGTATTATATGTAATCTAGAATAAATATTTTGTTTAAAAGAATGTATACAAATAAGTATCTAGTTCCACAATCAAATGTTTCAAAATTCATATTTTTTCTTCTGAATAACATGCTTACATTATCTTTTATATTTCCAGATTTTAATAAAGAAATTTGATTAAAAAAAAAAAAGTTTTAGCTTTTAGTAATGAAGTATACATATGTGATTTTTTGTTTTATTAAATGGGTAAGTTAAGGTAATATAGAAGATATTTTATATAATGTAGAATATTTTTTAAATTACAGTTAGTGTAAGTGCTGATAAAACACAAGTGTTTTTGTTTCAAATTAACCAAGTGAATGTTTTTTTTACAAATAAAGTTTTTTTTTAAATTATTATTATTAATTTTAGTGATTTTGTGAAGGGTAATTTACTTTAAAATGTGTAGCTTTAAAATTATATTTTGAATTTTTAAAAAAATCAAAAAAATCCGATTTAAATAAAAAAAAATCTGATTTAAATCAAATAAATCCGATTTTTTTGATTTTTTTTTTAAATCAAAAAAATCACAAACCCTGCATTTCTGACTCATTTTTCAACGTAGATGCATAAAATTGGCAAGGTTCACCATTGAAGCGATTTGGAATAGAAATGAGTTTTCCATTTTTTTGTTAAGCATATTAATCGAGTTATAAAGCAATTGTAGTCACATGACCCCGTTTTTTCTCCTTTCTCGATTGTCTCCGAAAATTCCGTTCAAAGCGCCAACTTTCACAGTATTTTCTGAGAGATCGTCTACCTTTCCTAAAAAATGGAGAACATTTTTCGATCACATAGTTTCTGAACAACACCTGCCGATTCCATGCGTTTCCAAACAAAATGAATTCAAAAAAGGTGTCTGAAAGTAGCTTTTTCGATTTGAGAACAACCTTAAGAACTGCCTTAGTCATTGTCCAACTTTTTGGTATTTAAAAATGTGTCCAACTTTCTGATATTAAAAAAAATCCAGAAGACCGGAAGTTGTGCATTAAGTAGATATAGTGTTTAGCATAAAGGTAATTAAAAATTTAAAAAATCTTTATTAATCTAAAGTACTCTGCCACGTAGGTTCTTTTTAAATCTAACATAGTCTAAAAATAGCCTTTACCAACCCTTGAGTTGTAAATGCCTAGAAAAAAGATATAGGGGAGAGAGAGGAGGAATGGGACACTTTTTACAAAAATATGAATATCAACTTTGTTTGACACAAAAACGAAAATTTCAATTTATAGAATACAAAATGAAACACTTTACAATGTCCTTGAACAATATAGAAACATAATTTACAGAAACAATTTTATAATTAAAGAAATTGTAAGTTTCAAAATGTGTCCCATACCTCCCCACTAACAGGGAGGTATGGGACAGCTATAAAACAAAACTATAAGGCACAAATAGTCTAGTGTTGGCTAGGTATACAGTCAAACAAAACTTGTAGGTTGATAATGTCTGTGCCACAGTATCAAATTCCAGTATCTTCATCCCTGGAAGGAAAATTCAGAATTGTCAGTCATAGATGATATTAGAAAATCATGAGTTCAATTTATTTAAATTTTGAAATAAATGAATATATTATCAATGTTATAATTAATATATTACCCTCTAAAAATATTTGCATAATAGCAATTTACATTTATCTTATTAAAATGAAGGAATTGGACTTGTCCCATTCCTCCCTTTACTGGCATGTCCCATACCTCCGCACAACCTTCTTTTATGTTAAACTTCCTGTATAAACAAAAATATTGCTTGAAGGCTTAGTTTAAATTATGGATAATATACAGTATAATGTTCCATAAATAGGGAAACTATTACACCTATGCATAAACAAGTTATTAATATACAGAAAGCATAAAAAGTATATGAAGGAAATTTACTTTTGATTCTTGAAATAATCTTTTACTTTATGCAATTATAAGCTTATGTAGATCAAAAACTTTTTTCAACTGAAGATTGGGCTACTATTGCTTCATCTAGTGTGTGATTGATGAAATGTTTAGAATGATACATAAAAAGAAAGTTCTACTGTCCCATTCCGACCCACTCTCCCCTACGCATATTTTTTATGCATCACATGAATCAACGTTACTAACACTAAAATCAGGGAAAAGCGAAATATTTTAAAATTTTGATTGGAGTTTCCTCTCTATGCGTAAACATTAAATGCAAAGAAATATGATATATCGTAGATCATATTCCATGCCTCCTGAAGTCCCTAAATAAATCGCTGTGTGTTCATTTTCTCCCCTTACTCTTGAACTTCTCAGGTGATTTAACTCTCAGAATAGCTCAAGTTTCCCCCCACGTTTTCCTAGAATAATTTTGAATAAATCAAATTCAAAGATTTGAAATAGAACATTTGGAAGCAATATTCCCCATAAATCAATTTCAAAAATATTTATAAATTTATTCTATACAATAAATGCCTATAACCCCCCCCCCCCTCATATCTCTTTTATTCCAAATTAAAACAGGGGGTGCCTAACCAATTGAAAAACCTTGATAACCTGGGAAAGTCAAGGAATTTGGCATGACGTTAATTTGGCGTGGGACCTGATTATTGAAAATTCACCGCTTGGTTTTACGCTTGATACTAGAAAGCACGAACTATTGAATTTATTAAAAATATAATTTTTGCTATGTTTCTTTTTTTTTCTTTTTCTTTAAGATACGGCACAACAAGAGAAAAATGATTATTTAAACTAATTTTTCAGAATTTCCAGTTTCTTTTCTCTTTTTATAATTGCAATTTAATTAATATCAAACTATTAAATGATAATAGAATTTAAATAGCAAATATTACTCATTATTTTTACTCTCTACTCTTTAGTATTTAAAATATTTCGTTGTTGCCGTTTCACAGTCAGTTGTCCTATTTTGGCGAGAGTTGTTCAGCACACAATGAACTCAGTTTGTTGTTGTAACACGTAAATAGTTATAACCACAAAGATTCTATTGCGATTTTATATCTGTGTGGCTGGCTAACGTAAAAATGCCTTAAAATTAATTTATTAATTTATAATTAATTTCTAAAAGTATTAAAATGTTGTATTTTCATCCGAAATACACCTGTGTATATAATTTTTTTTATAATTCTAGCCTATCAAGGACGTGAGTGAAAAATGTATTACAAAATTCCAACTTTATATACATGCATAAGTACATACTAACTTTACATGCATGCACAAACTTAAATTAAATAAAAGGATGTAAAAGAATTTCATTATAATTTAGAAAACAATATGCAAAATAAAACTTTGCACCTTTATCTCACGTTATGGATTTGGAAATATGAGACTGTGTTTCTAAAGTACTACTCAAATGAGAATATCCCGTTGTTTATGGCATGGGGAGGGGGATGTAAATCGAAAATGATATTTGAAAGAATCTGCATTTCAAACTTTTGAAACATTGTGCAGCTATATTGAACAGATGAAGCCATTGAGATCGCTAAATCAGATAGGTACTCGAAACTTTGGGAAAAGGGGAGAATGAGGTATATTGTTCGAAAACCATCAGTAGAAAGAGATTTTCTAAGAGAAAAGTGCATTTCTATGAGTAACTGAACACATGCGAATGTATTTGCAATTGTATTAAAAAGGAAACGGGTAAGGTGATATTAAATTAACTGTTATTGAAATTTCATAAATTTAATTTTTCATTTCTAGTAATTTAGTAGCAGTAAGTGCAGTGCAATCGGCTAAAAGAAAAAAGAGAAATGTGAACCATACATTTCAATACTGTTAAAAGATTTATATCTTATAATTGAGATTTTTTAAAATTAATATTTCGAAAATATATATTGTTTGAAATTAACTTTCGAAAAAAAAAAAAAAAAAAAAAAGATTTCAGGCTATAAGTTTTTGAAAGAAATTTTTGAATAAATTATTGTAAACTATAAAGCAAAATAAAGCATCACACCTTTATCTCACGTTATACTTTCGAAAGTATTAGACTGACTCGAAACTTCGGGAAAAGGGAAGAATGAATTATGTTGTTCGAATTCCATAAGTAGAAAGAGATTTCTAGGAGAAAAGTGCATTATATGACTGAACGCACGCGAATACGTTTACAATTGTATTAAAATGGTAACAAGCTAAGCTGATATTAAATAGCTGAATTGGTATTGAAATTTCATAAATTTAATTTTTCACTGCTAGGAATTTCTGTAGTAAGTACACAGTATAGTTAGCTAAAAGAAAAAAAAGAGCCATACAATTAGGTTACAATTCATATAGTTTAATTACTTCGAAAATATATATTGTTTGAAATTAACTTTCGAAAAAAAAAATCAGACAATATAGTCTTTCAAAAGAAATTTTTTAATACATTTTGGTTCACTATAAAGGAAAATAAAGCATCACACCTTTATCTCAAGTTATTGATTTGAAAGTATGAGGCCCTTTCTACGGAATATTGCTCAAATGAGAATATTCCGTTGTTTATGGCAGAAAAAAACGTAAATTGAGAATATTTGAAAGAATCCGCATTTCAAACTTCGAAACATTGTGCAGCTATATCGAACAGAATTAAGCCATTGAGATCGTTGAATCAGATAGGTACTTGAAACTTTGGAAAAAGGGGAGAATGAGGTATATATTGTTCAAATTCCATCAGTAGAAAGAGAAGAGAAAAGTGTATTTCTATGAGAAACTGAACGCACGCGAATGCGTTTGCAATTGTATTAAAAAGGAAACAGGTAAGCTGATATTAAATTACCTAGATTGGTATCGAAATATCATAAATTTAATTTTTCACTTACAGGAATTTCTCTTGTTAGTACATAGTGCAGTCAACTAAAAGGAAAAAAAATGAGCCACATATTTAAATCTCCAGATTTTTAAAAAGAAAAAAAAAAGGATATAGCCTTTGACTAAAAATTCTTTTTTATTCAGTTTGTTTTAAAAAACTTAAGAGATTATCTTCATCCAGAAATTGTACTAAAATTTGCTCAGTTTCTTTTTTCAGATAAGGCAAGAGAAAAAAAAATTAAACTATCTATACAGGATGTCTTAATTATTTTCTTAAATTATTATTATAACGCAGTTTAATTAATATTAAACTATTAAATAAGAGTATTTATATAACAAATATCGCACTTTATTTTTTATTTATGTTTTCTACTTTTTAGCGTTTAAACTATTACATTGTTGCATTTTCACAGCCAGTTGACCTATTTTGTCAAGAATCGTTCGGCACACCAGAAACTTCATTCTTTTTGTAACTCGTAAATATCCGTAACCATAAAGATTATTTTGCGATTTATCTCCTGCGGCCAGCTAACGGAAAAATGTCTTACAATTAATTAATATATAATTATGTTCTAAATGTATTAAAATGTTGTGTTGTCATTGGAAACACACCTGTGTACATATTTTTTATAATTCTAGCCTATCAGGAGTTGAGTGAAAAAGTGGATTACAAAATTCCAACTTATCATACATGCATAAGTACATACCAACTTTACATACATGCACAAACTTAAGGCTGTTCTCAACTGCTCTGCTCAACAAGCGCAAAACTTTAACATTTACAAATTAATTTTTTTAACGGAAAGATATAAAAGTGCAAAGCCTGACCATGGAAGCGATTTGGAATCCAACTGTGTTTCCACTTTTTGATACATAAATTATCTATTGAGTTATAAGCGATTTCGACCACGTGACACAGACATTTTTCATCATTTCTTGAGTGGGTTTTCTCCTTTCGCGCTGAAATTAGTTTCAAAACGCCCACTTTGACACTATTTTCCGAAATATCCATTGCGTTTGAAAAAAAAAAAAAAAAAAAAAAAAAAAAAAAAAAAAAAAACGGAAAAAACAGCTCGATGACATAGTTTCGGAACAACATCACCTACTATTTTCATGCATTTCTGAACAAAAATAAATTAAAACTTATATCAGAAAGTTGCCCTTTTGGATTTGAGAACAGCCTTAAATAAAAGGATGTCAAAATATTTCATTATAATTTAGAAAACAATTTGAAAAATAAAACCTCGCACCTTTATCTCATGTTATTGATTTGGAAATATGGGACTGTTTCTTAAATACTGCTCAAATGAGAATATTCCGTTGTTTATAGTAGAAAACAAGTCGGAAATTGCTCGTCAAACGTGGCAAATGAGGTGCGTTCGTACGATAACTAGTTTTATAATTATTTTTTGTACCCCATATTGTACTCAATATATATATTTTTTAATTTCATAAGTGCATAGTCTATAACATCATTAAAATGCACTTGCAATAATTTTTTTCCCATTCCCCGTAATGTAACGGAAAACTTTTGACTGTCCCTGTAATTAAACTATACATCCGATTTTCATAAAATTTGAAATGGCTCGACAAAATTTTGCAACAATTATATATTTAAATTTTCAGACCATTCGGAAGGCTGTAACATCATTAAAACGCACTTGCAATATTTTTTCCCCATTGGCCGTAATGTAACGGAAAACTTTTGACTGTCCCTGTCATTAAACTATACATCCGATTTTCCTAAAATTTCAAATGGCTCGACAAAATTTTGAAACAATTATATATTTAAAATTTCAGACCATTCGGAAGGCTGTAACATCATTAAAATGCATTTGCAATAATTTTTCCCATTGGCCGTAATGTAAAGAAAAACTTTTGACTGTCCCTGTAATTAAACTATGCATCCGATTTTCATAAAATTTGAAATGGCTCGACAAAATTTTGCATCAATCATACATTAAAAATTTCAGACCATTCGGTTGGGTAGTTTTTGCTCTGTTATATGCGGACAGACAGACAGACGGACGGACGGACTGAACGACGACTATAGGTGCTACGTATTTATATAATTACGAACGCACCTAAAAATGTAAATCGAAAAATGATATTTGAAAGAATCCGCATTTCAAACTTTTGAACATTGTGCCACTATATCGAACAGATGTAGCCATTGAGATCATTGAATCAGATAGGTACTCGAAACTTTGGGAAAAGGAGATAATGAGGTATATTGTTCGAATTCCATCAGTAGGAAGAGATTTCTAAGAGAAAAGTGTATTTCTATGAGCAACTGAACGCACGCGAATGCGTTTGCAATTGTGTTAAAAAGGAAACGGGTAAGCTGGTATTAAATTACCTGATATTGAAATTTCATAAATTTAATTTTTCACTGCTAGGAATTTCTGTACTAAGTACACAGTACTTTCGGCTAAAAGAAAAAAATAAATGATCCATACAATTCAATGCTGTTAAAAGATTTATAGGTTACAATTCATAATTTTTTTGAAAATTTCTTTCTAAAATACATGTTTGAAATTAACTTTCGAAAAAATAAATAAATGGTTTCAGACAATATATGTTTTTAAAAGAAATTTTCAAATAAATTATTGTAAACTATAAAGCATCACGCTTTTATCCCACTTCATTGATTTATCAGACTGTTTCAAAAATAGTGCTCAAATTAGAATATTCCGTTGTTTATGGCAGGGGAAAAAATGTAAATCGAAAATGATATTTGAAAGAATCCGCATTTCAAACTTCAGAAACATTGTGCAGCTATATTGAACAGAATGAGCCATTGAGATCGTTGAATCAGATAGGTACTCGAAAGTTTGGGAAAACGGAAGAATGGGGTATATTGTTCGAATTTCATCAATAGAAAGAGATTTCTGAGAGAAAATTATATATCTATGAGTATAAATGAATGCAAGCGAATGCGTTTGCAATTGTATTAAAAAGGAAACGGGTAAGCTGATATTAAATTACCTGGTATTCAGATTTCATAAATTTAATTTTCTGTACTACTAACACAGTACTTTCGGCTAAAAGAAATAAAAAATGAGACATACAATTCAATGCTGTTAACAGATTTATTTACAATTCATAATTTTTTTGAAAATTTCTTTCGAAAATATGTATTATTTGAAACTAACTTCCGAAAAAAAAAATTGATTTCAGACAATATATGTTTTTTGAAAGAAATTTTCGAATAAATTATTGTAAACTACAAAGCAAAACAAGTAAAAATTAAAAAAATCAAAATCCCGACTGCGTAAAAAGCGAACTAATTAATTATTTGTCATCAATGTGAAACTATTTTTTATATTACTTACCTAATTTTTTTATTTATTTGTATTGATGACTTTTACGTTGTGTTTAATTGTTAGTTCCTATCTATAAACACTGTTTTGATGAGGCCTATAGATGTTTATGATGGTTAGAGTTGCAGTAAAGCTAGAGATCCTACCTACACAACTTCCAGGCTGTGTAATATTTAAATGGAGCTTCTGACTGTAAAATAGTCAATGAAACATTGTCTTCATTTTGAAAGACCTATCCAATGATATGCCACTCAATATGGTGCGTAAAAAAATTTTTTCGTTTCTACTGCCATTTTGAATTTATACAAACAAAACCTAGCCTATAACCATCGGGCGGTTAAGACGAATCGATAGAGACCTCATTCATTAAAATCCATCTAGCCGTTAGGATGTTTCGAGGGTATAAAGAAATCCACATACCCAGATACGCGTGAAACACATAACGTTTCTTGGCAGTCGGATAATAAGGCATTACACCTTTATCTCGGGTTATTGATTCCGAAATATGAGACTGTTTTTAAATTACTGCTCAAATGAGAAAATTCCGTTGTTTATGGTAGAAGAGAAAAATGTAAATTGAAAATGATAGTTGAAAGAATCCGCATTTCAAACTTTTGAAACATTGTGCAGCTATATTGAACACAATGAAGCCATTAAGATCGTTGGATGAGATAGGTACTCGAAACTTTGAGAAAGGGGGGGGGGATGAGGTATATTGTTAGAATTCCATCAGTAAAAAGATATTTCTAAGAGAAAAGTGCATTTATATGTGTAACTGAACGCACACAAATGCGTTTGTAATTGTATTAAAAAGAAAAATGTTAAACTGATATTAAATTACCTGGATTTGTATTGAAATTTCATAAATTTAATTTTTCACTGCTTGGAATTTTTGTAGTAAGTACACAATGCTTTCGAGTTAAAAAAAAAAAAAAACAGCGATACATTTAAATCTAGATTTTTACAGGAAAAAGGGATATAATAGTAATTCGACTGGAAATAGTTTTTTGTTCAATTTATGTTTGAGAAAACAAACTTAGGAGATTCTCTTCCTACATAAACTGTACTAGGATTTGCTCTGTTTATTTTTTATAATATGGCAACTGGAGAAAAAGAACATTAAGCTATCTATTTAAAATTTATAAATTATTTTATTAAATTGTTATTATAATACTATTTAATATCAAACTATTAAGTGATAAGAATATTTAAATAACAAATATTACACTCTATTTCTTATTTATATTTTCTACTTTTCAGCGTTTAACATAATTCGTTGTTGCTGTTTCACAGACAGTTAGCCTATTTTGAGTGATTCAACACACAGTAAACTCCGTTGTGGTTGTAACTCATAAATAGTTATAACCGTAAATATTCTTTTGCGATTTTATCACAAGCGGCTATGGCTGGCTCACGTAAAAAACCCTCAAAATTAATTTATTAATTGATAAAGCATTAAAATGTTTGTATTGCCATTGGAAATATACCTGTATATATAATTTTTATAATTCTAGCCTATCAGATTCCTACAATTCTAACCTATTACAAAATTCCAACTTTACATACAAGTATAAGTAAATGCCAGCTTTAGATATATAAACCAATTAACTTGGTTTATATTATTATTATATTATATTATTAAATAAAAGATTATAAAAAGACTTTACTTTTGGAAACGATGTACAAAATAAAGCATCACACCTTTATCTCCCGTTATTGCTTTGAAAATATGAGACTGTTTCTAAAATACTACTCAAATGTGAATATTCCGTTGTTTATGGCAGAAAAAAAAAGAAAAAGAAAATCGAAAATGATATTTGAAAGAAACCGCATTGCAAACTTTTGAATCATTGTGCAGCTTATATTGAACAGAAATGAAGCCTTTTGAGATCGTTGAATCAGGTAAGTACTTGAAACTTTGGGGAAAGTGGTTCGAATTCCATCAGTAGAAAGATATTTCTAAGAGAAAAGTGCATTTCTATGAGTAACTGAACGCACGCGAATGCGTTTGCAATTGTATTGAAAAGGAAACGGGTAAGCTGGTATTAAATTACCTGATATTGAAATTTCATAAATTTAATTTTTCACTGCTAGGAATTTCTGTCCCAAGTACACAGTACTTTCGGTTGAAAGAAAAAATAAATGAGCCATACAATTCAATGCTGTTAAAAGATTTATAGGTTACAATTCATAATTTTTTTGAAAATTTCTTTCTAAAATACATGTTTGAAATTAACTTTCGAAAAAATAAATAAATAGTTTCAGACAATATATGTTTTTGAAAGAAATTTTCGAATAAATTATTGTAATAAAGCGTCACGCTTTTATCCCACTTCATTGATTTATCAGACTATTTCTAAAACAGTGCTCAAATGAGAATATTCCGTTGTTTATGGCAGGGGAAAAAATGTAAATCGAAAATGATATTTGAAAGAATCTACATTTCAAACTTTTGAAATATTGTGCAGCTATATTGAACAGAATGAGCCATTCAGATCGTTGAATCAGATAAGTGCTCGAAAGTTTGGAAAAACGGAAGAATGAGGTATATTGTTCGAATTCCATCTGTAAAAAGAGATTTCTAAGAGAAAAGTGTATTTCTATGAGTATAACTGAACTCAAGCGAATGCATTTGCAATTGTATTAAAAAGGAAACGGGTAAGCTAATATTAAATCACTCGGTATTCAAATTTAATAAACTTAATTTTTCACTGCTAGGAATTTCTGTAGTAAGTACACAATTCTGTCGAGTAAAATAAAGAGCCGTACATTTAAATCTAGATTTTTACAGAAAAGAAAGGATATAATAGTAATTCGACTGGAAATGGGTTTTTTTTTGTTCAATTTATGTTTGAAAAAAAAAAACAAACTTAGGAGATCCTCTTCCTACAGAAACTGTACTAAGATTTGCTCTGTTTATTTTTTATAATATGGCAACAGGAGAAAAAGAACATTAAGCTATCTATTTAAAATTTATAAATTATTTTCTTAAATTGTTATTATAATACTATTTAATATCAAACTATTAAATGATAAGAAAGTTTAAATAACAAATATTACACTCTATTTCTTATTTATATTTTCTACTTTTCAGCGTTTAAAATAATTCATTGTTGCAGTTTCACCGCCAGTTAGCCTATTTTGAGTGGTTCAGCACACAGTGAACTCCGTTGTGGTTGTAACTCATAAATAGTTATAACCATAAATATTCTTTTGTGATTTTATCACAAGCTGCTCCAACTAGCTCACGTAAAAATGACTCAAAATTAATTTATGAATTGATAAAGTATTAAAATGTTTTTATTGTCATCGGAAATATATCTGCGTATATAATTTTAACTCTAGCCTATCAGATTCCTACAATTCTAACCTATTACAAAATTTCAACTTTACATACAAGCATAAGTATAAATGCCAAATTTAGATACATAAACCAAGTTAAATTAAATAAGAGATTATAAAAATACTTTATTTTTGGAAACGATGTACAAAATAAAGCATCACACTTTTATCTCACGTTATTGTTTTGAAAATATGAGACTATTTCTAAAATACTGCTCAAATGAGAATATTCCGTTGTTTATGGCAGAAAAAAAAAAAAAAAAAAAAAAAGTAAATCGAAAATGATATTTGAAAGAAACCGCATTGCAAACTTTTGAAACATTGTGCAGCTTCTATAGAACAGAGTGAAGCCATTGAGATCGTTGAATCAGATAGGTACTTCAAAGTTTGGGAAAGGGGGGGGGGGGGGGGATGAGGTATATTGTTCGAATTCCATCAGTAGAAAGATATTTCTAAGAGAAAAGTGCATTTCTATGAGTAACTGAACGCACGCGAATGCGTTTGTAATTGTATTAAAAAGGTAACTGATAAGCTGATATTAAATTACCTAGATTGTTATTGAAATTTCATAAATTTAATTTTTCACTGCTGGAAATTTCTATAGTAAGTACGCAGTACAGTCGGCATGAGCCATATGTTTCGATGCAGTTAAAAAATTTAAAGGTTACAATTCATAATAGTTTTGAAAATTTCTTTCGAAAATAAATATTGTTTGAAATTAACTTTAGAAAAAAATAAATAAAATGGTTTCAAACAATATGTTTTCGAGTGGTTTTCGAATAAGTTATTGTAAACTATAAAGCGAAATTAATCAATACATCTTTATCTCACATTTTTGATTCGGAAATATGAGACTACTTCTATTAATACGGATCAACTGAGAATATTCCGTTGTTTATGGCAGAAAAAAAAAAAATGTAGATCGAAAATTATATATGTTGCCAAATTCCCTTCTCTCGCCAAGACCATTTTCTCTATCTCGCCAAGACCCATATACTGGAAAAGTACCAAATTTTTTAACAGAAATAGATTTCTAGAAGTTTCAAATATGTTGAAGATGGATTAAATACCGAATCCGTCGGCTGATTTTCACTAATCTCTTCTCGTGACAGTCGTCTATAGCATATTTCCCAAATCTGAGCTGAATCAGAAGTACCGTTTGGTAGCTTTCGTGTTCACTCAATTGTTTTCAATTGTTCTCAATTTCATAAACACATCATGATTACAAATCTTTCCTGTAACTATGTATTCGGAAAGTAAAATGTAATTAAAAGTTTTATTATTCTTTTTAAAAAATTTAAAGGTTTTTTTCAAACATTTATTGAATTTATATTACAGAATATTTCTTAAAAAATGTTTTTTAATTTATTTTTTGTTGGAATATCATAAATAATTAAAATGATTCTTTGAAATGATTTGATTCGTTGAAATAATCCGATTCATTTAAATGGTTTTTTTTTTCTCTTTTTACATGTGCTTTTATTTATTATTTTTATTCTAATCACCGTCATTCATTGTATCCTTTTCTTTTCAGGTAAGTGTCATATTTTCCTGCCTTATCTGCAATGAATAATGAAACATTTTCTACATTTGTAAGTTTATTTTTTAACAATATTGTATAAATTTCTATGTAAAAATAAATAGTTAAGAGTGCGAAGCTTTTGGAGCTTCTATAATGAGCAAGGCCATCAGAAGTGTTGAATGATCCACTGCCACGGAAATCGAGATATTTTTTCAAATTTATTACAAATGAAATAAATCTTAATAGAACAAGTAAAAATTAAATTAAAAAAAATCAAAAAACCCGACTGCGTAAAAAACGAACTAATTATTTCTCATCAATGTGAACCTATTTTTTATATTACCTACCTATTTTTTTTATTTACTTGTATTGATGACTGTTTAGTTATGATAAATTGTTGGTTCCTATCTATAAACACTGTTTTGATGAGGTCTATAGATGTCTATGAAGGCGACTGCAGTAAAGTTAGAGATCTTACCTACACAACTTTCAGGTTGTGTAATATTTAAACGGAGCTTCTGACTGTAAAATAGTCAATGAAACATCGTCTTCATTTTAAAAGACCTATCCGATGACATGCCACTCAATAGGGTGCGTAAAAAAAAATTTCCTCTCTACCGCCATTTTGTATTTTACGGCCGCCATTTTGAATTTATAAAAAAAACCTAGCCTATAACCATCGGGTGGTTAAGACGAATCGAGATACCTCATTCATTAAAATCCATGCAGTCGTTGGGATGTTTCCAGGGTATAAAGAGAACCACATACTCAGATACGCGTCAAACATATAACCCTTCTTGTCAATCTGGTAAAAAAGAAAGCAAAATTGTTTTGTCATAATATCTGACATATGTTATAGAAACCAAATACATTATATATATACCGAATAGAAACCAAAACATTTATATATATACCGAAAAAAAGAATGCATTCTTTTATTCTTAAAGGTAGATTTTTAAAATGTCGTATACACAGGGTACTTTAAAAAAAGCTGGAGAAACTTTAAGAAATGGCTGAGTATACTACATTTAACATTTTTTTGTATACGAAACCTGGTCGGAATTAATTTATTTCAGCAAAAATATAAGGTATAGACTTGACTTTAAGCTGAACCCAGATGTTTATTGAGAATTTTAACAATAAATAAGATGCTTTAAAGAATTTTTAAAGAGATTTATTTTGTTTTAAACGAAATACGATATCAGAAAAACTTTGGAAGTGCACAACAATTCAGTCAATTATGTTATACATAATGTCAACTACATTCCGAAATAGGGGGCACCGTTTGGACACGGATAACGATATCTTCCACCAGTTCTCATCATATTGTTACATTTGACATAAAGCAAAATCAGTCTGATGAAAATTTCTTTAAAAAGCTTCATTATTGTTAAAGTTGGGATCAGGAATTCCTGTTTGGCTTGGAGTGAAACACTGTGGGATTTTATGACTGAACAGATTGCAACTCTGGTTCCCTATACAAAAATTGCATGTTGTACTACTATCATGATGTACTCTGTTCCACCGCCTAAAATTTGTCTCATAATTTTTAATACATTTTCTATAACTCTATCATAGTATTAGTATAATCACTGTTATTTCACTGGTGCATTTTATATTTGATAACTCTAATACAGTAAACACTGTTTGAATGTGCAACGTAGCTCCTGATTCTAATATCCGAAAGTGATTCCTTTCAAAAGACTGATTCCATGAACCAGCTAATCAAATAAGTGGGTAATGTTGAACTAACTATCAACAACTCAAACCCTCCCTCGAGCTAAATTATGCCTGCGCCACTGGCTTTATAATATAGATATGATGTCACTCATCAAATTACAATGCAATTCCAGTAAGCCATCATATTTCATACAAAGTAAAGTTAATCTGAAGAAAATTTCGCTTAAAATAATGAACGAAAATCAAGGTTTAGCCGCCGTCCTCTGAATAATAGGCCTGAGCGCTGACACAAAAGTGGCGGCTATCATAGGCAGATTTTTTTAAGGTTCTTCTCAAATCCAAAAGGGCAACTTTATGACATAAGTTTTAATTTATTTTTGTTCGGAAATGCGTGAAATTAGCAGGTGTTGTTCAGAAACTGTGTAATCGAACTGTTTTTTTTTTTTTTTTGCAAACGCAATAGATCTTTCAGAAAATAGTGTCAAAGTGAGAGTTTTGAACCGAATTTCCGCGCGAAAGAAGAATGGGAGGGTTGAAAAACGTGTCTGTCACGTGTTCAAAATCGCTTATAACTCAATACGTAATTTATTTATAAAAATATGGAAAACACACTTCGATTCCAAATCGCTTTCCTAGTCAGGCCTTCCAATTTTATATCTTTTCGTTAAAAAATGAATTTGTAAATGTGTCAAAACGTTTTGCGCTTGCTGAGCAGAGCAGTTGAGAAGAGCCTTAAGGGTAATTTCAAATCCAAAAGGGCAACTCTCTGACATAAGTTTTAATTTAATTTTGTTCAGAAACTATGTTATCGAGCTGTTTTTTCCATTTTTTGCTAACGCAATAGATCTTTCAGAAAATAGTGTCAAAGTGGACATTTTGAACCGAGTTTCCACGCAAGCGGAGAATAAGCACTCAAAAGCGGGCGAAAAACGTGTTTCTCACGTGATTAAATTTCCTTATAACTCAATAGGTAATTGATGGATTAAAAAATGGAAAAAATATTTCAATTCCAAATCGCTTCCATGGCCAGGCCTTCCAATTTTATATCCTTTCGTCAAAAAATGAATTTGTAAATGTGTCAAAACGTTTTGCGCTTGTTGAACAGAGCAGTTGAGAAACAGCCTTAAACGTTAGTACGGTTCCTTCAATTTGAATACCAATAATTTTTCAAAGTTTTTTCGCTTTATTTTTATGAGATTAAAAAAGCCAAAGAAAACTTTTGGAAAATACTGGTGTCTAAATTCAAGGAGCAGTACTACGCTTAAAAAAAAGAAAAAAAAAAAATCTGCCTTAGGGCAGTCGCTATTTTTCTATCAGTTTTCAGACCTATAGTTAGTATTCAGGAGACGGTGGTTTAGCTTAGAGTGAAAGTGGATCACGACTCTGTCACAACAGTTATGCGTAAAGTGTATTCTCATCCCATAAAAGCATGACCATCTTCCTCATTAGATTTGTTGCTGAGTATTTGATTCAAACATAAAGCATGAAATTGTTTCTAAAATATTTTTTGAATGAAAATGGTCTTTTAAAAAAAAAAAATGTAAATCGAAAATATTAACATATCAAACAACCGGCATTACGAATTTCCCACTGTACAACAGAGCTATGTTTTACTGAATGGTTCCCTATAGTTTCCTGAATCAGATAGGTATTCCAAACTTTTGAGGAAATATAAAGGGGAAAGGGTGGGGGATACAGTATATTGTTCGAATTCCATCAGTGGAAAGGGATTTGTAAGAGAAAAGCGTATTTCCATGAGAAACGGAACGCACGCGAGTGCGTTCGCAATTATACTAAAAAGGAAATGGGTAAGCTGATATTAAATTTCTCTGCCATCGGTTGGATTGGTATTGGATTTCCAATGGAATTTCATAAATTTATAATTTCTCTCCGTTAGGAATTTCTGTATTAGATGTTTGGACGTGAAAACAAAAACAAATTTGTGAAAAAAAATCTTATGTATTTTGTGACAATGTTTATTGCAGAATTCCTCAAAATTCTTCTTACCTTGTGGATTATTTGATATTCATTTTATAAAGAATTGTATAAAATAGAAATATTTCGATAACGGTTTTTTATGGTAAACAGACGGAACAAGTTCAAGCAAATGCAACTGTGGATATTCTAAGGCATAGCTGCCAATCTTCGTGTTCTTTTCAAGTCAAATAAAATATTTTGAACCAGAAATTTTACTTAGTAGAGGAAATCAAATATGTACCACATAGAACACAAAAACATTTTGTTAAATATTTTTTCTGGTTCAAAATGTTCAACTTGAAAATATAATAAGACTGAATCTTGGTAGCTCTGCCGATGCTATACTATAATACATACAGTTCGATAGGGATAAGACAGATTTCATTCAACAGATTGCTGTTACAGTTATTTTCAATGCATATTATGCAAGATTTATATTAAAAAAATACCCCCCCCCCCACAAAAAAAAAAAAAAACTTTCACATTTGTAGATTTTGTTCACGTGCCGCAGTAGGCTATTTAGTATATATTTTTAAATCTATTTTGCCCGCTCGTATGTATTAGAATGTGTGTGCGTGTATGTGTGTTTATATATGGGGCATTCTCACAATCGTTTGACTTTTATAAATAAAAATCTAGCGAAATTAAACTTGCTAAAATATCATTTTAATATGATAGACGAATGCCTTAGTGATTCAAAATAAAGAAAAAATGGTCAGCAGCGAAATTTTTTTTATTTAACTGAGGTTTAAGTTAAATTTGCGAGTTTAATTTTTCTTACCATTTTACCGCTAAAACTTTTTATTTTCTTCTAAATTTTTACTTATAATCAATTTGCAGAGTACCCACAAGACATTCAAATAATAAATAATAATAATGTAGTATTTTTAGTACAAAATTTTGGTATAACATTGTCTTAAAGGGGTGTTAAAGAAGGGACGGTAAGGGGAAAAAAAGGGGGAAGGTATAGGAAAAAAAGAACGGTAAGGGAATAAAAAGGGATGGTAAGGATGGGACGGTAAGGAAAATTACCACCTATTTTTATTCAAATCATGCAAAGACTAAGTGATAGCCACAATGCTCATTGATTTGTAGAAACAGTTATTTACATTGGATTAAAAAAAAATAATAATTTACCTCGAAAAGTGCAGGAATAAACCTTGGGAACGGTAAGACTACCAATAAAGCCACGATGCTTGAAATTAATATTTAAATGCTGATTTAAATTCTGCAGTAAATTTCCTGTCAAAGAATTTTAGACATTCTTTCTCTAGCATGAGCAAAACTTGAAAAAAATTCTGTGGTTGCATCTGAAGTGATTTTCTGTATAAATTTAGAAGAAGGACGGTAAGGAATCTAAAACCTAGGCACAGAGTTAAAAAAATAATAATAACCGTAAAAATGTGTGCAGGTTAATTTTTTGCTACATATTTGAGACAATAGTCCTAGTTTCTGAAAAAAAATTACATCGAATTACTTTATTGAAACAATTTTACACAGACAGCTCCAAACTTAAAAATCAGCATCACGGACACGAGACGATAAGGAATTTCGTGGTATATTTGGACCCCCAACATCGCCCAAAACTTATTTATCTCGTTAATATTGTTATACAGCAGCCATACTCAATCTGCGGGCCGCGAGCGCTTACGTGCGGCCCGAGACATAATCATTACAAATTTAATGAGAAAACTTATGTCAGAAAGTTGACCTTTTGGATTTGAGAACACCCTTAAGTTCCAGGATAGTAATTTTTATTTTAGTACATATTCTTGAGGGTTTTTTTTATTTCTTATACTGGAAAACATTCTATTGCATGACTGTATAACAGCATTCTCAACCTTTTTTTCTCGCGGGCCGCAACACACTGAAAAGAGGGTAAAAAAAAAAAAAGTTATCAAAATATTAAGGTAACATAAGTTAATATAAGTGGATAACAAAGTTAATATAAGTGGGGTTTAACGTTTGTTGCAGGAGAAATGTTACCAAAAAATTCTAACACCATTATTTCCGAATAATTAGCTTCGTGATAGATTTCTATTGCAAATGTAATAGATGAAATAGATAAATAAATGAAATAGATCACAAAGTTTGTTTTTGTAAATAGCGGTGTGATTTGTTGAAAAAAAAAAAAAAAAGAAAAAAGAAAAAAGAAAAGAGATTTTCTCTAATAAATCAGACTTTTGATCAATTCAAAAACTTTTTTCATAACTTTAGAAATAAATATAGAGTGTAAATTAAATTAATTTGGAATAATATTTGATTAGTTGTTGGAGATCGAGAAATGTATGCACCGCTGTATCACAAATATAACTACATATAAAAAGAACTTTTGTCTATAAAAATGGCAGTTAAGATGTTTTAACACACTGTAAAAAAAAACGGACTGAAAAACGGAAATACTACTGGCAATCTAGACGCCAGTACTATTTCCGTTTTTTACGGGAATTTTTACCCATAAATTACAGAAAATTTTCCGTTTTTCTGATTAAAAACGGAAATTTTTCTGTAATTTATGGGTAGAAATTCCCGTAAAAAAACGGAAATAGTACTGGCGTCTAGATTGCCAATAGTATTTCTGTTTTTTTGTCCGTTTTTTTTTTTTTTACAGTGCATAATTCACAGATGGACAAAATCTGTTTTGTTTTCCATAATTCATTTAAAATTATGTTAAAACATCTTAACTGCCATTTTTATAGACAAAAGTTCTTTTTACATGTAGTTATATTTGTGATACAGTGGTGCACATTTCTCGATCTCCAACAACTAATCAAATATTATTCCAAATTAATTTAATTTACACTGTATATTTATTTCTAAAGTTATAAAAAAAGTTTTTGAATTGATCAAAAGTCTGATTTATAAGAGAAAATCTCTTTTCTTTTTTTTTTTACAACAAATCACACCGCTATTTACAAAAACAAACTTTGTGATCTATTTCATTTATTCATTTATTTCATCTATTACATTTGCAATAGAAATCTATCACGAAGCTAATTGTTCGGAAATAATGGTGTTAGAATTTTTTGGTAACATTTCTCCTGCAACAAACGTTAAACCACACTTATATTAACTTTGTTATCCACTTATATTAACTTATGTTACCTTAATATTTTGATAACTTTTTTTTTTTTACCCTTTTTTCAGTGTGTTGCAGCCCGCGAGAAAAAAAGGTTGAGAATGGCTGTTATACAGTCATGCAATAGGATGTTTTCCAGTATAAGAAATAAAAAAACCCTCAAGAATATGTACTAAAATAAAAATTCCTATCCAGGAATTTAAGGGTGTTCTCAAATCCAAAAGGTCAACTTTCTGACATAAGTTTTAATTTATTTTTGTTCGAAAATGCATAAAACTAGCTGGTGTTGTTATTCAGAAACTATGTAATTGAGCTGTTTTTTCCATTTTTTTTAAAAACGCGATAGATCTTTCAGAAAATAGAGTCAAAGTGGGCGTTTTGAACCGAATTTCCGCGCGAAGGGAGAAAGAGCACTCAAGAGCGGGCGAAAAACGTGTTTGTCACGTGATCGAATTCGCTTATAACTCAATAGGTAATTGATGGATCAAAAAGTGGAAAAAACCAGTTCAATTCCAAATCGCTTCCATGGCCAGGCTTTCCAATTTTATATCTTTCCGTTAAAAAATGAATTTGTAAATATGTCAAAACGTTTTCCGCTTGTTGAGCAGAGCAGTTAAGAACAGCCTTAAGGCAGTTTTCAACTGCTCTGCTCAACAAGCGCAAAATATTTTGACACATTTACAAATTCTTTTTTTAACGGAAAGATATAAAATTGGAAAGCCTGACCATGGAAGCGATTTGGAATCGAACTGTGTTTTCCATTTTTTGATCAATAAATTACCTATTCAGTTAGAAGCGGTTTTTCACCTTTTCACGCGAAAATTCAGTTCAAAACGCTCACTTTGACACTATTTTCTGAAAGATCTATTGCGTAAAAAAAAAAAAAAAAAAACCGGAAAAAACAGTCCGATGACATACTTTCTGAACAACAACACCTGCTAATTTCATGCATTTCTGAACAAAAATAAATTAAAACTTACGTCAGAAAGTTGCCCTTTTGGATTCGAGAACAGCTTTAAAAGTCAAAATTATGTGAGAAATTTATTACGATTACATATATTGAATTCAGAGTAATACGGAAATAATAGGACATCATTAACATGGCACCCTAGAATTATTACCTATCATGACATATCATTGAATTAATTACGTATCACATGATTTAGTAGAATGAAAAAACTTTTATTAATATCTTTTAAGTTTTGATTCGATTATCATAAAATCTGAAACGACTCGACAAAATTCTGCAACGATTATATATATTAAATTTCAACCATTCAAGTGGGTAGTTTTTGCGTTGTTATGTACGGACAGACGAACCCAGGCGACGACTATAGGTGCTAGGTATTTATATAATTACGAAAGCACCTAAAAAAAAAAAAGTTGGAAATTGCACCTTCAAACGTGGCGAATGAGGTGCGTTCGTACTATAACTAGTTTTACAAATATTTTTTGCACCGCATATTGTATGAATGTATATTTTAGTACACTTCAAAAGTGCATAATCAATTTCATTCTGTTCGAAAGGCTGTCACATCATTAAAATGCACTTGAAATAACTTTTTCCCATTGGCCGTAATGTAACAGAAAACTTTTGACTGTCCTTGTCATTAAACTATACATACGATTAAAACAATTCATAGGACGCGTTTCGAGCAAAAATATTAACAGCTCGTCATCAGCTAAAGTAAGCACGTGTTCTTAAGGGGAGCAAATTAGGCGAGCATCAGAGGTATATTGCAAATCAAGAAATCTCTAAATCTTCGATTGCTTCACACTGTTGGTCTTCCAGTCATTGTTTCAATTTCTCCATGGCCAAAATTTTATCTTCCCTTACTTCTTCCTCTCACTTGAATTTTCATGAAGCATCTTTTATTTCTAAAAATTCTGATAATCTTGTCAATGATCTCTCATCATCTCCTTTCCTCTCTCCAGCGTGGAAATTACTTTTGTAATTCTTTTCCCTCTTCCCTTGTTTCTTTTCTTTTTATTTATTTATTTTTTAAAGGTTCTTTTGGTTTTTTTCTTGTTTTATTCTTTTATATTTCTTTATTTATTATTATTGTTTATATTCTTATACATTTTAATTTACTTCTTTTATTTTATTTTAATTTTGTTTATTTCTTTTATTTCCATTTTTCCCTATCAATTTCTCTTCTATCATTTTGGCAACACTTTCGTCTTCTGCATGTTCTCCTTTCAGCTAGCGCCATCTGTCGTGTTCTTTGCAATCTCTACTCTCTACCTTTCTGTTCATTTTTTACCTTGTCCCCTTACGGACACGTGCTTACTTTAGCTGATAACGAGCTGTTAATATACATACGATTTTCATAAAATTTTAAATGACTCGACAAAATTTTACAACAATTATATTTTTTAAATTTCAGATCATTCGGTTGGGTAGTTTTTGCTCTGTTATATGCGGACGGACAGACCGAACGACGGCTATAGGTGCTACGTATTTATATAAGTAGGACGCACTAAAAAGGTAAGGAGGGGGGGGGGGGGTCACTTATATTCTGTAGCCCGGGTTGGATCTCCTAGTTTTCAGTAATTCATAATCTAATATATAAAAATGAAAATTTGTCTGTCTGTCTGTAATTCTATACAAATTCACAATTTGGAAGCCAGAATTGTGAAATGTTACGTTCATGTGCATTAAAACACGGCCGAGATAACTAGTCCGGAATCGAAATAATTTATAATTAATTTTTAATTAATAAAAAACATTTAACAGCAATTTCCAATCAAATTTAAACATTTTTCGTTATAGCGGTTTCCAACAATTAAAAATCCACAATAAAATTGTTACTATAACAATTACTTTTCTATCCTAAGAATTCCACGTGCAAAAATCAAAATGAAATAAATAGTTTGACGAATTGTAAAAAAGGGAATATTACGTCATAACTTTTCTATTTCAAGATTTCCACGTGAAAAATAAAAATGAAATAAATAGTTTGACGAATTTAAAAAAAAGGGAATATTACGTCATATTGGAAATATAAAGGGCGTGGTGAATATAGTATAACGTCATCTGAGTTTGAAAAAACGCATTGAGCCATGATAAAAACCCAATTATGGAAATATTGGCATATTTTAACATTATTGCTCCAAAGATGAATTGAGGAAAAAAAAAAAAAAAGAGCAATTTAACAAATTACAACGACCATTTGGAAAATGATTTTTTCAAAGACTAAAATTTAAGACATAAAAATCGCACGGAGTTGATCCTACATTACGTACGCCATGAATTAAACATTAATAGTGTTATTACACGTAAAAATTACAAGTGACAAAAATCGCCTGCGACTCGTCCTGAAACTTACGTATTATCCAAGCATTTCACTGGCTGTTCGGGAAAAGACTTTTCCATCGTCAGATTTCCAAGAAATCTGACGACCCATTTTAAATGAAATTTCATTCTTAAACTTCTAAACGTCTCACAATATTACTTTTTACACCGTAGTATAGAGAAAAAAATGTACTTTTAAATGCAATTTGTTTGAAAGCTGTATTTCAATTTGTTTCCGAGTTATTATTATTATTATTTTTATTTATTTATTTATTTATTTATTTATTTATTTTTTTTTTTTTGTAGTTTATATTACTCTTTTGTCATTCTGGCAACATAAGTATCCATCTCTGTTGAAAGTAACAGGAAATACAGAATACTGTATACAGCAACCAGAAAACGAATAAAATGCGGATTAAACCAATAAAAAGCTTGAGATATGCTTTTGATTTCCTACCCTGGCGAGGACAATAACCATTTTTCCAAATGGTTAATAAGTTCATTTATAGCTGTATTCTTTTGCGTCTGTTATATAAATTTATACATTTTCATATTGGGTTTTCATTTGGTTCATGTATACAACACTCCGACTGCTTTTTTTTTTTTTTTTTTTTTTTTTTTTTTTTTTTTTTTTTTGTTAAATTTTTGAACAAATATTCTTCGAATTCCGGGCAACGCCGGGCACTTTAGCTAGTTTAGAATATAAAAGAATATAAAAGATGAAACGGAAAATAGATTAGCATATCGGTGATGCAGACGATCGTGCTAATTGACGTCAATCTGTACAAATTTATGCTAGCTGTTGTCATTCTCTGAACGGTGGTGTTAATGAACCTAGTCATTACCATAACACGAAAGCGTTCGGCGGTCAAAACAGTTTTTCGAGAAACGAATTCATTGTTTTTCGTGTGCTACCAGCATCACGTGATGGTTTTAATAAGACACAAGTGGTCTGATATTCACTGGATTTACGGGTGAATGTCTCTTTTACAGCATGCGTTTCCGTCGAAACTGGGGGAGCGAATTTTTTTCGCAGATATTTTGTTTTAATCCATTCTAAGTATCACTGATGACCAACAGTAACACAGGATGTTTCGAGTACGGGTAGAAAAAAATTAATATTCTGTAGTTCATTACACTGTCCAACAGCATTTCGGTTGCATGAGATATTTTAATTGATTTTTTTAAGGGGTCTCAGGACTTAAAGCTTTAAAATTTTAATTAATTTAGATGTTAAATTTCTATCTTTTCTGAATATTTTGGTATAATTGTTTCCTTGAAATTCCCATTAGAACAGAAGTTATGGCTATTAGAATGATACCTGCTCAATAGATAAAGCGGCGGTTCCGAAACTTTGAAGTCATTTTTTACCAAATGACGTTTTTGGGTATAATGCGCAGGATATCTCAAACTTCTGAATATTTTTTCATGAAATTTTCAAAATATATGTTTCATGTTAGTCTGTATAAACTGAACCTAAAATTTCCTTTTTATTGTTCAGAAAAATATTTTTCAAAGTGATTATATACTGTTGAAATTTTCAAAACTTTGTATTAGCTGAATACAACTTTGTATTAAAAATATAAAAATGCTTTAAATGCAAATGTATTTAGGTTCAGGGTAATTATTAGAATCTGGAGCATAATTAGGTACAAAAAAATTCATTCTAGTTGCAAAATTTATTTTGCAATCCATCGCGGAAGCTGTTGTACCAATTTTCTGCTCGACAAATGTCTGAAAGTTTGGAGCGCCCTTCTAATTCTGTATCTTGCAATTTTTTAAATACATGAAATGAAAGAACATACTTGTATCTTTTAATCCCAATAAAAATTGTGTTTTAAAATCATATACATTTTATGATATTAAATAGAGCCGTACCGAGTACTCGGTAAATACTCGGTATTCGGCCTACTCGGCCAGTTTGCCGAGTACTCGGTACTCGGTGAAATTTTGGCCGAGTACTCGGCCAATACCGAGTAGTTGTAAAAATTTAATTTTTTAAACATATGAATTTAAAACTGATCTGTAAAAAGTAATTGGAATATCAATGTATAATATATGCAATAATTCATAAAACTATTTACTCGGTATTTAACAATATGTCTACAAAATATAGAAAAGTTAAGAACTAAAACCCTCATAAAATAATTCCAGATTAAAATTTAGTTTCACATTTATACAAATAAAAATAAGTTCTTTTTAAATATATAGGAAAACAGAAAAGACTATTATTTTGGATAAAGAAACTGAAAATACAATAAATGTTTAAAAAAATTAATAATTAAATTTATTATATTTCAAATTATGGTGCAAAAACACCAAACATTCTACATTATCAGTAGACAGGGCATTCCTTTTACTACTATAAATTTGGCCTGCCTCTGAAAATATACGTTCAGAATAAACAGTGGTTGAAGGTGCACATAAGAATTTTTTTGCAAGGTTGCACATAATCGGAAAAGTTTTTTTTTCCCCCACCATGCAAATGGAGTGTCAGTTTTACATAAGTCTTCTGTTGAGAAAGCCTGTACCTCTTTTTTTATTTTTATTTTTAATCAAAAGAAAATAAGGCACAGTTACAAAATAAATATGAAATGTTTTGCATTATTCAATGAACTGTTACAGTAACCAATAAACATTTTTATTTTTGATAGACAGATTTCAGGTATCAGAATAAATTGGAGGGTTGAAGAATGTTTTAATTTTATATTGGTTAATAATTGTACTTGTTATGTGTCAAATCTCCCTTTTTTGCTACTGTTTTGAATTTTCAAAAATTGTCTTTAAAAGGGGCACAAATAAATTTCAAATTTAATTAGTTAATTTTTATATACTATATATGTATATTATATATATGTACACACAGGTATATATATATATATATGTACACAGATAGGTATATTTATATATATGTATACACATACGTACACCTAAGCTCACATTATGTGCACATCAGTGTTTTTTCATCTTATTACACAACTACTCGGTATTCGGTACTCGGTACTCGGCTACTCGGCCAAAGTACTACTCGGTACACCACTAATATTAAATGTTGAAAATGGTCTTTTTTTTTTTTTTTTTTTTTTTTTTCCAATTTTAAGAGTCCTGAGACCTCTTAAGTGTTATTTGCATGAAGCATTCGGGGGAACAAGGTACATAAACCACATTTTTCATAAAAATCTAGATATTTTATGAGAACATATCCCATAAAGGTCTTTAGCCACTCAACAAGTACAGGGTATCATGAATGAATGTCCCAGTTATGAATGTTAATAGTATCAACTGTAAGCGTTGTAGAATGTTTGTTCAAGGTCACAAATAAAGAGTAACTCAAACAGTTTTAGATGAGCGCATGCGCGAGTACTGTATTATTATGGACTCGCTTGCAGTGCCATATATGCAAAATGGCGGCTCCTGAGCGTAAAGCGTTATTGCTGGACTAAAAATTTAAAAGCCGTTAGCGATTTTTTCCTTTGGGTTTTCCTAAAAAATTGGATCTACGTTCCGCCTCTACCTAATCAGGGATTTGTTTAGGAAGAAATTGTGTCTTTTAAATGACTCTTCACAAAATTGCTCATGTCAAAACAAGACCCTTCACAAAATTATTCATCTCGAAACAGGACCCTTCACAAAATTATTCATCTCGAAACAGGACCCTTCACAAAATTATTCATCTCGAAACCAGGACCCTTCACAAAACTTTTCACCTCGAAACAGGACACATCACAAAATTATTCATCTCGAAACAAAACCCTTCACAAGATTATTCATCTCGAAACAGGACCCTTCACAAAACTTTTCACCTAAAAACATGACCTTTCACAAAATTCTTTGTCTAAAGAAAGGTCTTTTACAAAATTTTTTCCTCTCCTAACATTTCACAATCTTAATCATTTAAAAGTAAGTTCTGACCTGTCATTTCTACATATATAAAGATACTTAACATACATATATCTTCTTAAAAAGGTATAAATAAGAGCCTGAATATAGAGATCTGCACTGGCCGGGCTCGGACCTATTTTCTTTCATGACACTTGGGCCGGGCCTTACTTTTTTCCTGAGTTTCGGGCCGGGCCGGGCCTAACTTATTTTTTCTCCACACATCCGGGTACTGGCTTCATTCCTAATCTTCATGACCCAAAATTTTCATTCCTAGTTTTCACCCAGCCCGTATGAAAATCATTGTCTCGGCGTGGGCCTGGTCCGTTCAAAGGTCAGTAAAATTAGTTTTGGCACAAATTTTTTGTCAAAAAATGCATACATTTTTAAATTGCCATTATTCTACAATTAAACATTCAAATTCATTCTTTTTAAAGAGTAGTAGATTTCTACACTTATTAAAATATAGTTAAATTAAAATATAGTAA
Source organism: Maratus speciosus (assembly GCA_963932465.1). Classification (NCBI taxonomy): domain Eukaryota; kingdom Metazoa; phylum Arthropoda; class Arachnida; order Araneae; family Salticidae; genus Maratus; species Maratus speciosus. The sequence goes on along the minus strand of OZ010798.1, from coordinate 232,895,036 downwards.
AACGTGTGAAAAAGAACCTGTTTATGACGGAATCTTGTTTTAAACTGAAAAACGTGTTGATCCATGCAAAATTAATATACTACTATGTAAGAAAATAATATACAGGGTGTCCGGCCTCAACGGTGTCCGATGGCTAATTCGTAAACCGTTAGTCACAGACATATAGTTCCAATTACAAAAATGTTTTAAATGAGGTAAAGAAATATTTTTAAAGCGATTTGGGTCAAGAAACCGCTATATAACCGCTTTGTCCATCTGCACCAAACCTATAAGGAGGTTACCGTAGAGGGACACAGTTCTGTCGCCGAATGCCGCAGAGTTTGTCGCCAATTGCCGACCAAAAGAGACGCCAACTTGGCGATATCTCTAATATTTCCCCAAATTCCCATAGACTTCCATTGTAAACCAATAGGGATTACTTGCTTATAGAAAATGAACAAATTGAAATATTTTATTGCAACAAAAACTAATATTAACGTAAGGGGTTATAGTAATTATATATAAGGGAATGCAAGTGAATTAAATTATGAATAAAAGTAACATGATACAATGCTTAGCATGCTTTCCCAAACATAAATTTTAAGATAGCCCGCAGGTGAAAGGAATTAGAGTTGAAACTTTTGTCCAATTACAGTAAATTTTGACTTTCGTGATTTTTGAACTTTTTGTGATTTTTAATTCGATTTCTACGTTTCTTCGCGATTTGCTGCAATTTTTTGACATTCCATTTTTGGCCTATATATAATTTTATATAATTAACAATATATATATTTTTTTCTCTTTTCGAAATTTGTGCAGCAATTTAAAATTTTTTCGCGATATCTTATTGTGATTTTCAGAGCTTTTTCGCAATTCGAGCTGTTTTTTGACGTACTCGGGCAACGCCAGGCAAGTTAGCTAGTAATGTAATAATCAATGAGTATATAATTAATAACATTATCACTTGTTATATAGTATTAACTAATTATATACAGTAACATTACTAAATAAACTTTATGTATGTGACATTACTAAATTATTTATGACATTACTAAACATTATTAACTTACTACATTAATTTCGATTAGATTTGGTATGCTAATTTGAACTTTTCCTGAAAATTACCTTTCTTGTCAAAATATAGCGAGCATACAAGAAGTGAGACGAGACCAATTTGTTTAATTTGTATTAAATCTGATGTATGTATCTAAATCAACCTCCTCTTTCTATTGAGGCGGAAGGATGTATTTATTTTGTAAAAAAAGGGTGGGAACCTTGTTAAATTTTGAATAGCAATACGTGCATAGTTTCATTTATAAATGTAAACGGTTTTGGGACTGTGCCAGAAAGTGGAAAATTCGAATTTAAGAAGAGGCTTAAATATTTTTTTTTTCATTAACATAATAAAAATATTAACTAAATTTACATCTTGAGCATTTCCTGAAAAAAAAAAAAAAAAAAAAAAAAAAAAAAATTCATTTATAGGAAAATGAAAAAGTTGATTTGTTTCCTTAGAATTTATATGAAGATATGTGCATAATTTATAGATTTACGGATAAAAATGATTTTGGAGTTAAATTTACATCTTGCTTTATAGGAAAATGAAAAGGTTTACTTCTATTCCTTAGAATTTATATGGGGATATGTGCATAATTTATGGATAAGAATGCTTTTGGAGTTAAATTTACATCTTGCTTTATTTATAGGAAAAATTAAAAGATTTATTTGATTCCTTAGAATTTATATGGGAATATGTACATAATTTATAGATTTATGGATAAAAATGGTTTTGGAGTTAAATTTACATATTGCTTTATTTATAGGAAAATGAAAAAGTTTATTTGATTCCTCAGAATTTATGTGGGGATATGTGCATAATTTATAGATTTATAGATAAAAAAAGATTTTGGAATGTTCAAAAAGTAACAATTTTGATTTTAGAAGAGCTTTAACCCTTTGACTTCCAGGCTTAATTTCACCAGTGGAGGGATATATATACACTGGGTTTCATAATGATATGAACACCTTGTAATTTTGTGATATCCTGCCAAAAAATTCATAGATAATTATCGGAAAACTCCCTTCTCGAGACAAATACCATAATTTTACATAATACATAGCTGTAAAAGAAATAACAAACTTTAAATTCATTGAAAATATGAATTATCTAAAAAAATGGTGTTGCAAAATGATATGAACATTGATCGAAATTATCACTAAACGAGCATGGAAACTGCACAAGAATATTGAACGCCACTCCGAGAAGAAGAAACCGAAATATGTAAATTAGTTTAGGATATAAAGATACTTCACAGACTAGGAAATTTCCAAACCTGATCACAAAGTGAGTTCTAGAAGTATGGGTTGTAAAAGCGCTTTAAGTGGTTTTGAGAAAGGAAAAATTGTGGCTTTTAAGGATCAAGGACTTTTGGCCAGAGCTATCGCAAAAAAAAAAATTGAACAGATCTCCAGGTATAATATTAAATTTTCTTCGATTAAAAGAGGATTATGGAGCAAAGAAGTCTGCGGGACGTCCACCAAAGCTGTCCAAAAGGGTAAAAAGAGCCGATATAAAAAGAATAAGCAATGGGAAAACAACTTTAGGCGAACTTTCAAGAGATGCACTGACAGCAGTGTCAAAAAGTACCTTGTCCAGAGTAGTCAAGAACTCTAAGATGATGAGGTACACGAAAAGAAAGCCCCAACCACGTATGACTAAAATGCATCAGCAGAATCGTCTGGATTGGTAAAAGATCACATGCCCTGGAAGTTAGAATATGAAAGAGTAATATTTTCCGATGAAAAAAAAAAAAAAAAAATTCAATTTGGTTGGTCCAAACGGCTTTTCTTATTATTGGCACTATCTGCTCAAGAAACCAGAAACATTTTCAAAACGGAAGAAGGGTGGAGGTTCATTCATGGTTTGGGCTGCGTTTGGATTTCATAGTAAGATCAACGTTGCGTTTTTATCTGACAGAATGAGTGCATTAACCTACCAAGATCTACTTGAAGAAAACTTGCTGCCATTTTCTGAGGAAATTGGTGGACCTTCCAACAAGACAATGCACCCATCCACACGGCAAACAGCACTTGGAAATGGTTTTTTAATAATGGTGTACATGTATTTCCATGACCACCTGTTTCTCCTGTTTTAAATCCAATGGAAAATGTATGGAGCCTACTGGCTAGAGCTATTTACGCAAATGGAAAACAATACACCATAATTTCAAAATTAATACCTGCTGTCATCTTCCACTGGAATGAAATCGATAAAAATATATTAAAAAGCTTGGTCCACTCCATATTTGATCGCGTTTTTACATTAATTAAAAGACCTCGTGCATACACTGGCTATTAATCTATATTTTTGGCCAATGTTTATATCATTATGAAACACCTCAAAATGGAAAAATGCAGTTTATTTTATGTACAAATCGCTGTTTCAATTATATTTTGTTTTAAAATAAAACGATTTGTTCTATTTCTAATATTGATTAGACTTCAGTTTCTTTGGTAACATTTTTTTTTCTTTATGCTTCAGAAACTGGGTGTTCATATCATTATGAAACCTAGTGTATACCAGGCTATGTGCGGTGCAAAACGTTCGCAGCATAAAACTCACGTTGGTGTTAAGGCTGTTCTCAACTGCTCTGCTCAACAAGCGTAAAACGTTTTGACGCATTTACAAAATCATTTTTAACGGAAAGGTATGAAATTGGAAGGCCTGACTAGGGAAACGATTTGGTATCGAACTATGTTTTCCATTTTTAGATCAATAAATTACCTATTGAGTTAAAAGCGATTTTGATCACGTGACAAAGACGTTTTTCAACCTTCCTTGAATGGTTATTCTTCTTTCGCGCGGAAATTCGGCTCAAAACGCCTACTTTGACACTATTTTCTGAAAGATATATTTCGTATAAAAAAACCCGCAAAAAACAGTTCGATGACATAGTTTCTGAACAACAACACCTGCTAGTTTCATGTATTTCCGAAGAAAAATCAATTAAGACTTGTTTTAAAGTTGCCCTTTTGATTTTCAAAATTTTATTTTTCATTATTATTTTTTTTTTATAGAAGTTTTGTTATGAATTTTTTTTCTGAAATATGTTTTAATGTAATAAGAATATTGCATGCAAAAAAATCTGAAAATTTTTAAATATTTTTTTAATTTAATTTTTAAGCATATTTAATTTTTTACATAAATCTGGAAGTACTTACTCGATTTACAAAATTTTTACACTTTTGTGTACAGAAAATGTGTCATTTTAATTTGTCTTCAAGATTTCTTAAAACATTGATTATGAATTTTATTTAAAGAAAAAAACAAGTAAAAAAATGAAGTTTTTTTATGAGTGAGTTTTGCATTAAGTAGCATATTTTCACAATTATCATTCAAGATTAAAAATCCTGAAGACAATTTGTTGGAAATATAGCATAAAATCTCTGTTGAAACTTCATACATGTATCTTGCAAGGAATTTTAGATAAATTCTTTTAAAGTTGATAAGTCGTGAAAAAATTCATTTAGATAAATGAAGTTAGTTTTTTTACTTACCTTTGAACAATTTGACACAAATTTCTTCTTTTTTTGCACTAAAAATTAATTTAATTTCCGCAAAAAGAACATTTTGTGGAAGAAGTAATTTCATATAAAGAGCAAAATATGTACTGATATTTTTTAATTTTGCATCGCTTCTCTAGGCAAAAGGTGTTATACCTCTGGATCTAATGAAGATAAAAGCGTGCGGTTTGCGATATTTAACGCTAAAAATTCAGTATATTTTTTAAGCCAATTAAAAAAAAAAATGGCATTTTTAAAATTTTTAGCCAGGACCCCCTTAATGCGGTTCTCACAAAAAAATATTTTCCCCTGTTCAACAACTTTCTGACGCATTTATGGAGTCATTTTTAAACGTAAGAACATGAAATTTGCAGACATAATTTTTGAAGTGATTTGCAATCGAATACCTTCTTTTATTTTTAAATTTACATCTTGAGTTATTAGTGACTGTTGTCTCGTGAGAACAGTTTTTTTTTTCTGCCGCGCACTCCCGTCCAGAAATTCCGTACAAAATGCCAATTTTGACAGTATTTTGTGAAAAATTTTCTGTCTTTAATCGAAAAATGAAAAACTTTTCGATTACATAGTTTCTGAATGTGAGCACCTGCTAATTTCATTCGTCTGCGAACAAAAATGAATTCAGAAATGTGTCAAAATAGACAGTTTGGATATGAATCTTAAGTGATCGTTTAATGCAAAAGTGTTAGTTTTTCATAATCGGGTTGCACGCGATAGAAATTAATTTAAATTAAATTCGGGCTTGAAAATTATTTTAAAAAACATTAAAAAAAATCTATAAACTGAAGTACAGTCACCATTCGACAGTGTAAAAAATGAAATTGTGCGATATTTAGAAATAAAAAAAATACTAAATACTGTAATTCGTCTTGTTAGATTATATAAAAATGATTTAATGATGTAGACGACATCTTTAAATAAACTTTCTTTTAAGACTGTTCTTAAGTGCTCTGCTCAACAAGCGAAAAACGTTTTGACATATTTATAAATTCATTTTTTGACCGAAAGATATAAAATTGGAAAGCCTGACCATGGAAGCGATTTGGAATCGAACTGTGTTTTCTATTTTTTGATCCATCAATTACCTATTGAGTTATAAACTATTTTATCACGCGACAAACATGTTTTTCAACCTTTCTAGAGTGCTTATTCTTGTTTCGCGCGGAAATTCGGTTCAGAAGGTCCACTTTGACATTATTTTCTGAAAGATCTGTTGCGTTTAAAAAAAAAAAAAAAAAAACTGAAAAAACAGCTCGATGACATAGTTTCTGAACAACAACACTTGCTAGTTTCATGCATTTCCGAACAAAAATAAATTAAAACTTATGTCAGAAAGTTACCCTTTTGGATTTGAGAACACCCTTAACAAGAAATTTCGAAGAATATTTTTTCCGGGACAGGGGTCGATTCAGACAAAATTTGGGGCCTATTTAGGGCCCTTTCACAAAAATTTGTTTAATAAAATAGGCCCCTTCACAAAAATAAATTTAATAAAAAGGGCCCCTTCACAAAAATGAACTTAAAAAACAGGCCCCTTTACAAAATTCCTTTTAATAGTATAGGCCCCCTTCGTAACACTCTTTTTCATAAAAACTGTTTTAAAATGCGTAATTTGTAAATAAAACCAGGTCGCGAAGAACATAAACTGTAGCAAGGGGATTTAAAGAATGTTTTTGTTCATAAAAAGTCGGTTCGAATTTGAGTAATAGGATTTTAACTTTCGTTACAAAATGTTATTTTTCAAAAAAATTTAATAAAATTAACGAAAATAGCTTCTCTTTTTCACAAAATGGGAACCAAAAATAAAAGCCTGCATCGACCTCTGCGGGATTTTTATGTAAAAAATCTGAAACACATCAAATTGACGGGTTCCTTAAGGCTGTTCTTAACTGCTCTGCTCAACAAGCGCAAAACGTTTTGACACATTTACAAATTCATTTCTTAACGGAAAGATATAAAATTGGAAAGCCTGGCCATGGAAGCGATTTGTAATCGAACTGTTTTTTCCATTTTTTGATCCATCAATTACCTATTGAGTTATAAGCCATTTTGATCACGTGACAAACACGTTTTTCGCCCGCTCTTGGGTGCTCTATCTTCCTTCACGCGGAAATTCCGTTCAAAAGGCCCATTTTGACGCTATTTTCTGAAAGATCTATTGCGTTTGCAAAAAAAATGGAAAAAACAGTTCAATGGCATAGTTTCTGAACAACAACACCAGCTAGTTTCATGCATTTTCGAACAGAAATAAATTAAAACTTATGTCAGAAAGTTGCCCTTTTCGATCTGAAAACAGCCTTAACCATTTATGCCGCGACGGTACTTGAAAGTACCATTGAAATAATTTGCTATAAAATTCGAAAATACATAGATTAGTAGTAATACAGTTTATAGTGAGAAATAGATACTTTATCTTATTTCAAAGGCATTATTGGTTGCACAAAAGAAAAATATATTTAAAAATATATTTAAAATTATTTCTTTTTCATTTGCATCTTTTCAGCTTTCTTGACGTTGAAAGATTCTGAGGGAAAAGTTTCAATTAGGAAATATTTCTATTGTATATTTCTATTGTAAGTGCATTATATTTGTACATTTCCTAATTCTATAAAACACTAACAAAAATATTTTATATGAAAGATTTGAGTGGAGTTATAAATATGGCGCGAAATCCCTATAAATACAAATTTAATTAATTAATTTTAATTAGCAAAATCTTTCTAAAATCTATTAAGGCTGTTCTCAAATCAAAAAGGGCAACTTTCTGACATAAGTTTTAATTTATTTTTGTTCGAAAATGCATGAAACTAGCTGGGGTTGTTGTTCAGAAACTATGTCATTGAGCTGTTTTTTCCATTTTTTTTCTTTTTTTTTTTTTTTTTTTTATCAAACGTAATAGATCTTTCAGAAAATAATGTCAAAGTGGGCGTTTTGAACCGAATTTCCGCGCGAAGGGAGGAAAACTCACTCAAGAGCGGGCGAAAAACGTGTTTGTCACGTGATCAAAAAGGTTTATAACTCAATAGGTAATTGATGGATCAAAAAATGGAAAAAACAGTTCGATTCCAAACGCTTCCATGGCCAGGCTTTCCAATTTTATATCTTTCAGTTAAAAAGGGAATTTGTAAATGTGTCAAAACGTTTTGCGCTTGTTGAGCAGAGCAGTTAAGAACAGCCGTAAATGATTGTATAAATATTCTAATGTAGTTTCAAAAATTCACAAAAAATGCTTTTGAAGATGAAATTTTCATGAATTCATGATTTGGGGTATAAAGGGTTAAATCTTAAGTTATTCTTTTGACTTTTTTAATATGCTTATAATTTGTTCACATGCGATCATGTTAAAAACTGAATAAACAATTTGTTTTCATAGAATAAATTATATGATTAAAAAACTTCATCGTCTAACTAGGCTATTAAACGACTAGATTGCACTTACTTCGTTTATTGTTCTACTTAAGTGAATTTTACTGAAGAAAAGAAGATACCTGAATGAAATATTATATTTAGTTTTTACACTTATCTGATTAAATTGATAAATACTTGACTGATTAAAAAGATAAAATAAGATAAAAATTACAATGAAAACAAAACAAGTAAAAATTAAATTTAAAAAATCAAAAATCCCGACTGCGTAAAAAGCGAACTAATTAATTATTTCTCATCAATGTGAAACTATTTTTTATATTACTTACCTATTTTGTTTTATTTATTTACTTGTATTGATGACTTTTAAGTCGTGTTTAATTGTTAGTTCCTATCTATAAACACTGTTTTGATGAGGCCTATAGATGTCTATGAAGGTTAGAGTTGCAGTAAAGCTAGAGATCTTACCTACACAACTTCCAGGTTGTGTAACGTTTAAACGGAGCTTCTGACTGTAAAATAATCAATGAATCATCGTCTCCATTTTGAAAGACCTGTGCAATGATATGCCACTCAATAGGGTGCGTAAAAACATTTTTCGTCTCTACCGCCATTTTAAATTTATAAAAACAAAACCTTGCCTATAACCATCGGACAGTTCAGACGAATCGATAGAGACCTCATTCATTAAAATCCATCCAGCCGTTGGGATGTTTCGAGGGTATAAAGAAATCCACATACTCAGATACGCGTGAAACACATAACCCTTCTTGGCAGTCGGGTAAAAAAGGGTACTCAAAATTGAATAAAAAGTACTCAATTTTAAATACATCGCATACTCAAAATAGCTCCGATTCAAATGTACTCAAAATTGAGAAACACGTGTACTCATTTTTGATTTTATGGTTGTGTCAAATATGAATCGCTATGTATTGCCCCCTGAACCTACAAGTTAAAGTGAAAATGAACTGACATTTATTTCCCTTTCAAAATTATTAACAAGAAACGTTTAATTGATTATTTATTAAGAAAAATAACAAAATTATTAGCAAGATACCCAAATTCAATATTTTTATGACAAGAGCATTATTTGCAAGAACTTTTAAATTATTTTAAAATACTGTGTATAATTTGGTATTTGCATTAATAAACATCTTTTATGCCACCATAAATGAAATACACCATTACATGGTAAAAAATTATCCTTTTGTTGAGTTTGATAACACGTGATGTTTGAAAATTGAGAAAGCATACACTGTTAAAAATTTTGCAGCATTCTGGCAGGTCATTCAACCGTTTTTTGAAAAAACGGTTTCATAACCATAATTTAACTATATTCTGACCATAAAATGGCCAATAATATGGTCAGAATAGTGTTAAATTACGGTTGTGTAACCGTTTTCGGAAAAAACGGTCAAATGACCTGCCAGAATGCTGCAAATTGTTAACAGTGTAGGTTCATTTTTGATCCAAAAATACTCAATTCGATATGAGCACATCGATTTACTCATTTTTGAATACTTCATTTTTTCATTGCTTAAGGTGATTGTTTCGATTTTTTTGTCAGTTACTATATAACTAGTTGATGGAACCCGTGTTTTTCAAGTTACACAGAACATAGATAATTTTTTATTAATTAGAAAATTCCAGTAGGTTTTTTTACAGTTAATATATGCATTTTTTAGTTGCCCCTTAACAGCACCAAAAAGCATTTTATATGAAAAATATCAATGTCTTCAAATAAAGTTTTGAAATTAATTTAAAACGATACCTTCTTATTAGCCGCATGTCAAATGTTAATAGCCGAAGAAATCGCCAAACATTTCACTTCTTACAGCAGCCATTTTCATTCTGATATTTTCAGTGTTGTAAGACCCAGTTCGATTTCAGTCTGTTAATTTTTCTGTTACTTATTTTTTTTTTAATTAATTTATTGATACAGTATTAATTTCTTTATGGGCTATTAACTGAAAACAAATTCTGAATAATTTATATCGATATAACTACAAACTGGTTAATCTTTCTTAACTCCTTGGGGACGAGCGACCAGTATACGTGCTGCGTAAGGTGCTCAGAATCCATGATTATTCTCACCAGTAAATTTTTATTGTAAATTTTGCCTCTTATTTAATCTGATCATTTTCCCGATTCAATGAGGCAAAAATTTCTGTTTTGAAAAACCGGTGATAAAAGATTAAAAATTCTGTAAAAGACGCTCGTCCCGAAGGGGTTAATCGGGCTCCACGTGATAGATTTGTTTAAAAGAAATTTGAGCTTGAAAATTATTTAAGAAAATCCGTAAATTTAATTTAAGTATTGCGCGGCAGCGCAATACTTATTTATTTCCAGTGTCACTTCTCAATGTTAATTTAACATGGAAAAGCCTATGGAGATCATAACTTTTTCATTTTTTCTTCCCACCTTTTTGTCCCTGATGCCACTCATTTTTTATTCTTTACTAATTCTAATGATATTATAAATTTAAAGTGTAAAAACGTTTGCCTGACGTCAGGGTCAAAACGAATGGTAAAATGCCTTGGCATATGGGTGAATTATTACCCAGAGAGAAACATGGGCCAGTTTGTTTTTACATTATTCAAATATTTTTCTTAATAATTCCAATTTTTGCTTTTTTCATTAAAAATCAACGGACATTTTTCATCGAAAATGTAAGATTTTTACTTCATTGTTGCAAAAATTTCAAAAGCCGTAATAATAATTTTTTTTTTTTTTTTAGTTGAAAGATTTTTACGTGAAATATTAAATTGAGCTAGGTTTTTTTTTTTTTTTTTTTTTTTTTTTTTTTTTTTTTTTCAAAAATTAAAAAGGTGAATATGGAAATCACCATAGTGGAACCATCGCCATAGTGGAAATAAAAAGGATATTTTCAGAATAAGTTTTTGGTCAAGTTTATATTTTACTAAAAGGTTTCTAATGGATAGCTATTTTTACGCAAGTAGCGAACTTTGTGGGGAATTACATAACTTCAATTTTAAAATGTATTTTTTTTTCCCGAGATGAGAACTTTTTATACACCAAGTCAAACTTAGGTAATAATTTTCTGATGTGCTTACACCACCCTTGGGAGAGAATAGGGTTTAAAAATTTAAGTAAAACTTTTATTTTTTTTATTTTTTACTGTATCACAGCTATAATGTTGTTAAATATTAAAAGTAAGGATTCAACACAATTTAAATTTACATTCATAGCGGTCCTGAGTGGGAAATAGGGTATCTAAATTTAAGTAAAGTTAATTTTTTATGTTTTGATTATAGATTTTTTACGTTCAGATTAGAATTTTTTGTCCAAACTACCGCAACCTACATTACTACAGTGGTGAAACATTTTGAATTACACATTGGTAAACTGCATCCCACATTGTGATGCAATACCGCATACATCAAAGCCTGATGATGATACTCTCTATTAATTTTGAAATGCGTTCGTCTGAGTGCCGTAGTTATTAAAAAATTTGACATATTAAACAAAAATATAATTTGAAGAACAAATTAAAAAAACAAAATTTATTTCCTACATTGTTTAAGCCCGAGAAGGGACAGATATTAAGTTATTTCATTCAATTAGTTCTACATTTAATGTTAAATTATTAAAAAAATAAAAATAATATTTATACAATATGATACTTAAAACACCCTAAAAAATTAGATTCCGTTCAAATGAAGTCGAAATAAATCTTAGACTTTTTTTTAAGTTTTGTATTTTGCATGCATCTTATTATTTTATGCACAATTGCCATAAACATAATACAAAATCTGCAATACAAATATTTTCAATTAAAAATGGAAAAAGTCTAAGATTTATTTCGATTTCATTTGAACGGAATCTAATTTTTTAGGGTGTTTTAAGTATCATATTGTATGAATTTTATTTTTATTTGTTAATCTTCAATTGGCTTAACTAATTTGTTACAAAAATTTAACATTAAATGTAGAACTAATTGAATGAAATAACTTAATATCTGTCCCTTCTCGGGCTTAAACAATGTAAGAAATAAATTCTGTTTTTTTAATTTGTTCTTCAAATTATGTTTTTGTTTAATAATAATATATTTAATCCAAAAAATAAATCTGTAAATTTAGGCAGTTTTCAAACAAATTGCTTTTGAAAGAACTTTTTTTTCCCCAATTAGAGTGTATAACAAGTAAAAATTAAATTTAAAAAATAAAAAAACCCGACTGCGCAAAAAGCGAACTAATTAATTATTTCTCATCAATGTTAAACAATTTTTTATATTACTTACCTATTTTTCTTTTAATTTACTTTTATTGAGGACTTTTAAGTTGTGTTTAATTGTTAGTTCCTATCTATAAACACAGTTTTGATGAGGCCTATAGAGATCATCTCTACAGGCCTCATCAAAACAGTGTTTATGGATAAGAACTAACAATGAAACACAACTTAAAAGTCATTAGTACAAGTAAATAAAAAATAGGTAGGTAATATAAAAAATAGTTTCACACTGATGAGAAATAATTAATTAGTTCGCTTTTTACGCAGCCGGGTTTTTTGATTTTTTATGGAAGTTAGAGTTGCAGTAAAGCTAGAGATCCCACCTACACAACATCTAGGTTGTGTAATATTTAAACGGAGCTTTTCACTAAAATAGTCAATGAAACATCGTCTTCATTTTGAAAGACCCATCCAATGATATGCCACTCAATAGGGTGCGTTAAATTTGTTTTTCGTCTCTACCGCCATTTTGTATTTTACGGCCACCATTTTGAATTTATAAAAACAAAACCTAGCCTATAACCATCGGACGGTTAAGACAAATTGATAGAGACCTCATTCATTAAAATCCATCCTGCCGTTGGGATGTTTCGAGGTTTATAAAGAAATCTACATACCCAGATACGCGTGAAACACATAACCCTTCTTGGCAGTCGGGTAAAAAATAAGTTTATACGATATTTAGAAAAGTTTTATTTACACTTATAATCCGTTCGCATGCGATCACGTTAAAAATGAATAAACAATTTGTTTTCCTTGAATAAATTATGTGATTAATAGCCTAGTTCGACGATGAAGATTTTTAAACAACTAGGATGCAATTACTTCGTTTATTGTTCAGCTTACCTGGATTTTACTGAAGAAAAGAAGATACTTGAATGAAAGTTTATATTGAGTTTTTACACGTATCTGATTAAATTGATAAATACTTGACTGATTCTCAGGAAATGATAGCTACGATAAAATTTATGGAATACCCCCAAATATTAAATCGCACGGATATTAGGTTTCATCGCTTATTAAATAGTTTACTTTCAGAAATTTAATTGGGGAAAACCAGAATTTCCCCCTATGATTTCATATCATTTATTTTTTTTTTTTTTTTAAACACTTGCGGTCGAATTTCAAACAATGATTGATTGGTTTTCAGAAGTTAAAAATGTTATCAAAATACTAAAGATAAATAATAAATATAGATTTTGATCTCAATATTTCAACCATTCTGGCAATAAACAGGAAAATGTTTATCATCGAGTATCTACGCTATATGGCCAAAAAATCATTTATATAAAGAATTTTTATACTGAAGTAGGATAATAGGATTTTTTTTTTTTTTTTACAATTCAGATTATATTCGTTAAATTGAAAAATTCGTTAAACAGACATTCGTTAAAACGAGATTCTACTGTACATAGAATGAAAAGTCGCTGAAGTTGATTGGATGACCAAAACACTATGCAGGAAACAATGAAAAAAATCTGTGGAAACCTACATCTAGCATTCGAATGAAAACTGTTGTTAATGATACTATATATGTGCTGAAAGTAGTAACCTTTTGGTGTCGTCTTTGATTATATGAAAACGATCTATTCATGGAGACGAAATCTTTAAATAAATTTTCTTTTAAGGCTGTTCTCATCCAAAAGGGCAACTTTATGACATAAGTTTTAATTTATTTTTGTTCAGAAATGCTTGAAACTAACAAGTGTGTGTTGTTCAGAAACTATGTATTCGAACTGATTTTTCCTTTTTTTTTTTTTTTTTTTTTTTTTTTTGCAAACGCAGTAGATCTTTCAGAAAATAGTGTCAAAAGGGGCGTTTTGAACCGAATTTCCGCGCGAATGAAGAATAACCACTCAAGAAAGGTTGAAAAACGTGTTTGTCACGTGATCAAAATCGCTTATCACTCAATAGGTAATTTATGAATCAATAAATGAAAAATACAGTTCGTTTCTAAATCGCTTCCATAGTCAGGCCTTCCAATTTGATATATTTTCGTTAAAAAATGAATTTGTAAATGTGTCAAAACGTTTTGTGCTTGTTGAGCAGAGCAGCTGAGAACAGCCTTAACACTAAATTTTCTCAAAATACTCTCCGTAATTTTTAAGTATAAAATCAGAAACATGTTGACTTGTTCCTTAAATCTGAAATTATTTATTTATTTATTTATTTATTTATTTATTTATTGACGTTTTATTTACGCTTGTAATTTATTTCCGTGCGATCAAAATAAACAATTTGTTTTCATTGAATAAATTATGTGATTAAAAAACTTCATCGTCGAACTAGGCTATTAAACGACTATAATACAATTACTTCATTTATTATTCTGCTTACGTGAATTTTACTGAAGAAAGAAGATACTTCATTGAAATTTTATATTGTGTTTTTACACGTATCTGATTAAATTGATAAATACTCGGGAAATGATAGGTATGATAAAATTCATGGAATAACCCAAATATTAAATCACACGAATGTACGGTTACATCGCTTATTAGCTTTTTCAGAAATTTAATTAGAGAAAGCCAGTTTTTTCCTCCCGCGATTTAATATCCTTTTTGATTTTTTAAAATACTTTCGGTCGAATTTCAAACAATGATTGATTGGTTTTCAGAAGTTAAAGGTGTTTTTGAGGAGTTAAAGATACGTGATAAGTAAAAATTAGGGATGCACCGAATAGTCATTTTGGCCGAATACCGAATATTCGGCCAACAGGCAAACCGAATACCGAATATTTGTCCAAGAGGCGAACCGAATGCCGAATATTTGGTTAGCTGACTAGTAACTGCTTGGCCGAATACCGAATATTCGGCCTGCCGAATACTTTTATATTTCAAAGTTTAAAGGCATTAAAATGTTAAATTTTAAAACAATTTTACACAATATTTAAAACAGAAACTTTTATTCTAATAAACAAGAGCTTTTTTTCAAGTAAACATTATGTAGAAAAAAATCTGCTTTGAGTCTTTTAAGAAGAGGGTAGTTATAAAACTTTTTTAATTAATAAAATTTTAAATTTCATGGCATCTTCTCAGAATTAAAACAAGTGTATAAAATTTTCTTAAATTCTAAAAGAAACATTTTAAAATCAAAGAGAAATTGTGAAAAAATTGTAAAGGATCCAATATTATTTATTTGTCAGGAAGAGACTAAAGTAAAAGTAAATAAATAATACAATCTATTCAAATTTTATATGGTGGCAACTTAGCAAGAATATTGTTCTACTCACTTTCATTAAGCAAGGAAGTTTTTAAATGCATCCTAGACCGGTGTCTGGGGTGGGCAATCATTTTCAGAGATTGTAAACGTCGTTCTTAAAATCTTTGCAAGAAACAGATTATTTACTGTACAATGTTCAGGAACTTGCATTTGTACATAATTTATTCGTATGAAAATCCTCGTGATTGGTTAATTCTCTTAAATAATACTTAACAAACAGCAAATAAATAATGTAAAAGCATTCTCTTTTATTTAAATATGATTCTGTTTCTATTATTCTGAATATCTTTAAGTTGACTGTTAAACATAGAAGTTGTATAAGGATTTTAAAATATGTTTGAAAGTTTTTTTTTTTAATATTCGGTTCGGCCAAACCGAATATTCGGCATACCGAATAGTTTGATATTCGGCCAAACCGAATATTCGGTAACATGGCCGAATACCGAATAGATACCGAATATTCGGTGCATCCCTAGTAAAAATATAGATTTTTATCTCAATATTTCAACCATGGTGGCAAAAACAGGAAAATGTTTATCAAAGAATATGTACACTATTTGGCCAAAAAATCACCGGATATTTTAGATTTATCACGTTTTGTTGAGTATCTGGAAAAGTACTTCACGAATTCTTCTGGAACTTCAGGTATATAAAGAACATAATTCTTATTTTTAAGCGAATGTTTGATCATGAGGGTAACTCGGGAATCAACAACAAGTTAAATAAAAAAAAAAATTACTTGCGATCACCTTGTAAAATGATATGCTCGAAATTATTGTTAAGTTATGAAGTTAACACGCGGCTCAATTGACACTATATAACTAATTAACATAAAAATTAAATTTAAAAAATCAACAAACCCGACTGCGTAAAAAGCGAACTAATTTTTTTATTTCTCATCGATGTGAAACTATTTTTTATATTACTTATCTATTTGGTTTTTTTACTTGTATTGATGGCTTTTAAGTTGTGTTTAATTGCTAGTTCCTATCTATAAACACTGTTTTGATGAGGCCTACAGATGTCTGTGGTGGCTAGAGTTGCAGTAAAGCCACAGGTCCTACCTACACAACTTCAATGCTGTGTAATATTTAAACGGAGCTTCTGACTGTAAAACAGGCAATGAAACATCGTCTTCATTTTGAAAGACCTATCCAATGATATGCCACTCAGTATAATGCGCAAAAAAAATTTCGTCTCTAACGCCATTTTGTGTTTTATGGCTGCCATTTTGAATTTTAAAAAACAAAATCTAGCCTATAACCATCGGACGGTTAAGAAAAATCGATAGAGACCTCATTCATTAAAATCCATCCAGCCGTTGGGATGTTTTGAGTGTATGAAGAAATCCACATACCCAGATACGCGTGAAACACATAACCCTTCTTGGCAGTCGGGTAAAAAAAGGCGAGAAAGAAATCCACTGAATCCATTTTACACCGCACTATATTGTAAAAAAAATGCAGCAAAATAACAGGTCATTCGACCTTTTTTTTTTTTTTTCTATAGAAAATGGATGCATAACAATAAAGTAACTGTAGTCTGACCATAATATGAACAATACTATGGTCAGAATACAGTTAAATTATGGTTATATAATTGTTTTCTATAAAAACGGTCGACAGACCTGTTACTTTGCTGCAAATGTTTTACAGTGTATATGCATAGTTATTACACAAACACAGTTACCTAATTAATATACCATTGCAAAAATAACTAAGACAGACAGATTTTCGGAGATAAATAGGGTAGGTGGGATTAAAAACACGCATTTTCCATAAATTTTTATTTTGAATTAACACATTTGTGTAAATTTGTTTGCTGGCTGAATAAAATGTTATATTAGAACTTCACTCAGTATTAGCCTAGGTTCTGTCAAATTATAATTTCGCAAAATACCGAAATTTTTTTAAACATTCCTTCCTCTGCGTGTCTTTGCCCCATTCATAGGGGTAAAACCCCGTAGTGAAGGGGTAAAGCCCTTTTTGTTTAAACGGCCAACCGAAAATTTACAGAAATGCAATCTAGGTAAATTACACGACATTTATAAGCTAAAGAGTTTCCGTTCTTCACTGAATTTTTGGATTTGTACACTACTGCATTATCATCTCAAAAATCACATGATTTTTTTTTTAAATATTACATCAAAAATGAAAAATTGAAACACCTAATTTTATCTTCATGGAATGCAACTTTCTTCGCATATAATCAACACACAACTGGTACGATGGAAGATGGAACTGTCGGCTACTTTTTAGCATTGAAAAAACATTGCATTCATATTAAATCAGCCGGTGCGTGTTTTTGCCCTGTTCGTGTCTTTGCCCCCACCTACCCTAGTACTTTGCGAACCTTAAGGCTGTTCTCAAATCCAAAGGGCAATTTTATGACATAAGTTTAAATTTATTTTTGGTCGGAAAGGCATGGAACTAGCAGGTGTTGTTGTTCAGAAACTATGTAACCGAGCTGTTTTTTCCGTTTTTGTGCAAACGCAATAGATCTTTCAGATAGTGTCAAAGTGGACGTTTTGAACCGAGTTTCCACGTGAAAGGAGAAAAAACACTCAAGAAAGGGCGAAAAAAGTGTTTGTCACGTGATCAAAATCGCTTATAACTCAATAGGTAATTGATGGATAAAAAAATGGAAAACACAGTTCGATTCCAAATCGCTTCCCCTTCATGTACAAATTTTAGAATTCAAGAAAACACTTTCCATCGTAAAATCCCCAAACTCACTTTTCTGTTAGAGTACTCTTATGCCTTATAAAAGAGTAGGAAGGCACACTGCCACATCTTTATAAATTGGAAATTTTGCATCATTATATTATTAAGTTTTTTACATAGTTATACAGATAAATTTTATTACATTGCTTTGTCCTACTTGTTTTGCTACTTTATTATTTTAATTACCTTTTATTATTATTACAGTGATACCTCCCTGTGCGACCACTTCTCTGAACGACCATTTTTTTCATGTAAGGAAATTTATTCCCATAGGCTCAATACTAATTTTACCTCCATTCAGAGACCATCCCAATTGAACTCCATCCATAAGCGACCCATTTCTTTGAAGAAAATGAACCAAATTCCGTTTTTTCCTGGTCGCTTGAAGAAGGTTTTATTGGAAAAATAATTCCGGAGAGCGCATTATTCATGAAACTTCTAAACTAAGTTTAGAATTTTTTTAATTATTATTCCGGTAGCTTTAAAGTGTTTAAGCCCCATTGTGCCTTTTTAGGCAATGAATTTAACTTTGATAACAAATTAAGAATGACGGTCTCTGCCCTATTCTGTCGGGAAACTCTCAAAGAAATAGATAAATTAATAAAATCGTCATTATTTGTTTAACAAAAAAAAAAAAAAATCATTTATTTACTGAACATTGAAAGGACTGGGAAATAAAAGTTATAAAAGATAAAACCGTAAAATCAAAGCAAACATCAATGTATTCATTTTTTTAACTCTGCAGTAATTAACTTATGTAATTAACTTTTGTTTTGATACTTGAATTTTCATATTTTTTTCCTAATGTGAAAAATAAATTTTAGTAACATTGTTACCTTTTTTCCACAATTAAAATCTATATTTAAACATGACCTCCATTAAGAGACCACCTTTCGGCGCGACCAATTTTTATTGGAACGGAGCATGGTCGCTTTAGGGAGGTTTTACTGTATATTAATGTAGTATGTATATTGCGTCTTACCTAAGCGTAGCAAACACATGTTTGCGGCCAGGGAAAAAAAAAATGTTCAGCATGGCTTGACCTAAAGCTTTAAAAGGCAATAAGTTACACATATCTATTAACTTCCAAAATTCTAATTAAATTTTTAATAAACGATGTCATTAAAGCTTCCTCACATCCAGCTAAATAGTAAATCATTAAATGCAAGCTAATTAGTGTTATGACACTTTAACTATTATCTTAAAGATATTTATTTTGGGATAAAGCAGAGTCATAATCTAGGAAGTGCAAGTGCGCTCTATTCATTTAAACTTTCAAAATTCAATTAAATTGTTAATAGATTTCTAATTAACTCGTAGCCAAACGATGGCGTAAAACGCATACTAGAAATCAGTTAATTAGCAGAATGAGCTATTTAACCAGCAAAAAGTAACAGGCCTTTTATGTTTTATACACCACGGCTTTATGATCAATCATCCTCTTGTTCACGGTTTCACATCATGAGATCGTGCTAATTACTACGGCGACTTGCTGTGTGAATGGCTTAGGAATCTGGTTACGTTGGGAATTTCAAAACAGTGTTTGAAAAAGAAGCACTTTGTGTCGAATTTCAGTGAATTTCATTAATGTGAATAAATCGGAAGTGTTATATTGCTGGGTAATTATTTCCTTGCCCTCAGATCGGGTTTTATTTAATTTTTATCTTTTCAAATTCAATATGTATCGCATAATTAAGGATTTTTCCCCTGCTGTTTTTAATTAGTATTCTTTTCATGGTTTAGGGAAAAAAAGAAATAAATAAAAGTTAGAAAAAAATTTCTTCCTGTCTTCTTGTTCTGGCTGTTCTGAAGTTCACTGCGCAACAAGCGCAAAACTTTCTGACACAATTATGACGTACACATTTTTAAAGGTAAAGGTATATAAAATTGGCAGACCTTGACTATGGAAGCGATTTGGAATCGAAAGGATTTTTCCTTTTTTTTTTTTTTTTTTTTTTTTTGATAAATAAGTTACCTATCGAGTTGTAGTTTCGTTCACTGGTTTTTCTGCTTTCGTCGGGAAATTCAGTTCAAAACGCCAACTTTTATAGTATTTTCAAAAGTGCTTATTCATTCAGAAGTATTCTATTGTGCTTAAAAAAAAAAAAAAAAAAAAAAAAAAAAAAACGGAAAACGTTTTTCGATTACATATTTTCTTAATAATAAAACCTGCCAGTTTCTGTGTTTTCGAACAAAAATGGATTAAAACTTATGTCATAAAGTTGCCCCCAAAAAGGCAGGAAATTGCATTATTGGAAATTGGACATATTCAAGGAATTTTTTTCGGAAATTGGATTAAAAAACATTCACAAATATTAAGCTATTGATACTATGCACACATTATTAAAACGGGGATGCTATAAAAAGTAATTAACAGGAGTTTTTACTTCCGTGTGTCAAAAATTTTCAATTTTTTATTTTTAGCATTTTTTTGCATCTCTAATTTTATCCTTCATTTCTGCTATTATGAGAATTTCGTATTCTATTCTAGAGACAGATTTTTTAAAAACTTTTAATGGCAATATTCTTTTAGAATCTTTGTTTATTATTATTTTTAAAATATTGTAATGTTTTATAATTTAGCTGTTAATAAACTCGCAGCATTTTATTCATATTTAAAAAAATAATCGTGAAATTCATTTTTTAGAATCTTATTGTGAAATTTATTTTTAAAGAATCTTTTACATTGTTGCTATGCACATTCCTATAGGCGACAAATTAGACCATTTTACTAGCCACTGACCAATCGATTTTCTGACGAGGGGGTGAATTTTTAGGCAGTCTGTTAAAAAAAAAAAACTACAGGCTTTAGAAAATATACCATAAACTTTTTTATATTTATTTGTTAGACATACTTTGTAACCCTTTCAATTTCCGCAATGTAAACATGACACTGAATTTTATTTTACGCTAAACGTTTATCTGCTGTATATACAATAGAACCTCGCTAATCCGAAATTCCGTTTAATCCGAACCGATTTTATTTTCCAAAATCATACTTGAATAGATTAACTGAAAAGATTAATTTACGAAATTTTCCGGATTACAGGATGAATGTCGAGAAAAACGTGTCGAAGCTAGAATTAAAGAAAAATGGCAGTAAAGCATGTTTTTTATTCTTGAAATATCTTGAATAGACAAAAAAAAAAAATGTATATATACTCAATGTAAAAGTACAACATATGTATACGAATATAAAATGAAAACGTGCACTGTAGGCCTACTCGTAGAAGCCATCTTAAAAAAAATCTCGAATATCAGTTTGTTTGCCAGTCACTGTAAAATTCTTTTTTTTAAAGGCAAAAAATATTAAATTCCAATGATAAAAATGTATTTTTAGTTTCAACAATTTGATTTCGCAAATTATCTACGGGAACGCTTTTTTTTATTCCCTCCTAGTCGACGTGGTAACTGAGCTATTTATACATTCGCGATTTTGAACCGTTTGTAATATGGGTTGTTACGCAATTTCTCATTTGAAGTTACATGGAATTATTATAAACATCGGGAGTGGTTAAACGATACTATTTTTTCACAAAAGTTCTGTCAGATTATTCAGCATGCCGGATTAGAGGGTATTTATTATACTACTGAGTGCTTATAACTTTTTTTTAGCATGCATATTTTTCTTTTCTATTTTTATTGGAATTTAGCATAATCCGAACAGGCACCGGTCGCAATTAATTCGGATTTGCGGTGTTCAACTGTATTTATTAATTTCATATTAAAACTGGAAAAGTTACAAAAGTGCATTGTAGAAATGGAAACTTTAAAAGCATACATTTCATTTCTATAATTTTAGTCTCAAGCCTCTGAATCTATAGATCTTTGACATTTACGCTGAAGCAAATGAGTGATGTAAACTGCAGAAACATCTGTTAACTAGATCGCCTGGAGCACAAATGAGTTAATTAGCCTAAGTTTAATAGAATTATATAAAGCACTTTGTAGGAAAAGTGTTTCAGTATGTAGAATTATATGTATCTGCTTATTCAGCTAACATTCGAACTATGTGATACTTAGTCATTATACTACTCGCTTTCTATGTTCAATAATTAACGAAGATTTGGAAAAGGTTTAGAACCAACAAACTTATTACAATAAAATGGTTAGTATAAAAGTTATTTCTGTTATGAAACATCAATTATAAGTGGGTATCGTATAAAATTTTAGAGTATGATTTAGAGGAATTGTTTTAAGTAGCAATGAATTTAATTTTTCTTTTCTATAATTTTGTTTATGTATCTTCTTATTTAGCTAACACATGAACTATGTGATACTTCGAGTCATTACTGTTTGCCCTCTACGTCAATCTAAGTTCAGTAATTAACGACGATTTAGAAAATATTTAGAACCAATGAACTTATTAAAATAAAATTGCATGAGTTATTTCTGTTAATTATAAATAGCTATAATATAAAATTTTAAAGTAATGATTTAGAGGAGTTGTTTCAACTAGTAATGAATTTAATTTTTCTTTCTATCAGTTTGTTTATTTATCTACTAATTCAGCTGACATTCGAACTACGTGATACTTCGAGTCATTACCGCTCGACTTCTACGTTAATCTAAGTTCAGCAATTAACGACGATTTAGAAAAAGTTTAGAACCAATAAAATGGCATGAGTTATTTCTGTTATAAAACATGAATTATAAAGTGAGTATAGCAGAGCTACCAAGTCTCTGACAATTTGGATACCAGTATTTTAATACAGAAAATGTTCTTTTATTTAATTGGTCTCTAAGATAATAGTGGTGTGCAAAAAGCCGGAGACTTGGCAACTCTGGTATAGTATAAAATTTTAGAGTATGATTTTGAGGAATTGTTTTAAGTAGCAATGAATTTAGTTTTTTTTCTGTCATTTTATGTATCTGCTTATTCAGATAACATTCGAACTTGTAATACTTCGGGTCACACCGTTCGCCTTCTACGCCTCTCTAAGTTTACTAATGAGCAAATATTTAGAACCAGTAAAGAAAGTTCTCATTACAATAAAATTGCATGAGTTATTTCTGTTATAAAACAAGAATTATAAATAGGTATAGTAGACATTTTTAAACTTTATTTTGCTTAGATCTAATATTTTTAAGGTCATTTTTGTTGACGGAAACTTTGAAAATTTAATAAATTACAGAGAAATATTTTTAAAAATCTACTTTTTTTTTACTTATACGGCTTCAAATTTATGTTTTTAACCATCTCTCTCTTTTTTTTTTTTTTTTTTTTTTTTGTGAAAATTGTGTAGGTCCCAGCCTGATTTCATTAATTTTTCACGAGCTGGGTCGTGAACTGCGAAAATATAAACGGGTCGGTCCCGGTCCTAGAAATTTCGGCCAGTGCAGACCTCTAGGTCACAGTTTACAGTACTTGCTATTCTTTGTTTGTCACATTGTTTTTCTATATAGAAGTTGTTTTACTGCATAAATGATCTTTCAGTCAGTCAAGAGAAACAACGTGATTTTCAGCTTGCACCTACAATCTGCTTGAAATATTTTTGCGTATTTTTCCCTCGCAATTCGTTCCAAGCAGTGTAACGAATTTTACAGTCAAATGAATGAAAGTAATTTTAATTTATTCGTTATGGAAAAAAAAAAAAAAATATGGAGATTTTATGTAAAAAGAAACAATCGCTACAAATAAATAATATGACACTTATCGATTTTGGTTTGCACAAATGAGATTATTCCCCGACAACAGGGTACAATTATTCTTGAACAGGCGTTTTTGATGATATCGGTAAGATCTTTCAGTTAAGGCTGTTCTCAACGGCTCTGCTAAATAAGCGCAAAACGTTTTGACACATTTACAAATTCATTTTTCAACAGAAAGATATAAAACTGGAAAGCCTGACCATGGAAGCGATTTGGAATCTAACTGTGTTTTCCATTTTTTTGATCAATCAATTACCTATTTAGTTAGAAGCGATTTTGATCACGTGACACGGCATTTTTCTCTCCTTACTGACTGGATTTTCTTCTTTCATTCGGAAGTTCAGTTCAAAATGCCAACTTTGACAGTATTTTCTGAAAGATCTATTGCGTTTACAAGAAATCGGAAAAAACAGTTCGGTGACATAGTTTCTGAAAACAACACCTTCTAGTTTCATGCGTTTCCGAACAAAAATGAATTAAAACTTATGTCAGAAAGTTGACGCTTTGGATTTCAGAACAGCCTTAAGGGTGTATTCCAATCCAAACTGCTTAGTTTTTGATTGATTTTTTAATTCATTTTTGCTCTCAAACGCATCAAACTGGGAAATTCTCTTATTTAGAAACTACATAATGTGCCGTGCTTCCTATGTGCCATGAAATCCATCCCAAGTTTTTGATAAATGCAGAAAATATTGTAAAAAATGCTGTCAAAGTTGGCGCTTTGAACCAAATTTTTCGGAGCGGGAAATCTGGGAAGGAAAAAAATGGTTATACTGAGAAAATAATTGTTTAAAAATCAAATTCTAATTAATTGAGCGAAAAAGGAAATCACATGGTTTCTTAAGCATCTCTTCAAAAATCACCTCAGCAAGTTTTATGTTTTTACTTTTAAAAATGAGTCTGAAAATGTCTCAGAAAATTTCGACCTGTTGAGGGTGGAAAAATATTTTTTCGAATACACCCTTAAGGGTGTTCACAAATTCAAAAGGGCAACTTTCTGACATAAGTTTTAATTTATTTTTGTTCAAAAATTCATGAAACTAGGTGGTGTTGTTGTTCAGAAACTATGTCATTGAGCTGTTTTTCCTTTTTTTTTTTTTTTTTTTTTTTTGCAAACGCAATAGATATTTCAGAAAATAGTCAAAGTGGGCGTTTTGAACCGAATTTCCGCGCGAAGGGAGAAAGAGCACTCAAGAGCGGGCGAAAAACGTGTTTGTCACGTCATCGAATTCGCTTGTAACTCAATAGGTAATTGATTAATCAAAAAATGGAAAAAACAGTTCAATTCCAAATCGCTTCCATGGCCAGGCTTTCCAATTTTACATCTTTCCATTAAAAAATGAATTTGTAAATATGTCAAAACGTTTTGCGCTTGTTGAGCATAGCAAATAACATTGTTTATCATTTTACGCTACCAGGGCTAGAGAAACAGCCCTGTTCTATAGCTCTGTTGCGCTACGATATGCATAAAAAGTTCTTTGGTCGCTCTGCCTTCGCATTTTGTCAATAAGGAGTTAGTCAAATTAAGAAAAATATTTTTAATTAATTATTGATAAATGATAAAATAATTTGCATGGTGCATTCATAAAAAATGAAAAGAAGCAATCTTTATTGCATGTATAATTTTATATACTTCTTATGGATCTTGGATTGGAGCAACTAAATTGTTTCCCTACAATTGGGCTACAGCAGTCGTTTTTGAAGTCTCAATTTCTGTTACACATCATTGGATAAATATTTCCATTATCCCCTTCGCTACGAGCGTCTTTTATCGAATTTTTAATCTATTATCACCGGTTTTTCAAAACAGAAATTTTTGCCTAATAGAATCGGGAAAATGCTCTGATTAAATAAGGTGAAATTTACAATAAAAAACAACTGGTGAGAGTAATCAAGGATTCTGATCACCTTATGCGGCACGTATACATGATGCTCTTCACCAGTGGAAACAATGTTATTTTCCAGCTTACACTGCAATTTAACTAATGTTATTGACTCTTTCGTTAAGAGTTCGTTACAAAGACGTGAAAAAAGTTTTGCAGCCAGATTAAGGCTCCTTTCCCTGCTGGCGAAAACACTCACTGGCTAATGCTAATCCTATGGGGAGGGATTTATCTAATATCTCGTTTGCATTTCGACATTTTTAAATATTTTTTTTTTCTTTTTTTTTTTTTTCTCACTGGACAGCCGAGGTCCGTCTCTACATCGCACCTTTTTTACTTTTTCGATTTTGGTCTCATATATTTTTTATAAAGTTACTTTCACTTTCAAAACCGCTTCTGAAAAGGAAAGTGCCATTTAAAAAAATATCTGGAACCAAAATCGAAAAGTAAAAAATGTGCAATGTAGAGGCGGATCTCGGCTATCCAATGCAAAAAAAATTATTTAAAAATGTCGAAATGCAAACGAAATATTAGAAAACTCATTCCCCATAGGATTAGCATTAGCTCGTGAGTACCTTCGCTGGCAGGGGCAGGAGTCTTCATGATGATAACTTCATTAATTTAACTAAATATTCTAAATAAGAAGTGGCCGTTATACATGGAGAATATGAAACTCGTCAGTTTTGGTTTCTACAAATGATTGTTCTTCTACAAAAATCATTTTTAAATTGCCACACATTTTAACTGCACATCAGAATTCTCTTTCTATTAGCTAGTAGAAAGAACGTTATTTTTCAGCTCACACTATATATTGGGTCGTTCGGAAAGTCATGTCCGTTTGGGAAAATCAATTCGTACCAGAAAATTCTATCATTTAATTATTAGAGATTGATTCCGATATCTAATGTCTAATAATTACCAGGCAGAATTTTCCGGTACGAATTGATTTTCCCAAACGGACACGACTTCCTGAACGACCCAATAATTTAACATGAAGTAATTCTTGAGACCCTTTTCCTTCGCATATAAGTGTTTATTTAATTTATTAAGTATATTTAATGCATAAGTGAGAAAGGTTTGATGTCAAATTAATAATAACTTCATTAATTTTAACCTAAATGCTTTAAATAAACAGAAGCAATTATGAAAAGGGGCTATTAAATTGATAAATTTTGATTTCTACTAATGAGATTGTTCTATGACAACAGATCTTCAAAAGTCATTTTTTAATTACCACACTTTTTAACTACGTATCGAGAAGATCATGTTATTTTTTTCCTTACGCTACGGTCTGCTTGAAGGATTTCGGGAATCTTTCCGTTGCGGTATGTCACCAAGCAGTGAAAAGGGTTTTACAGTCAAATTTGGAAAGCTGTGTTTAAATGTATCCTTCGTTTCTGTTGTTTAAAAACTACGCATTCCATTATTGCGGCAGAAGATTTTTTGTTGTTGTTTTTATTATTGTTTTAAAAAAATTAATGTATAACCAAGCAGTGAAAAGGGTTTTACAGTCAAATTTGGAAAGCTGTGTTTAAATATATTCTTCGTTTCTGTTGTTTAAAAACTACGCATTCCATTATTGCGGCAGAAGATTTTTTTTTTGTTGTTTTTATTGTTGTTTTAAAAATGTTAATGTATAACCAAGCAGAGAAAGGAGTTTTACAGTCAAATTTGGAAAGCTGTGTTTAAATGTATTCTTCGTTTTTGTTGTTTAAAAACTACGCATTCAATTATTGCGGCAGAAGATTTTATTTTGTTGTTGTTATTGTTGTTTAAAAAAAATTAATGTATAACAAAGCTGTGAAAAGGGTTTTACAGTCAAATTTGAAAAGCTGTGTTTAAATGTATCCTTCGTTTTTGTTGTTTAAAAACTACGCATTCCATTATTGCGGCAGAAGATTTTATTTTGTTCTTTTCATTGTTTAAAAAAATTTAATGTATAACCAAGCAGGGAAAAGGATTTTATAGTCAAATTTGGAAAGCTGTGTTTAAATGTATCCTTCGTTTCTGTTGTTTAAAAACTACGCATTCCATTATTGCGGCAGAAGATTTTTTGTTGTTGTTATTGTTGTTTAAAAAAATTTAATGTATAACCAAGCAGTGAAAAGGGTTTTACAGTCAGATTTGGAAAGCTGTGTTTAAATGTATCCTTCGTTTCTGTTGTTTAAAAACTACGCATTCCATTATTGCGGCAGAAGATTTTATTTTGTTCTTTTCATTGTTTAAAAAAATTTAATGTATAACTAAACAGTGAAAAGGATTTTACAGTCAAATTTGGAAAGATGTGTTTAAATGTATCCTTCGTTTCTGTTGTTTAAAAATTACGCATTCCATTATTGCGGTAGAAGATTTTTTGTTGTTGTTGTTATTGTTGTTTAAAAAAATTGAATATATAAGTTTTTTAACCCTTTAGTGCGCAGCTTTACATATATGCAAACAACAGTGTTTTGAATTTAATGGATTTTTTTATTCGTATATGCCTAATTCACACCAGAAAATTAAAATAGCAATATTTACTTTAATTAATAACAGGCATTTAGTATTTAAATAAGTCGAAATTAACCATTAAAATTTTCTGGTGCAAAGTCAGATTCTCTGAACTATGTAATTTCTAGAACGTATTCTATCATGGGAATTAAAGTAATTAAAGGGTTAAAGGTTAAGTTTTATAAAACAAATAATTGTATAAAATAAGGTATTCGGAGACATACTTATTAAAATATTTACTAATTTGCAATATTTTAGCGTAAAACAGCCACACGACAGTAGTTTTTACTTATATTGCAGATGTGCAACAGAAGAAAAGATTGACGTATTATATGAAAAATGCATCTCTAATATTTTTCATAATTTTTCCTGTGTAATAAACCTTTCAGAGAATCATATATAATTTTTTCGATACAAAATAAAAAATCGCGCATTTAAGGGTTAAATCTTTATTTTTAATTTACTTTTTAACTCTTTCCAATGTACTCGATTTGTCTGTCTGTCCGTGCTCTAAACCTCGAAACGTCAGATTGCCATGCAAATTGATATATGCTATAAAGGGTGTTCTCAAATCGAAAAGGGCAACTTTCTGACATAAGTTTTAATTTATTATTGTTCGAAAATGCATGAAACTAGCTGGTGTTGTTGTTCAGAAACTATGTAATTGAGCTGTTTTTTCCATTTTTTTGTAAACGCGATAGATCTTTCAGAAAATAGGGTCAAAGTGGGCGTTTCGAACCGAATTTCCTCGCGAAGGCAGAAAGAGCACTCAAGAGCGGGCGAAAAACGGGTTTGTCACGTGATCGATTTCGCTTATAACTCAATAGATAATTGATTGATGAAAAAATGGAAAAACAGTTCCATTCCGAATGGCTTCCATGGCCAAGCTTTCCAATTTTATATCTTTCCGTTAAAAAATGAATTTGTAAATATGTCAAAACGTTTTTCGCTTGTTAAGCAGAGCAGTTAAGAACAGCCTTAAGGTTTACAGTGGCATATTCGGTATTGAAAATGAAGTGTGTAATGTTTATTGTTCATTTACAGGGATACTCAAGAGAATTCCGTTAAATTACGGGATATGGGAAAAAATCTTTTACAATGTATTTTAATGATATTACTCATTTTAAACAGTTTGGAAATATAAACTCCACTGAGGAGTACTACAAGGCTCTTACTCATGTGCATATAATTTATCGTTCATTTTCAGAGACGCACAAAAGTATTTGGTTACAGTACTGCCCGTGAAGAATAACACTAGTCTGCATTTTTAAACTTTTCTTCAGATGATTTCTTATGAACAAGTTTTCCTGAATCAAGTTTTGATGCTGATTCCGGAAATGACTTCCATTTTTGTCTATCACGTCAGGATTTTACAAAACACAAGAAGTTGTGTTTTGAATATTTTAATTAATGCAATCAAAAATGTTTCATAATTTCATGCAAAGTACTTCATTAAACATGTTAAAAATACTGCAAAAAATGTTCTTATAAGTTCATGATATTTCTCTAATAAAACGAAAAGCAAACAGTGTTCAATTAAACAAACTTTCTTCTTTCTGTCTTTCTTGCAGATCCTCCTTCATCATTTATGTCCCTCTTCAACATCCAACAGTTGTCTGCCATCATATTTATATTCCGTCTTCCCTGGTACCTATCCTCCATCTGTTTGATATCCTTGTGAAAGCACTCACTGTGCTCTTCACTGTAATGTCCCAGATTTTCTGGAAATAGTCGCTATGTGAATGAAAAAAGTGAATTTTTATTTTTACACTCATATTACTCATTGTTTCAACAATATCCCTGTAATTTGGATTTTTCTTTAACGCATTTGAAGGCGGTTCATGCGTCTTTTTCTATCTCATTCATCGTTTTTTTTTTTTTTTTTTTTTCGATTTTTGTCTTTCATCAGTTTTATGATATGAGGACCAACGAAAATTCCAGCTTTTTATTTTTCGCGTGTGATGAAGGGAAATTTACCTTGAATCTTCGAAATCAACTCGGGTCGATTGCAAACAAACTATACGTGGTAGCAGAAAACTAAGAACATTTCTGTAATCAGCATAAAAAAATACATTAAAGGCAGTCGTTGGTTTTTAATCATCTAATATCATGTAGAAAATATTTACATTAAAATCACAGACAATACATAAAACAATTAAAATTATTACATAAAAACACTAAAAACATATTAAAATTGGGACGTTTCGGATCATCACGATCCCTCCTCAGCCAATTATAAACGTTAAGTCAATACTATCAACAGTTACAAGAAAAACACAACAGAAAGTCATCAATTTCAGGTTACAGTTAAAATAAAATAAAATACTCGGCCGGCACAGATGCAGCTTCGTTAATCGCTAAATCCTTGGTTTTAATATGCCAGGCCTCTAAAAACTCTCTCCCTGCGTAATTGTTGCAGCCGGATCGGATCACAAAAGCTTTATTAAAATCTGGAAAATGGTCGGTTGCAATAGTATGCTGAACGATCTAAGCCGTATTTCAGCATAAACAGGCATTTAGATGTAGAAATTTGAATTCAAAGATCGTTCAGCATACTATTGCAACCGACCATTTTCCAGATTTTAATAAAGCTTTTGTGATCCGATCCGGCTGCAACAATTACGCAGGGAGAGTACTTTTAGAGGCCTGGCATACTAAAACCAAGGATTTAGCGATTAACGAAGCTGCATCTGTGCCGGCCGAGTATTTTATTTTATTTTAACTGTAACCTGAAATTGATGACTTTCTGTTGTGTTTTTCTTGTAACTGTTGATAGTATTGACTTAACGTTTATAATTGGCTGAGGAGGGATCGTGATGATTCGAAACGTCCCAATTTTAATATGCTTTTAGTGTTTTTATGTAATAATTTTAATTGTTTTATGTATTGTCTGTGATTTTAATGTAAATATTTTAAAGATGGAATTCAGACGTAATATTTTTGCTTATATAATTAATATCATGTAGACTAGTGTAATTGATGGAAGCGCGTTATCAAGATACGCGTTTTAAAAATTAACTTTTTTTACGTATCACTTCGTATCACTATCGTATCGTAAATTTTATAGTCCTATACAGGGCTACAGAAAAGATCCCAAGTACCTTTCCGTTTATTGAGGGAAATGGCTGAATGGCAATTTTCAACTACTCTATGCGTTTGATTGGCCTTACTTTTAGCATAAAATGTAGTGCACATACAAATCCATAGATCATATACAGAGTTACACAAACAAATTCGGATATTTTCTCGACTAGTGATGGTAATTGCAGAAATCTGGTTTTCAAATGCGTTATGCTTTTTTATAAATTACTTATTTAGACATCTTTCACTTTAAGTTAAATAATGCTATAAAAAGTGATAAAATATCTTTTTTAAGATTGACAACATTTATAGGTATATTATGTCATTATATAGGTATGATAAGCAGAAAACTTAAAACTAGAATCAAAGAACATATAACAGACATCAAATACAACAGAAGAATCACAGCTTTGGCCAGATTATGCAGCGAAGAACCTTTACAGATCGATTTTTAAAAGAGCAGGTTAATTTATCCATCAAGATTTTATTTACCACCCATAATGCGGGAATTAATACAGATATTTTTACGCAACGAGAATATTTGCAATGATTCAGTATCCCTTGATTTATGTAAAATTTGGAAAGAGATGCTATGTAATTTTAGTAACAATAGTAAAAATTAATCCACGCATGCAAATAGCCAAGTTAATTTTATTTTTATTTTATGTTTTAGAATGTCTTTCATTATGCATGATGTCTCGTGACATTGTTTATGATGTTATTGTTTTTAAATTATGTGAAAATATTTTCTATCATGAATGATTTTGAAAATGTCACCGTTTGTGCGATGAAATGTTCGTCAACCTTAAAAAAGGTATTTTATCACTTTTTATAGCATTATTTAACTTAATCTGTTTATAAGTGAATATTTGCTAAAGTTTTCCTTACTGGTGAACTTGTTTTTGTATGCAAATTACACATTTTAAAGTCTGATAAAAGAAAAATAAATCAGGAAGAGTATGGTTCCATGGAATAGAATTTTGAAAAGGGGCCTATTTTATTAGGAGGAATTTTGTGGAGGGGTCTGTTTTATTAAATAGATTTTTGTGTAGGGGCCCCAAATTTTACCTGGATCGACTCCTGTGAATGTTTTGGAAAGTGTTTCATAATCTATGCAGGACGCATATATTTTTCGGAGTTTTCTTTCCTCAAATAAGATATCGAATTTCAGAATGGAAAAACGACCACTTTTGAAACTAGATCTCTAAAATCCAACACTGCAACCTTTTTCGACGTACTCTCTTCACGAAAAGTGTTTCATATGGCAATTTCACAAAGAGTGCTTCAATCCCCAGATCTGCTTACGCAAAATGAGATCAGAAGAAAAAGATAAGGAACGAAGAAAAGTTGACATAAGATTTTTCTCCGAATTCACATATGTAAGTGTGACATTCGAGTGACTTAAGTGATTCTGCGTAAAAAAAAAAAAAAGAATTTTTGCGGCTATTATATTAATTTATTGTCTCTCCAGTCCTGTTACTGGGAGTTTATACCACATAAATAATTTCACTTGCGATTTTTTTTTTTTTTTTTTTTTTTTTCAGATCATTATGTAGAAAGTTCATGTAATGATAATAATAGCAATCATCGATAAATCAAGGATATATCAGATTTGGATTTAAATAAAATAAATAATTCATTTTTTTTTAGATTGCAACTAAGAATATTTAAAATTCATCTGTATGGATAAAAAATATTTTATAATTTACATCGAAGCGACCCGACTGCCAAGAAGGGTTATGTGTTTCACGCGTATCTGTGTATGTGGATTTCTTTATACCCTTGAAACATCCCAACGGCTGAATGGATTTTGATGGATGAGATCCCTATCGATTCGTCTTAACCGTCCAATGTTTATAGGCTAGTTTCTGTTTTTATAAATTCAAAATGGCAGCCGTAAAATACAAAATGGCAGTAGAGATGAAAAAAAAGATTTACGCACCCTATTGAGTAGCATATCATTGGATAGGTCTTTCAACATGAAGACGATGTTTCATTGACTATTTTACAGTCAGAAGCTCCGATTAAATATCATACAGCCTGGAAGTTGTGTAGGATCTCTAGCTTTACTGCAACTATAACCATCATAGACATCTATAGGCCTCATCAAAACAGTGTTTATGGATAGGAACTAATAATTAAAAACAACTTAAAAGTCATCAA
Organism: Maratus speciosus; assembly: GCA_963932465.1. NCBI lineage: Eukaryota > Metazoa > Arthropoda > Arachnida > Araneae > Salticidae > Maratus > Maratus speciosus. Next base: position 232,861,648 of record OZ010798.1, on the reverse strand, counting down.
TACAAGTAAATAAAACAAATAGGTAAGTAATATAGAAAATAGTTTCACATTGATGAGAAATAATTAATTAGTTCGGCAGTCGAGTTTTTTGATTTTTTATATTTAATTTTTACTTGTTCAAAGTATATTTGTCAAGAAAGAAAAAAATAAGTATGTATTTTTCTCAAAAGAATATTTTTCACCGCACAAAAACGCAAAACTTCCTGACACATTTTTTTACCCATTTTTAAACGTAAAAGTATGACTCTTGCAGGCGTGATTTTTGAAGTGATTTGTCATCAAATAGTTTTTTTTTTTTTTTTTTTTTTTTTTTTTTTCATTTTTTCAATAATTGTATTAAATCTCGAGTCATGAGCGATTGTTTTATGACGGCAGTTTCTACCTCCGACTGTTGCGTCCTGTTATTCGCTTCAAAAAGCCAGTTTTGACGGCATTTTCTGAGAGGTCATCTGCTATTACTGAAACAAGTCGGAAATTGACGTCAAACGTGGCAAATGCCGAACGTTCGTACTAGTTTTATAAATATTCAGATCTTGGTGCAATAACTGTTGCACTCTTATGCAAAAATGCATGAATACGAAATTTATTAATACGGAAATAATATTGGACTCTATCTTAAATAGGACCCCATCAACATGGCAAACTAGAATCATGACCTATCATGGGATATCCTTGAATCAGTTTACGTATGATAAAATTTAATAGAATATAGAAAACTTTTATTAATATCTTAAGTTTTGATTCGGTTTTCATAAAATTTGAAATGATTCGACAAAATTATGCAACGGTTATATATATTAAATTTCAAACCATTCACTTGGGTAGTTTTTGCACTGTTATATACGGACAGACCAGACGACGACTATAGGTGCTACGTATTTATATAATTACGAACGCACCTAAAAAAGAGGAAAATAACTTTGGGTTAGATTTTATGAGGTAATTTCAGAATTGTATAACAGTGTAGAGTACTTTATAATAATAATAATAATAATAATAATAATAATAATAATAATAATGAAAAAACAAACCAGGAATCCATAAAATTTAGATTTGATTTAAAAACAAGATAACAGAAAAACCTATTATAAATATATACAAACGGTATATAGTATTAATAAAATCAAACCTTATTGTATCGTGTGTTTATTTTTAAAATTCGGTATTATATAAAAGTACTAAAACTGTCAAATTACAGGAATTCTCCAAAGCTTTCGAAAGCACAGAACTGCCTATGAAGTGGAAACAAAAGGAAAGAAGAAGAAAATTATTCATATTTCCTGGAATTCAAACAAAAGTTGTAGTATTTGAGTGAGTTGAGCGATTCAGGGTGAAGGAACGCCTTTTTTTTTTTTTTTTTTTTTTCTTCAGTTATTTTATTTTATTGCTTCTCTCATCCTGCTATTTGGGTGAAATATCCAGAGATATTTCCCTCTGCAATTTCCGAAGTTATGTTGTAATGGCTTATATAAATGGGTCCGTCGAGTGAAATATAGAAAAATGGGGTAGTTTCTCCTCTTGATACAATGTATATAATAGAGGATATATATAATACTCAAGTAGGGGAGTGAAACAGGGTGTTGACACGTCGTTATTCCTCTGTCTCTGGGGGAAATTTTTTTGTCATTCCCTTACGTTTTCTAGTTTATCAAATGTATAACGTGATGTAATTTATAAAAAGAAAAACTGGGTGGATGCGTGGTGTAATTTTAGAATCTAATAACATTGTAACGTACATTGTTTAAAAAATATATAATCATTTAAGTTCATTCTATTTTAGATGGTTTTCAAATTCCCTGCACAGCAACGCGAAATTTTCTGACATATTTTCTAGCCCATTTTTAAACGTAAAGGCCTAAACCTGGCAGGTCTGACTATTAAAGCGACTTGAAATCGAATAGCTGTTTTTTCTCCTTTTTTTTTGAATAAATCGAGTTATAAGCTATATATATATGTATTATATTTTTGACATATATTATATTTTTGTCACGTGACAAGTCTTCCCTATTTCTCACACCCACTTTGACAGTATTTTCTGAAAGATCTTCTGCCTTTATCAAAAAATGGAAAACGCCATTCGATTACATAATTTTTGAATAGCTTCCGGACTATGACGCCTCCGAACCACAACATCGGAAACGGCCCAAATACTCCAGTTTAATGGACCCTGAGTGAACTTGTGTTCGCTCCTTGCTAAATTCTTAATTTCTCTTACTTATTGCGTTTCTTTGGGGGGGGGGGGGGGAAGAAAATTGTATTGCCTTGAAAAATCAGCCTTAATTTTTTTTTTCTTTTTCAGCCCTTACCATGACCTGATATTCTAACTTACAACATGTTTGAACTTTTATGTCTTTTTCTCATGAGAAATACTGTTTTACTATCACACTATTATAGTAGTTTTCATAACTACAGCTATACTACCTCATTTATCATTAACTTTTTTAAATATTTAAACTTCCTTTTAGAATATTAATTATGCATCATTCTCTATATTTTTTATTTTACTATAAACCTCTTTCTTCTATTTTAATATTTAATTTTTCTCTTATTTTCCCTTTTTTATATTTATTCCCCCCGCACTTCCCTTGGAGTACGCACCTTGAATGTGTGCGTGCTCCATCAGATGCGAACCTAACGGTACGTAAAAGGCCCTTTTCAGGGCCATGATCTACGCTGCCGGGGGGGGGGGGCATCAGTCCATCCTAGCCCTTAACTCTGTATTAACCCAATAAAGTTGTTATTTTTTATACCTTTTTTACTTTTTAATTTAAGTACTACTATTAATTTATCATTCCCCCAATGGCTCATGTAAATATGCAAGACATCTCATATTCTCACACCGGGCGTTAAGTTGGCTGCAACTAGGAAGCCCCTGAAAGAAAATCAACATTTCCGAACTGTTCCGAAATTTTTGAATAAAACACCTGCGTCTCCGAACAAAAATAAGTTGAGAAATGTATCAGAAAGTAGATCGTTGGGATTTGAAAAGAGCGCTAAATTGCATTATAAACGCTCATATGCTAAAATATCAGCAACCATAACATAAAAAAAGTCAATAAAAATGAATTTGTTTACTATCGATTCAGCATAAATTGTCTAATAAATGTGTATTAACAATTTGGAGATATATTGTCCGAAGTTTGAGCAATGGACATTAAATGCTTCAAACTTGTTGAATTCATAGATGTAGTAAAATAACTAGTTATTTTACTATATTGGTTGAATTGTATCTTACGACTGCATATGTATTGATTTATTTATTTATTGTGGCGCTATGATTTATCATGGTCACATTTGTAAAAGGGAAGTATATACTAAAAACAAATGAATACACATGTTTTTCAAAATTGTGATTTAAATATTCGGAGCTATTATAAAAAAAAAAAAAAAAAAAAAAAAAAAAAAAATTCAAAAATCAGTATATTTTGCTTATTTTAAAGCTCATTTTTTTGTCAATGTTTGCTATAATAAATTTGATTTTTTGCTAAATTTAATTCCAAAACGACTTACAGTGCAGAAATCGAGTAAAAATTCAATGCTAACTAAATGCATTTATTTAAAAAAAAAAAAAAAAAAAAAAAAAAAAAAAAATTGTATGTGTGTGAGTGGACGGGAATAATTTTAACTGTATATAACTGTGTAATTACGTGTAATAAAAACTGAATTCTCAATTGAATTTAATTCAAAAACATCCTACAATAAAATAAATCTATTGAAAATGCATACGAAAGGAATGTTTTTTATAAATGAAAACCTTGTTTTTAATTTAAGCCTATAAGAGTATTAATTTGAATATCTTAAACCAGTGGTTTTCAAACGGTCTGCCACGACATAATAGTGCACCCGTAGACTCCTGTATCGGATTCCAATGTTCGGTTCGGGTCAGGTGCATTTTAGATGTTTCGGGTTTGGGTCGGTTTTTAGTTCAGTTTTGCTACTTTCCGGTCGGGTTCATTTCGATTCGAGTTTTCAAAAGAAATTCCTGGATAATTTTCATTTTTTAATTTAAATATTAAGTATAAATAAGTCCATTTAAAATTTTATACAAAAAAATAAATAAATCAAATATATAATTCATGACTATATTTTCATAATTTTATTAAAATATGGATTAATTTTCTTTTATTTTGGATTCGGGGTGAAGAATGTCGGAATCGAGTTGGCTTTCCGGTTGATTTATAGCATTATTTATTTTATGTTATTTTATTTTTTTTGCTCAGGTTTGGGTTGGGTTTTGGGTTGACTTAAAGTTGGAATTTCGGATTCAGAATTTTTCAATAAAATAATATCAAGATTCTACGAACTAACAATACTTTAAAATGAAATATTTTAAGTAACATAAATTGATGCTACATGTTGATCGCTTGGCGATACATCGTTCGGGGCCACTATAATAAGGAAATATCTATGTTTTCTACAAAATTTTCGATACATTCCCACAAAGATTATAATGCGTAAAAAATTTAACCCTTTCTAACAACGACAAAGGAAGAAAAAAATTATAAAAATAACGCGCTTTATTACCCTAAGGGACCTCCTTGAAATATTGGGTCATATTTTTACTTTAAAAGATTTCGTCTTTCACGTGCCTCGAGAAATTTTTCATAACTGGCTAGCTACTTTTACTGTTGAAACTTCAGAATTCATTGTTATTGTAGAGCCCCACCTGGTGGAGCTCTTTAAGATGAGTTGATCCTCTCACACCACATTAGCATCTCTAAAGCATAAGGCATAGAGGAGAATCATTGGAGTTGCCAAGCACATTGATAAATCTTTTGTTCATTCGTTTTTAAAAGAACCCGGGCTTATAGTAGTTGTGTTCGAAAGAGGACAAGTAAAATACGTTGAGAGTGTATTGAAAGTTTTTTTTTACTCCTGTCGTCAAAGTAAAAACAGTCTTCTGTTAAGGTAAGAATGACTTATTGTAAATCAAACTTCCGCAGATGTAGGTAGCAGTTACGTTTGTGTGCTGTTATAAAATTAAATTTCCAATTTTATTAATTCTGAAAAGTTTATTTTAGTAATTTAATGACATAACCCTTTACTTCATGGTTTCGAAAACATTTGTATTATTTGAATGGTTTGATAAAGAGAAAAAATAAATATGTTATGTTGCATACATTTTTAAGTTGGAATTTTTCATTTTATCGTTTGAGATATATTATTAGCTCAAATTAGAATTAGCTAAAAATGCAGATTATATGTTCGAAGCATGTCGTAAAAAAAAAAAAAAAACAGTCTTATGTTAAGGTAAGACTAACTTAATGTAAATAAAACTGCCACAGATGTAGATATCAGTTACGTTTGTGTGCTGTTTAGTGTCAATATAAAATAAAATTTCCAATTTCATTCATTCTTAAGAGTTTAATAATTTAATGATGCATAGCATAACCTTTTACTTCATGGTTTCGAAAAACATTTGTACTCTTTAAATGGTCGAAACAGAATAAAAAAAAAAAAACAATTTTTTTTTTTATTATGTTGCATACATTTTTAAGTTAGAATTTTTCATTTTAACGTTTATGATATTAGCGCAAAATGCAGATATATGTTCGAAGCATGACGACAAAGTAAAAACAGTCTTCTGTTAACCCTTTATGTCCCAAATTATGAGTTCATGAAAATTTCATCGTCTAAAGTATTTTTTGTGAAGAAGATTTACGCAAACACTTAATGAATTTTAGAGGATTTTGCCAATTAAAATTAATTTATTCAATTTGAATTTATAGGGATTTCGTGCAATATTTATAACTTCTCTCAAATCTTTTATTTAAAACATTTGTTTAGTATTCTGTAGAACTGGAAAATGTGCTAATATGATGTTTTCACAATAGAAATATAGAAATATTTCCTAACTGACCCCCCCCCCCCCCCCTCCTCCCCAAATCTTTCAAAGTCAAGAAAGCTGAAAAGATGCAAAGGAAAAAGGAATCATCCTTTTAAAAATATTTTTGTTTTGCGCAATCCATAATGATTTTAGAATAATATAAAGTAAAGTATCTATTACTCTTTCTAAACTGTATTACTATTAATAATCGGTGTATTAAGGCTGTTCTCAACTGTTCTGCTCAACAAGCACAAAAAGTTTTGACACATTTACAAATTCATTTTTTAACGGAAAGATATCGAATTGGAAAGCTTGACCATGGAAGCGATTTGGAATTGAACTGTTTTTTTCCAATTTTTGATCTATAAATTACCTATTGAGTTATAAGCGTTTTTAATCACGTGACAAACACGCTTTTCGCCTGCTTTTGAGTGCTTATTCCCCGCTCGCGCGGAAACTCAGTTCAAAACGTCCACTTTGACACTATTTTCTGAAATATCTATTGCGTTTGCAAAAAAATGAAAAAAAAAACAGCTCAATGACATAGTTTCTGAACAACAATACCAGCTAGTTTCATGCATTTTCGAACAAAAATAAATTGAAAGTTATGTCAGAAAGTTGCCCTTTTGGATTTGAGAACCACCCCTAAATGAATTTTATTCATCGGTGCATAAAGTGTTAAGGCAAGAATAACTTATTGTAAATAAATCTGCCCCAGATGTAGGTAGCAGTTACGTTTGTGTGCTTTTAATATTCAAGTAAATATAAAATTAAATTTCCAATTTTATTAATACTAAAGAGTTTATTTTAGTCATTTAATAATGCGAAAACATAATCTTTTACTTCATGGCTTACTTCATTTTGTACTCTTTGAATGGTGGAAAAAAAAAGAAAAAACAAATTTATGTTATGTTGCATACATTTTTAAGTTGGGATTTTTCATTTTATCGTTTGTGATATAGTTAGCGCAAAATGCAGATTATAGGTTCAAAGCATTTTGCCTAAAATGAATAATGATTAGGCATTGATACGCTCTTAAATTTATTATGTATATGTAAGATTTAATTTTTGACAAAAACAGTACTGGCTTCCTAATATGCAGAGCTACCCGCAATAGCATATCCTCCTTTCGAGTTCCAAAAACTCCGTTTAAAGGCAACTTGGAACCCATTCCGAAATCAGACAAAAACTAGTCAATCCAAAACCCGACTTAAAACCGAACCGAACCCGGAATATTCGAACGCAAACGAAAGTCAAAGAAAATTAATTCTTGTTTTAATAAAACTATGGAAAAATTAGTCTACAATTATATCTCTGTTATCAATTTTATCTTGTTTTGTATAAAAATGAACACATATACACTCATTTATATTCAAATGTAGTTTTTTCCTGAAAAAAAATATCCAGAGCGTTCTTTTGAACTGTCGAGTCATAATACGAACCCGGAATGTTTAAAATCAATCCGACCTGCACCGAGAATAATTAGTGTGAACCCGACCCGATGCCACCCGCTATTGTAATTGGAACTATACGTCTGTGCCTAACGATTTGTAAATTAACCATAGGACACCGTTGAGCGTGGACACTCTGTATATTATTGCAATGAAACATCGGCTTTGGTGATCAGAATTTTTTATTTTCATTTTAATAGAAACTTACTATCAGTGAGTCCGATTTAAATAAGTTATAACAAGTCTTAAACATCGCATTATTTAAAGTTATGACGTGATGAGAAAATCCTACACGAAACGTGTTTTCAGCATTTACAACCCACATTAGAAAGATAACATTCAAACGAGATACTTTAATACCGAACCTTAAAGATCTCATTATTTAAAACTGTGGCGTAATAAGTAGCTGGTATACCAGGCATATTCGCCGAAGTTTCATCCCACTTTATAGATGTTATCTAACACAGCGATAGAAGCAACAAATTTTCGGTGGCGAAATTCTCAGAAGTTGCACTTTGTTAAAAGTATAATTTTAAATATGAGTCATGCTTTCATTATTGCGTTCAGATAGTTGATGATGAAGAAAAAATATTCAGTTTAAATTCTCTATATAAGATCAAATTTGTTTTTGCAGAATAGAGAAGGGCTGTATTTCGACCATGCTAGTTTTAAGGCTGTTCTCAATCGCTCTGCTCAACAATCGCCAACTGTTTTGACACATTTACAAATTCATTTTTTTAACGAAAAGGTACAAAACTGGAAAGCCTGACCCTGGAAGCGATTTGGAATAGTATTTTTTCCATTTTTCGATCCATGAATTACCTATTGTATCATAAGCAATTTTGATCACGTGACAAATATGTTTTTCACCCTTTCTTGAGTGGATTTTCTCCTTTCACGCGGAAATTTGGTTCAAAGCGCCCACTTTGACACTATTTTCTGAAAGATCTATTGCGTTTGCTAAAAAACGGGAAAAACAGCTAAATTACATAGTTTCTGAACAACAACACCTGCTAGTTTCATGCATTTCCGAACAAAAATAAATTGAAACTTATGTCATAAAGTTGCCCTTTCAGATTTGAGAACAGCCTTAATGATGACCAAAGACACACATCAGGGTTCCCAGCAACATGGAAAATCAGGAAATTTCAAAGTAGACAGGGAAATTTTAAAATATGTAAGAAAAGTAACGTAATTTACAAATATTTTCTAAAAAGTCATGGAAAAGTCTGGAAAAAAAAATGACGGCAAATTTATCAAATGTTCTCTGTGAAAAAATTGCGAAATTCGTCAGACGACCTGAAAAAAAAAAAGAAAATCAAATTCAAAGAATGATCGCAGATAAAAAATCACTAATTTTGTTAAGGGTGTTCTCAAATCCAAAATGGCAACTTTCTGACATAAGTTTTAATTTATTTTTGTTCGAAAATGCATGAAACTACCTGGTGTTGTTCTTCAGAATCTATGTCATTGAGCTGTTTTTTCCATTTTTTTTTTTTTTTTTTTTTTTTTTTTTTTACAAACGCAATAGATCTTTCAGAAAATAATGTCAAAGTGGGCGTTTTGAACCGAATTTCCGCGCGAAGGAAGAAACTCAAGAGCGGGCAAAAAACGTGTTTGTCACATGATCAAAATTCTTTATAACTCAATAGGTAATTGGTTGATCAAAAAATGGAAAAAACAGTTCAATTCCAAATCGCTATGGCCAGGCTTTCCAATTTTATACTTTACCGTTAAAAAATGAATTTGTAAATGTGTCAAAACGTTTTGCGCTTGTTGAGCAGAGCAGTTAAGAACAGCCTTAAAGGTTTACGGAAATAAGTAACGAACTTCTTTGCAAGCCCGTTTGGTCATGGAATTTTTTGAGATTTGGTCTGAGAAAGTCAGGGAAATTACCAGACATGTTTTGCTAGAAACACTGTTTTCTATTTAAAAAATTTAAATTGTACAATAACATTCGAAAATATGCATGGGTTTCACGTTTCGATTTTTGAAAGCGAAACTACAACACCATTTCAACGATCGAACATTCTACATTTAGAATATTAAATTTCCATATTAGTTAAAATATATTTTAGTTTATAATTTATATTAAGTCTGGGAATAGTTAACTAATCAGCAGTAAATTGATTAATTTGAAAATATCGAATATATATTAAAATATCGGGTACATTTTATATTTTTCAAAAACTCATATTCACGAACCTTGGCTATTTCCAATAACATTACTCAGTAAAAGAGAAGCAAATAAAAATAAAGACCACGTGCTTCGCATTTCCATCTACAAACAAGAAGAAATATATTTTAAACTCATGTTTTAGATCTCACCATTGCGACATTTCAACAATCGAATGTTCTACATTTAGTATATTAAGTTTTCGTGTTAATTGAAATGTATTTTAGTTTATAATTTATATTAAGTCTGAAAGTATTTATTAATCAGCACTAAGTCGACCAATTTAAAAATATCGATTATATATGAAAATATCGGTTATTTTTGATAGTTTCGAAAATCTCATATTTACGAACGTTGAATATTTACAATAACAATACTCAATAAAAGAGAAGCAAACAAAAATAAAGAACAAATGACTGTTATTTCCATCTGCAAACAAGATTAAATGTATTTTAATCATGTTTCTCATTCATAGCTCTCTCATCATTTCGGCACTTCAATAGCTAAACCTTCCCAACAAACATATGAAAACACATTACCAAGTATGTCGCTTGCATCCTCTTTTTTCCATCAGACAGATTAGCTGTCAAACATAATATTATGTTAAGTCTGGAAATATCTATAATCAGCAGTAAATTGACTAATTTGAAAATATCGAATATATATTAAAATATCGAGTATATATTATATTTTGCAAAAACTCATATTTACGAACCTTCCCAGCAAAGAAAGAAACAATGGGTCATCAGCTGGACAAAAGATGGCAGCCAGCACTGCCATCAGCGGTAAAGTGCAATGGTGCCATTACTTAAACCTGTAAAAAAGTGTCCATGCGGAATGCAGCTGGCCCATCAGTGATGGCCAACAGCTTCTCGTAAATTTATACATCATAAATTTACAATTTCCAAAAATGTAGTGTAAAGGATCTCCCCGGCCCCCACACTTACACCTGTCATCTTCTAATTTACCTATTCTGTGCAAAAAATACAGGAAGCTGCCGCAGCCCGACAAAAAGTATAAAGAGCAGGCCAGCATTGGTATGCCATCACATTACTTCAATCCGGCACTTTTCCTGGAGTGCTAGCACCTATCCCACTACTATTTCTTTGCTGGCCCAGTACTTTCCCTTACAAAAAATTCTTATAGAATTCTATAAAAAAACAAAGTAATATGGCTCTTTTTTCTATAAGCTAGTTTCACCAAGAGCTATAGAAATATCTGTCTGTAATAGAAATGTCTATTGAAATAATTTGAACTTGCAACGGTTTACATGTGGTCACCCTTCCAAGTATTAACCACGCTCGATGCTGTTTGGTTTTCGTGATCGGACATGAACAAGTACTTTCAGCGTATGCTACGACCGCTCGTAGTCTTCAAGCTCTCATTACACTACTTCAAGTTTGTTTCTTTTATCATTTACGTTCCAAATCATTAAACTGGTATAGAAATTATTGTATTGTATAGAAATCCTATATATTTTATACGCATTTTTTTTTTTATTGATTCTCAACTGTGTAAATTATGAAAACCGAAATCCTTTGTAACTTAGTAAAACCAGATTTAAGGAGAAAAAAAAAGTGCGTTGAAATAAATAATTTATTTATTTATTCATTTACTTATATATTTTGTTGGTGGCAGTGGTGCTATATTATTTAGAGTTAAAAAAAAAAAAAAAATTAGCTTTACCGCTTAAATTGTGTTAAGATATTCCTTTCAGATTTGTGTACAAATACTCAATGTCTTCGATATTCGCAACGCCACTTAGCGTAAGGGTTCCCAGCAATAATACTGCAAAAGTTTGCGCACTTCTATGTAGTGGTGGGCCAGCGCATGAGATAAAACGGAAGCCCACCAGGATGTTATCTCATGATTTCCAACAGCAAAGTTGACTGAAGCTGTCCAGCAGTGGTCATGCAGCGGTAGACCATTAGCCAGCACTTCTTCATCATTGCCAGCACCTATCTTGCTGCTGGCCAGCAATTTCCTCTTTGCTGGGTTGGCTATTTCCAATGACATTACTCAGTAAAAGAGAAGCAAATAAAAATAAAGACCATGTGACTCCTATTTCCGTTCGCAAACAAGAAGAAATCTGTTTTAAACTCATCTTTTACCTCTCTCACCATTTCGGCACTTCGACAGTTTAAACTTTCCGACAATCATATGAAAACATACTCCTGGGTATGTCGCTTGCTTCCTCTTTCTTTCCATCAGACAGATTAGTTGCTGTTAAACGTAATATTGTATTAAATCTGAAAATATTTATAATCAGCAGTAAGGCGACTCATTTGAAAAATATCGAATATATATTAAAATATTAACTTTTCTTTTCTTTTTTTTTTTTTTTTTTTCCAAAACCTCATATTTACGAACCTTGAATATTTTCAATAAAAGGGAAGCAAATAGAGCAAACAAGAAGAAATCTATTGCAAATTAAACTTTTAGTTCTCTCACCATTTCAGCATTTCACCAATCGAACATTCTAAATTTGGAATATTGTTTTATTACGTTTTCGTGTTAATTTAAATGTATTTTAGTTTATAATTTATATTAAATCTAGAAATATTTATTAATCAGCAGTAAGTTGGCTAATTTGAAAATATCGAATATATATATTAAAATATTGGGTATATTTTATATTCTCCAAAAACTCATATTTAGGAACCTTGGATATTTCTAATAACATTACTCAATAAAAGAGAAGCAAATAAAAATAAAGAACAAATGACTCTTACTTTCCATCTGCAAGCAAGAAGAAATCTATTTTAAAACTCATCTTTTAGCTCTCTCACCATTTCGGCACTTCGACAGCTAAAACTTCCCGACAAACATATGTAAACACACTCCCAGGTATGTCGCTAGCTTCCTCTTTCTTTCCATCAGACAGATTAGCTGCCAAATCTATTATATTAAGTCTGGAAATATTTATTATCAGCAATAAGTTGATTAATTTGAAAATATCCAATATGTATTAAAACATTGGCTATTTTTTATATTTTCCAAAAACTCGTATTTACGAACCTTGGATAGTTCCAATAACATTACTCAATAAAAGAGAAGCAAAAGCAAATAAAAATAAAGAACACGTGACTCGTATTTCCATCTGCAAACAAGAAGAAATCTACTTTAAACTCATCTTTTAGCTCTCTCACCATTTATTTAGGCACTTCGACAATCGAACATTCTACATTTAGAATATTGTTTTACTAAGTTTTCATGTTAAATTAAATGTATTTTAGTTTATAATATATACTAAATTTGGAAATATTTATTAATCAGCAATAACTTGAGCAATTTGAAAATATCGAATATATATGAAAATATCGGATATTTTCGAAAATCTCATATTTACGAACCTTAGATATTTCCAATAACATTACTCAATAAAAGAGTGGCAAATAAAAATAAAGAACATGTGACTCGTATTTCCATCTGCAAACAAGAAGAAATCTATTTTAAAACTCATCTTTTAGCTCTCTCATCATTTCGGCACTTCGACAGCTAAAACTTCCCGACAAACATATGTAAACACACTCCCAGGTACGTCGCTAGCTTCCTCTTTTTTTCCATCAGACAGATTAGCTGTCAAACCTATTATATTAAGTCTGGGAATATTTATTATCAGCAGTAAGTTGACTAATTTAAAAATATCGAATATATATTATAATATTGGCTATTTTTTATATTTTCCAAAAACTCATATTTACGAACCTTGGATATTTCCAATAACATTACTCAATAAAAGAGAAGCAAATAAAAATAAAGAACATGTGACTCGTATTTCCATCTGCAAACAAGAAGAAATCTGTTTTAAAACTCATCTTTTACTTCTCTCACCATTTCGGCACTTCGACAATCACAATCGAACATTCTACATTTAGAATATTGTTTTACTAAGTTTTCGCGTTAATTGAAATGTATTTAATTTATAATTTATATTATATCTGGAAATATTTATTAATTATCAGTAAGTAGACTAATTTGAAAATATCGGATATTAGCTATTTAACCCGCTCTACGCACGGGAGTTCATAAATTTAATTCTAAAACCAAAATTAAAAATAACTACTCGATTTAGTAAAATATTTTTCTACTACTGCGCATTTTTCTTAAAGAAATTTAATTGATCATGTTACTATGGCAGCAGACGATAAAAGGATATCTTTGGCATAAGGGAATAAAAAGCTTTGTTGATGTTTGTGATAAAATGTTTCTCTTTATTTTTTTTTTAAATTGTAATAATTAAGCGCAATTAAATAATCTATAATTATTTGCATATGAGGTAAAATAATTATCGTAATACCCGCTGGAGCTTTTTAGTATTGCAGCGTGGCGTACGTAATATGTATCTCAGCAAAGAGGAAATTGCTGGCCAGCAGCAAGATAGGTGCTGGCAATGATGGAGAAGTGCTGGCTAATGGTCTACCACTGCATGACCACTACGGGACAGCTTCAGTCAACTTTGCTGTTGGAAATCATCATATACAATTCTGGTGGGCTTCCGTTTTATCTCATGCGCTGGCCCACCCCTACATGTAAGTGCACGAACTTTTGCAGTATTATCGCTGGGAACCCTTACGCTAGGTGGCGTTGCGAATATCGAAGACATTGAGTATTTGAACACAGATCTGAAATGAATATCTTAACCCAATTTAAGCTGTGAATCTCATTTTTTTTTAACTCTAAATAATATATCACTACTGCCACCAACAAAATAAATAAGTAAATGAATAAATAAATAAATTCTTTATCTCAACGCACTTTTTTTCTCTCCTTAAATCTGGTTTTACTAAATTACAAAGGATTTCGGTTTTCATAATTTACACAATTCAGAATCAATAATTAAAAAAAGCGTATAAAATATATAGGAGTTCTATAGAATACAATAATCTCTATATTAGTTTAATAATTGGGAACGTAAATCACAAAATAAACAAACTTGAAATAGTGTAATGAGAGCTTGAAAACTACAAGCGGTCGTAGCATACGCTGAAAGTACTTTTTCATGTCCGATCAAGAAAACCAAACAGCATTTAGCGCGGTTAGTACTTGGGAGGGTGACCACATGGAAAGTGCTGCAAGTTCAACATTTCTATTATAGACATTTCTATAGCTCTTGGTAAAACTGGCTTATAGAAAAAAGACCCATAATTCTATGGTTACTTTTTTTAATAGAGTTCTATAAGAAATTTTTGAAAGGAAACTGCTGGGCCAGCAAAGGAATAGCAGTGGGATAGGTGCTAGCACTGCAGGAAAAGTGCCAGGTTGAAGTAATGTGATGGCATACCAATACTGGCCTGCTGTTGGCCATCACTGATGAGCCACCTGCATTCCGCGCGGACACTTTTGTACTGGTTTAAGTAATGGCACCATTGCACTTTACCGCTGATGGCAGTGCTGGCTGCCATCTTTTTTCCAGCTGATGGCCCACTGTTTCTTTCTTTGCTGGGATATCTCTAATTATTTCCACTGTAACCTTTGATATTATTTGCTAGTACTTTTTTCATTAATTTTTTATTAACTGTAATTTTTAATCAACGTGTTTAACGAAATGTGGGCGTGCTACGTCAAAAGCCTGTTCAAAAACCTTTCGTGTGATACCATATTCATCGTTGTGCGTTTTGTATGTATGTAGAAAAAAGGATGTTGACATTCAAAATAATATATAAAGAGAGAGTTACCCGGGGTAATTCCTGTGCAGCAAGTTTCTGGGTTAATTCCTGGTCACAGTCCTTCTTATGTTTTAAGAACACTTCACCAAAATGAAAAAAAAAAAAAAATCATAGAGGCGCTCTGAATTATCCTCATTGGAATTTATTTGCATGTGAAGTAAAAGAATTATCGTAATACCCGCTGGAGCTTTTTAGTATTGCAGCGTGGCATACGTAGTACGTATATCTCTAATTATTTTCATGTGAGCTAAAAGAATTATCGTAATACCCGCACAGCTTTTTAGTATTGCAGCGTGTCGTACGTAAATGTATATCTCACATTGGTTAAAGAACTCGCGCGATTACGGGTTGAACATAAAAAAAAAAGGATTTTATTGTTTTTAATTGTTGGCAGCTCCTATAACGAAAAATGTTTAAATTTAATAGGAAATTGCTGTTAAATTGGTGGTTTTTTATTAATTAAAAGTTAACTATAAATTATTTCGATTCCGGGTTACTTTAGTTGCCTCGTTTTTAATACACATGTACATAACATTTCACAATTCTGGCTTCCAAACTATTTATTTGTATAGCATTACAGACAGACATACAAATTTTCATTTTTCAAAGACTCATATTTACGAACCTTGGCTATTTCCAATAACATTACTCAATAAAAGAAAAGAAAATAAAAATGAAGAACATGTGACTCCTATTTCCATCTGCAAACAAGAAGAAATCTATTTTAAAACTCATCTTTTAGCTCTCTCACCATTTCGGCACTTCGACAGCTAAAACTTCCCGACAAACATATGAAAACACATTCCCAGGTATGTCGCTTGCTTCCTCTTTCTTTCCATCAGACAGATTAGCTGTCAAACATAGCAGCACTTCATAAAGATTTACACCAAGGGGAATAAAAAAAAAAAAAGGTAGGAGGTCCTTACCTTTGGGAATACACTAAACGTGCGGTACTTTTATACCTTAGTAAACAATGCCACAAAAGAAGGGAGTGTATGGTATTTTGGAAGGAGAAGGATATCCTTCTCTCCAACTCTCTCTTCAAGAAATGCGCCTTGCATTCTTTGTTGATATCCTTCACTTCAGCATCAGGGACAAAAGCGACCAACTCTTTAGAATAGATACGGATTTACGAAGGTGAAGTTAAAGTAAATATATTGAGGTACCTATACTCAATGGAGCGGCAATGAGTCTAAATCTGCTTCAGTTGGATTTAGACATAATGTTGCTATTATTGATGAATAATGGCAGCTTCTTTTATTTACCGACATCATAGAGGGGGGATATGTCACATTCACTGGCTGTAAATTATTTTTTTTTTAAGTATGTTCATGCATAACTTTGGAATGGATGCTCCGATTTCATTAATTGCTTTTTTTTTTTTTTTTTTTTGCACTCTGTTATTTAACTCAACTGTATTTTTGCATGCGAAGTTGGAATTTTGTAAGAGATTTTAACCTATTTCCTGATATGCTAGAATGGGGTCGTTCAAGTATTACGTATGCAGTAAGTGGGGGAGGGGGGGGTCTAGTGTCTGCTTATTTTTGCTGACAAGGGGTAGAGGGGGATCACGAAAATTATTACGTAAGCATTAGACAACGAGCAACTATAGTTTAACAACAAAAAGCAAAAGAGAATGATTTAGATGCGCGTTCTGCGGATGTTGAACGACTTGAGAAAAAAGATATGGAGTAAACAAGGACTGGAAACGAGGATCATTCCAGCCCACCACTACATTGAAAACCTAATAATAGACAATGCAAAAATATGGATTCAAAAATCTTGGACACCAGACTAGAAATGTGAACGCCAAACACACTATATTCCTATGATTCTTGTTAAAATTTTTAGTTATGTGCCTAAATAAGTTAGGGCCGGTTGTATTTCTTAAAGTTTTTTTGTTGTTGTTGTTGTTGTTGTTCAATGCGATAAATAATAATATATAAAAACTATTTTGTATTCTATGAATTGTTTAATGCCATAAGTAACAATATATTAAACCGTTTTTTTTTCCTTCAATACCACAACCCCTATGTGTCTGTTTATGTAAATTTGCTGTATTAATAATGCAATTTATCACTAACTGTAATTTTTTATGGCAAATAGTGTTGATAGAATGTCATAAAATCTTACGCAAGCAAAGGGGGAGGGGGTCTAGTATTTGCTTATTTTTCCTTATAAGGGGGAGGGAGGGGTACAAAATAACTAAAAATATGCTTACGCAATACTTGAACGGCCCCAATTTAAAAAAATTACGCTCATGGGTGTATTTCTGATAACAATACAACATTTTAATATTTTTAGAACTTAATAATAAATTAATATAATTTTAAGGAATTTTTCCATTAACCCGCTACAGGTAATAAATCGCCAAATATTCTCTAACTGGTACAGTTGCATACGATTTGAAGCACCAATGTGTTTAATGATGTGCCAAGAAACGCATGCCAAAATACGCCAAATGGCTAGGAATCTACAAAAATGAAACATTTTAAAAGCTAAAATGAGCAAAATAAATTAGAAATAAAGAAGGAAGAGTGTAATAAAGTATATTTAAAAAAAAAAAAAAAAAGTATTTAAGTATATTTAAAAAAATTTAAGTATATTTAAAAAAAAATAGTTTTATCAATTAATAGTTTAATGTTAATTAATTTACTATTATACAATGAGAAAGCAATTTAGAAATCCCAGAAAGATTGTTTAAGGCTGTTCTCAACTGTTCTGCTCAACCAGCGCAAAACGTTTTGACACATTTACAAATTCATTTTTTAACGGAAAGATATAAAATTGGAAGGCCCCTAATTATGTAAGCGATTTGGAATCGAACTGTGTTTTCCATTTTTTGATCAATCAATTGCCTATTGAGTTAGAAGCGATTTTGATTACGTGACAAACGCGTTTTTCAACCTTTTTTGAGTGGTTTTTCTCCTTTCGCACGTAAATTCTGTTCAAAACGCCCATTTTGAAACTATTTTGTAAAAAATTTATTGTGTTTGCAAAAAAACGGAAAAAAAAAAGTTCGATACATAGTTTCTGAACAACACCACCTGCTAGTTTTATGAATTTCCGAACAAAAATAAATTAAAATTTATGTCATAAAGTTGCTCTTTTGGATTTTAGAACAGCCTTAAGACGGTTTTGAAGCTTCCTGCTCAACAACGCGACATTTTCTGACACTTTTGGCTCATTTTTAAACGTAAAGGCATAAAATTGGCAGGTCTGACTATTGAAGGAATTTGGAATCAAAGTGAGTTTTTCATTTTTATATAAATAAATTACTATCGAGTCATGGTCACGTGACTATCTGTTTTTCTCCTTTCTGGCGGTCATTCTGCTCAAACCGCCCACTTTGACAGTATTTCCTGAAAGATCATTGACATTTCAAGGAGGATTGTACTTTAAGAAAAGAATCAGCACCATACCTGAAAAACGAGCAAATTTCAGCATCACACTCCTTATTTCGCACAAAATGAGGATGTAATTCAAGCTTGAGATGAGTGGACGCCTAAAATTGAAGAAATGTAAAATGAAAATAAAAGTAGTTAATTTCCAATTCCATATCGGATCAATAAAATCTGATTCTTAACTAACAATATCATTTCTTTAAAATTTTATGTGCAGAAATTTGGAGCGCATCTCCCTTGTGCACCCCCCCCCCTCCCCTCTGTGTATGTTCTAGAGCAGCGCTTTCCAATCCAACCTCTTTTCTTTCACGTACTCCTTTCTTCATTTCGGAGTACCCCTATTTCTCATAAACAAACCCCCCTTTCCCCTCCACTCAACATGCTTTTTTTTTCTTTTTTTCATTAATAATCGTATCGCATCGCAACCATATAACAGGAGGTCGATGCAGGTTTTTATTCTTGGGGCCCATTTTTGTGAAAAGCAGAAGTTATTTTTGTGAATTTTATCATATTTTTGTGAAAAATAACATTATGTAACGAAAATTGAAATCCAATTACTCAAACTCGAACCAAGAATTTATGAACAGAAACATTCTTTAAACTTCCTTGCTAAAGTTTTTGTTTTTCTTGACCTGGTTTTATTTACAAATTACACATTTTAAAACAGTATTTATGAAAAAGAATGTTACGTAGGGGGCTTATTTTATTAAAAGGAATTTTGTGAAGGGGCCTGTTTTATTAAGTTCATTTTTGTGAAGGGGCCCATTTTATTAAATTTATTTTTGTGAAGAGGCCTATTTTATTAAATAGATTTTTGTGAAAGGGCCCTAAATAGGCCCCAAATTTTGTATGGATCGACCCCTGTATAATAATTCGATATAAATTACATTGACATTTCCTTGCATTTTAAAGTTAATATCGCTTTTTATAATATTAGCCAAACATTAAGAAAAATCGTTTTCGTTGTAGCATTAAAAGAAATTTTAACTATCTTACGATGGCTATGTATCAACACATTTTAAGAAAAAACATTAAAATCTGAAGATCTGACGTAATTTAGCTGTTCTGCAAATATTAGTAAACACGGAAGAATTAAAAAAAAAAGTGGTGAGAAAAGAATATTCCATAATGATTAATTGAAGTTTTCAGAAAGATGGGGGAAATAATATAAATACTCATGAAATATGCTTATCAGTGAGCAAATCTTACTGAGATTGCACTATCAACGAATTAATGGGTATAGAGTAAGTATATATATTATGAGCATTTTGCCTCATTTCGAGTGTAACATATTGGATGTACACATGAGACTATAACTTTGCAATGTCATCTGACACTATCAATATTCTTAATGTGATGCGTATTCATTATGTGTATTCTTTAAACCATTTTTGTGATTTCCGCCATTGCCAATATTATTTTCACGTACCCTAGCAGGGCCACCACGTACCTCCAGCCCTCCCCTGCCCACCCTTGCCGGCGCCCATGTTCTGTTCTGCTATGTTTGAGAACTAATCTTTTTGATGGTGATAGAAAAAAAGAGAAAGAAAATCTGAGTGTGTGTTTTCATCTGGTTGTCAGGAAGTTTTAGCTTTGGAAGTACCGAAATAGTACGAGTTAAAGATTAAAATAGATTTCTTCTTGTTTGCTGATTGAAATACGGGTCACGTGTTCTTATTCTGTATTTTTTGCGGGGAAATTCAGGATTGGAAATATCCTAACAGATTTACATTTAAAAGTGTGTAAGGAAGGGGGTGGAGGATAATCTGGATTTAAAAGAAATGTAGAAATTTTTCTAAAGTTTAGTTACACACAAAATATTTTATGTAATTACATAATTTAAAATAATAATCATCTAACCAGTGGACCCCGTTCGAGGTTTTCCACTGCAATCCTTGATATTATTTGCTAGTACTTTTTTCATTAATTTTTAATTAACTGTAATTTTTAATCAACGTATTTTAACGAAATGTGAGTCTACTACGTCAAAAGCCTGTTCAAAAACCTTTCGTATGATACACAATTCATCGTTGTGCGTTTTATATGTATATAGAAAAAGGGATGTTGTCATTCAAAATAACATGTATATCGAGATATATATTCATTGATATACAGAGTGTTCGTAAAAGAATATCCCAGTTTCAATGGTATATTAGAACAGTTTAAGTTAGACTATTTGCAACAAATCACACATCAAACTGAAGGTAAACTAACCTAGTTTTTATTACAAATGTTCAATATGTACATTTTTAATTATACGGCACAACACATCTAACGTGAAGCTCAATTTTTTCCACACTTCAGTTAACCCTTTATCTACTGACGGTTCTTATAAGTACCATTAAAATAACTTGTTATAAAATTCATTTAATACATCGATTAGCTGTAATACAGTTTAGAATGAGTTATAGATGCATTACTTTATCTTGTTCCTAAAGCATTATGGGTCACACAAAACAAAAGTATTTTTAAAATGGTGATTTCTTTTGCCTTTGCATCTTTTTCACTTTCTTAGCGTTCGGGGGGAGGGGGTGGGGGTTTCAATTCGGAAATATTTCTATACTTCTACACTGTTAAAAATGAAGTTGGATGTTTCACCAAGAAAATGGTTAAAAGTAGCTGAAATTTAGCTGCAACCGAGATATTGGTGATATGTTTCACCAATTTATTGGCGCTTTCACAAATACCATTATCTTGGTGAAATGTTGAACCATGATTCAGGTTTTTTATAAATCCAATTTTCTGGTGAAAGGTTGAACCATAATTCATTATTTTTTAAAATCCAATTTTCTGGTGAAAGGTTGAACCATGAATCAAGGGTTTTTTTTAATCCGATTTTCTGGTGAAAGGTTGAACCATGAATCAGGGTTTTTTTAATCAAATTTTCTGGTGAAAGGTTTAACCATGAATCAGGGTTTTTTTAAATCAAACTTTCTGGTGAAAGGTTTAACCATGATTCAAGATTTTGTCGGTTCCAATTTTTTGGTAAAAGGTTGAACCACAATTCAGGTTTTTCTCTCAACTTTATGGGGAAAAGTTACACCGGATTGTAGTTTTCTTTTTTTTCCCCTCGCTTTGGAGTGAAATGATTAACCAGGACTTTGGTTTTCAATTTATCATTTTATAGTGTACTAATGAACAAAATTTCAGATTATGCGAAATTATGTTGCAGTACGAAAGCATAATTTTTTTGTTTTCATTAAACTGAAAATTATTAAAGTTTTAATTATTGATTCTATTGGCTTTGAAATATATTTAAAAAACAAATGTAAACCAGTTTGATCTAATTTCACAAAATAATAGCTTTTTTTTTTCTCTCTCTCTCTCTCTCTTCCGTGAATATATTACCATTCTGTCCTTGTACATTTTGGAACATTTCTCTGCACTCAGTTACACTTATAATCCATTTAGTGTTGTTTGCTTATTCACAAGCCATTCATAATGAAGATTTTTTTTTAAACATAATTTTCTTAGATTTAAATACATATCCTGTTTTTATTATATTTTTAATTTAAAATCCAGGAAATAAAAAATATTTTTAATAAATATTACTTTAAACAATGCTAAATGGATTTCTTTAAACAATATTAATTTTTGCACAGGTTTGAAAAAAGTTTGATTCCATAATGCACTTAGCTGCTACTTTTATGATCTGTAGATTTTTTTGTTTTTATATTGTTGTGAATCTACAGATGCTGAAATTTTGATATTATAGTGTTTTCAAATTTTTACCTTCTTTTCACAAAACAAAAAATAAAATATTTCAATTAGCAAAAAATATTTTTAGACATTTCCTCATATCATTAATATAAAGGTACAATTGTTACACATATGAAAATTTCACCAATCACTATTTTAAAACTTATATACATTATGATAGTACTATTTTTGAACAATAAAACTAACATGTTCTGTCCAAAATCCCAATTATGAAAAATTATTACTAATGCATTTATTTTTAAATTAGTATTAAATAAAAATTTGATTTTTCTACTATTGCTGACACATATCGACAGTAACAATAATCTAAGCAATCCATTTCCCCTTTTCCTCAAATTGAATTATCACATAATTTTCATTTTTATGTCGTTAAAAGAGGAAAAATTGTAATTTCAAACGCAATTAAATTAAATCTGCATTTCAATTTACTGATTTTTCATGGTTTTTGTAAATTAATTTTCAAGCACGGTTCTTTTAAAAATTTATATTGCACACAGCTCAATTATGCAAAATTAACTCATTTAAATATAAAACAACAAAAAGTGCAGCATTCGTTTCTGTTTAACACTCAATAATGAATATAACATTTTTCAATAAATAAATAAAACACAAGCATAACGGATACGTAATCAAAGTACAGTCTGTCTAAAGTGGAATCGAGGCAATTTTCCGTAGTCGACAATATTCCGCCTTAGACAAATTGTACTTTATGTCTGTGTATTCGCAGGGAAATGAAAATCTTTCAGAGTTAGACAGATTTCCATCTTACATAGAGTTTACTGCATATGCGTAAACACTGAAATAATCAGCATAAAAAAACACAGCTATAAGTAGCAGAATCCTTCATTTAACCTCTAATATCAGCTAACACAAAAATATTACTTTAAATGAATTTTAAAGCTTTTTTTATTTTTTAATACACAATGTGTTTTCATAGTATATTAAATACTTAATTTACATGGTTAATTTAATAACAGCATTGTCGCCAAAAGTGATTAATTATTATTGATTATATATGTATTTTTTCAGTATTCATAAACGATAATCTATGATGAAGATTTTTTAATATTTTTTTAAATAATAGTAGTAGAAAAGGAAAATATTCACCAACAGTAGCCTTGCAATAGCTGAAAAAAGAAATGGTCACAGACAATAAAATAACAACACAATTAAGTTGGTTTGCGGTATGCCGCTCCATTTATTGAAAATACAAATTATACAATCATTAAATTATATGTCTATACATATATATAGTATGTCAGACTAATATTTACTGTAAATATAATGCCATTTTACATAGAGAGTTTCTCTCCGACAGTTTTAGGAGGGTGCAGTACTGTCCGACCATTCATTTAAAAAATAGCCTCTTTCTTCCCCAAATGAGGATCATAAATATGATGAGATCATCAAATATAAAGAATTCTTGAAGCTTAGTATCCAAGTATTAGCAGCTCCAAGCATCAGGTTAATTTCTCCACCTGTTTTAAATGAAAGGGTAAATATTTTAAGACATAAAATTGTTTTTTGTGCAGACATAATAATAAAATTTCACACAGGGAAAATAATCTAAAAATTAAACAGCATATCAATCAAATTCTCTTTTACAAGGAAAAGCTTCAGCATTTGAAAAATCAACCTGCTTTCGAAATCCTTTATGGTCTGCTGGTCTGAAATCACTAAAAATTCAATTGGACCAGTAACTTTCCCCCCTCTCTCAGAGGGTCACAGATTAAACTTAAATTTTCCCATCCCTGAGAAAACCGCAACCAAGCTGAGTTGAGTGCATGTAAGGTAATGTGAGGGATTGGAAAGGGGACTTTTTCACTTTTGCTGTTAGCGGCGATATAGGACTTAGGAGGGGCGTGGCGTTTTTTTTGCAGGAAATTTTTAAGAAATTATTTGAGTTTGCAGACAGTTTTACATTTTATCTAAGTCTGTCCACCCCTTGAATATATTATCAAAGTATACTGAAATCGTGCTATATTTTTAAGAATCTCATAGAAAAAATTGAATCCCAATTTATGAATGTTCTACCTATGAGTTTGGTTTGCACATGAGAAGTCCACCTTTTGTTCCTCCCCTTATTTCAAAATTTTTTTTTTTATGCAAAGTCTGATTATGCATTGAGTTGTAGAACAACAGACAATTTAACGTAGAAGGAGTCTATAATAATAAAAATAGAAGTTTTTGCGCATGTCTGTGTTGTGTGGAGACCACTGCACCACGGGCAATTCTGTGTAAAACAAAAAGTTCTCAAATCCACAGCCAATTTTCTGAAATGTTACGGCAGACTGTGGTGGGGAAATCTTCTCCCGATGTTAATTATTTTTGTTGCAGGTCGGGTTAACCCATTTTTCAAAAGTAAGTTCAGTATATTGTTTTTAGGGATGTACCGAATACTGATTTTGGCCGAATACTGAATATTTGGCTAGCCAAATAGTAACCGCTAGGCCGAATATTCGGCTTGTCGAATACTTTTATATTTCAAAGTTTAAAGGCATTAAAATGTTAAATTTTAAAACAATTTTACATAACATAATATTTAAAACAGAAACTTTTATTTTGATAATCAAGAGCTTTTTCAAGTAAACTTTATGCTGAAAAAAAAAAAAAAAAAAAAAAAAAAATCTGCTTTGAGTTATTTAAGAAGAGGATAGTTATAAAACTTTTTTAATGAATAAAATTTTAAATTTCATGGCTTCTTCTGTGAATTAAAACAAATGAATAAAATTTTCTTAAATTCTGAAACAATCATTTTAAAATCAAAGAGAAATTGCGGAAAAATGGAGGAAAAATTGTACAGGATCATATATTATTTGTTTGTCAGGAAGAGACTAAAGTAAATAAATAATATAATCTATTCAAATTTTATATGGCGGCAACTCAGCAAGAATAACTGTACTACTCCCTTTGATTAAGCAAGGAAGTTTTTAAATGCATCCTAGATCGGTGTCTGGAGTGGGCGATCATTTTCAGAGATCGTAAATGTTCTTAAAATCTTAGCAAGAAACAGATTATTTACTGGACAATATTCAGGAACTTGAATTTGTACATAATTAATTCCAATGAAAATCCTCGGGATTGGTTAATTTTCTTAAATACTTAAACAGCAAATAAATAATGTAAAAACATTATCTTTTATTTAAATATATGATTCTGTTTCTAATTATTCTGAATATCTTTATAAATTGACTATTAAACGTAGAAGTGGTATAAGGTTTTTATAAAACTCGGTTAGGCTGAATATTTCGTTATTCGGCCAAACAGTTTGCTATTTGGCCAAGCCGAATATTTGGTAACATGGTCGAGTGGATACCAAACATTTGGTGCATCCCTAATTGTTTCAGATTCAAAACTATACCTATAATAATAAACAGCGGTAGAATTGATAAAAAAAGTCACTAGTCCAAAGAACCAGTAAACATCAGAGTTTACTGGTCTGCAGACATCATCACTAGCCCGCTACATAAAATTCTATAGAATTTTATGTAGCAATGTATAGAATTTTATGCGACGATTCTCCAATTAGACCGGCTCTTTGCAAAGAGCCTTATTTCTCAATTAGCCTACGACATATATACAATAGAACCTCGATTATCCAAAGTAATTGAGACTGAACCTACATAATCGAGAATTTATCAATAATCATCTAGTTTAATATGTAACAGTCATCGAACTGCTTTTAGGACTATTTAAACTGCTTAATAAATATCTAAATTCAAATTATACATGAAAATAATTTAATTTGTTTAGACGTGTACACAGGGAGGGGGGGGGGGGACAAGAGTAGATATTTTGTGAGTCTTTTCCTTCTGCGACCAGAAAAAAGTGAATTGAAAGGGCGCATCAAAAATTGCTGCATGAGAAACTGGGTGCATAAAATAATTAAAAAGGGTCGCCGGGCACATGCAGTAGTTAAAAAGAGATGCCGAGTGCATGCACCAGTTAAAAAGGGCCAGTGGGTGCATAACGTAATTTATATATAAGGGCCGACGGGAGCTGCACCCTGCCAAATTGCCCTAGAGCAGTGTTTCCTAACCTTTTACTGCTCACGCCCCACCAGAGCATTAATAAAATAACCATGCCACGCCCCCTCCTTGTCACTCTGTAAATTATGTATCTTATTACAGAAAAAGTGAACTCTATTACAAGATGGAACAATATAAGAACCTTACAATCACTAATCATTTCACATTTTTTTTTTTAACTTGTTGAAAAGGTGAACCTTGTGTCACAAATGTGTTTTTAACATAATTCTATAAATGAAATGACTCTTCTTTGAGAATGAGAATCTTTTTGTATACATCTTCACTTTTGCACCAAAAAGGCATTTATTGTACTTTTTCAACATCCCTCAATTAAAGAAAAGTATTATACATTCTGAATCTTCTCAAAATATCCTGAAGAATGACATATTTAGCATTAAAATCAGGGGTCTGGAGTTGGGCCCATTTTTGAGCGAAAGAGTCTGAGTTTGGTCTGTTAAAATTGTCGGGGTCAGAGTTGTCCATTTTACAAGCAGGTCTGCATTGTCGGAGTCATCCATTTTTCCCACCAACTCCGCAGCCCTGATTAAAACTAATAACACTCAATCATTTTATAATTCATTTTTGTAATGTTTTAAGGATTGGTGGAAAAGCTCTGGACACTAAATTTTCATTTTATGGATAACACAATACACAAAAGCATTTCATGATTCTTATTTTTATCAATTTTAAGTATACATTTATTCCTCATCAGAACACATTTTCTCTGTTTTCCTTTTCCCAATATCATGAATTGTTTTCCATATATTATCATCTGATTTTAAAATTTAAAATGTATATGTCGTCATATAAATTTATTTATTGTGCAAGAAGCCTAAAGTAGAGAGAGCCACACATATTTATTATCTACCCATTTTCTTTTCTAATGCTACTTAATATTTATAAATTTTATAAAGTTAATACCTCATTTAGATATTTCATATATTGTTTAGGTTAAATATTCTCAAGAGAATCAAATTTATATATACTTTTAAATAGTTTCATGTGTAAAATATTTTTCATGTGATTTATAGCAAAGCGAATAGCAGTTGAAAGGTCATTCAATAAATAATCGAAAGCATTACCAAATATTATAAAATACCTAAATAACCAGAAAAATTATAAAGATTTTTGGTACTTTTTGGTTAGCCGGGCGCCAGTGTTATATATATACAATATATGTACATTACATATATATATATATATATGTAACACTGGCACCTGGCTAACAAAAAAGTACCAGATTTTTAATACTAAGATTAGATGTCAAAACATTTTAAAAGATTATTCATACAATTATTCTGGTGTTAAACTATTTTAAACTTTCGATTGGGAAAAATTTTTAAATTCAATTAAAAAACCTGATTTTTAAAAATTTGCTTCTATTCTGTTGATTTTTTGTCTACAACATTTTTTCTTCCCAACATCTCAACCAAAAAAATGCCAAAAGAAACTGATAGCAAACGGCAGAGTTGTATAATATAGACGCACGCGCACACACGAAAAATTTTCCGCAAAGTTCTGAATTTTGCAGAATTTTTTCTTCAAAATTCAGAACTTTGCGGAAAATTTTTTAGAAAAAAAAAGTAATTTTTGTTATTGTATTTTTTTTTTTAACGCCAAAAAATTAAAAATGTTCCCCAATTTTATGTACGATTTATTTATTGTTTGCTTTTTGCTAGGGGTGATTCTGTTCTGAATTTTCTGAAAATTTAAGGTATTCGGTTCCGAAAATTAAAAAAAAATCGGCCACCAGTCAGAAAATTCAGACATAAAAAAAGTCACTGAAATATATTGCGGATTTCAACAAATGTTCGCCGAAGGTAAACTAATTCCGTCAATCGTTCGCAGAAAAAATACCTAATTTTGTCAAAGCATGGCGGGGAAAAAAAAAACGCGAATTTCGTTAAATGACCGCAGAAAAAACGCGAATTTCTTTAAAGAATCGTGGGAAAAAAACTTTTTGTCAAAGAATCGTATGTAAAACGCAAATTACGTCGAAGAAGCGCAGGAAAAAAACTAATTTCGTAAAAGCATAGCGGAAAAAGAGCGAATTTTGTCAAAGAATCGTGAAAAAAAAAAAAACCCGCAAATTTCGTAAAAGAATCGCGAAAAAAACTGATTTCGTTAAAGGATCGCGAAAGAAACACAAATTTCGCAAAAAGGCCGCGAAAAAAAGAGCGCATTTTACCAAAGGATACCAAAAAAAAAAAAAAAAAAACATGAATTTCCTCAAAAGGTCACAGAAAAAAAAACCGAATATCATCAAAGGATCGCAAAAAAAAAAGCTAATTTCATCAAAGAATCGCAGAAATAAGCAAATTTCGTCCAAAAAAGCGCAGGAAAAAAACGAATTTCATAAAAGCATAGCGGAAAAAAGCATGAATTTTGTCAAAAGATCAAGGGGGGGGGGGGGGGAGAAATGCAAATTTCGTCAAAGACCGCGGAAAAAAACTAATTTCGTCAAAGGATCGCGGAAAAAAGCGCGATTTTGTCAAAACTCCGCGTAAAAAACGTGACTCTCGTCAAAAGATCATGAAAAAATGTAAATTTCACCAAAGGACAGGAGAAAGCAAGTGCATTTTGTCAAAGGATTGCGGAAAAAAAAAAACACAAATATCGTCAAAAAATCTCGAAAAAACAAAAATTCCGCCAAATGATCGCAGAAAAAATGAGAATTTCGTCAAAGGGCCACAATAAAAACTCATCGGTCTCTTTAATTTTTATACTTATGAATGGACCCCTCCTTACAAAATGTCATTCAGTTGTTTCAGAAGCAATGTCCATTATTGCATTTTGTGAGAAGAGGTCACAATATTAAGGATTGGGCTGCTTCTAAATGCATTGACAAAATAACTGATAAGAATTCACCCCTTCTTATCATGGATTTTTAGCTTTAATATTTTTTTAGCCAGCATAATTATTCTGTAATTAATATTAATTAATTTTTAAATTATATGGTAATTATTTTAAAACTACTGTTTAAAATTCATACCGTCAAAGTCGTATAGAGCACGTTATTTTATTAAACATTAAAATTAATTTGCAGAAAGTTTTTGATCCAATATTTATGTGCGCAGAAAGTTTTTGGTTTTATACTAGTCTGGCGAACGGGTGAGTAACAAATTTCAAATCCCCCCCTCCCCCCCAAGTTGGGAACCACGGCCCTAAAGTCAACATTACGTATCGGGAGGGAGGGGGGAAGATCGAGAAATTCAATCAGTTGCGGCAAAATCACAAAATACTATTGATAAAATTAAACTAATCAACTGAAAAAAAAAATAACAAGGTACAAGAGTGACTTTCAAGAATGTTCTGCCCTTTTTTAAAAATTGTTGAATGGCGACTTTTTTTCTAGATTCAACACTAAATTTTCAAAAGTTCTATGAAATATGCTGTGTCAATATCAGAATTTGCACTTGAAAAATTCTTATTTTAGGTCTTGTAAATACATGTAAAATAATGTTTTTTACCCATTAAGACCCACTTTTGACTTATTACAGAACTATAACAGGGTGTCTACAGAAATTCTAAAAAAAATTCCCTGATTTTTCCATGATTTCCCTGACTATCTTTATCAGACTTCCCTGATTTCCATTATTAACAATACACATACCGTATTTTTTCATGTATGTCGATTCCTCATATAACACACTTATCCAGCCTGCTAATATCTCCTTTGCGAGAAAAAACAAGAGAAAAACACAAAAATTGCCTAATATTCATTAAGTATTTGTTGACAGTTTTATAAATCCGAACTCAAAATTCAATCCAACTTCATGTAGTGGCCAATGGATATAGGGTGACCAGAAAATTTCCTCATTTTCTGAAAAATATTCAATTCTAAGACTTATCTACATTTGACGGGATAGCTAATTGGATTAAACTGGCCACCTGGTCCGGTTATGCTAATGTATCATTTAAAATTTTTAAAAATGGGTAAATTGCCTTCAATATAAGCACGATGTACAGAAAATTAGGACATCTGATCACCTTAATTTGCATTAAATATCAAAAACTCATACCATGCGCAACTTTTTAAAAATATTGGGAAAGACTAATCAGCATGTTAAAAAATATGGTACATAAAATAGACAAATCAATCTCGTTTGCAAGGTAAATATGCAAATATTTTCATAATATAGACAAATTTCCCTGATTTTCGAATATTTTTACAAAGTACCCTGATATTTCCAGATTCATAAACCTCCCTGGTTTTTACATGATTCCCTGATTTCCAGATTCTGTAGACACCCTGTATAAATAAACAAAACAACACAGAAAGTACCATATATGTTTATGTAAACAATGTGTATGAGTATTCTACATTATTGAAAGATGAAATTAACTAAAATAGTTTCTTTAAGAAATCTTTAAAAAAATTTACTTTTGAACACTATAGGTTATTCATAAACTTTAAAATAGAAATAATTTATGTAACACTTTTTTATCCAACATATCAATTAAGGGTACAAACAAGCAATATTTTGAATTTTAAGTTTTCTGCATTTTTTAAGATTTTACTCTTATTTTATGTAAATAGTTTAAAGACAGTTATTTAAAGATGTATTTTAATTTTGTTTTATATCCTTCATGGCTTGAAGTTGTGCTGTGTAATAAGCCAAAAGTTAAAAATTCTATGAAATATGTTAAAACATTGATAAGCTATTGAAAAAATTCTTATTTTTGTCTTATAAATATAAATGCATGTAAAATAATATTTTTCCACATTAAGATCCGCTTTTGACTTATTTCACAGCTATAAATGAATAAAGCAACACAGAAAGTGTCAAAGATTTATGTAAATTATGTGTATGACTATTCTAAATCATTGAAAGGCGAAATTAACTAAAATAAAGTTGCTTTAAGAAACCTTTCAATTTTTTTACTTTTGAACACTATAGGTTACTCATACACTTGAAAATAGAAATAATTTAAGTAACAGACACTTTTTTATCCAACATTTCAATCTTTAAGGGTACAAACAAGCAATATTTTGAATATTAAGCATTCTACATTTTTTAAGACTTTTTTTTTATGTGCAGTTTAAAGTAGACAGTTGTTAAAGATATTTCAATTTTGTTTTATATCATTGATGGTTCAAACTGGCACTGTGTAATAAACTGAAAGTTAAAATTTCTATGAAATATATTGCAATTGTCGATAATATCAGAAGTTGCACTTGAAAAAAATTCTTTTTTTCTCTCATAAATGCATGTAAAATAATATTTCTCACTCATTAAGATCTACTATTGGCTTATTACACAGCTACAGCTATAAATAAATAAATGACACAGAAAGTGTCAAACATTTATGTAAACAATGTGTGCGAGTATTAAAACATTATTGAAAGATAAAATTAACAAAAACTAACACTAAAATGTACTTACATCAAAAAGACAATCTTTTGTTGTTTGAAACACTGGCATACTAAATCAGCGTACTCTTAAGATGGCAGGTTTGACACTTTACGGCAAATCCTATAGCAATTTAAAAGAAAAAACTATAAATTATGCTAAATTTATATTTGAATATTATTTCAAAATTAGAATTTGTATTATGAAGTTACAATTTTTAAAATACAGTGGAAGCCCGATATAACGTGGTTCTTGGGAGACATGTTTCACACCCGAGTTAATTACAATTATATGTCATAATTTTGTAATGGTCTATAGTGGCAGATATCTATTACTTAATAGATACAGCTAATTATGAATTTAAAATTATAATCTCATAATTTAACAAAAAAGTGCCCATCTGTTTTTATGGATTCATTTTTAAAAAACGAATTGTTTAATAAATCATATGAACGTTTTTAATATTTATTGAGCTATATATAATGCATTAATAAACATGCTTCAACAATGTATAAAACAGTTATACAGATATATGTCATAATTCTGTAATAGTATATTTTCAAAAACCAAAATTTGTGTTTCACGGTTTTAAGTTTTTTACAAATTTAACATTTTAAAAATATCAAAATGTATCTTCTAACACACTTTTCAGAAACCTCTAACTTCAGATATCCATTACTTAGAAGATATAGCTAATTATGAATTTAAAATTATAATATAATTTTTAACAAAAAGCGACCACCTGTTTATTATATGGGTTTCATTTATTTTTGAAAAACGAATTGTTTAATAAATCATATAAACCTTTTCAATATTTATTGAGCTATATATAATGCATTATTAAACAAACTTTAGCAATGTAAAAACAGTTATACAATTATGTGTCATAATTTTGTAAAGGTATATTTTCAAAAACCAAAATTTGCATTTCACGGTTTTAAGTTTTAAACAAATTTAAAATATCAAAATGTACCTTCAAACAGAGCTGGAGATTTCAATAGCTACAAATTTCTATTACTTTACTTAGAAGATACAGCTAATTATGATTTTAAAATTATAATATCATAATTTAAAAAAAAAAAACCCACCTGTTTATTATATGGATTTCATTTATTTTTGAAAAAAAAATTGTTTAATAAATTATATAAACCTTTTTAATAATTTATTGAGCTATATATAATGCACAATGTAAAAACAGTTATACAATTATATGTCATAATTTTGTAATGGTATATTTTCACAAAAAACCAAAACTTGCTTTTCACGGTTTTAAGTTTTTTACAAATTTAACATTTTTAAAATATCAAAATGCGTCACACTTTTCAGAAACCTCCAACTGCAGATCTCCATTACTTTACTTAGAAGATACAGTTAATTATGAATTTAAAATTGTATAATCTTATAGAATTTTTTAAAAAAGCGACCACCTGTTTATTATATGCATTTCATACGTTTTTGAAAAACGAATTGTTTAATAAATCATATAAACCTTTTCAATATTTATTGAGCTACATATAATGCATTATTAAACATGCTTTAGCAATGTAAAAAACAGTTATACAATTATGTGTCATAATTTTGTAATGGTATATTTTCAAAAACCAAAATTTGCATTTCACGGTTTTAAGTTTTAAACAAATTTAAAGTTTTAAAATATCAAAATGTACATTCTAACAGACTTGGAGGTCTTATAGCTATAGATCTCCATTACTTTACTTAGAAGATGCAGCTAATTATGAATTTAAAATTATAATCTCATAATTTTAAAAAAAGCGACCACCTGTTTTTATGGTTTCATTTTTAAAAAACAAATTGTTTAATAAATCATATAAACCTTTTTAATATTTATTGAGCTATATATAATGCACAATGTAAAAACAGTTATACAATTATATGTCATAAATTTGTAATAGTATATTTTCAAAAACCAAAATTTGCATTTCATGGTTGTATGTTTCTTACATTTTGATATTTTTAAAATGTTAAATTTGTATCTTCTAACACACTTTTCAGGAACCTCAACTGCAAATATCCATTATTTTACTTAGAAGATACAGCTAATTATAAATTTAAAATTATAATCTCATACACAAACCAGAATTTGCATTTCACGATTTTTATTTTTCATCTAATTTAATGTTTTAAAATATCAAAATATTCATTGTATAATACAGTTGGCGTTTGTTTCGTATGCCTTCATATATCCATTACTTACAAAATAAAGATAATTTTGAATTTAAATTATACAGCAATCTCATTAGAAAAAAAAAAAAGGCAACCACTAGTTTTTATTGATTACATTAAATTTTGGAAAATGAATGGTTTAAAAAATCATATAAACCTTTTTTAATACTTAATTTAGCTACATAAAATCCTGTAAACATTCTTTTAAGTAATGTAAAAAATTCAGTTTTGCAAACATATATATGTATATCATGTTGTAGTAAGGACTTGAATGCGTATGACAAGCATTAATGATAGCGAGGCATTCATAAATTGAAAACATCAACAAACAAAAATAACTGATATCGAAAAATAATTTCGCGTATATAAATCTTTGAACTGAACTAAATTATTAAACTTAAGTTATTAATAGCTTTAAAATAGTGGTTTATTTCGCTCCGGATGCAATGTAGAACCGGTACTATTTTAGGCTTAAGCAAATTGCTAATCTAATATTTACAGGTAAAATATAAATTTTGTGCAAGGGAGTTTCAGCAAAACATTACAATGTGTACTAACAGTAAAATAAACTATAGCTACTAGTGTACTTACTTGTATTTCAAGGATTGATGGGGACGGGGAGATAAATCCAAAATAAGCGATATTCATGTTGACGCTTAAGTTGTTAGCCGCCATTAAAGTTTAGCTTGTGTGGCCTTGTGGGGTGATCGTGATGTGATGCCACTCAACGATAACTAAAGGTAGAACCGTAAACTCGGTTATTGTGCATCCAGCATAAGATTTTCTTTTCCAGTCATTTTTATTTGAACGGGAAACTCGGTGAAACCTCTTGTTTTCACCAGTTTTATGTTCAAAGTTAAACCTTTATTTTTAACAGTGTACTGTAAGAACATTATATTTGTACATTTCCTAATTCTACAAAGTACTAAGAAAAATATTTAAAATAAAGGATTTGAGTGTGGTTATAAATATTGCAGAAAATCACTATAAACTCAAATTTAATGAATCCTTCTAAATCTCTCAATCCTTCTAAAATCATCTAAAATTTATTAAATGATTATGCAGTTCTAATGTAGCTTAAACAATTCACGAAAAATGCTTTAGAAGATAAAATTTTCATAAATTCATAATTCAGTACATAAAGGGTTGACAAGTCTGGAGTAATGGAAGCAATGGCCTCCACAATTCTGTGTCTCAACTGTGGCAAATCATTAGATAGCGGCGGAACGTAGTCACGTTCATAAAGCCCTAAAAGAAAAAATTGCATGATCTAACGGCTTTTAAATTGCCAGCCCAGCAATAACGCTTTACGCTCAGGAGTCTCTATTTTGCGTATGTGGCACTGCATGCGAGTCAATAACAAAGCAGTATTCTCGCATGCGCTTATCTAAAACTGTTTGAGTTACTCTTTATTTTTTACCACCTTGAACACCTTACAATGCTTACAGTTGATACTATTAAAATTTATTACTGGTACATTTTTTTATGGGCACCGAATATATATCACCGAACCCTGATCTTTATATCAAGCTCTAAAATACTTGCATAGTAATAATTCTGTTAACTTTACGATGGAATTTTGCGTATGTGGCACTGCGTGCGAGTCAATAACAAAGCAGTATTCTCGCATACGCTTATCTAAAACTGTTTGAGTTACTCTTTATTTTTTACCACCTTGAACACCTTACAATGCTTACAGTTGATACTATTAAAATTTATAACTGGTACATTTTTTTATGGGCACCGAATATATATCACCGAACCCTGATCTTTATATCAAGCTCTAAAATACTTGCATAGTAATAATTCTGTTAACTTTACGATAGAATTTTGCGTATGTGGCACTGCGTGCGAGTCAATAACAAAGCAGTATTCTCGCATACGCTTATCTAAAACTGTTTGAGTTACTCTTTATTTTTTACCACCTTGAACACCTTACAATGCTTACAGTTGATACTATTAAAATTTATAACTGGTACATTTTTTTTTATGGGCACCGAATATATATCACCGAACCCTGATCTTTATATCAAGCTCTAAAATACTTGCATAGTAATAATTCTGTTAACTTTACGATGGAATTTTGCGTATGTGGCACTGCGTGCGAGTCAATAACAAAGCAGTATTCTCGCATGCGTATCTAAAACTGTTTGAGTTACTCTTTATTTTTTACCACCTTGAACACCTTACAATGCTTACAGTTGATGCTATTAAAATTTATAACTGGTACATTCTTTTATTGGCACCGAATATATATCACCGAACACTGATTTTTATATCAAGCTCTAAAATACTTGCATATAGTAATAATTCTGTTAACTTTACGATGGAATTTTGCGTATGTAGCACTGCATGCGAGTCAATAACAAAGCAGTATTTTCGCATGCGCTTATCTAAAACTGTTTACTCTTTATTTTTTACCACCTTGAACACGTTACAATGCTTACATTTGATGCTATTAAAATTTATAACTGGTACATTCTTTTATTGGCACCGAATATATATCACCGAACACTGATTTTTATATCAAGCTCTGAAATACTTGCATAGTAATAATTCTGTTAACTTTACGATGGAATTTTGCGATGTGGCACTGCATGCGAGTCAATAACAAAGCAGTATTCTCGCATGCGCTTATCTAAAACTATTTGAGTTACTCTTTATTTTTTACCACCTTGAACACCTTACAATGCTTACAGTTGATGCTATTAAAATTTATAACTGGTACATTCTTTTATGGGACCGAATATATATCACCGAATCCTGATTTTTATATCAAGCTCTAAAATACTTGCATAGTAATAATTGTGTTAACTTTACGATGGAATATCAGTTCTCCTCATTTAAAAACATGCAAGTCCTCCGAGCTATACATTATTTGTCGCTAATTTAAAACTCTAATTAAAATTTGGTTTTCTGACCGTTTCATGATAACTACCTTAGTGAAATTTAATATCTTTGCATATAATTTTACTTCTTGTCAATGTCTTTACAATCGTGTTTATTTTAATATTTAATTATAATTAATTATACTTATTTAACATGCTGAAATAATCGCACTAATGCTGAAAATTAGCTTTCATTTGTAAATTGTATCGCAAAGTGAAATTTCAAGGAAAAGAATCAGATTAAAACCTCCCAAATCTTCCTTATTAAAACTGTGGCCTTGGATTAATTTCGCTTTTTATTAAACCACATGTTTCTGATATCGGATCCCAAAGCGAAATAATACTAACATGATTTGACAGAAGCGAAAGGGGGAAGTGAACGGCACGTCTTTCGTTCTTCACGGACGAACGACCCAAGTGATAAAAGTTACTCCTTATAAATGAGATGAAATTGATTCCGCGAAACTTCAAACCGCAAGGATGCATGTAGATTAAGTTGTTTTGTAATTGCCAACACCTCTAGACTCTGTTGATTTTGAGGGTGTTGCGTCAAATCATTTGTTTAACTTTCTTCTGTCTTGTCAAATGATGGATTGATGTTGTAGCTCTCGCATACTAATTGGTGAGATGTTCTTAATTATTGTTTTAATAATGCTAAGCAGTTTTAGTTATAATCTATTTTCTTTCGTATATATTTGTTGCCAGTAAATAATAATAACAATGATGATTTAGATTTCTATACATATACCATTTATCATTTTTCATTATCATTCGACATTTAGTTCATGTTTTTAATGCCGAAACGATAGAGATGAAACCGATTCCACGAAATTTCAAACCGCAAAGATGCATGTAGATTAAGTTGTTTCGTAATTGCCAACACCTCTAGACTCTGTTGATTTTGAGGGTGTTGCGTCAAATCATTTGTTTAACTTTCTTCTGTCTTGTCAAATGATGGATTGATGTTGCTCTCGCATACTAATTGGTGAGATGTTCATAATTATTGTTTTAATAATACTAAACAGTTTTATTTATAATCTTTTTATTATTATTATTCCTTTCGGTATATATTTGTTGCTAGTTGCTGGGCAACATATAACTATGATATGTTCCCGCACCATGTTGGTTAAATCAAAGTAAAATTGCGTAATTTGTTATTTCTGTTTGTATAAATATTTTTTATAAAATATAATTATGAGTGTAAAATTATAATGTTTACATATTGAAGTAAAATAGGAGTGTAAGTTCATACAAAAATTATTAAGTTGATTTTAAATATTAAATATATATTTTTAAAGAATTGTTGTATTGTAAAATGAATCTATAATGTTGAATAGAGTTCGGATCTCAGATACAACAATAGCCAGACGCCATGGTGTCGTTTTATGACAAGCCAATGGAAAGTGGTGTATAATTAGAAATCGTAAAATAATAAAAACGTTGGAATAAATTTATGGCCTCAATAAAAGTGTTGGGATAAATTTATGGCTTTTCAGACCACCCAAACTTTAAGGCAGATAATAATATTAAAGTATATGTAAGGGGCCATTTGCAGACTGTTAGCTAATAGGCCTATCGAAGAATAATGCAAAATCTTCTCACATCCAATAACAGTGGACTAGACAAAAATAGTTCCACCCACTGCAGGAGTTGGTGTGCAAGAAGAATAAGGTTTAAAAAAAGAGAGTCTGAAAAAAGATGTAGAGGACGCAGGAGCTCTCCTGAAAGCCCGTGCAATGAATCCTGAAAGCCCTAGTAATGCCCAGGCGAGATGATGTACATATCGGAGTGAGCCTAAGCAAGCCAAATTGAGGATGTCTTCCTGATGTTAAAATAAAGAGGATTGTTCTACAGAGGGCCGTAGCTATGCATCCTGCCATCCCGATGTTGCCGCTCTGATACGAAGCGAATTCCTGATGACATATGAATATGATCCTAAGCAACGCGACAACTCTGAATTTGATGAATAAAGGCCACCATCCCGTATATTAAAAAAAGGTACTACTTTAAACTTTTTCTTTTACCACTAAGATCATATGAAAAATCATAAATATACTTTTCTGATATTTTATGGTAGAGAGTAATCTGAGATCCGACAAAACCGATAATTAAATAAAATTAAGGTAATTTAAAAATGAAAGAGAATTATTCTTTTAGCAAAAAGAAAAAAATATAATAAT
This sequence comes from Maratus speciosus, assembly GCA_963932465.1. NCBI lineage: Eukaryota > Metazoa > Arthropoda > Arachnida > Araneae > Salticidae > Maratus > Maratus speciosus. Next base: position 232,822,767 of record OZ010798.1, on the reverse strand, counting down.
TAGAGTAAATGAAAATATTGTCTTTTTTTTTAAAGATTAAATATACATAAAATAATGAGAAGCAAACAAAAGTGTTGCTTTCTTTTTTTTTGAATTAATATTATGTATTTCTGTATATAGTTGTGTTCAATGTAAATAAAATATTTAATCAAGTTTTAAAAAGTTTCTGTAATTTTTTAATTGATAATGTTTAAGGTGTGTCAATTTATTTTTACAGCTTAAATTTTAGTTTAATTCATAAGTGGAAGAGTTCGTCTAAATAATTCACAACGCAAACTCTTAATTTTATTCGTAATTATTTAAATTTAATAATTACATTTTGACGCGAATTATAATTTAATTTTATTAATGCTTCGCGTTGCTCTTCTACTAGAATTATGTAATTACGATCACTTATATTATTTGAATTTATCTAAGGTATATAAAATTATATACCAATTTGCTATGAGGTTGCTTGGATGATTTGGACCAATTAACAATTTTGGATATAAATTAAATAGAAAATAAACAGGTGTAATTATCTGTCCAGCACTAGTAAATAATAATAATATTGATGATGATTTAGATTTCTACACATATACCATTTAATTTAGTACAGTAAACTCTCTGTAAGGCGGACTCTGTGTAAGACGGAAATCTGTCTAACTCGGAAATATTTTCAAGTCCCTGCGAATCCATAAACATAGAGTAAAATTTGTCTAAGGCGGAATATTGTCTACTACGGAAAAATTTCTCAGTCCCGATCGATTCCGCCTTGGACAGAGTTTACTGTATGTTTTTAACGCAGAAACGATAGAAATGAAACCGATTCCACAAAACTTCAAATTACCAAGATGCATGTAGATTAAGTTGTTTCGTAATTACCAACAACTCTAGACTCCGATTTCTAGAGTGTTGCATCAAAACATTTAACTTTCTTCTGTCTTGTCAGATGATGGATTGGTGTTGTAGCCCTCGCATACTAATTGGTGAAACATTAATTAACATTGTTTTAATAATATAGTAAGCAGTTTTATTTATAATCAGTTTTTGAATAATTTCTTTCAGTATAAATTTTGCTGCCAGTAAACAATAATAATAATGATGATAATTTAGATTTCTATACGTATACCCTTTAATGTACCATGTTTTCAACACCAAACCCGTAGAAACTCCTTATAGATCAGATGAAATAGATTTCGCGAAACTTCAAACCGCAAGGATGCATGTAGATTAAGTTGTTTCGTAATTACCAACACCTCTAAACTCTGTTGAGTTTGAGGGTGTTGCGTCAAATCATCTGCTGAACTTTCCTCTATCTTGTCAAATGAGGGATTGATGTTCATAATTATTTTTTTAATAATACTAAACAGTTTTATTTAAAAAATATATTTTTTAATAATTCCTTTCATTATATATTTTGCTGCCGGTAAATAATAATAATGAATATTATTTAAATTTCTATACATATACCTATGCCGAAGCGGCGGTTGAACCACCCGACCGCCGACCAGAGACTAATAACTAGAGAACAGGAATTCCGCTTTTTCAGTATTTAGTGTCGCCCCCGACATTTCCATTACTTCATTTTCTTCTGGTGGTCTGATGGTTTCTATTATTATGAAACAGCCATTATAAATGAAGCGTTAGGTGAAGATGAAAGAGCAGTCGTAAAAAGTTAGAACTCTGATTTTCTGGTCAGAATGGGAAAAAAATGGCCATAATTTTTTTTTCATCTTCACCTAACGCTTCATTTATAATGGCTGTTTCATAATAATAGAAACCACCAGTCCATCAGAAGAAAATAACTCTGTTAAGCGGGACTCGGACTTAAGCACACTTAAGACTTAAAGCACACGCTTTTATTTTATGTAAAATGACGTCATTTGCATTTAGATACTTAAATATAGTTTATAATAGCTCCATTTTTTTATCATAAATCATTCATTAATATTTTCTCAAAATAGCACATATTTTAATTATTTTATTTTTCAACAATTTTTTCTTTACTTTCTACAGAAATGGAGTACTTGAGTTGCCAAAATGAAACAAATGTCACTAAAAACTACAAAAAAAAAACTACAAAAAAAAAAAAAAAAAAAAAAAAAAATTCAAAACAAATGGAGATGCAGTTTTAAAACAAATTGCATTAAAAAGTACTTCTTTCCCAATACGACGGTATAAACATTGAAAATGTGCGATGCTTAGAAGTTTTAAAAAATGCTGTAGAGTATTTAATCGCACAATGAAACATCGGTTTTTGTTTTACGGCTGGCGTATACAAGGTAACGTTATTTATTGGAGACAAAATAAGCTGGGAAGAAAGAAATAGCATTCTGGGGGCTAATAATAAGCTTGACGCAGCAGCGACCGTTCGGGTATAATAAATAAATAACTTCAGGGCAAATATTGTAGATCCACAATTTGTTATTTTATTAATTTGGCATTGCAATAGAACCTCGATTATCCGAAGTAATTGGGACCGAACATCTTTCGGAAAATTGAAATTTTCGGATAATCGAGAATGCTTCCATTTTAAGATTAAGGAGAAATATATGCAATATTTCTTATTATGATAAGAAGTGTTTAATAAAAATAAAGCAATAGCAAACTAGAAACAAGAATAAATTACCTGAATTTCAATTTTGAAATTAAGTACCTTTTACATATATCAGAAGGGTTTGAAAAAAATGTTTTGTTTGTCGCAGTTTCGATTGCCTTTGGTTTGAAACTCTATCATGGAGTTTTTTAATATTATTAGTTCACCAGTATCACAGTCTGTCTGCTGTTCCAGCCATTCCCAACCTTTTGCAATACATTCAAAAGTTTCAGAATTGCTAATTCTTTCGTTTCTTCGCTCCATCCTGCAGCTTACGGGAGATCAAGTTAAATTCAAAGGAATTCTAAGAAAAAGGATAGAAAATATTTATATGTACTTGTAGTTCGGAAAGGACCTCATGCACCACAGGAAATATGATTAACCATTGCACACAAAAAATGTGATAGTAGGGGTAAAAAAGCTAATGGATTTGCATACAAGAAATGTGATAGTTAAAAGAGCTTTAAGGGGTCTTGTACCTTTTAAACGCGACGGAATTTAACGAAAAACTTCAAAGTTTGAATTAGTCTATCTTCAAAACCTTTTTATGTATAAACATGAAATTTTGGATATTGATTAAACAGATTATGCTTTGTAATATACTACCAACAGAAATTTATTAACCCTTTACAGAATTTGTGTATTGTTGAAATCAAAATACATCTTTTTTTTTACCCCATAAGTCATTGCGCGCATGATATCTTGAGAAAATATGTATGGATTGTCATAAAATTTGGTAAATATACTAAACAAATATGTGTGTTTAAAATGATCTACTTTTAAGTATTTACAATGGTAATATTTTTAGTTATGACTATTTTTATTCATTAAAAATACAAAATTTTTATTTTTTTTTACGAAAATATTTTTTTTATATAGTAAATGAAATAATTTTAGCCTAAGAGTAGATCATTTTAAACACACATATATGTTTAGTATCTTTACCAAATTTCATGCCAATCCATACATACTTTCTCAAGATATAATGCGCGCAATGACTTATGGGGTAAAAAAAAGAGCTATTTTGATTTCAACAATACACAAATTCTGTAAAGGGTTAATAAATTTCTAATGGTAGCATATTACAAAGCATAATCTGTTTAATCAATATTCAAATTTTCATGTTTATACATAAAAAGTCTTTCGTTAATTTTCGTCGCGTTTAAAAGGTACAAGACCCCTTAAGAATGGATTTCGTTAACCAAGAGTTTCCGATAAACGAGGTTCTACTGTATTACATTTGTTACAAAATTTTTCTTGGTTCCGTGAAACAAAAATTTAATGAGACGTATGAGGCTGTTTTGAGATTGCGCTATGTGATTATGATATTTGACTGAATATCGAATAGTTGCAAGTGAATATCTTGCTCTCTATTGAGGCGTGATCTATATTTTGTTTTAGCAGTGGCGTATGCGGGGAACCTTGTTTCGCATAATAAGTGGCTGCGAAGGGCAAAAGAATAAGTTTCACTTTATCTGATGTGATTTAAAATTAATCTTTTAACGTACTCCAAAAATATGAGATTGATTTCTCAGTTTCAAACTTTGATCTTATCATTGTGTCTGATGTCAAATCAAGCAAACATTCGTATTCCTGTGATGTCAGAGAGGACGGTTTTAGGTAGATTTCGTAAGAAATACTACCTATTACATTCTCCCCTATGTTGAAATTTCTGAAAAAGTTTTGCGGATCTAATCAACACACACACACACACACACACACACACACATATATATATATATATATATATATATATATATGAGATATAAGGATAAGGCCGTAGTTAATGAAATGAAGGAGTTTAATAGTTCTGGATTATAGTTTTACAAATTAAGTTAACATTATATTTACAAGTACGGGAGGGTAGGGGGTTTTTCTGCGGCATACGCGCCCACAGCATCGGAGACTTCATATCGGCTTCTGCTCTCGTCTAGAGCGAGAAATACGTCTAACCTCAGCCGCTTCGGAATGAAATCTGCTCTTTGGTTGTTACTTGTTCCCAAGCTAAGAAAATGCAAAGCTGCACATCAGCAAATTCAATACCATCTGCTGCTCTGTGGTTACAAGTTCTCATGGAAAATGCTGATCGTATCTTGTTGCTAGGCATAGGGTGTTATGGGAATCTAAAACCACAACTCATATATATATATATATATATATCACTTTTCTTATGGACACAATAATCTCATAATTCTGCACAAATCTCTTCCAAACTGTCACATAAAATCAAGATGCAGAAAATCTCGGTCAAATTAGTTAATGGGCAAAATCAGACCAAGCCAGTGGAAATGGGGAGGGGTTTTGTGAAAAAAGAAATCCATAACTTCTTAATTATAAAACATATCAAAATAGTTTAAAATTATTATTACTTCTAGGAAAAGTGCCAAAATTTATGTATCACAGAAAATTAAAAATACGCTCAAGGGGCGAAAAAAATAGGGTTTTAGGTAGAGAAAAAAATTCACAACTTCGTCAATTCTCAAGATATCAAATTGACTTAAACTTATTATAAATCTTCTTAATACTATCTACAACTTTTATATTGACAAGTTTTTGATAGGACCAACTGTTACTGAAAAAAAGGGGGGGATTGGGTGGTTGAAGAAGAGAAAAATTCATTACTTCGCCAATTCACAAGATATCAAATTCACTTAAATTTATTATATAAATCTTCTTAATATTATCTGTAACTTTCATATTGACAAGTTTTTGATAGGACCAACTCTTACAGCAAAACCAAACAAAAATAATGAAAAAAAAATTATCGTATTAACATGATTCTGATAAAACCAGCTCTTACAGATTAATGAAATTAAAAACTCGTCAAAAGCAGCCAGATAAAATTGTTAAACTGGGTTTATCTCTAATCTTGATTTAGTTTTTGTTGGTGAAATTAGTACTTAATTTTGAAATCTAACTCCGCCTATAAGCCGAGCCAAGCTGGCTGTGATATAGATTATGATGTTACAACCCAACGTTTCTTTTATGTTTTCATGCAATCCTTTTGGAAAATCAGAGTTCAAAGTATCAATCAAACGCAAGCGATGACTATCCGCAAGAATGTCTGATTCGGCTTCTTCAAATCCTTTTGTTAGTGGAAAACAATCCAGGCTTCCGTTTTTGATTGACTTTACCGAATATTTCAGTTTCTTTTTAAATCCTTCCACTTTATCACTAGCATAAATAAAATAGTTACTGCTTTTCTTTGAAGTGAGAGACATAAAAATATCAGACTTTTGTAAAAATATCTGCCAAATACACCTATTTCATTAGCCGACGATCATAACACAAGGGAGATTCTCAAAAGGTGGGATCATTAAACGTTAACAATATGTAATTTTTAAAATTTTCAAATTTAAGGCCAATTTTTCTTTAATAGTATAGTATTTTGTCTATAAATATAATATAGTAATATTTTTAATAGTATGTCTACAAAATTATACACAAACATTAAAAGACAGCAACTATTCTGGAAAGTTAATGATTAAAGCATTTAATTAGCAGTTGTGTCCGTTACAAATTTTGGACATTTTTTCGCACGTACGTTACAGATTTTGGACGTTGCACTTATAGTATTTAAAAAATTCTTAAGACTAAGAATGTAGTAAATGTGTCCTATAATTGTATGTGTATACACATATATATGTATAATTAACTTTTTGTTATCCAGTAATAATAATAATAAAATCAAATGCTTTGTCGCGTACGTTACTTTCGGACATAACAAAATACAAAAAAATTCTTTATAGAAAAGTCCTCCTGTCTTCAAAAAAGCAATAAATCAGCCTGCCATCTCTTAACGAAATTATCAAAAAATCATCCGTTTCCTTTATGCATTCGTTGTTTACCATTAGAACCACCTGGAAAAAAGTTAAAACTCTTTTTCTTGGAGGTACATTAGAGCAGTTAACGTTATGAATGTCCGAAATTGGCCTCTTTAGCATAAAATAATAAAATTTTAAAATATTTATACAAAGCTTTTACAATAAATTATGTCATTTTCTCTCTCTGAATAGAATTAAAAACTCAGTGTAAAAAAAAAAAAAAATAAAGTCAATGATAATTAAAGTTATGTTTGAAAGGCTTAAAGTTATGACGTGTGTTCAGTGCCCAGCTTTTGAGAATCACCCACAACTTCTTTCCCAAAGTAAAATCATCGTCGCTCATGAAGATTCTGGCTTCATTCAAACTTTTATCGCGGTAGAGCCATGTTATTTCTGTGTGAAGAAGTAAAGACGTATGCGGACTCTCCATGTCATCACATAAGACTTTGTACAACCCGGTATTCTTTGGTCGTGATTATATAAAATCTATTATTTTAAGTTTCACCCAGCACTTCTTTTATAAAAGGTGGTATTTTCTTCATTGCAATAGTATGTTGATGAAGTACGCAATGGCTACTGCTGCATACCTTGGCTTTTTCTTTTCTTTTTGCTATTGCACATCACATCTTACCAGTCATAGCTTTCTTTCCATCTGTGCACACATCAACAGTTATCCCATAGGATGCTATTCTCCGTGAAAACTTCATCTAATAATTTAAATATTTCAATGCGGTAGTCGGTAATGATTTGCAGAGAAGTAAATCCTCTTGAAAAGAGATCAAATGTGGATAGCGCAAAAATACCATTACTATCGCCAAACCAGCAACATCGGTTGATTCATCCATTTGAAGCGAAAATTTAGTGGATTTTACACGAGAAATTAAAGTAGCTTTCAAATTCTGTGCTAAGTCCCCGATTCGTCGCGAGATTGTGTCATTTGTCAATGGAATTTTGTCTATCACTTTTGCAGTTTTCGTCAAACGTGCATTCCAAAATTTCTTTTACACAAGGCTAGATAAACTAAGATGCCATCAAATCCTTTTCATTGACAGTTTTGCAATGATACGATATACATTTCTGGACTTTCTGAATTTTTTTTACTTCCTTCTGAAAAAAATCAGTTGGTTTGTCCTTGCATTATGGATGGACCTCCTCAAAATGATGACACATTTTTGCTGGAAACGTTGAACTGTTCGGCTTGACTTTGCCACAAATTACGCGCTGAGGTTTATTATCAGTGGTTGCAGCGAAACCAATATTCAAATAAAAATCATGATACTTCCGTTGTACCTAATGTTTTTTTTTTGTTTTTTTTTTTAAAATTGTGGAACTTGTATCCGAGGAAGTAGAGCTATGCAACTTGTTCGATAGGTCGAGAAATTCTATTGCATCCGCAGTCAATTATTCATCCGAAAAACTAGCTTGTACAACAGCAGTAACACCTCCTTTATCTTATTCCGTACTACAATTAGAAAGCAATATGAACATTACTGTATGTAACAACAGCATAAATTCAATAATACTTAACGTGACTTTTAAAATTTACAATTGATATCTTGAAATCAGAAAAAAAGAATTTTAAATTTAATAAATGAAAATTTCAAGAATTTTGGGATCTTTAAAGACAACAAGAGGCAAAGTCACTCCGGTTGATGATGTACCTAAATACAACCTAAGAACTGATTAATTTAATAGCGATAAATGTATATTAAATATTTATAAAAGTCTAACACTAAATATTGATGTTTATTAATATTTTGAACTCGAGTATTTTAATAAGAGAAAAGTGTTATTTGTAATTCGTTTTTCAAATAATTCTTTTTCTAATGCATTAATTTTGCAGATTGTAATTTTAAAAATTTAAATCCTAATACTTAACTTTTAATTTTTCCAGTTTTTATCTCTTCAAAAACGGAACAACAGAGGTAATAAAAGTAACTCTTTATAAATGTGATGAAACCTATTCACGAAATCTCAAACCGAAAGGATGCATTTAAATTAAGTTGTTTCATGATTGACTATGTTGAATTTGAGGGTGTTGTGTGAAATCATTTAGCTTTCTTCTGTATTGTTGACAGCGCTTATCCAGAATGATGGATTGATCCTTCAGCTTTCGTAGAAGAATTAATGAGATATTTTGCTTTTATTATGGTGTGGAAGAGTTATTTAACTGCAAACCTTTCGAATATTAGCATCAGTATATGGATGAATAGTTAAACAATTGTTGGTTCGTCAGGCGAAGACGCTCGTGAGCTAATGCTAAGCCTATGGGGAGGTTATTTGCTAATATCTCGTTTGTATTTCGACATTTTTAAATGTTTTTTTTTTCTTTTTTTTCCATTGGATAGCTGATGTCCATTTCTACATCGCCCCTTTCTTATTTTTTCGATTTTGCTTGCAGATAGTTTTTTATAAAGTTACTTTCACTTTCAAAACTGGTCTGAAAGTTAAAGTAACTTTTTATTTTTTAAAAAAAATCTGAAACTGAAATCGAAAAAATAAAATATAGCCCTATTAGAGAACGAGTTCAGCTATCCAATGCAAAAAAATATATATATATTTAAAAATATCTTAATGCAAACGAGATATTAGCAAATAACCTCTCCATAGGTTTAGCATTAGCTCACGAGTGGCCTCATCTGCTGGGAACAGGAGCCTTAAGGCTGTTCTCAATTGCTCTGCTTAACAAGCGCAAAACGTTTTGGTACATTTACTAATTCATTTTTTAACGAAAATATAGAAAATTAGAAAGCCTGACCATGGAAGCGATTTGGAATCGAACTATGTTTTCAATTTTTTAATCAATCAATTACCTATTGAGTTATAAGCGATTTTGATCACGCGACGAACACGTTTTTCGTCCGTTCTTTAGTGGTTTTTCTCCTTTCGGCGGAAATTCGGTTCAAAACGCCTACTTTGATGCTATTTTTTGAAAGATGTATTACGTTTGAGGGGAAAAAAAGGAATAAACAGTTCGATGGCATAGTTTCTGAGCAACACCTGCTAGTTTCATGCATTTCGGAACAAAAATAAATTAAAACTTATGTCACAAAGTTGCCCTTTTGGATTTGAGAACAGCCTTAAGGAGGTTTTCTCAAAAAATATTTCTCTTATCAACAACGCGAAATTTTCCGACACTTAGGCAGTTCTAAAAAAATATATATATATATATGTATATATATATTTCTACGGTAATTAACGCGAAATTACTGACACATTTTTAAACGCAAAATCCTCACACATGTAGTCTTGATTATTAAAAAGATTTATAATGGAACAGTTTTTCATTTTTTGATAAATGTATCTCAGCTTCAGCTATAAGCCATTGCTGCACGAGTACGGCAGTTTGTCTCCTTTCCTGCACTGTCGTGTACCGAAATGCAGTGGTGTAGTCGAGAGGGGACGCGGGAAGACGGCGTCCCCTCACTTTTTTATTTTACCTAAAGCGTCCCCTTACTTTTTATTTTCAGGGGGGACGCTCGAGACACGGGAGGACGCAGACTTTCTAATGTCATTAATTTTTTTTAAGGATGGACATACCAATAAGTTGACAATCTTAAGAAATAAAACATTGATTTTAAATATTTCCTATAAAGGTGAAAAGTGTTTATGTGTCGGAACGCTTGTCTGTCTCCATCTGTTCGTATTTTAACTTCCGAAAGTTTGTTTAAATAGCGGCAAAATGCTATGCATATTTTTGAAGTTCATTGTGGTACTATCAATATTTGATCTGTAGACCATCAATATTTCGTTTACGAGAGAGAGAAAAAAATAGTTCTTTTATATTACGGTACGGTTTATGAGGAACTTGTTTGAACTATACATTAAAGAAGTTATAATATACTTTAAATATAACGAAAATAACATATGATATTGGAATTCGTTTCAAAATGTCCCTTATTGAAAATAGCATATATCGTTCGTTTACCATGCACAACATTAAAAAATATTTGGAAACCAATGATCAATTAATAGTAGTTGCTTGAAATACATTTTAATGACTACATTTTTTTCAAACTTAAAATAATTCATGTGTACGTAGTCAGAACCACTGCACGGACCGGGTCTATTTTCATTCACAGCGATCAATCCGGGCCTGGTCTCCACTCATTTCGGGCTGAGCCGGGCCGGGCCTAGTCACAACTCTTTCCGGGCCTAACTTACTTTTTACATACCAAGCCGGGACTGGTTTCATTCTTCCTAGTTTTCACGGGCCAAATCTCAGTCTCGGTTTTGACCCAGTCCGTATGAAAATCATTGTCTCGGCGTGGCTTGGTCCGTTCAAAGATCAGTAAAATTTGGCCTGGTCCAAACATTTTTGTAAAAAATACATACATTTTTAAATCTCCATTATTCTACAATTAAACAGTATTTTTTTTTTTTTTTTTAAAGAATAGCAGATTTCTAGGCTTATTAAAATATAGTAAAACGTGTGAAAAATAACCTGCCTATGACGGAATCCTGTCTTAAACTGAAAAATATATTTATTCATGCAAAATTAATATACTAATGCGTAAGAAAAGAATATATAATACATTTGCACCTGCTAAGAAGGGAACTTGCCTATAACGCATTTTTTCTTTCCTATGCAATTTCGTCTTAAAAGATTTTACTGCATAGCATTTTTCAGATTTTTAAGTCTCCAATACATGGAATGTGGATTAACAATATTAATGATAACTGAAACATTTACATACAACAGATAGAGATTCATTAAAAAAATAAATATCGCAGCCTACAGCACTTCTATAAAAATGAAGATTATAAACATTAAAAAAAAAGCTAAAGATAAATAGTTTTGGTCAGAACTCCTCGTACGAGACAAATTTTTAACCAAATCGACGTGACAATCAATCTTTTGTAGAAATTCACTCTGGCCGTGCCGGTCACGGGCCGAATTTTAATTTGTATACCGGCAGGGTCGCACTTTTTTTTCTATGGGTCGGGCCTGGAAATTTCGGCCCGTGCAGACCTCTACACTGATGCATGTTTGCTGTGGAAAACGTCTCGTTCAAGACCACAGAAAAGAATGCCCACACATTATAATCTATGGTTTCAGTAGGTCTTTTAATTAATAACAGTAATTTAATTTTAATGAAAACCTGTTTAATATTCTAATGTGTATTATTAAACTGTGACAGAATTGAATAAATTGCCCTTGTTTTAAGCTCATTTTCCTTTTAATTTAAATCTATACTAATCACAAAATGTTTCTGTCTGTGTGTATATGAGCGATGGCTAGCAAAATTTGCGTGAGGGTAGTCGAATTTAGGTCCTGATGCATCTGAGGCTCAGATTTTTAATTTTTTGATAATTAGCCGAGATATTAATTAAAAATAACAACGAACTCTCATCAAACATTCATCTCATTCATTCTAAACTTCATATACCCCAAAACCCGATTTGCACAGCAGAAAGAAATGAAGAACCGAACGCAGAGATGAGATTTTGGGGGGTTTGTCATCCTTTTTTTTTTCTTTTTCTTTTTTTACTTCTATTGGCCAAAACATTCAGCACAGAAAAATGGAAAACATTCTCTGAACGATCATACTTTTGCGCCTTAAACGCCCTCAGTTTGAAAAAATATCGTTATTAACCCTTTGAAAAACAATTTTCTAAAAGGCTCGTTTTTGCAATTTTCTTTTTCTTCCGTACGGCATGCTTCCTTAGGGACCAATTTCAGAGGTAGTGGTTAAAAAAATACGTATACTGAGACCTTCTCTTCGACGATGCAGTTGGTTTTCAAAAATGACTCTTCAAAATTTAACTGTTTAAAAAAGTTTGAGATTGCAGGTCACTTTGCGCCTTACGGAGACGCTCTTTTTTTTCTATGGTAAAAGTGACTAAACATCCGTATTTCGACACAATTTTTGAGCATTTCTGCAGACCATATTTACATCACCCACAAAAGCTGGGAACATTCGGACGACTAGAAGTATTTTTAGAAAACAATGTGTGAAAATTTCGACGAAAACGCTTAAAACCGAGGTGTTTCGGCGTGGAATACAAATGCTCAGATATAGTTATATTTATAATCTATTAAAACTTCAGAGAATTCGGACGATGAGAATTTTTTTTCTCCGTTATGTAAACGGAACCGAGACGAAAACAAGAAAAATAGGGAGAAGAAAACGTATATTTTTTTCAACTAAATATTGACGCATGCATTTGCATAGGCACATGTATAGAAAATCGTCGTAAAAATAGGATAGCCGATTCAGTGGACTTCAAAATGTAAAGATATGCCAAAATATCACAATGTTGTTTTACTGTCGTGATTTCAATATTTTCTACAAACCATACATGTCCGAAAAGTAAAAATACAATAATTTTCAAAGCTCTCAGGGACAACAGTTATTCTTCGACTGTTTTCAAAATAAATAATTCACAACAAATTCTAACAAAAATAACTCTGCATGAATTAGCGTTACTAAATTACGATTTCTATTCCTGAAATTTTCAAACAAGAAATAAGGTTTTTATTTATTTATTTTTTTTAATTCTGTGGTAAGTTATTTAACGACCAACAGAGAATAAACTTTAATTAAATTAATTTTAATTAAATTTTAAGTTTTTTAAGTTTTAATTTAATTTTTCAATCACTGTTCTCAGGAATTCAAAATAAAACGTAAGATTTAAAATCAAGTTTGCCTTATGGGTGATACAGATCCTAATGTTTAAAACTATGAGCGTCCCCCCCCCCCCCCACCTTTTTCCCCAGGACTACACCACTGCCGAAATGCGGTTCAAAACACCAACTTTGACAGGATTTTCTGAAAAATCTTCTGCCTTTACCGAAAAACGAAAAAAAAAAAAAAAAACAGTTCGAATACACAGTTTCTTAATAAGAGCACGTTTAAGTTCGATACGTTTGCGAATAACATTTTTGTTTATTTATTGTAATAATAATAAACATTATTTATAATTTATTTTCCTAGTCTTAGATTAGAATAGATTACTTACTTAAGCATTAATTTTTTGCTTCGAATTTTAATATTTTAAGGATTTAAATTATTAAACATTCCGCTTAACTTAGCACTTCTTTTTATCCCTAGAATTGCCTAAGGCGATAAAAGTTGCTTCTTATAAGTGAGATGAAAACTATTTCGTGAAGCGTCAAACTGCAAGTGTGCACGTATATTAGTTATTTTACATGCAATCGCCAACATTTCAGCCTTTCAAGATTTTTGAGGGTGTTGTGTATTAAGCAGTCAAGTTTGGTTTTTACTTCTTTAAATTTAAATAGGTCAAACCTTGTTGTAACGAATACGGATAATAATATAGGACAATTCCACAGAAAAGTCTCTTTTTGTGGGGGAGGGGGGGGGGGAATAAAATTTATAATGTTTAATTTAAGGGTATGATTAGAAAGCTTGATATTTTTATGTTCTACAATAAAATCCTAATAAAACAGCATTGTAAATTACTGCTTACAAACTAAGTTAAGTAGTAATATTGTCTTTGTAATGTCATAATGTTACATCAGTTACACACTAAAAGTTACGTCAATTACACGTGCAAATGCTATTTTTTTCTTTTTATAGTTCAGAAATTATTTAAACAAGTTACTGTTATAATTTGTCATTACTTAATGTTGTTGAGAACATTAAATCTTTTTTTTTTTTTATCGAGATAGTTTTGATAATCTTTATACTTCATTGAAGGCAGAAAAAATGTTTGTCTATTTTATGTTACATCACTTACAGAATTTTGAATTGCAATTTTTGGGACTAAAAGAGAGATTGAAATAATCTGCAGGTATCTGGGTATTAAGTTCTTAATAAGAAGTATTTTAAATTGTAAAAATTTGTTCTAGCTTTATTAGTAAAGTTTTTACACAGTTTTGAAAACAAAATTCAATGATCAAGTGTTACGTCAGTTACGATGGAATTGATTTAAAGCTAATCACAAATTTAGTCCATTGAAGATTCATTACAATGACGATCCATATTGTAAGAAACAGAAGAACTTGCTTAGGGGCCTTCCACAAATGATGTCACACTTGGAGGAGGGGGAGGGGGGTTCGTGAAATTGTGATAGTTTGTGACAAGGGGGTGGGAGGGGATAAGAAGAAATGTGACATCACACATTTTGCTTAAAATAAAAGCATTGAAAATCATCATATTAAATTTTGAAGTTATTTTGAAATTAAAGTATTTTGTATTTGTAAAGTAGATTTAAAGCCAAACATATTAAATTCCATTTCAAATTCCAAAATACGACTGTTTTCAACTGCTCTTTTGTATTAATATTTTATTACCATTGTATATTAATTATGTTTTTGTTATAAACCTTAATCTTATTTCATACAAAATAAGTACATGAATCATTTTTATTGTTTTGCTCACAAATGTCATTAAAACACATAGTTAAAGTTTAAAAATAAAGTTTGGAATATGATCTATAACGTAGTGTTTTGTTTCTGAACTGCAAGTATATGTTTATGTAATATAGCGTGATATGTGACAAGGGGGGGGAGGGGGATGGTGAAGTGTGACACTTTGTGACAGGAGGGTAGGGGGGATCAGAAATATTAAAAAAAAGTGTGACATCATTTATGGACCGCCCCTTAAGGTAGTTCTCAAATTCTTTGCTCAGCAATGCAAAATTTTCTGTCATATTTTCTGACTCATTTTTAAAAGTAAAGGCATAAAATTGGCAGGCCTGACTATTGAAGCAATTTGGAATCGAAATAAGTTTTCAATTTTCTTTTATAAATAAATTCCTTACATTGTTATAAGCGATTCTTTTCGTGTGCGAACAGTTTTTCTTCTGTTTCGCGTGATGAAATTCGATTCAAAACGCCCACTATGATAGCATGCCCTGAAAGATCTTTTGCATTTACCACAAAAAATTTCAAACATCTTTTGATTACATAGTTTCTGAATAACATGTGCCTATTTCATGTGTTTCCGCACATAAATTAATCTAAAAATATGTCAGAAAGTAGCCTCCTTGGATTTGAGAACAGCCTTAATAATTAAACAGAAAGAAAGAAAGAACAATTTGACATTTACACTTGTAAGCGTTGCTTCAATGTGAAATTAACATCAACAAAAATTCTCAGACTCTGAAACAAAACCCTCATTAATAAAATTCTAGTTGTCCGACCAAATCTGCCCAAAATGTCTTTATACAAATGTTAAGTGCGAAACTCAATCCAAGTTACGAATCTTGTGTTCTTCCAGGAACCCCTCTTGAAGATGTACGCAAAGGTGCAGTGTAGATTATAATTGCTTACAAAACTATGCTCGTATCCTGTTTTTACTTTAAAATTGAGAAATTGAAGATTAAGAAATTGCATTGGAAATTAAGAAAGGGTAGGGGAGAGAGGGGTAAAGTTTATGAACTATGCATTTAGCATTCATTGCCGAGTATTCGGTTTAAAACACTAACTTGACAGTATTTTCCGAAAGTTCATCTGTCTTGACCTAAAAATGGAAAAAAAAAAACAGTTCACTTACATAGTTCCTGGGTAAAAGCATATTGCTAATTTCATGAAAATAACAATAAATAACAATAAATTAATGTGTCAAAAAGTAACCAATTTGTATTTGAGAATAAATAGCCTTCAGTCTTGGGGATTTGCTAAGACAATAGCAATACCCTCTTTGGTCACTGGGTCCCCATATGGGGACCTCTGTTCTTTTCCTTATAAAAACTAAAATGTCCGAATTTTTTACATTTTCACATCACTTAATAGCTGAATGTTTTTTACGTTCAAAGCAAACGAATAAATGGCAGCATCTAAGGTTACTCCCACATAAAATAAATGTTATTTTCATCTGAGTTTGCAAAATGCCTAAAAATGACCAAAAGACAGTATGACCAAAAAAGTGAGAAATTTTCATATTAACTTAAATATTTTTCAATGAAAAATTATGAGGATTTGTAGGTTATTTACTTGTCTAAAACTCTTAAATTTGTAATTGCGTTAATGTAGGTTAATGGTTATTATACACTGATGTTTTTAAGGGATGACTGTTATTTTAGATCCATATTTTTGAACGTAAACTATTAAGCGCCTAAATCATCAATTTCAGAAAAGATATTTTTTTCTGCCATTTAAGATGTCATCTTGTTTGTAAAAAAACAAACAACAAATAAGCATTTGTATTATTAATTTAGCTGCGGAACTGAAGAGGATACGAAAAGGGTCCTTGGTAACTAAAAGTTTAAGAACTCCCGCTGTTCTAAACCTCCTCTAGTTTTATACCTTTTTTTTTTCATCCAATGGTAGTGGTAGCTCTTTTTGCAGCCGATTTTTTTCTTTCTTTTTCTGTATATTTTCTTACGAATAAAAATAATTTTAGAAAAACCTCGTCAGGCGAATAACCTGGCTACACCTCTGAAATAAGATATATCTTTTAAAAAATCTTTTTTTCTCTATAGGCGTTTCTCACACTGATTAAAAGTTTTAAAATTGCGTCACTTCTTAAACAGTTAAATCCAATGAAAAAACAAAAGAAACATTTCACGGATTGCATCACTGTCGACTCAAAGCAGAAAAGTTCATTGCAATTCAACCCCAACACTTCTATTATTTGAAAGGTATTAAAAAAATCTATTATAAATTCAACGTACAATTTATTTGAAACTTCATTGCTTTGTAAAAAAAATATTTTTTCTTTGGTGGAAAATGAGAATTAACATCAACAACATATGCATAAACACTTCTAATTTGGAATTCTCTTTTTAAACACGTTGTTGCAATAATGAAGAGATTATTGTCATCTTATGGAACCCATTATTTGCCTAACTTATTTGGATATCTGTGTTTTTCTTTTTATTGTCTTTTACAGATATTATTATAACAAAAACCAGAGATGGGTTTTTGACGTCAAAAACTAGTTTTTGACATGACAGTGGTAAAAACCGTGTTTTTACCGGTTTATTCCGTCAAAAACCTATCTTTTCCATTTTCCTCCAATTTATAGTGTGAGTGTAGCATACAATACATTTGTAGATTGATTTTTCCTTGCTGTTCTTGTTATTATTATTTACAATTACTTTGTTAAATTTATTTAAAAGAAGAGCATTTCCTAAATAAGAAAAATGTAAAAATACAAGAGTAAAAGGAAAGAAAAGTATTTGTCATAATCTCCACTAATATAGATTCTACTAACAGCAATGAACCTATTAAATGATAATAAAAGGTTATTATAATTATTAAATAATATTCAATGTACATTTTTAATAAAATACATTAAAATTATTTTAGAGATGCAAAAATGCTGTTATATGGTGTGACAATAGATGTCAAGCAAGGACTGTGGTCATTGAATAAATTTGAATATTTTTAGATATGATATTTCATAAATGCAATTATGGTGATTTTCATTTTCACTTCAATAAGCAAAATCTTAAAATTTTTATACAAGCCTGTAGGACATGATTTCAGGTGAAGTCTCTTAGACTTAAAATTTAACACAACAAAACAATATTTAAGAATAAATAGAATAGAATAATAATTTATATATGTACACATTATAGTTTTTTTTTTTTTTTTTTTTTTTTTTTTTTTTTTTTTTTGTTTGTTAACTTTAGTGCAAATATATATGAACCTTATAGACAGACCATTACAGCATCTATATTTTTAGATATAAATTTATACCTGAATAGTTACGAAATATTTTTACCCCTTGGGGACGAGCATCACATATACGCTCATGATTATTCCGCAATGATTATTCCTACCAGTTATTTTTTACTGTAAGTTTTACCTTATTTGTTATTCCTACCAGTTATTTTTTACTGTAAATTTTACCTTATTTAATCAAGACATTGTCTCGATACGTCTAGTCGAAAATTTCTGTTTTAAAGTACCGTTGATAAAAGATTAAAAATTCTGTAAAAGACTTGCCGCGAATGGGATTAAATCGAAATGTATTAAAGCTACCATAAACTATTTATATCATGTATACATTTTACTTAAAATTATTTAGGCATTATTTAAAATGAATTGAAAGAAATAACACATTGCATATTTTTATTACATACATATCACTGCGAAACAGATTATTTTAATACATATCACTGTCTGTGTAAAAATCTTTTACTTTTAAAATTATTATTAGAGAGATGCTTAAATGTTTTATTTATTTTTTAATGCAGTTAACTTTTTAATTAATGGATCTGCAGGGATCTACATTTCTGCTTAAAAATAATATTTATTTATTTAGTTTAAGGAAATAAGACTAAAATAAACTACTTAACAAGTATATAGTTAAAAATTGCATTTTACATGGTTTAAAGCTTAATGTTGACTTGCAAATTTTAATCTCTACAAGATTTAACTTTGAAGAACAAGTGTTATTCCTTTATCCCAAAAGATGTATGTAATTCTCAACTATTAAAATATATTTTATTTCATTTATTGCTATTTAGAAATAAAAATAATCAATGAAGAATTTGGATTTAACACTTTAAGAAAACTTATTTCTGAGGAAATATCTGAGAAAGCTATTTAGCTTTAAACAGTATACTACATTCTGCCGACTACATTTTTAATCTTATACTTATGGGCTTTAGAATTTCTTCAAAAAAATAATTTTTATAGAATATGCTAAATAGCTTAAAATTATTGTAGAGATCTTCTAAAAGAGATGTATATGTATTATTCTAATGCAATTCTTTTTTGTTTTTCCTGGGTGGATAAATATACTTTTATCCACCCATCCATATTTCTTTTTTTTTTTTTTTTTTTTTTTACTAATCAGCTATATTTTGCAACTTTCCAAATTACTGCGATGTAAACATGGTACTAAGTTGTATTCTGTACTAAACTTTACTTTAAGAAATATGTACAAGAGTACATATTTCTTAATTTTATAGAAATAAAAATATGAAAATGCATTGTAGTAATAATAATTAACTATTTTGCTTTCGCGTAAATTTTGTTATAACAATTTTCAACTGTACGTTGCATTTTGCTGGCTGGTAAAATAAATCCTTGACTGGTAAGATTTTCTGAAAATTCCCCACTCCCTGTATATATCAATATATGTATCATGATATGCATCATGGTTTATGATATATATGTGATTTTCTTTCAAAATATGTTCGATACTTTTATATATTTCATATTCATTTTCAAAATATCATTGTGTATGATATTTTTGATATTTTCAACCAAAACGGGAATAAATGAATTTTTCAACTGTTATTTCTCTGTAGATAAAGTATATTTGCCTATGACAAAATCTTTTAGCCTCCCCCCCCCTCCCCACCCCCACCAAAACAAGGGGAACAAGCAGGCTTTATGTCGAAAATTAAATTTTTAAATGCAGAACCAATACTTATGTGGCACAATATTAACTTAGAACAGCTATTGAAAAATAAACTGTGGAATTTAGATAATCTAACATTTTTCTTGATCTGGTTGTTATTCAGATTAAATTACACGCAAGTTAGAGAAGGAAAAAGCAGACAAGCTTACTTTTATTTTCAAATTTTTCAATAAAAAATAATTATTTTGTATACTAAAAAAATTTTTTTTCTATAAAACCTTAGTGTTTAAGTAAGTTTTTATGTTAGGTGAAATATGTTTTAATTTTTTATTTATACTAAGTGCGAAAATATTTATAATCAGCAATATGTTGGCTATTTTGAAAATATCGAATGTATATCCAAATATCTCATATTTTTGATATTTTCGAAAATATTGTGGTATTTACGAACCCTGTTAATAAATGCGAAAAATCTCCCCCGGATAATTATGACAGCTGTGTCTCCTAAAATAAAACAGTAAAAGAAAAAAGAAAAAAAAACTTTTTTCTTTATGGGCGGAGCATAAAATTTACTTGATACTGAATCATGTAGTTTGTTTTTTGACGAATGTAAATACCAAATTGTTTCTGTTTTCAATTAGTTGATGTGTATCAATTGTGTGGCAATTAGTTGTTGTTTGTTATGTAACTGAAAATTTTCATGTTAGGTGGGTGAACTGTGTTTCAACATTTGATTTATACTAAGTTTGAAAATATTTATAATCAGCAGTAGGTTGACTATTTCGAAAATATCTGATATATCGGGTATATTTTACATTTTCGAAAATATCAGAATATTTACAAACCCTGCCCTGTCAATAACTGTTAAAAATCTCTCCCAGGGGAATACACTATACGGCCAAAGGTGACCGGTCACTTGCGATTTTAGACGTTTTGTTAAATATCTAGAAAAATACATGAGGAATTAACCTGAAACTGCAGGTGTGTAAACAGTATAGTATAGGTCATATTTCCGCGAAGATTTTTTTCCCCGAAACCCCATAGGGGACCGTCAACAAATTGAAAAAGAACGAATATCTTTTGAATAACCCTGTAAAAACTGATATAGCAAAAGCGTTCAAACTCGAGATTATCAATTGTTGGCGTATTGTAATATACTGTGGTCCTTTTTATGAGGATATCATGTATACTCGTAGAGAAATTAAGGTTTTTATGAAAACAGTCCCAAATTTCGCCAAGTTTTTTGCTTATAATTTGCAGAGTTCTTAATATAAAAAAAAAAAAAATTCTTTTCAGAAAATATGACAAGCAACTTTGTACACAATACTCTGCAATCAGAATTAAAAAATAATAAAAATTAGATGAAAAATAAGCAGGTTTACTAAAAAATGTTTCACTGCGCATGCGCGAATGCAATCAAAATATGATATGCATAATGTATTAGCTAAGTATATAGAGCAACTTTTGTGAAAGTCTCAAAATCATAGCTTCAAAATTCTGAAAATTATCGTCGATAGAATAAGCTCGAAATCCGTTGTTCCCAAAAAGAAGTAAAACGATGAGGGGTCAGATATCTCTTGATTAGTGACAAGATAGCGTACACAATATTGCACATACTACTCTATTTGGATACAACCCCTCATCTTTTTTGCTTCTTTTGGGAACAACAGATTTCGAGCTTATTCTATCGACGATAATTTTCAGAATTTTCAAGCTATGATTTTGAGACTTTCACAAAAGTTGCTCTATATACATAGCTAATACATTATGCATATATTTTGATAGGATTCGCGCATGCGCAGTAAAACATTTTTTAGTAAACCTGCTCATTTCTTATCTATTTTTTATTATTTTTAAATTCTGGTTGCAGAGTATTGTGTACAATGTTGTTTGTCATATTCTCTGAAAAGAATTTTTTTATATATATATTAAGAACTCTGCAAATTATAAGCAAAAAACTTGGCGCAATTTGGGACTGTTTTTATAAAAATCTTAATTTCTCTACGAGTATACATGCTATCCTCATAAAAATGAACACAGTATATTGCAATAAGCCACTTATTAATAATCTCGAGTTTGAACGCTTTTGCTACATTAGTTTTTACAGGGTTATCCAAAAGATATTCGTTCTTTTTCAATTTTTTGACGATCCCCTATGGGGTTTCGGGAAAAAATCTTCGCGGAAATGTATGACCTATACTGTACTGTTTACACACCTGCAGTTTCAGGTTAATTCCTCATGTATTTTTCTAGATATTTAACAAAACGTCTAAAATCGCAAGTGACCGGTCCCCTTTGGCCATATAGTGTATGCCAGCTGTGCCACTAAATTGACACAGCAGGAAAAGAAAAAAAACTTTTTTCTCTATGGACGTATCTTATAGTGGGCATTAGAAAATTAAACATCTCAATTTATTTTCGCAAAATATTTACTTTTTTTTTCTTCAAGGTTTAACAATTGCGTCAGTTCTTAAACTGTTAAATTCAATCAAAAACACAGAAGAAAGATTTCGCGAATTGCGTCATTTTTGACTCTGAACGAGAGGAGAAGTTCAACGCAATCTGACACTTCTCTTCAATTACTCCAGAAGCAGTCTGGTCTACTTCCTCTCAACTTCTTTTGTTAACGCAAAAAAAGAGCAACGTTATATCGGTCTTAACGCCTGTCCAAAAACGCGTCAAACTTCTCCCGGGATGTGTCACTTGACGGCCTTTTGTTTACGTAATAGGTACCACCCAGCTGTGGAAGAAGAACGTTGCGTGTGGACTTACGTACCTCTTCATCAGAGATGCTCTTGAAGAGGAGATTTATAACACAAGATCCTTAACCTGGATTGGGTTTCGTAGTTAACATTTGGATAAAGACGTTTTACGCTGATGGGTTACGGAGAAACGGGCAGATGCGGGCAGACAACTGGAATTCTATTAATGAGTGTTTTGTTTCAACGTCTGAGAATTTTTTGTTTGTGTTAATTTGACATTGAAATAACGCGCACACGTGTAAAAGTCATGTTTTTCTTTTCTTCTTTTTTTGTTTTACTTCTAAGTAGCTGTACCATTTATTTATTAAACACGTCCTATTTTTATTACACGTTCTAATATTTTATAAAAAATATTTATATACTTAATATTTACTTCAATATGTGTGCCTTTTTCCAATATATAATCATTTATACATAACAGGAATAAGAAAATTATCTTACCTGTTTTCTCGGTAACGCTGCCCCGGCCCCGTCACCCGTATATACGTCAATATCTTCCTTCACAGAGTCGCTGGGCATATTCACAAATTAGGCTAAAGTGTGTAAAATAAAATAGATTTTTCATTATATTAAGTGCATGTATTTTTATGTGAATTATTGTTGAATTGATCATTCCTTTTGATTGCATATCCATTTAATAGAGAATCTTGATTAAAATAAATTGAACACGGAGGGATAATATTTCCCACACATCTTCACAAAAACAACTACATGATACAGCGACTAAAAGGAGACTGATACAATATATTAAAAGAGAGTTCAAAGAAAAGAGTTCAAAGTCCGTGACGTCAAAATAACTTCAACCCGTGCAGTGTAGATGTATGGAAAAGAAGCCGAGGCAACCGCAAGAATTCACATCTTGTTGAAGCTGAGAAGGTTTTGAATCTTGAATAAAACACTTGAATAATAGAAAATGATTTCTGGTTTTTCACTTTTAGGGGTTACATAGTCCGACATAATTATCCCGAGTATAACGAACTTTCGATGCCCTAAATTATTGGTGTGTTATATCCAACGTATAGGAAACTGTAAGTGACAAAATTTCGTTCGCGATTTACAGCGGTTTGTTATAAAACGGGTTCGCTATAACAGGGTTTGATTATATTTAAATTCGAAGAGCCAAACCACATTTGATTTCTTGTTTAATAATCTATATCTTTTCAATAGAGGTATTATTTTTGTTTGTGTTAATTTGAGATAAAAATAATAGACCGGAAGCCGGCAGTACAAACACATGGTTCATACCGATACCGTTATTTCTTCAAGAAAACTTCCAGTATCTTTTTATAGAAAAGGAAATCAAGGTTAAACGCGCAAAATTTCGCCTTATTTTAAGAAGAGATTTTCTATAAGATGATACTGGTGCTGAAAAATTTTCTGGTCTGCAAAATTCAAGGAGGCGTACGAACCATGGGACAACCACCTCATCGAGTTGGAGGTTGAAATTCCTGAATTAGCTAAAACTCGATTCCCATATTAAAACGCAATCGGTCTGCCAAGTCCTATCTTGGTGGAAAACACCTAAAAAACCGATTTTACAGGTTGACTCGTAGGTTTACCATTGCGTTTTCCTGCTACCAGTCCGCCATGTTTTCATAACTTTGGGTGCAGGAAAACGCAATGGTAAACCTACGAGTCAACCGCTAAAATCGGGTTTTTAGGTGTTTTCCACCAAGATATGACTTGGCAGGCCGATTGCATTTTAATATCGGAATCGAGATTTAGTTAATTCTGGAATTTCAGTCTTCAACTCGATGAGGTGGTTGTCTGTGCTGTCGGATTCCGGTCTATTTCACGCTTGTACGAGTGAAATCCATGTTTTCCATTTTTCTTCTTAGTGACTATACCATTTATTAATAAAACACCTCTTTCTAAATATCTTATAATCAATCCCGACTATAGCTAACCTTTGATGGCCTGAATTATCGGTTTGTTATATCTAGGTGTTCGTTTCATAATATCCAGTTATCTCCCGTGTTCGCTATACAGGGCTTGTTTATATTTAAATTTGTGGAGACAAATTACCTTTTGATTGCTTATTTAATAAGTTGTATCTTTTTATCAGAGGTGCTCTTAAAGTAAAAAACACAAAATCTTTAAGAGGCTACGCGAAAACACCCGCTCGCTAATGTTAATCCTGTGGAAGAAATTTTTTAAGATATCTCGTTATGCAATATTTTTAAACGATTTTTTTTTTCATTGTCTAGCTGAGATTGGTCGCTACAAAAGTAATTTTCTACTTTTTCAATTTTGTTAACAGGTTTTTTTTTTATTATTATCCTTATTTAAAAAAATCTGCAAAGAAAATCAAAAAAGTAAAAAAAAAAAAAAAAAAAAAAAAAAAAAAAAACCTTTGTAGAGATTGATTTTAGCTAGGTAATGCCACACCCACCCCCTAAAAAAATAAAAATAAATAAATAAATAAAAATTTAAAAGTAGTGAAATGCAATTATTTTTCTTTTACCCAAATTCTTCAAAATTATTTATGCTTAAAATACACACTGCTTTTTAGTAATTCCCAATTGTTTAATTTAAATATATATATTTTTTTCTTCCAGGTAAGAAGCTTTTATTCGAAATCACGCCTTAAACAATCTTTTATATTAGTGGTAAGTAATGCATTTTATAAAAATTTAGAATTTGGTTATTGGACTGTTTTCTACCATCAGAAGAACATGATAAAGTAATCTAATGCAACCACAAAATTTAGTACATGTATCTTAAATCGGTTAACTTCTTATAGTTTTTTTTTTTTTTTTTTTTTTTTTAAGTTAATAATATGTTGCTATAAACGATGATTATAAAAGCCTTAAAATGGACTATAACTTAAAAATCTCCAAAATTGCATATTTTATTTTTTTAGCCTTAAAATACTCTGGAGTTAATCTGAATTTAATTATGTGAATTTTTATTCACATTGCTAACAACGCGTAAAACCAATAGAGTGAAAAATTATCCAGGCTGACTAGATACTTTTTCACTGTGATGGTTTTACGCCTTGTTAGCAATGTGAATAGCCTGGATACTTTTTCACTCTGTTGGTTTTACGCCTTGTTAGCAATGTGAATAGCCTGGATACTTTTTCACAATGTTGGTTTTATGCTTTGTTAGCAATTTGAATAGCCTGGATACTTTTTCACTCTAATGGTTTTACACTTTGTTAGCAATATGAATAGCCTGGATACTTTTTCACTCTGATGGTTTTACGCTTTGTTAGCAATGGGAATTAAAATTCACGTACTTAAATTCAAATTTACTATTTCTTGGGTGTATTTCATCGTTTCAATTATTATATACTCTGCATTTTTCTAGAATAAAATATTGAAAAGCGAATATAAGTGCGATAAATAAGAATAACGTAAAACAGGTGTAATTTTTTGCGCGGTAGTAACGCCGTGGTAGCCAAGCCCTCTTCCAGGTTTTCATTTATCTTGGAATGCATTTTAAGATTTGTTATGTGTAAATTGGTATCGGCTAGCCGCAAAGCATGTTAGTTTTATAACTTAGATCTATTTGTATTATACAGCAAAAACTTGGCCGTCAGTAACGTTGAGTCTTATAGATGGCGGCAATGGTTTGAGAAGTCAATTTTATATTTGTCGGAAAATAAATTATAAATTAAGAAAGTAGAGAAACAAAGAAATACAATATTTTGAAATGATTTTAGTTTTTTTTTAAGAAGTTGCTTTTCTCAAAAGTTATTATTTAAAGTACAGTGGTCGATCCCGGCAAAATTTGGGCCTATTTATAATTAGGGTCTCTTCCCCAAAATGCATTTAATAAAACGGGTCTCTTCACAAAATTTCTCTTAATAAAACAGGCCCCTCCACAAAATTCGTCTAAATAGACACCTTCACAAAATTCCATCTCATGAAAATATACTCTTCACTGATTATTTGTATTTTGTTAGATTTTAAAATATGTAATTTTCAAACAATTCAAGTTCACCAGACAGAAAAACTTAAATTCTGGACTCAAATATGAGTAACAGGATTACATCTTTCGTTAAAAAAAAAGTTATTTTTCACAAAAATATAACAAATTTCACAAAAATAACTTTTCTTTTCACAAAATGGTTTCATGCATCGACCCCCGAAGTAATAACTACGTTCTCTTTTAGTTATAAAAACTTCTAAAAACCTTGCAGCATTGGTTAGAAATATTTATTTTCGAGCGTACATAAACAAACATATGCATAATACACATAGTTTTATTTCAAAATATTAATTTTTTTTTAATTACTTCTTCGTTATTGTTAATTCTACAAATTTTCAAAAAAATAAATAAATAAATAAATAAAAAAATAAAATATATATATATATATATATATATATATATATATATATATAACATTTTTTACTTTCCTGGAAGTCAGCCGGCCATATTTTCGATGAACGGATCCTTCACAACTTATCAAAAGTTTTTCTTATTGTTGCCATCTTATTTATTTTCTCCCCTCTCTCCGGAATTTATTAAATAGTTTCTACTGCAGTGGCATTTTTCCAATTCTTTTCGTAAAACAGAAACGGCTTTCCTCGTTTTTTTTTTTTCCATCATCGAATTCAAAACCACGAAGATAAGGGTGCTTTCATAAATCATCGAAATAAATATCGTTCAAGAAAATTCATTTATGGTTTTCATTTTATGATATATGAGTTCAGAAGAAAAATTTTCTTTTCTTGGCGTGTTTGTGCGCGAGTGAATGTAATTTAACGTATAAAAAAGATTCAGTGAATGAAAGCACTTTTTTTAATCCTTCTTTACTATGTGTTTCACGCGTATATGGGTATGTGGATTTCTTTATACCTTCGAAACATCCCAACGGCTGGATGGATTTTAATGAATGAGGTCTCTATAGATTCGTCTTAACATTCCGATTAAATTCGCTCGATGGTTATTGGCTAGGTTTTGTTTTTATAAATTCAAAATAGCTGTCGTAAAATACAAAATGGCGGTAGAGACGAAAAAAAAATTTAGGCACCCTATTGAGTGGCATATCATTGGATTGGTCTTTCAAAATGAAGACGATGTTTCATTGACTATTTTACAGTCAGAAGCTCCGTTTAAATATTACACAACCTGGAAGTTGTGTAGGTAGGATCTCTAGCTTTACTGCAACTCTAACCGTCATAGACATCTGTAGGCCTCATCAAAACAGTGTTTATAGATAGGAACTAACAATTAAACACAACTTAAAAGTCATCAATACAAGTAAATAATAATAATAATAATAATAGGTAAGTAATATAAAATATAGTTTCACACACTGCAAATTAAAATGTCTGAAATTCAGTCACTTAAGTGTCTGAAACGGAGTGTTCAATTTTCAGACATTTTAAAATGTCTGAATTTTTTCAGACACTTTTTGCGACTGAATTTCAGACACTTGAAATGTCTGAATCGCAGACATTTTTGTAAGCATTTTATGTAGCCATGTTTGACCACGCTGAATACTGGAAAAATATCTGGCCGTTGTCCTGCCCCCTCTACCCCCATACCGCCTGATTTTCTGGTGCTCCCAATTTTAGTATGCAATTTTCGTAAAGCTGATAATTTAAATCTTTTACGACATTGTACTAATTATAATGAATATTTTGTACTTCAGGAGTAGAATAAGATTAAAAAGAAAAAAATATTTATCTAAATATTAGATTTTTTAAAATTTTGTTTTTAATCTTATTTTACTTTAAAAGTTCAAAATATTGATTATAATCAGTACAATTTCGAAAGAGATTTAAAATATAATCTTCGCAAATATTGCACATGAAATTTGGGAGAACTAAAATCGTAAGAGAACGGGCACTACGCATGCTTTAATCAAGGAGTCCTTTTGCAAAAAATGCAACCCTGCAGTATGGTTAGCTAAATGCAGATGCTCGGTATTCGGGAGTATCCGTTATGGAGGTTAATGGACATTCCCGAATAGCGGATACTTCGATTTAGCTAATACTTTTTTGATCCGCAAGGCATACATATTTGTATTATTTTTACCTCACAAAAGCAGGCATCTCCGATTATCGGACAAATTTCGCGGTCCCGAAGTGTCCACTATAAAGGGTTTTTAAGGTATATGGATATATATATATATATATATTTTTTTTTGTCTTGCCCTACTCTAAAAGTTCAAAATATTTATCATACTCGGTGGAATGTCGAAAGAGATTTAAAAAATCCCGTGGACGTGAAAATGGACAAGAAAATCCCCCCCCCCCGTCCCGCCCTCCAAAAAAGGAAAATTCATATAATTCAAAAATTAGATTTTGCCCCATAGGCAATTTTACATATGTATCAGATGGTAATCACAACAGCTATATAACCATGAGTAAATAATAAAATAGTAAATAAATATTCTATTTTAATAGCATTGAGAAAAAAAATTACTTCTAATTTCAAAACATAGCCATTTTTGTATTTGTCATTTAAGTACATATAAATAAAATAGTTAAGTCATTTTAAGTAGTAAAAATGTGTAAGATATGTTTTTCTTTTTAGGTAATTTGTCATTGTTTAGTTAAAAGTAAACACCAGTTTTGTATCTAATTTTATATATCATTCTTCGGAATATGTATATAATTTTCTTTAAACATATTCCGTATTCAATTTAAAATTTTCACCCGCTTTGCTTAAAAATGTATATCATTACTATTCTTTTTTGTGGAACAACACGATATAAGTCATATTTAATTTATTTTATTTTTTATTCCTGTAAACTTTGTATCCTTTGAATATGAGCTAAATAGATTTTATATATTTGATAAGAAAATATTGATCTAAGAAATAGAAAAAAAAAAACAGAAGAAAATAGAAAGTAAAAAAATATATATATATCAGACAGTATATGCACTATTCTTAATTGTTTGAAAAATGTTTTGAACATAAAAAAGAAGTTATTAAATGGCTTAAAAATATATTTAATACTGTATCATATAAGTAAATACGAACTTTTAAAAATATAAGGCAGCTTTATACATAAACTTCATATCAAGGCATAAACAACTCTTTATTTATGTCTAAATTATCATGTGTAATTTTTTTTTTGTGTGCCAACAATTACTTGTACCAGAAACGTTGCAAATTCGATTGCAGTAAAAGGAAATTTAATAATTATTTCTCGCATTACTCAATTTTAAAAATTTTAAATCATGAATAAAATATCGCAAAAAAATGCTTGCATATAAATAAAAAAATTAATATACCAATTTAAAAAACACAAAAAATATTAATTAAACTTTATAATTATACTGCTAAACTGCAACGTAAAGTGCAAAATATGAATAAAATGTTTCTCCGTTTGTTTAATGTTTCAAAAATTTTACTGGATGATATAAAAAATTCATATTATTTTTAGAAATTTGGTAAATGTTAAATCTGAAACATTGGATATCAAAATTTACGATTTTCAATAATAAATTTAAAAAATCAATAAGAATAAATCTTTATAAAGTTTCAATTTCCGTGATTAAAAACTGCAATATATACAGTCAAATTTCACAGTATTAATGCTTTTTTTCAATCTGAAAACTTTTCCTAATATCATAATAATATGAATCATCATATTTAGCTCCAAAATAATAATTACAAAAAATAAAATAAATGCCTGATGTCATATACTACAAGCGTTTATAGTCAGTAAACAGTAAAAAACAAACATTGAATAAACACAGTTACAAATGGCTTCAATTTAATGTTTTTATCTCTGATAAATGAAGCGATGAATCATTCAACTTTTCAAACCTATGTTGCAAGTTTTGTTTTTGAGCAAAGACAAATTATAATTATTTCACATCACCCTATCGAAAATGAAGATTAAACTATCACTCATTCGTTTATTTACAAAGGCCAAGCAAATAGAATTACAGCATTGCTATTTAATTTTCAAAACAATTATATTTCATTCCGTTACATTAAGAAGGCATATAACAGACGACCGTTAGTGAAATCAAAAATTTAGCATTAAACTACAGAAAAGAGATAAATTTTTATAAACGATTTCATTCATATTCAAAAGGATACAAATCTATCGGAATAAAATATTAGAATTAAATATGACTTACTCGTTCGTTCAGTAAATACCCAGATTAACACATTTCCTTTTAATCCAAGCAATGGCGGCGGTGAAAATTTAATTGTTTCTGTTCTTATCTCATGAAGGTGCTGTAGATGACACGCGCGGAAATCACCGTTCTGATTGGCTGTTAAGAATATGACCAAAGATGATGTTTAACTATCGCTTGGAGCGTATCGTCTTAAAATCAGACGGTTGTTGGATAATTTACACATGTTTCTCGGTTCGTTTATAGCATGATCATAGTAAGACATTTATGTGTCTTAAATTTAGACGCCTGTTATGTCTGAATTTTCAGATTCAGACACTTAAGTGACTGAAATTCTTTTTCAGTCACATATGTGTCTAAATTTAAGACGCTTCTATTTGCAGTGCATTAATGAGAAATAATTAATTAGTTCGTTTTTTACGCAGTTGGGTTTTTTGATTTTTTAAATTTAATTTTTACCTGTTTAGGGTTCTGTTCCTAAAAAGTAAAAACGGAACCATTATAAGATCATTCCTGTGTCCGTCTGTCACAGCCATTTTTCTCGTAGACTATGAACATGGAAAGTTCAAATTGGCCGAAGTAATAAAGGCTATTGGCGGACATATTTATAGATTAT
Source organism: Maratus speciosus (assembly GCA_963932465.1). Classification (NCBI taxonomy): domain Eukaryota; kingdom Metazoa; phylum Arthropoda; class Arachnida; order Araneae; family Salticidae; genus Maratus; species Maratus speciosus. The sequence goes on along the minus strand of OZ010798.1, from coordinate 232,791,704 downwards.
TAACCATTTACAAATATATTTAGGGAAAATGTAAAGGGGCTAATGAAGTTACTTGGAAAATTTTATATATATATATATATATATATATATATAACCATTGAATAAACATTACCGACCACCAACAAAAGCTGTGAAATTATGAATAAAATGACATTAACAAATACAGTTTCCCCCAACACATTTAACATAGATTCCAAAAACATAGTAAAAAACAACAGAAATTGAATAACAGAAATGGAATGATGGAAATTTGTAGAACTTAGACAGAATCTTCGGGTCCCAAATGCCTTAAGTTCCACAAATAAAATGTGTGGTTTCATTTTTATATTAGCCATAAATTAGCTAAAGAATATGAATTTCGGACTACCATACACATAAAATCGAGAAATAAACCATTGAACACCAATTAAGTTCAAAATGAAACAAGATTAAAAAGGATAGAAGAAAAATAAAAAAAAAACAAATTACCAAATTAAAATCCATACTGTCATAGCATTAGGTATAACGAATACACTCATTATGCATTTTATTCTCATTTAAGATAGTATACTATTAGAAATTAATATGATATTGTCCTGAGTAGGCTAAAATTTAAATACAAGTTAATCGTTAACTTTATTAAATATTAATGAATATGAATAAATTTAATATGAATGGATAAATATATAAATATAACTACACCATTATACATATAAAAGTGTCGAATCAACATTCATTATAAAATGTGTATTAGCAACGTAGTTATAAATCAAATGTCCCATTTTTTAAAAAATAAATTAACCATTGCGTATTATACAGACAATGCCACCCTTCTCCGTACTCTAACATCTACCCACCCAACCGTCCTATAATAATTTTTTATTATTTTTTTTACAATTTTTAATTTTTTATAATTATTTTCTTATTTTATATATATTTTTTGTAATTTTTTTACGCATGTGTTAATTTGTTTTTTAATAATAATGTGTATGTTAATTTGTTCATTTAAGTACTAATATGTATATATATGTCTTGTATAGGGTATCGTGTGAAAACTTTTGTAACGCTGAACTCAAAAATACAATTCTTTTAATTTTAGGTATTATCCAGGGCTTAATTTGCGCCGGAGCTCACCGGAACCCGGCTCCGGTACTTCTCTGGTTTTAGTAAATATTTCAATATTGGTCGAAATTCACCGGAGCTCATAAATACAGGTCTCCGGAGCCCAGTACAATAGCATTTTCGAAAAGTTGAAACCTAAATTACTTTTTTCCTTTCCTTTCCATCTCCAAGCTTTTGCACTTTTTTTACAAAAACACTTATATGTGACGTAACGTGTAGTACACATAGAAGATGGGAGATAAAACGGACTCAATTTTTATATCAGTTTTTGGGCTTGGAGTGACTCGAGCTCAATCTGTATTACAATTAAAACTTTATTTATTCATGTATAGAAAAAAAAAAACTTTTCCTCCTTTAAAATTACGTATTATATTCTGTTTTAAATCATTTTAATGATATTTTGATCAAAATGAAGGGGAAACAGAAATCGTGTTTTTCTGTTTCAAATTTATGTCGGCGACGAAGTGTTGATACGGCGCCACTCAAGAGACTGAACAATGAATTTTCTTTCAATTCGATTTTCTTTTGTGACAGTAAAATAATTTTTTATTGGCTGTTTTTATTTTCATTTGCAAGTAGATATAATTGCCATATATAGTTATTCTGATAGAAAGCAATCGAGCAGTGTTTCCTCCTTTTTCTATAAAAGCATCCATTCTTTCCGATAACGGTGTCAAATTTTTAATTTAATCTGATTTTCAGGGACTCCGCACAAAAGATTGTTATGGGGAGGGAATTGATTATAGTTTAAGATATGCACCTTTTATAGGTAATTGTAAAACTTTGCTCCATATAGATATTAATTTCTGTAAATTTGATTCATTTTGTCTTAACAATGTGTAGCTGCGAACTATCCCTTTTTTGTAGTAACACTATTTCCTAATCATAATCCTTACTATATTTAATCGCAGAATTCTGCAATTAATTAACTTTAAAAATAGGCAAAGATTACTATTCACTAGGAGTGATAAGTAAAAAGTGGAATAGTTGACAGCTAAGTATATGCTGATAGATATATTTAAATTTTTTATTTTGCTAAAGAAAAAAAATGCTTTAAATTTTGCAAATAAGGTACGAAATATAAATATGCAGATTGGAAAAAACAAGTGGGGGGTCGGGGGGTCGGTACGGTTGTTGTACCAGTATCGCAGAATATTAGGGCTCCGGTACTTTTTTTGTTAGAAATTAAGCCCTGGTATTATCTATATCGTCGAAAATGTAATGCAATAAGATGTTCCCCACCCCCTCTATTTCCGTATCTACTGAAACTATAAAAAAAAATTAGAGGTAGCAGATGTTAATTTAAACCTTGCAAGAAAACTATAGCGGTTACCCAGGCCACATATCTTTTGATAAAATCTCATTTTTCCGTTACACACAAATTTAGATTTGCAAAAAAATCCACTACTTTTAAGATTTTTGGTTTGGTATGGAAAACTGTGAAGAGTCAAGGAAATTCGTTGCTGATCTGGACTAGACAGACAAAAAAGGGTATAAAACATTTAAAATGTCAGTTACTATGCTTTATATACGAGCCTTTAATTTATCAAATATTTCCTTCCTCAGTGGCATTTTTCCAATTCTTTTTGTAAAACAGAAGCGTTTACCCCCATCTTTCGATCATCGGACTAGAAGTCACGAAAGAGAGAGAATGTTTTCATATAAATCATTGAAATAACTATCGTTCAAGAAAATTTTCATTTTATGATATGGGTTTCAAAAGAAAATGTTTCTTTTCTTGGCGAGTTTATATTTGTTCGTGCAATTTATTTTAAAGAATATTCAGTAAGCGAAAGCATATTTTATTTTTTAAAGATTAAACTGTTTCTCATATATATATATTTTCTTTTCTGTTTAGCAGCGTTTAAAATCCTCGGTGGTCCGCTGGTCCGAGACCACAAAAAATTCAATCGGACCACTAATTTGAAAAATTTAGTGGTCGGCAGGACCAGTAACTTTCTTTCCCTCTTTGACAGGTAAACGTAAATTTTCCCGTCCATGAGAAAACTTCAACCAAACGCAAACCACACAGTTTTATTTTATTTAAACAAACAAATTAAAAAAAAGCATTAAACCTTTTAGTCAGTTGGAATTAATAATCGAAAATAAAATATCTAATTAATAATTTTATGGTTTTTGTTTATGTGCTGTTTAATTTTTAGCAAAATATAATTTTAGATTATTATGCGGAAAATTTTGGGTAACTGCAAAGGAAGCTTGCTTTATATACTAGGAAGAGGAGGGTGAGGGTTAAAGGTACTTAATAGAATTTTATGCAGCGAACCAGTGATGCTGACTGCGGACCAGTAAACTGTCATGCTTACTGGTCCTTGGGACCAGTGATTTTTTTTTTTATCAATTCTACTACTGTTAGATGATAATTCTAAAATTGGTCATTACGGTGTAAAAATTATAAAAGTGATATCTTAATTTTTTTTAACATTATTATTTAGATTTTCTAAGAAACTATAATATTCTAACTACTACACATAAACTTAGCCGTGTGTAGGTGATAAATTGTGAAATATTTTGTATGATTATAACTATATATGGCTTATAACAACAATGGAGTTAATTATGCGACAAAATACTCTCCCCAAAATAGGCCAGCGGGCTGAGAAATTTCAACAAGGAAGTTGTTTTTTTTTACATTAAAAAGTAGAAAATAATATGATAATTTTTAATAAATTCACTACTTCGTACTTTCTTGCAAGCGTAAATCAAAGCAGTGAATTTTCCGCAGCAAGGGTCAACAAATTTTGTAAAGACATTTTTGGGGGACAACAATATGTATTACACTTATGAAATAAAACGTAATTTTAAAGATAACCATTTAAAGCTTATAAATGTGTCAATTTTTACCTTTATTAGGGGCATTCGTAATTATATAAATACGTAGCGCCTATAGTCGTCTCTGTTCCGTTCGTCTGTATGTTTGGCCATCTGCCGCATATAACAGCTCAAAAACTACACAACTGAATGTTTGAAATTTAATATATATAATCGTTGCAGAATTTTGTCGAGTCATTTCAAATTTTATGAAAGTTAATCAAAACTTAAAAAGGTATTAATAAAAGTTTTCTTCATTTTATTAAATCCTATCATACGTCATTAATTCAATGATATCCCATGATAGGTAGTGGTTCTAGGTTTCCATGGTGATGACATCCTACTTATGATGGTGTCCTATTTTTTCGTATTTCTGAATTTAATATATAGAATCGTAATAATTTTGTATTCATGCATTTTTGGATAAGAGTGCAACAGCTCTTGCACCAAGATCTGAATATTTATAAAACTAGTTATAATACGAACGAATCTCATTTGCCACGTTTGATGTACAATTTCCGACTTGTTTATTTACTTGAAAAGTGTGATTCACAGATCAAAGAAATAACTTCTCTCCTTTTCATTTAAAATACGCCTTTTAAACTTTATTGCTTTGAATTGTAAAAGTATACAAATATTTATTTTAATACTAACAAATATTAAAATAAATAATATATATACCCCTACATAGCCTTATTTGAAAATTCTAAAAGTTTTAACCGCTCATAAAATAAGCAAGCCCCTGCTGCAAAGTTGTGGGTCTTTTTTTTAATTCTAAGAATTTTCAAAATTTATGGAACACTTTTTACTATCCTATATACATTTTTGACAAACTGATCCTTCACAACTTATCGAAACTCTTGTTGTTGCAGTCGTATTCTCTCCCCCCCCCCCTTCCTATCCACAGAATTTATCAAATAGTTTCTTTTCCTGTGGCATTTTTCCAATTCTTTTTGTAAAACAGAAGCAGTTCTCCTCCACTTTCTCATCACCGGATTCAAAGCCACGTAAGGGAAAGAATGTTTTCATAAATCATTGAAATAAATATCGTTTAAGAAAATTTTCATTTTATGCGGCATGCGTTTCAAAAGAAAATGTTTTCTTTTCTTGGCGTTTTTATGTTTATGTTTGTTCCTGCGTGTGTGTAATTTAATAACAGAAAATATCCAGTAAAAGAAAGCATACTTTATTTTAAAGATTAACTCGTCTCACAGAGATTTTAAAACTTAGCAGAAACTAAAGTTTTTATTTAGGGATTTTAATATGTCTATATAGGTACCGTCAACCGTACTTTGGACCACTTTTTCCTGGTTCCATTCACATTTCCATTATTAAAAAATATTATGTATGATTTTTCAACGTCGAAATGTAGTTGTAAACAATTAACATGAAACAATGAAGCAAACTGTGTGGTTTTAAAGAGGAAATTTTTTTATTATTTAACTATTTTTAAAGTTTTGGAACAAAGTGGTCCCTGCTGGGGGCTTCTTTTTTCCATTCACTTAGTTTCATAAAAAATGAATACATTGCATACGTAAATGAATACATTTTTATTGAAACCCCCTTGCAATAGCATTTGCTAATAAATTAACACTGCAAACTCGATAAACAAATGTTTTTTTTTACATTTAAACACAATAAACCAATTGTTCATATTAAAGAAACGAGAAACTGTTTTCGTCATGTTATCCTCAACAACTGGAACAAAAACAATTATTGTAACATTATGCTACAATAACATTTGAAATTTTTTTTTATTTAAAACATGTTTTAAGAGATTTGGTTGCATAAAACGCATTTCTAAGTAATTGGGGCTATTTTCTGACCAAAAAAGGCCTGGCACAAAGTAGCCCCGAAACACTAGTTTTCATGTTAGCTTTATGAAAACGTAACTATTTCCTATCAAAATAAAAAAGTTAAAGGAAAAACTACGATCACACATGGGTTACAGGTTACTAAAGATAATATTTTGACACTTACCTTATTTGTAGCACTTATCCAGATTGTTTCACTATAGAAAGTTTGGAGAATTAAAATTTACCCACGAAAACAGTTGTTTACTAACACATCCAGTGATGCCACTAAAAAAATTTAAATTACTCCAAACTATTCAAATATCCTATAGTAGGATATAAAATATTTTTCAAAGGCAAAAACTCCAAATTATCTTGTATTGTTTGTTCAATACAAAGAATAAAAACTTTTTTTTTATGGGATGGACCAAAGTAACCCCGACCCGCAAGGATCAAAGTAGGTTGACGGTATAAGAAAGTTTTCTGAACCTTATGATACAATAGATTAGATTTTTTTTATATATATTTGCGCTGCAGTTTATTATGAATGTGACGCTCTGACCGGCCGGCCTGCCGCACACCAAGGCGACAAGCGACACAACACGTGACATACGAAAAAAATTCTGTAATTTAAACTGGAGTCCTGTATCGGGTGTGGTTAACTTTAATTGCTTAGAGATCGCGTTAAATTTAGATTCTTCCGCACTGTAAAAAAAAACGGAAATACTACTGGCAATCTAGAGGCCAGTACTATTTCCGTTTTTTTACGGGAATTTTTACCCATAAATTACTGAAAATTTTCCGTTTTTCTGATTAAAAACGGAAATTTTTCTGTAATTTATGGGTAAAAATTCCCGTAAAAAAAACGGAAATAGTACTGGCGTATGGATTGCCAGTAGTATTTTCGTTTTTTAGTCCGTTTTTTTTTTTTTTTTTTTTTTTTACAGTGCGGGTCGTTTTCGGATTGAGCCGATTTTCAAAAGAAAGTTCTGAATATTTTTCAAATTAAAACTAGTATGTTGTTGCCATCACAAAACTTTCTTCTATATAAATCGCGCCAAATAAATCATTTAAATAATACAAGAAATTACATCAATTTAGGACCAATTCATTTCAAAGTATATCTGAATTTGAAGTTTCATGAAAATTCGTGCATTAGTTCTTGAGATACAGCTTTAGCGGAAATTCTGAAAAATATAGCATAGCAGCGCCACCTGTTGAGCGATTTACACCAAAACATAAAGAGCACTAATTGGTATCAATGTATACCTGAATCTGAAGTTTGTTAAAAATCCAAGCATTAAGTTCTTGAGATTGCGGATGCATCAATTGCGGAAATCGCAAAAAATGCAGCATAGCAGCGCCACCTGTTGAGCGATTTACACCAAAAATTAAACAGCGCTAATTTATACGTCAATTCATGTCAAGGACTAACTAAATCTGAGTTTGATGAAAATCCGTGCAATAGATCTTGAGATACAGCTCTTGTGGAAATCGTGGAATCTGTTGAGCGATTTACACCAAAATGTATAAAACGTCAATTCCTGTCAAGGACTAACTGAATCTGAAGTTTGATGAAAAACCGTGCATTAGTTCTGGAGATTGAGCTAGTGTAAAAGTCGTAAAAAAAAATGCTGCAAAGCAGCGCCACCTATTGAGCGATTTACACCAAAAATTAATCAGCACCAATTTATATCAGGGGCTAACTGAATATAAATTTTTATTAAATTCCGTTCATTAGTTCTTGAGATAGAGCGCCCAGAAAATTTGTGTCGCTCACAGACAAACATTTTGTAAAAACGTTTTTCGGCTTCTCTGACCCATAAAACGTGTAAATTCGTCGAAAACCGGAATTCGAAAATTTTCATGAATCCAATACTTTCTTCTTGTAACGATAGAAGAAAGCAAAAATAAACAATATATCTAAATATTAGTGGGTGTATATGTGTTCCCTTTTATACGAAAAAGATAAAATTAATATTAGGCATATAATTGTAGAATATTTTTTCACGAACTTTTTTTAGCTTCGGGTTTGGGTCAAGTTCGGGTTGAAGAGTACTGGTTTTCGCGTTGACGATTTCTTTTGTGGGATTCAGGTTGCTTAAAGCAGAAATTTCATGTTCAGGTCGGTTTCGGGCAGGACTCAAAACTAAGTCGTGCATTGTGTCGCTTATCAAGGACAATTACGTGATCAGTGCATAGACGAAAACATAATGTAAAAAATAAATGATCATCTAAATTACACTCCTTTTCCCAAATTTTTTGGATATCCCTTTTGCCCACTCATGGCATATAAAGTTAAAAATCTTTAAAGCATTTTTTAAAAATATCTTCTATCTTCTTTGTTGCTCTTTTATGACAATAAATAACTAATCAATCTTCTAAATTTCTATCTCTCCACCTGAAATTTACTCTTCCACCTATCCCGCGCCCTACCCCATCAACCTATAAAATCTTTAAAAATCTATTTAAAAATAATAATAAATTGCAATATATGTTGTGATTGATATTTAAAAAAATCAGCCATAAATTTAAAAAAAAAAGTAAAGAAACAAATAGTCAAAGAAATTCAATATTTTGTAATGTTTTTACAGATTTTCTTAAAATAACAATTTCTTTTCTCAAAAGCTATTACTTAAAGTAATATCCCCGTTCTTTTTTATTAAAAAAAAGAAAAGAAAACTTTTTAAAATCTTGCAGTCTTGAATAGGAAAGGTATGCAAATATTTATTTTCCAGCATACATAAACAAACATACAATAATACATACAGTTTTAGTTCAAAAAATTAAAGTTTTAAAAGTTACTGCTGCGGGGTAGTGATACTTTTTAATTCTATAGATTTTCAAAATTTATGAATATTTTTTTCTTTCCTAGAAGTCAGCCACCTTTATTTTTGACGAAAGGTCTTTTAAAACTTAGCAAAAGTTTTTCTTGTTGCTGTGATCGTATTCATTTTTTTTTCTTCCCACTCCAGAATTTATCAAATAGTTTCTTCTCCAGTGGCATTTTTCCAATTCTTTTTGTAAAACAGAAGCGGTTCTTTTCCATTTTTTCATCATCGGATTCAAAGTCAGGAGAAAGCTAGAATACTTTTATAAGTCATCGAAATAAATGTCGTTCAAGAAAGTTTTCATTTTATGGTATGGGTTTCAAAAGAAAATGTTTCTTTTCTTGCGGTTTTATGTTTGTTCGTGTAATTTAATTTAAAGAAAATTCAGTAAATAAAAGTATATTTTATTTTTGAAAATAAAATTGTTTCTCTTTTTTGTTTTTCTTTTTTGCTTAGAGAATAAATCTAAAATTGGTCATTACGATGTAAAAATTATAGAAATGATATCTTTAGAAAAATGTTTTGATATAGATTTTCTAAAATACTCTAAATATTTTTTAAATATAAACTATACATAAAAAGGAGAAAGGGGATAAGGGGGAAAAAAAAGATGCTTCGAAAGGAAAATTGGTTTTTGAAACGCACATTTTACAAATGTTACAGATATAATTTTGCATAATACATGAAAATAATTATACCAAGCTTGAAAAATCTTTAAAACATTTAAAAATATATCTATCTTGTTTCTCTTTCATAACAATAAATAAATAATCAATCCGAAATTCTTTCCCTTCCTCCTGAAATTTACTCTCCAATCTTTTAACCTTCCCCTCTCCCATAAACTTACACTGTTTAAAATCTTTGAAAATCTATTTACAAAAACAATAATAAACTGCAACATATGTTGTGTTCGGTATTAAATATGAATCAGTCTTTTTAATTATTTAAATTAAAAAAGTAGAGATACAAACAGTCAAAATATTCAATATTTTGTAATGCTTTTGCAGTTTTTTTAAAAATAATTTCTTTTCTCAAAGTTATTACTTAAGGCCGTTCTCAAGTCCAAAAAGACAACTTTATGAGATAAGTTTTACTTTATTTTTGTTCGGAAATGTATGAAACTAGCAGGTGTTGTTTTGTTGTTCAGAAACTATGTAATTGAACTATTTTTTTCGTTTTGCAAACGCAATAGATCTCAAAGTGGGTGTTTTGAACCGAATTTCCGCGCGAAAGAAGAATAACCACTCAAGCAAGGGTGAAAAACATCTTTGTCACGTGATCAAAATCGCTTATAACTCAATAAGAAATTTATTTATCAAAAAATGGAAAACATAGTTTGATTCCAAATTCCTTCCATAGTCAGGCCTTCCAATTTTATATCTTTCCGTTAAAAAATGAATTTGTAAATGTGTCAAAATGTTTTGTGCTTGTTGAGCAGAGCTGTTGAGAACAGCGTTAAAGTAATATCTCTGCTGTCTTTTATTAAAAAGATTTTAATCTTGCTGTCTTGAATATGAAAAGTATGCAAATATTCCTTTTCCAGCATACATAAACAAACATAAAATAATACATATAATTTTATTTCAAAATATTAAAGTTTTATAAGTTACTCCTGCGAATAGTGATACTTTTTAATTCTATATATTTTCAAAATTTATGAAACATTTCTTATCGCCCCCCTTTTTTTTTTCTTTTTTTTTATGAACGGATCCTTTACAACTTAGCGAAAGTTTTCCTTATGCTGTGATCCATCGTATTCATTTTTTTTTCTCTCCTCTCTCTAGAATTTATCAAACAATTTCTATTCCAGTGGCATATTTCCAATTCTTTTTGTAAAACAGAAGCGGTTCTCTTCCATTTTTTCGTCATCGGATTCAAAGCAACGAGAAGGCGAGAGTGCTTTTAAGTCATCGAAATAAATATCGTTGAAGAAAGTTTTCATTTTATGGTATGATTTTCGAAAAAAAAAGTTCTTGGCCAATTTATATTTGTTCGCGAAATTTAATTTAAAGAAAATTCAGCAAATGAAAATATGTTTTATTTTTGAAGTTTAAACTCTTTCTCATTTTTGTTTTTCTTTTCTACTTTGAGAATAAATCTAAAATTGGTCATTATGATGTAAAAATGATAGACGTGATATCCTTAGAAAAATATTTTGATTTAGATTTTCAAAATGCTCTAAATATTCTTTAAATATAAACTACACATAAAAACGATAAGGGGGATAACGGGGAAAAAAGGATGCTTCATAAGGAAAATTGGTTTTTAAAATGCACATTTTACAAAATATTACAGATATAATATTTCATAATGCATGAAAATAATAATCCCAAGCTTGGAAGTCTTTAAAATATTAAAAAGTGTATCTGTCTTGTTTCTTAACAATAAATAAATAATCAATCCGAAATTCTCTTCCTTCCTCTTGAAATTTACTCTCCCACCTTTTGACCCCCCCCCCCCCCCCCCCAAAAAAAAAAAAAAACCCAAGGAACTTACAATGTTTAAAATTGTTGGAAATCTATTTAAAAAACTAATAAATTGCAACATATGTTGTGTTCGGTATTAAATATGAATCAGCCTTTTTAATTATCTTAAATTAAAGTATAGATACAAAAAGTAAAAAAAGATTCAATATTTTGTTATGCTTTTACAGTTTTTCTTTAAATGATTTCCTTTCTCAAAAGTTATTACTTAAAGTAATATCTCTGTTCTCTTTTAATAAAAATAATTTTTTTTTTTAAATCTTGCTGTCTTGAATAGGAAAAGTATGCAAATATTCGTTTTCCAGCCTACATAAACAGACATACAATGATACATAATTTCAAAATATTAAAGTTTTAAAAGTTACTGCTGTGGATAGTGATTCTTTTCAATTCTATAAATTTTCAAAATTTATAAAACATTTTTTACTTTCCTAGAAGTCAGTTACCATTATTTTTGATGAACGGATCCTTTACAACCTAGTGAAAGATTTTCTTATGCTGTGATCCATCGTATTAATTTTTTCCTCCCCTCTCTCTAGAATTTATCAAATATTTTAGTGGCATTTTCCCAATTGTTTTTGTAAAATAAAAGCGGTACTTTTCTATTTTTTCATCACCGGATTCAAAGCAGTGCTTTATAAGTCATCGAAATAAATATCGTTGAAGAAAGTTTTTATTTTATGGTATGGTTTTCAAAAAAAAAAAAAAAAGTTCTTGGCGAATTTATATTTGTTTACGTAATTTAATTTAAAGAAAATTCAGTAAATGAAAATATGTTTTATTTTTGAAGATTAAACTGTTTCTCATTTGTATTTTTCTTTTCTGCTTAGAGAATAAATCGGTAATTGGTCATTACGATGTAAAAATTATAGAAATTGTATCTTTAGAAAAATGTTTTGATTTAGTTGTTATAAAATACTCTAAATGTGCTTTAAATATAAACTATATATAAAAAGGAGAAGGGCGAGAAGGGAAAAAAAAAGGATGCTTTAAAAGGAAAATTGGTTTTTAAAATGTATGTTTTACAAAGTATTACAGGTATAATATTGTTTAATACATGAAAATAATAATCCCAAACTTTTATTCATACAAATCCTTGATATAATCCGCGAACCTGTTGTATACAAAGTTGAAAATCTTTAAAACATATTTTTAAAAATATATTCTATCTTGTTGTTCTTTTATAACAATAAGTAAATAATCAATCCTAAATTTCTTCCCTTCATCTGAAATTTATTCTCCTATCTTTTGCCCCTCCCCTCATCAATTTACAAAGTTTAAAACCTTTAAATACATATTTAAATAATAATAATAATAAATTGCAATAATTGTTGTTTTTGGTATTAAAAATAAATAATCAGGCATTTTAATTATTTTAGATTAAGAAAGTAGAGATACAAATAGTCGAAGAAATTCAATATTTTGTAATTCTTTTACATTTGTTTTCTTTAAATAATTACTTAAAGTAATATCTCTGTTCTCTTTTATTAAAAATAGCTTTTAAAAAAAAATCTTGCTGTCTTGAATAGGAAAAGTATGCAAATATTCCTTTTCCAGCATACATAAACAAACATACAATAATACATATAGTTTTATTTCAAAACATTAAAGTTTTAAAAGTTACTGCTACGGATAGTGATTTTTTTTTAATTCTATAGATTTTCAAAATCTATGAAACATTTTTTACTTTCCTAGAAGTTAGTCACCTTTATTTTTGTCGAACAGATCCTTTACTACTTAGCAAAAGTTTTTCTTTTTGCTGTGATCGTATTAATTTTTTGCTCCCCTCTCTCCAGAATTTATCAAATAGTTTCTATTCCAATGGCATTTTTCCAATTCTTTTTGTAAAACAAAAGCGGTTCTCTTCTCTTTTTTCATAATCGGATTCAAAGCCACGAGAAGGCGAGAGTGCTTTTATAAGTCATCGAAATTAATATCGTTCAAGAAAGTTTTCATTTTATGGCATGGGTTTCAAAAGAAAATGTTTCTTTTCTTAACGAGTTTATATTTGTTCGTGTAATTTAATATAAGGAATATTCAGTAAATTAAATTACATTTTATTTTTAAAGATTAAACTGTTTCTCATTTTTTTTCCTTTTCTGTTTAAAGAATGAATGTAAAATTGGTCATTACAATGTAAAAATTGTAGAAGTGATAGCTTTAGAGGAATCTTTTGATTTAGAAATTGTAAGATATTTTAAACGTAAACTTTACATAAAAAGATTAAGGGGGAGGGGGGACAAGAAAAAAAAGGATTCTTCAAAAGGAAAATTGGTTTTAGAAATGCAATTTTATAAAATATTACATATAAAATATTGCATAATGCATGAAAATAACTCCAAGTTTTTATTCAAACCAACACAAATACGTGAGGTTTTCCCGACATATTTTTAAGGTTGTTCTGATGGACAGACATCCCACTCGGTCCGTTTTTTTTAAATACCACTGTTTAGAAAACTCATAAAACATTTTAAAATTCCTCTTTAGCAATTTTCCTCCAATAAGCGGAAATGTACTCGAATACTTTTGTGCAGCCATATACATGATCTATAGAATTTATGTACACATCAAGTAGTACTATACAAAACACTATTTAAATTTAAAAACTCATACCACAATTGAAATCTCACTTCCAGCGGTTATTACTCATAGACAGCACGAATTATTTTGTGTGTTTCTATAAATGAACAATAAATGCTATGCTGCACACCCAATTCTATAGCAAGCCTCTTTTAGTGTATCTCAGTAATGTGTATCAATTTCAATATCTTTGAAATAGTGTAACATTATTAAAATACACCGCACACGATTTTTCTCTATAGACCATAATGTAACGGAATTCTTTTGCGTACACCTGTAAACGAACTGTTAATGCTACAGTTTATTTTTAGTACGGAACATGCCATTGTAAACCTCAATAACATATATCAATTACATGGCAATCGGTGTATATTTAGGCGAGTTAGAGCACGAACAGACAAACCGAATTCATAGACACTTGTTATGTTGGAAAGTGTTAATTAACCCTTTGTATCGCCGCGTTGCATTTAATATAAATTGTTCATTGGATTCTCAATAGACAGCGAAACTGAGTTAATTTTTCATGCCAAAGTTTTATGTATCATTCGATAATTTTTGGATCAAATTTTATAAAATAAAAAGGTTTGAGACGTCGAAAAATAATTTTTTTTACTATGGTAAGTTCGTATACTGTACAATTTTGTATCAGGATATCGACTATATTTATGTGAAGTATATAATTTTATGTTTATTCTAGATGTAAAAGAGATGTGCATATTTTTTATTTTTATGTTCTCTTTTTTTTTTTTTTTTTTTTTTCGCATGTGTAAAATGGTGTATTCTAACATCGGAGTACATATTTTTCAAATTGGAGTAGTTGTATCACAAAGGGTTAATAGGTTTAAATAATAATAACAATAATATATATTTCCACATGGACGTCGCATAACACATAAGAATAGCAAAATTACAAAATCATTTAGTTTTTATTGTCATCGACAGTACAAGTGACGCTCAGCCTTTCATGTTTAACTTACCTGTAAATCACGTTTCTTTGCATTGATACTCTTTCTTCTGAGAGAGCAATATTACTGTAGCAGAAATGAAGATAAAATATCTAATGCATTTGCTTATGATCCTGTATACAAAAAAGAACAGGAAAAAGCTCTTCATTTTTTAACACTTTGCAGCATTACTGAAAGGTGTTTATGAATTTGGTTTGTCTGTCCGTTCTCTAACTCGCGTAAATATTGTTTGATTGCCATGAAATTGATATATGTTATTGGAGTTTACTGTGGCATGTTCGGTATTGAAATGGATTGTTTAGCATTTACGGTTAGTTCACAGAAACAGTCAAAAGAATTCTAATACATTACGATCTATGTTTTTTTGCATGTGTAAAATGATGTATTCTAACATCTGAGTACTTATTTTTTCAAATCGGAGTAGTTGTATCACAAAGGGTTAATAGGTTTAAATAATAATAATAATAATAATAATAATAATAATAATAATAAACTTTTTTTACATGGACGTCGCATAACACATAATAATAACAAAATTACAAAATCATTCTATTTTTATTAGCATCGACAGTACAAGCGACGATCAGCCTTTCATAATTGTTTAACTTACCTGTAAATCACGTTTCTTTGCACGGATACCCTTTCTTCTGAGAAAACAACATCGCCGTAGCAGAAATGAAGATAAAATATCTATGCATTTGTTTATGATCTTGTATACAAAAAAGAAAAAAACTCTTCATTTTTTAACATTTTACAACATTACTGAAAGGTGTTTATGAATTCGGTTTGTCTGTCCGTTCTCCAACTCGCGTAAATATTGTTTGATTGCCAATTGATATATGTTATTGGAGTTTACTATGGCATCTTCGGTAATGAAATGGATTGTTTAGTATTTACGGTTAGTTCACAGGAACATTGAAAAGAAATCTGATATATTACCATCTAATTTTTATTTTTATTTTTTTTTTTTTGGGGGGGGGGGGAGGAGGGTTATTTGCGGTGTATTTTAATGACATTACAGTATTTAAAACATATTGAAATTAATATACATCAGTGAGGTGTGCTACAAGCCGCTAACTCTGGTATAGGCTGTGCATAGAATTTATCTTTCATTTACAGGGACACACAAAAGAGATTGGCAACAGTACCTGTGGACAATAATTTCTGGAAGGGCGTTTTCAGTTGTGGTAAGCATTTTTAATTTAGTTTTATTTTATTTATTTATTTTTGCATATTACTTGATGAGAATAAATTCTGTAGATTCATATACAGGACTGCACAAAAGTTCTCAAGTACATTTCCCATTTATTGACGTAAATTGCTGAATGGTAATTTTCAACTGTGCGATGCTTTTAACTAAACTAACTGTTAGCATATTATGTAGTATGCATACAAATCTATAGATCATATACAGGGCTACACAAAAAAATTCGGATATTTTTCCGAATATCGATGGTAATTGCAGAAATTGGGTATTATGCGTGATGCGTGTTCCAAATTGTTTATTTAGACAAGTTTCACGTAAATAAATTATGAACTTTTGTTACAGTGTTCTGAATGTGTTGGAAAGTGTTTACTAATCTATGCTGTACGCATGATGTTTCGTTCTTGTTTTAACAGAAAGGTGTTTTTTTTTAAATATATGTATGATTTGTGCTATTTTCATCTGCATCTATCATATGACAGGGGTCGATCCAGGCAAAATTTGTGGCCTATTTAGGGCCCTTTCACAAAAATCTATTTAATAAAATAAGCCCCTTCACACACAAAAAAAATATATTAAAATAGTACCTTTCACAAAAATAATTTTAATAAAATGGGCCTCTTCACAAAAATTAACTTAGTAAAACAAGCCCTTTCACAAAATTCTTTTTAATAAAATAGGCCCCTTTCATTACATTCTTTTTCATAGAAACTGTTTTAAAATGTGTAATTTGTAAATAAAGCGAGGTCACAAAAAACAAAAACTTTAGCAAGGGGATTTAAAGAAGTTTGTGTTAATAAATTCTTGGTTCGAATCTGAGTAACTGGATTTCAATTTCCGTTACAAAATGTTATTTTTCACAAAAATATTATAAAATTCACAAAAATAACATTTACTTTTCACAAAATGGTCCCCAAGAATAAAAACCTGCATCGACCCCTGTATGAATGTTTAACATCATTTATACCTGTGGCGTCAAAATGACTCCTTTTAGAAAGATTTCGATTTGTATTTATTTTACTTGTAATTATTAGATTAAGGGTCTACTCAAATCCAAACTGCTTATTTTCTTATTCATTTTTAAATTAATTTTTGTTCTGAAAAGCATCCAATTGGCCAATTAGTTCCTAAAATAGTACATAGGTGAGAAATTAAAACAACTGTCTAAAACAGAGAAAAAAAAGTAAGGAAGATGTGCATTTTTCCCTTATCATTTAATTTTATTTACTTCTACATTAGTTTTTAGCTCACAGGCTATCAAAGCCTGAGAGCTAATGTGCCCGCCCGTTCTGTATGTATGTATGTATGTATGTATGTATGTATGTATGTATGTATGCACGTACGTACGTATGTACGTAACGCGATAACTCTTGATAGAAACATCCGATTTGCTTCAAAATTTTTTCCTAGGTTCACTGTGATAAGGCGCTTCCCTGATTAGTTTTTGGAGTTCATCGGTTAAGGATAAAGGGGGAAAAACGGGGTTAGTCCACCCCCACCCTCCCCTTAATTCAGATAAATGGGTTTTTCATGCAGAATGATTCGATTTGCTCCGAGTTTGATATACCGGTTTATTATGTTAAGGAACTTCCCTGATTAGTTTTGAAAGTTCATTGGTTAAGGATAACGGGGGAAAAACGGGGTTAGTCCACCCCCCCTTAATTCAGATAAATGTGTTTTTCATGCAGAATGATTCGATTTGCTCCGAATTTGGTATAGCGGTTTATTATGTTAAGGAACTTCCCTGATTAGTTTTGGGGGTTCATTGGTTAAGGGTAAAGGTGGAAAAACGGGGTTAGTCCACCCCCCTTAATTCAGATAAATGGGTTTTTCATGCAGAATCATTCAATTTGCTCCGAATTTGGTATACCGGTTTATTATGTTAAGGAACTTTGCTGATTAGTTTTAGGGGTTCATTGGTTAAGGATAAAGGGGGAAAAGGGGGGTTAGTCCACCCCTTAATTCAGATAAATGGGTTTTTCATGCAGAATGATTCGATTTGCTCCGAATTTGGTATACCGGTTTATTATGTTAAGGAACTACCCTGATTAGTTTTGGGAGTTCATTGGTTAAGGATATAGGGGAAAAAACGGGGTTAGTCCACCCCCCTTAATTCAGATAAATGTGTTTTACATGCAGAATGATTCGATTTGCTCCGAATTTGGTATACCGGTTTATTATGTTAAGGAACTTCCCTGATTAGTTTTGGGGGTTCATTGGTTAAGGATAAAGGAGGAAAAACGGGGTTAGTCCACCCCCCTTAATTCAGATAAATGTGTTTTTCATGCAGAATGATTCGATTTGCTCCGAATTTGGTATACCGGTTTATTATGTTAAGGAACTTCCCTGATTAGTTTTGGGGTTCATTGGTTAAGGGTAAAGGGGGAAAAGGGAGGTTAGCCCGCCACTCTTAATTTAGATAAATGGGTTTTTCATGCAGAATGATTCCATTTGCTCCGAAGTTGGTATACCGGTTTATTATGTTAAAGAGCTTCCCTGATTCGTTTTGGCGATTAATTGGTTAAGGATAAAGGGGGTTAGTCCACCCCCTTAATTTAGATAAATGTTTTATTTTGCAAGATTATTCGATTTGCTCCAAATTTGGTATACCGGTTTATTATGATAAGGAGCTTCCCTGATTAGATTTGGAGGTTCACTGGTTAAGTATAAAGGGGGAAACGGGGGCTAATTCCCCTTCACTTATTTTATTGAGTGGCATTATTCTTTAAAATAAGAGTATAATATACAATTAGTGTGAATAGTCTGTGAGCTCAATGCCATCAGTTTAGCTGGGCACTTTTCTTTTTTATTTTTATTTAAATTTATTTAATATGCATTCTTTTTAATATACACATCAAATAAGTATATCAGAGTTCATATCTGTATATCTAAGGTGTATATTAAAGAAAATACACACATCAAATAAGTATATCCCTATTCCTATCCTATAGCTTATCAAAATCGCTCAAATTTCTTTTCTTCATCACCAGAATGTTAAAATATTAATCAAAATATAAATATTCTATCAATAATTTGATAGAAAATAGTTAAATGTACAAATTGATATTTTGAGTACATTCGTATTCAATATGTTTATAATTAGACTTACACGGAGAGGGCCAACCTTGTTAATCACAGATTTTGATTATTTTAATATATGTTGTAGGGTGTATAAACCCCTTAGTCTCAGATTCAACGGATTTTATACAACACTCGTTAGTTCTTGAGAAACCAGGGGGTCTAATATTAGTACACAACTTAAATACTTACTTTGAAAGGAAAAGAGCAGGTTGGGCGTAGCTCACTTAGTACGGCGTTTGCTCGCAGTCCCGGGTTCGATACCCGAACGCGCTACATTTTTTTGTCTTTGTCATTTTTTGTTTTATAAATATACTTGTAATTATAATTTAATAATTTCAATTAAAAATTTTAATATCGTACATTAATTATAATGTTAACAAATTTAAATTTAAATTTATCATTTTTTTCATTTTGAACTATTATTTCTCATCCTTTAAAGACATTTAAAAAGAAATTGGATCTATTATTGAATAATAAAAATTCCAAAATCGTTAGAAACTAGTGGTGTCATCTAGTTATGATAAAATAAAACATATTCAAATAAAATAAAAATAAAAGCAGAAAGAAGATAGAGGGAAAAACGAAATATTTGAAAGCGCAAGCATACATATTACAAATTTAAAAATCTTTAATATGCAAAAAATCCGTTGTAATTTAATTCCGATGCTAATTTTTAATATAATTATGTTTGTTAGTTTAAAAACAGAGTAATAGTATCATCGTATTGATTTCCCTTGTTAAAGCAGTGAATAAATGATATTTCTTTAAAATCACGAATTGGCACAATTGTTCAATATCATTGCATACATACTGAATATATGAAATACATTTTAAAAGGGATTTTTAAAAAATGATCAGTTTTATGATGTTTTATACAACTATTTAGTTAAAAGTAAAAAAAAAAAAATTAAATAGGTTAAAATTATAATTGAAATACAATAGTATAAATTTTAATTGACAATGCGATTATTAAGTTATAATTACAAGTATATTTATAAAACAAAATATAAGAAAAACAAATTTAGCGCTTTCGGGCATCGAACCCGAGCCCGCCGATCAGCCAGCGAACGCCGTACCAACTTAGCTACGCCCAACCTATCCTTATTGTTACAAAGTAAGTATTTAAATCATATACTAATATTAGACCTCCTGGTTTCTCAAGAACTAACGAGCGTTGTATAAAATCCGTTGAACCTGAGACTAAGGGGTCTATACCCTACAACATATATTAAAATAATCAAAATCTGTGATTAACAAGGCTTATTATCAAGAAAGTTTATTATTAAATTGGCCAAAAGATCGTTATTGGTTAACAAGTACAATACGCGTAAAAAGGTAAACAAAGATAAGTTGGCCCTCTCCTTGTTAGACAATCAGTAAATCAGCTTAATGACAACATTGTTTCTTTGTATTTGAATGAACTTTTGTTTTTCTGACAATCCTTATCCTTAATAATAACCTGTAGTGTTTAATACTTTCATAGGTTATTTTTGAGTATTGACTAGTGATAAAATAATAAAAAATAAGTGATGGGTTAATGAATTTGTGAGTGGAAAGAATTCATTAAATTTTTTGTGTAATTAGATTTATTTTAAGAATAAAAATGTAACTGAATTAAATTATTGAGAATTTAATTTCAATTAAAGCTTATTAAAAAAGGTAATATATGCAAAAATGCGTATTAAAAAGTTTCAAGTATTCGGTTGCCGAATACCGAAGCTTCGGTATACACTTCGACCGAAGCTTCGGTATTCGGCAAAATTGCTGCTTCGGTCAATCCCTACACAATGCTTGTCAATTTTTTGATAAATGCAAAATATATCGCAAGAAACGCTTGCAAAGTTGGCATTTTGAACTGAATTTCCCGAAGCGAGAGAGATGGGAACGAAAATAATGGTCATACTGAGAAAATAATTGTTTATAAATAAAGTTCTAATTAATTGAGTGAAAAATGAAAATACACGGCCGCTTATACATCTGTTCAAAAATCCCGTCAGCAAGTTTCATGTTTTTACTTTAAAAAATGACTCAATTTACTTCAAAACTCAATTTACTTCAAAAATGTGTCAGAAAATTTTGAGCTGTTAAGGGTGGAAAAATATTTTTTTGAGCACACCCTTAAAAAAATCACAAATCATGTTTAATGCATTAGAGACTTATTATTTACGTATTAGTTTTTTAAATTATAAGTAAACAGAGTTTCCTTCAGGTTTTAAAAAGGGCAGGTTGCTGCTAATGGGAAAAGGGCACTTTTTTCACCAGGTTTAAAAAAGGGAAGGTGCTGCTAGTGGGAAAAGGGCACTTTTTACATTCGTAAGGGCACTTTTAAAATTCTTATAGGGATTTTTTTTTTTATTTTAGGGGCATTTTTTAACACTTTCCAACAAAGTTGAAAAGAGTTTGACTTCAATTCGTCTGTCCGCGCTCTAACTCTCGTAAACATACTCGGATTGTCCTGAAATTTGTGGATGTTATTGACGTTTCCGATAGCACGTTCTCTATTTAAAATTAAGTTTGTAGCATGTTTAGTTCATTTACAGGGACAGTCAAAAGAACAGTCCGTTACATTATGGCCAATGGGAAAAATCGTTTCAAATGATTTTTAATGATGTTACACGCTTTCAAACATAATAAAATTGATATGCATATATGACGTGCATTAAAATATGCATTCTGTAGAATATGTGGTGTAAAGAATAGTTATTATTCATTTACAGGGTCACACAAAAGAATTCCGTTACATAATGATATCGTGGTGGAGGGGATTGTTTGCGGCGTATTTTAATTATGTTAAACTATTTCATATATAATGAAACTGATATACGCCGCTGATGTTTACTATAACTTATTCCACGTATAATACGAAGTGCATAGCATTTACAGGGACGCACAAAAGATTTCAGATACTATATTGTATCCAAAGTACTGTACATTAGCGATGACTACTGGAAATGCATTTTTAATTATGATATGCGCTTTTCTGATTCACTATATTTATGCATAGTATATGGTGTGTATAAATCAAATGCTATAATTCATATACAGGGCTACACAAAAGTATTCGTAAGGGTTATTGGGTATGAGCGCAAATTGCTTAAAGGTGCTTTTTAAATGAGTTATGCATTTTTACGGTGAACTGCATTTAGTTTACTAAGAAATGTTTGTAGAATATAGATAAAATGATATACAGGGTCACGCAAAGAATTGAATGCATGGCCGTCTATAAATGATAATTTCTGTAAATGTGATTTCAGCAGTTTTAAGAGTGTTTTAGTTTGAATTTAATTTTAAGTAAATAGTGGCGTGTGATAAAGGTTCTAGATAAACTACAGGGTTGTACAAAAGTATTCAAGTATGTTTCTATATATTAGTATAAATTGCTGAAAGAGAATTTCAACCTGTTATGCGTTTTCTTGCTAAACTAAATTTTCCCATTCTATATATATATATCAACCTACAGATCAAATACAGGGCTGTTCAAAAGAATTGGAATACACATTTGGCTATGGACGGTAATGTTTTATACGTTATCTAAAATGTTTACTTAATTATCTTATTTGCCTTATTTCCCTAACTAACGAAGTTTTGTTAAAGCATTCAGGAAGTGTTGGAAAATGTTTCATAATCTATGCTCAACGCATGATTTTTCTTTCTTGCTTTATTTTTAAAGGCAGTTTTAATACAGGGAACTCTTTTCAAGACACAATGAGTCATTTTTTTGTTATGTAAGCAAATTTTTCAATAAAAAAGAGATTTTTTTTTTTGTGACTGAGAGGCAAGAAGGATGCTACTTTTTAGAATAATGCGCAAGAAGGGTGCTATTTCTTGAATAAAAGTGCAGGCAGGGTGAAGCATCTTCCTGAAACCGTCTGGGAGAAACACTGAATAAAATAAAAAAAAAACCAAAACTCTGAAAGATGTCCTTTGACATCAGTTGATATAGTGTTAACCTTTAAGGCTGTTTTCAACTGCTCTGCTCAACAAGCGCAACACGTTTTGACACATTTACAAATTCATTTTTTAACGGAAAGATATAAAATTTGAAAACTTGACCATGGAAGCGATTTGGAATCGAACTGTATTTTCCATTTTTAGCTCACAGGCTATCAAAGCCTGAGAGCTAATGTGCCCGCCCGTTCTGTATGTATGTATGTATGTATGTATGTATGTATGTATGTACGTACGTATGTACGTAACGCGATAACTCTTGATAGAAACATCCGATTTGCTTCAAAATTTTTTCCTAGGTTCATTGTGATAAGGCGCTTCCCTGATTAGTTTTGGGAGTTCATTGGTTAAGGATAAAGGGGGAAAAACGGGGTTAGTTTATCCCCCCCCTTAATTCAGAAAAATGGGTTTTTCATGCAAAATCATTCGATTTACTCCGAATTAGGTATACCGGTTTATTATGCTAAGGAACATCCCTGATTAGTTTTGGGGGTTCATTGGTTAAGGATAAAGGGGGAAAAACGGGGTTAGTCCACCCCCCCCCCCTTAATTCAGAAAAATGGGTTTTTCATGCAGAATCATTCGATTTGTTCCGAATTTGGTATACCGGTTTATTATGTTAAGGAACATACCTGATTAGTTTTGGGGATTCATTGGTTAAGGATAAAGGGGGAAAAGGGGGGTTAGTCCCCCCCCCCTTAATTCAGAAAAATGGGTTTTTCATGCAGATTCATTTAATTTGCTCCGAATTTGGTATACCGGTTTATTATGTTAAGGAACATCCCTGATTAGTTTTGGGAGTTCATTGGTTAAGGATAAAGGGGGAAAACGGGGTTAGTCCACCCCCCCCCCCCCTTAATTCAGAAAAATGGGTTTTTCATGCAGAATCATTCGATTTGCTCCGAATTTGGTATACCGGTTTATTATGTTAAGGAACATCCCTGATTAGTTTTGGGGGTTCATTGGTTAAGGATAAAGGGGGGGAAAACGGGGTTAGTCCACCCCCCCCCCCCCCTTAATTCAGAAAAATGGGTTTTTCATGCAGAATCATTCGATTTGCTCCGAATTTGGTATACCGGTTTATTATGTTAAGGAACATCCCTGACTAGATTTGGGGGTTCATTGGTTAAGGATAAAGGGGGAAAAGGGGGGTTAGTCCCCCCCCTTAATTCAGAAAAATGGGTTTTTCATGCAGAATCATTTAATTTGCTCCGAATTTGGTATACCGGTTTATTATGTTAAGGAAGATCCCTGATTAGTTTTGGGAGTTCATTGGTTAAGGATAAAGGGGGGAAAACGGGGTTAGTCCACCCCACCTTAATTCAGAAAAATGGGTTTTTCATGCAGAATCATTCGATTTGCTCCGAATTTGGTATACCGGTTTATTATGTTAAGGAACATCCCTGATTAGTTTTGGGGGTTCATTGGTTAAGGATAAAGGGGGAAAACGGTGTTAGTCCACCCCCCCCCCCCCCCCTTAATTCAGAAAAATGGGTTTTTCATGCAGAATCATTCGATTTGCTCCGAATTTGGTATACCGGTTTATTATGTTAAGGAACATCCCTGATTAGTTTTGGGGGTTCATTGGTTAAGGTTAAAGGGGGGAAAACGGGGTTAGTCCACCCCACCTTAATTCAGAAAAAGGGGTTTTTCATGCAGAATAATTCGATTTGCTCCGAATTTGGTATACCTGTTTATTATGTTAAGGAACATCCCTGATTAGTTTTGGGGGTTCATTGGTTAAGGATAAAGGGGGAAAAGGGGGGTTAGTCCCCCCCCCCCCTTAATTCAGAAAAATGGGGTTTTCTTGCAGAATCATTCGATTTACTCCGAATTAGGTATACCGGTTTATTATGTTAAGGAACATCCCTGATTAGTTTTGGGGGTTCATTAGTTAAGGATAAAGGGGGAAAATGGGGTTAGTCCACCCTCCCCCCCCTTAATTCAGAAAAATGGGTTTTTCATGCAGAATCATTCGATTTGCTCCGAATTTGGTATACAGGTTTATTATGTTAAGGAACATCCCTGATTAGTTTTGGGGGTTCATTGGTTAAGGATAAAGGGGGAAAAGGGGGGTTAGTCCCCCTCTTAATTCAGGAAAATGGGTTTTTCATGCAGAATCATTTAATTTGCTCCGAATTTGGTATACCGGTTTATTATGTTAAGGAACATCCCTGATTAGTTTTGGGAGTTCATTGGTTAAGGATAAAGGGGGAAAAACGGGGTTAGTCCACCCCCCCCCCCCTTAATTCAGAAAAATGGTTTTTTCATGCAGAATCATTCGATTTGCTCCGAATTTGGTATACCGGTTTATTATGTTAAGGAACATCCCTGATTAGTTTTGGAGGTTCATTAGTTAAGAATAAAGGGGGGAAAGGGGGCTAGTGCACCCCTTTTAATCCAGATAAATGGGTATTTCATGCAGAATGATTCGAATTGCTCCGAATTTGGTATATCGGTTTATTATGTTAAGGAACTTCCCTGATTAATTTTGGTGGTTCATTGGTTAAGAATAAAGGGGGAAAAGGGGGGCTAGTCCACCTCCTTAATTCAGATAATTGGGTTTTTCATGCAGAATGATTCGATTTGCTCCGAAGTTGGTATACCGGTTTATTATGTTAAGGAACTTCCTTGATTAGTTTTGGGGGTTTATTGTTTAAAGATAAAGGGGGAAGGGGGGCTAGGCCACCCCCCTTAATTTATATAAACGGGTTTTTCATGCAGAATTATTCGCTGTGCTCCAAATTTGGTATACCGGTTTATTACGTTAAGGAGCTTCCCTGATTCGTTTTGGCGATTCATTGGTTAAAGATAAAGGGGGGCTAGTCCACCCCCTTAATTTAGATAAATGTTCTTTTTGCAGGATTATTCGATTTGCTCCAAATTTGGTATACCGGTTTATTATGATAAGGGGCTTCCCTAATTAGATTTGGAGGTTCACTGGTTAAGTATAAAGGGGGAAACGGGGGCTAATTCCCCTTCACTTAGTTTTTTGAGGGGCATTATTCTTTAAAATAAGTGTATAATATACAATTAGTGTGAATAGCCTGTGAGCTCAATGCCATCAGTTTAGCTGGGCACTTTTCTTTTTTATTTAATTAATAAATTACCTGTTGAGTTATAAGCGATTTTGATCACGTGACCAAGACGTAGTTCTCCCTTCGTTGATTGGTTTTTCTGCTTTCTTCGGGAACTTCGGTTCAAAACGTCAACTTTGACACTATTTTCTGAAAGATCTATTGCGCTTGCAAAAAAAAAATGGAAAAAACAGCTCGATTACATAATTTCTGAACAACAACCCCTGCTAGTTTCATGCATTTGCAACCAAAAATAAATTAAAACTTATGTCACAAAATTGCCCTTTTGGATTTGAGAACAGCCATAACTATAATAAATATAAAAGTAAAATTACTTTCCTTTTAACGCTGTTTTATAAGTATTTAATGTTTATTCTAAAAATCGCACCTAAGTTCATGGCTGAAATTCGTGTTGTTCTAAAAATGTTTCGTTACAAAGCTTTAATTTGGTGTGAGGACCGATTATGGAAATTCCACCACTTCGATTTAGGCTTGGTAGAAAGCGCAAACTACTGAATTTATTAAAGATATGTAAAGTTTGCCTTGTTTCTTTTTTAAGATGTGGTAACAGAAAAGGAAAATAGCATTATTTAAAGTATTATGGATTAAGTTCTTTTCTCAGCGTACCATAGTAATTTAATTAATATTAAACTATTGGTAAAAGCAAATTTTAAAATATTACTCTTTATGTCATATTTTATTTTCTACTTTTTAGTGCTTACAATATTTCAGTGTTGTAGTTTCGCAGCTCGTTGGCCTATTTTTGGGGAGTGGTTTGGGCCAAGCATTAACTCCATTATGTTGTTGTAACGTGAATGCAGTTGTAACTATAATGGATGTTTGAAGATTTATCACCTACGTAATTTTGTTCTAAAAATATTACAATGCTAAATTGTCATCGGAAGTACATCTGTGTGTGTATATATATATAGTCAAACGTTTTGTAATTTATAAGATATTTTAACAAATGAAAAACTGACCGGAAAGATGAAATCATTTATGATACCGTAAAACTGATTATTCAAAATGCTGTACATTAAAGTGGAATAATTAAAAATGCAATAGGAAAAATTACAAAAGAATATAAAAAACATGAATAAAAATTAAAACTTATATTTTGAAACTCTCTTCGGGGGCATTATTTCACAATATAAAATAAAACAGACTTGATTTCTGATTGAGATTGCAAGCTTAACTTTGAAGACTCAAAATGCCCTATCAACAGTATCCAGAATATTAAGATAAAAACAAAATAAATAAAAAGGAAATGAAATAAACCATGAATTTGAATAATATATATTATAAAGGTCATTTTCTCTTTTAGTATTAGTGTTAATGGGCATTATAATAATAATGATAACTAGAAAACAGGAATTCTGCTTTTTCAGAATTTAGTGTCGCCCCCGATGAAAAAAAATATATATGTATATAAATAGTACAAAACATATTTCAATTTTAAGACTTAAAGCACACGCTTTTATTTTATGTAAAATGACGTCATTCGCATCCGCTTGATGCCGTCATTAAAGAAACTCGACAAAAAAAACCGGCTATCTAATGATTCACAGGCCTTCATTTTTTTTGTAACATTAATATAGATTAGGGTGTAAACAAAATCATGATTTTTTTTTTAAAATCAAAAAAATCGGATTTTTTTATTTAAATTAGTTTTTTTTATTTAAATCGGATTTTTATGATTTTTTTCCCCAACGTTCAAATACGGAATAACTACCAAGAGTTTTATGTTTCCAAAACAATTAAACCACTAATTGCTAACATAATCTATGTTTTTACACTTTAATTAATAAAATTATAATTATTAGTTAGTAATTACAGAAATTATAAAAACTGCAAATTAGTAGTTTCATTAGGTAGTATCATACAATAATGTTATATTAATTAATATTGTAATAATTATGTAAAACTTTATAAATACTAGTGATATTTAACATTTATTAAAATTATTAACTGCATTTATATTAAATAGTTAACACTACTTCAAATTAATAATTATTAAACAATTAACTCTAATTAGGAACATATTATAGATTTTTAAGACTTAATTATTAAAATGATAATAATGTAGTATTCATTTTAGAAAGGAAAAGGGACAGGATGCTAGTTCCAAAAAAGGGCACTATTTCATGAGGAAATATCTTAGTAATGTGTTTAGTAATATATAAGAAAAAAGAGAATAATTTTTAGTATGATAAATAAAGTGTCCTTAATTTTTAATAATTTAATGAATAACAAATTGAAAAATACAATTAAATAACATATTTTAATAATATCCTGTATTTTCTAAAGAAATAAAGTTCTATGTTTTTGTGAGATCTTGGCCACATGAATTTAGAAATACTGTTGAATGGGGAAGTTTTTTACAAGAAATCTCTGGCTACAACTACAGGTGAATTTCAACTATTTTTTTTTAAGGCACGGTGCATTTTGCCAATTTCAAAAGGGGCATGGTGCAGCACCATTTTAAAAAGTCCTAGAAGAAATAGTATAATTAATTACAGGATTAATAAAAACTGCAAATAAGAAATTCATTAGTTAGTAACACAAATAACAAAACAAACAAATATTATTGCAGCTTGTTTTGCATTTGTATTTAAGAAAATTACTGTAAACAACCAAAATCTAAACTTACATGTATGTGTATGATAACCAAAAGAATTATGAAAATGAGTTAAACCCATTCATATAGGATAAAGTTAGCCACTTATATCTGAAATTCTCAAAATATTTAAGTAACAGCATTATAACCTTTCAGTGTGGATTATTAGCTTTCAATGGTTCAATTTTTTTTTCTTTTTAAGAAAAATTTTGCTGCCTTTTCAATCCTTAATCATTATTTTTTATTTAGTATTATGTGAGTTACAAAGTTAAAAACATTTATTCAACCTATACCGAAGAAGTTCTTGGTGAGCTTAGCATTTTTATACCAATTATTTATTTTTCTCTTATGCATTCATTTACAATTTAGCTTTGAAAAGATGTCATTCTTTCATTCTTCTTTAACTTGAGATTGCTACTAATTACTATTTATTCTTTTACTTGTAGAAATTTATTACACTTGCTATGTGTAATTTTATATAAAATAATGCATAAATTGATTACCTAAAGGAATTTATGACATTGCAAATTATATTAGATTTAAATATCATTTTTAAATTAAACTGTTTTAATTTGGATAAAAACTTAAAAACAATGCTTTTTATAAACTCAACTGTTTTTAATTTTTTACAATACTCACGAATTAAGCTTAGAAACAATTATTTAAAGCTCTTTTTTTTGTTTATTCATAAGTCAAAATACCTGTAGAAACTTTCAAATTATGTTTATGTTAGATTTTAATATATTTTTTGACATTTTAAACATTTAGAAAATTTTTGAATTAAATTAGTGATTTTTTTTAAAAAATCGGTTGATTAAAATCATGATTTTAATCGCTGGTTTAAATCAACTGATTAAAATCGTTGCCACCCTAATATAGATACTTAAAATTAAATATATTTATAATAGCTCCATGTTTTAACAGAAATCATTCGCTTACATTTTTTCAAAATAGCACATATTTTAATTACTTTTTTTTTCGGTTGTTATGAGAAAATGGCAACAAAAATATATAATTACTATTTTAGAACTATTTTTCCTTTACTTTCTACAAAAATGGAATACTTCCTTTGCCAATATTAAGCAAATGGCTCTAAAAACTACAAAAAAAATTAATATTTCAAAAATAAATGGAGATACAGTTTTCAAACAAATTGCATTTAAAAGTACTTTTTTTTTCCAATACGACGGTATAAAAATTGAAAATGGGCGATGCTTCGAAGTTTAAAAAATTGTTAT
The DNA here is from genome assembly GCA_963932465.1 of Maratus speciosus. Lineage (NCBI taxonomy): Eukaryota > Metazoa > Arthropoda > Arachnida > Araneae > Salticidae > Maratus > Maratus speciosus. The sequence continues at coordinate 232,761,957 of OZ010798.1, read as the reverse complement.
AGGGGTATTTAATCGTATAATGATACATCTGCTTTGTTACGGCTGGCATATACAACGTAACGTTATTTTTTGGAGATGACATAAAATAAGCTGAGAGAAAGAAATAGCATACCGGGGGCTAAAAAGTGGCGGGTATGTTTATCGTGTTTTTTGTCGTTCTCATCTTAAGGTTGTTCTTAACTGCTCTGCTCAACAAACGCAAAACGTTTTGACACATATACAAATTCATTTTTTAACGGAAAGGTTTAAAATTGGAAAGCCTGGCCATGGAAGCGATTTGGAATCGAACTGTTTTTTCCATTTTTTGATCAATCAATTACCTATTGAGTTATAAGGAATTTTGATCACGTGAAAAGCGCGTTTTTCGCCCGCTCTTGAGTCTCTTTCTTCCTTCGTGCAAAAATTCGGGTCAAAGCGCCCACTTTGACATTATTTTCTGAAAGATCTATTGAGTTTGCAAAAAAATGAAAAAAAACAGCTCAATTACACAGATTCTGAACAACAACACCAGCTAGTTTCATGCCTTTTCGAACAAAAATAAATTAAAACTTATGTCAGAAAGTTGCCCTTTTGGATTTGAGAACACCCTTAAGGGGACCGGGAAAGCCCTATCTCCGCCATGTTAAATTCACCAACTTTATGTACCTTTTTCTCAGAAATGGTCAAAGATAGAGGTCTAGATTTTTAGAGTAGTTAGAATAATATGTTTTATGTATTTTAACGGACCATTTTCTTTCTGAGTGAAACTCAAAATTAATTATTAATTATTTATTGAAAGTCATTTTTAAATTAGCATTTTTGGTAAGATTTCACTGTCTAATATAAATAATTCTCAACAAATCATTCAATCCCTGTGTTAAAAGTATGCAATATAACATAATATAAGTATTAAAAAAATCTGAGTTCTTAAGTTTAATAGGTATTGAAAAAAAAGGAACATAAACATGAAAAATCCAAGTTTTGACAAAAAGTCAAAGATTTAAATGGCCATTAAGCTGTGAAGTACTCTTAGAAAGAATGAATAATTTCAACACCTTTTTTTTTTTTTTTAAATATATATAATCATGTGTGACACATCGTTGGAAAGATAAAAGTTTAAACTATTTAATGATATAAAAAAGTAAAAATCAATTTTTTTGTTGAATTTTTCTTTCTCGGTTCCCTTAAAATATCGTATGAATTTTTACGATATAAACATGAAAATGGCACACTTTCATTTCTCGTATGTGTCTTAGAGCACGAGAAAAGAAAAGTGTCAGGTATAAGATGTATAGCATAATATAATCGCATTTTCTTTTGAAAATTCCACCAAGAAAATAAGCAGGAAACTGCAATTCAAGTTAGACATTTTTGACATCTCTTCGTAAAAAGAATGTTTAAAATTGAAAATCACTCTTTCCTTTTCCTTCGTTTCTTTTTCTTTTCTTTTTTTTTCCACTGCGTTGCGATAAAACTTTTATAGTATATCATTGCGTGACAATAAATAATTCTTTTTGTTTAAATTTTATGAAGAATGATTAGTTCCGTTTCCCTTTAAATCTTCTTTAAAATAAAAATGAATCGGGTTGAAGAAAAGAAACAAAAGCCTTCAATTTTTCCTTTTCTTTAAAGGAAGTTTCATAATGGATGTCTTAGTAGCTATTTTGATTCATTGAAAAAAAATTGCTTGCATGGAAAATCATTATGGAGTATAAGTTATTAACATTTTAGTTTTTTATAACTAATTTTTCAAAACAATCATAATTAATTTAGAATGTGCTTTATTACTAAGTGGTTTTAATTAACGCAAAAAAATAATAATAATTTGTATAAAGTCCTTTATAATTGAATATGGTATCTTTTGTGGTATTGATATTGAATCTATTAGCAATAATGAAAATATTATTTGAAAATATTAGCAACAACTATAATTACATTACATTATATACATTACATATTTAAATCAGTCCAAACAAACACACAAAAAAAATATTTTCACTTATTCTGAATAATTAGTTAATGAGATGTAATAATATAGTCTCAGGTCCTCAAACTTCTATTCCATGAAAGCAAACTTTTCACACACACATACATGTAGGGTTTTTTGCTATTTAAGTTTTTTATCTGTAATAGTTGAATTTTAGTTCATTTCTTTGGACAACTTAATTTATTACAATCATCCTGTGTTTTTTTTCTTTTTTCTGTATCTTATAGGGAGATTCATATTGTCATTTATAGGCTTCATGCTAACAATATTAGAATAGCACTAGATAATATATCTTTACTATGAGTTGTGCTTATGAAGCTCCTCTGAAGAATCCATTACGCATCCATAGTTTATTTTTGTATTTAAACCTGGTGTTGTTATTATTATTTTGCATTTTAATTCCATTTTAATTGATATATATTGTATGTGAGCATTTTAAACATTGTAAACAATGAGCATTGTAAACAAGTTCACCAGAAAAAGAAAAATTACAGAAAGAAGATTTTAATTGTAGTGCATTAGCTTTGATTTTCCGTTACAAAATTAAATTGATATATATACAAGTCAAAATTAAATTTAAAAAATCAAAAAACTCGACTGCGTAAAAAGCGAACTAATTAATTATTTCTCATCAATATGAAACTATATTTTATATTACTTACCAATTTTTTTTTTTTTAATTTACTTGTATTGATGACTTTTAAGTTGTGTTTAATTGTTAGTTCCTATCTATAAACACTGTTTTGATGAGACCTATAGATGTCTATGAAGGTTAGAGGTGCAGTAAAGCTAGAGATGCTACCTACACAACTTCCAGGTTGTGTAATATTTAAACGGAGCTTCTGACTGTAAAATAGTCAATGAAATGTTGTCTTCATTTTGAAAGACCTATCCAACGATATCCCACTCAATAGGGTGTGTTTTTTCGTCTCTACCGCCATTTTGTATTTTACGGCTGCCATTTTGAATTTATAAAAACAAAACCTAGCCTATAACTATCAGACGGTTAAGACGAATCGATAGAGACCTCATTCATTAAAATCCATCCAGCCGTTGGGATATTTGGACGGTATAAAGAAATTCACATACCCAGATACGCGTGAAACACACAACCCTTCTTGGTAGTGGGGTAAAAAGTTCACCAGAAAAAGAAAAATTGCAGAAAGAAGATCTTAATTGTGGCACATAGATTTGATTTTCCGTTACAAAATTAACTTTATATATTAAATAAGAACCAAAGAGAAATAACCTGTATCAACCCTGAAATGTAATAAAGGAACTTCAACATTTTCATTTAATAATAATCTTTTTCCTGTTTCTCCACTGAGCAGTGCCATTGAACAAACGTTCCTTGAACCGCAGTTCTATTTTCTGATTTCAAATGTTGCAAAGCTCATTCAGTTTTGTGTCCTTACAATGAATAAAAGATTTATGCAGCCTATATCCCAATGTAAATAAATCAATTACAACAAAGTCTTTTAACACGATGTTTATGTTTACTTTCGATGAAATGAAGGGCTTTTGTTCGATTGTAACAGATCTTGAATGTTCATGTTTTATTAGCCCCCGGTATGCTATTTCTTTCTCCCAGCTTATTTTGTCTCCAATAAATAACGTTGTGTACGTCAGCCGTAAAACAAAAGCCCATGTTTCATTGTCCGATTAAATACTCTACAGCATTTTTTAAAACTTCTAAGCATCGCACATTTTCAGCGTCTATACCGTCGTATTGGGGAAAAAAAGTACTTTTTAATGCAATTTGTTTGAAAACTGCATCTCGATTTGTTTTTGAAATATTAATTTTTTGTAGTTTTTAGCGACATTTGTTTCATTTTGGCAACTCAAGTACTCCACTTCTGTAGAAAGTAAAGAAAAAATTGTTGAAAAACAGCAATTATATCTTTTTGTTGCCATTTTCTCATAAAAATTGAAAAAAAAAAAAAATAAATAAAATACGTGCTATTTTGAGAAAAATATAAATTGAGGATTTATGACAAAGCATGGAGCTATTATAAACTATATTTAATTTTAAGTATCTATATTAATGCAAATGACGTCATTTTACATAAAATAAAAGCGTGTGCTTTAAGTCTTAAAATTGAAATATGTTTTGCAGTAGAGTCCCAATTATCCGAGTCCCACTTAACCGAGTCATTTTCTTCTGGTGGACTGGTTGCTTCTATTATGAAACAGCCATTATAAATGAAGTGTTAGGTGAAGATGAAAGAGCAGCCGTAAAAAGTTAGAACTCTGATTTTCTGGTCAGGATGGGGAAAAAAATGGCCATATTTTTTTTTTTTTTTTTTTTTTTTTCAAAAAAAAAAATTATGGCAATTTTTTTTCCCACTCTGATCAGAAAATCAGGGTTCTAACTTTTTACGACTGCTCTTTCATCTTCACCCTCTTTCATCTTCACCTAACGCTAACTCTGATTTTCTGGTCAGGATGGAAAAAAAAATGGCCATAATTTTAAAAAAAAAACAATTATGGCCATTTTTTTTTCCATTCTGACCAGAAAATCAGAGTTCTAACTTTTTACGACTGCTCTTTCATCTTCACCTAACGCTTTATTTATTATGGCTGTTTCATAATAGAAACCACCAGTCCACCAGAAGAAAATGAAGTAATGGAAAAGTCGGGGGCGACACTAAATTCTGAAAAAGCAGAATTCCTGTTCTCTAGTTTTTAGCATGCTTTCGAATTTCGATTTTTTTTTTTTTAAGTACAATTATTTAACAAAACAGGATGTCTAGCCACTTGGGTAAACTGGATAATTTGGAAAAGTCTTGGAAATTTAAACGGAATGGAAAAGTCAGGACCGAGAGGAGGCAGCACAGACAATCACCTCATCGAGTTCACGGCTAAAATTCCAGGATTAGTTAAAACTCGATTCTCATATTAAAATGCAATCGGTCTGCCAAGTCATATCTTGGTAGAAAACACCTGAAAACCCGATTTTAGTGGTTGACTCGTAGCTTTATCATTGTGTTTTCCTGCTCCCAGTCCTCCATGTTTTCATACTTTTGGTTGCAGGAAAACAGGATGGTAAACCTACGAGTCAACCATGGTTTTTCAGGTGTTTTCTACCAAGATATGACTTAGCAGACCGATTTCATTTTAATATGCGAATCGTGTTTTAACTAATTCTGGAATTTCTGCCGTGAACTCGATGAGATGATTGCCTGTGATATCGCCTTTCGGGCTATTAGGGAAAATCCACCATTCCTCAGGATAAGTCAGGGAAATTCGAAAGTTCTGGAAAAAAAAAAAAAAAAAACCTCAGAGAAATTTGAAGTTTTTATGAAAAAATCTATAATCCCTTTTCTAGTTATAAAACTAAGAATTTAAAATTACAGTGCCAGGAAAATCTAACTTTGCTCTTCATAAATACTGCAAAGAGTATTCCAACCTCTCGTGCACTTTGTCTATTAACTACATCATTTTACAGAGTTCACTGCGAGATGTTTTTAATTATTACTGTTTTATTATGCTCATACTTATACGAATGTGACGCTTAAGGCAATTATTTTTTTTTCATTAGGCTGCGGCGTTCACGTCGCACGGAATTTCTAACGTAAATTACGGAAATTGACTTCCACAAAATACAATTTTTTCATTTTTGTGTAAATGTGGTATTTGTATATCTTTATTTATAATCGACTAATCCTCGATAATGACCTTTTCGTGATTGTTGTGTCCGAAAATATATCCTATAATGCATCCTCAAGTCTGTTCTCAACTGCTCTGCACAAGAAGCACAAAACGTTTTGACACATTTACAAATTCATATTTTAACGGAAAGATAAAAAATTGGAAAGCCTGACCATAGAAGCTATTTGGAATCGAACTGTGTTTTCCATTTTTTTAATCAATAAATTACCTATTGAGTTATAAGCGATTTGGATCACGTGACAAACTCGTTTTTCATCCGTTCTTGAGTGATTTTCCTCCTTTCGCGCGGAAATTCGGTTCAAAACGCCCACTTTGACACTGCGTTTGCAAAAAAAGATCAATAACATAGTTTCGGAACAACAACACGTGCTAGTTTCATGCATTTCCGAATAAAAATAAACTAAAACTTATGTCATAAAGTTGCCCTTTTGGATTTGAGAACAGCCTTAATAATAAGGCTGGAGAAATAATGGTTATGCAAATTTTAAGGGAGAGAGTGGAGTGGGCGAGGGATAAATAGACAAAATTGCAATGGTGTATAAATTCTGTATTTATTAAATTATCGTCGTGACATATGTAAAATTTTTAATGTAAAAAGTACCGTGTTTACTCGCATAATAGTCGCCCTCGCATAATAGTCGCACCCCCGTTTTGAAGCAGAAAAAATCGTCAAAATATTTTCTTCGAATAAAAGTCGCAGTCGCGCATGTGACTTTTATTTAGAAAATAGGAAAACATCAGCTGTTCTCTTCTCAGAATTAGTACTCATAATGGATTCATCTTTTCTGTTACTCCCATTGACATACCCGATGGTCACTCTTTTCTTCAGATACCGATTCACATTATATTAGTGATACTGATACCTTCAGTGAAAGTGATTTATTATGAGAGTTTTTTGTCAAAATTTTCACAAAGATTATTTGTAAATTTTATGTCTATAAAATTATTACCGTAAAAATGGAAAATGGTATTTAATAAACAAGCACATAATCTAGAAAACTCTAGTAAGTAAAATTTTATTATGTGTTTTTCTTATACAAGTAATGTTTTAGCATTAGAGTGTACAATATTGTGTAGTAGTATTGTGCCCTTGCATAATAGTCGCACCTAGACTTTCACAATGAAAAATTCGCAAAAAAAGTGCGACTATTACGCGAGTAAACATGGTAATAAAAAAGTAAGAATAAGTTTAAAAACTGATATAAAATTACATAAAAGAACTAATTAATAACTGTGTGGGCACCATTTATCTGGTGTTTCCAGTTTCATCAAATACACAAACAGGGTGGGGTGTAAAATAAGAGATGGAAAGGAATAAACTGCATTCACATGAAGATTTTGTAATAATCTCTGTTTTTAGTTTTAGTGTGTTTTCTTGCAGCAATGTTGTATGCTTCAGTTTGTAATAGATAAGCTAATATAGTGCAGAAATTTTAATATCATGGTTTGAACTCATAATGTAGTATAAATAAAGGTAAATAGTTGTGAATAAAAATAATGATAATTTTAATTTATATTTTAACTTTACGTGCATATTTAATTTACAGGTTATATACCTAAATCAGTTGTAATTTTCATCATAATATTGCAATAACTTTATATTAAGCGCTTAGTTCAGCTTTTTCGGTGAGCTTTAACTTTCATGTTTGAATAAAACTTGTTACAAACATCAATATAAGTTTATTTATTGAAACAATCTTTTTAGGTGCGTTCGTAATTATATAAATACGTAGCACCTATAGTCGTCGTTTGGTCCGTCCGTCTGTCTGTTCGCATATAACAGCTCAAAAACTACCCAACCGAACGGTTTGAAATGCAATATACAGAATCTTTACAGAATTTTGTCGAGTTATTTCAAATTTTATGAAAACCGAATCAAAACTTAAAAAGATAATAATAAAACTTTTCTTCATTCTATTAAATCCTATCCTAAGTAATTATAATTCAATGATATCCCATGATAGATAAGGATTCTATGTTGCCATGGTGATTATGTCCTATTTAAGATGGAGTCCTATTATTTCCGTATTACTGAATTTAATATATAGGATCGTAATAAATTTTGTATTCATCAGGAGTGATTCTGTCCCGAATTTTTCGAAACTCCCGAAAAATTAAGTCAGTAATTTCCGAAAATTTAAAAAAAAAAAAAAAAACGGTCATAAATCCGAAAATTCTTACATAAAATAAATCGCGAAATTCGAAAAATGGTCGCCAAAAAGAATCAATTTCGTCAATCGTTCAAAGAAAAACCACCAATTTCGTCAGAGGATCGGGAGAAAAACACGAAATTTCGTCAGAGAATCGCTAAAAAGAGCGAATTTCGTCAGCAATCGCGAAATAACGCGAATTTCGTCAAGGGATCATGAAAAAAAGGTGAATTTCGCCAAAGGATCGCGAAAAACGGCAAATTTCGTTCAGAGATCGCAAAAACCGGTAAATTTCGTTCAAACATCGCAAAAACGGCAAATTTTGTTAAAAGATCGCGAAAAAACGGATAATTTCGTCATCAGATTGAAAAAACAAAATGCAAATGGCGTCAAAAGTTCGCGAAAAAACGCGAATTTTCGTGAAAGGGGCGTTAAAAAAACACTTAGTCAGAGCCGGGGATGAATTCTCTCCCCCCCCCCCCCCCTGTTGTAACCTTTCAGAAAATTGGCTGTGATTTTCAGGATTTTTTTTTTACTCGGAATCACCCCTGGTATTCATGCATTTTTGCATAAGACTGCGACAGCTATTGCACCAGGATCTGAATGTTTATAAAAGTAGTTATAGTACGAATAGAACTTATAGTGCATTTGCCAGTTTTCACTTACAATGTTCGACTTGCTCAATTAAACTTTCGTTTATCTATAACTCCTTAATACCAATAAATCTCGCAATAATGAAAAACTATTCATGTTTCTAAAGTAAATTATGGATCACGCGTGTTCAAACAATATTTTCACCTGGCTTTTAATTTCATCATATGCATACAACACATTTTTTGTTTTTTAAAACATGTTCCATTTCATGATTATCATTACCCTCTTTGTTTTTCGTTCTCTTTCACTCCTGTACATGTCAGGGAAACGTGACTTCATAATGGTTCAGCGATTTTACTATCTGTTGCCAATTCGTTCTATGTAAATTGACAGATTTTCTTGTTCAAAACATGTTCATTTTTTTCTCTTTACACAGAAAGTTAGAGAAAAGAAAAAATTGAGGCAAGGAAACTAAACCGATCGTTGAAGAGAAAATGGCGTCAGGGCTGCTGTTGCCAGTTCCACTGTCACACAAATAAAATCTTTTAAACACTTAAGTCTGTTCTCAACTGCTCGCCTCAACAAGCGCAAAACGTTTTGACACATTTACAAAATCATTTTTTAACGGAAAGGTATAAAATTGGAAGGCCTGACTAGGGAAGCAATTTGGAATCGAACCGTGTTTTCCTTTTATCTTATCAATAAATTTCCAATTGAGTTATAAGCGATTTTGATCACGTGACAAAGACTTTTTCACCCTCTATTGAACGGTTATTCTTCCTTCGCACAGAAATTCGGATCAAAATGCCCAATTTCACACTATTTTCTGAAAGATCTATTGCGTTTGCAAAAAATCGGAAAAAACAGTTCGATTGCATAGTTTCTGAACAAAAATACCTGCTAGTTTCATTCATTTCCGAACAAAAATAAATTGAAACTTGCATTTCAATGTTCAACTGAAAGTACATTTTGAAAAAAAAAATAAAATAATAATAATAACGGCATGTTTAATTCTAATTTTAAAAAAGTTTAAAAAATTTTAATTTTTAAAAAAGTTTAAAAAATTTTAATTTTTTAAAAATCTTTACTACTTTTTTTAATATATTTATATTTTTGCCTATTTTTTTTCTTTTAAGATTTGAAAATGTGTATCACACAAGACTGCGCATGGATTTTCCGATACATGTAACATTACATTTAATATAATTTTTTTTACTGATATATATAGTGTAAATTGATGAAATCTAACACATCTTCATATACTTTTATTTAAAAAACAAAAACAAAAAACTTGAAGGCTAATTCCATGCGCAAATTTATTGCATATATAATAAAGAACATGTATAAAAGATTTTTAAATATCTCTCTCAAATACAAAAAAAGCCTTAGCATTTTGAAAACATGAAAGTGAAGAAAATATGGAGAAAAAGCAATTTAAAGTTTTAATTTGTGTGGATAATTGGGCTTGGTGTATTAACAAAATTCACAATATCTCACGATATAGTTGCCGTATGTGTGAAATCGTATGTCTCATTTAATATTTAAAACTAAAAATTGGTTTTTTGATCAATTTTGAGGTATAAACTGTCCCCTTAAAAGTAGAAAATTAAAGAGTATATTACAAAAAAAAAAAAAAAAAAAAAAAAAAGCGTTTTTATTATGAAGACATTTTATTATATATCAGGATGGATTTTCCCCCTTTTCCCAATCATTTTCTTCACTGTCTCGTGAATTTAGTAATTGTAACTCGATAGAATTCAGTAATTTAAATCTTCTGTCCAAAATAATTAAAATATTGATAATGACATTTACAATTAGTTTCAACTATTATTTATTCTCTTAAATATTTTATTAATTACTAGCAGACCCACCCGGCGTTGCCCGGGCCCGTGATGAATGAACCTCAAATTTGCATGATTTTGTATCTTTAATTCCCTTTTGTCTGAATTTATATTTTTAAATATAAAAAATCGCAAGAAAAATATTAAATTGCAGATACGTACTATTTTGCGTAAATTGATTTTGGGAGCCTATGCGTACCGAAAGCGAGCAGAACACTCAGGTTTTTACTGGTTTCGTGGGCATTTTCAGACATTTTATTTTGTAAAAAATATTTCTACCCCTCCGAACGTCTCAAAATTTTTATAGGAGATGTAAATCTGGTCTATTTAGATACTTCGATAAACGTGTTAAAATAAGGACGTTGACTAAAATAATAAATTAAGAAATTTGCTTAATTTACTATTCGAAAACAGTGGGTAGTGCAACCTTCCACCGACAGGGAGCGCAATATGTTCTATACGAATATTACTCTATGAAACAGTGGTCAAAGGGCTGTTATAACTTACGTGAAAATTTCAAGTCGATCGGTTAGTTCGTTTTCTAAATTTTAACGAATTCGCGTCCATTCTCTATTAAAAAAGGAGTTTCTTTTTCTTTTTAAAAGTCGATTTTTTTCCATTTCGAACAAAAAGTTCTGAATCAAATTTTTTTAAATTTACATACTCTTAATTAGAGGTATAATGTAATTTAATGTAAGGTCGTCAAGTTTGCGTCTGCGAAAGATGGTTAATTTGCTATGCATAGTTTTTGATATTATAAAACTTTTAACGAAACTAAGTTAATGGACCAATATTCATATGTAATAGTTTTCTTGATATAGGGAGACATTCAGTCACAAAAAATTCATTTACAGCAGCGACAGCGATATAATTACTTTTTTTTTAGAAAGAGAGATGGCGGATTAGTTGCTATTAAATTATGGGAATCGAAATGGCGAGTATAGAAACTTGTCATTTCAGTTTTCATGTCAATCGCAGACGGAAACGGAAAATTACAGAGTGCTCATCGGGAAGAGGATTGTAATATTTAGAAGGACCCATTCTTTTTTTAATTTTGACTCCGAACTGTGTTTCATGATTGGATTCGGCGATGTAATTGGAAACGAATTACTTTTTAGTTTTTCAGATTTCATGTATATGTTATGCAACTGAAGATTTTCTTAGAAGCGGTTTATAAATTACATAGTGAACTCAAACGGCATATCCTTTTTAGGTGCGTTCGTAATTATATAAATACGTAGCCCCTATAGTTGTCATCTGGTTCGTCCGTCTGTCCGCATATAACAGCGCAAAAACTATCCACTCGAATGGTTTGAAATTTAATACATATAATTTTTGCAGAATTTTCTTTAGTCATTTCAAATTTTATGAAAGTCGAATCAGAACTTAAAAATTTATTAATAACAGTTTTCTTCATTCTATTAAATCCTATCATACGTAATTTATTCAATGATATCCCATGATAGGTTATGATTCTAGGTTGCCATAGTGATAACGTCCTATTTAAGATGAAGACCTATTATAACCGTATTACTGAATTTAATGTATAGAATCGTAATAAATTTTGTTTTCATGCATTTTTGCATAGCAGTGCAACAGCTATTGCACCAAGATTTGATTATTTATAAAACTAGTTATAGTATAGCGACTAGAATATATAGTGTGGAAAACGGCTATCCCTGTAATACTTTAAAAAGTGCTAAAATATTGTATCCCTTAAACGTGCAACAATGCTGTTGAAATATAAAGGTTGCAGCGACATCTGCAGGATATTTTCTAAAACTGCAAGAAAATTGCTAGTCAATACAATGTAATACGAAGATCCCGCAGATGTCGCTGCAATCGACTCTTTGTATTTCAGCAGTATCGTCGCACATTTAAGGGATACAAATTTTTAGCACTGTTTGGATAGCATATTTCCACACTATGTATTCTAGACGCTGTAGAACGCATCCCATCAGCCACGTTTGACGTACAACTTTCGACTTCTTTAAGGATTATAATACAAATTTTTGTATATTTTTACAAAAACAAAACACCACATGATTTATCGTTAATCTGTAGCTGCTCTGTTAGAAGCTAGGTTACATGTCTTTCAGATCAGTGCTTTTTTCATTTTTCACAGTTTAACTTGCAACTGTCTGTTTAACTATTGATACTAGAGCAATTTTTTTTTTTATCTGGAACTATAGTACTATTGCTAGAGACTTCTGAGTAACTAAATTTTAGTTACAGTCACCCTGTATATAAAGTCCAATACAAAAACAGTATCCTATGAATTAATCGAGACCAGGGGCGTAAATCCTGGGGGGTTACGGGGGGGTGCAACACCCCCCCTACGAAAAAAATCAGTCGGAAAATTTCCCGTTCAATCGGAAAAAAGTAAGTTTAGCCGAAAAAAAATGGCATTAACGTATAAAAACTTATGAATTGGAGAAATATTTTTGTAGTTTTTAATTAGTAAATAAGAAAAACAAGTTAGAGCGAAGAAAACCTATAAAATTTTATTCTTAGTCGGATTTTTCCCCTTGTAGTTTTTAATTAGAAAAAACAATTTAGAACGAAGGAAACCTATATAAATTTATACTTAGTCAGAAATATTACGGATTTTATTTTAGGTAGCTTTCTTTACAAAAAAGCTACCTATTGCAGCCGTTCGGAGGAAAGCGATTTCAAAAAATTTTGGTATATTTTCATCGATCATGACCCCCAGACCCCGAAACCACCCTCCGTTCAAAATTGATATATATATATATATATATATATATATATATCTGACCTATGTCACACTGTAACTCCCGTAATTATGAACCGATTTCGATGTAATTCGGTGTGTACATAGTACATACCAATGTCTCGACCGAGTTCGTTGGCCAGCTTCATCCGCCGTTTTGTTTCAAAATGGCGGCCATTTAAAATTTTTAAAAAAATTTAAAACTTGAAATGTGGTAACAAAAAATTAAAAATGGAAAAATATTTTTTTCTTATGTATTTGACCTTTATACAAAGATTCCGGAGCAGTTTTTGTTTCGTCTATATCTTAAAAAATGGCTGAGTTATAGCATTTTGAATTTCTAGCGTGGCTGACATTTTGAAACGTCCTGAATTTTGTCACGCGATAAAAGGCGTATTTATGAACCGATTTGGATGTAATTCGGTATGTACATAGTACATACCAATCTCTCGACCGAGTTCGTTGGCCAGCTTCATCCGCCATTTTGTTTCAAAATGGCGGCCATTTAAAATTTTTTTAAAAATTTAAAATTTGAAATGTGGTACCAAAAAATTGAAAATGGAAAAATATTTTTTCTTATGTATTTGACCTTTATACAAAGATTTCGGAGCAGTTTTTGTTTCGTCTATATCTTAAAAAATGGCTGAGTTATAGCATTTTGAATTTCTAGCGTGGCTGACATTTTGAAACGTCCTGAATTTTGTCACGCGATAAAAGGCGTATTTATGAACCGATTTGGATGTAATTCGGTGTGTACATAGTACATACCAATCTCTCGACCGAGTTCGTTGACCAGCTTCATCCGCCATTTTGTTTCAAAATGGCGGCCATTTAAATTTTTAAGAAAAATTTAAATTTGAAATGTAGTACCAAAAATTGAAAATTGAAAAAATATTTTCTTCTTATGTGTTTAACCTTGATAAAAAGATTCGGGAGCAGTTTTTGTTTCGTCTATATCTTAAGAAATGGCTGAGTTATAGCATTTTGAATTTCTAGCGTGGCTGACATTTTGAAACGTCCTGATTTTTCTCACATAATAACAGGCGTATTTATGAACCGATTTGGATGTACCTTGGTGTGTACATAGTACATACAAATATCTCGACCGAGTTCGTTGGCCAGCTTCATCCGCCATCTTGTTTCAAAATGGCGGCCATTTAAAAAAATTAAAAATTTAAATGAGATACCAAAAAATTGGAAAATGAAAAAGATTTTTTTTGTATGTGTTTGACCTTAATACAAAGATTCCGGAACAGTTTTTCTTTCGTCTATATCTAAAAAAAAATGGCTGAGTAATAGCATTTTGAATTTCTCTTGTGGCTGACATTTTAAAACGACCTGATGTTTGTCACGCGATAACAGGCGTATTTATGAACCTATTTGCATGTAACTTGGTCAGTACATAGTACATACCAATGTCTCGACCGAGTTCGTTGGCCAGCTTCATTCGCCATCTTGTTTCAAAAGGGTTGTCATTTAAAAAAAATTAAATTTAAAATTCAAAATGAGGTATTAAAAAATTGGAAAATGAAAAAGATTTTTTTTTATGTGTTTGGCCTTGATACAAAGATTCCGGAGCAGTTTTTGTTTCAGAAAATTTGTTCTTTTGTTGATATCTTAAAAAATGGTTGATTTATAGCACTTTGAATTTCTAGCATGGCTAACATTTTGAAACGATCTTGTATTTGTCATGCGATAACACACGTATTCGCCTATTTCGATGTAAGAAGGCATGTGGATAGTATACATCAACACCTCGACCAAATTCTCTGGCCAGATTCATCAGCCATCTTGTTTCAAAATGGCGACCATTAAATTAAAATATATATATATATATTTAAAGTGAGGTGCAAAAAAATTAGAAATTGAAAAAGGTTTCTTTCTTAAGTATTTGATCTTGATATGAGGATTCAGGAGCATTTTTTGTTTGTCTTTACCTTAAAAAATGGCTCAGATATAGCAGTTTCAATTTCTATTGTGGGTGACATTTTGAAAAATCTGAATTTTTGCATGCGACAGCACTCCTATATATTAACCGATTCCGATGTGAGTGAGCATGTGCACAGCAATTACTAAGGTCTCGACCAAGTTCACTGCTTAGCCTCATCCACCATGTTGTATTAAAATGACAGGCACTTTAAGAAATTGCCGAATTTGGCAGCCAAATATAAGTTACTTTAAAGAAAAGCAGCTTGGATAAAGCTGACTAATTTCGCGAAATTCTCATTCATTATATTGATAAAAATTAGTATTGAATCTCCTATATTCGGTTTCCACTAAATTGAGCTTCGTGTGTTTGCATGATATAAGTTGGCTTTTTTAAAATAAGGATTATGAAAGCTACCTCTTCCTCCCGGCACTGGCCGGAAGGACTTTTTGTGATTAAAACTATTCAGAAAAACTTTGACTTGTCAAATATTGTGAACTCGAAAACCTCGATATGAAGAAACAAAATATTTATATACATATTCCAGCAATGTTAATATTATTTGTAACCTTGATATTTTGATCGAAAACTTTGATATTCCTAACTTTTTTCTGTTCCCTTTGACTTCGAGATATCGAGATCCAGCTGTATTTATTTATAGTCGGAAAGTTTTTAGTTTAGTCTGGAAATTTTAAGACATACTGATTGAAGTGAAGAAACTTCTATTTTTTTTTTTTTTTTTTTTTTTTTAATCTAACTTTAAATTTAGTTAGAAACGTGTATCACGGAATTTAGGTGATATCCGATGAAAATTCAAAACTGAATTGCAAATATTTAGTACTTTACCCTATCAAAATCTGGATATTTTCCACTCTACACGAATTTTACCTTTAATCGAAAATAATTATGGTTTTATTTTTTCTACTAATTTTGTGTTTTCTTTTTATTTTATTAAAAAAAGATGTTAATTTTTTTTTAAACTTTTTTACGTAATTTTAGATTGATTTAAAAATGTGTTTCAAGAAATTTATACTATACCGGATGAAATTGAAAACACCCAAATACCAACAAATTTAATTAGGAATTTACCAACAAATTTAATTAGAAATAAGAAAAGGGATATATTTCACTTTCATACTAAATGGAAAAAAATATTTTACTAAAATGCTGGTGCCAATTTGGCGTTTGGGAATTAAAATTAAGTGTTTTCATAAACATACCCCCTCCCCCCTGAAATGGTTAAAAAAAATCTAATAACTCTATCATTTTGATAAGTAAAATCGGGTAGATTTAACGTTTTTTTCAATTTGCCCTTCGTAAATTATAGAAACATTTTCCCTTTCAGGCCATTTACACTTTTTCCCTTCTACATGACGAGCAAAGCGAACTAACCATCTATCATTGCACTGCTTTTCTACGTAACCTACATAATGTCTATGAATAGTTTCTTTGTTCTTCCTTACCAATTTCAGTAGCTCTTGCTGTAAAACAATAACGAATATTACAGTCCTATATTAGTTTTCAAACTTAAAAAAACTATTAAATTTCAAATATACAAGTGTATCATTTCTCCCCAGTACTAATGTATCATTTCTCCCTATTATGCCTTATTGGATTTTCAATCACTTTGTACAAATGCAGTTGCAAAATGGTAATCTACTTTCTAGTAAATCTAATCCTAACAATGTCCTTTATAAATTAAAAAAATTACAAGATATTATCTTCACAATAAAAAGAGTTATGAAAGAAAATCAGCCAGTGAAAAAATTTACATTGACATTCAAAAACCTTCAAAATTAAAAGAAAAGAAAAGTTGTCAGTTCTTCACTGATTAGTCCAGCTAATGATGGCTTCAGCAAATAAAAGATGCCTTCACATGCGTTAGAATGGCTGTTAATGCCATTTGTTGAGAAAAATTGTCTATGTATCAACCATCCCTATGTATCAAACCTCCCTTACCTCCCCTACTAAGAAATGGATATAAGTTTTGTTCATTCGAAAATTTTCAATCTTTTAAATTTTGACCTTTTTTATGTTGTAGACGTACATCGTACGCTGGTAACAGGATTCCTTATGGTTAATTCAGAATTTGAATTTCTATCCGGAGTGGAGTCTATGTGAATAAATATGCCATACACAGAAAAAATAGAATGCATTAAGCCCTTTATTGGTAAAAAAACGGGCATCAAATCCCCAGCTCTTCAATCATCCAGTTTCATCAAATTTTGTACATTTAGAAACAAGATATATCGCTATCAAACAAAGCAGTTTGGAGTTCCAAACCGCAATTTTCTACACATATTAATCATAGTACTTCACCACTAATTTTTAGAAACATACAATAATAATTCAAAAGGAATCAACATCAGCGCTTTAAAACCTATTTGACTATCTCGATACACTCAGTCATAATTATCTTGAGACTTTCATCCATCATCTATAAAGTTTAATAATTTCGTAAGATATTTACGATATCCTTTCTTCGTTTTTATCATATATGCTAAACATTTGGACATGAGTGTATACATATATATATTAATTAGTCGGCATTTTGTTGGCAATAGTACTCGGAAATTTTTCTTCTTGGAGTCGGAAATTTATGAGGCTACACCCCCCTACGCGACCAGGGTGGTTTACGCCCCTGATCGAGACTTTACCGCTCACTGTAGCTAGGCGACAATTTCTGTCACAGCAGTTAAGAGCCTACAATACAAACGTGAAGAAACGGACACGCTAATGATTCTCTTTTTTGCATAGGGTAGCCGAGATCGACCTCTGAGCGAGCTATTTGTTATTTTTAGGTGCGTTTGTAATTATATAAATACGTAGCACCTATAGTCGTCGTTCAGTCCGTCTGTCTGTCCGTCCGTCCGCATATAACAGAGCAAAAACTACTCTACCGAATGGTTTGAAATTTTAAATATATAATTGATGTAAAATTCTGTCGCGTCATTTCAAATTTTATGAAAATCGGATGTATAGTTTAATTACAGGGGTAGTCAAAAGTTTTCTGTTACATTACGGCCAATGCGAAAATATTATTGCAAGTGCATTTTAATGATGTTACAGCCTTTCGAATGATCTGAAATTTTAAATATAATTGTTCCAAAGTTTTGTCTAGTGATTTCATATTTTATGAAAATCGGATGTATAGTTTAATTGCAGGGACAGTCAAAAGTTTTCCGTTACATTAAGGTCAATGGGGAAAAATTATTACAAGTACATTTTAATGACGGTAGAGCCTTTCGAACAGAATGAAATTGATATGCACTTATGAAGTGCATGCATTAAAATATACATTCATTACAATATGCGGAGCAAAAACTTATGAAGTGCATTAAAATATACATTCATTACAATATGCGGAGCAAACAAAATTATAAAACTAGTTATTGTACGAACGCACCTCATTTTCCACGTTTGACGAGCAATTTCCAACTTGTTTAAATCTTGACTGCTCATTTTTTTTTTTTTTTTTTTTGGGGGGGGGGGGGGGGTAAGTTTTTTTTATTTTCGGAATAGATTCCGAAAGTGAAATTATCCTCATTAAAAATCTGCAGCCGAAATCGAAAAAGTAAAAACTAAACCGCTTAGAGGTCGACATCAGCTATCCCATGGGAGGAAAAATCATTGAAAAGTATTAAAATGCAAGCGAGAAATTTTTAAAGAACGCTTCCATAGGTTTAGCTTGTCAGTTTTTTCGCGTGAGTAGTGTGCGCTCTTTAGACTCTTTAGTCACACGAAGACAATCGCAAGCTAATGTTAAACCTCTTCTTTTCAAATTTTCTCGTTTGAATTTGAATGTTTTTACGCGATTTTTTTTTTCATAAAATATCCGAGTTCTATCTCTAATATGACTATTTTTTACTGTTATTTTTTATTTTAGTTTCGGATTTTTTTAAATTAAGATAATTTCTATTTTGGAACAGGTTCCGAATTTGATACGCTTCTGAATAAAAATGAATTAAAAAAATCTCGTAAAGTATCCAGTTTTAAGAACAGCTTTAAAAATTCTCATAAATAAAATGAGCATCACGGTAGTTTGTATTTTAAAAAAGAAACTTGTCATTTTGAAAAAAATTGCTTTTCTTATTGACAAATTATTCTTATTCGCATCAAAATGGCGGACACATAAATTTGTCATTTGAGGATACAGTTTACATATTTGATCGTGGACGGATAGGAGAAATTACAGAGTTAGATATCAAGATTTGAGTTGTGTTATTTAGATGGACTTCGCTTTATCTTCTTTTATTTCTTTTGTCCCTCTATAAATCTGCTTAGTTTTGAATCAGAAGAGTTTTTTTTATCATTGGTCATGACGATATAATTGTAATGGAACCGAATGACTTTTGGATTTTTCAGTTTCAGGTGTATGTTATGAAACTGAAGGTTTTCTTGATATGATGAAGCAGCCGGTAAATTACAGAGTGAGTGTAAGCGTGTTTTCTTGGCAGTATTTTTTTTATTTCCTTTGAGAATCGGAGAGATTTCCCGTATAAACACAGGACCTGCGATTATGTATTTTTGATTACGATATGTGTTAATGTTGCTAGTGATGAGTTTGAGCTCTTTTCTAGGGCCTGAGCCATTTTGTATCATCAGAGCTCGAGCACCATACCGAAGGTACGCCGTAGGAAATTATTAATAACATTTTAAAATTATTTGAAGATTGATTTTCTCATTTAAAAATCTCGTCTATCGCAGAAATTATTGTTAATCCTAAATGTTCCCTCAAGACAACATTTCTTTTTCGTTTGGCCCTGAAAATATATTTAAAAGGCCAATTTTTTTATTTATACCCAGTCGCTAGCAAAACTCTGTAAAAAGTCAAAATTTTTATTCTTTTAAAATATCATTGTATAACTATGGTAAAAAGGCTAGTAAGTTTTGTTTTCCAGTAATTCTGGAAAAGAACTTCAAACAGAAAGCGAGGATAGACAAGGGATATCCCATGGTTTCTTTATATTATTAACATTGTCTGCGCAAAGGCTTCTGAATTGGATAAAATCAGATTAGATTTTTTTGTTATATCCTATCGATAACAATTCAATTTCCTTTCAAAGTGATCTTTAAAGGATTGTAAAACACTTAAAAAAATTAGAATGCATTTTACTTTCTCAAATAACATTTTATTCGTCCATTTTCTAATTTGTGAATAAATATTTATTTTTTACTTTAAGCCCGACCCTGAAAACTAGTATAAATTTTACTGCGTATCATCTCTAGTTAGTAAATCTAACGCATGTTATAACTTTTAAAAAATTATCTGAAATTTTTCCACTTTTTTGCGATTTTTTAGCGCAATTATACGGTAAGGGTTTTTTGCAAATCAAAGAGCATATCTTGAAGTTTTAAAACAATTTTTTATTTGGAAATTTGTTGAAAAAGGGTCCTCTTGCGGCCTTTGATACCGGATGTACAAAATGTGAAGCGTTCCGCGCCCGCGGTACTAGATGAATCTCGGAATCTGCTTATCTGTAACACCCCCCCCCCCCCCCTCAAAAAAAAAAAAAAAAAAAAAAAAAGAAAAAAAAAAACCCTCTTAAAATTTACGATATTTTGTTATTCTTCTCGAATGGGTTTATCAATTTTCCGATCTTGAAGAAAATGGCGGCCGTTCAAGTTTTAAGTTGTCGATTTTAAAGCTGTTCTTAACGGCTCTGCTCAACAAGCGCAAAACGTTTTGACACATTTACAAATTCATTTTTTAACGAAAGGTATAAAATTGGAAAGACTGGCCATGGAAGAGATTTGGAATTGAACTGGTTTTTTTTTTTTTTTTTTCATTTTTTGATCAATCAATTACCTATTGAGTTATAAGCATTTTCGATCACGTGACAAACATGTTTTTCGACCTTTCTTGAGTTCTCTTTCTTCCTTCGCGCGGAAATTCGGCTCAAAAAGCCTACTTTGACGCTATTTTCTGAAAGATCTATTGCGTTTGCAAACAAATGAAAAAAACAGCTTAATTACATAGTTTCTGAACAACAACGTCAGCTAGTTTCATGTATTTTCGAACAAAAATAAATTAAAACTTATGTCAGAAAGTTGCTCTTTTGGATTTGAGAACACCCTTAAACAAAAATTTTCGGATTTAAATCTCTCGAAAAAATATTTACAATTCAATTATTCATAAGCGCGTCTGTGAGGGATTACAAAACAGTATATAGTACAAAAACATGAAAATTTCAATCAAATTTGTCAATTCAATTTCCAGTTCTACCTGATACCGATTTGTAAAACAGTTTTAAAACATGTTTAAACTTTTAAAACGTTTTTGAACATAGATAACACAGACAATTTTCAACTTACATAAAGTCATCTATACCAAGCCCATATAATGAAACTTCCTAGACTTCCCCTTCCTCAATTCTTTTTTTTTTTTTTTCTTAAAGCAAGCTCTTTTTTTTTTTTTTTTAACAGTACGCTAAAAATGAGCTCACTGCAACACCAAAGGGCGGATAACTTTTGAACCAAGGCGAATTTCGAAAAAAAAACTGCTTTACCACATTGTTTTTTGAGAGTTTAAAGAGTGGAAATATGCTAAACAAGTTGGAAATTGCTCGTCAAACGTGGCAAATGAGGTGCGTTCGTACTATAACTAGTTTTATAATTATTTTTTGCACCCCATATTGTACTGAATGTGTATTTATTTGCAATTCATAAGTGCATAGTCTGTAACATCATTAAAATGCACTTGCAATAATTTTTTCCCATTCCCCTTAATGTAACGGAAAACTTTTGACTGTCCCTGTAATTAAGCTATACATCCGATTTTCATGAAATTTGAAATGGCTCGACAAAATTTTGCAGCAATTATATATTTAAAATTTCAGTTCATTCGGAAAGCTGTAACATCATTAAAATGCACTTGCAATAATTTTTCCCATTGGCTTTAATGTAAAGAAAAACTTTTGACTGTCCCTGTAATTAAACTATACATCCGATTTTCATAAAATTTGAAATGGCTCGACACAATGTCGCAATAATTATATGTTTAAAATTTGAGACCATTCGGAAAGTTTTAACATCATTAAAATGCACGTGCAATAATTTTTCCCATTGGCCGTAATGTAAAGAAAAACTTTTGACTGTCCCTGTAATTTAACTATACATCCGATTTTCATAAAATTTGAAATGGCTCGACAAAATTTTACAACAATCATATATTTAAAATTTCAGACCATTCGGTTAGGTAGTTTTTGCTCTGTTATATGCGGACTGACGGACAGACAGACGGACTGAACGACGACTATAGGTGCTACGTATTATATAATTACGAACGCACCTAAAAAAAAAGTTCGATTGCATGAGCTCCTTCATTCAAACTTCCTGATCCCGAAATTTCATATGGGAAATTTTAATGCATTGTTTTTCATTACCTAATATATATAAATACCAAAATATAATTTTCATCGTCAGAAAATAGACCTAAGATACCGACGAGGTGTTTTTTTTTTTTTAGTAATGTATCTTAAAATGTTTAAGTATTTAAAAAAAAAAAAAAAAAAAAAAAAAAAAACTAAGCTTTCAAATTTCCACTTGAGGAGATTTTATAATCATATTCAAAATACTTAAAGTTTAAAGAGACAATTTGTAAAATCTGGAAAATTCGGGTAAAATGGAATCTGAACTGGACTAAACACCCTGTGTTAAACTTATGGAAACATACTTTTGAATGCCTCGTTTGTGTTTCAATATTTTTATTTTTCATTAGGTATCTGGTCGGTCTCTAAAAAGAACCTCTTTTACTTTTTCGATTTTGGTTACAGTTTTCGAGAATTTTCACAAATCGGTTCCGAAACATATATATATCATATGCAGGGTGATTCAAAAAAGATGAGAAAATTTTAAGAGGTGATAGTACACACCCAAACAAACATTTTGTATCAAAGAATGCATGGTCGAAAACTAAACGTAAAAAAGTTAGAGGGCGCCAAAAGTTATGTTCTTATACGAGGCAAAAACACACAATGAACGATTAAGTTAAGTTACGAAAACAAATTTAATGGCATTTGATTACAATAAGTGCTCAAAACATTGACCGGCAGCTGTTATGCACTCAGTACAACGGCGAAGAACAGATTGGCGAATTTTCTGAAACACACCAGGCATATTGCGAACTTCCCCTACAGCAGCCGAAAGCTTGGCGACAAGTTCTTCTGCGGATTCAATGGAAGTTTCATACACAAGAGCCTTTAGCTGTCCCCACAAAAAAAAAAAAAATCGAGACATGAAATATCTGGCGAGCGCGGTGGTGCCTGTTGTGTTTCAGAAAATTCGCCAATCTGTTCTTCGCCGTTGTACTGCGTGCATAACAGCTGCCGGTCAATGTTTTGAGCACTTATTGTAATCAAATGCCATTAAATTTGTTTTCGTAACTTAACTTAATCGTTCATTGTGTGTTTGTGCCTCGTATAAGAACATAACTTTTGGCGCCCTCTAACTTTTTTACGTTTAGTTTTTGACCATGCATTCTTTGATACAAAATGTTTGTTTGGGTGTGTACTACCACCTCTTAAAATTTTTCCCATCTTTTTTGAATCACCCTGTATATGTAGATGGTAAACATGTCATGTATAAGCCATAAAAAAGTGTAACATAACTGGAAATTTCTGAGGAAATTATGCAGATTTCATTAAAAGCCCTAAGTTATTATCAGTCAAACTTCCACGTTTTGCAAGACTAGTGTCGTCATAATATGATAGCATTTTCCTTTTCCGTTTAACACATAGACTAACTACTGTTCAAACAATCATTTCGTAAGCGACATTTATTCATAACTTATGCATAAAACATCCTATTTATTATTAGTTTTTCTCTTTTGTTTATTAATTTTCCTTTTTTGTAAATCCTCCATTCCCTTGTCCATATAGTTATTTTTGCATGGTACAGAAAAAGAGCTTAATGAGGAAGGAAGTACGGAAAATTTACGACCTTGTCTTCAATTCAATTTCTATAGGTATAACATTAATATATTAAAAAATGAAAGAATTTATAAAAAAGAAAAGAAAACAAAATGCGATGTTTCATGTGTATGCATTAAGACACCTGCTTGTTAGAAACACTTAAAGATAACCGTATATGAATATTGTAATTTTCTTATTTAAGTTCACTTTATATTATGTCAGCCAAAGAAAAGCAGGAGTATTTCGATATTTCAGACTTGTTTTGCTTGCATTAAAGCTGTTCTCAAATACAACGTATCTACTTTCTGACATATTTTTTAATTATTTTTTGTTAGAAAACTCATGAAATTGGCTGGTGTTCTCATTCAGAAACTATTTGATGGAGAGATGTTTTCCAGTTTTTGGTAAAAGTAGAAGATCTTTCAGAAAATACTGTCAAAGTTGACGTTTTGAACCGAATTTCCGAACGGGACCCGCGAAAAAGGAGGAAAAAAGGTGGTCACGTGACCACAACGGCTTATAACTTAATAGAAAACTCATTTCGATTCCAAATCGCTTCAATAGTCAAACCTGCCAATTTACGTTTAAAAATGAGTCTGAAAATGTGCCAGAAAGTTTCGCGTTATTGAGCGGAGAGTTTGAGAACCGCGTTAAAGCTGTTCTCAAATCCAAATGAACTGCTTTCTGACATATTCTTTAAGGCTCTCAACCGCTCTGCTCAACAAGCGCAAAACGTTTTGACACATTTACAAATTCATTTGTTAACGGAAAGCTATAAAATTGGTAAGCCTGACCATGGAAGCGATTTGGAACCGAGCTGTGTTTTCCATTTTTGAATCAATCAATAATTACCTATTGAGTTATAAGCGATTTTGATCACCTGACACGGCATTTTTCTCCCCTTACTGACTGGATTTTCTTTTTTCGTTCGGAAGTTCGGTTCAAAATGTAAACTTTGACAGTATTTTCTGAAGGATCTATTGCATTTACAAGGAAACGGAAAAAACAGTTAGGTGACATAGTTTCTGAATAATAACGCCTTCTAGTTTCATGCATTTCCGAACAAAAATGAATTAAAACTTATGTCAGTAAGTTGACCCTTTGGATTTGAGAACAGCCTTAATTCATTTTTGTTCGGAAATGCGAGAAATTCGCAGATGTTATTATTTGGACTGTTTAACCCGTTGCGCACGGGAGTTCATGAATTTAATTCTAAAACCAAAATCAAAAATAACTCTTCGATTTTGAAAAATATTTTTCTACTTCTGTGCATTTTTTTAATGAAATTTAATTTATCATGTTACTATGGCAGCAGACGATAAAACATCTTTGGCATAAGGGAATAAATAGAATAAAAAGTTTTGTTAATGTTTGTGATAAAATATTTTACTTTATTTTTTTAAAAGGTAATAATTAAGAACAATTAAATAATCTCTAATTATCTGCATGTGAGGTAAAAGAACTATCGTAATCCCGCTAGAGCTTCAGAATATTGCAGCGTGGCATACATAATATGTATATCTCACATTGGTTAGAACTCGCGCGATTACGTGTTGAACATAAAAAAGGCAAAAATTCGTCAAAAACATAAAATAAAAAATCTTTTTAAAATTTTCGAATTTTTTGCCCCAATCGTTAATGTGCCCCCTATCATTAATCCGTGTGCCAAGTTTCGTAGCCCTGCGCCCTGTGGTTTCCAAGTTTTTTTTTAAGTTACATAGATGCGCGCACCGATTTTAATAGGGTAGATTCTATATAGTCGAAATACGTTTTCCATTTTTAGGTAGATTTCGTATGAAATACTACCTATTACATTCTCCCCTATGTTGGAATTTCTGAAAAATTTTTGCAGATCTACACCGATCATGACCCCTAGAGCCCAAAACCAACCTAAGTAAAAAACTTTATCTATCTATGCATCTATCTATATATCTATATATATCACTTTCTTCTGGACACTATAACTTCCAGTATTCTGCACAAATCTCTTCCAAACTGATACATAAAATCAAGGGGCATAAAATCTCGGTCAAGTTCGTTAATGAGCAAAATCGGACCAAGGGGATGGAAAAAGGGAGGGGTTTTGTGAAAACCGAAAAAACTCCATAACTTCTTAATTTTTGTACATATCAAATCAGTTTAACGTTTTTATTACTTCTAAAAATAGGGCCAAAAATTTATGTATCACATATTTTTGATCAACTTAAAAATGGGCTCAAGGGGCTCAAAAAATAGGGTTTTTGGGAGAAAAAAAATCATAACTTCGTCAATTCTCAAGATATCAAATCCAATTAATTTTATTATAAATCTCCTTAATATTATCTACAACTTTTATAGTCACAAGTTTTTGATAGGATCAATTTGTAATGCAAAAATAATAATAATAATAATAATAATAAATAATAATAATAATAAAAACGAAAACAAAAAGGCGCGTTGAAGATGAAAAAAATCCATAACTCCGTCAATTCACAAGATATAAAATCCTCATGAATTTATCATATATCTTTTTAATATTGTCTACAACATTTATATAGACAAGTTTTTGATAGGACCAATTCTTACAGCAAAAACAGATTAAAATACATAGTGGTTGAAGAAAAAAATCATCTTATTAAGGGTGTATTCAAATCCAAACTGCTTATTTTTTAACTCATTTTTAAATTCATTTTTGCTCTCAAAAATATCCAACTGGTAGATTCTCTTATTCAGAAACTATATAATGTACCGTAATGATCGATTTTTTGATAGAGGCAGAATATATTTCAAAAAATGATGTCAAAGTGGGCATTTTGAACAGAATTTCCAGAAGCAATTGTGTTAGAAACGAAAAATATTGTCCTACTGAGAAAATAATTGTACATACATGAAGTTTTAATTAATTGAACGAAAAATAAAAACACAGGTCACTTATAAATCTCTTCAAAAATCACTTCAGCAAGTTTCATATTTTTTCTATTAAAAATGAATCTGAAAATATGCCAGAAAATTTCGAGTTGTTGAGCATGGAAAAGTACTTTTTTGAATACCTCTTTAACATGTTTCTGATAAAACCAGCTATTATACAAAAACGAAATAAAAACTAGTCAAAAGCGACCAGATAAAATTGTTAAAGTGGATAAATCTCTAACCATGATTTAGTTTTTGTTGGTGAAATTAGTATACTTAACTTCGAAATCTACCTCCGCCTGTAGGCCGGGCCGGCAGGGATTTTTGATAACGCAAACGATCGTTAAGAAAATACTTTTAGCAATTGTTTTTCACATAACCTTTTTTTTTTCTCCTTTCTTGCGAGTCTCGTCCGAAAATTCGGTTCAGAACTCTAACTTTGACGCCATTTTCCGAAAGATCTTCTACCTTTACCAAAGAAATGGAAAACGTCTTTTGATCACATAGTTTTTGAATAAGAATGCCTTGTTAATTTCATGCGTTGGCGAACAAAAATGAATTTTAAAATGTACCAGAAAGTAGCTCTAATGAAAATAGTGAAAATTCGGCATATTCGTCATATTTTATAAAGAAAATCGATTTGAAAATATCTACCCCACAGTTCCCTAGAAAATCGGTGTTTTGTCATACTTTTTCGCCCGAAATCGTATGGCGTATTTTTAAAGGGACCGCTGGATGCAGTGAATAGTTGTAAAAAAAAGACAAATGTTTCTTTATTTTTGTTCAGAAATGAATGAAACTAGCAGGAGTTGTTGTTCAGAAACTATGTAATCGAGCAGTTTTTTTTTTTCGTTTTTTCTGTAAATGTTGTAAATAATTCGTTTTTTCAAGATCTTTCAGACAATAGTGTCAAAATAGGCGTTTTGAACCGAATTTAAGCGCGAAAGAAGAATTTCCACTCAAGAAAGGATGAAAAACGTGTTTGTCACGTGATCAAAATTGCTTATAACCCAATAGGTAATTGATTGATCAAAAAATGGAAAACACAGTTCGATTCCAAATAGCTTCCATGGTCATGCTTTCCAATTTTTTTCTTTCCGTTAAAAAATGAATTTGTAAATGTGTCAAAGCGTTTTGCGCTTGTTGAGAACAGCCTTAGTCTAGAAAAGTGCTACATGACTACAAAAGAAAAGATAGAATAGCATCTTCCGAGTTATCCACGACTCCGTAAAGCGTTCTTTATGAAGAGAAACCTCAGAAAAAGTTTCTTTAATGCCAATAACCTTCGGAAATGGTTGAAAATCGATTTTATAGTATATTAATCGGTTTTCTCAGCCTAGAATATAGATTTTTCGTTATGCTACCCATTATCAAGGAAGCATTTTCATGGTTTAACAAACACATATTTTTCAGACAAATATAATAAATTAGCTGCATTAAAATTAATATTATTTTGTTACTCTAGCTTGTATAAATTCTGTTACGCAGCTAAAAACGCTTGAAAATGGACAGTATGATGTATCCTAAAAACTGATATTCCGGTTTGAGAAAACTGATTAACACGCTATAAAATTGACTCGGAAATGTTTCTGAAAATCCGTGGCTGAAAAAAAGAAACTTTTCATAAATGCTTCTTTCCCTCATAACATGCATGGTCACGGTGACGTCGTTGTGACGTCACTGTAAGTCACTGTGGTCACGTCACATCTGTGACCAAAATGCCACCACTCAGTGATGTCACATTGTGACTGAGATGTGAACTTCTTAGAAAACTTTAAAAAATTACGGAAATTCTTTAAAACATGTTATTTACTGTAAAATTATGTTTTTCTGGCAATTAAAAAAAAATTGTGAGGTCACTGTTATGTCACTGCTATGTAACGTACGTCACGTCACATATGTGACAAAAAAATCACCATATTGTAAGTCACAGTGTGACAAAAATATGAACTTCAAAAATCTTTGAAAATGAAGAGAAATATTTTAAACAGTCACGAGTTACATGGCATAAGGAATAAAGTATATTAGTGGATAGCGAATGGTAAATTCTGTCACTAAAGGGGAGGGGGGGGGGGGCATAATAAATAAAGTGCACGATACAAGCATTAATAAACTAAATTTTCAGGCTATATTTTATCAATTTGATATCTAAGATAGTGAATGTATACTTTTTCATGATTTCAATTTTATCTAGCATTTGGATAATATATTTAGAATTAGGAATATTAAATTTATACACTTTACATATTTAGTTTGCTGGGAGGAAATTTGTTTATTTATTTCTTTTTTTACCGACCAGAATTATTCGAAACACTTCTGTGGTTTCAAAATAAAAAATTTCTATTACAGTTAAATCTGCACCTTTTAATGAGCACGTAGAAAGTGTCTTCAGAGTTTAGTCATCTATGCATTTCTTGCTTTAGAATATTTTTATAATTTGTATTCAAGTCATAAATTCTACTTCTTTCAGACTTTTTAAATAAAATTAGCATTTTCCGAAAATAAAAGAAATATACAAAATTTGTGCAAAACAAACTTTACTTTAAAAAAAAAAGAAAAAAAAGGGGGCTCTTTATTACCATTAAATTTATTTTTACACCTTTTGAAAATTTAAACAATGGTATATCTAATAAACTCTAATTATGAATATTATTATTATAATTATTTAGAAAAAAGGAACTTTATAATACATTTTAACTTGTATTATTTGGTACGGATAAAAAGAAAAGGTTAAATACATTGGACATTTCTTCAAATACAAAATTTTAATTAACCATACTTTCAGAAAATTACTGCGCATTCAAGTTTCATATCTCTTGCAAGCAAAAACAAATAATCTGTACCAGACCATCTGCTTGAAAATCGTCTGCACACAAAAAAATAAACATGAGAAGACGCGGGAAATAATAGTTCACTGTTTTTCGAACATCACCTTCACCACGTCTACAACACTTTAAGATAAGGAAATGACCATTTTAGGATACACGGATATTAATAGAACGTATATGTAAGTTTTATTTAATTTAAATATTTTGTTCCTGATTTGTATATTATGAGTTAAATAGTTTTATGTTATATTTGTAAGAGACTGATCTTTAACTGTCAGAAGCTATATTTTCAAATTCCATAACTGTAAAGAAAAATATCTTAATCTGCCATCGCTTGAAAAAAAAAAAACTGCGCAGAGACTGTGCATGCCTACATTCATACTGGAATTAATATAAACATTAATTTACTCTTACTTGAGATTGAAAATGATGGAACGACAATGATTTGGAATTATTTTATCGGCTTCTTACTATTTTTTGATTACTAACACTTATAGTTATTATTATTTTGGGGTTAAATATGAAGTTCGATTATCATGAGATTACGAAACTGTTTCAGACTAGAAATTACCATTATACTGGGAAAATGTATTTTTACATATTACAGTAGTGAAACATTTGAAAGAATTTTCTTTTAGTGCTAATAATATTTTAAATTATCTTTCAAAATCCTAAATCTTCAAACCAATGTTTTCAGATTTAACATTTGCCGAAATTATAAAATAATAGGAATTCCTTATACCATATGGAAATATTTTTGTGATATTGTTAAATCTAATAATGCATTTAATTTATCTATTGAGTTTGCTGTTGTTTAATAGTACAATTATAAATACTAATTATTATTTTTAGTGTTTTTCAAATTGGTATATTTATTTTTTTAAATTGTATGTAAGCATTTTTTCTGTTTGTGAATTTAATCAAACTTTTAATTATAGACATTCTGAATCGGTTATTAAATTTTCTTCAATTGTAAATTCATTTTCTACGTTTATGATACGCGTAATTATTGGCACTAAAAACTAAAATATGATATTTAAGCATTGAAACAATGTGTTTTTCATGCCTGATGGGAAGTTATAGATTAAACTGCTTTAGTATATATTTTTTAAAAGTTCATATAATACAGGATACATAATATAGGACACAAGTTGAAAAGTGCTTATGACTTCGGTTTGTCTCTCCGTCTGCCCGTCAGCAGTCTGTCCGCACACTAACTCTCGAAAATATACTCGGATTGCCCTGAAATTTTTGGATGTTATTGACGTTTACCATAGCACGGTACCTATTTGTAATGAAGTTTGTAGCATGCTTTGTTCATTTACAGGGGCAGCCAAAAGTTTTCCGTTACATTACAGCCTATGGGAAAAAATCGTTTCAAATGATTTTTTATGATTTTACGCACGCTTTCAAACAGAATAAAATTTATATGCATTTATGAAGTGCACTAAAATATGCATTCTGTTGACTATGCGATGCAAAGAATAATTATTGTTCATTTACAGGGCTAAAAACGAATTCAAATACATAATGATATAGGGGTGGAGGGAATTGTTTGCGGCATACTTTAATTATGTTAATCTATTTCATATATAATGAAATTGATATATGTCGCTGAGGTTTACATACTATAAATTATTTCATGTATAATACGAATAATACGTATTCAGCATTTACAGGGACACACAAAATATTTCAGATACTATATTGTATCCGAAGTACTGTTCATTAGCGATGATTGCTGGAAATGTATTTTTAATTATGATATGCGCTTTTATGATTCACTATATTTATGCATAGTATATGGTGTATATAAATGCTATAATTCCTATACAAGGCTACACAAAAGTATTCGTAAGGATTACTGGGTATGGGCGCAAATTGCTTAAAGGTTGTTTTTAAATGAGTTATGCTTTTTTTTGCTGAACTGCATTTAATTTACCAAGAAATGTTTGTAGAATATAGATAAAATGATATACAGGGCCACGCAAAGAATTGGATATTGGCCGTCTATAAATGTTAATTTCTGGAAATGTGATTTCAGTAGTTTTAAGAGTGTTTTAGTTTGAATTAAAATGTAGCTAAATAGTGGCGTGTAATAAAGATTCTAGGTAAACTACAGGGTTGTACAAAAGTATTCAAGTATGTTTCCATACATTAGTATAAATTGCTGAAAAAGAATTTCAACCTGTTAGGCGTTTTCTTGCTAAACTAGATTTTCCCATTATATAGTATATATACACTTAAAAAAATGGAAGTCAAAATTGAGTAAAAAGTACTCAATTTTAAATGCGTCACATACTCAAAATAGCTCCGATCCAAATGTACTCAAAGTTGAGAAACACATGTACTCATTTTTTATTCATTGGTTGTGATCAAATATGAATCGTTATGTACTGCCCCCCCCCCCCCCAAAAAAAAAAAAAAGAAAAACCTAAAATTTAAAGTAAAAATGTACTGACATTTATTTCCCGTTCAAAGTTCTTAACAAGAAATGTTTAATTGATTATTTATTAAGAAAAATAGCAAAATTCTTAACAAGATACTCAAATCGAATATTTTTATGACAAGAGCATTATTTCCAAGTACTTTTAAATTATTTTTAAAATGCTGTGCATAATTTAATATTTACATTAATAAACATCATTTATGCCGCCATAAATGAAATGAACCATTACAGGGTACAAAACTATTCGTTTGTTTGGGTTTGATAACATGTGATGTTTCAAAATAGAGAAAGCATGGGTTCATTTTTGATCCAAAAATATTCAATTCGATATGAGTACGTCGGTTTACTTATTTCTGAGTACTTCATTTTTCTCAGTGTATCAACCTACAGATCAAATACAGGGCTGTTCAAAAGAATTGGAAAAATTATTTGGCTATGGACGGTAACTGCTGAAATCAATTTTTCAAATGTTTTATGAATTTTCTAAAATGTTTACTTAGTTATCTTATTTACGTCATTTCCCTAAATTACGATGTCTTGTTAAAGCATTCAGAAAGTGTTGGAAAGTATTTTATAATCTATGATTAACGCATGATTTTTCTTACTCGTTTTTTTTTTTTCTATTTCCCAGATCAGTCTTTTCCTATAAAACATACCAAATCTATTTAGCTCATATTCACAAAATACAATATACACGGGAATAAAAAATTTAAATAAATATCGCTTATCATGCCGCTCTATAAATAATAGTTGTATTAATATCCGTTAGTCTCCATGTTCGTATTTAATAAAACAATGACAAATCACAACAAATTAAAAAATTTACACATTCTAAATATCAAGCTTGAACTCAATATCAAGCATAGAACTTAATATCAAGCATAGAACTGAATAAAAAAATATGTCAGTTGATAAGCATCGTTTTTTAAGTGGAAAAATTTAAAAATGTTTTAGAAGAATAGGACTCCAAAATAGCGATATTTTGCTAAAAAGTACGATAAAAAGATAAGATTTTATATTTACAGCAAAGGTTATTTCAAAATTCATCGCTGCATTAATACTTAGAAATTTTTCCAGAGAGAATCCTTCGCCTTATATACAATATTTCAAATGAAAATCAAATATCAAATTAATTGCTTAAAAGGCGCAAAGGCCAACATAGTGAAAAAGATTCCATGTCGGGACTCGAACCCGGGCCATCAGTATAGCACACTGACATTCTACCGACTAAACCACATGGAACGACGCCCAGTCTGTAAAATTTCTCACTATTACAGGTTGGCAAGGCTACAAACGCAGCACAAGATGGAATATTTATCGTGAGCCACCGACATGGGGTAAACACGAAATTTAATGAAATCCAGCATCGATTGAAACTATATTAATAATTGGAAATTTTTCCAGGGAGAAACATTCGCCTTGCATACAACATTTCAAATTAAAATTGCCTTTTAAGCAATTAATTTGAAATTTGATTTTCATTTGAAATATTGTATGCAAGGCGAATGGTTCTCTTTGAAAAAATTTCCAAGTATTAATATAATTTCAATCGATGCTGGATTTAATTAAGTTTCGTGTTTGCATCATGTTGGTGGCTCACGCTAAATATTCTATCTTGTGCTGAGTTTGTAGCCTCGCCATCATGTAATAGTGAGAAATTTTCCAGCCTGGGTATCGTTCCATGTGATTTAGTCGGTAGAATGTCAGTGCGCTGTACTAATGGCCCGGGTTCGAGTCCCAGCATGGAATCTTTTTCACTATTTGCGTCTTTTAAGCAATTAATTTGAAATTTGATTTTCATTTGAAATCACAGTGTTTATGACAAGTTCGTCACAAATGACACATATTTCACAAATTGGTCACAGTGTGACTTCAAAGCATTGTCGCTTTCGTCACAGGTTCGTCACAAAGTTAATGCCAAAATAGTCACAAATGACACACTTTTCACAAATTTGTCACACAGTGGCTTCACAGAGTGGTCACAATGTGACGTCACAAACGACCTCTAAAACGGCCATAACGACCTCGCATTCTAGTCACTATGACGTCACATCGACGTCACGTGACGTCACATCGACGGTCACAAAATCACAGTGTGACTTCACAACGACGTCGCCGTGACGTCACCATGCCTTACGGGTTAGATCTCGAAATATTGGTTTTTGGGATTTTTATAGATAAAGAATGCTTTTCGAAATTGCTTTTAACTCGAAAAAGGTGAAAGAGTATTTTCGTAAGTGGCTTTATATTACGCTCTCATAAATTAAGGCTGTTCTCAAATCCAAAGGGGCAACTTTATGACATTAATTTTAATTTATTTTTGCTAAACGTAAGAAATTTTTCAGAAAATACCGTCAAAGTTGGCGTTTTGAACCGAATTTCTGGACTAAAGAAAAAAGATCACGAAAAAAGAAAAACTGGTAAGAAAACTGGAAAGAAACCCGGGGCAGGAGAAAAACTGGTTTTCACGTAACCTAAAATTTCTGTTATAACTCGATAAGTAATTTACTTATCAAAATAAGGAAAACGTCTTTTGATTCCAAATCTCTTCAATAGTCAGCCCTGTTCATTTTGTGCTTTTACGTTTAACCCTTTCGGGTCCTATTTTTTTTCAATTTTGAGAATAAAAACAGTTCGATTTCAAATCGCTTCCATGGTCAGACCTTCCAAATTTATATCTTTCCGTTGAAAAATGAATTTGTAAATGTGTCAAAACGTTTTGAGCTTATTGAGCAGAGCAGTTGAGAACAGCCTTATGGAAGAGTTTTTGGAGACGTTTGGAAAATATCGTATTACAAGGTTTAACAGATATTACAACTTTCTAATATTTTTTGCTGTTTATGACACGTGATTCGTTCAGAAAAGTAACCTGTATATTTTAAATTTAAAGAGTGAAATATATGTATGAAATACAGGAATCGCCAGTGGTGCAAAGAAAATTATGCAAACTATTATTGTTATTACTAAATGACAAAACATAAATGAAGTCATAACAAGAAAGACACAGCCATATTACTATCATTTCTGTATGTAGATAGTAACAAAAGTGATTGTTGAGACAAAATAATACACAAAGATAAGACATGTACTATTAATAGTACACCAGACACGAAAGGGTTAAAAAGGGGTCAGTAAATGTGTCAAAGTTTCTCGCTTGTTGAGCAGTGAACTTGAGAACAGCCTTAAGGCTGTTCTCAAATCCAAAAGGGCAACTTTATGACAGTAAGTTTTGATTTAGTTTTGTTAAGAAATGCATGAAACTGGCAGTTGTTGTTCAGAAACTATGTCATCGAACTATTTTTTTCCTTTTTTTTTTTTTTTTTTTGCAAACGCAATAGATCTTTCAGAAAATAGTGTCAAAGTGGGCGTTTTGAACTGAAATTCCGCGCGAAAGAAGAATAAAAACTCAAGAAAGGATGAAAAACGTCTTTGTCACGTGATCAAAATCGTTTATAACTCAATAGGTAATTTATTGATCGAAAAATGGAAAACACTGTTATACTCCAAATCGCTTCCAGAGTCAGACCTGCCATTTTTATATCTTTCCGTTTAAAAAATGAATTTGTAAATGTGTCAAAACGTTTTGTGCTTGTTGAGCAGAGCAGTTGAAAACAACCTTTTACATTTTTTATAATATATGAAGTTATCGCTCTTTTCTGTTGTGGAGCGCGACGCAAAAGAGACATGATTTCCTCTCTATATCGAGAACGGCATAGCAGTAGGCGGGTAGTTTGGCTTGATTTGGTTTCTCCGAGTCGAAAGTAACTGTGTAAGGAAGCACGATTTATAGGCAAATCAAACTGTTACGGTATCTTCGGAAAAGCCTTCGGAACAAATTTTTTTAATATTTGTAAGTTTTAAGTTTAAGTTATTATTAAAAAAAAAAACATAAAAATGTGACATAAATATACAAATAACGGGTCTTTTATTTATTTATTTATTTATTAACCAGTTGGGAAAATGGTTATTGTCCTCGTCAGGGTAGGAAATCAAAAGCATATCTGAAAGTTTTTATTGATTTAATCATCATTTTATTCGTTTTCTGATTGGTCTATACAGTAACCTGTATTTCCCTTTTCTTTCAACAGAGGTGGACAACAGAGTGTTGCCACTATGACAA
Organism: Maratus speciosus; assembly: GCA_963932465.1. Classification (NCBI taxonomy): domain Eukaryota; kingdom Metazoa; phylum Arthropoda; class Arachnida; order Araneae; family Salticidae; genus Maratus; species Maratus speciosus. The sequence goes on along the minus strand of OZ010798.1, from coordinate 232,725,875 downwards.
AAAAGTAACAAAAAAAAATAATAACTCAGAAAAAAAATTGAGATACAGCTTTCAAATAAATTGCATTTAAAAGTACATTTTTTTTTCTCTATACGACGATATAAAAAGTAATATTGTGGGATGTTTAGAAGTTTAAGAAATAAATTTCATTTAAAATTGGCCGTCAGATTTCTTGGACGATGGAAAAGCCTTTTCCCGAACAACCAATGAAATGCTTGGATAATACGTAAGTTTCAGGTGGATAATACGTACGAGTCGCAGACGATTTCTCTCGCTTGCACTTTTCCCGTGTTGGCATTAATGTTTAATTCATGGCGTACGTAATGTAGGATCAACTCCGTGCTGTTTTTTAGTCTTAAATTTTAGTCTTTGAAAAAATCATTTTCCAAATGGTCGTTGTAATTTGTTAAATTTCATTTTATTATCATTATTATTATTATTATTATTATTTAAGAAAATAGTATTGTAGTGGATTATTGGCAGTGGTAGTAAAATTAACCTAAAAATTGCTATTTTCTTAAAATTATTTAAATTATTAAATATAAATACATTTTATGAAATTCCATAATAAAGACGTTATGTTTTCTGGAACTAGACTATTTTTATGATATTCAAATTAATATTTTAAGTTATCGGTACAGAAAGAACGTTGAAAATTCATGAAAAAAATATATAAATTATAAATTAAAAACTATGTGGCTTATAGGCTTTTCAATAAATCATCATAAGAATAGCCTACTTCCTTTGAATATATATTTAAAACAAAATTTAAAAATTTTGTGTTAAGTGAACTATTAATTTATTGAGCTATGACAAGTTTTCTAACGCTATTTTACAAAAAAAAAAAAAAAAAAAAAAAAAATCACTTTTGAGGAAAAATTTTAAAGTTTGTAAGAAATATAAATCAGTAAAAAACTCAAAAATCGAAAAAACAAAATATTGAAAAATGATATTAATTTAAAAACAGAAAATTGAAATTGTGACCAAAAGTGACGTTATAACCCTTTGTCCCACATTATAAATTCATGAAAATTTCTTCTTCTAAAGCATTTTTTGTAAATTTTTGAAACTCCATTAGAAGATTTACACAATCATTTAATATATTTTAGAAGGATTTTGCCAATTAAAATGAATTAATTTGAAGTTATAGTGATTTTGTGCAATATTCATATAACTCCAATGAAATCTTTCATTTAAAATATATTTTAAGTATTTTGTGGAATTAGGAAATGTACAAATATAATGCTTTTACAATAGAAATATAGAAATATTTCCGAACTGAAACTTCCCCTCCCCAACCCTTTCCCTCCCCCCAATCTTTCAACGTCAAGAAAGCTGAAAAGATGCAAACGAAAGAGGAAATCATCCTGTTAAAAATATTTTTGTTTTGTGCAACCAATAATATTTTTGGAACAAGATAAAGTATTTATAACTCGTTCTAAACTGTATTTGTACTAATCGAAGTTATTTTAATGGTACTTCAAAGTTCTGTCGGGGCATAAAGTGTTAAAGGCAAGACGATTGTAGAGGAATGTCGCTTGTGTTATCAATACTACACACTTTTTAATTAGTAACTTTTGTTCGCAAACGCATCCAATTGGCAAAGGGTCTTATTCACAAACCTTTTCACCGAACTGTTTTTTTCCTTCATTTTTTGGTAAAAGCAAAGATTTTTCAGACAATGCTGTGAAAGTTCACGTTTTGGACAGAGTTTCTCTATATCCGACAGCACAGGAAAGGAAAAAAACTGCCGTTCTAACGCCTTATTACAATCATATTAACAATTACTGTTAAAATAAATAAAAAAGGCAGACATAAAGACGTGGATCGAAGTGAGTATATTTGATATTAACAAGAACAATTACACAAACATACTGAAAGAAAACAGAAAATTTACAGGTATTTATAGATTTTGCAAGGCCCATGGCAGAGAATTGGCGGCCGTGAAAGAAAGCTACATTAAACAACAAATCACAATAAACATAGTTGTACAAAAAGAAATTAATAAGAATTTAATGTAATGCTGTGATTATTTTCAACACCCGCCCATAATCTAGCATTACATCAGAAAAACAAAGAAATTTCTTGAAATCAATCATTAAAAATAGTATGACACAATTTAAACATTACTTGTACAAACAACAAAGAAATAATAGTTCATAAAATTTAACTTTAGGTAATGCCTTTGTAAATAAATCAGCAATTTGCATATTCGTAGGAACATATTCAATTTTGATGTTATTTTCTTTTATAATATTGCGAACAAATTTCAATTTAATATCAATGTGTTTCATTCTACCATAATTACTCTCATTACTGATACATTTTATACATGATTGATTATCCTCAAAAATTACTAAATCCTTAATATTTACAATTTCACTAGCAATATTTTTAAACCATAACAAGTCTTGCAAACTTTTAGTTAAAGCAATGACTTCAGCTTCAGTTGACGATAAGGCAACTGATTTTTGTTTATTACAACACCACAGAACAGGCATGTTACAAAACATTAAAATATAACCTGTTACTGATTTGCGGTCATTTGTGTTAGCCCCCCAATCAGCATCAACATACATGGATAATTTAGGATCAGAATTTTGCTTTTTATACACAAGTTTTAAAGACAATGTTTCTTTTAAATATCTTAAGATTTTCTTAAGTGCTTTCCATGCAATTTCAGTAGGATTTTCTTGCAATTGACTTAAACAGTTAATAGCATACAAAATATCAGGTCGAGAAATATAAGCTAAATATAATAAACAACCTACAAGTTCACGATATGGGCCATTAAAAGGTTTACCATTTTTGAAATCAGATGGGGTGGACTTAGGAGAAATAGGAATGTCACTGGGTTTACAATCTAGCATATTAAACTTACTTAACAATTTAATTATGTAAGACTCTTGATCCATTATTAAACTATCAGAATTGAATTTCATTTGAATACCTAGAAATTCTGAAACACTTTGCGATTTTGACATGTGAAACTCGTTATGTAATAGGGAAATAACTACATTAGTTTCACTTGCATCTGAACCTGCAATTAACATATCATCTACATACAAAGCAATAATTATTTTATGATCATTATTATACCGAATAAAAATACAAGGTTCATTATCACAAGATTTAAAATTTAACTTTGAAATAAATTCATGAAACCTTTCAAACCATTGTCGTGGGGCTTGTTTTAGACCATATAAACTTCTTTTAAGTTTACACTTTCACCCACTTTTATCATCATAGCCTTGCGGCTGATCCATAAAAACAAGTTCATTTAACTTACCATTCAGGAACGCTGTTTTAACATCTAACACAGATGCATATAAGTCTTCATTTAAAATCAAAATAAGAACCAAACGTAAAGCTGGCATACTTATTACAGGGGAAAAGGTTTCACTATAGTCTAGCCCTTCTTTTTGCATAAATCCACGAGCTACGAGTCTCGCCTTATGTCGACCATCTCTTTTGATGGTAAATACCCATTTGCAGGAAATAGGTCGTTTGTCAGGTGGTAATTTTTCAAGATCCCAGACATCGTTGATTTTCATACTTTCAATCTCCGCGTCCATAGCTTCTTTCCACAAACGTTGTTCATCACTATGGATGAATTTGATATCATCAAACGTTAATGTTTCTTGTTGGCAAAGTAATGCTTCGTAAACTTCAGGATCTGGATACCGTACAGGTTGCTTTTTAAATCTTTCAGATTTTCTTGTTTTGTCTTCTTTCTCTTCAGGATCATCTAATTCATCACTCGTATTTTCTAGAACATCTGGATCTATTTCATTATCGACTGGTTCTGAATTTTCTAGAATGTATTGTTTCGACTGAACATTTTCCTTTTTCTCTTCGTCGAATTTCACATTTCTTGATACAGTTATGCGTTTCGTTTCAGGATCTAGTAATCTATATCCCATTGAAGAATAACCAATGAAGATCATTTGTTTAGACCTATCGTCAAGCTTCTTTCGATGAACGGAAGGAATTAACATGTAAGCACTGCATCCAAAAACACGTATGTGCTTGAAATCGGCTTCTTCTCCATATTTCAGGAAGTACGGAGTTTTGTTCTCAATAGTGCTGCTTGGCATTCGGTTTTTCAAGTAAGCTGCTGAAAGGATAGCTTGACCCCAAAAAGTCTTTGGTAAATTTGATTCAGCAATCAAAGCACGTCCTATATTCAGAAGCGACCTATTGCAGCGTTCAGCTACTCCATTCAAAGATTGCGTGTATGGAGGAGCGGGATCTATCACTATACCAAGATCTCTAGTAAAATTCACTAAATCATTAGAAAAATATTCCTTCCCGTTATCACATCTAATTTTCTTCACTGTAGGGTTGGATTTTAAGAACATTTTTAATTCTTCTGAGACTTCACTTTTATGTTTCAGTAAACGTACTTCAGTAAAACGAGAAAAATCATCGATAAGAGTCATAAAATAGCACTCGCCAGAAAAGGTTGTCGGAAAAATAGGTCCACAAATGTCACTATGAATCAAAGTCATTGGCTTGGTTTCTCTTTTTCTTGGTCCTCTTCCCATTGGTGTTGCACTCTGTTTTGCCCGAGCACAAATATCACAAAAAGAGTCAGGTACCGGAAGCTTCATATCTTTCAATACTTTGTCACTCGGATGACCAAGTCTGCGATGCCAGATATCACAATGATTTTTCTTTGAAGTAAGAACGGTTTCGTAAACAGGGACAAAGTCACTTACGTATTGTCCATTCAAATCCCGTTCACCGAAGTAAAAACGGTTTCTCCCTTTTTCGATAAATACTTTTTGGTTCTTGAAAATAACTGTATAATTTGCACTTTCAATTTTCCTAACGGAAATGAGTGGCCCGTTTAAGTCTGGAACATAAAGGACATCCTTTAAAGTAATTTCCATTCCATTCGACAGTTTTCCATTAATATTTCCAATACCTTTGATTTCTAGATTCGTTGTTTTTGATGCGCATTTAATAGTTCCTGAAGAAGGTACTAAGGATGCGAAATAATTCTCATTAGAACACATATGGGAAGTTGCTCCGGAATCTACTATAAATTCATTCCTTTTCCTGGAAGCATTTCCAGCAACGAAAGAAACAGCTGAAGAGGCAAATTTTTCTTCATTTGAATTTTTAAGAGCTTTACAGTTACGTTTTATGTGTCCGAATTTTCCACAAGAATGGCAAGTAATTTTCTTTCTACAATATTTCGCTGTATGCCCTTTAGAGTTGCAAATTTTACAAAAGAATTCTTTGCGAGTCGACACAAATGCAGTATTATCATGAGCAGCCTTAGTATATACTTTTTCTTTCTTTGAATCCAAAAGAAGTGCTTCAGCATCTAATAATCTTTGTGTCACGAAATCTAATGTCAAAACAGAATTCGGTTGGTTTTCTAAAGCAATCTTAACATTTTCAAATTCCTGAGGCAATGACATCAAAATATAAACAATAGTATCCGTTTCATTAACTTCTGCCCCAGACAGCTTAAGATCCGAAATTAATTTATTTATTTCATCAATGTGATTTCTCATAGAAACTGTACGATCTTTCTTAATCGTTGCCAATCTCTTCCGAATTAAAATTTGATTCACTGCACGCTTTGTATCATAAGTGCGTTCTAATTTATTCCATATTTTATGAGCTGTATTTTCATCTTGAAGTGATGCAAGAACATTATCACTTAATAATGATAATAATAAAGCGTAAGCCTTTTTTGCTTTCACGACATCGGCGGCATTGTCGGGAGCCGCTTCAATTTCCAAGAATTTTTCCATTTCTTTAGCAGCAAAAATTGCCGTTACTCTTCGTTTCCATACCGAAAAAACTTTTCCATCACCTTCAAAAATAGGGATACCGTAAACATCTTTTGAAGAATCCATTCTGCTCAATAAAATATATAAAAAGAAAGATAAAATCTTTTTCACTCAAAATCCCAGCAGAAATGAAAAACAGAAAGATAACGGCGTCAGTATGTCTCGCAGCTCATTTCAACACCTGCTAGAACCAACGCTCTGCTGTTAAAATAAATAAAAAAGGCAGACATAAAGACGTGGATCGAAGTGAGTATATTTGATATTAACAAGAACAATTACACAAACATACTGAAAGAAAACAGAAAATTTACAGGTATTTATAGATTTTGCAAGGCCCATGGCAGAGAATTGGCGGCCGTGAAAGAAAGCTACATTAAACAACCAATCACAATAAACATAGTTGTACAAAAAGAAATTAATAAGAATTTAATGTAATGCTGTGATTATTTTCAACACTTATAACTCACGGTGTAATTCACATATCAAAAAATAAAAAAACTGTCCGATTACAAGTCAATTCAATAACCATGGCTGCAAGTGACGTGCTGTAACGCCAAATAAAACTAACTTAAAGAATTACTCTTAACTAAAATGAAAAGAGCCTGGAGTTCATTTTCTACAGTTTTATTGACGGCACATGGACACACACACAGCAAGAACACATTAGTCTTATACACATATAAAAAAAAATTTATCCGTTTCGGAGCGGATCGCTCCCTCAGCAGAGCCGAAAAAATGATCTCTTTCGGTCGCGTCCAGAAGTCATCTCTTTCCACGGGGCCCTTTTTCGAGAGAGCCCACTCTATCTCTTAGCCAACCCACGTGGTATACATTGAGTCACTTTAGTCAAAAAGTTTTAATTCTTATAGATTGCTACGCAGCCTTTTCAAGATATTTACATCATTAAATTTGTTTACACGTTCCATCTGGATTTTGTGAAACATTGACATGTGAAGTTATAGTAGGCATCTGGAGGTCCCAATTAAAGATGTTTATTTCGTTATGGGCATCTGGTCTTTGAGTCAGCTCAGATAAAACGTCACAGTGCTTATGCATTTAAGGCTGTTCTCAACTGCTCTGTTCAACAAGCGCAAAACACTTTGACACATTTACAAATTCATTTTTAACGGAAATATATAAAATTGGAAGCGATTTGGAATCGAACTCTGTTTTCCATTTTTTGATCAATCAATTACCTATTGAGTTATAAGCGATTTTGATCACGTGACAAACATGGTTTTCACCCTTTCTTGAGTGCTTATTCTTCTTTCGTGCGGAAATTCGGTTCAAAACACCCACTTTGACATGAAAGACCTATATTGCGTTTGCAAAAAAAAAAAAAAAAAAAAAAAAAAAAAACTGAAAAAACAGTTTGATCACATAGTTTCTGAGCAACAACACCTGCTAGTTTCATACATTTCCGAACAAAAATAAATTAAAACTTATGTCATAAAGTTGCCCTTTAGAATTTGAGAACGGCCTTTAAAATGTGTCAGAAAATTTCGTATTACTCAGTGAGGAAAATATTTTTTTGAGAACCGCCTTATGTCACTATTTAAGGAACTAATTTCTAAGCATCCAAAATTTATGCTAATGTCACAAACTGGATGGGTCATTCCATGAAAAACGGACAAAAGGTCTTAAACGTGACACTTACATAAATACCTATATATATTGACTTATAAGCTGTTAGAATTAGGGATGTAACGAATAGTGATTTGGCCGAATACTGAATATTCGGTCAAGTTTTAGGTCGAATACTGACTTTTTAAAAAAGTCATTTAAATTGTTTACATTTTTTTTTCAATTTTAAAATCAAAAATTAAATTAAGGACTAATTGAAATTAATTTTTTGTTTGAGTGTTCAAAAATCATAACAGCTGAATGTATTTTTTGTTAAATACTTTGATGCCAATAAGATAACATATGACTTTCAAAAATGTAAATAATAATTTAATTCATAGTTTTTTATTTAATCCATAGATAGTTCTAGTAATTTATATATATTTTATCTAAAATAGAAACTCATTACATCTGTAAAAATTAAACATTTTCTTATTTTAGTAAAATCATTTCACTCCCCAAAAATAAGAACTTGCATGTGTCCTCTGTCTTTTCATATCCTTTCTCATTCAACTCAAACTTATTAAATTTACATTCTGTATGTAAAGAAAAAGGTTGTTTTCTTAAAATATAATTATCCATTCCATTAAAATATAATTTTTCTTTTCTGCTACCAAGATATATTTTTCTCTTTTCTTTCTCTCAAAATTAACAAGCTCCTCATAATACTTCCTCCACCCCATATTTCACAATGAGATGCCTCCTGAAGTTTATGTAATATCATATACAGTTATTTATAAGTTGTCATGAAGCTTTAAAATTGAGTAAGTATTAGGATTTCTTTTTCTTATAATAATTAATGTATTTAGATATAATTTTTTAATATTGTTTTTTGAAAATATTTAAAAGGACATTTTGTTTTGATTTTCTGGAATTTATTTAACCAAATATTTTAGAATATTTGGCCAAATATGCAACTATTCGGCAAAATATCTAGTTATATTCGACAAAAGGGCCGAATAGGCCGAATACCGAATAGTGGCCGAATATTCGTTACATCGCTAGTTAGGATATTATAAACTATACATTAAAAATAACAAAAAAAGCCTTAGATTTTCATATTAGAATAGTTGTATTCTAATTTTAATTGCTAAAAGGCATAAATTAAAACTTAAAAAACAGTAAAAATAAATAAAATGTAACGATGCAGCATCATTTAACTTACGAAAATAAAAATAAGCATCGAAGTAAAGTAAAAAAAAAAAATAAATAAATAAATAAATAAGGTGCATAATATGAAAGAGTACGTGAAAATTTTAATGATAGCGTTTCATAGAACGTGCAATTGTAGAATATTTTTATTTATTTGTTTTGAAAATGACTCGGGTAGTGTCGAAACACGTAAACAGTTGAATAAACCTGCACTGAAAAAACTGTTTTGTTGAAATTACTAAATTTTGGTTCATATAGCTCCATCAAAATATTTTGGTTGGAGTGATTAAATTTTGGTTAGATTAACCAAATTATTTTGTTAATTCAACAAATCGTTTGGTTAGTCCACCCAAAATTTGGTCATTCCAACCAAAATATTTGAATGGAGCTACATGAACCAAAAATTAGTAATTTCAACAAAACAGTTTTTTCCGTATGTTTTTTACTGTTTTTAAAGTTTTAATTTACGTTTTTTAGCAATTAAAATTAGTATATTATTATAAGATGTTAATTTGTTATATATTAGCACAGTTGTTTTAATTTGAGGATAGAATAACCTTGTTAAAACAGCAGTAATATGTAGAAAAGCTGTCCCACATGTGATATGGAATGGCCCTTTAATAGGTTTAAAAATCTACACATTTTAAACCCTAGACCTAAGTAATCTGCCCGTTTTTAATAGGTTTAAAATTATCTACATTTTAAATTCTAGAACTAAGTAATCTGCCAGTTTCGGGCCATTTCAAGAAAAACTGACAAAACGTTCTGCGCGTGACACTTCCATAAATACCTATATCTATTAACTTATAAGTTGTTAAAATACTAGCAAAAGCCATGCTTTGTTTGGATTCGCGAAGCATTATTTAATAAGATAAATATTCGAAAGTAACAATATTTTTTACATTATTTTTGTGTCTTTATTAAGCAAAAACGTTATTTTATGTGTTGACGCATTTTAATTTTAGAAATGTAAATTCAGCCAAATAACTAAGAATTTCCTCGGAATATAACGAATTTAACAATTATTTTTATTTGTTTACAATTCTTTTGTTGCCACTTTAAAGAAAGAAAAATAATAATATAATTTTTTTAAAATGCGTCCGTATCGTCTGCGTAAATGATTTCACATAATAAGAATAAATTGTGCATTTGAATTCTTAACACTGAAAAATACTTTTATAATTGGATGTAAATAATTGAATTTTCACAAATTTTAATTCATTAAAAATATGCTATAATTTTCATAAAAAAGGTACTTTAAAAATTTCATAAAAGAAATCGTGAAACTATTTAATTCATCCTGATTCTATCTATAATGACTACCTCTAAGATTTATTTTTTTCTTCTGAAAATATACGTGTTTTATTTTTTATTTGCAAAAATGTGTCCTTAATGAAAAAACATGTAAAATAAATTAATTAAAATAATAATTTTTTTAAGGTTATTCTGCGAAAAAAAAAGAAAAGAAAAGAAAGGAAAGAAAGAAAGAAAAATATTGTGCATATCTGCAGATCCTAATTTATTTTTACGTTTAATTTCAAGTCAAAATACTGAAGTTTTTTTGTAAAGTGTACGACAAAATGTAATTTGTGTAGCCTGGTACAGGATTCGCTTCGCTCATCCTAATAAACTATACATTAAAAAGAAACAAAAAACCATAGATTTTTATATTAGCATAGTTGTATTAATTTGAGAATATAACAGCATTGATAAAATAGTGCTAATATGTAGAAAAGCTGTCCCACACGTGCCATGGAATGGCCTGATAAGTATTTTCCCCTCTTTTGATCCATTATTTTCGTCTTAAATATTTTTCTCCAGCAATGTTATTCATAATGTATGTGTAAAGCATTCTGCTAACTCTTATTCTTTTTTAAAAAATCTCTTATGTACTGATATTTTCTATCTTCCCATGTCCATATCATTATTTTTGCATGCAGTAGATGAAATAAGACTAAATGAGGAAGTACGGAAATTTAACGACCTTGTCTTCAATTCTGTCTCTAGGTGTAACATTACCTTATATAAAAAGCAAAAGAAAAAAGAAAACAACGAGGTTTCATGTGTTTACATTATGACGCCTTCTTTTTACAAACACTTAAGCATCACCGTATTTGAATGCCGCAATTTTCTTTACTTAAAGTGTCAGTTTGTAATTTAATTTGTGAAGCAAACAAACCGGTGTTAAGTATTCAACCTTGTTATGACTGCATTATGTACAAGTCTGAGTAATATGAGAACGTTTTATACCACTCAAGAAAGCTTTTTAATTAGTGAAATAGTTAATATTTAATTAGTGAAAATTTGTAATTTGAATGTTAAATAATTTAAATGAAGTCAAATCTACATATTTAACTTTTTTTTTGTCATAAATTATTAAGTAACAGTAATTTTTCTTCTTTATATCTGAAGGTAGACTCGAAAAATTTCTGAAACCGTAATATGTGAAGTAAAGAATAGATCAGAAATAATGCTTCAAAACATAGATTTTGATGAAAATCACATTTTTATTTCATTTTATTTTCTCAAAGAACATATATTTCTGTTTCTAAATCTGTTTTTATCGTTGTCTTTACGACTATTAGAAATGAAATTACAGGCATTTAAAAAAGAGCAGACAAAGTACTTTTAAACACGTGTGACTTTTAAACTCAACTGCGTTTTCTGAAAAACTTACTTTTCATTCAAAATAGTAAACGGCGTTTGTGATAGCTCAAAAGTTTACAGTGTTATGACTACGAAATTTCTCAGGTAAGTATTTTATAATGTCTAGAGTGTCTATAAACATTCTTGTATCTTTTTACATTTCAATATATTGGTTAGTTTTTAGTCCAGTACACTCATGAGTTATATACGTACGATAGAAAAAGATTAATGATGTATGAAGATTTTTCTTTTTCTTTTGTAGGGCTTAGGCTGTTTCTGTAAACATTTGCTAAATTTTGACCAAAATTCTTCAGTTTTATAAAGTTGCATAGGTATAATATTTCTTCATCTTTTTCTCTATTTAGTGGTAGAAAAGGGATTTTAAAAATCGGAGTTTTTGAAAAAAAAAAAAAAAATAGCTCCGCACGTAGTAAAATACCTAAAGAGATAATTCCGTCATAAACAAGTTTCGTTTTCACAGGTATTTCTAAAATAAATATACAAATAAATATACAAATAAATATACGAATAATAAATATATAATAAATATACAAATAAATATTCAATAAATATACAAATAAATATACAATAAATGTGCAATAAATATACAAATAAATATACAATAAATATACAAATAAATGCGCAATAAATATACAATAAATATGCAATAAATATAGAAATAAATATACAATAAATGCGCAATAAATATACAAATAAATATGCAATAAATATACAAATAAATATACAAATAAATAAACAAATAAATTTACAAATGAATCTGCAAATAAATATATAATAAATATACAAATAAATATGCAAATTAATATACAATAAATATACAAATAAATATACAATAAATATACAAATAAATATGCAATAAATATACAAATAAATATACAATAATTATATACAAATAAATATACAATAAAACCTGTAAAAATATAATCGATCGGGACGAGAAAAATATTCCATCTTAGCAGGGAGATTCATATGGTATTCTTTTCGAAAGAATAAAACAATTCCGTTATAGACAGGTTCTGTTGTATTAAGTTCATTTCGAAACAGACTAGCGAATAACATGCTACGAAGATAAATTTAAATAATTTGTGCATCCGGAAAAAATAGGGACTTTTCGGCGTCCCGCGCAGTGGTTACGCGAAACGGGTGTTAGAACTCATGAAAATCGGGACGTCCCGTGTAAATCGGGACACAACTAGCAATGAGCAACTACTAATACATTTTCTGCATAAGTACAATATTTTGAATTCAATAAACATGATCTGTAATGTAAGATACCTATGGCTGCTATTACCAGGCCCAACGTCACAAAAAGTGGGACAGGGAAAAAAAGCGGGACAGCGGCTTCAAAATCAGGACATAAAAATACATTAATTCCTAAGAAGCTCCTGAAAGCCTGTTTAAAATGCGAAATTTCCCCTCTTACTTGGAACCTCGTCTTACAAGGAAGGTCTCCATACGGGGCATACTCAGAATATGTTGGAAAAAATGCTAGTGAAAGTACTCATGTATGTAATAAAGAATCGGTTAAAATTAGAGGCGGAATTACAGTAGAAAATCTGTAAAAAAAATAAAATACTTTCGAATAATTGGCGTGAAAAGACGAAAGCGGCACGCAATTTAGCGAGCAGCACTTTTCCTCGCCAAAAGCAAACGATTTTAATGAATCTGAAAATTGTTTGTTAATTGATTTTGAGAATATGCTGTATTTAATTAATTTAAACGTAAAACATGAAAGAATTTATTATTATTATTACATTTTGTATTATACATGTTGCTTGTTGCCGATTTGAATGGAATTTTGCCATTGTTTTATTCTCCAATCCACATTTTTTTTTTTTTAAATTTAAACGGCTTTATCGGTTATAAAAATAACTTTTAACGCCAGATAAATAATGCTGCCGTAATACATTTCCAAACCGAAGAAGTTGTTTCCATAGCAACAAAGTTGAATCGACAGTGCTCAATGGGGCATATTTTTAAGTTTGGAACAATTTTAATCAATTTAAATTTTGTTTTAAATCGTAAAATGTGATAGTTAAAATTCGTTATAAGTTCATATAAATATATATGACAAAACTATAGTTAAAACAAACTAAAAATGACAAAGTAAAAGTTATTTAAATTAAACTTATTTGAACAAATTCAACATAAAAAGTTTTTTCCTTAAAGAGTATTCGACAAACGTATTTTTTGAAATTTTATTTCTTCGCCAAATGGTGATAAATCACCAAATAAACGAAATTTTCGTTATTTTTTTACGGACGTTCTACCGAGGTACCGCCGAATTTTTTTTTCTAAACATGTATGCCCATGGGAGAAGAATATTCTGTATTTTTTTCAGATTTTTCTGAGTATGCCCGTGTGAAGACCTTCCTTGTTAGTAAGGTTTATTAAACTAAATAAATAATCTTATGCAGTAAAACCTATGAAAGGTGAATCGCTTGGAACTGAAGCCAAATTTCATTTTAACACATATAATTGTAGCCTTCCTATCATAGGGACGATGATTTTTTTTTACTTACAAAACAGAATTCCATTAAAAAACAGTTTCTGTTTATACAGGATTTGGTGAACAAAGTATAGTAAAATTTGTAAAAGTAGAATTTCCAGAAACCGCAAAGTATTCTGTTTTAAATAGGTTTCCGCCTAGGCAAGGACATTTTTAACCCTTCTTTGCATGATGATGGAAATTTCCATCATAACATTGAATGCCCAAAAATTATATAAAAGAACAAGTTCACTATAAGTTGATCGTGTCTGGATACCTTTTTAATGTTCATTGCATAAAAAAAAAAAAAAAAAAACATAGCTGTCAAAAAAAGGCTTCTCCAGCTCCTCCACCTCCAAAATGATATAAGAACAGATGGTGCTGAATATTGGCCAACAGTGGGTGGGTCTATCCGGTGCAAGTATCCTAAATGTAATGGGTATTCTACAATTTCTTGTAGTAAATGTGGAGTCAATTTGTGTTTAAATAAAAATAATAATTGTCTTGTTAATTATCATAAAGAATAAAAAATATCCAATGATATCCTCTTTTATTTCTATTTAGTACTAAGCTAATGATCTAACTTTGCATGATGATGGAAATTTCCATCATATTGTTTTTTGCTAAATTTATACTATAAATATATACTAAGATTTTTTTTAAAACCATTTTTCCTTTAATTTTGAACATGAATTATATCAGCTTGATTTATTTCACCAATAAAGAAAAAATCATGCAAAGAAGGGTTAAGGTGGTAACCTTTGGAATAAATTGTAAAAAAATTTCTTTCGTTATACATAGGTTTTACTATATTAAGTTAAACTCCTTCAAACTAATTTGTATGCATCATGAAAAATCGGGTCTTTTGGCGTCCCTCGCAGTGGTTACGCGGGACAGGTCTTGGAGCCGTTGAAAATCGGGACACATGGAAAACGCTACATATGACCCATTAATAAATGTAAGACACGAATTTTTGTGCATCTTGAAAAATCGGGACTTTTGACTTACGCGGGACAGGTCTTTGTGCCGTTGAAAATCGGGACAAGAAGACAAGATCACCCAACCGGTGTACCCACCAAAATTTGGCATGGGTATTATCTCCCCGATGGAAGTTCCCCACTACTAACCAGTGAAATTCAAACTAAGTTCAACCGGGCCGGAAAAACAACGGGCCTTAAGGGTGTATTCCAATCCGAATTGCTTATTTTCTGATACATTTTTAAATTCATTTTTGCTCTCAAATGCATCAAACTAGGAAATTTTCTTATTTAGAAATTACATAATGTGCCGTGCTTCTCGATTTTTTGATAAATGCAGAAAATATTGTAAAAAATGCTGTCAAAGTTGATGTTTTGAACCGAATTTTCCGAAGCGGGAGATCTGGGAATGAAAAAAATGGTCTTACTGAGAAAATAATTGTTTAAAACTCAAATTCTAATTAATTGAGTGAAAAATGAAATCACACGGCCTCTTATACATCTTTTCAAAAATCACCTCAGCAAGTTTCATGTTTTTACTTTAAAAAATGAGTCTGAAAATGTCTCAGAAAATTTCGAGCTGTTGAGCGTGGAAAAATATTTTTTCGAATACACCCTTAATTTAACTAAAATAAGTAATACAAAATAAATGTGCTCCAGCACCAAAAATAAATAAACATAAAAGATCTTGATAACAACGTTTAGAGGCATCTTACAAATGTCTGTCTGTCAGTAAAACTAAATTATAAAAAACTTTTATAGACAATTACAGTATAACAATTGTCTGCTAATAAAAAAATAATAATAATAAATAACCAACTGAACACTGCCAGAATGAACATAAAATATACACTACACAAGTATACAATACTTATGGAGTTACAATATGATATATATGTCTTGATGAAAACTTCATCAAACAGGAAAATAAACTTTGCCAATATACGCTCAGCCGAGCATTAGTCCTGTTAATAAATATTCGCCTTAAAATCGACAGAGTTCTGGTATAAAATCAGACTTAACATAAAAAATCAAAAGTTCATAAATAAAATAACAAACGCGCGAGTAAAATCAAGGTTCTAAAATTTAAAGTCTTGACTATAAAAATCAGCCAAAGCATCAGAACTTGTATCTAATAAACGAGAAGTTTGCATTTAGATCATAAATGGTACATAGTTTTTTGTAGTTTGTATGGGACAGAAGAATATTCCTAACATTCCATTCTGTAGTCCTGTTTCTAATCACTTCAAGCCTTTCCGCCGAAACACAACAGCTATCAAAGAGAAAGTGCTTAACAAGTGTTGAAAATTGGGACACATGGTAAACGCTACATATGATCCATTAATAGTGTAAGGCACGAATTTTTGTGCATCTTGAAAAATCAAGACTTTTGGCTTACGCGGGACAGGTCTTGGCGCCGTTGTAAATCGGGACACATGGAAAACGCTACATATGGCCCATTAATAGTGTAAGACACGGAGTTTTGTGCATCTTGAAATATCGGGACTTTTGGCGTCCCGCGCAGTGGCTACGCGGGACAGTTATTAGAGTCGTTGAGAATCGGGACACCTGGAAAACACTACATATGACCCATTAATAGTGTAAGACTCGGAAAATTACATAATAACACGTGATTTTTCGCGTCTTTCGGAGTTAAATAACTAAAGATAGAAAGTGTCAAACCCTTAATAGAATTTTTTGAACAAATAAAAAAAATCATTAAACAATGAACAAGAAACCCAAGTAAGTGACATTTCTTTTAACATACATTATTTCATTATCGGATTTCAAAGACCACCCTGGAAATAAAACGGTGCTGTTTCTGTAATTGTCAACTGCCAGAAAGAGATATTCACTTACTAATCTTTACAATCTTGTTAGCGAAGAATGACTAATATATGCGCTGCGCAAATACGGCATTTTCGTATTTAATAAGCGTTAAGTAACAGTTCTTGGCAGTGTGGTCTGCCAAATAGTATAAAATAACACGTGATTTCCGTTCGAGCTGCTTGCGGTAAAAAGATTCCAGATTACTGGGGACGAAAAAAATCGAAATGTTGAACTGATGGGATTTTATTAATCAAGAAATATAACTAAAGTTTTACGAGTGTTCGGTGATATATATCGATGGATATACACTATATGGCCATTAAATACCGGCAACTTTCAATTTTAGACATTTGGTCTAATATTTAAAAATATACTTGTCAGATTCTTCTGGAATTTTAGGATTAAAAAGAACAAGTTTGACTTCATATTTATCAGTGTCGCTTTGATAATGAGGACAATTAGGGGACAACAAAAAATTAGAGAAGAAAAATAATACTTGGGATCAGCCGGTAAAATAAAAATGCACGAAATGATCTATCCCTACGGACATAAGCAGACATTGTACTATATGTGTATTCATTTGTGTAAGAATAGCAAGTATATTAATAGAGATATAGCGATTTAAAAAAAAAAAAATAAATAATTTTTGCGTGTTTTTTGCTTGTAACATGCAGGGTTTTTAACCAAATTTAACGCCAGTTTCAGAAAAATTGACAAAATGCAGTAGAAACAATAATAGTGCAATTGGAATAAGGAAATATGGGCAGTTGTATAGAATAATTTTTATCTGCGCATGCGCGAACGATAACAAGGAACTTTTTATATAATTTAATAGTCAACTCTATGGAGCAACTTATTAAAAAAAATCAGTCAAATATCGTAAAAACTCATAGAGATATCGGCGTTAGAGTAGGCTGTTTTTTAGTTTCTCGCTAAAACTCGCTGAATGATAAGGGATTGTCCACAAATTGTTATTTTTAAGTTATCAGACAGCGTTCGGAGCAAGTTGTTTGAAAAATCTATTAATAGTTTATGGTTATGTTTAGAAAGGTTTCGACTCTAAACTACGATAAAAAAGAAAATATAGTCCATACATTGATTACATTTAGGTAAATTGAGGAGTTTATGCTAAAATTTTATGAAATTTAGCCCAATACGCAAAACACTCAACAGTAAATTCTATCGCATACCTACTATATGTATTTTTTGTATACGGGCAATTCCACAGAAAATCATCATTTTTTGGTGGGGTATCAAATTTTTAACATGTTTAATTTAAGGGTATGATTGGAAAACTTGATATTTTTATATTCTATAGAAAAAGCCTAATAAAAAGACATTGTAAATTTCTGTTTACAAACTAAGTTAAGTACCATTATTGTCTTTGTAAAGTCATAATGTTACGTCAGTTACACGTGTAAATGCCATTTTTTTTCTTTTTTATTATTTAGAAATTAATTAAACAAGTTACTGTTATAATTTGACACTACTTAGTGTTGTTGAGAACATTAAATCACTTTTTTTTAACTGGATAGTTTTGATAATTTTTACACTTCAATGAAGGCAGAAAAAATGTTTGTCTATTTTCTACGTCAGTTACAGAATCTTGAATTGCAATTTTTGGGACTCAAAGAGAGATTGAAATAATCTGCAGGTATTTGGGTATTAAGACGTTAGTAAGAAATATTTTAAATTGTAAAAATTTGTTCTAGCTTTATTAGTAAATTTTCTACATAGATTTAAAAACAAAATTCGACGATAAAATGATACGTCAGTTACGATGGAATTGCCCATACATGTAATTTGTATGATAGTAGTAAGGATAATAAACTAAAATCTAAGATATACATTTTTTATGAGTTAAGAGTCAATAAATTGCAATTTGATTTTTATAGTGATATTTCACTAGCTTTTTGAGAAATTACGTTTTGCGTATTGAATTTTCACAGAAAAGTGCATTTTCCATAAAATACATTTGTTTAACTGAAACATTTACTTAACTATTTTAAACTTTATTTAACATTTACTTAACAGTTATGTGAATTGGAAATTTACTGTACTTATCGATCAAGGTCTTTTATTTGTGCTAACTTTTTTTTAACTAAAGTATCAATAAAAAATAAAAAATAGTATACAAATTAGGATATCTGATTACGTTTAAAATGAAATTTTTGTCTAAATTTTTCGTTTTCTTTGTATTACATTTTATTAAAGCCCACATTTTTAACTTTCCTAATCTGCGCTTACATTTATTGTATTAAAAAAAAATCTAAGTTATCAGAATTTAAAAATTACTTGATAGCTGTGAATGAAACCGGAAGTGCCAAATTTTTTTCTCCTTCGAACAAAAACCGCCAAAACTGACTTTTAGATATAAACGGCACAAAAAAAGACCTTGATCGATAAATACAGTAAATTTCCAATTCACATAACTGTTAACTAAATGTTAAGTAAAGTTTAATATAGTTAAGTAAATGTTTCAGTTAAATAAATGTATTTTATGGAAAACTTTTCAGTGAAAATTTCATACGCAAAACGGGATTTCTCAAAAATCTATTGAAATATCACTATAAAAATGAAATTGCAAGTTATTGACTCATAACTCATGAAAAATGTCCAACATATCTTAAATTTTAGTTTATTTTCTTCACCACTATCATACAAATTACGTGTATACAGAAAATACATATATATGCCATAGAATTTACTGTAGAGTGTTTTGCGTATTGGGCTAAATTTCACAAAATTTACCATAAACTCTTCAATTTATCTAAATGTAATGAATGTAATCAACTATATTTTCCTTTTCATCGTAGTTTAGAGTCAAAATTTTCCTAAACATAAGAGTAAACTATAATTAAATAGCTTTTTCAAAAAACTTGCTCCGAACGTTGTCAGATAACTTAAAAATAGCAATTTGTGGACAATCCCTTATCATTCAGCGAGTTTTAGCGAGAAACTAAAAAACAGCTCACTCTAACACCGATATCTCTCAGAATTTTTACGATATTTGACTGATTTTTTTAAATAAGTTGCTCCATAGAGTTGACTATTAAATTATGCAAAAAAATAATTGTTATCTTTCGCGCATGCGTAGATAAAAATTATTTTATACAAGCAAAAAAGCAAAGAAAAAAATTTAAAAAAACAGTTATAAGCAAAAAAAAACTTCCAAATTTTTTTAACAAAAAAAAAAAATCGCTATATCTCTATTAATATGCATGCTATTCTTACACAAATGAATACACATATTGTACAATGTCTGCTTATGTATATTCCGTAGCGATAGATCATTTCGTGCATTTTACTTTACAGAGTGATCCTAAGTATTATTTTTTTCTTTAATTTTTTTGTTGGCCCCCTAATTGTCCTCCTTATCAAATCGACTTTCATAAATATGAAGTCAAGCCTGTTCTTTTTAATCCTAAAATTCCAGAAGAATCTGACAAGTATACTTTTAAATATTAGACAAACTGTCTAAAATTGAAAGTTGCCGGTCATTAATGGCCATATAGTGTATGTATTGATGTATATCATGATATATATCCGATATTTATTTTCAAAATATCATGAAGTTTGATATTTTGATATATCTGACACTAATTTTCAAAATATTGCATATGATATTTTTGATATTTTCTGTCAAAACAAGTGTAAATGAATTTTTTAACTGCTATTAATTGTGTCATTCTGTAGTTAAGAACTTTTGCTTTGGCAGCCTGTTTTTAGCTGAGTACATTAGTTCATCGTAAAATGTTTGAAAAGGTCCGTGAAATAAAACGATGCTGTTTCTGTTATTGTCAACTCTGGGAAAAAGAGATTACTTTTCTAATTAATTTCCCGATCTTATTGGTGAAGAACGATTTTATAAATGCTATGATTGAAGCGATTTAGAATTGAATGGTGTTTTCCATTTCTCCATAAATGAATTACTTATCGAGTTATAAGCGATTGTTTTCAGGGGACGACAGGCTCTTCTTCCCCATAGTGTCGCGTCTGGAAATTCAATTCAAAACGCCATGACAGTATTTTGTGAAAGTTCTTCTGCCTTTACTGAAGAATAGAAAACACCATTCGTTCATATAATTTCTGAATAAGAACCGCCTGCCCATTTCATGCTGTTTCCGAACACAAATTAATTGAAAAATGTTTCAGAGAGTTGGATTTGTTAACACCCTTAAGGGTGTATTCGAAAAAAATATTTTTCCACCCTCAACAGCTCGAAATTTTCTGAGACATTTTCAGACTCATTTTTAAAAGTAAAAACATGAAACTTGCTGGGGTGATTTCTGAAGACACGTTTAACATGACGTGTGATTTCATTTTCAGCTCAATTAATTAGAATTTGATTTTTAAACAATTATTTTCTCAGTATGACCATTTTTTCATTCCCAGATCGCCCGCTTCGGAAAATTCGGTTCAAAACGCCAACTTTAACAGCGTTTTTTTACAGTATTTTCTGCATTTAATAAAAAATTAAGAAGCACCGCACATTATATAGTTTCTAAATAAGAGAATTTCCAAGTTTGATGCGTTTGAGAGCAAAAATGAATTTTAAAATGAATCAGAAAATAAGCAGTTTGGATCGGAATACACCCTTAAGGCTGTTCTTAACTGCTCTGCTCGACAAGCGCAAAACGTTTTGACACATTTACAAATTCATTTTTTAACGGAAAGGTATAAAATTGGAAAGCCTGGCCATTGAAGCGATTTGAAATTGAACTCTTTATTATTATTTTTTTTTTTTTTTTTGATCAATCAATTACTTATTGAGTTATAAGGAATTTTGATTACGTGAAAAACATGTTTTTCGCCCGCTCTTGAGTCTCTTTCTTCCATCACGCGGAAATTGTGTTCAAAACGCCCACTTTGACATTATTTTCTGAAAGATTTATTGCGTTTGCAAAAAAAATTGCATAGATTCTGAACAACAACACCAGCTAGTTTCATGCATTTTCGAACAAAAATAAATTAAAACGTATGTCAGAAAGTTGCCCTTTTGTATTTGAGAACACCTTAAAGACGCATACAGTCTACTTGATAGTATTATCCGCTAAATATAGCACATTTTGTTCTAAAAAACACAAAACAGAAGTGTGAATCTGAATAAATACTGAAAGCTAGAACACTAAATGTCATACCAATAAATATATAGTTTTTTATTAGTTGGAGCGAGAGCAGGCTTTGTATAGTATGTCATGTCAAACTGCTTCAAACAAGTAAATTGTATTTTGTGTCACAGTTATATAATGAACAGTAAACTTCAAAATTTCGATTGAGCATTTCAAGAAATATTTTTTTAAATAATATTCAAGTGCTGTCAAATAATAATAAAAAAATGAAATATTGTCCAGTAAAAGGTTGATATTGCATGTCACGCAGACTGCTTCAAACAGTTATGTAACGAACATTGAAATCGGAAAATTCAATTGAATATTTCAAGTATTTTTTTATTTATTATGTTATTCAAATAGTATCAAATATATATTTTTTAAACAATGGAATATCATCCAGTAAAGATTTGATACTCAACATGAAATACAAGCGAAGTAAAATTTCACTATAAAAAGTAAAATATTATTATAGCTGTAAATAACGGTCTTTGATTAATTGGAGCAACAGCAGCTTGGTATAATAATATCACATTGCTGCAAACAGTTAAATTGTATAATAAGTCCCACTTATGTTATGAACAATGAAATCAGAAATTTCAGTTGAACATTTCAAGTTTTTTAATATGTTATTCGAGTACAGTCCTCCCCACTTAATCGGGTCACGGATAATCGAATATCCCGCTTATTCGAATAGAATCCTCCGGAACCGAATTTATTCCTATTGGTTCTATGTTATTTTTCCCCGCTTAAACCAAATAATCTTTTACGACCGTCCCCGCCTAATCGAATAACAACTGTGTGATCGATGTTTGAAAATAGGCGCGGAAAGCACGTTTCAGCTGAAATTTCCTTCCACCTTTTGTCATTTTCGGTTCCTTTACGCTGAAAACAAATTTTTAGTTCTTCCTGCGATGATTTCGGCTGGCAGGTGTATAGTAGACAGGTCAAATGATTTCCCCACCTTGATCTCCCCACCATCACTTCTCCGTCACTTCGAGACTCCAGATGGTAGTTGTGATATTTTGCACTCATTCGAAAAATATCCCGATCCTTTAAAATTCAACTTAAAAAAACCATATCATAATATTAAAATATTTATTTGCTTAAAAGACGTCATAAAAACACATTAAAAGTAAATTAAAAACTCTTTTTTCACATGTTTCAACTCATTTTCTGAGTCGTCGTCAGAATGTATAATAGAAAATTACAAATGCATAATGAAAAATGGAAAAAATCATCGAAGATAAACAAGTAATCATGTAACGCGCCCTATATTAAGCAAATAAATATTTTAATATTATGATATGATTAGAAATGGACGTAATTTTGACTTACTACTCGCACTTATTTACATTTAAAAAAACCATTTTAAACGATTTTTTTAAGGCAGTATAAGTAACGTAAAAAAGAAGTAGCAAAGTTTTGACCCAATTAAAACGAGCTGCATTAAGTGTGACGTGATGTAAACCATATAAATGTATGTACTGACATTAAATTAATACGTATTTACTTTATATTAGCATTTGTATTTATTTTAGTTTATGTTATTCTATTAACGATTTATTATGCTGTTAATTAAATGTACCGTAGATGGTTATTTTTCCTTTTTATTACGCATTAAATATTACAAATATGATTCCCCATTTAATCAAATTCCCCGCGTAATCGAAGATTATTTCTGGAACCGTCAGTATTCGTTTAAACGGCTGTAGTATCAAATAACGTTTTCTTGTAAAAATTTAAAAATCGTCCAGCAAAGAGTTAATACTCAATATGAAATATAAGTGGAGTAAACTTTCATGCAACATACATTACTTCCTCGTCAAATTTCTGAGACCACCCGCAAAATAAAACGGTGCTGTTTCTATAATTGTGAACGGTAAGAAAGAGGTATTCTTTTTCTAATTATCTTCCCGATCTTGTTAGGGAAGAGTGACTAATAAATGCGCTGCGGAAGTACGGTATTTCGAATTCCATCTGGGGCGACCTTATCTTTTTACTGTGTGGACTATGGAAGTCGTTGGAACGTGCCAACCACGTGTATGTAATAATCATTAATGACTTGTAATAAAATACCTAAAAGGGTAACCTTTTCCTTTCGACTTTCGGAGAATTGATGGAATTAAAATTTATATGCTTTCTCCCCTTTTGGTTATGGCATAATATCGATATTTTCTCTCTCTCTCTCTCTCTCTCTCTCTTGTTTTTTTTTTTGTTGTTGTTTGTTTGTTTGTTTGTTTTTCTTTTCTTTTCTTCTCCACGCGTAAGTGGAGGGGAGGAGTGTTAATGAAATATAATCTAAGTACTTTTTTTTTTCTAATGATTATTATCTTTAGAGGAGAAATTTATTGGGTTTATTTTATCTGTTCAACACTGCACTGATTTAAAATTTTTATTATATTACATACAGTAAATTATGGGGGTTTTTTATGCCCACTTTTCATTTTATCTATAATTGGATATACGAAACCACATGCCTTATTACATTATTATACATACCAGAGGACCAATCTGGGCTTTTCCAGGTTACAGAACATAGGTTAAGCCATTTTTGTTTTTTTAACTCATTTGTGCATGAATCGTTTTCCTATCACAGTACTTAATTTAATTATCTTCATGCTTAATTTAATTATCTTCATTAATAACTTCTCTCCATTTAACACAATGTATATTTATTACGTTATTTTACTTTTTAATGTTCTCTTTGTAAATTGTGTAAAATAATCTTTAAAAATGGAAAGTAAATCTCTTTAAAAAATGGTATTTTATTTGCTTGTGGAAATAAATTAAACGTAACAATTTTATAATCTGTTAGGACGCTAGACATAAATGGATTTAAATTGAAAATCCTGTAGATTTTTTACTTTAAAATATATACAAATAAAATAAACTTGGCCATGCTTATTCAAACCTCCTTTTCACCCATCATTATATTCTGAAATCTAAAAGGGCAACTTTCTGACATAAGTTTTAATTTATTTTTGTTCGAAAATGCATGAAACTAGCTGTTGTTGTTGTTCAGAAACTATGTCATCGAACTGTTTTTTCCATTTTTTTTTTGCAAACACAATAGATCTTTCAGAAAATAGTGTCTAAGTGGGCGTTTTGAACCGAATTTCCGCGCGAAAAGAGAAAAAGCACTAAAAAAAAAGACGAAAAACATGTTTGTGACGTGATCAAAATCGCTTATAACTCAATAGGTTATTTATTGATCAAAAAATGGAAAATACAGTTCAATTCCAAATCGTTTCCAGGACCAGGCTTTCACATTTTATATCTTTCCGTTAAAAAATTAATTTGTAAATGTGTCAAAATGTTTTGCGCTTATTGAGCAGAGCAGTTGAGAAGAGCCTTAAGGGGCCTGTCTACTCACTTGAAAATATCCGTTCACTAATGTTAAACCTATGGGCAGGTTGTTTTCGAATTTTTCGTTTAAATTTAAATATGCATAAACGATTTTTTTTTTTTTTTTTTTTTTTTTTTTTTTTGCATAGGATATCAAGGCTTGATCTCTAATAGGGCCATTTTGCACTTTTTCGATTTTGGTCGCAGATTTTTTTAATAAAGGTACTTCCAGTTTCGAAACCGGTTCCGAAGGTGAAAGTACTTTTATTTAAAAAATCTGCAATCGAAATCGAAAAAGTAAAAAATAGCCCTGTTAAGAGATCGATCTTAGCTATCCTGTGCAAAAAAAAATCGTTTAAATATATTTAAATTTAAACATGAAATTCAAAATTAACCTGCCCATGGGTTTAACATTAGTGAACGGATGTTTTTCAAGTGAGTGAAAAGTCATTTTAAGGTATTTTGATGCAGCTTTATTACAAAATCCGGAGTGTTGTAGATTGATTATATTGTTATTATATTACGATAGGACTTGAGCATAATTCTGTCCTGCCATTGTTTTTCTTTAAGGCTGTTCTCAAATTCAAAAGGGCAACTTTATGACTTAAGTTTTAATTTATTTTTGTTCGGAAATGCATATAGCAGATGCTGTTGTTCAAAAAAAACTATGTAATCGAACTGTTTTTCCCGGTTTTTTTTGCAAACGCAATAGATCTTTCAGAAAATAGTGTCAAAATTGACGTTTTGAACCGAAGTTGTCGAAGAAAGCAGAAAAACCAGTCAGCGAAGGGAGAAAAACATCTTGCACGTGATCAAAATCGCTTCTGACTGAATAGGTAATTTGTGGATAAAAAAAAAATGGGAAACACACTCCGTTTCTAAATCGCTTCCCTAGTCAGACCTTCCAATTTTATATCTTTCCGTTAAAAAATGAATTTGTAAATGTGTCAAAACGTTTTGCGCTTATTGAGCGGAGCAGTTGAGAACAGCCTTAAAAATAACACTGCTCCTTACACAATCTATGTTTATGCGATTCGCGTTAGGTTAGTATCAAAATTAAACGTATCTAATTTCTTGAAGCATTACCAGACTATTCTCATCAATTTCTCGCAACTCGAAAGTAGTTTTAGTAATATCTGGTTATTAGAATAATTATGACCTCCGAGGCAGTAAACCAGATATGGATATTTCAGTTACCTGCAAGCAGTTTCCCTATTAATTTTAATTGAGCCCGACTAAGTTTGGACGCGACAGATGTATGTGACCTTGATAGACTGAGCCAAGTTCTACATTATTACTGATCATTAATGACTATTTCGATGCCTGCGTATGAAATCTGGCCTTTTCCTATGCAAGCTACGGGGAATTACTCATCAGCTGTATCTCCTTTCGGTTCTAATGAGAAGGCAGAAGTAATTACTAGAATGTCACTATGTCAACATATAAAAGTTCCTCATGCGAGTAAACATTTGAACAGAATTCTTGAAAATTGATGTATCGTTTGTAATGTAAGAAAATATATACAGTCGGACTTCTATTTAACGAACCTCTATTTTGCGAACTTTTCCTCGGAACCAACAACATTTTGCGAATTTCTTCGTAAAATAACCTCCAAATAGAGAATTGTATTCTCTATTTAACGAACTTTTTCTTCTGATATAATTATTTTTTCTCCCTATTTCTCAAATATTTCCGGACACTTCAAACTTATCCTTTCTTTTACACATTTTATAGTGCTCAATAACCTTGAATTAGTTTTACCAAGTGCCTATCTCAACAAGAACAGTAAAATCCCTGTCATTCTTTGCATTTCATCCAGGAAATGCAAACTTTCAATATCCCCCTTTCACACTTAAAAGGACTGTTCTTTAGTAAATAAGTTTCAGTGATTAAATTTAAGGACGCATGTAGTAATACAATGCTTAAAATTACTTGTTATAATAAATACGATAATGTCATTAAAATTCATTAATTTTAATGTAGATATTTTCATAAAACTGAAAATACAGTGTATTTCACAATATATTTTTTAAATTCTTGTTGTCCTTACAGATTTCTTTTTGATGGGTGAAATGAATAATAATAAAAAATAAATAAATATGATTTACAAAAAAAAAAAAAAGTGTGATTAGTTACGTTTTTTAATGATGTTTAGTGTTTATGAATTAAAAATCTGTTTTCTGTAGTTTAAAAAGGTTCATCTCTATTTAACGAATTTTCCACATAACCAGGGACCGATTTACAAATTTGGGGGCCCCGGGCACAGATGTTCATGGAGGCCTCTTTGAGCCGATGCTTACAGGCAGATTGGGTACAAAAATTAATGAAAAAGGTACTTATTAAGATAGCCACTATTTACTTTAACAATTACTTTAAAATATCCAGTAAAAAATTAAATTTGATAATCATTTTTTTTACTTTTAAATAATTATTTCACAATTATGAAATGAGTAGACATTTTTGTGGTGCTGACTCTCTTTTCCTATTCAAATCTATATATCTGGAATGATAAATTATGCAACAACTAATAATAAATTTTCCACAATACCAAACTACAATTATTTAAAACAGTAGGGGCTCTGACACCTACAAGCTATGCTCATCAACCCTCAAATAATCTAAAGAGAGCAACAGGAACAGGATTAAATAAAAAGAAAAATACAATATATTTTTTAAATGATAACGATTAAAAACATATTCACTATAATACAATATTTAAATATGGATGTTTCAGACAAAATGTACAATGTTATAAAAATACAATAGGAACACAATAGAATGTAGAATGGAATGTAAAATTCCCTTAGTTGTTGAAACTACCTCTGATTTTGGACAACAATTGAAAATCCTTCAGCAACATTTGGGGGGCCCTGAAAATCAGGGTCCCTGGGCCTGTGCCCCGAATGCCCTGCCCTAAATCAGACACTGCACATAACGAACTTTTTCTCGGGATCTAGCGACTTCGTTAAATAGAGGTCCGGCTGTAAATTAAAGAAACACTTTATAGTTATTCCAGTTGCTCGTAAAATACCGTTTTAACTTATGGGAAATTATTCAAAATTTGCTTTAATTAGATTTAATAATAAATACGTTTAAGGCTGCTAGTCACTCAGCTTCCGAATTCCCTCGATAATGTTAAGTCTATGGGTGTTTCATGCATTCTTATATTTAAAATATCTCTCCATGGAATTAACATTTTTAACTTTTTTTTTTCAGTGTTCTCATCTTAAAGGTTGTCAGTTTTTTTCTTAGTTGTCAAAGTATTTCTAAAATCTATGCTTAATAATATTTTATGTTTTAAAAATAGACGAACTGGGAGTAAAATTTTAACACTTCATATAAAATTAAGCGTAGATCTTAGAAATATTTTGAGAACTAAGAAAAAAAGAGACTTCCTTTTAGAAGGGTACACAGAAAAAAAAAAGTTAAAAATGTTAATTTCCCGAGGAGATATTTTAATATACGAACGCATCAAACGCCCATAGACTTAACATTACCGAGGGGAATTCGGAAACTTAGTGACTAGCAGCCTTAAGGTATTTTGATGGAGCTTTATTATTAAATCCGTAGTGTTGTAGATTGATTGCATTGTTATTACATTATATGACCTCAGCATAATTCCCTCTTACCTCCCCCTTTTTTTAAATAACAGTGTTCCCCACACAATCCACGTTTATGCGATTCGCGTTTGGTTAGTATCAAAATTAAACGTATCTAATTTCTTGAAGCATTACCAGACTATTCTTATCAATTTCTCGCAACTCGAAAGTAGTTTTAGTAATATCTGGTTATTAGAATAATTATGACCTCCGAGGATATTTCAGTTACCTGCAAGCAGTTTCCCTATTAATTTTAATTGAGCCCGACTAAGTTTGGACGCGACAGATGTATGTGATCTTGATAGACTGTGCCAAGTTCACATTATTACTGATCATCATTAATGACGATTCCGATGCCTGTGTATGCAATCTGGGCTTTTCCTATGCAAGCTATGGGGAATTACTGATCAGCTGTATCGCCTTTCGATTCTAATGAGAAGGCAGAAGTAATTACTAGAATGTCACTATGTCAACAGATAAAAGATCCTCATGAGAGTAAACATTTGAAGAGAATTCTTGCAAATTGATGTATCGTTTGTGATGTAAGGAAATATATAGATTAAAGAAACACTTTAGTTATTTAGTTATCCCAGTTGCTTGTAAAATACCGTTTTAGCTTATGTGGAAATTATTCAAAATTTGGTTTAAGTAGGTTTAATTTATACTAATATAAGAAAAGACCGCTCTGTCTGTCTGTGATTCTATTGGCGATGTGGCTAGCGAAATCTACCGCGCGCAGAGGTCTGAAAATTTGTATCGGGGTAATCCAAGGCAGGTCCTGATGCATCTGAAGTTCAGATTTTTAATTTTTTTTTATTATTAACCGAGATATTAATTAAAAACTCATAAAAAAGCCATATTTTTTGCAAATTGGCGGAAGCACGCTCGCGCATGTGCAGAACCTACTTTTCGCATGGAAAGGAAGAAAGAACTAAGTACTGTTTTTTTTTTTTTTTTTTTTTTTTTTTTAACCCATTGGCCGTATTATTTAAAATACAGAAAAACGGACGACATAGTTTTAAAATTCTTACTTTAACGTCTCAAACGCCGCAATGAGTTCCGAAAAATATATTTGTTAACCCTTTGAAAAAAAAAAATTCAAAAAGGGTCGTTTACGTTGTCGTCTTTTTCTCCCTTTTGGCAACCCTTACCGAGGGGTCAATTTTAGAAGTACCGATTCACACACACACACACACAAAAAAAAAAGTATTCAAATCTAAGATCTTTTTCTCTTCGACAGTATAATCGGTTTCAAAAATACGAAATTTAACCCTTTCAAAAAATCACTTCGGGCCTTTCGGAGATTGTCTTTTTATTTTTAGAAGTTAAAAATGATTAAGCATTCGTATTTCGACGACACAATCTTTTTAAAGCAAATTGGAATACCAAATTTACAGAATATACAAAATTTTTGAAACATTGGAATGAGTAGAAATATTTAAAAAAAAATAAATAAAATGTGAAAATTTTTCAATGAAAACGCTGAAAAGTGAGCTGCTTCGGCACCTGTTCGCTCGGCTTCTACTGATGTTTTCACCACTAAATGTGCTTATTTTCTCACGAAAATTTAAAAAGGGCTTGGATACAGTTATATTTACAATGGATTAAAATTCAGATAGTTCGAACAATATATATATTTATGTTAACCTTTAACTGATGTCACGCGGTCTCCCAGAACCCGCGACTCTCAGTCGTAAGCACCTTTACAGCTTTTTACTTTTCTGTACTGAAGTTAAATAATATAAATAAAATACTTTTTTCATGCAATTTAATTCACATGCTCCTAAGAGAAGTACAACGATATTGTTAGGACAAAATTTAAGTAAATTCAACCATTTGAGTTATTTTTTTTATTCATTTTATTCGAGGGGTCTGAGAGACCGGATCACATCAGTTGTGTGACAAATTTTAGTCACATCAGTTAAAGGTTAAAGAACGCGACGCGACGCGACGCGAAAAGAACAACAACAAAAACGAGAAGAAAAAATAGTTCTTTTACAACTAGATAGCAATATTTTTCACGAAACTTTTACGTGAACTGCAAAAAACGATAAAAATTTCAAAGAGATCGGACAACAAGAACTTTTTTCTTTTCTTTTAACTATGAAACGACCCTAACATGAAAAAACAAGAAAATGTCTTCTTACGCTTTTGCCACTAGAAATCAATATTTTTAGCGATTTTTTTCACTTAAAAATATAAATTCTTACAAAATCGTGTTAAAGATATAAAATCATACAAATTTGAGTTTTAAGGTTATTATCATGGGCTAGGACATGCCGAGCGGGTCAGCTAGTAACAAGTAATTTGATTTAACAATACATATTTTCAGCGTATTATTTATGTTTCCACTTCAAATTCTATTCAGCCTACAGTTGTGCTTAGATGAATTTTAAAAATAAATGAGCGGTTTATTTTGAAAGTAGAGAAAATCCATTTTTGTTTTTAGATATTGAATTGTTTGCATCTAAATGGGATTTAAAAATATTCGTAAAATATATTACGAATATTTTTTAAACCCACTATAGGCTTATATTAGATTTATTTTTATTATTATTATTATCTCATCTAAATTCAATATGCAATAATGGTTTTTTGAAAAAAAAATTCATGATTTTGGTATGCGCCAATGGACTTGACTCATTTTCAAAAGCAATGATTTTTTGAAAACGTTGATTTTCTTCGATTAGAATAATATTATAGGGACAAAAAAATGTATATTTTACTTTATTTAATTAATTATTTTATTTACTTTATTTTACTTATTTATTTTATTTCAATATTTCATTCTTCTTCAAAAAAGTTACAATAAAACAAAAAATAAATGTAATTTTATAGAAAATAGTTGTATTCATATATAATTATAAATAATGATAAAACAATGTTTTATCAATGTTACCAATACACCACAGTGTTAGCAGGACCTTATTAATGCAGGAGCATGCGAGTCAGCTACCCCGAGCCCTCCAATTTGAGGGGGGAGGGGGGCAAGGGCAGATGGAAGTTTTTCGTTAAAAGGGAGCCGAATGATAAAAATTGCCCAAAAGTGACCAATTTTATTCTTTTTTTTTTTAGATTTAAAAAGGCTATATTATTCGCCCCCCTCCCTTCATTCGGTGTTCCATGCCCCCATCCCTCCCCACACATACATTCTAAAGATACTAGTTACATCATCAAAAAAAGCTGAAGATTAAAATTTTATAGTAATGACTTAGTAGTCCATTGTTTTCAGCTTAAGGGGCCTGGTCACTCAGCTTCGGAATTTTCCTCCATAATGTTAAGTCTATGGATTTTTGATACATTTGTATATTTAAAATATTTGTTCGGGAAATTCATATGCTTTACATCTTTTTCCTGTGTACTCTTTTTAAAGGATGTCTCTTTTTTTCTTAGTTTTCAAAATATTTCTAAAATCTATGTTGAATTTAATATTTTATGTGTTAAAAGCGGGCGAACTGTGAGTAAGACTTTAACACTTCCTATAAAATTAAGTCTATACTTTAGAAATATTTTGAGAAGTAAGAAAAAAAAAAGAGACATCTTTTAAAAAGTGTGCACAAAAAATAAAAGTTAAAAATATTAATTTCCTGGAGGAGAGATTTTAAATATACGAGTGCATTCAATGTCCATAGACTTTACATGAGTGAGGGGAAATCGGAAGCTGAGTGACCAGCCCCCTTAAGCTTTTGTCCAAACCATGGTAACTAGCACTAGGGAAATTTTTTTGTATCTCTGCAAGAGAAGGGTAACATACTCACAGATGGTATGTTGCCCCTCATGTTCAATTGGAGTTTTATCCTAAGTATGAGAATCCTCTACTGCATTCCAAAACTTGGTGATAACTGTCTGGGCATATATGAAAACAAAAAATATTTTGGCGATAATGACAGACTCGCTAGGTAATTCATTTGTGCCCATAATCGTCTCGACCAATCAAATTTTACTGCCCGTAAGTCACCACTCTCATATCACTCTGTTGAAAATAGAGACACTGTGGAAGTGGATACATGCAATAGGATTGAAAGTTAGTATTAGTCACTTACGCATAGATTACAAAAAAATTCAAGAGACAGAGTCCCCCCCCCCCTCCGAATAATGTTTGCTACAGAGCCTTAGACAGTCGCCCTGTGTGTTAGTAGAACTGCTAATTTCTGAATATTCTTGTAATATTATTTGTCTCAATTTCAAAATCAACGCATTTGAAATATCGTTCACCCAATAAATTATTACTAACAAATTTATACTGATATTAAAAGATGTTTATTGTGAATTGATTAGAAACATAAATTTTATGTTAATTTGTCATAAGATTTAATTTTAACTATGTATATATATATATATATAACGATAATTGGGATCGTTATATGGTGATTTTAGCAAACTGTAGTTTTAGCTTCGATGCGATAGTAGATGAATAAGCTGAAATAGTAGATGTAGGCAAACTTTAATTATGATTAGTCATTTAAGTATTTGAATAAGTAGGTTGAAAGAACGTAGTGCAAGAGTATCCGTAACTGTAGTAATCTGAAAATAAAACGGCAGGCGTAAGTTGACACAAATATTCGAAGTGGTGGCAGTCATCGAGTGATAATCCGGCTAATAAATCGTCCAGTGTAGCTTTCCAATAGTAATCGAAACAAGGCAGAAATAAGTTCAACTCTTTATTGGAATAACTAGTAGCATAGCAGCTTCCACAAATAGTTGGAGTCTAATCATCGCTCTATCGTAGTCAAACAATGTCAAGCAAGTAGCTTTTAGTAATTATTAGAGGTAAACAAGATTAAATATGAAAACATATCTGACGGTGAACAGCGGATGGTTTTTTTACAAGTGGAAATACGGCCAAAATCTGTGGAAACATTTCGAGCATCTCCTTTTTGTTCGCCCAGCGTAGTAATACAAATATGACGTAAATCAGGTCGCGTAAGGATATCACGCTATGGAAAGAAGGCTGACAGAAGAGCGGATGAATTTTATAGTAAAAACGAAAACCTCGGAATGAGCGCAGGAAAGTAAATTCTCGGAAGGGAAAAAAATGGCTGCTAAAAAGAACATTCTAAAAGAAAAAAGATCAGAAATGGAACATTTAATTTAAGAATACTAAAAACGTAATATTTAAGTAATTTAGACAAGTGAGGCATTAAATTAAAGGGAATTTAACAGGTTTAACGATAGAGACTATTTAAGAATAAGAACTTAGTGAAATAGAGTAAGTAATTTAGAATAAAATAGGGAAATCTTGGAGATAGCTCTAATAATGTAACATATATATATATATATATATATATATATATTAATGGACTTGACCCACTTTCAGAACGAATATAGGCTAATTTTATAAGGACCTCCGTATAAATAAATTAAATCCAACCCCGAATGCATAAAGACAGAGACAATCCTGCTGAAAGCGTTTTAGGTGCATTGTCTAAGCCTTGTCTCATTTGAAACTAAATTCCAAGAAAAAATAGCCCCTAAATCACAAGCGGATGATTCATCTAAAATTCCAGCTAGGTTGAAGAGCTAGAAACACGCCTTTGAACGTAACCAAATCAGTTTCTTCAACTTTGTTGGTTCGCTCCTTTCCTCTTTTATTTAATTTGCTGTCGACCTTGAATTTGAATTCTGAATAATAAAATAAAGAAAAGAAAAAGGTGAAGGAAGCGACATGGAAATAAAAAGGAATATTCGTCGAGAAACACAATAGGCTATAAAAGCCATTTCGAGCATTTCTTTTTTAGGGATTTATTCATTTAAATTGTTATTCGAGCATTACTGGTGTTTTATTTTCCTTTGTGCTGACGGCATAGTTTGTTATTGTAAAAGTACTGAAAAATGACATGATCTGTTTAAGTTTTATATTTGTATGCATTTTTTTCTTGACAAGGTCTCATTAACCTTTTCCACTACTTATTTACTATTTATATATTTTCAATAAAACATAAATATATTAATAAATATTAAAGTATTCACTGGATAGTATACTTACAGCAATATTAAATTGTAGATTTATTTACAGAATATTTACAGCAAAACACGCTATTTTCATTTATAGAAGCGGATACATAGCAGTTCCTTCTCAACATTAAAGTACGCTTTAAGATATTATCTACGTACACTTCACTAGAAAAATATTCCGTACACACAGCACGAGTAGTTGCTTTTTCCAACCTACTCGATTCACGTCCAACCTAAGACTGTTTCTCTGACTCTCTACATTCTTCCATTCAGAATTATGTGGGGTCTTCACCTGTATCTCCGCAGCCAAACTCCACGGGTTTTCTCCGGCTTGTTCATTGACAAGTCATCACAGGAGATTACCTTTTGTTTGCCACTCTTGTTTCGCGGCTATCTAGTTTTCTATTATTATCCTTATTCCTATAAATAAAAGACCCTTTTATGGTATTTCTCTTTACACAATAGAGCCTTTCATACATTACAAATATGAATACAATAGTACTCATTAAAATGAGTACTATTGTATCCCAAAGATAAGAAAATGTTTCCAAAACTCACGTACGTAGATAATGCAGGGTTCCGAGCGTCATTGAAAGTCAGGGAATTTCAAAGTAGTCAGGGAAATTTCAAAATATACGGGAAAAGTCCTGGAATTTACAAATATTTTCTAAACAGCCATAGAAAAGTCTTGAGGGGGAAAATGACACAAAACTCATCAAACGATCGCAAAAAAAAAATAAATAAATAAAAAATAAAAAAAATAATAAAAAATCGAGATATTTGAAGAACGATCCCAGAAAAAAATCGCTAATTTTGACAAATGATTGCGAAAATAAGTAGCAAATTTCATTATATGCCCGTTTAGTCAGAGAATTTTTTGAGATTTGGTCAGGGAAAGTCAGGGAATTTGCCAGTCATATTTTGCTGGGAGCCCTTAATGATATACAGATAAATACAACACATACAAAAAATATAATTAATTAACAGTAATGTTCATTAATCATATGTCTCGTTAATGCCAGAGACCTGACAACATTAGTAAAATTTGTGCTGAAACTG
Source organism: Maratus speciosus (assembly GCA_963932465.1). Classification (NCBI taxonomy): domain Eukaryota; kingdom Metazoa; phylum Arthropoda; class Arachnida; order Araneae; family Salticidae; genus Maratus; species Maratus speciosus. The sequence continues at coordinate 232,690,256 of OZ010798.1, read as the reverse complement.
AGCTTTACACTAATAGATTTCACTTTTGAAATCGCCCCCAGAATTACCTTAATTTTAAATACTGGATATCTCCGCAACTATTACTGGAGATTTCTTTGAAAATTTGTATTTAAGGAAAACAGAAAGGTTTGAAAATGACAACTGACAACTTCGATCGTGTATTAGGAACCCTGTAATTAATTTAGACTACTATTTCTTTTGATTTATTGTTTGACTATTACTTTGATTACATAATTTTTTCTAGTCTACCTTCAAATATAAAGGAGAAAAATTATTGGGAAAGAATTTCTCAATTAACAATTTGGGACACAAAAGAGTTAAATATGCAAATTTTACTTCCTTTAAATTAGTATTTAAAATTCAAATTACAAATTTTCAGTAATTAAATATTGTAAAATAAAAACATTCTCTTGAGTGGTATAAAACTTTCTCATATTACTGAGGCTTGTGCATAATGCAGACAAAACAAGGCTGAATACTTTAGAACACCGGTTTTGTTTGCTATATAAATTACAAACTGACACTTTAAAAGAAAATCGCGGCATTCAAAAACGATGATGCTTAAGTGTTTGTAAAAAGAAAACGCCATAATGTAAACACATGAAACCTCGTTGTCTTCTTTTTTCTTTTGCTTTTTATATAAGGTAATTTTACACCTAGGAACAGAATTGAAGACAAGGTCGTTAAATTTCCGTACTTCCTCATTTAGTCTTATTTCATCTACTGCATGCAAAAATAATGATATGGACATAGAAAATGAAGATATACTTTACAGATATATAATGAATAATGTTGCTGGCGAAAAATTATTTAAACAGGATTTAACGTATTAAAAGGGGTGAAAATACTTACCTAATTTGTGACATTTTTTATGTTTAGCCTAAATTAAAGTTATTTTCTTTCCTACACAGGTAGAAATTGTGAACGTTTATCAATAAAAATAATAAATATATTTTATTATTATTATTATTATTTCAAACCCATCTGGTCTCTTTAAGCTAAATGGAAGGTATAGAGTAGTGTTTCAAATGTAAGAGTTACTATTGAAAAAAAAAACGAAAAAAAATATTGTGAGAAAGAAATGAGAAAAACGTGAAAGTATCAAATAAAACTAAACGTTATTCCCAATTGAGTGATAAGTTTCATTTCCCAACTGTTATTTTCCACGTAATTAATATAGAGTGCTTTTTTTTTATGTTAGCCAAAGCCGCTGCCTGTTTTTTAACATGCTTCTATTAGGATACCGCGCATTTCCCTTCTTTCAATAATTAAAATTGATTATCCGTTAATCATTCAATTATCTAAATTAAAACTTGTCTTTTTTAATAAATCTAAATCAGTAAATAAATCTAAAATAATAAATAAATAAATCTAAAATTTCATGTAAAGCATTTATATTCCATAATTAATTACAAAATAATATGTTTCTGCAAAAATATTCATTAAATAATTTATTTATTGATCATTTTAGCATTGTAAATAAAACGGAATATTCATAAAATACCTTTCTGAAATATGTCAGCGATCGTTTTTCTAAGTCCTAAATATCGAATTTTTAATTTTATTAAATATTAAATATTTTCATTTCAAAATATATTTAATGAATTTAAATATTTATTTCCGCCGCAAAATTTCATCAAATTTCGATTAAAACTTCGGCAGTTACGCGAAAAATGATATTTCTCTTTTTTTTTTTTTCAAACTTCTAAGTAACGTGCCGGTAGCGCTTACGATGTTCGATGTAATTAGACATGAAAATATTTAATATTTAATATTTAATAAAATTAAGAATTGTAATTTTTGGGCTTGGAAAACAATCGCTGGCATATTTTAGAAAAGTATTTTATGAATATTCCGTTCTATTTACATTGCTAAATGATCAATAAATAATGTAATGAATATTTTTATAAATAAATATTATTTTGGAATTAATAACTGAATATAAATGCTTTACATGAATTGTTAGATTTATTTATTTACGTTTTTAAAAAGGCATTCTTATTTTAGATAAACAAATAATTATTAGATTAATGGATAATCAGTTTTAATTATTGTAAGAAGGAAATATACGGTATCGTTACACCTTCTTATACTTCTACACTGTGCTTTAGAATTCAAACTCTTGATGTTTATTCCCATATAGAATAACTCAGATATATTTCAGAAATTATAATTAGTTTATAATTAACATTCTGTTACTAACCATTGTATCTGTAAGATTCAGTGCTTTTTTTCAGCTGGCTGCAAAGACGTCGATATTACTAGAGATATTCGGCTACACACTTTTAATAGTTAGATTTGCCTGTAAATCGTGTTTCCTTACACTGATATCCTTCACTCGGAAAAACCAAATCAAGCCAAAGTTTCGCCGGATCGGAGAATTTTTCGTGATGTTCGAGAATTCTGAGCATTTAGTGGAATTTTTTGGCAAAAAGTATTACTGGGTAATCTTTTGGAGAATTCTTTCTTTTTTTTTTCGTGGAGAGGTTGGAAGAATTCCGGGAATTTATTTTTACCCGACTGAAAAGAAGGGTTATGTGTTTCACGCGTATCTGTGTATGTGGATTTCTTCATACCCTCGAAACATCAAAACGGCTGGATGGATTTTAATGAATGAAGTCTCTATAAATTCGTCTTAACGGCCCGATAATTATAGGCCAGGTTTTGTTTTTATAAATTCAAAATGGCGACCGTAAAATACAAAATGGCGGTGGAGACGAAAAAAATTTACGCACCCTATTGAGTGGCGTATCATTGGATAGGTCTTTCAAAATGAAGACGATGTTTCATTGACTATTTTACAGTCAGAAGCTCCGTTAAAATATTGTACAACCTGGAAGTTGTGTAGGTAGGATCTCTAGCTTTACTGCAACTCTAACCATCATAGACATCTATAGACCTCATCAAAACAGTGTTTATAGATAAGAACTAACAATTAAACACAACTTAAAAGTCATCAATACAAGTAAATAAAAAAATAGGTAAGTAATATAAACAAGTAATATAAAAAAATATTTTAAGTCGATTCGTACTTAGGTCAATACAAGAATTTTTTTTTTCTCCCATTCTTCTTTCCTGTTGAGTGGCGCTTGAAATGCCTTGATCAAGAATAAGGTTCTCTCGGTCTTAAAATACCTTGATCAAGAAGAGGGCTCTCTCGATTATTTAAAATTAATTAATTTAATTTAATTAATTAATATTTGAAAAAATTGGATTAACATCAAGTGTCATCCACTACAAGTTAAAAAGAATTATTTGAGCTTGATTGGATGAATAATAAGTATTTTATTGACGATTGAAAATTTGAACAAGATATATATAGCAAGAGTGTGAGCTAATAGTAGGAATTGAAAAAAAAAATAGTTTCACATTGATGAGAAATAATTAATTAGTTCGCTTTTTACGCAGTCGGGTGTTTTGATTTTTTAAATTTAAAATTAATTAGTTCGCTTTTTAGGCAGTCGGGTTTTTGATTTTTTAAATTTAATTGTTTATTATTATTTCTCATCTCTTATAAGTCAGGTTAGATACTGAACTCAATATTTTTTGTATTTTGACACTATTTCTTGATAAACATTTCTGAAGAAATGCCTTTTTTTTTAATTGCGTTCATCTTTTTTAAAGAGTTTAAATCTTTTTGTAGATTATTTTTTGTGTTTTTTCTTCCAATGCAAAAAAAGGCTTGTTTTGTGGGTAATTTTGGAGATAGATACCGTCAAATATATCTCTTATATTTCTAAATTTAATATTTAAAAATACTTTTTAAAGTAAAATCCAAGTTTCGGAATTTTTGAAAAAAAAAATTACTGATTTGGAAAAAATTTCAGAACTGTTTAAGGAAATTCAATTTTGCCCATCTGGCAACAAACGACCTGCATACTAGTGTTGCGTAGTTCTAGATTTAGAGGGAGATCATGTCTCTTTTTAGGTTGGGGTCATATCTTTTAGTGAAGAAATTTTTTATTAATGTATATTTACATACAAAAATTGTGCTGTTCAAAAAAAATTTCGTCGGTCGTGTGGCGGAGTCCTGATCCCTATGGTCTAGCCTATGGATCCGTTCTCGCATGTATTTTGCTGCACTTGTTTTATTACCTCAACTTGATTATCGATTTACTTGATTACTTGATTTTTTCCCCCAATAGTTGAACTACTTTTATGCTAAAATTCTTTTACGGGCAATATATCATTCTATTGCATGGTAGAAGGTGTAATCACTTTCAGAGACACTGTTTACAAAAAATCGCAGGACAAAACTTCATCTTGTTTTCTGTCTTCCTTGCTTGATAATTTATCTCTGGATTGTAATAATAATAATCTACAGAAAAAACACTGTAAATATTTATGACATTTCTAACGGGTAAAATTCTTACATTTTAACGTGTAACTGCAGATCAGAGGCCTCAAAGTTAGCTCTGAAAGTCACCCATTGTATTTAATACCCATTTTTTTTTCAACTCTGAGTTACATATCACAATATTAAAATATTTATTTTCTTAAAAGACGTTATAAAAACACATCAAAAGTAAATTAAAAATCTATATTTACATGTTTCAACTCTTTCATTGAGTCGTCATCAGAATGTATAACAGAAAATTACAAATGCATATGAAAAATGGAAAAAAATCATCGAATATAAACAAGTAATCATATAACGCGCCCTACGTTTTCGCGATTGCTCGTGTTCCCTCTATGTCGCGACGCCGTAAATTGTCCAACCATTCAACCCATAAATTCGGGATAAGAAAAGATAATATATCGTTACAAACTCCTGAACCTCTTAAATAAATTTCAATGGACTCTCTTATAAATAATTGTAAATAAAAATTAGACCTGTAGATTATTTTACTCTCGTTAAAAAGTATGTCAATGTTCTCTATTTGATTTAGCCGGGATAAACCTCTATTGTATTTTATGTTCGCTATATGTTCTTTACATCTAATATTGAATTTTCGTTGGGTTATACCTATATAATTTTTTATTCCTCCCTCCCTATTAAATGGAATCATATAAACTCCTGAGAAGTCATCTCTATTAATAGGATCAATTTTAGTATATTTAAAAGCATCTTTAATTTCACAACTTGGACAACTTACGACGTCGCGACATAGAGGAAACACAAGCAATCGCGAAAATGTAGGACGCGTTATATGATTACTTGTTTATATTCGATGATTTTTTCCATTTTTCATATGCATTTGTATTTTTTTTTTTTTTTTTTTTTTTTTTTTTTTTATACATTCTGATGACGACTCGGTAAAAGAGTTGAAGCATGTAAATATAGATTTTTAATTTACTTTTAATGTGTTTTTATAACGTCTTTTAAGCAAATAAATATTTTAATATTGTGATATGGTTAGTAGTGGACGTAATTTTGACTTAGCACTCGCACTTATTTACATGTGAGTTACATTTCTTCCATCATATTGGTATTATTTATTTTAATATTACTATTATTAATACTAGTGGATTCAACTCGGGCATTCCGGGTTACAGAACTTAGGAGAAAGCTTTTTAACCCAAATAGCAGGGGTGTAAAAATCTAGGCGTCAGCGGGAAGTCTCTCACCACTAAATTTTATTAGTTTTCTTAAATAAAATTTTATTAGCTTTCTTAACTAAAATTTTATTAGCTTTCTTAACTAAAATTTTATTAGCTTTCTTAACTAAAATTTTATTAGCTTTCTTAACTAAAATTTTATTAGCATTCTTACGGGAAATTTAGACGAGATATTAGACGAAAAATAATGAATAAAATTTAGTGGTGAGAGACTGGCCGCTGGCGCCTAGATTTTTACACCCTTGCCTAATGGGCTTTTTTTTTTTTTTTTACATTTACTATATATATTTTTAGATTGCCCGCTGACAAAATCAAAAAGCTTTTTTATATGAAAAAAAATTAATGTATTCATTTTTTAATTAAAAACGATACTTTCATATTATACCCGCATTCATTATCTTAGAATGCCTTGTTGGTAAGGGAAAATATTCAATTGTTAATCTCTAAATTACATCAAAGAACAGAATTTTAAAAGAAATGTAAAACTGATTATCTTCCAAGTTTTTTTGTATTATTTATTCAACAATTCTAGAAAAAGATTTGGGTACGCCATTGAATAATAATATACAAGTTTTTATTTGCTCACATTTAAAATACAAAATAGAGAAAGGAGACAATCCACTATACTCCAGTAAGTTAAATCCGGTTTCGGCCTTGGATTTTGAAAAAAAAAAAGGGGAACCATGGAGCTGTAAGAAATCTACATCTCATATACACAATAGGATATAACAGCCATTTAAGCGGTATGTTTTTATCAAATCTTTTGCAGGTATTTTGTTTAATGAACCTTTATTCTGTGCTGTTTTCCCCCCCCACTTTTTTACCTATTATATGAAGCTTTTCAAGTATCTAAAAACGCCGCTCTTTTAAGATATGGTAAACATACCATAATTTTTAATATTTTATGCACGAAAGCCTTTTGTTACTACTAATGTTGATTCGGAAATGAAAAAACTTCCTGCGCAGTTTGCGTTCCAACAAAACTCTATATAAATAATATCTCATTATGTTTTCGTTGACGTTTGAAAATGAGAAAAGCATTTTAAGTGCTTGTATAGTAAGAAAGATAAGAAGCAATTTTTTTTCCCTTAGTACTGTTTCGTATTACATCTGCGAGTATTCTACTTTATGTTCTTTATAGAGTGTTACATTATTACTTTTTTATAAACAGAATATGAGAACTTTAAAAAATCATATTTCGAAGATTGTGAATTTTTTTTCTAAAAGTCATTCAATTTAAACAATTTTTTCTAGTTTGCTGCTAGACTTTTTTTAAACACTGCATTAGTCTCTCGAGCCTACACTGTTTAAAATAAATAAATAAATAAATGTTTCTTGATCTATAAAAAATGTATTGTAACAACTTCCGAAAATACACAATAATTGCTTGCGAGTTATTCACGATTCCAAAAAGTGTCCTTTAGCTTTGGAATATATATTTTCCAGATTTAAAGAAGCATTTATAAAGTTACTTTTGGACACTTTCACTTTCGAAACAGGTTCCGAAAACAAAACTATCCCAATAATGGTAACCGGGAAAAAAAGTGACAGGAAAAAAGGAGACAAAATAAACAAGAGCGGAAAAAACATGACAAGGAAAATACGTGACCGGAAAAAAGGACACCTGGAAAAGACGGGACCGTTTGGTGCTGCTTGTACTTTGTCCGATATGGAGCCGTTAACAGAGCCAGGTGAATACAAATATTTTAAGTCAATGTCTACAAATGCGAATTTTGAAAAATGGCGTGAATATTCGCATACGAAAATGCTCGTTTACAGCTGTACTTGATTTTTGACATTCGCGAACGGGAATACGAATATTTTCCGTCGATGTTTAAGAATGCAAATATTGAGAAAAGTCCTGCATATTTGCATATGAAAATGCATAGTCAGGGCCCGCTTAACACTTGGAAGTAGGGGAAGCCCGACGTCACACAGGGTGCCCCCTGTTACTCTACTAATTGTTTTTTTATTTACTAAATCCCTTTTTCGTATGCTTAAATAATTTAAAATTTTACCATCAAAATTTAGAGTAAACAACACTTTTAATATTATTATACGTTTAATTTTAAATAACCAATTTATTTTGTAAATGACAAATATGGAACTACAGTTGAAAATACTGAACTTCAAAATATCTTTTGTGATTTACAAATTGCCACATCGTAAGAAAAAAAAAAGTTTCATTAGAAAAAAAAATGCATTTTTTACCCTGATTGAGTTTCTTTTTTTCTAAAAATTAGTTTTGAAAAGTAAAATTGGGGGCTCTTTTGTATTTCAGTGGGTAAGCACGGGCTTCAAGGGCCTATTTCGTAAACAGGCCCTGTGCATAGTTACATCACTACTTGATTTTTGTTATATGCCAATTAGGAAACAGGATATTTTAGTGCTGCCGTTTCGGTCCCTAACCATTTCCGTTCCTTGCCATGTAGATCCTTAACCATTTCGGTCCCTTGCAGTTGTTGTTGGAAGCAGCTATATTGTTAATAAAAAATCTCAAAAATTAAATTGTTTTTATTAATGTATTTATTAGTAACAATTCAAAATTATTTCAATTGTTAATTGCTTATATAATTAATTTATCAATTACTTGTTTAAAAAATATTACATGAGCTATATAATAGTTACTACAGGGTAAGGCGCATCCCACACTGAGACGACAAGCGACATGTAGCGCAAAAACCGGTCGAAACAAAGAACGAAGTTGTTTCAAACCTGTTTTAAACCAGCTTTTCCAGCGAATTCAAGCGACATGTCTTATGTGTCGCCTTAGTGTGGGATGCGCCTAATGCAAATATAGTTTTAATTTTCGGTTACTATAATGTCATTAGATTATATAAAAATGATAATGATTCTGAGGATAAATATGTTGTTTACTTATTTATATTAGCTAGTTTATAATATTTCGTGCTCTTTAAATATAATTAATTAATAATAATCTAGTAATTATTTTTTAATTACAAACTATAACTGTGCTATAAAAAAATCTAAATCTGCATCTGGACAATAATATCACCTAACACCGTTAAAAAATGTTACGTATTTGTACAATGTTACATTATAACTATTATTAATTAATAATAAATAATAATACCATCAGTCAAAAACATAATAATTACTTAGACTTTATTTTTCATTTTTTTTGGGGGGGGGGGGGGCGAATAATAAATCCAAATTTTTCAGTAAAAACTTTAATTGATGAATAATTGCTATTCATTAATTATTAAAATAGTTTGTAATTTTAGTATAAAAATTAATATTTTATTAAATATATTTTTTAATTTAATTTATTCTTAATTTATTAAATTATTAACATTAATATAAATTACAAATTTCTACTTTAAAATAAACTCAATACATAATACATTATATATTCAGTTTATCATTATATTTAATATTAGCTATAAGCTGAAAATTATCCTTTATCTGCTTATTTATTTTAGATTTAAAGTTACTGAGATTTAAAACTATTAATATAATTAATAATAAAACTCAGTTAAAAAAAATATTAAACTTATCTTCTGGGAAAGATGGAGGAAAATGGTAATTAAAAAAATAAATAAAAGACAAATGCAAAAAAACTTAATTTTGTCAGTTAAAAAATTAAAATATTAAATACATTATTACATGAAATTAAAAATAATCGTTTTATTAAAAAGAAATAAGTCCACTTTCAATAAAATTTGCTCACAAAAATCTGCTTCAAGCGGTGGGAAAACTAAAAAAAAAAAAAAAAAATTGCAAGCAACAATTATAAAAAGAAAAAGCAGAGGGGAGGGAGAGGAGGGAGAATCTATTTTTTTTTTTTTTAACAAAATATTTAACCCAGCACGCCCCAGTAAGCAAATCTCTGCTGATTTCCAATGCTTATAATGATAAAGTAACTTACGAAAACAAATTTATAAGATGCAACATTGTATTGAAATATTGAAAATATCAGACATTTGTTATCTTGTTAGTTTTTAGTAATTATTTATGAAAGAGTTCAATATTTATCAATTCCTTGTCACCTTTTTTCCGCTCTTGTTTTTTCTGTCACTTTTTTTCCCGTCACTTTTATTCCTGGATTCCCCAATAATAATATAAAAAAAAAAAACTGTAAAAAAAATTAAAAAGTAAAAAAGGCCTATGTAAGAGGTCAATCTCAGTTATTCAATCTAAAATATATATATATATATAGAGAGAGAGAGAGAGAGAGAGAAATGCAAACGAGATATCTTTAAAAAAAAAATTTCGTAGGAATAACATTATCGAGCATGTGTTTTCGCCTCAGTGAAATAACCTCAATCATATACTGGACACTGCAATAAAATTAACAAAAATTATTACTAATTAATTTTTAATACAATTGCTATTTTAGTCGTTGCTGTTTTTCTTTCTGCAACCTTTTTTATCATGCACATTGCAAATAATATAAAATTGGTCGCCTGAAAAACGGTGACTGTGGAGGGATTGAACATTTTTGAAACAAGGTAACCCTTAAATGTTTCTCACCCACACCCATCATGAAATTGTTGAATACTTTGTTCACACACCTGGTTGTCTCCACTGTGAAACATCCATGCCCCCAAGTAATCCAAAACTGTAGGAGGAACAAAGCGGAAGATGCTTTCAGATATTTACTGCAGGTATCTATCTATCAAGTACTTTGATAAGTATGGCTATTGTGCTCCATCCCATCCCAATTGTTGACACAAAAAGTCGATACGGGGTGGATAGAATGCTGATTGTCCTCTAGCAGACCGTAAATTATCGAAGAATAGTCAAATCTTGAGTAAAAACTCCATGAATATTGAATGATTAGACCGATAAACTACCGTGAGAATATTTCTTGGGGCTGGTCAGTTGCGGATTGTACTGTCGCACAGCGAAGCGAACACCGTAAAAATCTGGACATTGATGAAAATTTGAATTTTATTGTTACCTGTATTGCCAATGAAGGTTGTTAAGGCTGTTCTCAAATACTCTGCTCAACAAGCCCAAAACATTTAGACAAATTTACAAATCCATTTTTTAACGGAAAGATATAAAATTGAAAGGCCTGACTATGGAAATGATTTGGAATCGAACTGTGTTTTCCATTTTTTTTTATAAATAAATTATCTATTCAGTTATAAGCGATTTTGATCACCAAAGACGTTTTTCTCCATTCGCTGGCTGGTTTTTCTGTTTTCTTCAGTAACTTCGGTTCAAAACGTCAATTTTGACACTATTATCTGAAAGATCTATTGCGTTTGCAAAAAAACGGAAAAAACAGCTCGATGACATAGTTTCTGAACAACACCTGCTAGTTTCATGTATTTCTAACCAAAAATAAATTTAAACTTCTGTCATAAATGCGCCTTTTTGGATTTGAGAACAGCCTTAAGCATATAAAGTACCCAAAAAACGCTATGTGCATAAAATATACAATATGAACTTTAAAAACAGGGTGCCTACAGAATCTGGAAATCAGGGAATCACGGGAAAATCAGGGAGGTTTATCAATCTGGAAAAATCAGGGAAATGTCAGGAAGGTTTATCAATCTGGAAAAATCAGGGAAAAGTCAGGGAACTTTGTGAAAAAAACTCGAAAATCAGGGAAATTTGTCTATTATTTGCGAAATTATTTGCATTTTCACTTTGCCAACGAGACTGATTCGTCTATTTTATATACCATATTTTTCCACACGCTAATTGGTCTTTGCCAATATTTAAAAAAAAGATGCACGTGGTATGAGTTTTTAATATTTAACGCGAATTAAAGTGATCAGATGTCCTCAACTCCGCTTATATTGAAGGCAATTTACCCATTTTAAAAAATTTTAAATGATACATTAGCATAACATGATCAGGTGGCCAGGCCTAGTCCAATTAACTATCCTGTCAGATGTAGATAAGTCTTAGAATTGAAATTTTTTCAGAAAATGAGGAAATTTTTCTGGTCTCCCTATATCTATTGCCCACTATATGAAGTTATTACATTAGACTAAATTTTGAGTTCAGATTTATAAAACTGTCAACCAAATACAGAATGAACATTAATAAATTTTTGTTTTTCTCTTGTTTTTTCTCCCAGATGAGATATTAGCAAGCTGGAAAAGTGTGTTATACGAGGAATCGGCATACATGAAAAAATACCGTATGTGTATTGTTAATAATAGAAATCAGGGAAGTCTGATAAAAATAGTCAGGGATATCATGGAAAAATCAGGGAACTTTTTTTACAATTTCTGTAGACACCCTGAAAAAGCTCACTGTTTTAATTAAAAGGGGACTAAAGTAATGAAAAAGATGTTACAAATTAAAAATATACATTTTATTTAAAACTTCTTAGTACTTTCGGCCTGTATTTCAGAAGGCCATCACCGGAGCCTTTTATATTATAGAATATTTTAATAACTAATTGCTGTTCAATATGCTGTTGCAATCATGTTGCAATATCAGGCCCTGATTAACAAATAGGCACGAGAAGCATGTGCTTCCCTTGGAAAATTCTCAAGGGGCCCGAAATTGAGAAAACAGGGGGCCTTAAATTTTATACTGAATTAATTACATTCCAAAAATCTGATTTCTATTCAAATTTTTAATTTATATTATATGTATTTTTTAAATAGTATATCTTAAAAATACCTTTCATAACAAATTAATTTTTCATGCAGTAAATCAGTTTCAACCACATGATCACAGTTCCTCAGTTTGTCCAACAAACAAAGTCGTCAATTTATCTGGCAGTATTTTATTGTCCAACCAATCAAAATCGAGAAAATCCAATAAAACAATATTTGTAGTAATTTGAATAATTTTGATACACTGTTGAGTTTTCGGATCTGTCGAATTTAGGAAACTCTTCTCTCGGATGAAAGAGGGGCCCCGAAATGACGCGCTGCTTCCGATAGCTTCAGAAGTTGATCAGGCTATTGCTGTTCATTATACAAATAAGTCACTTCGTTTTGAAATGGGAGAGCAGGGATCGATCCAGGCTTAATTTGGGGCCTGTTTAGGACCCTTTCACAAAAATTCATTTAATAAAACAGGCCCCTCCACAAAATTCCCTTTAATAAAACAGGCCCCTTCACAAAATTCCTTCCACAAAAAACATACTTTTCATTGATTATTTTTATTAAAATCTTTAATAATGAAACAAAATAAGCTCACCAGAAAGGAAAACTTCAGCTGAAAGATTTAAAGAAGTTAAAATTAATAAACGTTTGGTTCAAATTTGAGAAACTGTATTTCATCTTTCGTGACAAAATGTTATTTTTCACAAAAAAATGATAAATTTCACAAAATATCTTTTATTTTTCGCAAATTGGGCCGCTAGAAAAAAAAAAAAAAAAAAAAAAAAAAAAAAACCTGGTTCGACCCCTGGGGAGCCAATAATTATTAGACTTGAAAGCCCAAATAGCCAGTTCCTTAGATTGAACACGTAGAGAATATATATGTTAACTGCAGTTCCATTTATTTTATTACATCACTTTCATTTTTAAATGCGTAGCTAGACAGCACTGCTATTTCGACTGTCCCGAAGTCCTAATCTGTTTAGCCCTCCTGTGTCGTAACTGCAGCCAACCTACCAATAACCAATCTTACTATAATCCTCAATTCTCATGACTTTAGGATGAATAGTTTTTGTTCTAGCCCTGTAGGAAATGTGTAGTTTCATTTGGGACACTTTGTATATTGTATAAACGACGCTTTGCTTTTATAGGAAGATGCATCTTCGGTGACCTTTCACCAATATCATATTTCATTCATTATATCTCAAGTACACTTTTTGGTATCGGATACTCATAAAGGCGTTTATGGAGCATTTTTCGTACCTATTAAATAAATTCGAAATTGATTTTCTTCCAAGGTTTATGATTACCAGGTTCGATAACAATGTAACATCATTCATCTTTGTCAGTATAGTGTATGGCATCCATTCCTGAAATGAACGTATTTGATGAGATTTTCCAAATAATCGCTGAATTAATCGCCATTTATAAGATCTCACATGGTATAAAATTTCTTTGACTAGAGGCAAATATCAAAGTATAACAACTATGTGTTTTTTAATACCTTTAATGTTAGTGAAAATGGATTTGTTCGCTTCGTTCCTAATCTGATAATCATAGAAGGGTTAATAAAAAGAAATAATATTATAGAATAAGTAGATACCACCCGTCAAAATTTAACGAAAAACAATTTTAGAGTCCCAGAGGAAAAAAAGCTCCGATTTTTTTATTAGTTGTTTTTTAATTAAAAGTATTGAAAACTTTTTAATAGTTTTTACGTAAATATTCATCCTCCTCTTTTTTTTAAGAAAATATAATTGCGTAGTTTTCATAGTATATTCTCTTCTTTATCATTTTCATAAAAATATACTAAATATATTACGCTATCGTACGTGGCACAGAAATCGCAATTATTTTTTAATTGTTTAATGGCAACGCCCGAATGAAACGCATCTCATTGGATAATGAACAGCATTTAATGCATCTCCATACCTATAAGGGGGAGTTTCCATAGGGGGACCCTGTTCTGTTGCCAAGTTTGTCGCTAACTTAGCGATATATCGCCAAATTTAGCCGCCAAAATTAGTCGCCAAAAATGACACCAACTTGACGATATTTCTAATATTTCGCCAAATTCCTATAAACTTCTATTGTAAACCAATAGGGGGTTTACTTGCTTACAGAAAATCAACAAATTGAGATATTTTAATACAACAAAAAGTAATATTAGCTTAAGGAATTATATTAATTATATATTTAAGGGAGTACAAGTAAATTAAATTATGAATAAAAGTAACATGATACAATACATAGCATGCTTTCCCAAACATAAATTTTAAGGGGGACCAAATTGTTCGCCAAGGGCGGCTAGTATGCTAAAAATTGTTGATCAGTTTAATTTATTAAACCGATAATTACATGCCGAAGCGTTTAAAGAAGAGTTTGAAAATAATATCAGAAAGTTGAAAGGTTATTGAACCGGGAAAAACTTTTTTTTTTCTTATTGCTTTTGAAAATGATCTGAAGAAAGAATTCTAATCACTCGGCGATTCTAACCTCGTTCAGTTTTTCTCTGAAACGGAAGAAGTTGCAAAGCTAATTTAACGCATGCGCAGATTTGACGAATTTGATCCTTTAAAAAAATAGCATTGTAATTTAACAATATGGATTAATTAAGTCTGCAGCTTCCACTTAATTTACCGAAGCAAAGTTCATTTTTTCAATCGCCTTCATTTATTTAGCCACTAACTAAGACAAATATATTCAAATTTAATTTAATTTTGTTATCTATCGCTGCAGTGTGCATTTACCACTGAAGTTATAATTTTTTTTTTTTTTTTTTTTTTTTTTTTATGTACTAGAATACTAAAATTATCTATATTATAAAGGATAAACGTGTCAGTGCGTAATGCTGACGTCATTTTGAAGATGATTAAATTTAACTTTTATGGCAATTTTTTAAATTTCTAAATATCGCACATTTTAAATTTTTACACCATCGAATGGTGAAAAAAAAAATGTATTTACAAATGTAACATGTTTGAAAACTATATCGTAATTCATTTGAAAACTGTATCGCCATTTACTCAATTTTTATGGTTTTTAAATAAATTTTCAATCATGATTTTTTTTTAATCTATCTCTATCGCCTGCAGACGATTACGAAAAATAAATCCGTTAAATTAATGTAAATAGCTCAGCATTTGTTTCCAGCTTATATTCCAAAACGGAATTAAAACATTCACCAATAAATAAATAAATAAATAAATAAAATCTACGTAAAAACACAAATTTAAGACATGCAATTAAACTGTGCACTGAAACTGCTGAGATAATCAGAATCAGCACAGGCTGATTGTAAATAGTGATCTTTGGCTATTTCTTCGGCTGTTAAGTCCTGGTGCGAAGCCAATACGAAAATAAAAGTTTAACAAATTTCAAAACTTTATTTTAACGGATAATTGCTCTTTCTTCATATAAATACGATTTTTGGTATTATTAGTGCACATTTCTAAAAAAATATATTAAATGTAGAAACCTAGTAGAGTTATCAACTTTTAAAAAATTGTTTTCACCTATATTCCGTGACCAGGGAAGCCCTGCTAAATCCCCTTGTTACAAATCGGTAAATCGTGAAAAAAGTGTCAGTACTACTACTATTGTCAAGTACATCGTTAAAAAAAAGCTTGACAGAAGTAGCAGGAGAGCGACTTCTACACCGGCATATAAAATTATAAATCCTGTAAAAACGGAACCTGCCTTAAACGGAAAAAAATATGGTCTATACGGAAGGAATACATACATACTTACTAAGAGGAAAACCTGCCTTAAACTGATTTTTTTTTCGGGTTACTTGAGATTTTCTCTTAGTAGGTTTTACTATATAAATGATAACGAACAAAATCTTATACAGTAAAATATGTGGATGCGAATCGCTAGGTACCTAAACAAAATTCGGTTTTTGAAAGGCTTCGATTGAGCAGTTATATTTGCATTGCATTGCTTCCTTAAGGCTGTTCTTAGCTGCTCTCTCAACAAGCGCAAAAAGTTTTGACACATTTACAAATTCATTTTTTAACGGAAAGGTATAAAATTGGAAAGCCTGACCAGACCATGGAAGCAATTTGGAATTGAACTGTTTTTTCCATTTTTTGATCAATCCTGTTGATCCCAAAACCTATTGAGTTATAAGCAATTTCGATCATGTGACAAACACGTTTTTCGACCTTTCTTGAGTGCTCTTTCTTCCTTTGCGTGGAAATTTGGTTCAAAACGGCCACTTTGACACTCTTTTCTGAAAGATCTATTACGTTTGCAAAAAAAATGAAAAAAAAAAAACAGTTCAATGACATAGTTTCTGAACAACAAAACCAGCTAGTTTCATGCATTTTCAAACAAAAATAAATTAAAACTTATGTCAGAAAGTTGCCCTTTTGGATTTGAGAACAGCCTTAACCCTTTCCGGTACAGAAAACTTGTATTCGTAAAATGATAAAATGATAGACTGACACCAGAATTTACAAACGAACTTCTTAGAAAGTAAAAACTAGACCTTCTAAACTTTCATTGTACTAAAAGAAAAATTTTACTAAAATATTCTTGGTGCCGTTTATCTGTTTGGAATTAAAATTAGGTAGTCCCGCAAGGGGGATCACCGCTCTTGAAAGTGTTAAGCACTGTGAAAATTCAAGTTAATGTGCGATTCCGTTATAAACAAGCTCCGTTTTCGCATGTTTTACTAAATAAAATACAGTAAAACCTGCAAAAAGCTCTAGAGAGACTAACTAATATTCCATTCTCTAATATTCCATTATAGATTCTCTAATATTCCATTATAGAACCCAGCGATTGTACAAAAATTTAAATTTCGCAACTTGAATTATTTTGAAGTAAACGGCTTTTAAAATTAGGAAAAGCAACTTTTGATCCATTTTTCACTTGAAAGTATACCTGTAAAATTAACGATTTAGAAATTAGCTTTTGCTAAGGGATAAGCGGTGACACTCTGTATATAAGGCATCCTTGTACCTATGATAAAATTACTAGATTTTTATTACCTTTAATTTATATATTAGTTTACTTTCTTCACACCTTTTCTAGGTAATACTATATAATTAGTTTCAAAAGGTTTTATCCTTTACTCTTAACCCTTTGAGGGGCGGTGGGATAAAGTATATCCCACCTAATTTAAACAAGATTCTCATCAGAAAATTGTAACTAAATTATATATTTTTAACTTTGGAGGGAAATCTTACAAAACTTGCTTTTCCTTATTTAAAAATAAAATTTTTCGATTATTCCGGTGAGAATTCAATATTTAGAGACATTTTTGCTTGCCCCTCAAGGGGTTAAGGGGACCGGGCAAGCCCTATCTCCGCCATGTTAAATTTACCAACTTTATGTACCTTTTTTTTTTTCAGAAATGGTGAAAGATAGGTCTAGATTTTTTAGAGTAGTTAAAAAAACATGATTTACGCATTTTAACAGACCATTTTCTTTCTAAGTGAAACTCAAAATTAATTATTAATTATTTATTGAAAGTTATTTTTAAATTAGCACTTTTGGTAATATTTCACTGCCTAAACTAAATAATTCTCCACAAATCATTAAATCCCTGTGTTAAAGTATACAATGTATCATTATATAAATATTAAATAAAAATCTGAGTTCTTAAGTTTAATAGATAGTGAAAAAAAGGAACATAAACATGAAAAATCCAAGTTTTCAGAAAAAGTCAATTAAAGATTTAAATGGCCTTTAAGCTGTGAAGTACTCTTAGAAAGAATGATTAATTTCAACACTTATTTTTTATATGCATAAACATGTGTGACACATCGTTGGAAAGATAAAAGTTTAAACCATATAATGATATAAAAAAGTAAAAATCAGATTTTTAGTTGAATTTTGCTTTCCCGGTCCCCTTAATAAGATAAAACCGCTATTAATTGTGCTAAAAAAAAAAAACAGTTTATCTAATTTCTAGTTAATTATTTATTAGCTGTTTATTATTAACATTATTTTCTATATAAACTGGGGAAAACGGAATTTTCAGTTCATTTACTGTTTACGATCCTATCATGTGCACGACTACATATTTAATTTTCATCATCCTGAAGTCTTTTAATAATCGTTAAAATATTTCGGCTTACATCAATGAACTTTTAAATGAGTATAAAGTTGGAAAATTACGTACTTAACCCAAATAAAGGGAAGAAAAATTAAAAGGAACTTAATAACTCAGCTCGTAAAGGATAAAATGAAGGATAATTCGAATTAGATGACAAGCACTGAGGATTTATGGCGACAAAAAGACGAGTTGCTTATATAAAAGCGAAATATAAGAAAAATATTGAGTATTTAACTTAAAAATATAAAATACTAGCTAAAGTACCCGGCGTTGCAAGGAATTTTATGAATGTTTGTTTTGAAAAACCAATTTCAAAATTTAACATGCAACATAAAAAAAAATTGAAAAAAACAGTCGAAGTGTTGTACACAGGAATCAAATGAAATCCCAATATAACAAACAACAATTAAATTTAAAAAATCAAAAAACCCGACTGCGTTAAAAGCGAAATAATTAATTATTTCTTATCAATGTGAAACTTTTTTTTATATTACTTACCTATTTTTTTATTTACTTGTATTGATGACTTTTAAGGTGTGTTTAATCGTTAGTTCGTATCTATAAACGCTGTTTTGATGGGGCCTATAGATGTCTATGAAGGTTAGAGTTGCAGTAAAGCTAGAGATCCTACCTACACAACTTCTAGGTTGTATAATATTTAAACGGAGCTTCTAACTGTAAAATAGTCAAAGAAACACCGTCTTCATTTCGAAAGACCTATCCAATGATATGCCACTGAATAGGGTGCGTAAAAACTGTTTTCGTCTCTAATGCTATTTTGCATTTTACGACCGCATTTAGAATTTATAAAAACACCTAGCCTTTAACCATCGGACGGTTAGGAAGAATCGATAGAGACCTCATTCATTAAAATCCATCCAGCCGTTGGGATGTTTCGAGGGTATAAAGAAATCCACATACCCATAAATACCCGTGAAACACATAACCCTTCTTGGCAGTCGGGTAAAAATGTATAAATTTATATAACAGACGCAAAATAATACAGCTATAAATGAACTTATTTCCATTCATCAATGGAGCAATAATGTTAAAATACGCTAATATTTCCATAATCGAGTTTTTATCATGCTTCAATACTTTTTTTACAGTTATATGGCGTTACATATCCACCCCGTCATTTATATTTCCAATATGACGTAATATTCCCTTTTTGTTATTCGTCAAATTAATTAAATAATTATAATTTTTCACATGGAAATCATAAAACCGAAAAATTATGACGTAACATTCATTTTATGTTTTTAATTCGTCAAGCTATTTATTTTATTTTCATTTTGCACGTGGAAATCTTGCAGTAAAAAAGTTATGATGTACCCTTTTTTTTAAATTAGTCAAACCATTTATTTCATTTTTTCACGTGGAAATCTTGCAATAAAAAAGTAATTGTTGTGGTAAGAATTTTATTGTGGTTTTTAATTATTGGCAACAGCTATAACGAAAAATGTTTAAATTTGATTGGAAATTGCTGTTAAATTTGTTGGTTTTTATTAATTAAAAATTAACTAAGTTATTCCGGTTCCGGATTACTTTAATTGCCTCGGCCGTGTTTTAATACACATGTACGTAACATTTCACAATTCCGGCTTCCAAACTGTGGATTTGTATAGCATTACAGACAGGCAGACAAATTTTCATTTTTATGTATAAAATATATTACGATGAAGCATTTTCCATTCAAAAAAAGTTAACGATATTGTAAGTCAAATTATAATAATGATACAGATTTTACTGAATAACAACAGCATTATTTAAATACTAGCTGACATGGGTCCATGATAATATTCTTATGAGGAGAGTGGTGGATTGGCTCAGCCGGATACGAACCAGGGATCTCATGATCAGGAAGCGAGAACGTAGCGTCGAGCAAATGGCCAAGCCAGTTACTCTAAGCTAGTAACTCGCTTTATACTGATAATGTCAGATAAGATCGCTACACATTCCGTCCCCAGTGAGAAAGACATCTTATTGACGTCTGGCGAGCGATATGCACTCGTGAGTGATGCTGTCGCACGCATGTGTGATGCGCAGCATGACAGGCTTATGTGCTGTGAGCATTTCACAGGCTTTGTTCGCTGGAGATGACTTATTTGGTGCTGCCATCTGTTGGTTATGAGAAGAGATGATTGTTGCTGAAGGTTGTTTTTATGTGTTTGTACGGGTCATCAATGAGAAGAGTGGTAGATTGGCTCAGGCGGGATACTAACCGTGATCAGGAGGCGAGAACGTTAGCGTCGAGCAAAAAGCCAAGCCAGTTACTCTAAGCTAGTAACTCTCTTTATTCTGATTATGTGAGATGAGATCGCTACACTTAAATAAACCTTAAATTTGTATGATTTTGTTTCTACTGCGCCCGCGCGGTTCAAATGATTTATAAAACAGCTGCCAGATAAAAAACGCTCGAAAAATTAAAATTGCTAATTAATGTATGTTCGTTAATTGCGGTTGTTTTTCAAAGAAAATTAGATATTTTGATTCGTCGTAAAAAAATACGTATAGGTGTGTTAATTTCAAATCTATAAAAACAACATTAAAAAATATATAACATCCCTTAAAAATGCCTAGTGTACTTTGAAATGTGACAACCGGGCTAACTACAAATTCTCGTTGTTCTCAAATCCAAAAGGGCAACTTTACGACATAAGTTTTAATTTTTTTTTGTTTGGTAATGCATGAAACTAGCAGGTGTTGTTGTTTAGAAACTATGTCATCGAGCTGTTTTTCCGTTTTTTTTTTTTTTCTCCTTTTGCAAACGCAATAGATCTTTCAGAAAATGGTGTCAAAGTGAGCGTTTTGAACCGAATTTCCGCGCGAAAGGAGAAAATCCACTCAAGAAAGGGTAAAAAATATGTTTGTCACGTGATGAAAATTGCTTATAACTCAATAGGTAATTTATTGATTCATAAATGGAAAACACAGTTCGATTCCAAATCGCTTTCCTAGTCAGGCTTTCCAATTTTATACCTTTCCGTTAAAAAATGAATTTGTAAATGTGTCAAAACGTTTTGCACTTGTTGAGCAGAGCAGAGAGCAGAAAAAAATTCCGTTGCCGAATTATGCTTTATCCTTCTGCAAACCGCTACCCTCGATTGGATTTCAAAGGGAGCGTGTTGATTGGACAGCCGTGTGCGACCCTCGCATCAGGGTCTAGTCAGCTTGTAGTTTGAAGAAATGAATAATTTTTAATTGGGTCACTTGATGAGTTTTTAATTAATATCAAAGCTAATAATTAGAAATTTAAAATTCTCAGTCTCAGGTACATTGGGAGAGGTCTTGGACTACCTTCAAAAAAATTATCAGTCTCATACAGACCGTAGATTTCGCTAGCCATCGCAGACACACAGAGCGAAACTTTCTTTTATTAGTATAGATACATGTAATCTTTATTAACCCTGCTGTTCTCATTGGGTCTATATGACCCAAAATGAAATTTAATTTCTCATAATTGTTTTACTAAAAATTGTTTTTGCTCTATATCTATCTCAAACTTTTAGGTATCTAACAACAAACTCGTCAAATTTTGAGCAAAGACGATTTTTAGTAAAAAAAAAAAAAAAAAAAAAATGAGCAATTAAATTTCATTTCAAGTCATGCATACAAGGTCAACAGCAGAATAAAATTTAAACCAGCAATTCTGAAATTAAAAAAAGCCTTTAAATGTTGTATTTGGATTGGATTAAACATGTAATATTGTAAATATTATGCAATGTTCAGCACTTTTCAACCTCTTCAGCGACGATTTTTTATGGTGAAAAAAATATGACTTAATTTCTTCTTTCTTTTTAGGGTTTCGTTTATCTCACGAAACCCTATTTGTCTCGCTCCTCTGTCTGTCTGTCTGTCCGTCACAGAGCCCGTTCTCAGAAACTATATATGTTGGAGACATGAAATTTTGAGTACTTATAGCTGAACACCTCACAGCGTACGACAAATCATAAAATTTTGAAAAAGTCGTACATTTAACCCTTTGGGCTCCCGCATGTGTATTTTAAACAATTGTTTCTAAGTGAGCTCCTAATTATGTTGGAGACATGAAATTTTGGGTACTTATAGCTGAACACCTCACATTATACGACAAATGATAAAATTTTGAAAAAGTCGTACATTTAACCCTTTGGGCTCCAACATGTGTAATTTAAACAATTTTTTCTAAGTGAACCCTAATTAGGTTGGAGGAGTGAAATTTTGCATACTTATAGCTGAATACCTCACATCAAACGACAAACCATAAAATTTTGAAAATGTCGTACATTTAACACTTCGGGCTCCCACATGCGTATTTTAAACAATTCTTTCAAAGTGAGCCCCTAATTAGGTTGGAGGCGTGAAATTTTGCATACCTATAGCTGAACACCATCATGCGACAAATCATAGAAAATTGGAAAAGTCGTACATTTAACCCTTTGGGCTCCCACATGCTTTTTTAAAGCAATTCTTTTTAACTGAGCCCCTTATTAAATTGGAGATTTGAAATTTTGCATACTTATAGCAGAACACCTGAGGCCAGGCGACAAATCATAAATTTTGAAAAAGTCTCACGTTTAACCCTTTGAGCTACCACATATGTATTTTAAGCAATTCTTTCTAACAGAGCCCCTAATTAAGTTGGAGACATGAATTTTTGCATACGTATAGCTGAATACCTCAGAACACACGACAAATCATAAAATTTTCTAAAAGTCTTATATTATTTACTCCTCCGTGCTCTAACTTGTATATTTTAAGCAATTTTTCTAACCTCCGCCCTTTTCACCCGAGGAGCACTTTTCCAACTTTTGCCGACACCCCTTTGACCATTCTTTCATATTATGCACCATAGCCTTACATATTTTAGTTTCACTTTTTACCAATAGGGGGCGCTTACTTATCTCGGGTGCTATGGGCCCAATCCCCTCGACTAATATATCTACGGATAGTACGTAAAACGGAGTTTCGTTCGGATAGAGGTTTGTTTAGAATAGAGTGCGCCCCTGGTTGCGAAATGTGGAACTAACAGATTTTTCAAAAGGATAAAGTGTTTTGAAAGGAATATTAAACGAAACCCTCTGTGCGATCTGTGATCACACTTACCCACTTGTTTTCAATTCCTACTATTAGCTCACACTCTCCCTATATTTATTTATTTATATATTTATATATTTATCTTGTTCAAATTTTCAATCGTTAATAAAATACTCATTATTCATCCTATCAAGTTGAAATAATTTTTTTAAACTTTTACTGGATGACAATTGATGTTAATACAGTTTTTTCAAATATTAATTATTCAATTAAATTTTAATTAATTAATTTTAGTTTTGCATTGGAAACAAAATGGCGGCCATTGGTTATTGAACTTCAATGAAAGTATTTTCAATAAGGGGTTACCATGGGGGGGACCCTGTTCTGTCGCCAAATACCGCCAAGTTTGTCGCCAACTTGGCGATATATCGCCAAAAGTGACCCCAACTTGGCGATATCTGTAATATTTCGCCAAATTCCCATAGAGTTCCATTGTAAACGTACTTGCCTATAAAAAATCAACAAATTGAGATATTTTAATGCAACAAAAACTAATATTAGCTTGATTATATTAAATTTTTCTTTGATGGCCTAAGTAGGAATTGACTTTAAAAACAAAATTTTTATTAATTTTTCAACTACATTTCAGCAGTTTTTAATTAATTTTTCAACTACATTTCAGCAGTGAAATTACGCTTGAAATTATTGAATATTAATGATGTGAATAATCACATTGCTACAAAGCGTAATTCACATCATTAATATTCAAAATTTTTATATTACTTGTTTTATATACATTTTAGATTAATAAGAATTCAAAAGAAAAAAAAAAAGAAGGAAAAACAATAAATCCCCCCCCCCTCAAAAAAAAAGAAAAACAATAAAAATTTACCCCCCCCCCCAAAAAAAAAGAAAAACAATACAAATTCACCGTCCCCCCCCC
This sequence comes from Maratus speciosus, assembly GCA_963932465.1. NCBI lineage: Eukaryota > Metazoa > Arthropoda > Arachnida > Araneae > Salticidae > Maratus > Maratus speciosus. The sequence goes on along the minus strand of OZ010798.1, from coordinate 232,666,129 downwards.
CCCCCCAAAAAAAAAGGGGGAAAAATAACGTGCATATTTGTGGCCGATAAGTGTTAATGGTAATTTATGAATGAAATGATTTCTTATAAAATAAAAAACTAACAGTAAAATTTTTTCTTACTTTTCTACGAATTATTAAAACTTAATATATTTAATATATCTTATATTATTTTTATCAAATATTAACGATTTCTTCCAATAATCCATCATCACTGACTGCCGAAACTTCATGCTTTTTTTTATATCTCTAACTATACATGGAAAGTAATATTATCAGTGCAGCGTGTAGCCAAGCCAAAAAATTTTAACTTCCCTTGTTGAAGGATTCTGTAGTGAATAAGTTATTATCAAATTTTTGTTCTTTTCATTATTGACAGTAATTATAATTATAAAAAACTAAACGTCCATATTGTGGAAAAGGACGTGAAGAGTTAAAAAAAATTAAATTAGTTGTTTTATAGAATATTAAAGTTTACTGGTTTCTATTAAAAATACACTTTTTTTTTTTGCTGTAAAGTTATCCCCAGGAGTGTTAACACTCCTAGTGCAAAAAATTAAGATTTTTTAGCCATTTGGAAAAATGGTTATTGTTGTCGTCAGGGTAGGAAATCAAAAGCATATCTGAAGGTTTTTATTGGTTTAATCCGCATTTTATTTGTTTTCTGATTGATTGGTCTATACAGTAATCTATATTTCCCTTTACTTTCAACAGAGATGGATACCTTCTGTTGCCACTATGACAAAAAAGAAATAAAAACTACAAAAAAAAAACAAAAAAAAAAAAAAAAAAAAAAAACTCAGAAACAAATTGAGATACAGCTTTCAAACAAAATGCATTTATTAAAAGTGCATTTTTTTTTCCTATCCGACGGTGTAAAAAGTAATAGTGTGGGATGTTTAGAAGTTTATGAATGAAATTTCATTTAAAATTGGTAGTCAGATTTCTCGGAAATCTGACGATGGAAAAGCCTTTTCCCGAACAGCCAATGAAATGCTTGGATAATACGTAAGTTTCAGGTGGATAATAACTAATGAAAATGAAAGAAAATGAATAACAATTTCTGCGAAAGAGTTAATTTTAATTTGTAAGATTTTCACGTGCAAAAGAAAAATGGAATAAGACAATGAAAAAAAAAAAAAGATAAATAGGACAGGAATGAATACATATAAATATTTCACGCCAAATACGAGTCGCAGGCGTTTTTTGCCGCTTGGAATTTTTACGTGTAATAACACTATTAATGTTTAATTCATGGCGTACGTAGTGTATGATCAGCTCCGTGCGGTTTTTTATGTCTTAAATTTTAGTCTTTGAAAAAATCATTTTCCAAATGGTCGTTGTAATTTGTTAAATTGCATTTATTTATTTATTTATTTTTATTTTTTATTTTTTTATTTTTTGCTACATTTTGATTTAATAATAAGAAAATAAACTAATAACCGTTCTCGTAAAAATCGTAAAATGACGGACAATTTGATTTAAATGTCAATCACGACAATCTTTTCGACGACAAAGCGACGCAAAAAAGTGCGAAATAAAAATTGCAATTCACAGATACAACTAAACGTCATTTTTCTTGCTTTGAGTGTGAATATTATCGGCAAATAATCTTTAAAAAGCCGCCCGAAATGAATATTGATCAATTTCAATTTGTTAAGAGCAATCAATCTTGTAAATTATGACATTTCAAATATATTCAATCTGTCGTTACCAAGTATTAATGCATTCCAAGGCAAATTGAAATATTTTTCGAGATCTAATCTTGACACACAATTTTGTCGCAGTGGTGGGAAAAAACTAACAAAATATAACAAAACACATGTTTGGCAATTCAAGTCTCGAAGAAAAGCCCGTGAAACCAGGAAAATACTTATTATTTATGACTTTCTCCTGTTTGAAATTAATGATCAAGTGTTTAGTTTGTTGTCATGTAATTTCAAAATCATATAATTATTTGCTAATTAAACAATTAAAACTTTTATTTTTGTTGTTTTTCAACAAAATATCGAGAAAATTCCCTAGCTAATTAACGGGTGTTTTTATTTGAAAACAGGAATTTATAAAGCGAAAACATTCAAAGGTTTATTAAGGCTGTTCTCAAATCGAAAAGGGCAACTGTCTGACGTAAGTTTTAATTTATTTTTGTTCGAAAATGCATGAAACTAGCTGGTGTTGTTGTTCAGAATCTATGTCATTGAGCTGTTTTTTCCATTTTTTGCAAACGCAATAGATCTTTCAGAAAATAATGTCAAAGTGGGCGTTTTGAACCGAATTTCCGCGCGAAGGAAGAAAGAGTACTCAAAAGCGGGCGAAAAACTTATTTGTCACGTGATCAAAATCGTTTATAACTCAATAGGTAATTTCAAAAAACGGATTGATCAAAAAATGGAAAAAACAGTTCGATTCCAAATCGCTTCCATGGCCAGGCTTTTCAATTTTATATCTTTCCGTTAAAAAATGAATTTGTAAATGTGTCAAAACGTTTTGCGCTTGTTGAGCAGAACAGTTAAAAACAGCCTTAAATTTTCAGTTTCTCTTTTTTATGCTTTCTTTTTACAATTGTAGATTTTTTTTCTTTTTTCCTTCATTTTTAAAGCTTTCTAATATTAGTTGAAAAATGTTTATGAATTCAGTTTTTTTCTCTGTCTTACCGTGCTTTAACCCTCGTAAATATACTCTGATTTACATGCAATTTTTGTATATTATGAGATTCACTTTGGAATGTTCCCAATTGAAAAGGAACAGCGTAGCATGTACAGTGCCTGATTTACGGTAGGGCATTCGGGGCACCGGCCCAGGTCCCCTGATTCTCAGCCTCCCCCCCCCCCCCTCCCAAATGCTGCTGAAGGTTGTTCATTATTGTCCAAAATCTCATGTAGTTTTAATATCTAATGGAATTTTACATTTTATTCTACATTCTATTGTGTTCATATTGCATTTTTATCACGTTGTAAATTTTGTCTGAAACATCCGTTTATAATTACTTTATTATAGTGAATATTTTCTTTTATCTTTATCACTTTAAAAATGCATTTTATTTTTAATTCTTATTTAATTTTGTTCCTGTTCTCGTCAGATTATTTGGGGGTTGGTGAGCGTAAGCTCGCAGGCAGTAGAGCTCTCTAATATTTTGAGTAATTGTAAGCTTGGTGTTGTAGAAAATTTATTATTAGTTGTGGGATACTTTATCATTCCAGATATATAGATTTGCATAAGAACAGATAATCAACACCACACAATTTACTATAAAACGTCTATTCATTTAAATTTCATAATTGTGAAATAATTGTTTAAAAGTAAATTAGTAATTATCATATTTAATTTTTTTAATGGATATTTTAAAGTAATTATTAAAGTCAATAATGGTTATTTTAGTAAGTACCTTTTTTTTTTTTTCACTCAATCCCCCTGTAAGTATCGGTGCAAGGGGGCCCCCGTAAGTATCGGTGCCCAGGGCCTTGAAATGTGTAAATTGGTCCCTGAGCTTGTATAGTTACATGGACACATCAAATTTAAATATCATGATGTATTTTTAAATACTAGTAAGTCTAAAATATATATTTCAATTCAAAATACATCTTTGTACATCTATTTTTAACACTTTCCAACATAGGTGAACTTTCACTTCTCTTTGTCGGTCGTCTATCTTCTCGTGATCTAATTCTACTAAATTAGCTCAGATTTCCATTTAATTTTTATGTGTTACTAAAGTTTGCTATAGAATGATCTGTATTGGAAATGACGTGTGTAGTATTGAGATCCTTTACACAGACACACAAACAAGGCCGTAGCCAGAAAAATATTTTGGAGGAGGATTTGATCATTATCTCATTTTGGATTTTTTTTATTTTTAACCGAGTTATCTTCTTCTGATGGACTGATGGCTTCCATTATTATGAAACAGCCATTATAAATGAAGTGTTAGGTAAAGATGAAAGAGCAGCTGTAAAAAGTTAAAACTCTGATTTTCTGGTCAGAATGGGAAAAAAATGGCCATAATTGTTTTTTTTTTTTTTTTTTTTTTTATGGCCATTTGTTTTTTTTTCATTCTGACCAGAAAATCAGAGTTTTAACTTTTTACGGCTTCTCTTTTATCTTCACCTAACACTTCATTTATAATGACTGTTTCATAATAATGGAAGCCATCTGTCCATCAGAAGAAAACAACTCGGTTAAAGCGGAAACTCAGTTAAGCGGGACTCGGATAATCGGGACTCTACTGTATATTTGAAAAAAAATGTTTTATATTAATCCTAGCGGATTATACTAGAGGAACATAAAATATTTGTATTTTACGGACCTTGCCCATGCATCTGCGTCTTTTAATAGCGATAATATAGATTTTCCATCCATGTGCTCAGGGATGTCTACACCAGCTATGTCCAAGAAGGTGGGAGCCAGATCGATGTTCAGAACGATATCTTGGGCTCTGAAACGTTGACAGCAAGTATCAAAAATTGTGCATTAAGCATAGATTATAAAGCAATTTCCAATATACTAACAAAATATTAAGAAATTACTTTTTTTTTCCTGCAGTGAAATATCTGACAAAAGCAAATTAAAAAAACATATAACTCAATAAAAATCCTTTTGAGTCAATAAAAATCCTTTGAGGTCAGAATGGGAAAAAAATGGCCATAATTTTTTTTTATTATTATTATGGCCATTTTCCCTCCATTTTGACCAGAAAATCAGAGTTCTAACTTTTTACGGCTGCTCTTTCATCTTCACCTAACACTTCATTTATAATGGCTGTTTCATAATAATGGAAGCCATCAGTCCATCAGAAGAAAGTGATCTATTCCAAAGGTATAAGTTCGATTGAAAAAAAAACTATTTAATACTTTGAGCAGAAAGAAGAGGCTACACACTTGCAATTTTCATGACACTAATAGAATCACATAGCTGTCAATGTGTACGAGTTTGTTACATCGAAAATTGAATACAAATTTCTGCCCTATTTAATCGTTGACAATTGTTAGATTTCGGCGATTGAATTAGGCAAAATTTACTGGTACGTTTTAGTGGTGAGAAAAAATCTTAAAAATTGATAGCTATGCAGTAGCGTAATGCTGCAGGAAAAAAAAAAAAAAAACTGCAGCAAAATTGACAAACAAAAAACTATCAAGGGCTATTTCAAATAAATAATTTCATTGATCATTTTTCTTAAAAGTAACGGAAATATACATCAAAGAAATGTTATTAGTTCCATAAAAATGAACGAATTAAGTGAAAATTTATATTTCACCTCCAACGATTTGTGTAAATCCGATTTATTCGAGTGTTTTGCTTATCCGAGGTGTGCTTGGTCCACATTAACTCGTATAATCGGGACTCTATTGTAGCTGACTTTCGAATCTTGACTGTGTGGAGTGATAGTTAATGGCATATTTATAGTCATCTTGACAGAAATTTCGGAGGTGGATCAAACCCTGGTGGTCCCCCCCCCCCCCCATTGGCTACGGCTTTGCACACGAAAGAACTCCTTAACATTATAAGTCTATGAATGAAAAATCAATTTCGTGCATTTTATTGATGTCACGATATTTAAAACATTATGAGATTGATATGCCTTAATTAATATTCATATAAAAAACACAATGAGATGGATTGCATCATGATTTCTCAGGAGTGTATAATAACTAGCATTTACAATTCGTTTACAGGGGTGCATAAAAGAATTACATTATGATCTATAGGGGTAAATCGTTTGCTGTGCATTTGAATGATTTTATGATATTTCAAACATATATAATGAAATTAAAAATGATCACCTAAAACTTTTTTTATAGATTATTAAATTGCTTAATTAAATTCTTTTGACACAGAGAATATTTATTGTATGCAACTGAATTTGTTATCGTTGAACTCAGAATATAATTGCATTTTTTTTTTTTTCCGATTGGTATCCTAAAATTGTTTGCAACTTTCCAGAACTACTGATGATGTTGCCCCTTGTCGGACTATTGGCAGCCTGGTTTCGGCCACATTTTGTATATTAATTTTAACTTAATAAGTTTATATATATATATATATATATATATATATATATATATATATGTTTTGTAAAAGATAGGTGCCTTCCCCTTCTGGCTGGGGTGGGTTTCTGCCTGCGAGCCCCTGCCTGTCGGGAAGACCAGGCTTCTAATATAAATTTGTAATCTCAATTTCTTTTCTACGGTCTTGCTCCACTCAGGCCATCAAATTCAGGGTTCGCAAAGCTGGGCCCAGTTCGAAAAAACCCAGTGGGATTTTTCAGAATGGGCCCACTTGAAAAAGCCCACTGAAAAACCCATAATGTGGGTTTTTTCAATTTTCAGAAATAATTTAATAATTTGAACAACTTATACATTTAATGAATTTAAGTCATTTCAGTTAATTCTGAAAAAATATTAATATATAAAAGCCATTACATACACATCTGAAGTAAAATAAAAATGTATTTCAGCACATTGAAATACTTTATACTAACACAGAACCTAATAGGCAACATACATAGTACATAATTATAGGTATGTCTTTATATATGAAATTCAAATCGACTATATTCATGGAAATAAAAAATATGTATTTTTACTTTCTTCTATCTTTACAAGAAGAAAGTATTGGATTCGTGAAAAATTTCGACTTCCAGTTCATGATGGATTTATACGTTTTAAAAAGGTCCTGAAGACAATTTGATAGTTTTTAGAAAATGACTGTCTGTATGCGAAAAAAAAATTTGTGGGTGCTCTATCTCAAGAACTAATGCACAGAATTTCACAAAACTTTAGATTGAGTTAGACCTTGATGTAAACTTGTGCTGATTAGTTTTTGGTGTATACTGCCCAACAGGTGGCGCTGCTATGCTGCATTTATCTCAGTTTTTGCAATAGCTTTATCTCAAGAACTAATGCATGGATTTTCATCAAACTTCAGATTCAGTTAGATGTTGACGTAAATTGTTTACTGATCAGGTTTTGTTGTAAATTACACAATAGGTAATGCTTGTATCTCCTTGTTAAATGCATCCAATTCAACAAATCTATATTTTACAATCCTCATGATGGTCATAAATTGTCAATTAATTTTGGCACTGTGATAGTGAATTTTGAACTATTAACATGTATGAGATAGAAGTAACTTTTGAGATTGGCACATCCGACTAGTTTACCCCTTTTTTTCTTCCTACTTATATGTTTTAAATTTTAATATTCTATTCATTATTTGATTTAAAGAAAATTAACAATTTTATATCTTCTATTATATTTAAAACTAATTTGTGAGAAACACTGACATTTAATTAATTTAAATTCATATAATTTATACAATTTATAACTTGTAAAATAGCATTGCAATTATATTGTAAATGAGGGAACAATGTATTTTTTTTATGTATAGTGTATATAATATATAGAAAATATAGCATACGGTAATGTAATTACGCATGTATTATACTTTTGAAAAAACCCAATTTTCCCTGGGGAAAATTGGGTTTTTCATGAAAAAACCCATGTGGGTTGGGTTTTTTCAGAAAAACCCGGGGTTTTGCGAACCCTGGTCAAATTGCTTAATTAGATATCTCATTTTACTGCATGGAAAAACGAAGTTTCTTAATATTCTGTTAATGTTGGAATGTTTTTCATAGTCCATGTCTGATGCATAATTTTTCTCTCTTGTTTAAATCAAAAAGCATTGTTATAATTTTTTTTTTTTTTTTTCTGTATTATATGATTTTTGAGTTGGATATTGAAATGTCTGTTTCTCTCTTTTCAGTTACAATTTTGTTAATGGAATACATCATTACGTACTCGTCATTTGATCTTTGAAATATTGTAATAGTTTCGACAAAAAGCACAATTTTCGCTATCATCCATTCACTATTGGGTAAGTTCCAAGTTCATTCTCTCTTTCAATGGATTTATTTATTTATTTATTTATTTTTTTTAATGCGTTATGAATAAAGTTATCTTTAAGGCTTTTCTCAAATTCAAAGAAGTTACTTTCTGGCACATTTTTTAATTAATTTTTGTTCGGAAACTCATGAATTTGGCAAGCGTTACTGTTCAGAAACTCTGTGATCGAAAGACATTTTCCATTTTTTTTTTATAAACGCAATAGACCGGGATGAGGCTGCATCGAGTTGACGCCTCAAATTCTAGGATTAAACACAACTCGATTAGCATATTAAAATTCAACTGGTCTGCCAAGATATATCTTGGTGGAAACCACCTACAGATCCGATTTTAGTGGTTAATCGGTAGGTTTATCATTGGGTTTTCCTGTACCAAAAACATGGAGGACTGAGAGCAGGAAAACGCAATGGTTAACCTACCAGTCAACCACTAATATCGGGTTTTCCACCAAGATATGACTTGGCAGACCAGTTGCATTTTAATATGCGAATCGAGCTTTAACTAATCCTGGAATTTCAGCCGTGAACTCGATGAGGTGATGCTTTGTGCAACAAGACTCCCGGTCAACAAAAGTTTCGGGAAATACGGTTGTAGGTGTTTTGAACAGAATTTCCGGACGCCATACCATGAGAATGGAGAAAAAACGGTCGTCACGTGACCACAATTGCTCATAAATCGATAAGTAATTTATTTATCAAAAAAAGAAAATATTTCGATTACAAGTCGCTAGAATAGAGGCTTGCCAATTTTATTCCTTTACGTTTAAAAACGAGTCAGAAAATGTGTCAAAGTTTCGCGTTTTTCAGTAGGGGATTTGTGAACCGCCTTAAGGGGGCTGGTCACTCAGCTTAGGAATTCTCCTCCGTAATGTTAAGTCTATGGACTTTTGATGCTTTCGTATATTTAAAATACCTTCTCTGGAAATTTATATTTTTACCATCTTTTTTCTGTGTACTCTTTTCAAAGGATGTCTCTTTTCTTTCTTTTTTTTTTTCAAGATACTTCTAAAATCTAGGCGAACTGTGAGTAAGATTTTTACACTTCCTATAAAATTAAGTCTGTACTTTAGAAATATTTTGAGAACTAAGGAAAAAAGAGACATCTTTTAGGAAGTGTACACAGAAAAAAATATGTTAAAAATATTAATTTCCCGAGGAGATATTTTAAATATACGAATGCATCCAATGCCCATAGACTTTTACATTAGTGAGGGGAAACCAACAGCTGAGTGACCAGCCCCCTTAAGGGGCCGCTTCGCTGAAATTCCCCGATCGAAAAATTCCATAAAAACCTATGTGAAAATTTAAACATGATTACTCATTTTCTAATATAATTATTGAAATACGGTTTTCTCCATCAGGAAATAGACGTCAGATGCGACGAGGTGCGATTTCTTTTTAAATTGTCTACTTATTTTTTTATTTTTTTATTTTTTTTTTATAATTATACTACATAATGAGTATTTATGTTTTGCCTAAGATTAACTTGGGATTGAGCTTGAGTTATAAGCGATTATTGTTTTATGACGGCAGCCGCCCCTCCCCCCCTCTCCAGTGCTGTCGCTTCCGTGTATTCGTTTCCATACGCTAACTTTGACAGCATTTTCTTAAAGGGGCGATTCTCAAAAGGTGGGCACTGGGCACGCGTCATAACTTTAAGCCTTTCAAACATAACTTTAATTATCATTGTCTTTTTTTTTTTTTTAGACAGAAAATGACATAATTTATTGTAAAAACTTTGTATAAATATCTTAAAATTTTATTATTTTATGCTAAAGAGGCCAATTTTAGACATTCATAACGTTAACTGCTCCAATGTACCACCAAGAAAAAGAGTTTCAACTTTTTTCCAGGTGGTTCTAATGGTAAACAACGAATGCATAAAGGAAACGGATGATTTTTTGATAATTTCGTTAAGAGATGGCAGGCTGATTTATTGCTTTTTTGAAGATAGAAGGACTTTTCTATAAAGATTTTTTTTGTATTTTGTTATGTCCGAAAGTAACGTACGCGACAAAGCATTTGATTTTATTATTATTATTACTGGATAACAAAAAGTTAATTATACATATATATATGTATACACATACAATTATAGGACACATTTATTACATTCTTAGCCTTAAGAATTTTTAAATACTAAGTGCAACGTCCAAAATATGTAACGTACGTGCGAAAAAATGTCCAAAATTTGTAACGTACACAACTGCTAATTAAAGGCTTTAATAATTAATTTTCCAGAATAGTTGTTGTCTTTTAATGTTTGTGTATAATTTTGTAGACATACTATTAAAAATATTAATATATTATATTTATAGACAAAATACTATACCATTAAAGAAAAATTGGTCTTGAATTTGAAAATTTTAAAAATTACATATTGTTAACGTTTAATGATCCCACCTTTTGAGAATCTCCCAAAGATCTTCAGTCTTTACGAAAAATGATAAGAAAACTATTAGACTACATAGTTTTCGTATAATAGCGTCCGTTTATGTGATATGTTTTAAAATAAAAATAAAGGTGCGTTCGTACTATAACTAGTTTTATAAATATTCAGATCTTGATGCAGTAGCTGTTGCACTCTTGTGCAAAAATGCATGAATACAAAATGTATTACGATTCTATATATTAAATTCAGTAATACGGAAATAATAGGACTCCATCTTAAATAGGAAGTCATCACCATGGCAATCTAGAATCATTACCTATCATGGGATTATCATTGAATTAATTACGCGTGGTAGGTTTTAATAGAATGAAGAAAACTTTTATTAATATCCTTTTTAAGTTTTGATCCGATTTTCATAAAATTTGAAATGACTCGCCAAAATTTTCCAACGATGCTATATAATTAAATTTCAAACCGTTCGGTTGAGGAGTTGTTGCGCTGTTATATGCGGTACAGACTGGACCAACCAGACAACGTCTATTGGTGCTGTGTATTTATATAATTACAAAAGCAGCTAAAAATGTGTCAGAAAGTATAGCTAATTTTGATATCCGCCTTAAATTATGTGCTATATTGCATTAGCGGCATCGCTGACTTTGTGACATTTGTGTCAAATGTAATAGATTAATAAAACGTATGACGCATCTTATTTGTAAGTGTTTCTTCAATAAAGTTTTTTTACTCTACTTAATCTGAGTAAGTTTACTATTTTTTGTTTTTCATTTTTTTGTAAAAAGAGAGAACATCTCGGATAGACATATAAAAGCCCGGTATTTTTTAACCCAACACAACAACAGAAAAACGGTGCAGACAAGAATAAACTAGTATGTTGTGGCCATCACAAAACTTTCTTCTATCTCATACATGTCAATACTTCAAAATTCACTATCTCAGTGCCAAATTAAATGGCACATATCTAATGGCTGTGTTCATCATATTGAGAATTCTAAAAATATGAAACTCCGTGCATTAGTTCTCGAGGTATGACAGTCGCTGAAATCGTGTAAATTCAGCAAAATGCAGCATAGCAGTGCCGTGCCACCTATAGGGTTATTTACACCAGAACCTAATTATCACCAACTTATGTCAACGCCTAATTGAATATGAAGTTTGAGGAAAATTCGTGCATTAGTTCTTGAGATAGAGGTATTGCGCAAATCATGACAAATGCAACATAGAAGCGTCACCTGTTGAGCGATTTGCAACAACACATAATCAGCAGCAATATTAATCAAGTTATACTTAAATCTGAAATTTGATGAAAATTCGTGCATTAGTTCTTGAGATAGAGCTATTGAGGAAATAGTTCAAAATGCAGCACAGCAGCGCCACCTACTGAGCGATTTACACCAACACGTAGTCAGCATCATTTTATATGAAGGACTAACTAAATCCGAAGTTTGATGAAAATGTATACATTAGGTCTTGAGATAGAGCTACGGCGAAAATAGTGTAAATCCTGCAAAAGGCAGCATAGCAGCGCCACCTGTTGGGCGATTTACACCAAAACGTAAACAGAATCTATTGATGTCAAGGGCTAACGGAATCTGAAGTTTTATAAAAATCCGTGCATTAGTTCTTGAAATAGAGCTTTTGCGGAAATCCTGCAAAATGCTACATAGCAGCGCCACCTGCAAGGCGATTTACACCAAAAACTAATCAGCACCAATCTATATCAGGCACTACCTGAATATAAATTTTTATTAAATTCCGTGCATTAGTTCTTGAGATAGAGCGCCCAAAATATTTGTGTCATAGACAGACAGACACAGACAGACGGACACATTTTGTAAAAACATGTTTTTTGGAATCTCTGACCCATAAAACGTGTAAATCCGTCGAAAACGGGAATTCGAAAATTTTGATGAAACCAATACTTTCTTCTTGTAAAGATAGAAGAACGTAAAAAGCATTATTTCGCTAGCCTGCGTTAAAAAATAGACGTAATAAGAGAACATTTTAACATTGATATATATATATATATATATATATATATAGTAACATTTTAGAATAAGAAAAAATCGAGATATAAAAGAGAAACGTATTAAAGATGCTTTAGTGTATTAATATTCAGATGGTGCATATATTCTCGCTAAAATTTTCATCACAGCTCTCATTTCTAAGCTTCCCAGTCAGCCCATCAATCTCCTTTATTTCGGTTTTCCACAGTATTTCGATCAAACTGATTTTTATTCTGTTTCATGGTTTGGAAACTTCTGCTCTTTTCGTTTCATTTATCTTGGATTTGTTCTGCTGGAACAAAATTTTCTGGCACCTTTTCCAAATGACAACGGGCTACTTCACTCACGTTGAAACATCCGATCCCTAATGTTAATCCTGTTGTACAGTTCTTTTAAAATATCACGTTCGCATTTCAACATTTTTAAATGATTGTTTTTTCATTAGATAGCTGAGATTGATCTCTATAATTGCCATTTTTTACTTTTTTTTTTTTATTTGGCTTTTGAAACTCGTTCCAAAATTGAAATTATCCTCATTTAAAAAAGAAAAAAAAACTGCTACAAAAATCGAAAAAGTAAAAAAATATCATTGTAGAGATCAATATCAGGAATCAAATGCAGAAAAAAAATCATTTAAATATATTGAAATGCAAACGAGAAATTTTAAAAATATTGAAATGCAAACGAGAAAATTTTAAAATATTGAAATGCAAAAGAGAAATTTTAAAAATATTCAAATGCAAACGAGAAATTTAAAAAATATTGAAATACAAACGGGATATTTTAAAAATACTGAAATGCAAACGGGATATTTTAACAATATTGAAATGCAAGTGAGTTATATATATATAAAAAAAAAACTGTCTCATAGGATTAACATTAGCGAGCTGGTGTTTTCCGTGAGTGAACACCTCATGAGTTCGCCCCTCAACGCTGTTCTCAACTGCTCTGATCAACAAGCTCAAAACGTTTTGACACATTTACAAATTAATTTTTCAACGGAAATATATAAAATTGGAAGGCCTGACTAGGGAAGCGATTTGGAATCGAACTGTGTTTTCCATTTTTTGATCCATCAATTACCTATCGAGTTAGAAGCGATTTTGATCACGTGACAAACACTTTTTTCGCCCTTTCTTGGGTGTTTTTTATCCTTTCACGCGGAAACTCGGTACGAAACGTCCACTTTGACACTATTTTCTGAAATATCTATTGCGTTTACAAAAGAACGGAAAAAACAGCTCGATTACATAGTTTCTGAACAACAACACCTGCTAGTTTCATGCATTTCCGACCAAAAATAAATTTAAACTTATGTCATAAAATTGCCCTTTTGGATTTGAGGACAGTCTTAAAGGGACTCTTTACTCACTTGAAAACATCCGCTCGCTAATGCTAAACCTATGGGCAGGTAGTTTTCCAATTTCTCGTTAAAATTTATTTTTAAACGATTTTTTTTTCCCATAGAATTTCTGAGATCGATCTGTAATAGGGCTATTTTTTACTTTTTTAATTTCGGTTACTGATTTTTTTTTTTTTTTTTTTTTTTTAATAAAGATACTTTCACTTTCGGAACGGATTTCGAAAACAACCTGCCCATAGGTTTAACATAAGCGAGCGGATGTTTTCAAGTAAGTGAAGAGTCCCCTAACGGACCTGTTTTTTCCTCATGTATGCATTAATATTGTTAATAAAGTTTTGTTTTTATATTCATATTAGTTTTGTGCATTACTTTAAGGCTGTTCTCAAATCCAAAAGGGCAACTTTCTGACATAAGTTTCAATTTATTTTTGTTCGGAAATGCATGAAACTGGTAGGTGTTGTTGTTCAGAAACTATGTAATCTAGTTGTTTTTTCCGGTTTTTGAAAACGCAATAGATCTTTCAGAAAATAGAGTCAAAGTGGGCATTTTGAAACGAATTTCAGCGCGAAAGCAGAAAACCCACTCAAGAAAGGATGAAAAACGTGTTTGTCACGTGATCCAAATCGCTTCTATCTCAATAGGTACTTGATGGATTCAAAAATGGAAAACACAGTTCGATTCCAAATCGCTTTCAGGGTCAGACTTTCCAATTTTTTACCTTTCCGTTAAAAAAATGAATTTGTAGATGTGTCAAAACGTTTTGCGCTTGCTGAGCAGAAGCAGTTAAGAACAGCCTTAACTCTATAATTCTGTAGAAAATTAGTATTAGTTAAATGGTGCAAATGTATATGTATAGATTTAATTTGTAATTATAAATCGTAATTTGCTCTGATTATAATGTTGTAAATTGTATCATGCCTGGTTGTAAAATTGTACACATGGAGATAGATGTATACAGTTATTAAAATGAAATTTGTATCAACGAATGTCAAATATAAAAATAGTATGTACAGTTGAATTTAACTGAATTTCAATAAGTGTACCTCTTAAATATCCTTGTGGCTTGGATTAAATCTATAAAGCTTAGTTCCCCAATGTGGTTATCCCTTTTTTAACGAGAGAATTTATCTATCAACATTTGTCCAACTGACAAAATAAGTTCCCCAATCCCCAAAGGATTTTTTTTTTTTTTTTAACTTTGAGGATCTGTAAGGCTAATAGAAGTATTATGTAATAGAATTTTTATTTGTTATTGTCGGAATTCACTTACTGATTTTGACTTCTGTATTTGTAAATTATTTTTTTTGCTATTTTCATAATATTTTGTAATGTAACATGATCAAATTTTGTGTATTTTAACAGCTTAAAAATGTGCATGTAAGTTATTTTGTTGTAAAAAAAAAAAAAAAAAAAAAAAAAACTTTGTGAATATAGAACGCATCTATTCCTATGTCTTCTGAAATACAGCAATTGCCATTAAAAAAAAAAAAAAAAAAAAAAAAAAAAAAAAAAAAAAGAATCCTTTATGGCAAAAAAAGTTTACTTTTTCAATTCCTACTATTAGTTCACACTCTCCCTATATTTATATATCTTCCTCAAATTTTCAATCATTAATAAAATACTTATTATTCATCCACTCAAGTTCAAATACATTTTTTTAAACTTGTAGTGGATGACACTTGATGTTAATATAGTTTTTTCAAATATTAATTCATTAATTAAAGTTAATTAATTTTATTCAAATTGTCAATCGTTAATAAAATACTTATTATTCATCCACTGAAGTTCAAATACATTTTTTAAAACTTGTAGTGGATGACGCTTGATGTTAATACAGTTTTTTCAAATATTAATTCATTAATTAATTTTAATTAATTTAATTCAAATTTTCAATCTTTAATAAAATACTTATTATTCATCCACTCAAGTTCAAATACCTTTTTTTAAACTCGTAGTAGATGACACTTGATGTTAATACAGTTTTTCCATTAATTCATTAATTAAATTTAATTAATTTCATTCATATTTTCAATCGTTAATAAAATACTTATTATTCATCCACTGAAGTTCAAGTACATTTTTTAAAACTTGTAGTGGATGACACTTGATGTTAATACAGTTTTTTTAAATATTAATTCCTTAATTAAATTTAATTAATTAATTTTATTTTTATATGGGAGAAAAAAAATTCTCTTATTAACTTAAGTAGGAATTGACTCTTTTTTTTATATTACTTGTTTTAGTTCATTTCCTCCATTCATTTATATTATTCCATAATATTAACCATTCGAAACATGTCAATACTTTAATGTTTTTTATTGATATCTGACGTCTTTTAAGCAATTAAATTATTTTTAGTATATATTTTGATGTTTTTTTTAAAATATATATATTTTTTAATTAATGTTAGTGGGTATAACTTTGAAAAATCTAATTTTTTCCCCCTTCCTTTTTTTGGGGGGGGGAGAATTCGTTTTCCTTTCCCTTTTTTTGCAGTATCACAGAATTGTCACCATCTAGAAGTTTACGGAGCATGGGATTAATTTATTAATACAGTAGAACCTCTTTTATCCGAAACTCTTTTAACCGAAACTCTCGATTAACCGAAATCCATTTTTGAAGCTTTTTTTTCTTTTATTATCACATTCCTTGTGTGCAAGCGGTTCTTTCCGAACTACGAGTACAAATAAATATTTTTGATCCCCTTTCTTAGAGTTCCTTTGAATTTAACTTGAGCTCCTGTAAGCTGCGGAGTGGAACGAAGAAAACGAACAAATTGGCAATTCTGAAGCTTTTGAATGTTTTGCAAAAGGTTTGGTATCTCTGGAACAGCAGAAAGACTGTGATAGTGGTGAACTAATAATATTAAAAGACTCCGTGATAGAGCTTCAAAGCAAAGGCAATCGAAACTGCGATAAACAAAACATTTTTTCAAACCCTTGTGATATACGTAAAAGGTACTAAATTTCAAAATGAAAATGCAGGTAATTTATTCTTGTTTCTATTTTGCTATTGCTTTATTTTTATTAAACACTTATTACCATAATGCGAAATATTGCATATATTTCTTCTTAACCTTAAAATTGAAGCATTCTCGATTATCCGAAAATTTCGATTTTCCGGCAGATGGTCGGTCCCAATTACTTCGGATAATCGAGGTTCTACTGTATTTTTTAATATGCGCTTAATTTTCTTATAGATATAATTTATAGAACAAACAATACGTCTTTTAAAATAGAGATTTTATCACTAATAAAACCATTCCCTATCGGTTCTGAAAAATAAAACATTCCCTTATCTCACGAGATAACTTTTCTTTAGTTTTTTGTTCCCTGTAAGGATTTATAATGTTTCATATTAATATTCTGTTGATGTGTGTTTTTGCAATATTTCACAAATTCTTCCACTCTCAAAGGTTTCATCGTATCTCCCACTTCCGTGTATGCTTTCAACGACTATCAATCTCCTTTGTTTCCGTTTCCTAGGTTTTTTTTTTTTTTTTTGTTTTTTTTTTTTTTTTTTTTTTTTTTCACAGTACTTTTTCCATTTCCATCAAAGTACACTCTATTCCATCTGTTTCATGGTTTGGAAATTTCTTTCTTTTCTTTCTTTCTTTAATTCTTATCCGTTTATCTCGAAACCGTTCTTTCGGAACAAAACTTCCTGGCAGCATTCTCGTCTTAGTGTTAAAAAAAATGATAAAAATAAAAAAGCTGTTATTTTACTTTTTTATACACAGTACCACATGTATAACAATAATTTCCTTTTTTGAAGTTTTTGATGGGGGGGGGGGGAATGTTTCATCTATCATCACTTTACTGAGTTAACCCTTTATGTCCCAAACTACGAATTCATGAAAATTTCATCTTATACAGCATTTTTCAAAAATTTACAGAAATATTTCCGAACTGACCCCCCCCCTCCTCTCCCCCTCCTCTCCCCCAATTTTTCAACTTCAAGTAATCTGAAAATATGCAAAGGCAAAAGAAATCATCTTTATAAAAATATTTTTGTTTTCTGCAACCAATAATGCTTTTGGAACAAGATAAAGTAAAGTATCTATAAATGATTCTAAACTGTATTACTACTAATCGATGTATTAAGGCTGTTCTTTGCTCAACAAGCGCAAAACGTTTTGACACATTTACAAATTCATTTTTTAACGGAAAGGTATACAATTGGAAAGCCTGGCCATGGAAGCGATTTGGAATTGAACTGTTTTTTTCCATTTTTTGATCAATCAATTACCTATTGAGTTATAAGGAATTTTGATCATGTGACTAACACGTTTTTCGCATGCTCTTGAGTCTCTTTCTTCTTTCGCGCGGAAATTCGGTTCAAAACGCCCACTTTGACATTTTCTGAAAGATCTATTGCGTTTGCAAAAAAAAAAAAAAAAAAAAAAAAAAAAAAGGAAAAAAACAGCTCAATGACATAGTTTCTGAACAACAACACCAGTTAATTTCATGCATTTTCGAACAAAAATAAATTAAAACTTATGTCAGAAAGTTGCCCTTTTGGATTTGAGAACACCCTTAAATGAATTTTATAACAAATTATTTTAATGGTACTCTAAAGTACCTGTGGGGCAAAAAGGGTTAAATAAGATGTATATGTTAAAAACACAAAAATTTACTCGATGATACACATAAACAAGAGCTTTTATATGAACTTATACAAATAAAATGAATGATAAAGGGTAATATCGGCGTTTCGAACTGCTTCTGCAGTCATCATTAAGTATAAACATGATGTTGAAATGCTTATAAGTCTTGAGACGAAAGCTTCTTGTCGAGCCTTGATCAATATACCATTGAGCAAATTTATGTGTTTTTAAAATATACATCCTGTTTATTATATTTTATGAATTCCCACTTACGCTAATAAAAAATAATTTGTTAAATTGTAAAAAAAAAAAAAAAAAAAAAAAAAAAAAAAAAAAAAAACACCCCAAAGTTTTAACATTGTACTTTCTGGCATCCTCCTCTTAGTGCTAAAAAAAAAAAAAAAATGATAAAAATAAAAAAGCTGTTATTTCACTTTTTTATACACAGCGCCAGATGCATAACAATTTCCTTTTTTGAAGTTTTTGATTGAAAAAAAAAAAAACCTTAAGCAAAACAAAAACCTTTAAGGGTTTCAAATCCAAATCAATCTCAAATCCAAAAGTGCAACTTTCTGACATAAGTTTTAATTTATTTTTGTTCGAAAATGCATGAAACTAGCTGGTATTGTTGTTTAGAAACTATGTCATTGAGCTGTTTTTTTCCATTTTTTTGTGTAAACGCAATAGATCTTTCAGAAAATAACATCAAAAAAGGCGTTTTGAACCGAATTTCCGCGCGAAGGAAGAAAGAGCACGCAAGAGTGAGCGAAAAAGGTGTTCGTCACATGATCAAAATTCCTCCTAACTCAATAGGTAATTGATAGATCAAAAAATGGAAAAAACAGTTCAATTCCAAATCGCTTCCATGGCCAGGCTTTCCAATTTTATATCTTTCCGTTAAAAAATGAATTTGTAAGTGTGTCAAAACGTTTTGCGCTTGTTGAGCAGAGTAGTTAAGAACAGCCTTAAGCAAAATTTAAAAGCTTTAATTTCTTTTTGAAATTTTCTTCTTAATTTTTTTATTTTATTTAAAAAATATCTATCATCACTTAGCTGAGTGTCATATGCTATATGTGTGCGTGAAAGCGCTACTGTCCCTTTTGGGAAAATATTGGTTATTTAAGACGGCTCTCAAGTGCTGTGTTCAACAAGCTCACATTTACAAATTCATTTTTTAACGGAATGATATAAAATTGGAAGGCCTGACTATGGAAGCGATTTGGAATCGAACTGTGCTTTCCATTTTTTGATCAATGAATTACCTATTGAGCTATAAGCAATTTTGATAACGTGACAAACGCGTTTTTCATTCTTTCGTGAGTGGTTTTTCTCCTTTCGCGCGGAAATTCGATTCAAAACGCCCACTTTGACACTATTTTCTGAAAGATCTATTGCGTTTGAAAAAAGAAAAAGGAAAAAACAGCTTGATGACATAGTTTCTGAACAACAACACCTGCTAGCTTCATGCATTTTCCGAACAAAAATAAATTAAAACTTATGTCATAAAGTTGCCCTTTTGGATTAGGCCTTAAAAGAACTATAGAAAATTTTGAATTGGCGAAAATTGACTAGAGTTTAATCGTAGATTTGTAATCCTGTAATTAATTTAGACTACTATTTCTTTTTGCATGCATTTATTTAGGTTTTATAGAAATGAAAGGTATTTTGTTAAATTGTAAAAAACAATAACAAAAGTGGGTTCGCAACTCTAAATTCAGTTGCATAGATTTTGATTTAAAAGTATAAAATCATACAAATTCGAGTGAGGTCCCCACATTAGGTTCGTTTGGGCAATTTTTCGTTTAAAAATATAAAATTATTCAACGCTCATTTTAGATATATTTAAAGTTATAATCTCATGTCCGGGAAACATCAGGTAAACCAGCTAGTCAATTTTAAACATAAGTCTCTATCACTTTCAACTTATCCCGTACTAAGTATTAGAATCAAAACGACCGCCTAAATATATAGCCAGGGGTCGACGGAGTTTCTTTTTCTTGGGGCCCGTTTTGTGAAAGCAAAAGTTACTTTTGTAAACTGTACTATATTTTTGTGAAAAATAACATTTCTTAACGAAAGTTGAAATCCAGTTACTCAAATTCGAACTAAGCATTTATTAACAAACCTTCTTTAAATCATTTTGCTAAAGTTTTCATTTCTGGTGAACTGGTTTTATTTTTAATTTACACTTCTTTATACACAACAAAATAAAAATAATGAATAGTAAGTTTTTATGGAAAGGAATTTTCTGAAGGTGCCTATTTTATTAAAAGGAATTTTGCAAAGGGGGGTGTTTTATTTATTTTTTTTAAATTGTAAAGGTGCCCATTTTATCAAATTCATTTTTGTGAAGGGGCCCATTTTATTAAATTTCTTTTTGTGAAGAAACCTATTTTATTAAATAGATTTTTGTGAAGGTGCCCTAAGTAAGCCAAAAATTTTGCCTGGATCGACCCCTGATAACTATATAAATTCTTTAAGGCGGTACTCAAATCCGAAAGGGCAATTTTCTGACATAAGTTTAAATTTATTGTTGTTCGGAAATGCATGAAACTAGCAGGTATTGTTGTTCAGAAACTATATAATCGAGCTGTTTTTTCCGTTTGTTTTGCAAACGCAATAGATCTGTCAGAAAATAGTGTTGATGTTTTGAACCGAAGTTCCCGAAGAAAGCAGAAAAACCAGTCAGCGAAGGGAGAAAACGTATGATCAAAATCGCGTACAACTCAATAGGTAATTTATTGATCAAAAAATGGAAAACACAGTTCGATTCGAAATCGCTTCCATAGTCATGCCTTCCAATTTTATATCTTTCTGTTAAAAAATGAATTTGTAAATATGTCAAAACGTTTTGCGCTTGTTGAGCAAAACAGTTGAGAAACAGCCTTTATAACAAATTGATATAATACAGTTAATATGTAAACTGCATCAGCCATCAAACGATTTTAAAGTAAAGCCGTTATCCTTTTCGGCATGCCCTCTACTAACTTAGCATTATAATAACGACAGCTGGAAATCATATATAGTTATCTGGGAGTCTTTCGGGAATAATTGACCTATTTTCTCTTTATTATACACTCTTTCTACTATCTCCAATTCCGTATCATATAACCCCGCTGCTTCCTCTTCTGAAAATTGAAAATGACGTCGTTATTTAAATTGACTTATCTTACTTCCATACACTACACAATTAAGTTAATGTATACCTATCTATAAATTCATGTTTTTGAATATTCTCTACTTAAAGTTTTTCCCACATGACCAGGTTAAATAAGGATGATTTTTAGTCGGTACTTGCCTGAAGATTTCAAACTAATGAAACCTCAGTAGAAGATAAATTTATGACGCTAATTGTAAAGTATGGCTGAAAATATTTTAAAGCAAAGACGCCTATACTTTTCTACTTACCCGCTACTTTTATCGGTACATCGGCATTAATATCCATCTATCACACTTTCTTTGATGTATTACAAATAACATGTAAACTATATCATACATCAAATAATTGTAAAGCAAGACCGCTGCCATTTTAGAGACTACAATAGTCACGAGGAGAAATGCGAATGCTAATGTTAATCCTATGGGGGCGTTATTTTGAAATATCTCGGTTGGATTTTAATATTTTTGAATGACTTTTTTCCATAGGATAGCTGAGAATGATCTATAACCGAGCTAGTTTTTACTTTTTCGATTTTAGTTTGATTTTTTAAATGACTTCAACTTTCGGAACCTGTTGGATCCTGTTCTGAAATTAAAACTATCCTTAAAAAAAAAAAAACTATAACCAAAATCGAAAAATCAAGAACAAGCCCAGTTATACATCGGTCTCAGCCACTCAGCTATCCTATGCAAAAAAAACTTTTAAAAATATTAAATGCAAGCGAGATATTTGAAAATAACGTTCTCGTAAGACTTAACATTAAGTATATATTGAATTTTTATTGTGAAATCACGGCAGTTAAATAACTGAGCTTCTCTTCATGAATTATATTTAGAAAATAATATTTTCCCTTTTAACATCTTCACAAAAAAGGAGAAAGATAAAATTGGCATGCTCCTACCTTTATTTTCAGCGTTGATTGAATCCGCGTAAGGTAATCCAACCTGCTATAAAAATCCAAAGTGAATCAGCATGAAAATATTCCACTCAGTAACAAAAGAGGGCACAGGATCACAGGACTACACTATTTAATTAAAAGCACATAGATAAAGTTAAAATTAAATTTACATTCAAAGTTATATATTTAATTAACATATATCTTTAAGGTTTTTCAGAGCGCAGACACACTGCGTGTTTTGCTTAGGGCATATATTTAGAGACTGACTAAAAAAGGAAGAAAAGTTTTCAGTTCATTAGTCTTTCTTATTGCATCTCGTTGTGCAACACTTTTATGTATACCAGATGTTGGAAATTCCTTTTTTTTTTCTCTCTGCACGGGAAAAGAGGGAAATGGGTAGTTGCTCTTCACTCAGATAAAATAAGATTTCATCTATCAAATGCAATCTTGAAACACAGCTGTAATTATTTCACCATGTCTTGCAATTTCGGTAAATCATTATTCAATTTCTAACACCCCTGCTTGATTTCTGAAGTTGCAATAGTTCTTAAGTTCAAGTTGTCTCTGTGTTTGATAAAGTCAGGTTTGGGAAGGGGCTTCGTAAAGATGTCTGCAGTCATTTCCTTACTGGGACAATATTCTAATTCTATGATTCCCTTCTCTCGTAAATCTTTAATTGAATTAAATTTGATATCCGCGTGCTTTGTTTTTGAATGATGTTTATAATTTTGAGTCATCTTGATGCATGACACATTATCCTCATAGAGAATAATTGGTAGGTTTTGGTTTAAATCTAGATCCTTTAATAGCTTTATCAACCATATGGTTTCTTGTGCTGATGTGGCTGCGGAAATATACTCAGCCTCAGCAGATGATAATGCAATTGAGTTTTGCTTTTTTGTTGACCAGGAAATCGCTGCATTTCCTAATTTACTTAAATTTCCTGTGGTTGATTTTCGATCACTTTTATCTCCTGCCCAATCTGAATCTGCAAATGTCGTCAGAATCGGATCATATTCGTTGCTTATAACTAATTTTAATTCTTGTGTTGTTTTTAAATATCTTATAACCCTCTTGACTGCCCTCCAGTCTTTTTCTCTTGGTTTCTCATTTCTGCGACTAAGGATGTTAATAGCCGCTGAAATATCTGGACGAGTTATCGTAGCTATGTATATCAATGCCCCTATGGCTTGTCTATACTTATGATTATTAGGTAGTAAATTTTCATCGTCATCTAAGTTTAAGTAACCTGCCTCCATCGGAGTATCACAAGGTTTAGAGTCCTTTAAATTAAATTTTTCAATCAGTTCTTTTATTTTATTTTCCTGATCGAGTGCATAAGTTCCTTCTTTAATTCTTTTTATGTTTATGCCTAAGTAGTAATTTACCATACCTAAATTTTTCACTTCGTATTCTTTACTAAGTTGTTTCATTATTTCATTTATTTCCTTAGTATCTCCTGAAATTAACAGATCGTCGACATAAATGATGATATAAGTTTTATTTCCGTTAGTTTCTCGTGTGAAGAGACATGGATCAGCGGTGCTTTGCACAAAACCTAGTTTGTTTAAACTTTCAGCTATTTTAATATTCCATGCTCTTGCTGCTTGTTTTAGGCCATATATAGCCTTTCTTAGCTTACATACTTTATTTTCTTCACCCAGTTTAATATGTCCTTCTGGTTGCGACATATAAACAACTTCTTCTAAATTTCCATGGAGAAACGCGGTTTTAATATCTAAATGGTTTACATTTAAGTTTTTGTGAGCTGCACACGCTAGAAATGCTCTTAGCGTTGTATAGGCTACTACTGGTGCAAAGGTTTCATAATAGTCACTACCAAATTTTTGAGAATAGCCTTTCGCTACCAAACGCGCTTTGTATTTATTAATTTCTCCATTTGAATTATATTTAACCGTAAAAACCCACTTATTTCCAATTACTTTTACGCCTGGTGGAGGATCAACTAGATCCCAGGTGTTATTTTTTATTAATGAAGCAATTTCTTCACTAGTTGCTTCGTACCATTGGTTTTTCTCATGTGGATTGTTTAGATTTTTAATATCTTCGAAATTTTTCGGCTCTATAATTTTATTTTCTTTAGTAATGTATGCGAGTCTGTCTGGTGGAACACCTCTATTCGATCTTTGTGATCTTCTAGGTTCATTTGTTGTATTTTCCTCACTGTCTGTTTGTTTTTCTTCCTGCATACTTATTATAATTTCTGAGGAATTTTCCCCTGCTTTTTCGGGTTGTTTCTGAACTTCGCTATCATTTTTCAGATTTAAATTTGGTGTTGTGTTTGAATTAAAGTTTTCTAGAAATCTGACGGTTCTTGCTCGTATAATTTTATTATTACCAGTATAGATCCTATAACTTTTAGATCTATTGTCGTAACCGACAAAAATTCCTTCAATCGCTTTATCATCAAGTTTTCCTCTTTGGGATTTGTCGAGATAAGCGTAAGCTTTGCAGCCAAACATTCTAATGTTGCTTAAATCCGGTATTTTATTTGTCCATAATTGGTATGGAGTAGAATTGTGAGCTTTCGTGGGGAGTCGATTAGTTAAGTATACCGCTGTATTTAGAGCTTCACCCCAAAACTTCTGAGGTAGTTTCGCTTCCGATAACAGGCATCGCGTCATTTCAACTAGTGTACGATTCTTCCTCTCCGAAACACCGTTTTGAGCTGGAGAATTTGGCACGGTTAGCTGATGGTGTATACCTGCTTCTTTTAAGTAATTTTCTATCTCATCACTGGTATATTCCCCGCCGTTGTCAGTTCTTAATTCCTTTATATTGCGACCGAATTTATTTTTCGTTATAGCTACGTACTCTTTTAGTTTAGTGATGACTTCACTTTTCTTTGATAAAAGAAATACCATTGTAAATCTACTGAAATCATCAGTAAATGTGAGAAAGAATTTCTTTCCTCCCATACTTTCTGTTGGCATCGGGCCACATGCATCAGAATGAACCAAATCGAGAATTTTACTAGCTTTGTTTGTAGCTTGTTTAGGATACGGAGCATTTGTTAATTTACATTTTATGCAACTTTCGCATATTACTTCATGTTTACAATTTTCCATATTAAAACGTGTTGCTAAACTTTTAGTTTGCAGTTGCTTTAAAGCATTTATATCTCTGTGTCCGAATCTCCTATGCATGAGTTCAATACAGTTTTTATTCTTGCATTGGTGAGCTAAATTCGCATAGTTT
Source organism: Maratus speciosus (assembly GCA_963932465.1). Lineage (NCBI taxonomy): Eukaryota > Metazoa > Arthropoda > Arachnida > Araneae > Salticidae > Maratus > Maratus speciosus. The sequence continues at coordinate 232,640,575 of OZ010798.1, read as the reverse complement.
ACTTGTTTATGTTTGTAAAGGTCTAATTCATATAAATTACCTTTAATTTTCCCTTCTATAAAGGTTATGCCGTTTTGGATTAATTTACAGGTTTCGTTTTCAAAAATGAGTTTACACCCATGCTTCACTGCTTTATTAACAGACATTAAATTTGACTGTATTTCTGGCACGTACAAAACTTCATTTAAAGTAATGTCGTTTGATTGTGTTTGTAATTTTATTGTGCCTGTCCCGTGTGAAGCAAGAATTTTTCCGTTTGCAATCGTGACTGTGTTCTTATTTTTTGTATCAATGTCACTGAATAGGTTTATGTCGTTACAAAGGTGTGAAGAGCTCCCTGAATCAATTATCCAGGTAGATTTATTTTCAATGTTCGCGTAAAAGGAACAATTGTTTTGAGACACCTTTGTATCTAAAGTGGTTTTGTTTTCTTTGCTACTATTCCCCAGAGTCTGTGTGTTTGTTTGCACTTCTACTTCCGGAGTGATTTTGTTCGTTTCAGAACATAATGCAGCATTCTGTCTCCCTTTATTCATTGTTTGGTTTTTAGAATTTGAATTTTTATTCTTAAGGAACCAACAATTTAATTTTATGTGATTTCGTCTTTTACAATATGTACAAAACATATTTTGTTCTTGTTTGCGATATTGTGGTTTAGTATTATTTTTTTCTGCTTTGTACGCATTTTCGCGCGACGTATTATTCGAGCTATCTTGTCTCCTTTGATACTCATCGGTCAATTTTCCTTTTATAAATTCAGAGTTTAACTCCTCTTCATTTCTCGCTTCAAGTGCGATAATCAAAGTATCATAACTCGGTGGGAGGGAGCATAAAAGTAACGCGGATAAATGCGTGTCCTTAATTTCTTCCCCTATCGCCTTTAATCTGTCGGCTGTTTCTAGTATTTTTACGATATGACTTATCATATCTCCGTTTTCCCCGAGTTTTATACTGTATAACTTTCTGAGTAAATATAATTTGCTCGAAAGGTTTGCGCGCTCGTGTATAGTTTTTAAAACATTCCAAGTTGTCTTGGCTGTCGTTTCATTTTTCACATAAATAAGTTGTGAGTCTTCTAAAGTTAATATAATTGTAGCCCTAGCACGATTATCTCGCTTAGTCCACTCAGTAGTTAGTGGTGTTGGGGGGTCATCCTGTGTATAATTAAATAAATCTTCCCTCATTAGGAGCATCTGGGTTTTAAAACTCCATTGGGCATAGTTATGCGGATTTAATTTTTCGATATTAAAAGTTTCTTTTAGGGAGGAGGCCATTGTTTTATCTTTAAAAGGTTTCTTTTATTTTAGTTTCTTAACTTTCAAGAGTTTTCGTTTATTTTCATTTATTGTCACAATAGTTTAAATAGAAGAGAGCGGTAACTTGCCGTGTTCACAGCCTTCAGTCTGTCTCATAATCTATTGAATTTTTATTGTGAAATCACGGCAGTTAAATAACTGAGCTTCTCTTCATGAATTATATTTAGAAAATAATGTTTTCCCTTTTAACATCTTCACAAAAAAGGAGAAAGATAAAATTGGCATGCTCCTACCTTTATTTTCAGCGTTGATTGAATCCGCGTAAGGTAATCCAACCTGCTATAAAAATCCAAAGTGAATCAGCATGAAAATATTCCACTCAGTAACAAAAGAGGGCACAGGATCACAGGACTACACTATTTAATTAAAAGCACATAGATAAAGTTAAAATTAAATTTACATTCAAAGTTATATATTTAATTAACATATATCTTTAAGGTTTTTCAGAGCGCAGACACACTGCGTGTTTTGCTTAGGGCATATATTTAGAGACTGACTAAAAAAGGAAGAAAAGTTTTCAGTTCATTAGTCTTTCTTATTGCATCTCGTTGTGCAACACTTTTATGTATACCAGATGTTGGAAATTCCTTTTTTTTTTCTCTCTGCACGGGAAAAGAGGGAAATGGGTAGTTGCTCTTCACTCAGATAAAATAAGATTTCATCTATCAAATGCAATCTTGAAACACAGCTGTAATTATTTCACCATGTCTTGCAATTTCGGTAAATCATTATTCAATTTCTAACAGTATAAACAGAAAATCAACGTTAATAGCGACAGAGCTTTAAATTTTAAAGAATATAGTTTTGAGGGCGGTACGCTTCATGCTACCGCAACAAGTATGCTTTAAAATTGGCACCATAAACGTTTTTCTATTTATATTATAATGCGCCAAGTATCATATTATTAACCCTTAAATGCCTGGTTTTTTAAAAATCAGGTTTTCAAAAAAATGTTTTTCGGCTTTCATTATTTAAATAAATCATGGGAAAAATACTTAAAAAAATCATATTTTGTTTTAAGTATGGTTTACGGCTAAATAAACAATTTGTTACTAATCGGCAACACTGGTCTTTAATTCAAAAAATAATTTTCCTGGATAAAATTTAATTATATTAAACACACAAGAATTTTAGAAACTATAATAAGAAATAAATTTTACTTTCTCACTGCAGGACAAAATAGGGTATTTCGCAAGCTTCCAAACAAAACAAAAAAAAAACAAGTAGCAACAATTGAAAAAATAAATTTATCTTTATTCTTAAACAGCACAAGTGTTGCCATCGACAAGTTGAAAATCGATTTAATAATATTTTCAGAATGTATTTTATTAGCAACATTAGGCATTATAGCTTCAATATTATTCTAATAGTATTTTAGAGCCTAAATTAGGTATGTTGCCGAAAAGCAACACCCGGCATTTAAGGGTTAATCACTTAACATATTAGGGTTTTTGTTTCTTCTCGTGACTAGTGTGGTCTCGGCTACTTCAGTAACCGGAAAACACTCACTTATCTGATGTTAATCCTACTGAAGAATTTTTTTTTTTAATATCTCGTTTGCATTTCAATATTTTTAAATGATTCTTTTTGCATTGGCAAGCTGAGGTCGGCCTCTACAAAGACCGTTTTTTTACTTTTTCGATTTTGTTTGCAGGTTTTCATTATTAGAATATTTTTACATTCGTAACCGGTAAAAGCATCATAATAATAATAAAAAAAAAAAATGGTACAAAAATTTAAAAAAACGGCCTTTGTAGAGATCGACCTCAGCTATCCAATGCAAAAAGAACCATTTAAAAATATTGAAATTCAAACGAGATATCTTTAAAAAATTCTCCCATAGGATTAACATTAGCGAGAGGGTGTTTTCGCGTGAGTGAAGTAGCACCTTAATTCTCTACACAATCACGACGCCTTCATAAATATCTGGTTATCAGAAATTCGTAACTGAACACTTTATTATGCATTTCTTTCTCCTATCTCTGATATTCCATATCATACCCCCCCACCCCCTCTTTATCTATTAATTAACTTTAAGTTGAAAATAAAATAGTTATTTAAATTGACATATCTCAATTCCGCGTAACAGTAATATTTAAATTTCATTGGCTTGAATATTCTCTATTTTTCTAAATACTAGACCTTTTTATTTCATGTAATTTTTGTATTAACGCTTAAATGCCTGACTTTTCAAAAATCATTGTAATAATGTTTTTCGGCTTTCATTTTTTAAATAAATCATGGGAAAAATACCTTAAAAAATCATATTTTGTTTTAAGTATGGTTACAGCTAAAAAACAGTTTGTTACTAATCGGCACTACTGGTCTTTAATTGAAAAAATAATTTTCCTTGATAAAATTTTATATTATTAAACACAAAAGAATTTTAGGAACTATAATAAGAAATAAATTTTACTTTCTCCAAGTAGCAACAATTGAAAAAATAAATCTATCTTTATTCTTAAACAGCACAAGTGTTGCCATCCACATGTTGAAAATCGATTTAATAATATTTTCAAAATGTATTTTATTGGCTACATTAGGCATTATAGCTTGAATATTGTTCTAATAGTATTTTAGAGCCTAAATTGGGTATGTTGCCGAAAAGCAGCACCCGGCATTTAAGGGTTAAAATTTAACTAAGACAGACAATCTACTAAAAGATAAATTAAAACAGATAATATGTGTATATGTTATTCACGAACTGTTTTTAAGCAAAATAGCTATCTTTTCAACTTTACTCTTAAATAATATTTAAATCAGAGGCAATAACATCCAGCTAATACTAAATCCTGAAATCAGGGGTTTTATCGCAGGATCATTTTACAAAACAAAAAAGGTGTTGCTTTGGTCGATTTATATTTTAGAAAATTTTTCTCCTAAAGAAGGTATTAAACCAAAACGTTGCGATTTATTTTATTCATATGTTTATTTTACATCTTTTAATTTGTGAATAAATATTGCGTTGGATAGCAACACCTTTTTACTTTCTTCTATCTTTACAAGAAGAAAGTATTGGTTTCATGAAAATTTTCGAATTCAAGTTTTCGACGGATTTAGACGTTTTATGGGTCAGAGATTCCAAAAAAAATGTTTTTACAAAATGTCTGTCTGTGAGTCTGTCTGTCCGTCTGTCTGTCTGTCTGTATGTGACACAAATTTTGTGGGCGCTCTATCTCAAGAACTAATGCACGGAATTTAATAAAAATTTATTTTCAGGTAGTCCCTGATATAGATTGGTGATGATTAGGTTTTGGTGTAAATCGCCCTGCAGGTGGCGCTGCTACGTAGCATTTTGCAGGATTTCTGCAAAAGCTCTATCTCAAGAACTAATGCACGGATTTTTATAAAACTTCATATTCCGTTAGTCCTTGACAAGAATATATGCTGTTTACGTTTTGGTGTAAATCGCCCAACAGGTGGCGCTGCTATACTGCATTTTGCAGGATTTACATTTTTTTTGCAGTAGCTCTATCTCAAGAACTAATGCACACATTTTCATCAAACTTCGGATTTAGTTAGTCCTTCATATAAAATGATACTGACTACGTGTTGGTGTAAATCGCCCAATAGGTGGCGCTTCTGTGCTGCATTTTGATCTATTTCCTCAATAGCTCTATCTCAAGAACTAATGCACGAATTTTCATCAAACTTCAGATTTAAGTATAATTTAATTAATATTGCTGCTGATTATGTGTTGTTGCAAATCGCTCAACAGGTGGCGCTTCTATGCTGCATTTGTCATGATTTGCGCAATACCTCTATCTCAAGAACTAATGCACGAATTTTCCTCAAACTTCATATTCAGTTAGACGTTGACATAAGTTGATGATAATTAGGTTCTGGTGTAAATAACCCAATAGGTGGCGCTGCTATGCTGTCTTTTGCTGGATTTACACGATTTCAGAGACAGTCATACCTTGAGAACTAATGCACGGGATTTCTTATTTTTAGAATTCTCATGATGAACACAGATTGCCATTTAATTTGGCACTGAGATAGTGAATTTTGAAGTATTGACATGTATGAGACAGAAGAAAGTTTTGTGTTGGCCACAACACACTAGTTTGTTTTGTATTCGATATTACAACATAAAGTCCTTAATTATTAGGATCCTTTTAATTTTACACGCAGATATCATGTCCGGAAAATGAAGAATTTTTTACTTGAAAAGTATTTAGTGTTTTTACTCACTGTCATTACCACTTTTAAATGTAGTTTTTTTTTTTTTTTTTTTTTTTTTTTTTTTTTTTTTTTTTTTTTTTTTTTTTTTTTTGCTCATTAAAAAATTATATTAAGTATACTTAAGACTATTATTATTAAGCAAAAAAATAATATTTAAAAATTCATCACCTTCTTTTTGAGCTGTCCCAAGATGAAGTTTCTTTGTCAGATATTCTTTATTTAATACTACAACATTTTTATTTTCACCTACAAGCATTTTTTTTTTTAAATAATAGAAAACACTATAATAATTAAAATAGCACATTAATTAATTTTTCAAGTTTATGTTTTGTTATATTTCTTTATTAAAAAGTGGGTGTCGCATGATTTTAAAATATATGTTATATAATCCTTGTCACCACATATAATTTATTTCTGTTCATGTCAAAAAAGTGTGCCATACAACACAAATTATGTTTATAAGTAAGAAAGTATGACAATAATTATTTTGAATATTTGTTATGAATATCAGATATAGTGGACAAATTTGTGTTTTTCTTGGGATGTCGTTTTTTCTCTATGCAACCTCTGTTACCAGTTATTCACCATCTTTATGTTGTGATTTTAGAATGATTACAAGTAAAATCAATTCACATTTGGTACCACTTTTAAACAATTAGACTGATAGGTAAACCAAATGAAATGTGTTCTCAGAATTATTTTTTTTTTTTTTTCCTGAATGTAACCTCTGTTACCAGATACAGATGCTAATCATCAAAAATAGCTATAAATTCGTTTAATTAAGAAAACGTTTGGTGTAGTAAACTTAAAACATCATTTCTAAGATATCACGATAACAAAATCACTAAATTAAGGTGATTTTGGTAATTTTTTTAATTTGGTTTTGGTATATTAAAATAGATTACAGATCTTATTCTTCAAAATTAGCTATTTATTTAATTTAAAAAAATGTTGGTGCAATAAATTATAAACATCATTCCTAACATATGAGGAGAACAAAATCACTAAATTAAGTTGGTGTTGGTAATTTTTCTGTTACTTTTTGTAATTTCTGTTACCTTATCTAACCTCTGTTACAAGTAGTAATTAGTTTCTAAATTTTTTCTATTTTTATTATTTTGAAATCTATCAATAGATTTATTTACCCAATAAGTGGCCACCTAATTACTAAATACCCATTTTAATCTAGCGTAATTTTTTAAATAGTTTTGAAAAAGTTTTAACTTTAAAATTTGTAATTTGAAACAGAGTTTACATGGCCATCCTTTTACTCATTCTGTTTAGACATATTTTAGACAATATGCTGCATTAACTTGTCTAAGGACATCTATTAAATACAGTGGTAAAGAAAATTGTTTGGCAGCTTGTTCTTATAAGTACGATAATTGTATCTTTGTGTCCGGTAACAGAGGTTACACATTTGTACCCCTTGGCATCTTTCAACAGGTCTGCTATCTTAAATAAATAACATTAAGCGTGGCCTTCAGTTATTTGCTACACTTTAAGCTTTATACAGCTACAAAATGCGATTATTGAGACCAAAATGTAATGAAAAAAATTTACTTCTGTAAAAGTGGAAATCTGCGCGTAAAATTGAAATGACCCAATAATTAGATACATGATATCACTTGAGGCCACTTCAGTCATCCGAAAATACCCATTTGCTAATGTTAATCTAATAAACGAAATTTTAAAAGATATCACGTTTGAATTTCAATATTTTCAACAAAAAAAAATTTTTCCATTGGATAGCTGATATCTATCTCTACAAAACCGTTTTTTACTTTTCTATTTTGTTTAGAGGTTTTTTTTTTTATTATACTTTCCGAACCGGTTTCTAAAGTGAAAGCACCCTCATAAAAAAAAAGCCTATAAACAAAATCAAAAAAGTAAAAAAAAAACGGTCTTTGTAGAGATCGACCCCAGCTATCCGACCGCCCCCCCCCCCCCCCAAAAAAAAGAAAGATAGAATTTAAAAGTATTGAAATGCAAACGAGATATATTTTTAAAAAATTCTCCCATTGGTTTAACATTAGCGAGCGGTGTTTTCGCGCGACTGAAGTAGTCCCTTAATTATTAAATGGACTGACATATAAGTACTGGCACTAGTATATGTAATCAATTATAGTCATAGATAACACACAAACTCAACTATTCATTAAGGCTCTTCTCAACTGTTCTGCTCAACAAGCTCAAAACGTTTTGACACATTTACAATTTCATTTTTTAACGGAAAGATATAAAATTGGAAAACCTGACCATGAAAACGATTTGGAATCAAACTGTGTTTCCCATTTTTGGATCAATAACTTACCTATTGAGTTATAAGCGATTTTGGTCACGTGACAAACACGTTTTTCATCCTTTCTTGAGTGGGTTTTCTCGTTTCGCGATGAAATTCGGCTCAAAACGCCCACTTTGACACTATTTTCTGAAAGATCTATTGCGTTTGCAAAAAAAAAAAAAAAAAAAAAAAAACTGAATAAACAGTTCGATTACATAGTTTCTGCTTTCTGAACAACGCCTACTAGTTTCATGCATTTCCGAACAAAACTAAATTAAAACTTATGTCAGAAAGTTGCCCTTTTGAATTTGAGAACAGCCTTAAAGTGTTATTTGATACAATGTTATTTCATATTTGCATATAATAGTGATTAACTCCTTCTCTTCATTTAATCAGTAGTATGCTAATAATAAATGTATAACCATATCTGTATATCATTGCAAACGTATGAAAATAAAACGAAAGAAAACAATTGTAAAAATAAATTGAATTTTTAGACACTAATAACGATATCTTTAGGGGGAGGGGTGTGGTTCGAGAAATGATAACGTATGATATCGTAAGGGGGTAGGGGGTCCAAAATTGCATAAAAGTTTATAACGTTATATATGTACAGCCCCAAATGAGAAGTTTCATAATAATTAAATTGATACATTATATCACTTACGTTATTAAAAGAACCGACACATAAATACTGGCACCAGTTAAAAAGTTGATAACATTATATATGTACAGCCCCAAATGAGAAGTTTTATAATAATTAAATTGATACACTATATCACTTACGTTATTAAAAGAACAGACACATAAATACTGGCACTAGTATATGTAACTGATTATAGATAACACACAAACTCTACTATTTACTAAACAATTCTAAAGCTAAGCCGGTACCCCTTTCGACGTATTCTCAACCGAATATTCTAATCGCATGTGAATAAATATCCAGCTACCAGAAATTGTATTTATAACTAAATAGATATAGATAACATTTAATTTATACCATTCATGGGAAAACTTTTGGAATAAACCCTTATTCATTTCTATTAATCCTCTACTTCGTGTTACAATCACGACGCCTGCATAAATATCCAGCTATCAGAAATTCATAATTGACCTCTTTATTATGCACTTTCTTTCTCCTATCTCCGGTATCATAAACCTCCTCTTCCCTGCGCTAAGGAACAATAAATCCAAAATGACAACGTTTTTATCTAAATTGAAGAAGATAAAATTATTCTTTTCTCCCAAAATGCGATAAGGTCTGCGTGCTGTCATACACGCTTCCTGTGATCTGCTTAGCTACAGGTGTTTCTCATCAAAAAGTACACCTTGTTTCTCATTTAGTCTGGCTCTTTTAATGAAGAGAATATTATTTTTCAGTTGTTGGCCAATGTCGATCGCGTGTTTGCATGGTTATAAATTCTGGTTGTATCCAGATAGATTAGTTTGTGCTACAAGACTCCGTATATAGAAGGTGTTAAAGTTTACGTGTTAAAGTTTGTTGCTGAGTTGATTTTCACAGTAAGTCTATTTTGTTTTTATTGTATTTTTAATTATCACATGAGCTGCTTTTATCCTGTTAAATTAATTTGCATTAAATTTCGATTAACTGTTTAGTCTATTTTTGGAAAATTTTAGTTTATTTTCTTTTTGTTTGTTGTTAAATTAATTTGGGATATTAGGACTTTTACATATTAGATAGCAAAATAATGTTTCTAATATGTTAGTAGTTGGTCAGTGTCAGTTCGCATGCTTATAAATTTTAGATTCCAGTTGTATCCGGATAATTTACGTAATTACGTAACATTATATGTAACAATACGTAAATATTGGATTAAAAAAAATAAAATAAAAAATTTTTCTAACCATTATAATCAATTTTGTTTTTATAACAAACAATATATTGATTAGCTGTTTTTATTGTTATGGTGATCGTATGTGCCTATTCTATCCAATTAAATTTATTTGGGCTATTAAGTTTCTTGCATATAAAATCGAAAGGCATTGTTGACATTTTGCTAACTTTAATGTTAGTAGCAGGGCCGTAGCGACCGCCCCCCATACCCCCATTTGGGGGGGGGGGGGGGGCTGAGCAAAGTCAGGGGCCCAGTAGTGAGCTATTGTATCTTTCAGCCGAATGTTTTTTACTTTTTAAATAATTTTTTTAAATATTTTTAATAATATTTTATTTTGTTTTATCGAAAGTCCTTTTTTTTTTTTTTTGTCAGAGATTTTGATCAGATTTAGAAATAGAAAACAGATATGTGCTTTTCTTCTATATCCACCATTCTTTATAAAAGTTTTTGAAGGATGTAAGTTCTACTTAAAAAATAAATGGTATTTTAGTATTTTTAAGGTGCACCTATCAATGGGCGAAAAAGGTGAAACCAAAGGTTCAAAACTTCTTTAATACTATTACTTCCATCAAATAAAACAGATATGCGCTTTTTTTCTACAGGAACCATTTTTTTAAAGGGGCCCAGATGAAAGAAATTTTGCAGGCTCTAGATTCTTTTTGAATTGTCTTTTTTAGGGCCCCCTATATAAGAGCGAAAAAGTTGGAACCCAAGATTCAAAACTTTTAAGCCCATTTTTTTATTCAAATGTTTAAAAAATATGCTTTTAAACCTCACTTAGGAATCCAATAAGTTTCAAAACTTCGTTATACTATTACTTCCTTCAACCAAATGTGCTTCCTTTCTATAGTCATTATTCTTTTTAAAGGTGCCCAGATGAAAGAAATTTTGCACGCTGTTAATACTTTTTAAGTTGTCTTTTTGAGGGCCCCCAATAAAAGTGAGGAAAAGTTGGAACTCAAGATTCAAAACTTTTAGGCCCCATTTTTATTATTCAAATGTTTAAAAAATATGCTTCTTAATATCATTGGGGGCCCCAACAAGCTTCAAAACTTTCTTAATACTATTACTTCTTTTGACCAAAACAGACATGCGCTTTCTTTCTATAGCCAGTATTCTCTTTAAAGGTTCCCAGATGAAAGAAATTTTGAAGGCTCTAATTTCTTTTTCAATTGTCTTTTTTAGGGCCCCCTATAAACGGGAGGAAAAGTTGGAGCCCAAGATTAAAAACTTTTAGGCCTCACTTTTTTATTCAAATGCTTAAAAAACATGCTTTGAGTCCCAATAAGTTTCAAAACTTCCTTAATACTATCAGTTCCTTCAAACAAATGTGCTTTCTTTCTATAACCAACATTCTCTTTAAAGGTTCCCAGATGAAAGAAATTTTGCAGGCTTTAAATTCTTTTCTGTCTTTTTTAGGGCCCCCTATAAAGGTAGGAAAAGTTGCAGCCAAAAATTCAAAACTTTTAGGCCTCATCTTTTTATTCAAATGTTTTAAAAATATGCTTTTTAATCTCGTTGGGGGCCCCCAATAAGGTTCAAAGCTTCCTTAATACTATTACTTCTTTTGACCAAAACAGATATGTGCTTTCTTTCTATAGCCAGCAGTCTCTTTAAAGGTTCCCAGATGAAAGAAAATTTGCAGGCTCTAAATGCTTTTTTAATTGACATTTTTCGGGGCCCCTATCAAAGTGAGGAAAAGTTGGAACTCAAGATTCAAAACTTTTAGGACCAATTTTTATTATTCAAATGTTTAAAAAATATGCTTCTTAATATCATTGGGGGCCCCAACAAGGTTCAAAACTTTCTTAATACTATTACTTCTTTTGACCAAAACAGATATGCGCTTTCTTTCTATAGCCAGTATTCTCTTTAAAGGTTCCCAGATGAAAGAAATTTTGAAGGCTCTAATTTCTTTTTTAATTGTCTTTTTTAGGGCCCCCTATAAACTTGAGGAAAAGTTGGAGCCCAAGATTAAAAACTTTTAGGCCTCACTTTATTCAAATGCTTAAAAAACGTGCTTTTTAAACTCGTTGGGAGTCCCAATAAGTTTCAAAACTTCCTTAATACTATCAGTTCCTTCAAACAAATGTGCTTTCTTTCTATAACCAGCATTCTCTTTAAAGGTTCTCAGATGAAAGAAATTTTGCAGGCTCTAAATTCTTATGGATTGTCTTTTTTAGGACCCCCTATAAAGGTGGGAAAAGTTGCAGCCAAAGATTCAAAACTTTTAAGCCTCATCTTTTTATTCAAATGTTTTAAAAATATGCTTTTTAATCTCGTTGGGGGGCCCCAATAAGGTTCAAAGCTTCCTTAATACTATTACTTCTTTTGACCAAAACAGACATGCCCTTTTTTTCTATAGCTACCATTCTTTTTAAAGGTTCCCAGATGAAAGAAACTTTACAGGCTCTAAATTGTTTTGAATTGTCTTTTTTAAGGCCCCCTATAAACGGGGGGAAAAGTTGGAGCCCAAGATTGAAAACTTTTAGACCCCATTTTTATTATTCAAATGTTTTAAAAATATGCTTTTTAATCTCGTTGAGGGCCCCAATAAGGTTCAAAGCTTCCTTGATACTATTACTTCTTTTGACCAAAACAGATATATGTGCTTTCTTTCTACAGTCACGATTCTTTTTAAAGGTGCCCAGATGAAAGAAATTTTGCAGGCTCTAAATACTTTTTTAATTGACTTTTTTGGGGCGGCCTATAAAAGTGAGGAAAAGTTGGAACTCAAGATTCAAAACTTTTAGGCCCAATTTTTATTATTCAAATGTTTTAAAAAAATGCTTTTTAATCTTGTTGGGGCCCCAATAAGGTTAAAAACTTTCTTAATACTATTACTTCTTTTAACCAAAACAGACATGCCCTTTTTTTCTATAGCTACCATTCTTTTTAAAGGTGCCCAGATGAAACAAGTTTTGAAGGCTCTAAATACTTTATAAATTTTCTTTTTTGGGGCCGCTCTTAAAAGTGAGCAAAATTCGGAACTCAAGATTCAAAACTTTTAGGCCTCATTTTTTTTTTTTCAAATGTTCAAAAAATATATGCTTCTTAATCTCGTTGGGGACCCCAATAAGCGGGCATCTATGTGCATTGCATATGCCGCCTATCCCCTTATGTTCGACGTTTTGAACATTTCATTTCTCTTGTCTCGATAAATTACTTATGTTAACTATACATAAATTACATTGTGTATTTATTTAATCTACTAGCAGAGCTTCGCTAATTGCTTTTTAAAAAAAAATAACCTATTTTTTGGAGTTCTCCATTGGGGGGCTTTCACTGCCTTCCGCAGCGTAAACCTGTTCCGGATATTCCCGCTCCTATCTTGAATCAAACAATCATTGAATTTTTCGATATTTTTCGAATTTCGATGATTTTTTTCGATAAAAGTGATAGTGTCCAGATAAAAGTAAAATTTTCCAGCATCGTAGCTCACGTTGCTACAGGAACAAATTTGTTATTTTTCCACTTCAGCTTAATTATGACAGCAGCAAAATCTACCGGATAATTCTTCGGTTTCAGGAAAAAAAAATGTCAAGAAAACTCCGCAAAACGCGAAAAAAGTGTGTAAAAATCTTATAAAAATTTGGGCAAAAATTCAAAAATCGCTGAGAGAAAATTGATTATATCGAGCCAAAAGATTGTAACTGGAATGTGAAAAAATCGCCGTGAAAGACAAAAATACGCTAAAAATCACATAAAACGTTCGTGAAAAATTCAGAAATTTCTATGGACATATTTTCTATATTGAGCTAAAAGACTGAAACCTGGTTCCTTTTAGGGATGTCAAAAATCTGTGCCACAGATGGTAAATTTTTTACTATATTGGGATAAAAGATAGAAACTGGGTTCCTTTTACACTCTCTCTCCAAGGAAAAAAAAAAAGGAAAGAAAGAAAGAAAGAAATCAGTAAATTGAGGATTTTTTCCGTAACTTTTTCTTTCATTCAAACACACACACACACAAAAAAGCTTTGATTTGATTTTCTCATTTTCCGCGAAAATATAGAAAACTCACCAATCTAACATAAAAATTACCTAACATCCTTACTAAATATGAAGATGCATTTTTGCCAAATCAAATCACAGGAGTGTTCCGCCAACTTTTCTGCGTTGTACTTTTCCCTATTAGAAACTGAACGTATGACTTTTTTCCTTCATAACACGAAGAAGTCACGAATCAAACATCAAAATTTCTAGAAATTTTCCTTTCTAAAGACGAAAGTTTCTTCAAATGTGAGATAAAATCTCTTCTAATCACAGGGGTCTTAAAAAGGAAAAAAAAAAAAAAAAAAAAAAAAAAAAAAAAAAAACGTTCATGAAAAATTCAAAAATCGCAAAAAGGACGAAATTTAGTACATTGGGGTAAAAGATTTAAACCTGATTCTTTTACTAATGTAAAAAAAATACGCGAAAAAAAGTTAAAAATCACATAAAAAATTCGCGAAATATTTAAAAATCGAAGAAGACTACTTTATTATATTCGGCTAAAATGGAAAGATGGATTGAAAATAGATTTTTTTATGAATGTGGGGAAAAAAGCACGAAACTCGAAAAAATACAAAAAATATCGTAAAAAATTAAATGAAAAAAATTCGAATAAAAAAATTTAAAAACCTGTTTCGAGCCACTTAGGCATATAGGTAACCTTCCTGTCAAATTTTGTACGGAACAGAAAAACATCTGGTCAGACAAAGAAAAACTCTGGACAGACAAACGTCTGTCTTTATTATTAGCTACTAGGAAACCCGTCAACCATGCCCAAAGAAAGGTACCTTCTATCCGAAGGTATTTTTTTTTCTTCTTAAATTTCAATTTGGGTGACAATTTTAAACTGGAGAAAACCGGAATGTATGAAAACAACATCCCAAAAGTATTTTTTTTTAATTAGTAAATCCGTACATATACATGTATTTAATAAAAGGCACCAATCCGAGCGGGAAAAAAATTGTTATAAGTGAATATTTTCTGCTTAAAAAAAATCTTTCTGGGCCACGCGGATGGCATTGTCAAACTGAAGAGAAAATTGAAAATACGAAAACGACTTCCATATTTTTTATTTATTTATTTTGTTTATGAGCAATACTTAGCAATTTATACCATTTGTAAAAGGAATTCAGTTTCAAACTTTTTTGCCAAATTTTGTCCTCTACTGTTTTTAAAATTTTCGAGAATTTTTATGTGATTTTTAGCTTTTTCACTTTTCTGGTAGTTTTTTTAATATTCGTAAAAAAAAAATAAACCCGGTTTCAATCTTTTAGCCCAATATAAGTAAAGTTTGATCTCTATGAACTTTGAAAATTTTTATGCAATTTTTGGCGTTCTTTCGCGTTCTTCGGCGATTTTTTTGACATTTTTTTCTAAATGAAAGAATTCTCGGTTAAATTTTGCAAGTCCTTTGATTAAATTCACGTTGTAAGAATATCAAATCTGTTCCTGTAGCAACGGGAACGAAATGTTGAAAATTTGAATTTAATCTGGATCTAAATAAAAAAATTACAATGATTCAAGGTTCGTATGATTCAAGATCAGAGCGGACATAGCCCCTATGGGTGTACGCTGCCGAAAGCAGTGCAGCCCAACTACAAATTCGTTCAATTTGAAGTTCGTTTTGGAAAATTCGACCAGCGAAACTGCGCTGGTATTGTTATAAAATGGAACTCGGGTGGAAAATTAAATATAGATATTTCTCTAAAATCTTAGAGGGGGGCCCCGAAAAATATGTTTGGGGGGGCCTCTGAAGACCTTGCTACGGCCCTGGTTAGTAGTTGGTCAATGTCGATCGCGTGCTTATAAATTCCGGTTGTATCCAGATAGATTTGTGTTACAAGACTTTGTACATAGCATGTAACGAAATGCGTGTTAGTTCGTTCCTGGGTTGATTTTCACAGTAAGTTAATTATGTTTTTATTGTATTTTTGATGATCACATATTCTGGTATGATCCTTTTAAATTAATTTGTATTAAATTTCTTATGTATTGGATTTAAAAAAAAAAAATCAATTAAAAAATTTTCTTATTATAATCAGTTTTGCTTTCATAACAATATTTTAGTTAGCTGTTTCGTTCATTTTGGGTCGATTTTAGTTTATTTTGTTATGATAATCGTATGTGCCGATTTTATCCAATTAAATTAATCTGAGCTATTAAGTTTCTTGCATATAAAATAGCAAAACATTGTTGATATTTTGCTAACTTTAATGTTATAGTAGTTGATTAATGTCGATCGCGTGCTTACATGCTTATAAATTCTGGTTGTATCCAGATAGATTAGCTTGTGCTACAAGACTCCGTTCATAGAAGGTAACGAAATACGTGTTAACCCTTTAGTGCGAAGCTTTGCATATATGCAAACAACAGTGTTTTGAATTTAATACATTTTTTTAAAATTAGTATATACCTAATTCACACCAGAAAATTAAAATAGCAATATTTGTTTTAATTAATAACATACATTCCGCATTTAAATGAAGCGAAATTAACCATTGAAACTTTCTGGTGTAAAGTCAGATTCTCTGAACCACGTAATTTCTAGAACGTATTCTATCATAGGAATTAAATACTTAAAGGTTAAGTTTTATAAAATAAGGTATTTAGAGACATACTTATTAAAATATTTACTAATTTTCAATATTTTAGAGCAAAACAGCCACACGACAGTGGTTTTTACTTATATTGCAGATGTGCAACAGAAGAAAAGATTGACGTATTATATGAAAAATGTATCTCTGATTTTTGTTCATTATTTTTCCTGTATAATAAACCTTTCAGAGAATCATATATAATTTTTTCGAAACAAAATAAAAAATCACGCATTTAAGGGTTAAAGTTAGTGAAAAATAAATGAAATATGAAAATTTCTGCTCGTAAAAAGATGACAAAAGGGGTTTTGTTCCCAGCGCTTGCTTATAATCAGAGGGTGCAATAACATTTTAATGTTGTGGCACTTAGCAGTACGGCCTTCCAAATTTCGAAATGGTTAGTGTTTTTGTTTAGAACAGGGACGTGTACAAAGGGGGAATGGGGGTGGGGGGGTTACTCTTATACTGGGATCGGAGCTTGGGGAGCTCAAGTAAATTTCTAAAGAATAATACTTAGAAAGGGGAACCAAAATATTTATCTGTACTCGTAGTTGGGAAAGGACCGCTTGCACAGAGAAGGAATGAGAAAGTAAAAAAAAAAAAAAAAAAAAAAAAAAAAAAAAAAAAAAAAAAACTTTTTAAAAAAGTTCAGGAAACCGACGTCGGTTTACGGAGAGTTCCGGGTAAACGAAGGTCGGATAATCAAGGTTATACTGTACGTGTTAAAATTTTGCTGGGTTTATTTTCGCAATAAGTTAATTATATTTTTATTGTATTTTTAATTATCATATATGCTGGTTTTATCCTTTTAAACTAGTCTGTATAAAATTTCTTACGTATTAGATTAAAAAAAAATTTAAAAATTTTCTAGTTATTATAATCAATTTTGCGTACATAACGATATTTTAATTAGCTGTTTTGTTTATTTTTGGTCGATTTTAGTTTATTTTCTTATGGTGATCGTATGTGCCGATTTTATCCACTTAAATTAATTTTTGGCTATTAAGTCTTGCATATAAAATAGAAAAACAGTGTTGACATTTTGCTAACTTTAATGTTACTAACTGACCAATGTAGATTGCATGCTTGCATTCTTATAAATTCTGGTTGTATGTAGATAGATTAGTTTGAGCTACAGGACTTCGTACATACAAGGTAACGAAATAGTACGTGTTAAAGTTTGTAGCTGGGTTGATTTTCACTGTAAGTTAATTATGTTTTTATTGTATTTTTAATGATTACATGTGCGGGTTTTATCCTGTTAACTCTTTATGTCCTAAATTACGAATTCCTAAAAATTTCATCTTCTAAAGCATTTTTCGTGAATTTTTGAAACTACATTAGAAGATTTACAAAATTATTTAATAAATTTTAGAAGGATTTTTCCAATTAAAACTAATTAAATTTGAATTTATTGGGATTTTGTGCAATATTTATAACTCCACTCAAATCTTTTATTTAAAATACTTTTTTAAGTATTTTATAGAATTAGGAAATGTACAAATATAATGTTCTGACAAATATAGAAATACTTCCGAACTGAACACCCCCCCCCCCCCCCCCCATCTTTCGACGTCAAGAAATCTGAAAACAAATCATTCTTTTAAAAATATTTTTGTTTTGTGCTACCAATAATGCTTTTGAAACAAGGCAAAGTAAAGTATCTAACTCATTCTAAACTGCAGTACTAATCGATGTATTAAATTAATTTTATAACAAGTTATTTTAATGGTACTTTTAAGTACCGTCGGGGCAAAAAGGGTTAAATTGATTCATATTAAATTTCTCACGTATTAGAGAAAAAAATCTAAATTTTAAAAAAATGTTATTATTATAATAAATTTTGTTTTCATAACAATAGTTTAATTAGCTGTTTCGTCTATTTTTAGTTTATTTTGTTATGGTGCTCGTATGTGCCCATTTTATAAAATTAAATTAATTCAGGCTATTAAGTTTCTTACATATAAAATAGAAAAACATCTTTGGCATTTTGCTAACTTTTATGTTAGTAGTTGACCAATGTCGTTTTCTTATAAATGGTTGCTTTCTTATAAATTCCGGTTATATCCAGATAGAATAGCTTATATACAAGACTTCGTACCTAGAAGTTAACGAAATAACCCTTTATGTACTGAATTATGAAAATTTTATCTTCTAAAGCATTTTTTGTCAATTTTTGAAACTACATTAGAAGATTTACATAATCATTTAATAAATTTTAAAAGGATTAAAGGATTTAGGAAGATTAATTAAATTTGAATTCATATGGATTTTTTGTAACATTTATAACCTCACTCAAATCTTTTATTTTAAATATTTTTCTTTGTACATTTCCTAATTCTACAAAATACTAATATAATGTTCTTACAATAGAAATATAAAAATATTTCCGAATTGAAAAATCCCCCCCCCCCCCCCTCCCAACACCAAGAAAGCTGAAAAGATGCAAAGGCAAAAGAAATAATCTTTTTAAAAATATACCCATAATGCTTTTGGAACAAGATAAAATAATACATCTATAACTCATTCTGAGCTATATTACTACTAATCGATGTATTAAATTAATTTTATAACAAGTTATTTTAATGGTACTTATAAGTACCGTCAGTAGATAAAGGGTTAAGTGTTAAAGTTTGCTGCTTTTCATAGTAAGTCTATTTTGTATTTATTGTGTTTTGAATGATCACATGTGTTCGTTTTATCCTGTTATATTATTTTTTAATAAGTTCCTTACGTATTCGATAAAAATAAATTACTTATTTTTTTTTTCTAATTATTATAATCAATTTTGTTTTTATAACAGTATTTCGATTAGCTGTATCGTCTATGTTGGATCGATTTTAGTATATTTTGTTTCTGTTGCTGGTATGTGCCGATTTTATCCCGTTAAATTAATTTACGCTATTAAGTTTCTTACATGTAAGATAGCAAAATAATGTTTAGATTATAATTTAGTAGATGTTAAGTTTTATAAGTTAGTATATTCGCGTGCTTATATAGATTCCAGTTGTATCCATATATAGTTTGCAACTACAAGATTTCTTACGTAGAAGGTAAAGAAATACGTTGAAAAGTTTGTTGCTGGATTGATTTTCACTGTAATCTATTTTGTATTCATTGTACATTATATTTTTAACGATCGCATGTGCCGTTTTTATCCTGTTAAATTAATTTGTAACAGTTTCTTATATATTAGATTTTTTAAAAAATATAGGGAAAAGTAGAGGAATGACGCTCACTGAAGGGTGTTCTCAAATCCAAAAGGGCAACTTTCTGACATAAGTTTTTATTTATTTTTGGTCTGAAATCCATGAAACTAACAGGTGTTGTTGTTCAGAAACTATGTAATCGAGCTATTTTTTTCCGTTTTTTTGATAAAAAAAATAGTCCGAAAATAGTGTCAAAGATGACGTTTTGAACCGAAGTTCCCGAAGAAAGCAGAAAAACCAGTCCGTGAAAGGCGAAAATCGTCTTTGTCACGTGACCATATTCGCCTATAACTCAATAGGTAATCTATTGATCCAAAAAATGAAAAAAACAGTTCGATTCCAAATCGCTTCCATTGCCAAGCTCTCCAATTTTATATCTTTCCGCTAAAAAATGTATTTGTAAATGTGTCAAAACGTTTTGCGCTTGTTGAGCAAAGCAGTTAAGAACAGCCTTAAGGGAAAACATGAGTAGCTAGTCAAATTTACACAAAAAATCAATATTTTATTAATGAAGTATAACTCCAAAGCATAAAGAACTGTTTGCAATCAACTAATCTGCATAAAAGTTTTAGACATTTTTTTAATCGTTTTATTTAATTAACAATGGATTGAGCGGTAAGGCCCACCATGGTAGGGTAATTGCGCTCAAATTTTGAAAACAATATTTAATTTGGGGTTATTTATAGTTGGCGTAACAAAGCACTACAAAAATAAATAAAAGAATGAACTTACAGCTAAATGTATATATATTTTTTAGAAATAATGAGTAAATTAACATTTGAAAGTAAGAGTGTACACTTACCTTCAAGCTAGATGTTGTAGAATTTTATTCTAAAACAACTTCAAACTAATAATGTGAGGACGCAAAAATACTTTCTCCCTACGGGCACTATATCCTTACTGGGAACTTAGGATGAAGTTCGCTAGGTGCCGGTACCGACCACACGTTTTCAATTCTATTCTGTTTAGAGATATTTGGGTGAGCGGGGATTGCCCGCGGAGCGTCATTACCCTACTTTCCCCTACATGTTAAAATTCTTCTAATTGTTATAATCAATTTTGTTTTTATAACAATATTATTTTGATTACCTGTTTAGTCTATTTTTGGCCAGTTTTTGCTGCTCGTATATGACAGTTTTATCCCGTTAAATTAATTTTCCCATTCGTTACCATAAGATAGCGAAATGACATTGACATTTTGCTAACTTGATTATTATAAGTTAATAGTTGAGCAGTGTCGACTCGTTTGCTTATAAATTTCAGATTCCAGTTGTTTCCCGCTAGATTAGTTTGTACTATAAAAGACTAACGAAATATGGGTTAAAATTTGTTGCCGGGTTCATTTTCATTAGTGCTCGCGATTATACGTATAAAACGTATTGTACCGATACGGATTTTTGGATAGGTATATTATGGTAAAAACGGTTTTCTACGTATAATCGCGAGCACTAATTTTCATAGTAAATAGGGCATTCTCACAATCTTTTGACTATCGGGGGGAAAAATCTGGTGAAATTGAACTGCTTAAATAACATTTTAATCTGATAGACGAAATGCTTTAATGATTCAAAATAAAGAAAAAGATGGTCAGCAGAGAAAAATAGTTTATTTAACTGAGGTTTAAGTTAAACTTGCGAGTATAATTTTCTTTACCATTTTACCCCTATAACTTTTTATTTTCTTCTAAATTTTTACTTATAATGAATTTGCATAGTACCCACAGAACATTCAAATAAGAAATAATAAAAATGTAGTACTTGTAATACAGAATTTTTGTATAACATTGTCTTAACGGGGTGTTAAAGAAGGGACGGTATAGGAAAAAAGGGACGAAGTTCGAAAAAAAGGGACGGTAATGATGGAACGCTAAGGAAAATTGCACCTATTTTTAGGCAAATCATGTTAAGACTAAGTGATAGCCACAATGTTCATTGATTTTTAGAAACAGTTGTTAACATTGGATTAAATTTTTTTTATTATTATTATTTACCTCGAAAAGTGCAGGAATAAACCTTGAGGACGGTAAGACTACCAATAAAGCCACGATCTTGAAATTGATATTTAACCCCCTTGAAGGGCACCGGTATATTATATATACCACTTAATTTTAATTCCCATGTGCCACATTCCCACCGATATTTTTGAATGAAGTTTTGTTTTGTATATTGTACACGAAGAACAGCTATTACTTACTTGCATAAAATTTCGTTTGTAAATCCCGGTGTCAGTCAATCATTTTAGCATTTTTGGAACAGAAGTGCTTTGCCCCTGAAAGGGTTAAATGCTGATTTAAATTTTGCAGTAAATTTCCTGTCAAAGAATTTTAGACATCCTTCCTCTAGCATACTTCTGCATGAGAAAAAAATTGAAAAAAATTCTGTGGCTGCATCTGAATAAGTGATTTTCTGTATAAGTTTAGCAAGAGGGATGGTAAGGATGAATAACCCAGGGACAGAGTTAAAAAAAATAATATCAACCGTAAAAATGTGTGCAGGTTAATTTTTTGCTACGTATTTACATAAAACAATTGTCCCAGTTTCTGAAAAAAAAAATTACATCGAATTACTGTTATTGAAACAATTTTATACAGATAGCTCCAAACTTAAAAATCAGCATCAGGGACACGGGACGGTATAGGAGTTTTCCTGGTATTTGGACCCCCAACATCGTCCAAAACTTATTTATCTCGTTAATATTGTTATGCAATCATGCAATAGGATGTTCCCCAATCTGAAATTAAAAAGAAAACACAAAAAAAAGTGTATTACAATAAAAATTATTATTCGGGGACACATGAAAGTCAAAAGATTGTGAGAATGCCCCAAATCTATTTTATAATTATTATGGTTTTTAATGATCGCATATGCCACTTTTAAATTAATTTGTTTTAAGTTCCTTGTGTATTAGATTAAAAAAATAATAATTGCTATAACCAATTTTGTTTTTATAGCAATATTTTGATTAGCTGTTTCACCTATTTTTGAACGATTTTAGTTTATTTTGTTTTTCTTGCTCGTATGTGTCGGTTTAATCCCTTTAAATTAATTTGGACTTAAGTTTCTTACATAAGATAGTGAAATAATGTTGACATTTTGTTAACGCGATTGTCATAGTTTGGTAGTTGGTCACTGTCGATTCGCGTGCATATAAATTTCAGATTTCAGTTGTTTCCAGATAGATCAGTTTATACTATAAGATTTCTTGCATAGAAGGTAACGAAATGCGTGTTAAAGTTTGTTTCTGAATTGATAGTAAACCTGTGTTTTTAATCATCACATGTTCCAGTTTTATGATGTTAAATTAATTTGTATTTTGTATAATTGTAAAGTTTCTTGCGTATTAGATTAAACAAAATACATGTATAAGTTCCTCTAATTATTATAATCAATTTTGTTTTTGTACAAATAATTTGATTAGCTTTTTCGTCTATTTTTGATCAATTTCAGTTTTTGTTGTTCGCATGTATCGGTTTTATCCCGTTAAATTAATTAGGGCTATTAGGTTTTTTTCATATAGCTAAAAAATGTTTGCATTTTGCTGACTTGATTGTTATAAGTTAGTAAGTTATCCAGCGTTGATTTGCGTGTTTTTGAGTGCTTACAAATTCCGGCTGTATCCAGATTGATTAGTTTTTATTACTATAAGATTTCTTACATGATATAAACAAGATAGCAAAATACGTGTTAAAGTTTGTTGCTAGGTTGATTTTCATAGTAAATCTTGTTTGTTTTTATTTTCATATGTGCGATTCTTATCTTATGGGATATATTCTTTTTTGCTATTTAGTCTATTTTATTTGTATTGATCGTATGTACCGGTTTTATTTGAAAAATGTGTGCTACAATGTTTCTTATGGATAAGGTAGCGAAATACATGTCGATTAACTTAAGGGAAACCCTTTGAATACTTTTACTTACGTATTTTATTATATCTTTTTGACATATCATTATAGAGTTTTAGGGAGGGAAATGATTTTATCAAGTAAAAATGTAAGCCTTGTGGTAAAATTTGAAAAACAAAAACATAATTTTAGAAAAAAAAAAATCAAACCACACTTTTACGATTTTGAGCTTTTTTTGCATATTTATCTTAAGGGTGTTTGTTCTCAAATCCAAAAGAGCAACTTTATGACATAAGTTTTAATTTATTTTTGTTCGAAAATGTATGAAACTAGCTGGTATTGTTGTTCAGAAACTATGTTATTGAGCTGTTTTTTCCATTTTTTTGCAAACGCAATAGATCTTTCAGAAAATAGTGTCATAGTGGGCGTTTTGAATCGAATTTCCGCGCGAAGGAAGAAAGAGCACTCAAGAGTGGGCGAAAAACGTGTTTGTCACGTGATCAAAATCTCTTAACTCAATAGGTAGTTAATTGATCAAAAAATGGTAAAAACAGTTCAATTCCAAATCGCTTCCATGGCCAGGCTTTCCAATTTTTTATACCTTTCCATTAAAAAAGGAATTTGTAAATGTGTCAAAAAGTTTTGCGCTTGTTGAGCAGAGCAGTTAAGAACAGCAGTTAAGTGTGCTTTGTAACTATCAGGAACAGATTTCCATAAAGATAATATTTTAAAAAAGAAAGTAAAACGTCGTGAAATATGCGAAAATACAATAAAAAAATGACTATTTTTCTTAACATCTCTATTTTAAAAAATAGACTACAGTAGTACCCCGACTTACGTCACCACGCACTTACGTTGACTGGGCTGGAGAAAAAATTGCCTTAATTAACGCGCACTTTGAACTTTTTTTTAAAACTTTTGGTTCTATGAAGAGAAACTTTCCCGCGACAGTCAAGTGATAGTGAAAAACAATAAAAAAGTCACTGGAAAAAGCTAAGAAAACTTACTCTGCTGTTAGAGAGAGCTTCTAAAAGTAAAAAATAAAAATTTGTCGGTTCAAACTCCATTGCAAAATTTTTACTCATCCACAAAGACTCGAACGGGACAGCTAGAAGAACAGTAAAATGTAAGTTAACAACTTATTGATTTATTCCAAATTCTTGTATTGTAAACGCATTTTTTTAGCTAACGTTAAATGTCTGTAACATAATTTCCAAATACAATAGAATATTTTCATTAGATTTTGGAGAATTTTTATTACTTATCTTTATTTGCTTATCTGAATGTACTTCGACTTACGTTGCTAGTCTTGGAACGAATTTTGCTGCCGTAAGTCGAGGTATTACCGTATTTATATTACTGAAAATCCAATCCTAAATACATTTTATCAAATACTCCTTAAGGATTGTCTATTTAAAAAAAAAAAAAAAATAGCTAATCAGTTGAAAAGTATATGTTGTTGAGCGTTTCGGGGATCTTGAGAACTCCCTTAACTGGTGTGGTGGGGTGTTTTGCACCCCAGAGAAATTGTATATGAGCTCTATATTTGCAAACAAAATTCTGTGGTATTTAGATATGTGAATTTATATGTATATATTGTACACTTACAGTACTTTTTCAGTTATTTTCATATAAGTAAATAATACAAAATTCACAGAAAATTTTCTTATTTTAATTCGTCAAATTTTCAGGAGTGCACAAGAAATCAAATTTTGGTGTTACATAGGGGAGACCGGGGGAATGGCGCCACTCGGGTTATGCTGCCACCCCGCCTAGTTTAAAAACTAACGGCTGTTTGTGATAATGAATGCGCCTGCACTATAGCGGCCAACAATAGAAACAGTGCCTAGAGTGAGAGTGATTTTGCTGCACGTCGTTCGTTTGTTCTAGTGAAAAATTTAGTTTTAATCTAGTTACTTCTTATTTTGGAGCTTCAAATGAGTAGAGGTAAAAGCCTTTTATTGTAACATTAAGTACTTAAGATAATATTACCCGTAATCTACATGCATTCGCCGACATTTTGATGCAATTTGTTGAACAAGTTCGGTTCTTCTTTCGGCTTTGCTGGGGGATTTCCGATATATATTGTCCTTTCGGGATAATGCCGCCACCATAGCAAAGGGTGACTTTTGCAATTTGAGTTAAATTGTAAGCTTAGCACATGAATAATTACAATGTTCCATGCGCTATATTTATTAATTATTCTGCTAAATTATATTGCTTTCTAAATATTTTCAGTGGGTTATGTGTTTCCTAATATCCATTTTATGTATTTACTAGGTCATTAAAGAGTGGCGTCATTACCCGATACAGTGGCTGAATTACCCCAGTATTCTGAGTAATCCCGCCATTGTACAGAGGTTGAAATATATATATATTTATGTGTGCTTACTTTACAGTTACGATTACCGTTAAATTTATACATATACTAAAGATCATGTTCAGCTGTAGAATTTTTACTAATTAAAAAATAAACATTTTTTTTTAGGTCGAAAATTTTTAAATTCCCTTAAGGTGTCGCCATTCCCCCGATCTCCCCTACATCCCACCTCACCACTTACTTAATAAAAAAAAATCACTTCACCATTTCGGGGTTAAATGTAAAGCTTTTATTTAGTAGCATTTATATCCTGCAATTAGAAGATATGAAAATATTCTAAGTAATTGCCGAAAACACTTTGAACGTCTATTTTAGAAACATGAAGAAAAAAAGCCATATATTTCTGGTGACAGCTCAATATTATCTTGGAAGAGCTCTTGACCTTATGAGATAAGAACACATAACAGTAGCAGAGTTGTGCATTTTCATAAAGCAGACAGTTCTATTCTATTACACACGGTGGTTGTCAGGCGTATTTTCGAAACAAATGGACCGCTAAATAGTGTTTTTCCTCTTTATTACGCTCTTCCCTGTTAAAAAAAATTATGTTCTTAAAGATCTCGTTTTTGGCAAGAAGTTTTGTCTAGCAGAATATGATACTCGTCAATTTATTCATTCTTCTATTAAAATAACAGTTACTTAAAGGGAAGCTGTCTTTAAGATCTTTTATAAGATCTTTTGCCTTTGCCAAAAAATTAAAAAACTGTCAAATATGTAGTTTCTGAATAAGAACACCTGCCAGTTTGATGCGTTTGAGAATAAATATCTATCTTGTAATTTGAAGATATGAAAGAAAATATTCTAAGCAATTGTTGAAAACACTTTAAGCGTTTGTTTTTAGAAACATGAAAAAAAAAAAAATGCCGTATATTTTTGGTAACAGCTGAATATTATCTGGAGAGTCGAAAGCTCTTGACCTTATGAGATAAGAACTCATAACAGTAGCAGAGTTGAGCATTTTCATAAAACAAACAGACAGGTAATTCGATTCCCCACACACAGTGGTTGTCATGCATATTTTCAAAACAAATGGACCAATAAATATTGTTTTTTCTCTTTATTACGCTCTTCCCAGTTAAAAATAAATTATGTTCTTAAAGATCTCTTGTTTTTGGCAAGAAGTTTTGTCGAACAGCATATGATACTTGTCAATTTATTCATTCTTCTGTTAAAATAACAGGTACTTAACGGGAAGCTGTATCTAAATTTGTCTCGAGTTCGGTGAAGAGTTGTTTTAAAAAAGCGCTATTTATTAGATCGTTGTCGTGATGTTGTAAAAAGTGAACTCCTACAAATTAAGAAGAGTTGAGAAAAAAAAATCGTAATGGCAAGCTGTGATTGTTTTCTAAATTAAATATTGTGACACAGAAACAAACTTATAATTTAGTTATTGCCCTTTTTTATTGGCCCAAGTTCAGCGTGTAATATTCGCTGTAACTAAGCTGATTTTATATATAAAAATATCTACAGAAGCATAAAAGAAATGTATAAAAATATGAATTATGTTTCTTAGTCACTACGATTACATTTTATGCTATAATTAAGATTGTCCTCAAAAAAATATTTTTCTCTGCTCAACGTGAAATTTTCTAACTCATTTTTAAACGTCAAAGCATGACACTTGTAGGCATGATTATTGAAGTGTTTTGTAATCGGGTTTATTTTATTTTTTTTTCGATATGTGGATTAGATCTTGAATTATAAGCAATTATTGTCTCGTGGTTATGACGGAAGATTTTTTTCCTTTTTCGCACTGTCGCGTCCGGAAGTTCGATTCAAAACGTCAATTTTAACAGCATTTTCTGAAAGATCTTTTGCTTTAACAAAAAATTGAAAAACTGTTCAAATATGTAGTTTCTGAATAAGAGCACCTGCCAGTTCGATGTGTTTGAGAATAAAAAATCCATCTTGCGATTAGAAGATATGAAAATATCCTGCCGAAAACACTTTAAACTCCTGGTTTAGAAACATGACGAAAAAAAGCCGTATATTTCTGGTGACAACTCAATATTATCTCGGGAGTCGAAATTTCTTGACCTTATGAGATAAGAACTCATAATTGTAGCAGAGTTGGTTATTTTCACAAAAAAAAAAAAAAAAAAAAAACAGAATGGCAATTCGATTCCCCACACAGAGTGATTGTCAGGCGTATTTTCAAAACAAATGGACCGATAAATATTGTGTTTTTTCTCTTTATCACGCTATTCCCAGTTAAAAATAAATTATGTTCTTAAAAATCTCTTGTTTTTGGCAAGAAGTTTTGTCTAGCAGAATATGATACTCGTCAATGTATTCATTCTTCTGTTAAAATAACAGGTACTTAAAGGGAAACTGTATCTAAATTTGTCTCGAGTTCGGGAAAGGGTTGTTTAAAAAAAAAAAAGTTATTTATTAGATCGTTGTCACGGTGTTGCAAGAAAAGAACTCTTAGAATCTAAGTAGAGTTGGGAAAAAAAATCGTAATGGCATGTTGTGATTGTTTTCTAAATATTGTGACACAGAAACCAACTAATCATTTAGTTATTGCCCCATTTTTTTGGATCAAGAACATTTTTGTTGAGCGTATAATATTCGTTCTAACTAAATAGATTTTTTAAAAATCTCAGGTATAAAAAAATTATCTACAAAATCATCAAAAAATGTACAAAAATAAGAATATTTTTTATTTTCTACGACTATATTTTATAACTAAGGCGGTTAAAAAAATAAAAATATTTCGCTGAACGCGAAATTTTAAACGTCAAAGAATGACACTTGCAGGCATGATTATGAAAGTGATTTGTAATAGGTTTTTTTTGTTTGTTTTTCATTTTTCGATAAGTGAATTACATCTTGAGTTATTATAAGCAATTGTCTCGTGGTCGTGACGGCAGTTTTTTTCCATTTTCGCGCTGTCGTGTTCGATTCAAACGTCAATTTTAACAGCATTTTCTAAAAGATCTTTTGCCTTAACAAAAAAATTGAAAAACTGTTTAAATATGTAGTTTCTGAATAAGAGCACCTGTCAATTCGTTGCGTTTGAGAATAAAAAAAAAATCTATCTTGCGATTAGAAGGAATGCAAATAGCCTAGACAATTGCCGAAAACACTTTAAACTCCTGTTTTAGAAACAGAAAGAAAAAAAGCCGTATATTTTTTGTGACAGCTCAATATTATCTGGAAAGTCGAAATCTCTTGACCTTATGAGATAAGAACTCATAACAGTAGCAGAGTTGCGCATTTTCATAAAACAAACGGACAGGCAATGCGATTCCCCACACACAGTGGTTGTCAGGCGTTTCTTTCAAAACAAATGGACCGATAAATATTGTGTTTTTTCTCTTTATTACTCTCTTGCCAGTTAAAAATAAATTATTTTCTTAAAGATCTCTTGTTTTTGGCAAGAAGTTTTGTCGAGCAGAATATGATACTCGTCAGTTTATTCATTCTTCCGTTAAAATAACAGGTACTTAACAGGAAGCTGTATCTAAATTTGTCTCGAGTTCGGTGAAGGATTGTTTTAAAGAAAAACAAAAAAAAAAAACGCTATTTATTAGATCGTTGTCGCGGCGTTTCAAGAAAACTCTTACAATCTAAGTAGAGTTGAGAAAAAAATCGCAATGGCATGCTGTGATTGTTTTCTAAATATTATGGCACAGAAACTAACTACCGTATATATTCGCGTATAAGTCGACCCCCTAACTTTTTACTTCAATTTTGCACAAAATCAAACCAAAGATTTCACTTGCCAATGCGAAAAGGTAGTAAGTAAACAAAAACAAATCATTGAATTTATTTAAATGATAAATTATTGTTATTTGTATAGTTTATATCGTATTTTTTTTATTAATACACATAAAAAGCCATAATTTTGCAGTATTCGAAGTTTATGTTTTTTCTTTTTTAACTGACTCGGGTATAAGTCGACCTCCCAAATTTGCTTACCGAAAATTGTCAAAAATTCCTCGACTTATACGCGAGTATATACGGTAATCATTTAGTTATTGCCCCATTTTTTGGCTCAAGAACATTTTTGTTGAGCGTAAAATTCGCTGTAACTATTTTTTTTATATATAAATATAAAATTATTATCTGCAAAAGCATTGAAAAATGTACAAAAATATGAATTATGTTTCTTATTCTCTACGACTATATTTTATGTTATAACTATAACGGTTAAAAAAAACAAGTAATTTAAAAAAAATTAAGTCAATTTCTACTTGGGTCAATAAGAGAAATTTTTTCTCCCATTCTTCAATGACTTCTTGAGTGGAGTTTAAAATGCCTTGATCAAGAAGAGGGCTTTCTCGGTCAGCAATTGAGTACAGAATTGATTATTGAAAATTAAATAATTTAATTTAATTAAGAATTAATATTTGAAAAAACTGTATTAACATGAAGTGCCATCCACTACAAGTTAAAGAAAAAAAAATTATTTGAACTTGATTAGATAAATAATAAGTATTTTATTAACGATTGAAAATTTAAACAAAAAATATATATAGGGAGAGTGTGAACTAATAGTAGGAATTGAAAAATCAACTCAGCTCAACGCGAAACTATGGAATATTTTTAAATGTTAAATAATGACATTTACTTCATAATTATTGAAAGGATTTGTAATCAGCTTTTCCTTGTTTTGCATTTTTCGATAAGTGAATTACATCTTGAGTTATAAGCAATTATTGTCTCTTCGTCATGTGGGCAGGGTTTTTTTAGTTTCCCCGTGCTGTTGCGTGCGGAAATTCGATTCAAAATGCCAATTTTAACAGCATTTTCTGAAAGATCTTTTGCCTTTGCCAAAAAATTAAAAAACTGTCAAATGTGTAGTTTCTAAATAAGAGCACCTGCCAGTTCGATGCGTTTGAGAATAAATATCTATCTCGCAATTTGGAGATATGAAAGAAAATATTCTAAGCAATTGTTGAAAACACTTTTGATTTTAGAAACATGAAAGAAAAAAAAAGCCGTATATTTTTGGTGACAGCTGAATATTATCTGGAGAAGCTCTTGACCTTATGAGATAAGAACTCATAACAGTAGCAGAGTTGCCCATTTTCATAAAACAAACAGACAGGTAATTCGATTCCCCTCACAGCGGTTGCCATGCGTATTTTCAAAACAAATGGACCGATAAATATTGTTTTGTCTCTTTATTACGCTCAGTTGTTAAAAGTACGCTCAGTTGTTCTCAGTTGTTAAAAATAAATTATGTTCTTAAAGATCTCTTTTTTTTTTTTTTTTTTTGGAAAGATGTTTTGTCTAGAAGCATATGATAATCGTCAATTTATTCATTCTTCTGTTAAAATAACAGGTACTTAACGGGAAGCTGTATCTAAATTTGTCTCGAGTTCGGTGAAGAGTGGCTTTAAAAAAAAGCGCTATTTATTAGATCGTTGTCGTGATGTTGCAAGGAGAGAACTCTTAGAAACTAAATAGAGTTGAGAAAAAAATCGTAAAGGCACGCTGCGATTGTTTTCTAAATATTATGGCACATAAACGAACTAATCATTTAATTATTTCCCCTTTTTATTGGCCCAAGTTGAGCGTATAATATTCGCTGTAACTAAGTTGATTTATTAAAGTTTTAATTTAAGAACGGATATAAAAGTTATCTAAAAAATTAATGAGATTTGCTAGTTTAAAATAAAATTATAAGTTTGTAAAGGTGAAGTATTTGACATGGTACACCATTTTTTTTAACCATTTGGAAAAATGGTTATTGTTCTCCGTCAGGGTAGGAAATCAAAACCATATCATATCTGAAATGCTTTATTGGTTGAATCCACATTTTATTTGTTTTCTGATGGGTCTATACAGTAATATGTATTTTCCCTTTACTTTCAACAGAGATGGATACTTATGTTGCCACTATGACAAAAAAGTAATAAAAACTACAAAAAAAAAAAAAAAAAAAAAAAAAAAAAACCTCAGAAACAAATTGAGATACAGCTTTCAAACAAATTGCATTTAAAAGTACATTTTTTTCTCTATACGACGGTGTAAAGAGTAATATTGTTTATTGTGGGATGTTTAGAAGTTTAAGAATGAAATTTCATTTAAAATGGGTCGTCAGATTTCTTGGAAACCTGACGATGGAAAAGCCTTTTCCCGAACAGCCAATGAAAAGCTTGGATAATACGTAAGTTTCAGGAAATCTTGCATTTTTTACGTGTAATAACAGTATTAATGTTTAATCCATGGCGTACGTAATGTATGATCAACTCCGTACGATTTTTTATGTCTTGAATTGTAGTCTTTGAAAAAATCATTTTTCAAATGGTCGTTGTAATTTGTTAAATTGCTTTTTTTATTATTTTCTTTCTTTTTTTTTTTTAATCTGGCCATTTTTGATATTCTAATGTTTGCTGTTTCGTCTCCTTTTCATTCAGCACACTTTCAAGTTTTGAAATAAAATCGCTGATGGGTCTATCCGAGACTCCACACTGTCGTAATTTCAAAAATTATCGCATGACAACAGTGAGCTATCTGTGAGATCCCTCAATCGAAAAATGAATAAAAGGCTCAATTAACTAGTAGGATACTGTTTCGATACTAAACTTTATGTTCAGAACTATTATAATTAAAATCCACCGATTCAAAAGTCTTTATAGCGATAGTATTAAGACTCCAAACGAAAGACATTTTCACTAGTATCTATAATTAAACTGTGAAAACTTGGAGAAAGAAAAAAAAGCGGTCTATGAAACCGCTAACATTTAACCCTTCACTGCACGATTTTTTCTATTTTTATGAAAAAAATATTTTAAATCTATATATAAGTCTAATAATGAGAAAAAAAAATTAAATTTCAAATTTTCAGTTAAAACTTTATATTTTATGGGGTGTACCCTATGTACACAATTAGAGTGTTTAAATATTGTATTGCTATATTTTAAAACTAAATGAGCTTAAATTAATTAATTTTATCTGCTTAACACTCTGCAACTTTATAATAATATTTTTAAGTATTCAGTCAAAATAATTAAAATAAATTTTACCTTAATAACTTGATCGAATTTTTTTTTATTTCCGAAGAACAAATTCTATTTTTTTTTTTCTTTTTTTTTTTTTTGGCAAATTCAGCCATTTGACTTGGGCAAAATAAGTGTTATTACATTCTTTGGACGGTTCTTGATCAGGGATAGAGATCATATTGGCCAAATTCATGGCACATAGTAAGTATTAGTGTTTTTAGGTATGTTCCAGATGTGGCAGGTGGTGCAGTGAAGGATTGAAGTGTTAATGTGCCATTCAATTATAAGAAACACTTAAATAAGTCAGTTTTAGACAAAATTTTTATTTTGTTCTTGGTGAGTATTAAAACATTTTAAATAATGGCCAAAAACATTTTTATTTCTTGTTTTAGAAACTTGAAGAAAAAGATGCATATTTTTTTACGTTAGCTCAAAATTATCAAGCTAGTCAAAAACTCCTGACCTTATGAGATAAGACTATAAAACAATATCAGAATAGCGCATTTTCGTAAAACAAACAGAATACGATTTCATTCTTTGCACATGCACAGGGGTTGTGTGAGACGCCTTTTAAATAAACATTCACTATTTAACTCTTTCCTGCTAAAAATAAATTATTTTCTGTTCGTCTAGCAGAGTATAACACTCGAATTTATTCATTCAGTATGATAATATATATATATACAATAGAGCGCCTATTATCCGAACCTGAAGGGACCGGCATTAGTTCGGATAATTGGACAGGCAATTTTTGTGATATTTCTGACTGTGCCAAAATGGTTAAAATGCATTTTTTACGTGTAATAATACACTTTTTTTAATGAAACAATTGTAAGTTTTTAAAAACATAGTAGCGGATAGGAAGATTAAAAAAATTCTTTTGTGTGTACATAATTTTTCTTCACATTTTAACCAGGCTTGAAGAAGCTGTTGGGGATGGCATGTATATGTTTTTTTTTTCTTTGTCATTTTTATCTTTAATTTTTTTGGAATTTTTTTATCATTTTCCGAAGTATTTAGAATTTTTCGGACCGACGTAAAAAAAAAAAAAAGAAAAGAAAAAAAAATGATAGTTTCGAGCGGAAAGTTTCGTGAACTGGACTTTGTTCCCACCGATCCAGAAAAGGTTTTCGATTTCAAGAGCAGTCCTGGGAAAAAAAAAAAAAAATCAGACAAAAGAAGGGGAAGGTGTTCAGATAATTGGTCAGTTCGGTTAATTGGAGTTCGGATAATCGGCGCTATACTGATGTATATGTTATGTACTTAAGGGAACCTAGTTTAAATTTATGTAAACTTTATTGAAGAGGAGGTTGAAAATAGTATAATTTATTAGATCGTTGTCACGATGTTGGAAGAACAGAACACTCATAAGCTATGTAGTTTTATTTTTTTTTTGTAGTGACGTTTTTTTTTTTGTTGTTGTTTGTTTACATGTGTGTTAAGGCTGTTCTCAAATCCAAAAGGAAAATTTTATGACATAAGTTTTAATTTATTTTTGTCCGAAAATGCATGAAACTAGCAGGTGCTGTTGTTCAGAAACTATGTCATCGAGCTGTTTTTTCCTTTTTTTTTTTTTTTTCCTTTTTTTTTTTTTTTTTTTTTTTTTTTTTTTTTTTTTTTTCAAACGCAATAGATCTTTCAGAAAATAGTGTCAAAGTAGGTTTTGAACCGAATTTTCCGAAGAAAGTAAAATAAGCAGTCAGCGAAAGGAGAAAAACATGTTTGTCTTGTCACCAAAATAAAAAAAATCAAAATCAAAACAATCACCCAAATCAAAATCGCTCATAACTCAATAGGTGATTTATTTATTAAAAAAAAAAAAAAAAAAAAAAAAAAAAAAAAAAAAACGGAAAACACAGCTCGATTCCAAATCGCTTCCATAGTCAGGCCTTCGAATTTTACATCTTTCTGTTAAAAAAATAATTTGTAAATGTGTCAAAACGTTTTGCGCTTGATGAGCAGAGCAGTTGAGAACAGTCTTAATTCATTAAAGCCGGTCGGCAAGAAAACTTGCCATGTAAGGCGAACAAAACTTTTAGATTTGAATACCAGTATTTTAGTTTGGAAATTTTAACATTATCTAATCTCAAATTTTGAACGATTAAATAAATCAAAATTATAATGTGAAAAAAACCGATGTCGAAGAATTAAAAGAGACGTAAAAGAGGCTCGTCCTCAATGGGTAAGATTAGTTTTTCCTGATTTACGTGGGAAGTACAGATTTTCAGGGATTCCCAGACCTGTCCTACGGAATCACTCGGATATCAAAAATCCCAATTTTTAATTTCTAGTTAAATATTTCTATTTTAATTTTAATTTCTAGTGTGTGTGTGTGTGGGGGGGGGGGGGGCTGTCCATGAAACCGTTAAGGCTGTTCATAACTGCTTTGCTCAACAAGCGCAAAACGTTTTGACATATTTATAAATTCATTTTTTAACGGAAAGCTATAAAATTAGAAAGCCTGGCCATGGAAGCGATTTGGTATCGAACTGTTTTTTCCATTTTTTTTATCCATCCATTACCTATTAAGTTATAAGCGTTTTCGATCACGTGACAAACACGTTTTTCGCCCGCTCTTGAATGCTCTTTCTCCCTTCGCGCGGAAATTCGGTTCAAAACGCCCACTTTGATGCTATTTTCTGAAAGATCTATTGCGTTTGCAAAAAAAAAAAAAAAAAAAAGGGAAAAACAGCTCGATGACATAGTTTCTGAACAACAACACCAGCTAGTTTCATGCATTTTCGAACAAAAATAAATTAAAACTCCTGTCAGAAAGTTGCCCTTTTGGATTTGAGAACACCCTTAACAAAGAGTTAATGTACCGTTAAATTATAAGGAACGCATATTTAATGTAAATTTTAGACAAGAATTTTATCTTGTTAATGGTGAGTATTAAAACAATTTCAATAATAGTCAAAAACACTTAGAAACTTGAACAAAAATCTGCATATTTTTATGTTAGCTTAAAATTATCAGGCGAGTCAAAAACTCCTGACCTTTTGAGATAAGACTATAAAACAATATCAGAATTTGCGCATCTTCATAAAACAAACAGAATGCGATTCCATTCTTTGTACATTGGTTGTGACTTGTGAGACGCTTTTTAAATAAACATTCATTATTTAACTCTTTCCTGCTAAAAATAATTTTCCGTGCGTGGTTTTCTCTAGCAGGGTATAACACTCGAATTTATTCATTCAGTATGATAAAAAAAAAAAAAAAAAAAATATGTACTTGAGGGAACCTAGTTTAAATTTATGCGAACTTCATTGAAGAGGAGGTTAAAAATAGCATAATTTATTAGATCGTTGTCACGATGTTGGAAGAACAGAGCACTCATAAGTTGAGTAGTGTTATTTTTCTTGTAGTGACTTCTTCTTCTTCTTTTTTTTTTTTTTTTTCTAGATATGTGTGTTAATATTAGTTTTTCAAGATTTACGCGGGAAGTTAAGATTTTCAGGAGTTCCCAGACCTGTCCTACGGAACCACTCTAATTTTAAAAATCCCAATTTTTAATTTCTGGTTAAACTGTGAAAATTTAAAAAACAAGTGGGTAAGTGCGATCTGTGATCGCACTGAGGGTTTCGTTTAACCCTTTGCACTCGAGGGCTCCGGAGCGGAGCCATTTAAAATTTGTCTTGAAACTCGAGGGCTCCGCTACGGAGACAATGCAAATAATTTTGCGATACCTATCTAGAAAAGCCAAGATTACATATTGGCAATTGCTTCGAGAGGTATCACACTTTGGACGATTACAAAATGTAATAATTTTATATATATTTTTTGTTTTTTTATATATCATAACATTTGTATTCATAAAGAATTTAAAAAATAAGATACAACTAAAATCGCTTCGTTTGCTGGTAATACGAATGAAAAAAAACTTCGAGTGCAAAGGATTAATATTCCTTTCAAAACACTTTATCCGTTTGTAAAATCTGTTAGTTCCACATTTCGCAACCAGGAGACGCACTCTATTCTAAACAAACCTGTATCCGAACGAAACTCCGTTTTAAAACCTATCCATAGATATATTCGTCGAGGGCATCGGGCCCGTAGCACCCGAGATAGTTAGCCCCTGATAGTTGACCCTGGTGATAAAAAGTGGAACTAAAATATGTAAAGCTATAGTGCATAATATGAAAGAGTGGTCAAAGGAATGTCGTCAAAAATTAGAAAAGTGCCCCCCCCCCCCCAGTTGAAAAGGGTGGAGGTTAGAAAATTGCTTAAAATACACGAGTTAGAGACCGGAGGGGTAAATATGACTTTTTGAAATTTTTATGATTTGTCGTGTGATCGCAAGGGTTCAGGTATAAGTCTTCAACTTAATTAGGTGATCAGTTAGGGAAAAAAAGCTTAAAATACACAAGTTAGAGTTCAGAGGGGGTAAATATAAGACTTTTTCAAAATTTTATTATTTGTCGTTTGATGTGAGGTGTTCAGCTATAAGTATCCAAAATTTTAAGTCTCCAACATATATAGTTTCTGAGAACGGGCACTGTGACAGACAGACAGACAGAGGAGTGAGACAAATATGGTTTCGTCAAATGAACGAAACCCTAAAAAAGGAGCTATCTATGAGACCATTAACAGTTAAGGGTTAATGTACTGTTAAAGGAACTCATATTTAATGTAAATTTTAGACAAGAATTTTATCTTGTTCATGATGAGTATTAAAAAAATTTAAATAATAGTCAAAAAAACACTTTAAATTCCTATTTTAGAAACTTGGAGAATAAAGTTGCATATTTTTGTGTTAGCTCAAAATTATCAGGCGGGTCAAGATCTCCCGACCTTATGAGATATAAGGCCATAAAACAGTATCAGAATTGCGCATCTTCATAAAACAAACAGAAAAAGATCAGATTCTTTGCACAGTGGTTGTTGATACGTTTTTTCAAAAACAAACGGAGCAAAGAAAAAAAATCTTTATTTAACTCTTCCCTTCTAAAAATAAATCATTTTTAGTGCGTGGTTTTGTCTAGCAGAATATAACACTCGTAAATTTATTCATTCAGTACGATAAAGAGAATATGTACTTGAGGGAACCCAGTTTAAATTTATGTAAACTTCATTGAAGAAGAGGTTAAAAATAGCGTAATTTATTAGATCGTTGTCGCGATGTTGGAAGAACCGAGCACTCATAAGCTAAGTAGTGTTATTTTTCTTGTAGTGACATTTTCTTTTCTATACATATGTTTGTTAAGATTAGTTTTTCTAGATTTACGTGAGAAGTTCAGATTTTCAGGTGTTTCCATACCTGTCCTACGGAACCACTCGGCTGTCAAAAATACCAATATTTAATTTCTAGATAAACTGTGAAATTTTTTTTTAAAAAAAGGATGTAGCGTTAAATTATAATGAACGCATATTTAATGTAAATTTCAGGCAAGAATTTTATCTTGCTCATGATGAGTATTAAGGGGTCTCAGGTAGAGATCTGCACGGACCGGGCCGGGCCCGGTCCATACTTTTTTCTGAAGGCTCGGGCCGGGACGGGCCTAACTTATTTTTTCTGTACAGAGCCGGGACTGGTTTCATTCCTAGTCTTCACGGCCCAAAATTTTCAGTCCTAATTTTGACCGAGCCTGTATGAAAATTATTGTCTCAGCTTGGCCAGATCCATTGAAAGATCAGTTAAATTAGGCCTGGTCGAAAACTTTTTGCAAAAAATGCGCACATTCTTAAATTGCCATTATTCTACACTTAAATATTAAAATTTATTCTTTTTAAAGAATAGTAGATTTCTACGCTTATTAAAATATAGCCAAATTAAAATATAGTAAAACGTGTGAAAAGGAACCTGCCTATGACGGAACCCTGTTTTAAACTGAAAAACGGGTTGTTCCATGCAAAATTAAAATACTAATACGTAAGAAAAGTATATATGATGCATTTACACTTGCTAAGAAGGGAACTTGTCTATAACGCATTTTTTTTTTTTCTTATCTATACAATTCCGTCTTGGAACATTTTACTGTATAGCATTTTTCAGATTTTTAGCATACATGGAATACATGTATGTTAATACATGGAATATGGATTAACAATATTAATGATAACTGAAACATTTACATACAAGAAATAGAGATTCTTAAAAAAAAAATTAATATCGCAGCCTGCGGTAGAGGTCTGCACGGGCCGGAATTTCCAGGCCCGGGCCCGGTCCGTTTACATTTTTACGGTTCTCGGCCCGGCCCGACTAAATTTCTACAAAAAATTCAGTTTTTTCTCGACATACAATTAAGATTCTTTTAATGAATACTACATGCATATTTATGGGAACATTTTACAGTATATTTTAAATTACCATGTGTTCGCAAAATACAAAACACACAATAGTAAACATTAACGATTACTTACAGTGTTTTAGTCATCATCTCTAGAGACGTTTCAAAATTTAAATAAAGGTTCATTAAAAGATTATTGTAGTTTAGAATAAAGGGTTAAAAAAAATGATAGATTTTGAAGCTTATAATAAAAGGTAGATTTGTGAAAATATTTCTGTCATTTTTGAGGCTTTTCTCAAATCCAAAGGAGCTACATTTTGATACATTTATGAATTCATTTCTTTTCGGAAACGCATGAGATTGGCAGGTATTCTTATTCAGAAACCATGTAAATGCCGTTTTTTTCTTAGATAAAAGTAATATATCTTTCAGAAAATACTGCCAAAGTTAGCGTTTTGAATTGAATTTCCGGAAGCGATAGCACAGGAAAGGAGAAAAATGCACAGTCACGTGACAAGAGTCTCTGTTATCTCTGTACGTAATTTATGAAAAATTAAAACGCTATTCGATCCCAAATGCCTTCAATACTCAGGCCTGTCAATTTTATGCTTTTATAGTTAAAAATGAGTCAGAAAATGTGTCTGAGAGTTTCGCATTGTTGAGCAGTAAATATGAGAACCATCTTAAGGTACATTTCCAAAGATACTGTTAACAGAAGTTCATTATTGCTATTAATAATTTTACAAAACATAATGCCTGTCCTACACATCCTGAGAACGATTAAGACCAGTTCCGTCCCGGCACAAGTCTGCCGAAAAAATTAAACCCGGGATCAGGCATCATGTAACTGTACGATGCCGATCTCTACGATGGACATGTTACATTTCTGTATTGATGTTGTTAAACTCGCATCGGCTCGTAACGCACATTTATACTTCTTGAAAAAGTCATATTCATTGGAAATGGCCTCGTATTTTATCTGCTACTCTCAAATTCTTATATTGGGCCGGTAGGCCCGATTAATTTTTTTTATCGGCCCGGCCCAGCCCTGCAGGCCCGTTCAATTTTTTTGTCGGCCAGGCCCGTTTATTTTGTCTATCGGCCCGGCCCGGCCCGTTGAAAAAATTGTCCTAATTCTGCCGGCCCGGCCCGTTTGAAAATTCTTCTCCATTCCACCGGCCCGGCCCGCGGGCCAAGCCCGGGCCCGTGCAGACCTCTAGCCTGCGGCACTTCTATAAAAATGAAGATTATAAACATGAGAAAAAAAGTTAAGATAAGTATTTTTGGTCAGAGCTTCCTCGTACGAGACAAATTTTTAACAAAATCGACGTAAAAATCAATTTTCTGTAAAAATTCCCTCGGCCGGGCCGGGCTCGGGCCGAACTTTTAACTTTTTTACCGGGCAAATATTATTTTTTCTACGGACCGGGCCGGACTCGGGCCGAACTTTTAATTTTTTTATCGGGCCGGGTCGAATTTTTTTTTCGATGAGTCGGGCCGGGCCCCTGGAAATTTCGGCCCGTGCAGACCTCTAGTCTCAGAACTCTTAAAGATTTAAAATTTTCGAAATTTTATTTTATTTTATTTTTTAGATGTTAAACTCTTATTTTTTCTGAGCATTTTGATATAATTGTTTCCTTAAAATTCCTATTAGAACATAGTCCAGGCAATAGAGACCGTATTGGGGCTCTACCTAGCAAAATTCATGGTAGTTCTGGAAAAAGGCTTACTATACGTTTTTTGGGCCGCTGAATCCGAATTTTTAACTTCCCACCAAAATTTCCCCCGGCAACCCCCCCCCCCCCAAATTTTGGTAAAATGCCCCCCAAAAAAGGTTTTAATAAAAAAATCATTTTTTTTTTATTCTTTTAGGGAAAAAGTATCTAGAAATTCAGAAAGTAGACAAAATTTGCAACAAATTAGATATATGACATTATGACTTAGGATGAAGGGGAAGGGGGGATCTGCCTCGGAACATGCGCCGCAGTGCTGCGTGGACTAAGTTGCGCAATTCCACTTAACCATTCACACGTTTACATTAGCCCTCCCATCTTCCCTCCGAACTTTCTCTATAAGGTTTACTTTAAGTTTTTTGGGTCGCTGAATCCGAATTTTTAACTTACCCGTAAAATCCGCCCCCCCCCCTACCCGAAAACTCTCCTAAATAGTTGTTTTAACTTAAATTTCTTATTGTTTTAGGGAGAAAACATTACGAAATTCAGAAACTAGACAAAATTTGCAACAAATAGGATAGATGACATTATGACGTAGGATAAACGGGGAGAGAGGGGGCTGCCTCGGAACATTCCCCGCGCTCTTTTCTCAAAAACCAAATTTTTTCAAATAATCAATTTTTGGGGGATTTGCCGGGAGGAATTTTGGTGGGAAGTTACAAATTCGGATTCAGCGACCCAAAAAACATAAAGTGAGTCGAAATTCAGAACTAGTATTAATTTTGCCAGTTAAAATCCCCTATTGCCTGGACTTCATAATTTAGTGCACGTAGCGCCGCAGTGCATGTTCAGAGGCAGCCCTCACCCTCCCGGTTCATCCTAATTCATAATGTCATATATCCTATTTGTTGCAAATTTTGTCTAGTTTCTGAATTTCGTAATGCTTTTCCCCTAAAACAATAAGAAATTTAAGTTAATAACAACTATTTTGGGGGGTTTTCGGGGGGGGAGATTTTTGGGGTAAGTTAAAAATTCGGATTCAGCGACCCAAAAA
Source organism: Maratus speciosus (assembly GCA_963932465.1). Lineage (NCBI taxonomy): Eukaryota > Metazoa > Arthropoda > Arachnida > Araneae > Salticidae > Maratus > Maratus speciosus. The sequence goes on along the minus strand of OZ010798.1, from coordinate 232,599,002 downwards.
ACTTAAAGTTAAACTTAAAAACTCCTTATAAGGAAAGTTCGGAGGGAAGATGGGAGGGCGAATGTAAACGTGTGAGTGGTTAAGTGGAATTGCGCAACTTAGTCCACACAGCACCGCGCGCAAGTTCCGAGGCAAATCCTCCCTTCCCCTTCATCCTAAGTCATAATGTCATATATCTAATTTGTTGCAAATTTTGTCTACTTTCTGAATTTCTAGATACTTTTTCCCTAAAACAGTAAAAAAATTATTTTTTTTAATAAAAACCTTTTTTGGAGCGCTTTTTACCAAAATTTGGGGGGGGGGGTTGCCGGGGGAAATTTTGGTGGGAAGTTACAAATTCGGATTCAGCGACCCAAAAAACATAAAGTAAGCCGATTTCCAGAATTACCATTAATTTTGCTAGGTGAAATTCCCTATTGCCTGAACTAACAGAAGTTATGGCTTTTAGAATTATACCCGCCCAATAGCTGAAGCGGCGTTTCCGAAACTTTGAAGTCATTTTTCTCTAAATGACGTTTTTGGCCATAACGCGCACGATATCTGAAAAACTTCTGAATATTTTTTATGAAGTTTTCGAAACATATATTTCATATTAGTCTGTATAAACTGAACCTAAAATTTTCTTTTTATTGTTCAAAAAAATATTTTTTTAGGCGATTACACTGTTGAAATTTTCCAAATCTTGCATTAGCTAAATACAACTTTGTATTAAAAATATAAAAGTGCTTTAAATACAAATTTATTTAGGTTCAGGGTAATTATCATAATCTGAAGTATAAGTAGGCACCCAAATTTTCATTCTAGTTGCAAAATATATTTTGTAATCCTGCGCGTAATCTGTGTTATGCCAATTTTCTGCTGGACAAATGTCTGACTGTTTGGAGCCCCCTGTAAATGCTAATTCTGCATCTTGCAATTTTTAAAATACATGAAATGAAAGAACATACTTACATCTTTCAATTCCAATAAAAATTGTCTTAAAATCAAATACATTTTAAGGTGTTAAATGTTGAAAATTGTCTCTTTTTTTTTTTTTTTTTTTTTTTTTTTTTTCAGTCTTTCCAATTTTAGAGTCCTGAGACCCCTTAAAACAATTTAAATAATAGTTAAAAACACTTTAAATTCCTGTTTTAGAAACTTGGAGAAAACATTTGCATATTTTTGGTGTTAGCTCAAAATTATCAGGCTGATTAAGATCTCCTGACCTTATGAAATAAGACCATAAAACAGTATCAGAATTGCGCATCTCATAAAACAAACAGAAAACGATCCCATTCTTTGCACAGTGGTTGATAAGTCTTTTCAAAAACAAACCGAGCAAAGAAAAAAAATCTTTAACTCTTCCCTTCTAAAAATAAATCATTTTTAGTGCGCGGTTTTTGTCTGGCAGAGTATTACACTCTTAAATTTATTCATTCAGTATGATAAAGAGAATATATACTTGAAGGAACCTAGTTTAAATTTATGTAAACTTCATTGAAGAGGTGGTTAAAAATAGCACAATTTATTGGTTCGTTGTCACGATGTTAGAAAAAAGAGCACTTACAGGCTAAGTTGTGTTTTTGTTTTCTTTAATTGTAGTGGCGTGTTAAAGCTGTTCTCAAATCCAAAGGGTCAACTTTCTGACATAAGTTTTAATTCATCTTTGTTCGGAAACGCATGAAACTAGAAGGTGTTGTTATTCAGAAACTGTCATCGAACTGTTTTTTTTTTTTTTTTTCCGTTTTCTTGTAAACGTAATAGATCTTTCAGAAAATACTGGCAAAGTTGGCGTTTTGAACTGAACTTCCGAGCGAAAGAAGAAAATCCAGTGAGTAAGGGGAGGAAAATGCCGTGTCCCGTGATCAAAATCGCTTATAACTGGATAGGTAATTGATGGATCAAAAAATGGAAAACACAGTTCGATTCCAAATCGCTTCCATGGTCAGGCTTTCCAATTTTATATCTTTCCGTTAAAAAATGAATTTGTAAATGAGTCAAAACGTTTTGCGCTTGTTGAGCAGAGCAGTTAAAAACAGCCTTAAGATTTTTTTTTTTTTTTTTTTTTTTTTTTTTTTTTTTACGTATGTTAAGATTAGCAGTGTTGCCCTGCGTCCAGATTTACACGGGAAGTCCCGATTTTCAGGGGTCCATGGCTCCTCCCGGGGACACCTGCACGCGCGTCAAAAGTCCCGATTTTTCATGATGCACAAATTATTTTATTTATTTTTTTTCTTTTTAGTATAATGCTATTCGGTAGTCCTTATAGAGTGGAACTTATTACAGTAAAAACAGAACCTGTCTATAACGGAATATTTTTATTCTGTCTTCCAAAGACCATATCTTACAAATCTACCTGTGTAGACGAAAATCTGTATAAAACGAATTTTTTGCGATTACTAGTGATTTTGCTTTTACAAGTTTTATTGCATTTTGTCCAGCAAACCGTGTGTAAACGGAACCTCTCTATAACGGAATTCTGTTTAAAAGAAAAAAATTCATTATCCCTACGACAAAAATACAGTGAAACCTCCCTGTGCGACCACCTCCATTAAGGAACCACCTCCCTGAACGACCATTTTCCCATGGAACGAAATTTATTCCCATAAGCTCAATACTATATAATTTTACCTCCATTCAGAGACCATCCCAGATGAACTCTCTCCATGAGCGACTAATTTCTTTGCAGAAAATTCCGTGTTTTCCTGGTCGCTTGAAGAAGGTTTCATTAGAAAAATAATTCCGGAGAGCGCATTATTCATCAAACTTCTAAATTAAGTTTAGATATTTTTTTAATTATTATTCTACTAACTTTTAAGTGTTTAAACCCCTTTGTGCCTTTTAAGGCAATGAATTTAACTCTGATGACAAATTAAGTATGACGGTCCATAAACTGTCCTGCCCTATTCTGTCGGGAAACTCTCAAAGAAATAGATAAATTAATGAAATAGTCCTTATTTGTTCCCGTCCAAAAAAAATTTCATTTATTTACTGAACTCCGAAAGGACTGGGAAATAAAAGTTTTAAAAGATAACCGTAAAATCAAAGCAAATGTCAATGTATTCATTTTCTAAACCCTGCAGTGATTAACTTTTGTTATGATACTTAAATTTTCATATTTTTTCCTAATGTGAAAAATAAACTTTAGTAACATTGTTACCTTTTTTTCAACAATTAAAATCTAGGTTTAAACATGACCTCCATTAACCATGAGTACCTCTCAGAGCGATGAATTTTTATTGGAACGGAACGTAGTCGCTTTAGGGAGGTTTTACTGTACTGTAAATTACACCTGCTAAATGGGAATTATTTTTCGGTCCCTTGCGATTCCGTTTTCACAGGTCTAACTGAATAAGGTTGTTGTATTTATTTAGTATAACAAAAACTTGCTAAGACGGAATCTCAAGGGACAGGAGAAAATTCCGTTTTAAACAGGCTTTCGTCTTTAAAGGTATAATCGTATGGTTACAGTACTACTTGCTCCTGATTTTATGAGATAAGAGTATAAAATAATATCTGAATTGCGCATCTTCATAAAATAAACAATAAACGATCCCATTCTTTGCACAGTGGTTGATACGTCTTTTCAAAAACAAATGGAGCAAAGAAAAAAGAAAAAATCTTTATTAACCATTTGGAAAAATGGTTATTGTCCTCTGTCAGGGAAGGAAATCCAAAACATATCTGAAGCGTTTTATTAGTTGAATCTACATTTTATTCGTTTCCTGATTGGTCTATACAGTAATCTGTATTTCCCCTTTACTTTCAACAGAGATGGATACTTCTGTTGCCACTATAACAAAAAAGTAATAAAAACTACCAAAAAAAAAATTAATAACTCGGAAACAAATTGAGCTACAGCTTTCAAACAAATTGCATTTAAAAATGCATTTTTTCTCTATTCGACGGTGTAAAAAGTAATATTGTGGGATGTTTAGAAGTTTAAGAATGAAATTTCATTTAAAATGGATCCAGGAATATTAATGTTTAATCCATGGCGTACGTAATGTATCACCAGCTCCGTAGTAGTTTAAAAATTTACAGTACCGAAAATTGTAAAACTGAAATCTCTTTTAAAATGTGTTCATGATGGGTCCAGGAATGTTAATGTTTAATTCATGGCGTACGTAATGTATGATCAACTCCGTATTTATTAGGTTTTTCTCCCTCTCCTCGCTGTTGCGTCCGAAAAGTCTATTCAATACGCCAACTTTGACAGTATTTTCTGAAAGACCTTCTATTTAAAGATAAAAAAACTTTTGAAAACACCATTCGATTACATAGTTTCTGAATAAAAACACCTGTCCTTTTCATGCCTTTTCGAACAAAAAAGAAATCAGAAATGTATATCACAAAGTAACTCCTTTGGATTTGAGAACAGCCTTAAAGGGATGCTAATTTTTCTTTTAGACACTTTTTCCACATATGAAATGAAAGCATTGCTTTACCTGTGGTTTCAAACAGCCGTAATTACACAGTAATAAACCAGAAAAATAAAGGTTCAAATAAACACCTACTTTAAATGGCTGTTATGTCTATCACTAAGAGAATATTAGAATATTTTGAATAATTGCCAGAAAATGTTTAAAACTCATGATTTAGCAACTTCAAGAAAACACCGTATGTGTTTCGTCTGGCAGCTGAGCACTATCACGGGAGTCAAAAACTCTTGACCTTATGAGATAAAAACACAAAACTCGGACAGCAGGTACATTTTCATTAAACAAACAGAAAAGCAATTCACAACGATGCGCGTCTTTTCAAAAACTAATGAAGCAAAAAATATTGTTTTTCTTTCTCTTTTTTAAGGGTGTTCTCAAATCCAAAAGGGCAACTTTCTGACATAAGTTTTAATTTGTTTTTATTCGAAAATGCATGAAACTAGCTGGTGTTGTTCAGAAACTATGCAATCGAGCTGTTTTTTTTCCGGTTTTTTTGCAAACGAAATAGATCTTTCAGAAAATAGTTTAAAAGTGAGCGTTTTGAACCGAATTTCCGCGCGAAAGTAGAATGACCACTAAAGAAAGGGCGACAAACGTGTTTGTAACGTGATCAAAATCGCTAATAACTCAATAGGTAATTGATTGTTAAAAAAAATGGAAAACACAGTTCGATTCCAAATCGCTTCCATGGTCTCGCTTTCCAATTTTATCTTTCCGTTAAAAAATGAATTTGTAAATGTGTTAAGGCTGTTCTCAAGTCGAAAAAAGCAACTTTCTGACATAAGTTTTAATTTATTTTTGTTCTTAAATGCATGAAACTAGCTGGTGTTGTTGTTCAGAAACTATGTAATTGAGCTGTTTTTTCCATTTTCTTGCAAACGCAATAGATCTTTCAGAAAATAATGTCAAAGTGGGCGTTTTGAACCGAATTTCAGCGCGAAGGAAGAAAGAGCACTCAAGAGCGGGTGAAAAACGTGTTTGTCACGTGATCAAAATGGCTTATAACTCAATAGGTAATTGATTGATCAAAAAATGGAAAAAAACAGTTAAATTCCAAATCGTTTCCATGGCCAGGCTTTCCAATTTTATATCTTTCCGTTAAAAAATGAATTTGTGAATGTGTCAAAACGTTTTGCGCTTGTTGAGTAGAGCAATTAAGAACAGCCTTAAGGTAACAAAGGAACTTCAAAAGTTTTACAAGTCGTCGAATTAACATAGGGGTGGTAATCCCTGTTAACCTCTCTAAAAATCTTTGTTTAGTTTCAGACTTCATTTAGACTTGTGTAACATCATTTTATCTTTATGACGACCGCATAAGCGATTCGAAACGTAGATTTTTAGTGTGCTTGTAATATTACTTTCATGTTATATGTATCATTTAGCAAGTTGTATTTAATTTGTTATTTAAGTAGTATTTAATATTTTATGGTGCAATTATCCACTACATATTTATTAGGTTTTTCTCTCTCTCCTCGCTGTCGTGTCCGAAAAATCTATTCAGCACGCTAACTTTGACAGTATTTTCTGAAAGACCTTCTCCCTTTACAAAAAAAAAAAAAAAAATTGAAAACACCATTCGATTACATAGTTTCTGAATAAGAACACCTGTCATTTTCATGCATTTTCAAACAAAAAGAAAAAATTCAGAAATGTATCACAATCACAAAATAACTCCTTTTGGATTTGAGAACAGCCTTAAAGGGATGCTAATTTTTCTTTCAGACACTTTCTCTACATATGAAATGAAAGCATGGCTTTACCTGTGGTTTCAAACAGCCGTAATTACACAGTAATAAACCGGAAAAATAAAGGTTCAAGTAAACTACTTTAAATGGCTGTTACGTCTATCACTAAGAGAATATTAGAATATTTTGATTAATTGCCAGAAAATACTTAAAACCCCTGATTTAGCAACTTCAAGAAAACACCGTGTGTGTTTCGTCTGGCAGCTGAGCACTATCACGGGAGTCAAAAACTCTTGACCTATGAGATAAAAACACAAAACTGGGACAGCAGGTTCATTTTCATTAAACAAACAGAAAAGCAATTCACAACGATGCGCGTCTTTTCAAAAACTAATGAAGTGAAAAGTATTGCTTTTCTTTCACTTTACAAACTTTTACTTTATTGTTTTTCTTTCACAAAAAAAATTCTCCACGTTTTCTTGTTTTCAGAAGAAAGTTTTGTCTTACAGAATATAGCACTCGTAAATTCATTCATTCAGCATGTTAGGGAAGCAGTTAATATAAGGGAACTGAATCTATTTAAACTTCAGTGAAGAGAGGTTTAAACAAGCATATAATTTATTAGCTTCGTCTCATGGTGTCGGAAGACACAATAAGTGCTGTGCTATGTTTTTTACGAAATAATTATGACTCAAAAGACACTATTCTTCTCTTCTTTATTTTTGTCTTTTTCTTGAAACGAAGTATCAGATTTTAACTAGAAATTTAGGAATTAATTTTGTAAGTAAAGAGTAGTCAAATAACAGAATTTAAAAAATGAATTAAAACCTATGATAATTTATAAAATTTTAATAAATTGTTTTTTTTTTTATCGCATACTTTCTTAATACTTCTTGGATATCAAACTACTAACTCTAGCTCAAACTCGTCTTTTTTATTTTATTTTCAATTTTTTCCCCTTTTTCTTTTCTTTTTTGGGCTCCATACCTCAAAAGACATAAAACGGAATTCTTATAGGACCAATTTGTTGTGCATCTGTCAAAACCGTTCTTTTTTTTTTCTTTTACAGAAAGGCTGAAATTAATATAAAAATAAGGCCCTATTGTTTTGTAAAAATTTCGAGCTTCTAATTCGACGCAATAAAAAGTTACCACCTTTAACGGTGCTCTCAAATCCAAAATAGTAACTTTCTGACATAAGTTTTAATTTATTTTTGTTCGAAAATGCATGAAACTAGCAGGTGTTGTTGTTCAGAAACTACGTAATTGAGCTGGGTTTTTTTTTTTCATTTTTTTGCAAACGCAATAGATCTTTCGGAAAATAGTGTCAAACTGGGCGTTTTGAACCGAATTTCCGCGCGAGGGAAGAAAGAGCACTCAAGAGCGGGCGAAAAACGTGTTTGTCACGTTATCAAAACAGCTTATAACTCAATAGGTAATTGATTGATCAAAAAAAGGAAAAAACAGTTCAATTCCAAATCGCTCTCATGGCCAGGCTTTTCAATTTTATACTTATCCGTTAAAAAATGAATTTGTGAATGTGTCAAAACCTTTTGCGCTTGTTGAGCAGAGCAGTTAAGAACAGTCATAAAACTCCCCCCTCCCCCTATAGGTCAAAATTAACATTTTTACCCACTGGCCAGCAACAAAGTTATGTATGCTCCATACAAAATTGTGTTTTTTCTAACTATCAACATTGTAATTTACTAATATATATTAGTACTTACCATTCGATATGATTACACTCAACTGAAAATTTTTATTTTTACTATTAATTGTTATGAAATAAATTCACAGGATATTTTCAGAAAGGTTACAGCAGAAGGAGACCCCCCCCCTTCTCGGCACTAACTAATATGCATTTTTCTGCGACCATTTAACGAATTTCGCGTTTTTTTTTTCGCGATCTTTTAACGAAATTCACGTTTTTGCGTGACCTTTGGTAAATTGCGTTTTTTCGCGATCTTTGGACGAAATCTGCGTTTTTCCGCGATCTTTTCACAAAATTGCGTTTTTTTGTAATCTTTTAACGAAATTTGTAGGTTTTTTCGCCATTCTTTGAAAATATTTGCTTTTTTTTTTCAAGATTTTTTGACGAAATTTGCGTTTTTAGGCGATCTTTTGACGAAATTTGCGTTTTTTTCCGCGATCTTTTGATAAAATTTGTGTTTTTTCCGCAATCTTTTCGTGAAATTTGCGTTTTTTCCACGATCTTTTCACGAATTTTGAGTTTTATCCGCTATCTTTTCACAAAATTTGCGTTTTTCCGCGATACTTTGAAGAATTTTGTGAATTTTTTTTGCGGTTCTTTGTCGAAATTTGCGTTTTTCCGCGATCTTTTCACGAATTTTGCGTTTTTCCGCGATTTTTTCACGAACTTTGCGTTTTATCCGCGATCTTTTCACGAATTTTGAGTTTTCCGCGATACTTTGAAGAATTTTGCGATTCTTTGTCGAAATTTGCGCTTTTTTCGCGCTTTTTTGACGAAATTTGAGTTTTCTGCGATCTTGTCACGAAAGGTGCGTTTTCTCCGCGATCTTTTCACGAAATTTACGTTTTTTCCGCGATGTTTTGACGTAATTCGCGTTTTTTACGTGGTCCTGGGCCGAAATTCACGTTTTTTCGCGATTCTTTGACGGAATTGGTGATTTTTTTTCTACGTACGATTGACGAAATTGATTTTCTTCGCGACTATATCGAAACTAGCGATATTTTTATGTCCGAATTTTCGGACTGATGACCGTTTTTTTTTTTTCGGAACCGAATGCCTTAAATTTTCGGAAAATTCGAGACAGAATCACCCTGCTACTTTCTTTTCTTACGTTCGGGAGAATCGCCGATTTGGACGCCATAAATTCCGAACGAATTTCACCCCTTTTCTCCCTGGCATCGATCTTTCAACCAAGTTTGGCGAGTGAGGACAATAAAGTTAATCGCCACGTTTTAAGTGTTACTCGATGCCTGGCGAGTGGCGAGTGCTAATTTTGTGCTATACCCCCCTCCCCCCCCCCCCCATACAAAACCCACTCTCAAAACCTATAGGGTACTTCCCATTGATCTAAAATCCTGAAATTTGCACGAAGGAAGGTCTTATAGCGTTAGAGAAATTGTACATCATAAAGAAGGTTGGGGTCCCGGAGCCTTAGGCGAGAACTAAAACTAAATAAAGACGAAAGCGAAAGTTAATATAAGAACAGATGTGTAAAACAATGGGCGAATGTGGAAAAATAAGCCATTGAAATATTAGGCAGTTCCTTTTTTTTTTTTTTTTTTTTTTTTTTTGTATATTTGCCGAGAAACTGGGTAGCGTCAACTTTGGTCCTTGCGAGGTTACTTTGGTCGATCCCATAGAAAAAGCTTTTATTCTTTGTATTGAACAAACAAAACAAGATAATTTGGAGTTTTTGCCCTTGAAAAATATTTTATAGCCTACTATAGTGTATTTGAATAGTTTGGGGGTAATTTAAAAAACTTTAGTGGAACACTGGATGTGTTTGTAAACAACTGTTTTCGTGTGTAAATTTTAACTCTCCAGACTTTCTATAGTGAAATAATCTGGATAAGAGCTACAAATAAAGTAAGTGTCAAAACATTACCTTTAGTAACCTGTAACCCATATGTGATCATAGTTTTTCCTTTAACTTTTTATTTTCACAGGAAATGTTTACGTTTTCATAAAGATCACATGAAAACTATAGTATTTCGGGGCTACTTTGTGCCAGGCCTTTTTTGGTCCGAAAATAGCCCTAATTACTTAGAAATGTCTTTTATACAACCAAATCTCTTAAAACATGTTTTAAGTAACATTTTTTTTTTTTTTCAAATGTTACTGTAGCAAAATGTTTCATTAATTGTTTTTCTTCCAGTTGTTCAGGATTACATGACGAAAACTGTTTCTCGTTTCTTGCAATTGGTTTATTGTGTCGAGTTTGCAGTGTTAATTTATTAGCAAATGCTATTGCAAGGGAGTTACAATAAAAATGCATTCATTTACATATGAAATGTATTCATTTTATATGAAACTAAGTGAATGGACCAAAGAAGCCCCCAGCAGGGGCTACTTTGTTCCAAAACTTTAAAAATAGTTTTAAAATAAAATAATTGAAAATTTCCTGTTTAAAACCATACAATTTGCTTCATTGTTTCATGTTAATTGTTTACAACTCCATTTCGACGCTCAAAAATCATATATAATAATTTTTTAATAATGGAAATGTGAGTGGAACCAGAAAAAAGTGGCCCAAAATAGTTGGCCTCGGTTGAAGGTACTTAATAAAGTTTACGGTAATATGACATAACGGTATGGCATACCCAGGGTGCAAATCCTACTTGCATTTTTCCTGTTTTTTTTATTTTTCTTTTTATAGATTACAACAATACAGCCTATTTTGCAAACCATTCGATGTTATAAACGATTTGGCTCATACCAAAAATACAATTCACTGCATTAGTAATTATATAAATACGTATTCACCGATAGTCGCCTTCTGGTCCGCCCGTCCGTCTATCTGTCTGTCCGCATATAATAACGCAAAAACTACTCGACCGAATAATTTAAATTTTAATATATATGTAATCGTTGAAGAATTTTGTCGAGTCATTTCAATTTTTATGAAAATCGAATCAAAACTTAAAAAGATATTAAGGCTGTTTTCAAATCCAAAAGGGAAACTTTCTGACATAAGTTTTAATTTATTTTTGTTCGGAAATGCATGAAACTAGTAGGTGTTGTTGTTCAGAAACTATGTAATCGAGCTGTTTTTCCATTTTTTGCAAACGTAATAGATCTTTCAGAAAATAGTGTCAAAACGGGCGTTTTGGAATGAATTTCAGCGCGAAAGGAGAAAACCCACTCAAGAAAGGATGAAAAACGTCTTTGTCACGTGATCAAAATCGCTTTTAACTCAATAGGTAATTGATTGATCAAAAAATTGGGAAACCCAGTTCGATTCCAAATCGCTTCCATGGTCAGGCTTTCCAATTTTATATCTTTCCCTTAAAAAAGGAATTTGTCAAAACGTTTTGCGCTTGTTGAGAAGAGCAGTTAAGAACAGCCTTAATAAAAATTTTCTTCATTCTATTTAAATCCTATCGTTCGTAATTAATTTAATGATACCCTATGATAGGTAATGATTCTAGGTTGCCATGGGGAGGACGTCCTATATAAGATGGAGTCCTATTATTTCCACATTACTAAATGTAATACAGTCCCCCTCTTTACCCCGACACCCGGTTTTCACGTCACTCCGCTTATCAAGTCAGTTTTTCCGCTTTCAAGTCCGCTTCAGTCGCTTATCCAGTCCCGAGTTTTTGTATATGATTTTAATGTAAATAAACTCCGGATTTTACGTCGTTGAATAATTTTCAACTCCGGATATCCCGACAGTTTAGGAAATTTGTCCATTTTTCACATTCCATCTTATAAGCGCAGAAATTAAGCGGTAAGAAATGTTTTAGACAAACATTTCACAAAAGTGCCTAAAATACCCATTGAGATAAATGAGAAAATTTAATTCAATCCTTTATCAGAATAATTTGTGAATTATCAGAATAATCACACACTATGACTGACCCACTTGAGCTCCAGATAGACTATCAGTCTACTCGCGTTCTTTTTGTTCTGGTCAGGCGGCGCTTTCTTGTGGTTACAGGGCGTTTTCCATCCGACAAAAACCGAAGCATTGCAATCAATGAAACGATCAGAAATTATCTATCATCCATTTCCGAAACAACGAATATTGATTACAATTCATTGTATAACATTGAAAAAATAATTGTAGGAGGCACATCTAGGGATAAGAAATCTTAATTCATGGATATTTCACGTAACAATAAAAAAACATGTCATCATAAATCTGATTTTCATTCTTTTCAATTTTGTTTAATAAATTTTTTTATTGCTTAAAACTGCAAGAACAGTTATGAATTTAAAATTGTCTTAAATTAATTAAAAACGGCTTTTTATAAACACATTTTTCTTGATCTCCGGTTACCGCGACACTCCGCTTATGACGACACTGTTTTCTGGTCATTAGAGTGTCGCGATAACGAGGTTCGACTGTATATAGAATCGTAATAAACTTTGTATTCATGCATTTTTGCGTAAGAGTGCAACGGCTATTGCACCAAGATCTGAATGTTTATAAAATTAGTTATAATACGAACGTACCTCAATTGGCATGTTTGACGTACAATTTCCGACTTCTTTTATCCGTTTGTGTTATAACATTTGATTCATATAATTTTTTATTAAACCATAAATATCCATTAACAAACAATATATGTTGGATATACGAATGATGCATGCTTGAGTGACATATACCTACGTCATGCTGCTTCACTCTATATCCGTGATGTTATCTGACACATAAAGTCCTACAAGGTTCAGCCATGTCCAATAAGTTTCGAGAATGTCAAATGGGAAATTAAAAAGCTTATCAGAGTCGATTAAGATTTGTTCTCCTCTGTCAACGATTTTCTAGACAAATCGAAAATATTATGGCCCGGTGACATGACACAAAACTATTCCATACGATAGGAAGAACCTGACAAAAGTATTTTTTTTTTTTTTTTTTAACCTTGTCTGTCAAAGGAAATGTTTCAACATTTAATTTTGTGACCATCAAAATGTTTTTGATTATGTCGAAATAGTCCTCCGCGTATCGGGTTTAAAGCAGTTTTTTTTATTGCATACTGTCTAACTGTTTGTTATATAGCGGTCAAAATCTTGTTACTTATTTTTCACCCACTTCCTGTTGACATAGAACTTTAAATTTGGAAAACTTTGGGCGACTTTTTCCTGGTTCCACTCACATTTCCATTATTAAAAAACATTATATTTGATTTTTCTACGTCGAAATGGGGTTGTAAACAATTCATATGAAACAATGAAGCAAACTCTATGGTTTTAAAGAGGAATTTTTTTTTTTTTTTTAAACTATTTTTAAAGTTTGCCCGGGGCTTCTTGGGTTCATTCACTTAGTTTGATATGAAATGAATAAATTTTTATGGAAACCCCCTTGCAATAGCATTTGCCAATAAATTAACACTGCAAACCCGATAAACAAATGTTTTTTTTTCTTTTTTTTTTTTTTTAAACATTTAAACGCAATAAACCAATTGTTAATATTAAAGAAACGAGAAACAGTTTTCGTCATGTTATCCTCAGCAACTGGAACAAAAACAATTAATGTAAAGTTTTGCAACAGTAACATTTGAAAAAAAAGTTACTTAAAACATGCTTTAAGAGATTTGATTGTATAAAAGGCATTTCTAAGTAATTGGGTCTATTTTCGGACCAAAACAGGCCTGGCACAAAGTAGCCCCGAAATACTAGTTTTCATGCTAGCTTTATGAAAACTTAAACATTTTCTACCAAAATAAAAAGTTAAAGGAAAAAATATGATCACACATGGGTTTACAGGTTACTAAAGGTAATATATTGACGCTTACTTTATTTGTAGCTCTTATCCAGATTGTTTCACCATAAAAAGTTTGGAGAGTTAAAATCTACACACGGAAACAGTTGTTTACAAACACATTCAGTGTTGCTACTAAAAAAATACCACCAAACTATTCAAATACCCTATAGTAGGGTATAAATTATTTTTCAAGGGCAAAAACTCCAAATTATCTTGTATTGTTTGTTCAATACAAAGAATACAAACTTTTTTTATGGGATGGACCAAAATAACCCCGCAAGGATAAGTATGACTTGGTTGACGGTATGTATACTTGAGGTCAGTACATGAATTGGGCATTGATTTTTTTTTTTTTTAATTCGATCCCTAAGGAGGAAAACGGGGGCCAAATTGTCTTAATGGTTACACAATTATAGTTTGATTTCCTGTGGATAAATCAGTTTCAACATAAACTTCAACAATGAGTATTTGTTGAAAGTACTAATGACAGGGTTACCTCAATAGCGCCAAATTTTGGTCAAGTGGGGGAAAATATAGCTGAATTTGGCGACAAAAATTTTTTCCATATATGAAGTCAACTTGGCGATAGCTGCTAATTTGGCGAAATTCCCATTTAAATCCATTAATCTTCCATAATCAAGCTCATCGCAATTTAACTTGTACTCCGCGCATTTTTTTTTCAAGACTTTTCTACTTTTTAGTGTATTTACCATGGACATGTTATAACTGGTAATTTAGACATTATCAATAATATACCATTAAAATCTTTGATGCGTCATGGCACTAAATATCGTATTCCTTCGCAGTAAAACATACAATCCATCATTAAACAATTCCCTTATGATTTAGATTTCTGTATTTGCAAAATAGCTATCAACTATAATAAACCCACTGAGTATTTTCCAGATTGGAAGCATAATGTCATTATCTTTTCGAACAACAATTACTAAAACTACATATTGCCAAAAATTCAGTCTCTTTCTCCACACTTAAGGCTATTCTCAACTGCTCTGCTCAACAAGCGCAAAATGTTTTGACGCATTTACAAATTCATTTTTTAACGGAAAGATATAAAATTGGAAAGCCTGACTAGGAAAGCGATTTCGAATCGAACTGTGATTTCCATTTTTTGATCAATCAATTATCTATTGAGTTAGAAGCGCTTTTGTTCACGTGACAAAGACTTTTTCACCCTACATTTCACCCTGCGGTTATTCTTCCTTCCCGCTGAAATTCGGTTCAAAACGCCCACTTTGACACTATTTTCTGGAAGATCTATTGCATTTGCAAAAAAATGGAAAAAACAGTTCGATTACATAGTTTCTGAACGACAACACCTGCTAGTTTCATGCATTTCCGAACAAAAATAAATTAAAAGTAATGTCATAAAGTTGCCCTTTTGGATTTGAGAACAGCCTTAAGAGGGCTAGTCACTCAGCTTCGGAATTCTCCTTCGTAATGTTAAGTCTATGGACTTTTGATGCATTCGTATATTTAAAATGTCTTCTCTGGAAATTCATATTTTTAACATCTTTTTTCTGTGTACTCTTCTTAAAGGATATCTCTTTTTTTTCTTAGTTTTCAAAATATTTCTAAAATCTATGCTGAATTTAATATTTTATGTGTTAAAAGTGGGCGAACTGTGTGTAAGATTTTAACACTTCATATAAAATTAAGTTTGTATTTAAGAAATATTTTGAGAACTAAGAAAAAAGAGACATCTTTCAGGAAGTGTACACAATTTTTTCTCTCTCTCTCTCTTGCTAACGCAATAGATCTTTCAGAAAATAGCGTCAAAATGTGCGTTTTGAACCGAATTTCCGCGCGAAAGAACCCAGCAAAGAGGAATTTGCTGGCCAGCAGCAAGATAGGTGCTGGCAATGATGGAGAAGTGCTGGCTAATGGCCTACCACTGCATGACTACTGCTGGTCAGCTTCAGTCACCTTTGCTGTTGGAAATCATCAGATAAAATTCTGGTGGGCATCCGTTTTATCTCATGCGCTGGCCCACCACTACATAGAAGTGCACGAACTTTTGCAGTATTATTGCTGGGAACACTTACGCTAGATGGCGTTGATAATATCGAAGACATTGAGTATTTGAACACAAATCTAAAACGAATATCTTAACACAATTTAAGCTGTGAAGCTAATTTTTTTTTAAACTGTAAATAATATAGCGCCACTGCCACCAACAAAATAAATAAGTAAATGAATAAATAAATAAATTCTTTATTTCAACGCACTTATTTTTTCTCCTTAAATCTGGTTTTACTAAATTACAAAGGATTTCGGTTTTCATAATTTACACAGTTCAGAATCAATAATAAAAAAAGCGTATGAAATATATAGGATTTCTATACAATACAATAATTTCTATACCAGTTTAATGATTGGGAACGTAAATCGCAAACGAAACAAACTTGAAATAGTGTAAGGAAAGCTCGAAAGCTACGAGCGGTCGTAACATACGTTGAAAGTACTTGTTCATGTCCGATCACAAAGACCAAACAGTATCGAGCGCGGTTAGTATACTTGGGAGGGTGACCGCATGGACACCGCTGCAAGTTCAAATATTTCTATAGATACTTCTACAGATATTTCTATAGCTTTAGGTGAAACCAGCTTATAGAAAAAAGAGCTATAATACTTTGATTTTTTATAGAATTCTATAAGAAATTTTTGTAAGGGAAAGTGCTGAGCCATCAAAGGAATATCAGTGGGATAAGTGCTAGCACTGCAGGAAAAGTGCCGGATTGAAGTAATGTGATGGCATACCAATGCTGGCCTGATGTTGGCCATCACTGATGTGCAGCTGCATTCCGCACGACACTTTTGTGCTCTTAAGTAATGGCACCATTGCACTTTACCGCTGATGGCAGTGCTGGCTGCCATCTTCTTTCCAGCTGATGGCCCACTGTTTCTTTCTTTGCTGGGAAGAATAACCACTCAAGGAAGGGTGAAAAAGGTCTTTGCTACGTGATCAAAATCGCTTGTAACTCAATAGGTAATTTATCAATCAAAAAAAGGGAAACGCAGTTTGATTCCAAATCGCTTCCATAGTCAGGCCTTCCAAATTTTTTTTATTTTTCTGTTAAAAAATGAATTTGTAAATGTGTCAAAACATTTTGCGCTTGTTGAGCAGAGCAGTTGAGAACAGCCTTAAAGGTTACTCAATTATAGTTTGACTTTTTATGGAGATATCGATATCAGCTTCAATAATGAGTATTTGTTAAAAAGTACTAATGGCAGGGTTACCACAATTGCGCCAAATTTGGTAATGCATTAAAAGAAGTATATATTATATTCTACATTTTCTGAATTTTAATGAAAGCATGTTTTTTTAATTTCAATTATATTATTAGTCATAATAGAGTTCGGTGACCACGCCAAACTAATGTATTATAGCGGAAATTTTGGGGGAAAATCATGAAATTGCTTTTAAAAAATTAAGAGTGATTTTCAAGATGAACATTGAATGTTTATAAAACAGTGTTTTTTAGAAAACTGTTATTACTTTTATGCTTATTTTTTCTTAGTATGTATGATATATGGATCAAGTGTAATAAAAAATACCAAAAGTTGTAAATCATTTTTAATTTAATCCATAATTATATGCCAAAGCTTTCAATTTAAAATTAATACAAAATCATTAATTAAAAAAGGATTGGGAATTATTATTGGGGGTAAATTTTTCTTAATAATAATGAAGAAAAAACATTCTAAAAGCACTTTATGCCAAGAGCGAGGTTCAGACGCACATTCTCTTTGGAGAACCAGAATTTGACTTTCTGGCACCTTAGACCGCTCGGTCATCGAAACGTCGATCGACTTTCCTCCGAAACGAAAAAACTTTAAAACTGATATCCAATTCTAAGTACAGAAAAGTTCTTTAAAATGGCCATTTCACATGTTTAGAACTGCTGAAATCGCTCTTAGTTTTTTAGCTTTGCGTTTTAAATACGTATATGGATTGATAGTTCCCAGGGGCACAAACATATATTACATTGGTTCGGGTTGGATATGACTGTATTCAGATTAAACTCTATTCAAGTATTATCAGTGACCAGTGTCAGAATTTAAGTAAATACTCGTAAAAAAGTTTTAAGCATCAGAAGCTTTACCAACTATTACATATACTAATTTCGATAGCATTCAGAGTATCGTCATCAGTGTATGCAGCTATGGCGTTTTCAGCTGAGATATGCATTTTAGAACTTTCTAGTTTTAGTGTTACAACTTACGAGGTGTGTGGATCATATACTGCACGAAATAATTCGCACACACCGGCTATGGGCAGCAATTGCTGAAAATGAATTTTTACTAAATTGTCTTTTATTTTATTATTATTATTTATTATTATTTTATGGGGCTACTTCACTCAAACGAAAACACCCGTTCGCTAACGTTAACCCTATGGAAGAATTTTTTTTTAAAGGTAGTTCGTTTGCATTATGATGTTTTTGCATCGGACAACTGAGGTAGATCTCTACAAAAGCCGTTTTTTACTTTTTCGATTTTGTTGGCAGGTTTATTTCTTTTTAATGGGGATGCTTTCACTTTCGAAACTGGTTACGAAATTGAAAGTGTCCTAATTAAAAATACCTGTAAACAAAATCGAAAAAGTGAAAAACGGGCTTTGTACAGATCAACCTTAGCTGTTCAATACAAAAAAAAAAGACCATTTAAATATTCAAATGCAAACAAGATATCTTTAAGAAATGCCTTTCATTATATTAACATCAGCGAGCCGGTGTTTTCCCGTGACTGCTTATTTTCTGACTCATTTTTAAATTCATGATTGCTCTCAAACACATTCACTTGGCAGGTTCTCCTTATTCAGAAACTATATAATGTCCTGCATGGGTCGGTTTTTCGATAAAGGCAGAATATATTTCAAAAAATGCTGTCAAAGTGGGCATTTTGAACCATATTTCCCGAAGCTGTAGTGCTGGAAATGAAAAAAATGGTCGTACTGAGAAAATAATTGTTTATAAATCAAGTTCTAATTAATTGAACGAAAAAATAAAATCACAGGTCGCTTATAAATCTCTTAAAAAATCACGTCAGCAAGTTTCATGTTTTTACTTTTAAAAATGAATATGAAAATGTATCAGAAAATTTCGAGTTGTTGAGCGTGGGAAAATATTTTTTTTTTAATACCGCCATACCCCATTTCATTGCAGGGACCAAAAAGCAATTTCTTAACAACATTCCGATAGTGTTGGAAAGTGTTTCATAATGTTTGCAGTGATGCACGATTTTTCATTTCGGTTAACATTTATTCAGCATGAAGCAGCATATTAAGGGGTCTTATAACTCTTAAAACTTCAAAATTTTCGAAATTTTAATCTTCTTTTTTTTTAGATGTTAAACTCCCATCTCTTTTTAGCATTTTGATATAACAGTTTCCTTGAAATTCCCATTCGAACAGAAGTTATGGCTTTTAGAATTACACCCGCCCAATAGCTGAAGCGGCGGGCGTTTCCGAAATTTTGAAGTCTTATTTCTCCAATTGACGTCTTTGGCCATAACGCGCAGGATATACCAAAAACTTCTGAATATTTTTTCATGAAATTTTTGAAACATATATTTCATGTTAGTCTCTATAAACTGAACCTAAAGTTTCCTTTTTATTGGTCAAAAAAATATTTCTTTTAGGCGATTATACTGTTAAAATTTTCAAAATTTTGTATTAGCTAAATACAACTTTGTATTAATAATATAAAAATGCTTTAAATACAAATTTATTTAGGTTCCGGGTAATTATTATAATCTGAAGTATAAGTAGACAACAAAATTTTCATTCTAGTTTCAATATTTATTTTGTAATCCTGCGCATAAGGTGTTATATCAATTTTATGCTCAGACAGTTTAAAGCCCCCCTGTAAATTCTAATACTGCATCTTGCAATTTTTTAAATACATGAACTGAAAGAACATACTTGTACCTTTCATTCAAATGAAAATTGTGTTTTAAAATCGTATTTTAAGATATAAAATTTTTAAAATGGACTTTTTTTTTTCATCCAATTTTAAGAGTCCTGAGAACATTTAAGGCGCAAAACTGTTTGACATATTTACAAATTCATTTTTTAACGGAAAGATATAAAATTGGAAAGCCTGGCCATGGAAGCGATTTGGAATTGAACTGTTTTTTCCATTTTTTTGATCGATCCATTACCTATTGAATTATAAGCGAATTCGATCATGTGACAAACCCGTTTTCCGCCCGCTCTTGGGTGCTCCTTTTCCCTTCGCGCGGAAATTCGGTTCAAAACGCCCACTTTGACTCTATTTTCTGAAAGATCTATTGCGTTTGTAAAAAAAAAAAAATGAAAAAAAAAAAAAAACAGCTCAATGACATAGTTTCTGAACAACAACACCAGCTAGTTTCATGCATTTTACGAACAAAAATAAATTAAAAGTTATGTCAGAAAGTTGCCCTTTTTGATTTGAGAGAAAGATCATTCATAGCCGAAACCCATCTCATAGATAGGTGACAGCGAACCAAGGAGTGTGATAAAGATAATTCAGACCGTGACATCTATTCAAGGCATACCTGTCAGTTTCGGACAACCACCTACGAAGATATGCTGGATTTTTTCATCAGATCAAATTTTTGCAGTAACAAAAAATAACCATAACTATAAAATATAATAAAATTAAGAAGTCTTATCCGATTTCCTGTATCCATATCTTCATACGCAATCGTTTCAAGTCTAATCTCCCTCCACGGGAAGCAACGGTCTTCCTTTTTTCAGGGACAAAGTCACAAGATGAAAAGAAATCTAAAACACCTATAAGCTTCTATTTTTTGCCTAGTTTGACAGCAGAGATGCCTATCAGACTTTTGGATGCACGTGGCTTTACTAAGTCAGATATCATATCCGGGATGAAATGTACCATGTAAATTGTATTAACTTTTGAAGCTTGAAAATTTTCGGTTATACTACTTCGGAAGAAAACTCAAATTGCGTAATTGCAAGATTTTTTTATTTATCGCCTGGAAAATCTGTATTATTTCTTGATTAAATTAAATTAAACATTATATAGTTTAAAATATATATATACATCTTATTTATGACAATAATAAAAAAAAAAGTCGCATATTTCATTCTATAATATACAACAGTGTTAAATTGTTGACATATTACTCACAAGGGAACCACATTTGGTGTTGCTCGCACCTAGCATTGAGACTTGGTGCATTTTAAAGCCCTATATTATGAAGTTTGAGAATCAATAAAATTTTTCTGTTAAAATAATATTTCTTGATTATACAGCAGCATAACTTTCTGAAAATGCAATTTTCGAGACTACTTATCGGACTATTAACATTGAATTTTTTTAAAGAAAAGCATTTAAAAATAAAAATTAGTTAATAATAAGTATAAAATATTGAAAAAAGTTTGAAAATTATATCAAAAACCCACGAATTTAATTTTGAAAAATTGCAACTTTATATTCATATTTTTGGTGGGGAAACAGTTGGCGTTTATTTTTAAAAGTAGAGTTTTCTGGCAACCCTAGCCAAATGTCATAGCTGAATTTGTAATAGCTAGAAATTGCAATGTCCGGCCTATTTCGCCACAGCAATTTTTCTAAATTGTGTAAAAATATTAATTTACTTTATGATTACTTTTACCAAAGGGCCATTTAATACAGCAACATTTCATTTTAAACATTCGAAACTTTATTTCATTCAATTTCAAAAGAAAATAGTTTGCTTATTTTGTATTTCACTAAAAAATAGTTTTCAATGATCTTTGAAGCTTTTATAGAATTATATTTATTACTTATATATTTATCGTCTGCATAGAAAAAAAAATAAAAACCTAATATTTGTTTCTTATGCTATCAATTATTAAAAAAAATCGTAATCTGATATAATTCTAGTAATATGTTCTGTACATTTTCTCTTTGGATAAAGCGGGCGGAAAAATTGTAGCGCCATATTTGGCGACTTAACTCACTTTTGACGTGAAATAAGCAAATAAATATGTAATAATAAAACATTAAAAGTATAAGAAAAGTATATAAAATATGATTTTAACAGAGAAATTTTATCGGTTCTCTAACTTTTATGTATAGGACTACAAAATACACCAGGTCTCGATGCTAGGTGCGAGCAACACCAAAAGTGGTTCCCTTGTCAGTTACTCCGCAGTCGTAAATATATATAGCTGTAAAAAAAGTAATTTTAAACTTTATAAAAGAAATTTAAAGAGGTATTTTACCGATGTTACTTTTTTTTCCCTACCCAATTTATTTAGCATGAAGCAGCAGGTTGAAATATTTAATCATGACCAAAATTCATTTTATAGATGAGTGACAGCAAACCACGGAGTGTGTTAAACATATAGATTAAATAATAGTGACATCTATTCAAGGCATGCCTGTTAGTTTCGGACAACCACCTACGTGCAAAACGTATATTAATTTTTTTGAATAAATGAGATGTGAATTTAAAATAATGTTATTTTTATGACGTTAAATGGATGTAATTTGCATTCATCTTCACTTTAACAAGTGTCAAATTATTCTAGTATACAGGGTGCAATATGTTATCTATCGCCGACCTTTAATTTCTCAACCGTTCGTCGTAGACATATAGTTCCAATTACAAAAACGTTTCAAATAAGGTAAATATTCATGTTGTGGCATTATTTAAAGTAAAAAATCAGTTTTATAAAAATTACGAAATCTGACTTTTTATACGGTCCCCCAGTCCCTATAGCTATATTTAGTAAAAGTTTACACATATAACAGATATAACACAAAAAGTTTGACATCTGTACTACAAAAATTGACAGAGTTATTAAATTTCAAAGTTTGAGATTTTTGCACATGATTTTGTCTTTCATTGAGGGATCAGTTAAAAGATGAATTAAAGTAATTCGAGATCAAAATCAGGGTACGCTTCCGCTGCCATTTATCTAGTATTTAGTGAGTATGTTTTATTTTCCGGTTGTGGATTCTACCTTCTTTGACGTTTGAATATTGTTCGACCCATAAAAGCTTAAATTTTTAGATGGAATAACCCTCTTTGATGATTCCCCGATTTAGCGATACCGGATAAAGGTGTTTTCGTCGAAAGAAGGACACTGCACCCTGACTTTATCTCGATTTACTTTAATTCATCTTTTAACTGATCCCTCGATGAAAGACAAATTCATGTGCAAAAATCTCAAACTTTGAAATTTAATAACTGTGTCAATTTTTGCAGTACAGATAAGTTTTTTGTGTTATATCTGTTATGATATGTGTAAACTTTTACTAAATATAACTATAGGGACTGGGGGACCGTATAAAAAGTTAGATTTCGTAATTTTTATAAAATTGATTTTTTACTTTAAATAATGCCACAACATGAATATTTAGCTCATTTGAAACGTTTTTGTAATTGGAACTATATGTTTACGGCCAACGGTTGAGAAATTAAAGGTCGGCGATAGATAACATATTGCACCCTGTATATTAAACATAGTATTCGTCTCAAAATACATTTTTTGTTCTATTATTGTGATCTTTGTTTTAAAAAAATAATGCCTTAGAATGTAAAAAATGAAAACTAAAGAAATATGAATTCATTTAATGTAATTATCACATATATTTCTGATCATATTATATTAAAAATCTTTTTCTATGCGCATACGAAGCACAAGGCAATGAATGAGGTATCATAACAGTCTGTTGACATAATACATTCACATTTTGTTAAAAATGAATGAATGCATATCAGAAATTAATCTCGGAGATTGTAATCGAAAAACCTCCCATGAGTCCGTAATTTATACTTGTTCCTGAAATCTTACACAACAGACAATAACAAACTATTAACTTTTAGGCAACTTGTGAACGTACAGGGCGTACGAAATGTATCTTTACATTTTTTAAAAATAATTAAAAATAAACAATGATATGCACTTACGGTTTTTTATGTTCCATAAAGAAAATATCAAAGTTTGTTTACTATGTTTTATTCCACGATTCAATGTGCGTGCGAACCATTAGTCGCGCGCAACACCATCGAGTCTATACCAGATCTCTAACCATGTTCTATGAAGTTTTGTAGAATCAACAGTCTGTGGATGGCCGTTGTAGTTGTAATGGACTTTATGCACCCGACCCTGAAGTCGAGGCTAAAATTCGTCTGCTGGCGGTATTTATTGCTGAACATTAGCACAGCAGTCTATGGAGTGTGAGTTATTAATGCTTGTTTGTTAAAAATAGCGGGCAAAAAATTCTTTGTTGTAGCAGTAGATACTTAATAAGTTGTAACATAAATTCAAAATGCTGTTCTATATGCGAGAAAATTCCCTAAATTTGCAAAATTTCGCTTTAAATTTATGAACCCAACCTGGGTCGATACTAAAATCGTCTGTTAGCGGTGTTTGCACCTGCGCATACTGGCATTCTGGCGGTACAGTGGCTAGAATAATAGATCAACATACCGTCAGCTCTGGTGTCTGACGTCACGTGCATAAGGTCCATTCGACTTTTCAGTCCATCAGTGTCATGAATTGGAGATTGGTAAACAGTGTTTTTCACGTATCTCTATAAAAAGAAGCCCAAATATGTTTTGGCTGTAGTCTAACATTGGTGGTTAAAACATTGTTTATTTTTAATTATTTTTTAAATGTGTAAAGATACATTTAGGACACCCTGTACTTATATAGATTGTAATATTGTTACCCGCTGGAATCATGTCATCGGTTCTGATTTGTCCTTCTATATCCAAACAGTTATTTATATTCTCAATTCTTAGCGTTGCTTTTTTAATGTAATCTTTTGATTATTTATTGTACCATTTCGCATTCAGTCAATTTTTTCCTTTTTCTTTTGCAGTATTATGATCTGCTGTATGTCTAGCTGATATCAAGAGGGGAAAAAATGGAACCGTCATCGACACAAATCATCTTGCTTAACTTCATCGCAATTTTCATCTGCATCGTCGCACAAAATAAATTTTCTGGAAAAGCCGATGACCATCAGAGTTCTTTCCTGCCTGATCCCACCAGTTATCAAAAGTAAATCACTTTATTAATTTCAATTCAAAGATATAATTTAACTGGAAATGAGACGCGTAATCTGACGCAGTAAATTGTTAGTTAATATGATTATCATTTTTGGAGTTATAAGGATCCTTCTTTTACGCAATTCAGTAACAGAGCACTTAAAGCGAGGCTAACGAGAAAGACAGGCTACCGCGGTGCATTCCACGTATCTTTTTTTTTACAGACCGCTGGAGTCACGTGATGCTCAAATGCACCAATGAAGGTGTGCGAAAAGAGGACGTGGGATGCACCGCGGTAGCCTGTCTTTTTCGTTAGCCTCGCTTTAAATCGAGGCTAACGAAAAAAACAGGCTACCGCGGTGGGTCCGATTCTTCTTTTTTTACAGACCGCTGGAGTCACGTGATGCTCTTTTCGCACACCTTCATTGGTGCATTCGAGCATCACGTGACTCCAGTGGTCTGTAAGAAAAGAAGAATCGAACCCACCGCGGTAGCCTGTCTTTTCTCGTTAGCCTCGATTTAAAGTTTATGACGTCATCAAGCCACGATTTTAAACACTCTATATCTACCGAACAAATTGACATAGAGATTTGAAATTTGGTATGTACTTAGAATATAATAGTAAGACAAAACCTATTACATTTCAGTAATCTTAGTTATCCGAAATTTTTTTTTCGGACTTTCCAAATATTCCGTTTTGATGAAGCTTATATAAAATTCATATTTTATATTATGCATATCCATGGTCGGTAACTATTACGGTGGCCCCCAGCGACTAGTTTATTATTGCACTTGATTTCATTATACATGCAATCTCGGGATTTTTGTTTGCCAGTTTTATTTAAAATGTTTTGCAAAAATATTTTTATCATTTATAGATCTTGGGAATGTTCTCGTCAGAGCGGTGAAAGATGATCAGAACAGAATAAAGGTACTTATATGTAGAGATGACCGAAAATTCGGTTTCTTTTTCGGCCCAAAATCTGAGTTTCGGCGAAAATGCTGCTGAAAATTCGGCCGTATTCCAAACATATCGTTTCTTCCTTCGGAAATTTTCAACCTTACTCATTGATTTGAGCTGTATCGGCTCAAATGAAACACTCCTTATTTATTACTATGAACTTCATTGTTTACAATTTTCAGTCATGACTGACACAAGACGTGAGTGCAAATTATAAAGCAAGCGGTGCCTATAGGACAAAACTTTGAAAGCGCTTTTCACGTGCTCATTAACAGCTGTAGACTTAACAGTAATAGAAATTTTTTTGTTTGAAACGGCTGAAGTGCTTCGAATACTCTTTGAAAAAGTTCTAGTATAACAGATATCATTTACAAAAATCCTTATAAAAGATAAATTGAGGTACGTATACCTAGCACATTTCTTAATGAGATAAAATTCGTATAATTAAAAAATCATTCTGTGTCGTAGATGAATTAATTACATTTTATTTTATATGGAAATAAAACGTTTTGGTCAGAGGCACAGAGAGCCAACTTGGGCCACATGTTCAATTAATAATTCTGTATTTTTATGTATGTATTAATTGATTTAAAAACATTTGTTGGAAATTTTCGTTTTTACCCGAAAATAGGAAGATTACCAAAATTCGGTTTTGGCCTTAAAAACCTGTCCTTACTTATAAGAGGGTGGCTCAATAATAATTATTGTTCCTAGTGTATATAAAATATTTGTACTGCGACGTTTGTTGTGGAATATCGAAGCCCAATGTCTTTGCGTATATGCTCAATTTCAGAACCGTAGCTGCTATATTCACATTGTTTTGGAGAGAGGAGTGAAAGGGGGGGGGGGGTAGTGGTTGTGAAAGGCTAAACTCCCTCAATAAACAATTAAATTTAAAAAATTAAAAAACCCGACTGAGTAAAAAGCGCACTAATTAATTATTTCTCATCAATGTGAAACTATTTTTTTTTCAATTCCTACTATTAGCTCACACTCTCGCTATGTATATCTTGTTAAAATTTTCAATCGTTAACAAAATACTTATTATTCATCCAATCAAGCTCAAATAATTTTTTAAAAACTTTTAGTAGATGACACTTGATGTTAATCCAGTTTTTTTCAAATATTAATTCATTAATTTAATTAAATTAATTAATTTTCAATAATCGAGAGAGCCTTCTTCTTGATCAAGGTATTTTAAGACCGAGAGAGTCCTCTTCTTGATCAAAGCATTTTAAGCGCCACTCAAAAGGAAAGAAGAACGGGAGAAAAAAAGTTCTCTTATTGACCTAAGTAGAAATTGACTTAAAATATTTTTTTTTATATTACTTGTTTATATTACTTACCTATTTTTTTTATTTACTTGCATTGATGACTTTAAGTTGTGTTTAATTGTTAGTTATCTATAAAATCTGTTTTGATGAGGTCTATAGATGTCTATGATAGTTAGAGTTGCAGTAAAGCTAGAGATCCACAATACATGCACAATTTCCAGGTTCTATAATATTTTAACGGAGCTTCTGACTGTAAAATAGTCAATGAAACATCGTCTTCATTTTGAAAGACCTATCCAATGATATGCCCCTCAATAGAGTGCGTAATATTTTTTTTCTCCTCTACAGCCATTTTGTATTTTACGGTCGCCATTTTGAATTTATAAAAACAAAACCTAGCCTATAACCATCGGGCCGTTAAGACGAATCCATAGAGACATCATTCATTAAAATCCGTTCAGCCGTTGGGATGTTTCGAGGGTATAAAGAAATCCACATACACAGATACGCGTGAAACACATAACCCTTCTTTTCAGTCGGGTAAAAATAGAGCTTTAAAACTTCCACCCCTCCCTCCAAAACTATGTTAATATAGAAGCTACGAGGGCCGAAACTAGCCTTTTTTGCACCCGGGCCAAACATGGATTTTGGCGCCCGCCCCCTTCTTCCGCAAATTATATTTACAAAGAGAATTTTACAAATTTTCTAATGGCTGACTTATTTTAAAATTTAAAATATGTAATTATAAAATATGTAATACTGGACTACGTAATCTACAATTGCGGATCCAAGGAGAGGTCACGGTGGTCTTGACTCCCCTCTGAACACCATCAAAAATATTCTAAAGATCACTTTTAAATGAAATATACAGTAGAGTCCCGATTATCCGAGTCCCGCTTAACCCAGTTTCTGCTTTAACAGAGTTAATTTTTTCTGTTGGACTGATGTCTTCCATGATTATGAAACAGCCATTATAAATGAAGTGTTAGGTGAAGATGAAAGAGCAGCCGTAAAAAGTTAAAACTCCGATTTTCTGGTCAGAATGGGAAAAAAAATGGCCATAATTGTTTTTTTTTTTTATGGCCATTTGTTTTTTTCATTCTGAACAGAAAATCAGAGTTTTAACTTTTTACGGCTGCTCTTTTATCTTCACCTAACACTTCATTTATAATGGCTGTTTCATAATAATGGAAGCCATCAGTCCATCAAAAGAAAATTATCCATTCCAAAGGTATAATCCTTCATTTGGCGTCTTTTCGTTCTGGCGCCCGGGGCACGTGCCCCCTCTGCCCCCCCCCCCCCTAGTTTCGGCCCTGGAAACTACGGTTCTGAAATTGAGCATATAGGCATTTAAGACATTAGGCTTCGATATTAAACGTCAACCATCGCAGTACAAATATTTTATATAGACTAGGGACAATAATTATTGAACCACCCACGGCCTTAAGTTAAATAAATTTTGCCTTTCAGCAATACTTTTTTCTTTTATTCTTCTTCAAAAATAAAAGGAAGTTTCTGTTCCCCACCTTGTATAATAGTTTTTTTCTCATTCTAATTCTTAAATTCTAGTAATCTCAAGAAAAATAAACGTTTGTCTTTTCAGTGGACCCTACGACTACGACTTTGGACGTTATTCAACTCGAAACAATGGCTTTTCCCGGAAAGACGGAAGAATCCGAAAAGCATCCCAGCTCCTGAGAGATAAGAAACCGAACATAATCCTTGTTTTGACAGACGACCAAGATATTGAATTAGGTATGTAACAGAAATAACGGTCTTTTGAAAACACTCACTTTATTTTTAGTTCCTTTAAGAGAATATTAATGCACCGCCTGAATAATCTGAAATTCGAAGCCGTCCAGATTAGAATCCTTGGTTCAGGAAATTAAATTGAAGTGACTTAAAAAAAATAAATATTTCTGAGAATGAAATAATTATTTTTGTTTATGCAATGGCTGCTTTTATCCCCCTCCCCCGTTTACACTCTTTAGAACGTATTTATTCTTTGGTGTTTTTTCATAACATACTCGTTTTAATTTACTCTATAGTGTTTTTTCTTCCTAAGAAGCTATCTTATTGTACAGGTACTGTTGTAAATTATTGTATGATACCTCAAGTTCCGATTGAAGAAATATCAGTAACCTTTTAAAATAATTAAATCATAAGACACCCAGATAAGAACCATTGGTTCAGGAAATTAAATAGAAGTGATATAAAATTCAGGGAAGAAAAAAGAAGAGTGAAAAGAGCGTAATAATTAAACTTTTTGTATGATATCTGTTTTGATCCCTTCCCCCCCCCTTTTTTTTTTGCTTTTATATAGAACGATGTAATATAATCCTTTTGTTTTTCTTTATAGGTTACGCTCTTTTAATTTTTTTTTTCTGCAGTTTTTGCTTTGAATATGGAGATAGATAATTTCCAATAACTAAACAACTAGAATATATGTCACACCATGGCCAGTGTTGAATTCAGGGGGTGGAGGGACATTCCCCCACGGAGCAATGAGATGTTCCCCCGGAAGATTTGAGATTTTGTTTTCAATGGTCAAACTGTTCTCTCCCCCCCCCCCCCCCGGAGCTACAAAAATCCCTCCCGGAGAAATGAGTCTGAATTCAACACTGCATAATAGATACGGAGCACATCCCAAATTTCGAAAATATTAAATGTTAAATATAACATTAAATAAAATAGATGAGGTAAAAGGCGAATCCAATAATATCTTTAATTGGTCTGTAGCAGATTTTTCCGTAAAGACATTAATTTTGTCTTTAAGTATACAATGACAATTGACTTCTCATTTAGCATCACCAGCTCTTGAGAGATTAGAACTCAAAAACAACAAAGGGCTGTACATATATAACGTTATCAACTTTTTGGCAGTTTTGGACCCCCTCCCCCTTTACGATATCATACGTTATCATCGACGATATCCTTTACGATACGTTATCCTTTACGATATCATACGATATCGTTATCAGTGACTAAATTTGTTTTAATTTTTTGTTCTTTTTATACGTTTTCAAGAATATACAGGTATATAAATTTATTATTCGCGTACTTTACTGATTTAAATGAAGAAAAGAAGTTAATTAACCTTTAACTGATGTCACAGAAATTGTCACATAACTAGTGTGAAGCGGTCTGTGAGACCGCTCCATCGAAATATGAATAAAAAGCACGATTAACTCATCAGATGGTGTTTTTGTACTAAACTTTCTGTACAGGACTGTTATAATTAAAATTCACCTATTCAAAAGTATCTGGTGATAGTACTAAAGTTCCAAACGGAACAAAATATCGGTAGTGTTTGTACTTAAACTGAAAATTGCAAGTTAAACTATAAAAGTCGCGGTCTGAGAGACCGGTAACATCAGTTAAAGGTTAAATATAAGGGTTGCCCAAATGAAAGTGGCATTGCTGCAACAACTCCGCCATTAGAAGAGAACGATGACTGCGCATGCTCCCACAGAAGGCGCAGAGTGCTGGAATGCATGCTATATTGTCAGATCCCGGCAGATGCGTGTGTGATAGCGTGGGAGCATGTTAAAAGCATCGTTCGCATCATGGATGCCTCCAAACTATGTCAACCCGCGGTCGCGCAATTTTTAACAGCGGAAAATGTGAGTACTAGTGAAATCTATCGTCCGTCGCGTCGATCGCAAAATGTGTATGGCACGGAGTATATGTCACGCAGATCGGTATTCCGATGGTGTAGGGATTTTCGTAGTGGAAGAAGACCACATGCGCTTGACCAGGTCGTGACCTGTCGTCAGTACTGCTTCTTCCACTACGAAAATCCCTACACCATGGGAATACCGATCTGCGAGACATACACTCTAGTGATGGGCGATAACGAGATGTTTTTCTCGATTTTCTCGATTGTATGGACATCTCGATATTTTTCGATTGTATAAATTTTTTCTCGATGACTACAGTTTGCAAATTTCTTTTATAAATCATATATTATGTATTATATACGTCATACATTTATCAAGAATAGTCTGCGGGTGAACTGGAATGAGTCGATGTTAATAAAGACTAGGTGACTTCGACCGCTAGCGGCCCCCCCCCTTTAATTGGGGCCCCTAATTTATACGTAATCTTGTAATATGAAATCACGAACAGGTTACCGCTATATACGGCACTGATATATGATAGAAGGCGGGTGTGGTGTGCACGCACAACAAAATCTTGTAAAAAATATAATATCGAAACGAATGAACGTCGGACCAGATCTCTTGGGGGAGGGGTCAAAGCGAGCGGAGGGGCACAGCAGCTGCATAATATGATTAAGTCGTCACAGGTCTTTAGGCCTTTCCAACCATATGTCACATGAGAAGTCTGGATCTGAATTTATAAAAATGCCCTCCCCGTGGGGGGAAAGGGGGGGAGGGGTGCGGGAGGTGGATAACATGAGTAAGTGGTCATAAGCCTTTCCAACAATATGTCACATGAGGGGTCTCGGCTAAATTTAGAAAAACACCCCCGTGGGGGAAAAGTGGGGGAGGGCGGTCACCGGAGGTGCATTACATCAATAAGTAGTCACAGACCTTTCCAACGATATCTCACATGTGGGGTCTTGGCTAAATTTGGAAAAGTGTCCCCCCGGGGGGGGGGTTCAAAATGGGGGGGATGGACACCGGAGCAGCATAACATCAATAAGTAGTCACAGACCTTTCCAACGATATCTCACATGAGGGGTCTTGGCTAAATTTGAAAAAGTGTCCCCCGGGAGGGGCAAATTGGGGGAGACTGTCACCGGAGGTGCATAACATCAATAAATAGTCACAGACCTTTCCAACGATATCTCACATGAGGGGTCTTGGCTAAATTTGGAAAAGTGCCCCCGGGGGGGGGGGGCAAAGTGGTGGTGGGGACAGCGTAGGTACATAACATCAATAAGTAGTCACAGACCTTTCCAACGATATCTCACACGAGGGTTCTTGACTAAATTTGAAAAAGTGTCCCCCAGGGGCGGGGCAAAGAGTGGGGGGGACTGTCACCGGAAGTGCATAACATCAATAAGTAGTCACAGACCTTTTCAACGATATCTCATAAGAGGGGTACTGACTAAATTTGGAAAAGTGTCCTCCGGGGGGGCAAAGTGGAGGGGGGCGGCCACCGGAAGTGCATAGCACTAATAAGTAGTCACAAACCTTTCTAACGATATGTCACATGAGGGGTCTTGGCTAAATTTGGAAAAGTGTCCTGAAATTTCATATATTATAAATAATATTTAGCGGAGGGCTCCATAAAAAATCCGATCTAAAATGATAAAAGCGGAAAAAACTACCCTCGCAGTGGGTGCCAAATTGGGGAGGGAAGGAAGAAAGTCTCATAATATGAAAGAGTCATCCGAGAGCTTACCCATGACATATCACATGACTGGTCCAAAAAAAGTTTGAAAATTGCTCCCCCTCTCTCCCCCCGTGGGCCCACTCTTTCACCCCGGAATTCACACAGCCGCCACTTTAAAATTTTTATGTTCAATAAATAATATTTACCGGAAGACTGCATAAAAAATCCATATTTAAAGTGATATTTAAATTTATTATAGAAATCGGCTACGGTTTTAAAAATTTGTTCCTCCCTTCCCCACCCCCCTTTGAGCGAAGAAAGGTTCATAGTATGAAAGAGTGGTCAAAGGGCTTTTCGATTATATGCCACAGGAAGGGTTCGGTAAAATTTTTAAAATTGCACCCCATGAGTCCACTCTCACGTCCTCCTCCCTCGAAATCACCCGACCCACCTTCCTCTTAGAAAATTTTATATTTAATAAATAATTTTTATCGGAGGGTTCCAGGTATGTGACATCTTGGTAGGGCTAAAATAAGAGAAACTTTGAAAATTAGGGCTTCATTTCACAGCTCATTGTCATGCCTTTTTCTCTATCTCGTCCCTTGGTACTCTCGATAAATTTTCTTACTTTTCTTCTCTGCCGAGGACGAGAGAAATCCTCGAAAAGCTTCTCATAGCGAAATGTTGAAAAGCGCGAGAGAACTCCTCGAAAGGCTTTTCATTGGGAGATTTCGAAAAGGACGAGAGTAACAAGCGAGAGGCTTCCCATCGGGAAAGGTTGAAAAGGGCGAGAGGAAACTCTCGAGAGACTTCCCATCCCGAAAGGTTTAAAACCGCGAGAGAACCAACCATCGAGCAGATTCCCATCTGGAAGCGTCGAAATGCTGGAAAAATCATCGAGATGAGATTTGCCGAAATGCGAAATGGAAATGAAGCTTTCAGAGTAAAACTTACCGCATTTCTGATTTAAGTCATAATTTCTCAAAGGAGTCCATCTGCTTATCCAATCTCTTTTTAGCTCACAGGCTATCTAAGCCTGAGAGCTAATGTACCCGTCGGTTACGTGTGTATGCATGTACTGTACGTACGTATGTAGGTACGTAACGTGATAACTCTTGATTAAAATGTACGATTTGCTTCAATTTTTTTTATGTTCATTCTGATAAGGCGTTCCGCTGTTTAGTTTTGACGGTTCATTGGTTAAGGATAAAGGGAGAGAAGGGGGGCTGGTCCCCGCCTCATTAATTTAGATAAATAGGTTTTTCATGCAGAATTCTTCGATTTGCTCCAAATTTCGTATACCGGTTTATTATGTTCAAAAGCTTCCCTGATTAAACTTGGAGGTTCATTAGTTAAGTATGAAGGGGGGAAAGGGGGGTAGACCCCCTCCTTAATTTAGATAAATGGGTTTTTCATGCAGAATTATTTGATTTGCTCCAAATTTGGTATACCGGTTCATTATGTTAAGAAGTTGCCTTGATTAGATTTGGAGGTTTACGGGTTAAGTATAAAGGGGGAGAAGGGGGCTAGACCCCCCCCCCCTTAATTTAGATAAATGGGCTTTTCATGCAGAATTATTTGATTTGCTTATAATTTGGTATACCGGTTTATTATGTTAAGGAGCTTCCCTGATTAAACTTGGAAGTTCATTGGTTAAGGATAAAGGGGGAGAAGGGGGGGCTGGTCCGCCCCCTTAATTTAGATAAATGGGTTTTTCATGCAGAATTATTCGATTTGTTCCAAATTTGGTATACCGGTTTATTACGTTAAGAAGCTGCCTTGATTAGATTTGGAGGTTTATGGGTTAAGTATAAAGGGGAGGGGCTAGTCTCCCCTTAATTTAGATAAAAGGGTTTTTCATGCAGAATTATTGGATTTGCTTCAAATTTAATATACCGATTTATTCCGATATGGCGCTTCCTTCATTAGATTCGGAGGTTCATTGGTTAAGTATACAAGGGCGAAAAGGGGGCAAGTCCCCTCCCCTTAATTTAGATAAATGGATTTTCATGGAGAATTATTCAATTTACTTTAATTTTTTTTCTATGTTTGTTCTGATAAGGAGCTTTCCTAATTAGATTTGAAGGTTCATTAGTTAAGTATAGAAGGGTTAAAGGGGTTAGACCACCCTTTATTTAGCGATATGTTTCTTTTTTTCATGCAGAATTATCTGATTTGCTTCAAATTTGATATACTGATTTATTATAGTTAAGGAGTTTCCCTGATTAGATTTGGAGGTTCATTGGTTAAGTATAAAAGGGGAAAACGAGGGATATTTCCCTTCATTTATTTTTTGAGGGACATTATTCTTTGAAATAAGAGTATAATATACAGTTAGTGTTAATAACCTGTGAGCTCAATGCCATCAGTTTAACTGGCACTTATCATTTTATTGCTATTAACCGATGTGGGTTATGAAGCATAGTGGTTTATGTATTCAGTTCTGTATAGTCCTAGTTTCAAACTTTACTGTTAAATTTAGTGTCATTTTGCCCCGAATTTTCAATGTTCCTCTTATTTTAGCTCTGCCAAGCTGCCCCATACCTGGAGACTCAGATAAATACTATTTATTAAATATAAAAAGTTCAAAGAGGAAGGGGAGTGAATTCTGGGGTGCGCGAGAGTGCACAAAGGGAGGGGGGGGGGTAATTTTCAAACTTTTACCAAACCTCTCCTTGACATATCATCGGAAAGTCCTTTCACCACACTTTCATATTATGAACCTTTCTCCTCCCAGAGTTGAATTCTGGAAGGGGTTCGGGGGTGACTTTTTTTTTAATTGTAGAGATTTCTACAATAAATATCATTAAATGAGTTTTTTTAATGGAGCTCTCCGATAAATATTATTTATTAAATATAAAATTTTAAAAGTGGGGCTGCGTGATTTCCGGGTATATTCTAGGATAAAAGAGGGAACCCACGTGGGAGGGGTAGATTTCAAACTTTTTTTGGACCAGTCATTTGATCTATCATCGGAAAGTTTTCGGCTATCATCGCAAAGTTACTCTTTCATATTATGAACCTTTCTTCTTCCTTCCTTAGTTTGGCGCCCCGAGAGAGGTACTTTTCGAACTTTTTTGAAATCGTAGCGTTTTTAAACATTTTAGATCGGATTTTTTTTACGGAGCCCTCCGATAAATAATTTTTAATATATGAAAATTTCAAAGAGAAGGATGGTCAGGGCATATTTCGGGGGGGG
This sequence comes from Maratus speciosus, assembly GCA_963932465.1. Classification (NCBI taxonomy): domain Eukaryota; kingdom Metazoa; phylum Arthropoda; class Arachnida; order Araneae; family Salticidae; genus Maratus; species Maratus speciosus. The sequence continues at coordinate 232,563,722 of OZ010798.1, read as the reverse complement.
GGGGGGTGCACGATAATTGGAATCCTGGGAGTTGGGACTCTTTTCTATCTTTTGCTGACACCCCTCATGTGATATATCATTGGAAAGCTCTGTGACTACTATTTCATTTTATATATCGCCCGCGCCCCTCCCCTTACTTTGCCCCCGAGCGGGGGCACTTTACTAAATTTAGCCGACACCCCTCATGTCCCATATAGTTGGAATGTCCTGTGACCACTTATTCATATTATGCACTTTCCTTGACCCTCCCTCCTACTTTGCTCCCCGCGGGAGTTCGTTTAATGTATTCCAGTCGAAGACTTTATAAAAATGGGGAAATTAAAGATCCAATCTCAAATGACGTAGAAAAGTCAATAAAATTTTTTTTATCCCTTTTATCATCCTTTAGTTCATATTTCTGCCACTAGGGGGTGCTTTTGATTCTTATTTCTTTGGCCATTTTGGTGCTAATTGCCGAAAAATTCTAATTTTTGATACTTAAACTCCCCTTACCGCTTCATAGCTACTCGTGTTTTTTCAGCTTTTTTCAACCAGGGGGCACCCTTACAAGACTTTTCCAGTCTTATGGCTCCTTTATAGTTTCCCTTTGGTTTGTTGTTTTTTTATTCCATCTGTTTTCAGTTACCCTATATTTACTAAAATCTGCCTTATATATATGTAAAAACAATCATTTCAATAATCGATTCTAGAACATCTCCTTTGTAGATTCTCGAAGGTAATCGACGACTGTATCGATTGTGTATTTTACGATAACGATTTTTTTCGACTGGTAAATTTTCGAGAATCGCCCATCACTAAGCCGTATCACTACTATGAAATTGTCGGCCAGAATAATAGCTAAGTTTACCAATAACTGTTTTTAGCTTTTCTCGTTATAATCGATTGTAAAACATCTCGATTGTAGATTCTATGAATTAATCGATGGCTGTATCGATTGTGATTTTTTACGATGACGATTTTTCTCGATTGTCGAATTCTCGAGAATCGCCCATCACTAATACACTCCCTGCCATACGCATTTTGCTTTCGACGATAGATTTCCCTAGCACTCACATTTTCCGCTGTTAAAAATTGCACGACCGCGCGTTGACACCATTTGGAGGCATCCATGATACGAACGATGCCTTTTAACGTACTCCCACGCTATCACACTCGCATCTTGTTGGATCTGACGATATCGCATGCATTCCCAGCACTCTGCGCCCACTATAGGAGCATGCGCAGTCATTTTTCTCTTCAAATGGCGGAGTTGTTACAGTAATGCCACTTTCATTTGGGCCACCCATCTATCACTATCATATATGAAATAACTTTATATCAAATAACATTTTACAGAAATACTTACTATTTAAAAGTATTTAATAATAGATTTTTGTTACATGATGCATTTAACAGTAATGTTGTCTTTTTTGCACTTGCCCCCTGAACGAGGATAAGCGGTATTTTTTTTCTTTTTTTTAAACAAACAGGAGCACAACATTCCTCCCCATTTTTAACTAGTTAAAATGGCAAATATAATTTCGAAGCTGGTTATCAACGAATGATATGCGCATCTGGCTGAAGAATAGGAAGTGCGAACGGTGAATATTAAATATTAGGTAGCTTTCATTACAAAAAGCTACATATTGCAGCCGTTCGGAGGAAAGCGATTTCAAAAAATTTTGGTATATTTTCATCGATCATGACCCCCAGACCCCGAAACCACCCTCCCTTCAAAATTTATATATATATATATATATATATGACGTATGTCACACTGTAACTCTCGTAATTATGAACCAATTTCGATGTAATTCGGTGTGTACATAGTACATACCAATGTCTCGACCGAGTTCGTTGGCCAGCTTCATCCGCTATTTTGTTTCAAAATGGCGGCCATTTAAATTTTTTTTAATTTAAAATTTGAAATGTGGTACCAAAAAATTAAAAATGGAAAAATATTTTTTTCTTATGTATTTGACCTTTATACAAAGATTCCGGAGCAGTTTTTGTTTCGTCTATATCTTAAAAAATGGCTGAGTTATAGCATTTTGAATTTCTAGCGTGGCTGACATTTTGAAACGTCCTGAATTTTGTCACCCGATAAAAGGCGTATTTATGAACCGATTTAGATGTAACTTCGTTTATGCATAGTACATACCAATGTCTCGACCGGGTTCATTGGTCAGCTTCATCCGCCATCTTGTTTAAAAATGGCCCCCATTTAAATTTTTAAGAAAAATTTAAATTTGAAATGTGGTACCAAAAAATTGAAAATTGAAAAAAATATTTTCTTCTTATGTGTTTGACCTTGATAAAAAGATTCGGGAGCAGTTTTTGTTTCGTCTATATCTTAAGAAATGGCTGAGTTAAGGCATTTTGAATTTCTAGCGTGGCTGACATTTTGAAACGTCCTGATTTTTGTCACGTAATAACAGGCGTATTTATGAACCGATTTGGATGTACCTTGGTGTGTACATAGTACATACAGATATCTCGACCGAGTTCGTTGGCCAGCTTCATCTGCCATCCTTGTTTCAAAATGGCGGCCATTTAAAAAAAATTTTAAAAAAATTTAAATGAGATACCAAAAAATTGGAAAATGAAAAAGATTTTTTTCGTATGTGTTTGACCTTAATACAAAGATTCCGGAACAGTTTTTGTTTCGTCTATATCTAAAAAAAATGGCTGAGTAATAGCATTTTGAATTTCTATTGTGGCTGACATTTTAAAACGACCTGATTTTTGTCACGCGATAACAGGCGTATTTATGAACCGATTTGGATGTAACTTGGTCTGTACATACCAATGTCTCGACCGAGTTCGTTGGCCAGCTTCATTCGCCATCTTGTTTCAAAAGGGTTGCCAATTAAAAAAAATTAAATTTAAAATTTAAAATAATGTATTAAAAAATTGGAAAATGAAAAAGATTTATTTTATGTGTTTGGCCTTGATACAAAGATTCCGGAGCAGCTTTTGTTTCTGAAAATTTGTTCTTTTGTTTATGTCTTAAAAAATGGTTGAATTATAGCACTTTGAATTTCTAGCATGGCTAACATTTTGAAACGATCTTGTATTTGTCACGCGATAACACACGTATTCGACTATTTCGATGTAAGAAGGCATGTGGATAGTATACACCAATACCTCGACCATGTTCGCTGGCCAGATTCATCAGCCATCTTGTTTCAAAATGGCGGCCATTAAATTAAAAATATATATATATATATTTAAAGTGAGGTGCAAAAAAATTAGAAATTGAAAAAGGTTTCTTTCTTAAGTATTTGACCTTGATATAAGGATTCAGGAGCATTTTTTGTTTGTCTTTACCTTAAAAAATGGCTCAGATATAGCAGTTTCAATTTTTATTGTGGGTGACATTTTGAAAAATCTGATTTTTTGCATGCGACAGCACTCGTATATATCAACCGATTCCGATGTGAGTGAGCATGTGCACAGCAATTACTAAGGTCTCGACCAAGTTCACTGGTTAGCCTCATCCACCATGCTGTCTTAAAATGGCAGGCACTTTAAGAAATCCCCGAATTTGGCAGCCAAATATAAGTTACTTTAAAGAAAAGCAGCTTGGATAAAGCTGACTAATTTCGCGAAATTCTGATTCATTATATTGATAAAAATTAGTATTGAATCTCCTATATTCGGTTTCCACTAAATTGAGCTTCGAGTGTTTGAATGATATAAGTTGGCTTTTTTAAAATTAGGAATATGAAAGGTACCTCTTCCTCCCGGCACTGGCCGGAAGGATTTTTTTGGAATTAAGTTCATCTTATAATTATTTAATGGTTTTAATAGTAACTTTGTATTTTCAAAAAAATAGGCAATGCTAAAACAAATTTAAGTCTATATTGATGTAAAAAAAAAAAAAAAAAAAAAAAAAAAAAGTTACCAAAAAAAGAAAATTTTGGTTGGATTAAAAATGATAACGATATCAAAAGACAACCTCCCCTCCCCAGAGATATCTTACGATATCAAGTGCCGAATGCCCCTCCTCCCTAAAGTAATTTATTAACGTAAGTTTATTAACGTTATATATGCACAGCCCACAATTGTTTTCGCAGGCGACCAAGATATTACGTGTTTTAGATTTACTTATGTATATCTAAAACACGTAATAGAAATAAAATTTCGAAAACACCGATATTGTTTTGTTCTGTTTGAAGAAATTAATACTCTGTTTGAATAATACAACTCTAAACCTTCCTGATAAGAATCTTTGATTCAGAAATTTAAATGAAAGTTATTTCTGAAAATGAAATACAAAGTTTGTTTGTGCGATGTCTGTTTCGCACCCCCCCCCCCCCACAACCACCGTTTTTTAAACAATCAACCATTCAGAGATAAGAAAAGAAACATAATATTTTTTTGGACAGACGACCAAGAAATTGAATCAGGTATGAAAAATAGATAACAGAAGTAAAGACATCAAAACACAGAGATTATTTTTTGTATAATACCTTAAGACCAGTTAAGAAATATTAATGCTCTTTCTAATAAGGAAATTCTAAGCCGTCCATATATGAATCCTTGTTTCAGGAAATTAAACTGAAGTGAGGTAACATTCAGGAGAGGGAGGGGAGTGGAGAGAAGAGTTGTTTCTGAGAGTAAGTTAATTATTTGTATGTGTGTTATGTTATCTGTTTCAATCCCCTCTTTCGCTTTCATAGCAGGATGTATTAATCCTAATAGATTCTTTAACTTAGTCTCATTTTGATTGTTTCTACAGTTGCTAAAAAATGAAATGAAATTAACATCACCCATAGAAAACTTTTATGTAGTATAGATTGCTTTGAATATGAAGATAAGGTGAACGTAAGTATCATTATCGAGCTGTTTAATTACATATTCAAGAATTTATTCAGTCTATACAAGAAAGTAAGTATTGGATTCGCGAAAAAATTCGACTTCCGGTTTTCTATGGATTTATTCGTTTTAGAAAATCCTGAGCTAGAAGTCTGCACGGGCCAGAATTTCCAGGCACGGCCCGATGCAAAAACTAAAAGTTCAGCCCGTTTGTATTTTCGTGCTTCACGGCCCGGCCTTTGCTAATATTGGTGAAAACAGTCCCGGTCGGTGCAAAAATCAATGAAATCAGATCTGACTCAATTTCCACAGAAAACACCGATTTTTTTTTTTTTTTTTTTTTTTTTTTTTTTTTACATACAATTGAGATTTTCTAGAATACTGCATACATATTTGTGGGAAAATTTAGCACTGTAGATTACTATACGTTCGCAAGCCACAAAATGCAGAATACCATCAGTACCGGCCACCATGTGGGCCCGGTGTGTAGAAAGAAAATGTAAGTCTGATCCTGACCCCTTCCGAGTCTGATGAAATAATTAAGCCGTGGTTCCGACGTCATGCAACTGCCAATGCTGATCTCTAAACTGAACATTTTATTATTTCTATATTGATGTTGTCGATCAAACATCGGCTCGTGCAGATTATTTATAAGGTTAGTTGGGGTAACTGGGCCATGATTTTACAATGTGACTCTGGAGCTTTTGACAATTCAGCTTCAAAAAGCTAATGTTCATTTGAATTAAAGTCTGAACTTCTGTATATGGTGTTCAGTTAGGTTTCCTCTATCAGCCAGAAATGCTCAAAATTACATTTTAATATTTAAAAATATAAAAATATGCATATTTCATCTTTCTTTCCTCATGGGTCCAGTTGCCCCAAAAAATGGGGTAACTGGACCAGGGGGGTCTATGTTCCACACGCGTTTATATTTTTTCATATCGGATATAGGGTTCTGTTTGAAAAAGGTGTAAACAACTTAAAAAAATTTAAATCAGGCAGATCATGGAAATTATATGTCAATAAACAGCGTTGTAAGGGAAACCTTTGCTGTCAATATGTCTAAAAAAAGCACTAAAAGTGAAAATATTAGATTTATTTATACCAAAAACATAAAACTTAAGTAAGTACTTATGTACTTTAGTATAGATGATAAGTATAAAAGTCACATGGGTATTTTAAGGAAAAAAATAGCAAGGTAAATCTATGAACAAACGGCTACGCAAGTACTTTATCTTTATCCAGGAGTCGCATTATATAGGGAAAATTTTATTGTTCCTACCAGAACCCTTAAAGAAAGGTGCGATGAAGATATTATTTTCAAAATAGTGGTAGGAACGATAAAAGTTTCCCTGTAGAATGTGACCCCTGGTTATAGTACAATTTCAAGGTCTGGCTATCTCACTTTCAGGGACAAAGTATTTGCATTCGTAAAATGTTGAAATTATTTACTGACACCAATATTTACAAGAGAATCTATCTGAAAACAATTAAAAGTATATTTTCGCGTACTTAATAAAGGTGAAATTTTCACTATAAAATTCAGGTGGCAATGTGGCAATTAGGAATTAAAACTAAGTGATGCCATAACGGCATCGCCGCCTCTCAAGGGGTCAAGAAATTTGGTTTGATACCACTCAATATGCTTTTTTTAAATTTCATTACGTAATTTTAATAAGGTATTCTATCATTTTCTTTATTGTGAGCAAAAAACAATGGAGAAATTTACTTCCCGTAGTAAGAGAAAAACAAAAAAATTATTTAACTATTGGGGTAACTGGATCCAGCATGGTCCATTTACCCCGGATACATGTCCCAGTTACCCCATTCTTGAAAAATTTATGGGGTAACTGGGACATCGGGCTTATATTTGAAACATGAAGTAAATATGTATAGATACCTAATAATATTAATGTAGTTAGATGTCTAATCTTTAAAAAAAAAAAAAAAAAAGATTGTTTAATAAAAGTACTCACAGTATTTTAATAAAAAGCCGAGGAAGTTCAACCATATTGACGTTGTTTTTAAAAAAAGAAACGTAAATTTTTGACAATCTATTACAGCAAAGTGAGAGTTATGATTGAATTGATACAGGTTGTTTTAGGAAGTAGAGATTAAGGGGCATTGTTCACAAAAGCTAAAACTTAAACACCAACAGTTTTTTATAAAATAGCCTATGGCCCAGTTACCCCAACTAACTTACTTATCTTCGCCTCAGTTGCGTCCCTTGAAAATTGTTTATATTTTATTGACTTAGTTTGATTCTTTTAAATTTTTATATCCGGCCGAATTTTTTTATCGGCTCGGCCCGTTTGAAAATTTTCCGTCATTTTGCTTGCCCTCGGGAGGCACCGGGTACGGGTCTCGGGCCAAGCTATTCTGAGCACGATTTAACTGTTTTTAGGAAATGTTTGTATGGGACACAAATTTTGTGGGCACTCGCAAACTACTGCGTAGAATAGGAGGAAATTTTATATAAAGTTCTATTCTTATGTGAACTGGTGCTAATTATTGTGTAGCTTTCATTACAAAAAGTAAAAAGCTACTGCAGCCGTCCGGAGGAAAGCATTTCCAAAAACATTTGGTATATTTTCACCGATCACGACCCCCAGACACCAAAACCACCCTCCGTTCAAATGTGACTTATCGCAATGCAAAAATCAGATATATATATATATATATATATATATATATATATATATATATATATATATAACTCTGATATTTATAAACCGATTTGGATGAAATTAATTGTATGCATAGTACATACCAATGTCTCGACCAAGTTCAATGGCCAGCTTCATCCGCTATCTTGTTCCAAAATGGCGGCCATTAAAAAATTTAAAATTTAAAAAGCGGTACAAATAAATTAAAAACTGAAAAATATTTTTTCTTAAGAGTTTGACCTTAATACAAGGATTCTGAAGCATGTTTTGTTTCGTCTTTATCTTAAAAAATGGTTGAGATATAGCAGTTTGAATTTCTATGGTGGGTGACATTTTTAAACGATTTGATTTTTGTCATGCTGTAACTCTCGTATTTATAAACCGATTTGGATAAGATTAAGTATGTGCATTAGTACATAAGAATGCCTCGACCGAGTTTGTTGGCCAACTTTATCCGCCATGTTATTTCAAAATGTCGGGCATTTAAAATTTTTACACCGTGCACTGCCGCGCAATGCTTAAATATTATTAATATCCGTTAGCTTCAAATTCTCGCCAAGATTGGCCACACTTGGTGAAATATTGCCAAATTTGGCGACCAGAAATAAATAACCATAAATGATGCCAACTTGGCTATAGCTTGCTAATTTGGCTCAATTTTCTTTCAAATTAAGTATTGACGAATATTCTTTTATCGGGTTCGTCGCATTTTAGCTTCTTAAAATTTGAGTAAAATTAGCTTCGAGTAAAAATATTAATTAAGTTTGTTTAATTATGTTTGATTCCCTTAAAAAATATTCTCACTTATTTATTTATTTATTTATTTTACGTGCTTCTCCCAGTATTTTTGTTACCGGGTTTTCCCCGAAATTTCACTGAGATATTTTTTGCAATATATTGTAATTTCCACACATTTTTGCTATTTACTGAGAAACTGGGGTTTCATCAATTTCAAAGATGTTCGAACTTGTGTTCTATTCTGTAACGTACAATCTCTGAAAACTGAGAGCCCCACCAATGGCTGAGAGGTTCTGCTCTCGAAGCTGGTAGACGGGATGGGCTGGGTTCGATCCCAATCACGCCCGTCGGCCTAATCGTTCGGAGTTTTCGTGGTTTTCTTCGAGCCATGGATTTCCATGCGTAAATACGGGTTAGGTTCCCTTAGAAAGACTCCCACGAAGGGCACTCCCCTCTCGGGCCTATATCCCTAGTGAAGATAATCGGCCGTCAAAAATCAACCAACCAACCTGAAAACTGAATACATTTATATGGTTCTTCTCGTTGTTTTGAAAAAAAAAAATAAAAATTTAATTTCAGGTTCTATGAATTTCATGCCTAAAACCCTCAGGATACTGGGAGATGGCGGTGCCCACTTTTCCAATGCCTATGTCACAACCCCGATGTGCTGTCCTTCTCGTAGTTCCATGCTCACTGGCCTGTACGTGCACAATCATCAAGTGCACACGAATAACGACAATTGCAGTTCACCATGGTGGCAACAGGAACACGAAACAAAGACCTTTGCGACGTACCTGAACAATGCCGGTTATAGAACAGGTAATTATTTTCTTAATTATGCCGACTTTTTTGGGTTAACCTAAACAGTCAATTCATTACATTATCTGATTTGAAGTGCTTGTTATATATTAGGTATCTGACCAAAAACCAAAAAATTCTTAAGGCTGTTCTCAAATATAAACTGGCGACTTTCTGACACAGTTTTCAAATATGTTTTTGTTCGCAAATGTATCAAATTGTCAGATGCTCTTATTCAGAAACTATGTAACCGAGCTGTTTTTTCCGTTTTTCTGTGAAAGCAGATTTTTCAGATTGTTCTATCTTACAAACCATTTCAATAGTCATGCCTGCAAACATCATGTTTAAAATTTAAAAAAAAAAAAAAAAAAAAAAAAAGTCAGAAAATGTGTCAAAGATTTCTCGTTGTTAAGTGAGGAAAAATATTTTTTGAGAACAGTCTTCAGAAAGAAATTAAGGCGGTTCTCAAATTCCCTGCTCAACAACGCGAAATTTGACCCATTTTCTGACTCATTTTCAAATCTAAAGGCATGAAATTGGCAGACCTGACTATTGAAGCGATTTGGAATTGAATGGTGTGTCGGAGTTTCCTCTTAATCCGCACAACTTTGAAGAAAATTCTTTGCTATTTATATGCTGCCACCACCGATATGATTACGTGATATCGGTCACGCTCTGAGAGGATTGTTTAAATGAAAACCAACTCGTTCAATTAACTAAATTAACAGTTTATTTACACACTATTTACAAATCACAAAACACTATTTACACTTAAAAACTCGGATGTAGGTGATCCGGTTCAACATTAAATTAAATATAGTAAATGCTGGCTGTGTACTGTTAAAACTACGTTATATCACTCTCAATCTACGCTCGTTAAATTAGCTTTACCGGAGACTACTCTCAATCTCCCAAAACATGGGCTCTAAGCTCTGCGATCTTCACTCAACCCTACGCTCTATCTAAGAGCTCTACACAGGAACTAACCTTGCGTCTTGCGCTCCAGCCTTCAACTCACCTTCTCCCAGCAGAAGCGACTGCCTCTCTAGCAACCCCCTGCTTTTACTCCACGTAAAAACCGGGGTTTCCGCCCTGACCACATTCTTAGCTCTTTTCCTCGTTCGGGGAATTCTTTTGTCTCCCCATCTCCAACAGACATCTCAAAAGGTCGGTAAAACCCCTCTTCATCCATTTTTATCTCTCTATCCAAGCTGTACAACTCACCTGCTTGGATCCAGTTTCAGACAAGGAAAGCATGTTACTTTGAAATTTCCAGTACACAGACCATACAATATATAAAATAGTAAGACAAAAATAATACAGAACCATAGTTCTAATAGATGTTTCCCCGAACCTGACATGGTGTTTTCCATTTTTTGATAAATTACTACCGAGTTACAAATTATTGTCACGTAACGACAGGTTTTTCTCCTTTCGCGCGCTGTCGGTTCTAGACGCCAACTTTTGAAAGTATTTTTTGAAATATCTTCGTCTGCCTTTACCAATAAGAATATCTGAACAAAAATGGATTCCGAGATGTGTCAGAATGTAGCTCCTTTGGATATGAAAACATTCTTAATGCATATGTTAATATATTTTTTTGTATACCTCTATAAATAATCTCATAAATTATTTGCTTATATGTAAATGGCACAGATGTACTAGATTCAATCGCAAAGTTACAAATTATTTTTCTTTTAACGTTTTCCCAAACCTGTTTCCATAGATTTTTACTCCTTATATTTTGGGTAGCTCATTTATAAATTTAAAAAAAATCGTGGTTGCTTTAACCTTGCTGCAGCGTAGGCGCCTGCGCGAATTTTTGTACAAACGTAATATTTCTTAAATAGTTATAAAATACGGCATCGAAACTGCCAGAAGATCATTGCTATTCCTCAATTAATTTCTTTCCTTCGAAATAAAACTGATTTCTATGATTTTCAATACAGTATTGTGCATCTTTCATAAAAACTGCATTTCACAGAGCTTCTTGCGAGTAGATATGTTATACTCCATGTAATTTCAAATGGCTTCACAAGGACATCTGTCCTCTTCACACCGCCCCTTCGTTGTCAGGACCCTGGAAAACGCAAGACCCCGATTCCATGTTTTCCACTGACCTAATAGTGCAAAGGATGAAGATCTCAGTTAGGGTGGGGAAAGAAAGTGGTCAGTCGCCATATGCGATGTTGCCATAGTAACTGACCTAAAAGGCACGGGAAACGGACATCGATAAGCTAATTGAAATTACATATAGTATAATTATTTCACGTTTTAAAGATTTATTGCTGTAATAATGTAATTCGTATGTATTATGCAGAATCATTTTCATTTTTAGCTTACTTTGGGAAGTACCTTAATGAATATAATGGTTCCTACATACCTCCTGGTTGGCGAGAATGGGTAGCCCTTATCAGAAATTCCAGATTTTACAATTATTCCATCAACGTGAACGGTAACAAGATCAAGCACGGAGACAACTACTTCAAGGATTATTACCCAGACCTTATTGCAAATGACAGCATTAACTTCCTGAGACGATCTAAAAGGTATAACAGTTTTATCTTACCAAGTATAATTAAAAAAAGCAACAGCTTGGGATATTGGCAGAGATAAATGTTTAACATATTCATTCAGAAATTAATATACCCTTTGGGTCACTTCTTCCTGGTTCCACTCACATTTCTATTATTAAAAAATATGTGTGATTTTTCAACGTCGAAATGGACTTGTAAACAATTAACATGAAACAATGAAGTATGATTTTAAAGAGGAAATTTTTTACTTTTTTATTTTTAAACTATTTTTAAAGTTTTGGAACAAAATAGCCCCTGCTGGGGGCTTCTTTGGTTCATTCACTTAGTTTCATAAAAAATAAATACATTTCATATGTAAATAAATACATTTTAATTGAAACCCCCTTGCAATAGCATTTGCTAATAAATTAACACTGCAAACTCGATAAACAAATGTTTTTTTTTTAAACATTTAGACACAATAAAACAATTGTTAATATTAAAGAAACGAGAAACAGTTTCCGTCATTTTATCTTCAGCAACTGAAACGAAAACAATTAATGTAACATTTCGCTACAGTACAGAGATGAGAGAGCTCCGACCCAAATGACTGCTTGTTACCACTAAATTTTAATGGTATTTCTCGCATTATTTAATGACCAGAATTTCTGAGATTTGATAAAGCAAAGAATACTATTAAAATTTAGTGGTGAAAATCAACCATTTGGGTCGGAGCGCTCTCATCCGTGTACAGTAGTAACATTTGAAAAAAATGTTACTTAAAACATGTTTTAAGAGATTTGGTTGTATAAAAGGCATTTCTAAGTAATTGGGGCTATTTTCAGACCAAAAAAGGCCTGGCACAAAGTAGTCCCGAAATACTAGTTTTCATGTTAACTTTATGAAAACGTAAACATTTTCTGTCAATAAAAAGTTAAAGGAAAAACTATGGTCACATATGGGTTATAGGTTACTAAAGGTAATATTTTAACACTTATCTTGTTTTGTAGCTCTCATCCAGATTGTTTCACTATAGAAAGTTTGGAGAGTTAAAATTTACACACGAAAACAGTTGTTTACAAACATATCCAGTGCTGCCACTAAAATAAATTAAATTGCCCCCCAAATTATTCAGATACATTATAGTAGGATATAAAATATTTTTCAAGGGCCAAAACTCCAAATTATCTTATTGTTTGTTCAATACAAAGAATAAAAACTTTTTTTTATGGGATGGACCAAAGAAACCCCGCAAGGACCAAAGTAAATTGACGGTATTGTACTTATTCATGAAGAATTTTTATTTCGTTGTCTATACTGATTTCACTCGGTTTATGCGGTTTCAGTTAGTGCTATAATATATATATATATATATTACAAAATTTAAATTTTTGCGCCAAGTTTAAAGTATTTTATGTAAATTTTCCTTTTTCAGTAATATTCCGTATATTATACCGGTTTATTAAATTAAAACCCTAGTCTATTAATCTCTAAGATCTTAATTCATATTTATTCCAAATTGCGTAAATCTAAAAATGGTTCATTTATATTTCTTTAATAAAACTTTTATTATTTAAATTCCTATTAAATTCCGCTATTAAATCCCGGTATATCATATTCCCCTTAAATCTTTATTTAACTGCTAAAATATTATTCTGTCTTAAAGAAAAAACCTACTTATTTCAATTTATTCTTTTATTTAAAATATCCAGGTGTAATTAAAATATTTCAAAGCTTAAAACTTCGCAGACATAAATTCATTTCTTTTATCGTCTGAAGAGGGAAAAAAGGGTTATTTTGCATAATCTCGACTACAGATTTTAACATTTGTTTATGCTTTAGACAGGTGGGGCGAGGATATAAGAATTTTCTAGAACAATCTTTTCAGCAGAGTATAAATACGGATGGCGGGAACCAGAGAGGAGCATAAAGCATATAGTAGATGGGCTGTGAGCTAAGAAGCTTTTTAGTTTTTAGCATGTAGAGGTGAACGTAGTGGATTGCAGTCGTAGCAGACTGGATATTCAATGTGATTGCTCGATGGGGGTAGTAAAATGTTGGATGAATACTGTTTATTATGTGTGTAGAATGAGGAAGCAACGGTATCGTAATGGGTGATAGAAGTTAGATGTTAACGGATTAAAGAATAGAACGCAATCAAGAGATGGAGTGTTTTTAAACTAATTGTGACAGGAAGAATAGACTTTATTCTTTTTACCATGGAAGGAGTGAGCATCTTCCCTAGATTCAATCGTGAGTGTGGAAATAAAGTGAATAATGTTCCAAGCGGCTGCCTTGTGTTAATTCTTCATTTTTCTTTAGTATTTAAAAACCAATCGGCTGCTACCTGTGTTGTGTAGGAATGGAAACCCTCATTTTTTTTCGACAATACCAACTACTTGCCGTCAAAATGTCACAGAGAAAAGAAAAGTCGACAGGATTTCGAGACAACATGTCTGCTTCGACATTTGTTGAACCCCTCTCATACTTAATCTCGTAATCAAACATGCTAAGTTTAAGTGACCACCTAAAAAGTCTACCTCTTAAGTTCTTAACGCTCTTCAACCATACTAGAGATGCGTGGTCGGTATGGATTCTAAATTTGACTCCATGGAAATAATGATAGAATTTATCAAGAGTATCTATAATTGCTAAACACTCTAGCTCGGTTATAAAATAGTTTTGTTCATAACTCTTCAAAATTCTAGAATGGTAAGCAATAGGATGCAAGAAATTATCTTTATCAGGTTGTTTTAGAACTGCACCCACCGCTACCTGAGAGGCGTCTACAAACATGTGGAGGGGCAATTTTGGGTCATAAATTTTGAGGATTGGTTTTGCAATTAAGGCATTTTTTAGTTTTTCAAAAGAGTCCTGACATTCTGAGTTCCATTCCCATATTGTGTTTTTTCTAAGTAATTTATTAAGGGGGTATCTAATTTCAGCATATTTGTCTATGAATTTATGGTATACATTAATAGAACCTAAAAATCGTTGTAATTCTTTAACATTAGATGGGGGTATTAATTTTTGAATGGTCTCAATATTTGCATTAGCTGGAGTTAAAGTTCCATTGGTGACTTCGTAGCCTAAGAAATTAATTTTATTTTGGCTTAATTTACATTTAGAAAGTTTAAGTTTAATATTTTCTAATTTACAGATTTCAAAGATTTGAGTTAAGTGTTTTAAGTGTTCTTCTAGAGAGGAGGAGAATATTATAATATCATCAAAATAGTGACACGCGAAATCTATTTTATATTTGTTAAGGATCCTTCTAATAGTTCTATTGAATATTGGGGGGCCTGTTTTTATACCGAACGGAAGAACTAGCCATTCAAAGAGGCCAAAGTTGCTAGCAAAAGCTAATTTTTCGGTATCAGCTGGATGTATTGGTATGTGCCAGTAGCCAGAGGCTAAGTCTAAAGTTGAAAAGTACTGAGCACTACTCAATTTATCTAAAATTTCATCGATACGGGGCAAGGGTTCTGCATCATTTTTAATTATTGAATTTAATTTCCTATAGTCTATACATAATCGGGTCTTTTTGCCTTCTTCTTTTTTCATAGCTAAAGTGATAGGGGCAGAATATGGGCTATTGCTTTCTTTTATGAATCCAGCCGCTAATAAAGATTGGATTTAACTATTACAACTCAACAAAAAAATTCTTACACATAATAATAGATCACACAACTAGATTTGTTTGGGCTTTTCCTTCTAAAAATGTTACTACAGAAGCATATACAAACTGTTTAAAGCAAATTTTTAATGTTCAAACACCTCAAAAAATACTGAGTGACAGACACAAAGCTTTTAGGTCTCCAAGATTCAAAAAATTCCTCAGAAAACATCATGTTCAACAACGTTTTACATCATCACACCATCCACAGACCAATGGGAAGGTAGAGCGCGTTAATCAGACAATAGTTACCAGGCTTAAATGTAAAGTCAATTCCACTTCTTCTAAAATACCTTGGACAAGATTATTAGACCAAGTCATTCAAGAATACAATAATACCCCACATTCCATAACTAAATTCCCACCTGCCTACTTATTTTATGGTCAATTACCCTATCAATCTCCTTTAAAACAAAATTATTACCCACCAGTCAGTAAAGCACTCAAAATTGCAAAAGCGCGAACTCAAGAATTTCATCTTAAAAGTAAAAGACTATATGATAGAAATTTTGTTGAATCCTCATTAAAAATACAAGATTCTGTAATTTATGAAGAATTTAAGTATCCTAACACTCGAAAGTTAGAACCTACTTTCTCAGGACCATATAAAATTATAAATAAACTTTCTGAAGTAACTTATGAAATAGATAAATTTAATTATGAGACAGGACTAAATTCAGTTATTGTACACGTTTCTAAATTAAGACCCTATTTTTCACCAAATGATTTCAGAATGTTTCATGAGCAACCCATAAAACAAACAAAACCACAACAAACATCACTACCACAATTGCCATCACAAACTCAAACTAAAGTAAAAACCATAGATTAAATTTTAATTCTTTAAATGTCTTTATTGCATAGTTTTCAACATTACCAGGTATGACCTTGGGGCGCCACGAGGATATTACTTGTTTTTGGAAGTTTTGGGGATTAGGTAGACACTCTATGCAGGCATAGGATGTGTATTTGATTTTGGGAGTTTTCAGATTGATGTTGAAAAATAAAAATAAATTTTTAATTCTATATCAAGTTTATATCAAAATAGACTATATTTATTTTATTCCATTGTCTTAACCACTTGTTTACAAAAATAGTAAGAATTGATAATATTATTATAATTATATAAACATAGAAAATTGATAATTGTGATGAGATTTTGTAGTGTAGCAATAGAAAACTTAGTACATAAACAAATTATCTTTAATTCCTATTTATTTTCTTTATTTTACCATTCTAAGTTTATCAGATGCACGTCTGTTCATCAAGAGTATCAGAGAGATAGATTATTGTAAAGAAATACTGGTTGAGAGTCCACTTTCTAAATATTTAGAGTTAAATTTATTTGGACTTTGGAATTATTATTATTTTTTTTTAATGTTTCGACTGGCAAAAATACTTTCTTATATAAGTAAAAAATAAGAAAATTATTAATTGCTATGTATTATTTTTATCCTCAACCATTATTTTCCATGTCAATAAGTAAACAATCTGTGATATTTTCTTAGAATATGATATTGTTGTTAAGTATTAGTATTGCTTTTATTAATGTATACTATTGAGAATTTTATTATTAGTATTATGAATTGAAAATATTATTTATTATTATTATTGAAAGATTCATTATTTATTAAAGAAAAAGAGAACATAACTTATAAGTGAAAAGTTATGATATTTACTAAAACAAGTGAGAAGTTGTAAAAGATGGTGAGTCCCAATTAAAATGGGAAAAGGAGCTCAAAAAAGTAGTTGATAAACAAACGTTAAAAGGTAGTTGAATAACTACTAGGAATTTGTTTATTAAAATAAAACTACTATTGTGATGACAAATAGTATTTAAACATAATGTAAAGAGTTTAACAGGCAGAGTAGTCAAACAAATTTAGTAAAAAATATTTATTGCAGCTGAACTTTTTACTTAAGGACTGTATCACTATTTTTGCTAAAGGACTTATGACCTACGAACTGATTAAGCCAATAGAACTTAAAATTCTACTTGAAGTAAATAAAGTGTTAAACATTACTTGATTGGAAATATGTTTGTGATAAGAGAAATGGAAATACACTAAATTTCCATAAGATAAAAGAATTTGTTGTTATTTATTACTATAGTTTTATTATTTCTTATTATTTAATTGTTATTGTATTTATACTTATTCTTTATTTATTATTGTGTTTATATTTTCCTATGCACTTACAAATGGTAAGTGATGTTGTAACCATTATTTGTATTCTTTTACAGGGGAAATGCTCTCAGTTAAATTTGAATGCTCTTAGTATTTTTTTTTTTCTCTTGCATTGCTAAATTTTACTTTTCCATCTCTTCGCTGACGTCTCTAAAATTTTCAATATTCAAAAATCAACTTCCAATTTTATTAGAGGTCTGTTGTCTGAAATTGTAGTTAATTAACCACAAATTTCATACAAAGTCTTTGGGGAGGGGGGATAATATTACAAAATTTAAATTTTTGCGCCAAGTTTAAAGTATTTTATGTAAATTTTCCTTTTTCAGTAATATTCCGTATATTATACCGGTTTATTAAATTAAAACCCTAGTCTATTAATCTCTAAGATCTTAATTCATATTTATTCCAAATTGCGTAAATCTAAAAATGGCTCATTTATATTTCTTTAATAAAACTTTTATTATTTAAATTCCTATTAAATTCCGCTATTAAATCCCGGTATATCATATTCCCCTTAAGTCTTTATTTAACTGCTAAAATATTATTCTGTCTTAAAGAAAAAACCTACTTATTTCAATTTATTCTTTTATTTAAAATATCCAGGTGTAATTAAAATATTTCAAAGCTTAAAACTTCGCAGACATAAATTCATTTCTTTTATCGTCTGAAGAGGGAAAAAAGGGTTATTTTGCATAATCTCGACTACAGATTTTAACATTTGTTTATGCTTTAGACAGGTGGGGCGAGGATATAAGAATTTTCTAGAACAATCTTTTCAGCAGAGTATAAATACGGATGGCGGGAACCAGAGAGGAGCATAAAGCATATAGTAGATGGGCTGTGAGCTAAGAAGCTTTTTAGTTTTTAGCATGTAGAGGTGAACGTAGTGGATTGCAGTCGTAGCAGACTGGATATTCAATGTGATTGCTCGATGGAGGTAGTAAAATGTTGGATGAATACTGTTTATTATGTGTGTAGAATGAGGAAGCAACGGTATCGTAATGGGTGATAGAAGTTAGATGTTAACGGATTAAAGAATAGAACGCAGTCAAGAGATGGAGTGTTTTTAAACTAATTGTGACAGGAAGAATAGACTTTATTCTTTTTACCATGGAAGGAGTGAGCATCTTCCCTAGATTCAATCGTGAGTGTGGAAATAAAGTGAATAATGTTCCAAGCGGCTGCCTTGTGTTAATTCTTCATTTTTCTTTAGTATTTAAAAACCAATCGGTTGCTACCTGTGTTGTGTAGGAATGGGTTGTGTTGTGTAGGGCTTAATTTCTAAGAAAAAAAGTACCGGAGCCCTAATATTATGTGGTACCGGTACTACAACTGTACCGCTTTCCCATACTCCCTCCCCCTGTCAATCAATCTGCATATTTATATTTCGTACATTATTTGCAAAATTTAAAGCATTTTTTTTCTTTAGCAAAATAACAATTTTAAAATATCTATCAGCATATACCTTGCTATCAACTATTCCACTTTTTAGTTATCACTCCTTCCGAATAGTAATCTTTGCCTAGTTTTAGTGTTAATTAATTGCAGAATTTTGCGATCAAATATGGTACGGATTATGATTCGGAAATAGTGTTAACACAAAAAATGAATAGTTCGTAGCTATGCATTTTTTCATAAAAATGCATAGCTACGAATTGCGCTGCTCTCCGGAGCCCTGTATTTATGAGCTCCGGTGAATTCCGACCAATATTTAAATATTTACTGAAAACAGAAAAGTACCGGAGCTGGGCTCCGGTGGGCTTCGGCGCAAATTAAGCCCTGAAAGATATTATAAAATACACAAATAACGAAAAATAGTTTAAAAGGTACAGAGTTCTCTTAACCCTTTTACTGAATGACGTCTTTACTAATCGTTCGGAAATTTGACGACATGCCAACTTTATAATTTAGCTGTTAAAATGCAGTTGATTTTAAACTTTCAATTATAAAAAATGAGTTATCAAAATATTTAATATATCAAATACAAGCCAGGAAGGAGGTAGAATGTGTGTGTTTGTGTGTGTAATTGAGTTGGCATAAAACAGCTATTACCCCTATCATAGTGTCGTAAAAATTAGATGTTATAGTGGTATACAGTATAAATATTAATATTATACCCAATATTTAAAAAAATATTGGGTAAGCTCAAAAATGTTTGATTAAAATAACATCTATAATTTTTTTCCCTTAGTGTGTATGTTTTGGAGAGAGAGAGGAGAGGAGCGAATGACTAAAGATTATAATTCGGAATTAAATTATTTTTTCTAAGCAAGTTTTCAAATAATTATAATTTAATTACTATTTTATAAATAATTTTATTAAATTATATTCTTATAAGTTCTTCCTTATAAATACATTAATATTTATTTTAAATAACTTTGGAAATGATAACTAGTGGAAGTGCAAAAAACTAAATGTCAATGGAAGCATACATTTTAGTCACCCGAGTGCTTTATCCATTCAAGGCATCAAAATAGATAGCAAAATAGGCAGGAAATTTTTTTTTGTGAGAAATTTAACTATACATCTGCTGAAGAGGATTTCAATGATCCT
Organism: Maratus speciosus; assembly: GCA_963932465.1. NCBI lineage: Eukaryota > Metazoa > Arthropoda > Arachnida > Araneae > Salticidae > Maratus > Maratus speciosus. The sequence goes on along the minus strand of OZ010798.1, from coordinate 232,543,789 downwards.
GTAAGTCTAATGGATGTATTTACTATTTTTCAAACAAAACTATTTTGAGGACGTTAATAAAACCAAACTTCATTTCAGCGATTAAATAATTAAATAAATTACGAATTAAATGAATTGAAATTAGATGGGCTCGCGCCCCATGGGCCGTATAAGTTGGCACTACTGGTGGCGCCAACCCGAAAATATCAAAGTAATCGATAAATACGAACTGTGTAATTATATATATTTTTCAGAATGCTATTTTTAAAAAATTGGAAATCTGGCGTCGATTTACTCCCTAAGAATTCCATTGATGAAATACACCTTCAAGATAACCAGTGATAATCCCTACCACCCCATACAAAGGTCTTTTTCTTTATGAAGATAATTCGGAGTGCAGGCTTACTTGAAAACATTAACTGTGATAATATTTCTAATATGTGAATGTGTACAATATTTAATATTACAATAAATTAATATAATTTAGGTGAATTTTAATGAAGATATAATTAATTGCATTTATTATTTTTATTAAGGCTAGTCGTATTCTTTATGATTTAATTTTATTTCGTACGTTTTAAAATCTTAAAAATATATTACTAACGCGTTCTATGTTTTACATACTATTTTATTTGCGTTCTCTTTTCAGACACTTTGTGAACAAACCAATCATGATGGTTCTTTCGTTTCCATCGCCCCACGGACCTGAAGATGCCGCTCCTCAATATCAAAACCTTTTCCACAACGTCACCACGCACAGGTAATATTGAGTTTGATGCCAACACTGTAAAACAAATTTCTGTATTTTACATCAAAAGGTAATGGTACCCCGGGTGCAACACAATTGGTATAAAATTTACCTGCTGCTGTCTTTAAGAGTGCTGTAAAATTTCACAAATCTGGCGAAAGTCACGTTGCTATTCGCTGCGTTGTGCACGTGACACAAAGAATTTGATTTTTACTTCACTTGTTGCTTGAATTCCCTTTCACAGCATCGGTGCTTGAATTCGATTTCACCTCATCGGTGCGTGAAAAATTACAACATAAAGTGCAGGAAAAATCACTGTGTTTTACAAAAAATGGTGCTGGCACACCGGCTGCCAACACAGTTGCTGTAAAATTTACATGTAAAATTTACATTTTCAAGTCTGGCGAAAGTCGCGTTACTATTGGTTGCGTTGTGCACATGATAGAAATTTTTCGATTTTTACTTAACTTGTTGTTCGAATTCGCTTTCACATAGCATCAGTGCTTGAATTAAATTACAGAGAGATCACCGGTGCTTGAAAAATTACAACATAGAGTGCAGAAAAAATTTACAACATTTTTTACACTGAACTGCTGATTTAAGTTGGGGGGGGGGGGGGGATACAGTAACACTTCTGTAAATCGAAACTGAAATTAATCGCTAAAATGCAATTATTCCAAAATTTATAAGACATATAATGACCTTCTGTACTTTTCCGACTATGTAACAATGTAATTCTGTGTATGAATATTTTATTTGCATAAGGCGTAATGTCATGTAACTTTACAGTTATGAGATACAGTAAAGCATCTTTTATGTGCCGCAGAAGAGTTGGACAGTAGAAAAAGATTATTAAAGAAATAATAATCATTCCGATTAATGGCAGTTTAACAATATATTTTGCATAGTATCAAACATTGATTGATTTTCTATTCTTTGCTCCAATCCTCCACAGTTTTAACAAATGCCATTAAAATTTGGATATGACGCAAGATCTTGATTATTATCCTCATTGCAGCTACCATTAATTTATTCTTTAGAAGTAAGTAATTCATACAGAAACGGCAATATCGGGTAGCTAAATCTGCAACATAATCCACATATTCCTCAGGAGAAGAATTACAAACGACGTGGATTTAAAAAGTCTGTTAAATGATTTACTTATTGTAAAAGGATATTCTCTTGTATGTACCTTAATTATTGTGACAGAAATTGTCCCACAGCTATTGTGAGCGGTCTCCGAGATCGCTTGATCGAAGAGTGAATTAAAGGTTGGATTAACTGATAGGATATAGTTTCTGTGCTAAACTTTATGTACAGGACTATTATAATTAAAATTCAACTATTCAGAAGTCTCTAGCAATAATAGTACTAGGATTCCAAACAAAACAAAATTTTAGTAGTATCTATAACTGAAAATTACAAATTAAACTGTGAAAATTAAAAAAAAGCAGCGGCTTGCGTGGGACTGATAACAGTAGTTAAAGATTAATGGAATATTTCTAAAATAAAATCTTTACTCTACTATTTAATTATATTGTACAGTTACTTGTATGACAGCATGTTATCATGCATCTGATGTTTCATACTGGCAAAATTTTATTTCTTTTCAGAACTCCTAGTTGGAATTTTGCTCCGAACCCAGATAAGCAGTGGCTTTTACGAAACACAGGAAAAATGGAGCCTATACATGTGAAATTCACCGATGTATTACACACGAAAAGACTACAAACGCTTCAATCGGTGGACGACGCGGTTGAAAAGGTAAGAATATATATATATATGTATGTATGTATGTATTATGTGGATTCTTTTATTTAGTCGTATATGGAGTAACCCATCATATGTTGGGACACAAGAAAGATACACAAAACACATTGCAAGATACACAAAAACGCGGTATAAGCAAAGACATTTTAAAAAATTAAGATTGTTTTCAAATCTAAATGGGTTAGTTTCTGACATAATTTTTAATTTACTTTTGTTCACAAATACATGACATTGGCTAGTGCTCTTACTCAGAAACTTATGTAATCCAACACTTTTTTCCATTTTTTCTATAAAAGCAGAAGATCTTTCAAAAAAATTCTGTCAAATATAGCATTTTGAGAGGAATTTTCGGAATCGACGGCCCGAGAAAGAGGGAAAAAAACTACTTCTATGGGACCACAATCTCTATATAATAAAAGGCAGTGTAACGCTGGGCGGGGCGAATCCATCAATCTTACCAGTCTCCCGGGAAGAGACTCAAGGGGAAAAGGATCCATTCTCCCATTAGTTGACAAGAAACAAGAATCGCGGGATTACTTCTCAAGGTTACAAGTCCTGATAATTGAGCAGTAGTAGACACTTCTTCCTAACAGTTATATTTTCCTTTTCTATATACAGGTGTATGTAAATTTAAACTTAAAAAAAAAAAAAAAAAAAAAAAAAATTAAAATATTTTAAAAGTAAAAAATTAATATTTATACGAAAAGTAAAATTAATAATTTTTTATTTATAGCTTTGCATCAGGAGAACAGAAGCTTAGGGAATTAGACGGTTGGGATTCAACCCGAGATACTTATTTATTAATCAATATACATATTAAAAAAATTTTGGAGGGGGGGAGGAGGGGGAGGGGTACACTTTAAATTACAATTTCAAAGTGTTATTAAAAAAAATAGTATTATTTCAATAGTTGCAGCAGACTGTTTTAATGACGCCCTTTTATTGCATATTTATTAAATTTTTGTTTTATTAAGAAATCTTAATTTTGTTATAGTATATTAGCCGGAAAACCTGGTTTACCCAGAAATATTGTAAATGCTAATTGTGTGTTTATTAGAACATAAACTAACCGAACTTTGCTCATCTAAACGCTTCCATATTATCAATTATTTTTTTTAGCAGTTTTTCAAGTTTTAAGTGAAAAACACAATTTTTACCCACCGTCCTAGGACGGGCATTTACACTAGTCTTTTATAACTCAAGATGTAATTCATTTATCGAAAAGTGGAAAACTATTCTATTATAAATCACTTCAATAATCAAGTGACAAGTTTTACGTTTAAAAAGGAGTTTCAGGTTGTTGAGAAGAGATAGGACGTGGGGACAACGTTGCAATGCCCATTAAATTGTGATTTTTGTAGATCTTTGGCAGGGAAATTGATCATTTACTTTGAAATAGATATCGCCGTTAGATTAGACATGATAACATTTTATGAAATTAGCTGCTTAATAAGAAATTTAGAACAGGGGGCAATGATTCCTAACAGGGACCCAGCGACAGGGAATTTCAAAGTAGTCTGGGAAATTTTAAAATATATAGGAAATGTCGGGGAATTTACAAATATTTTCTAAAGTCATGGTAAAGTCATTTTATGAAAGATCTTCTGTCTTTAGGAAAAATGGAAAAAAATCTTCGATCACATTGTTTCTGAATAACAATACCAGCCAATTTCATACATTTGCAAACAAAAATGTGCCAGAAAGTATCCAGTTTGGATTTGAGAAGTCTGAATTGGTTATCTTCTGTTTTTTCTGTGGAAATTACTGTACTTACTGACGTTTTTAAAAGTTTCTCTATATTCTAATAATAATTCTATATATACAAACTATATTTTAAGGCTGTTCTCAACTCTGCTGAACCAGCGCAATAACGTTTTGACACATTTACAAATTCATTTTTTTGACGGAAAGATATAAAATTGGAAGGCCTGACTATGGAAGCGATTTGGAATCGAACTGTGTTTTATATTTTTTGATAAATTACTTATTGAGTTATAAGCTATTTTGATCACGCGACAAAGACGTTTTTCCCCCCTCCTTGAGTGGTTATTCTTCTTTCCTACGGAAATTCGGTTCAAAACTCCCACTTTGACACTATTTTCTAAAAGATCTATTGCGTTTGCAAAAAATCGGAAAAAACAGTTCGATTACATAGTTTCTGAACTACACCTGCTAGTTTCATGCATTTCCGAACAAAAATAAAACTTATGTGGTAAAGTTGCCTTTTTGGATTTGAGAAACAGACTTAAAAAGTTACCGAAATAAAATTCTTATACAGTCGACCGGTCCTAAAAGTTATATTTAGTAAAAAATTTCCTATTATATGCATTAACAAATAAGACATAAAAAAGTCCCATTTATCAAACACTAAAATTGACCGATTTCGGAAACTTTGAATTGCATGACTTATTCCAATTTTACTAACAGCTATTACTTTTGCAATGTTTTGTATTGTATTTTATGTTCTTTTTTTATTAACATGGTCTTCTGTATTATGATAAATGTACATTGTTTATGAACTGTATTTCAACAGCTGTACAGAGAATTACGGTTGCTTGGGGAGTTAGAAAATACATATATTTTCTACACTTCAGATCATGGTTATCATTTGGGACAGTTCGGACTGGTGAAAGGAAAGTCCATGCCCTTCGAATTCGACGTCAGAGTACCTTTCTTCGTCCGTGGACCCAGAGTTCCCCGTGGTGTCAGGTAAAGGAAATTTAAATTCACTAGCTAGTATTTCATTCAAAAAAAGATATATTTTTTAAATAGAATACGTATACCGTGTTTACTCACGTAATAGTCGTACTTTTTTTGCCAATTTTTCATTGCGAAAATCTAGGTGCGACTATTATTCGGGGAAATCTACTACACAATATTGTACGCTCTAATGCTAAAACATTACTGGTATAAAAAACACATTGTAATTAAATTGGTAACTTACCAAATATTTCCAGATTATGTGCTGTTTATTAAATACCATTTTTCTTTTTACTGTAATATTTTTATAGACGTAAAACTCACAAATAATCTTTGTGAAAATGTTGACAAAAGATTCTCATAATAAATCATTTTCACTGAAGGTATCCGTATCACTATTGTAATGTGAATCGGTGTCTGAAGAATCTCCGTCATTCCATAAAATGTCATCTTCGCTTCTGTCCAAAGCGTGGGAGATACCCGTCTTCTTAAAACTTTTCGAAAATTTATCAATTGTTATTAAATTAAAGTTTTGTAATATCCAACTACACATTATAGCTCCAGGGATGGACACTTACTTTTCCACTGGGAGTGTTTTCTTTGTCCCCATTGACCATCCAATATCCATATACTTGTCTTATATTGTCTTTAAACGGTTTGTTAACCGATACGACCTATGGTTGCAGAATCAATGTGAGTCATCCAGGAATTATCAAAAGATCTGTTTTGCCTTCTGAAAGCTCCCTCTTTACATCATCAACAAGATGCCCTCGGAAGCTATCGAGTACCAGCATGGCTGGCTTTTTGAGTAATGCTCCAGACCTTTTCTTCCAAACATTGCGAACCCAATCTTTCATAATTTTTTCATCCATCCAATTTATGCGAAGAAAATATTTTGACGATTTTTTCTGCTTCAAATCGGGGGTGCGACTATTACGCAAGTAAACACGGTACTCGTGTACAGGGTGTATATGAAATACTTCAACAAACTTAGGGGGATGATGGTACTGATCAAGACGACCAAAAAATGCAATGGAACATGGGGTCGCAAATGACGTTTAAAGAGTGAAAATCACAAAACTAATAAAAATATTGAAATCTCACTTGCTGCTTTTCTGCAGAACTGGCTAGTAGCACAAACTGGTTTTCCTTTCACTTTGTGCATATCCAGTCAGAAAGAGGAAAGCCAAACAAATCTGTGAGCAGGAATCCACGTATGCAAATTTTAGCGTGTCCGCCAATCGTTCCTCCGTAGAGGCAGGGCCCGCTTAACACTTAGGAATAGGGGAAGCCCGACGTCACACAGGGGGCCCCTTATTACTCTACAAATTGCTTTTTTATTTACTAAATCTCTTTTTCGTATGCTTAAATAATTTGAAATTTTACCATCAAAGTTTAGAGTAAATAACATTTTTAATATTAAGCTAAAACTGCCTATATAAAAGTATTTTATTATATGTTTAATTGTAAAAAACCAATTTATTTTATAAATGACAAATATGGAACTATAGTTGAGAATATGTGAACATCAAAAAAATTTTTGTGATTTACAAATTGCCATATAGTAAGAAAAAAAAAGTTTCATAAGAAAAAAATGTATTTCTTACAGTGATTGAGTTTCTTTTTTCTAAAAATTAGTTTTGAAAAGTAAAATTGGGGGCCCTTTTGTATTTCAGTGGGTAAGCACGGGCTTCACGGGCCTATTCCGTAAACAGGCCCTGCGTAGAGGTACTCTGTGTAATAATTTTGAACAATTGTTGTAAAATATTTGTTTTCTCTGGACATCACGACCTGTGTTGTACCTATTCTGTGCAATAAATAATTTTCTGGAGTGTTTCTTTCTTGTCTCAGTTTGTCCATTTCACAGACGCATTTTCTCGATTTTCATCCTTTAAGCGTCATTTGCGACCCCATGTTCCATTGCAGTTTTTTTTTTTTTTTCAGTCTTTATGAGTACTGTTATCCCTCTAACTTTGTTGAAGCATTTCAGATACAACCTGTATAAGTCGACCCCCCCCCCCCCCCAATTCTTAAGTAAAATTTTTTAAAAAAATTTAATTTTCGTGTATTTCGAACCACATTTCTGGTAGTATGTTGAAAAATGATTTGTATAATCGAGGATTTAAAAAAAAATAATAATAAATTTTCATTTACGTTTCTAATGTCTTTTTTTTTTAAATTCAAGCTTTACTCTATTAGAAAAAAAATTATAGATAATACCTTTTATAAAAATCTGAGATTTTAAATAAAAATCTAAAATAATGAAATTTTTGTCCTTTCTCGCGCTGCCGCTTCAGAAATTCTGGAAAACATCCACTTTGGCAGTACAGTAGAGTCCCGAGTTCCCGCTTTAACCGAGTTATTTTCTTCTGATGGACTGATGGATCCCATTATTATGAAACAACCATTATAAATGGAGTGAAAAAATTATGACCATTTTTCCCCCCATTCTGACCAGAAAATCAGAGTTCTAACTTTTTATGACTGCTCTTTCATCTTCGCTTCACCTAACGCTTTATTTATAATGGCTGTTTCATAATAATGGAATCCATCAAAAGAAAATGACACAGTTGCCAATTTGTACGGTTTTGTTACTTCAAAAGGTTTAATACAAATTTTAATTTAACACAAATTTTTGCCGTATTTAATCGTTGACAATTGTTAGATTTCGGCGATTGAATTAGGCAAAATTTACTGGTAAGAAAAATCTTAGAAATTGGTAGCTATGCAGTAGTGTAATACTGCAACAACAACAACAAAAAAAAAAATAACTGCAGCAAAATTGACAATCAACAAGCAAAAAACTATCAAGGGCTTTTTCAAATAAACAATTTCATTCCCCGTTTTTCTTAAAAGTAACGGAAATATACATCAAAGAAATGTTACTAGCACCATAAAAAATAATGAATTATCTCCTTAGTTGATGACAAGGGCGACCATATAGGGGGCAAGGAGGGCTTGAGCACCCCCTCCCCCCCCCTAGATTTTGGTTTTGTCAAACTTTTTTTTAATATAAATCAGTTGCAAAATAGGAAAATTTTAACTTGTAGAGAACATTAGACAAAGCATAATAAAACCTGCACTGACATGATCAGGAGAATTTTCCGTTTTAGACGGGTTTCCGTCTTAGCAGCTTTAATTGTTGAGAATTCATTTTGTCATTACCATGATTTTTTTCTTTTAAAGCCAAATTCTGTTTTAGATAGGTTGTGTTTTCACGAATTTTTAATTAGTGCTTTCTAATAGAGCTTCTTGCAAAGAGAAAAAAACACAAGGTAGGAAACAAATTCCGTTTTAGACAATCTTTATCTTAGCGGGTGTTACTGTGTGGGGTTTTTTTTTTTCCTACAAGACGATAACACTTTTTCTACATAAGGAAGGATTTCGTTAGAGACAGGATCCATTTTCACAAGTAAAACTGATTTTGCGAAAACAAAACGCTGAGAAATTAGAGACAGATTTAACAATAATCGGTCATCAATCCGAAAATTCGAGCATAAAAAATATCCCCGAAGAATATCTCGAATTTTTACAAATGGTCGCCGAAAAAAATCAATTCCGTCGATAGTTTGCAGAAAAAATCACCAATTTCGTCAAAGGATCGCGGAAAAAGGGTGAATTTCGTCAAAAGATTGCGAAAAAAGCGAATTTCGTTCAATGATCACGGTGAAAACGCAAATTTCGTCAAAGAATCGCGGAAAAAACGCAAATTTTGTCAAAGGATCGCAAAAAACACGAATTTGATTAAAGAGTCACGTGAAAACGCGAATTTCGTTAAAGAATCGCAGAAAAAAGGCAACTTTCGTCAAAAAAGCGCGAAAAAACACAAATTTCTTCAAAGGATTGCGGGGAAAAAAACTTAAATTTCGTCAAAATATCGCCGTAAAAACTCAAATTTCGTGAAAAAAAAATCACGAAAACATGCAAATTTTGTCAAAAGATCGTGAAAAAAGCGAATTTTGTTAAAAGATCGCAAAAACGCGAATTTCGTTCAAGAATCAAGAGGGGAAAAGCGAATTTCGTCAAAAGATCACAAAACAAACGCGAATTTCGTCAAAGGATAAAAAAAAAACAAGAATTTCGACAAAGAATCGTGGGGAAAATGCAAATTTCGTCAAAGGATCGCGAAAAAACGCAAATTTCGTCAAAAGATCGCGAAAAAACGCAAAGTACCTTAAATGTTTACTAAAATGTATGATAGCTTTGGAGGAAGTTGAGATTTTTCTCAGCCCCCCCCCCCCCCCCCGCCTAAAATTAATCATATGGGCGCCCTTGGTTGATGACGATCCGGTTTATCCGAGTTTTTTGCTTAATCGAGGTGATTTTGGTCTTTATTAACTCGGATAATCGAGACTCTACTGTATTTGCTAAAAGATCTTCTGCCTTTACCAAAATATGTAAAAAGCCATTCGATTATATAATTCCTGAATAAGAACATCTGCCAATTCCGTGGATTTCCGAACAAAAATGAATTCAGAAATGTGTCAGAAAGTAACTCTTTGGGTTTAAGAACCGCCTTAAAAAGTTATAAACGGAAAAGTTATAAAAAAAAAAAATCCTTCTTTAATTCATTTATCGGAAAAAATGCCAACGTTTCGCGTTGTTGAGCCCTGGAAAATATCGCTTTTAAAACTGCCTTATCCACTGTTTGTGTAAACCATGAAAACTCTTATTTGGAAACTTTCAAAAGAACAATTTAATGTTGAAACGTAGTGCTGCCATCTATCTTCAAAATAATAAAGTAGAAAGTTCATGCCAGTAAAATAACTGAATCATCATTTACAAAATCGACTTATGCATTATGCTTTCATCTTTACTTTTTATAATTATTTAACACATGAAATATTTATTGCTTCGATCACAGGTAATCTAATTTTTAAAGCACGACCTCGAAAAGTTTTTGTGGAAGATTTTGTTAATTTTCGGGGTCGGATAGTTTATTCTTATATCCAGTCTTTATCCTTCTAAACCTTCTTATTACTTATTAGGTAGTTTATTCGTCATCCTACTATAACCTTTTAAAATCAAGTATTCATGCCCGGGAGATTTAGAATTTATTGAATTTTGTGAATTTAGAAATTCACAAAATTGCATGTCGTTCAGGGCCGAAACTAGGGGGGGCAGAGGGGGCACGTGCCCCGGGCGCCGCTTTAACAGGAGGTGAAGGGGGCGCCAAAATGAAGATTTTGTTTGACGTTTGACACAAGAATGTATATATATATATATATACATATATTATGAAATTTGTATAAAAATGTCTCGCAGCTGGAAAATTTAAAAGGAAAACTGAACCAAATGCATTAAACTTTACAAATAGATAAAAAGATTCATTACAATACAAAATTTCAAAGTATCATGCCTATGCGTTTGCTTTCTATGTTTTAAATCACTTCCTGTGAGGAGAATCCGAGGGAGAATCATTACCGTTTTTCAAGGTCAGTCTCTATTGTGGGACACCCTACTGTCCACTACGGATAACTACCAAAGGAGAAGTGACCCCTCAGTCTAGATAAAAAAATTCCATGAAAGCTGTTTGTTTTTTTTCCACTGAACTGTGTTGAGCTTCCTTTCTTTCCTTTTTTTTTTTTTTTTTCCGTATTGCATGGGCGCTGACTGCCCAGGACAACGGGAAGGGGAATGCACAGAGTAAAATTCTTAGTAAAACCTTTCTTTTTTAGATATCGACCTCATTTAGACTATGCAAAAAAAAAAAAAAAAAAAAAAAAAAAAGTTTAAAAAGATTAAAATGCAATTCTTTTCAATAACTTTTCAAAGATTTTAATGGATCAATGTTTGACAAAGCTGATTACGTAGTTCAGTTTTATATATTTTAAATTTAAAAATAGGTTGTCTGTTATATATTTAGTAAAATTCTTTTTTGTAAATTTACTTTGTGGTGGAGGGGGGGGGGGGGGGGCAAAATCCATGTTTGCCCCGGGCGCCAAAAAGGCTAGTTTCGGCCGATGTCGTTCAACCTTAAGGCTGTTCTTAACTGCTCCGCTGAACAAGCGCAAAACGTTCTGACACATTTACAAATTTATTTTTTAACGGAAAGATTTAAAATTGGAAAGCCTGGACATGGAAGCGATTTGGAATTGAACTGTTTCTTCCATTTTTTTGATTCATCAAATATCCATTGAGTTATAAGTAATATCGATCACGTGGCAAACCCTTTTTTCGCCCGCTCTTGAGTGATTTTTCTACTTTCGCGCGGGAATTCGGTTCAAACGGTCCACTTTGATTTTATTTTCTGAAAGATCTATTGCGTTTGCAAAAAAAAAAGGGAAAAAACAGCTCGATAACATTCTTTCTGAACAACAACACCAGCTAGTTTCATGCATTTTCGAACAAAAATAAATTAAAACTTATGTCAGGAAGTTGTCCTTTTGGATTTGAGAACAGCCTTAATGAGCTGTGATTAGAAATACTAAAAAATAAACAAATGGTTGAGCATATATATATATATAATCCCCCCCCCCTGCCCCGGTCGTAAATGAATGAATAAATGTCGTTATAATAGAGTAATCATAAAACTAATTGAATCCAACATATTAACTAATTTGATAACTAGAGATTTGACAGTACTACTCCATAGTACGCTATAAGTAATTTCAACATTATCTGCCGGAATATTTTCTTTCATGGTTGTGATTGGTTATGCTTGGCATGTAAGTACAAAATATTTACACTGATAGTATATGTTTCAAACATGAGTTATATTTTTCATACGTTTTAAAATATTATGATGTATTTTTAAATGCTAATAAATCTAAAATACATATTTTTTCATTTAAAACATATCTTTGTTCCTTTCGAAAACATTTTACACATTTTTAACACTTTCTAACATCTTTGAAAAGTGTTTATGACATCGGTTTGCCTGGCCTAGCAGTTTGTCTGTCTGGCCGTCTATCCGTACTCTAATTCTAGTAAATATACTCAGAGTGTCATGTACGTTTTACTGAGGTTTCCTATAAAATGTCCGGTATTGAAAATGAAATGTATACCGTCAACCTACTTTGGGCCGCTTTTTTCTGGTTCCACTAACATTTCCATTATTAAAAAATATTATATATGTGATTTTTCAATGTCGAAATTGAGTTGTAAACAATTAACATGAAACAAGGAAGCAAACTGTGTGATGGTTTTAAAGAGGCAATTTTTTATTTTTTAACTAAGTTTTGGAACAAAGTAGACCCTGCTGGGGTCTTCTTTGGTTCATTCACTTAGTTTCATGTAATTTGAATAAATTTCATATGTTGGACTATTGAAACCCTTTTACAATAGGATCTGTTATTGAATTAACATTGCAAACTCGATAAACAAATGTTTATTTAACATTTAAAGACAATAAACCAATTGTAAATATTAAAGACACGAGAAACACTTTCGTCATGTTATCCTCAGCAACTGGCACAACGTACAATTAATGTAACATTTTGCTACAATAACATTTGAAAAAAATGTTACTTAAAACATTTTTTAAGAGATTTGGTTGTGTAAAAGGCATTTCTAAGTAATTGGGACCAAAACAGCTCTGGCACAAAGTAGATCAAAAAACTAGTTTTCATGTTAGCTTTATGAAAACGTAAACATTTCCTGTCAAAATAAAAAGTTAAAGGAAAAACTATGATCACACATGTGTTACAGGTTACTAAAGGTAATATTTTGACACTTACCTTATTTGTAGCTCTTATCCAGATTGTTTCACTATAGAAAGTTTGGAGAGTTAAAATCTACACACGAAAACAGTTGTTTACAAACATATCCAGTGTTGCCACTAACAAAAATTACCCCAAACTATTCAATTTTTCTATAATAGGGTATAAGATTTTTTTCATGTGCAAAAATCTAAATTACCTTGTATTGTTTGTTCAATACAAAGAATAAACACCTTTTTTATGTGATGGACCAAAGTAGTGCAAGGATCAAAGTACCCCGGTCGACGGTAGTTCATTTATTTCTGTTCTATTAGGAATTAATTTTTGTTCATTCAGCGACACATAAAATAATTCCGTTACATTACGTTCTATGGAAAAAAATATTTGCGGGGCGATTTATTCATTTTACGATATTTCAAACATAATGAGATTGATATGTATCACTGAGGTGAGCTACAACATGCTTTCTCAGAACTATAGAATAATTAGCTTCTATAGTTTGTTCCGCTTCGGGAATTCGATTCAAAACGCCTACTTTTGCAGTATTTTGTAAAAGAACTTATGCCTTTAACAACAACAAAAAAACAAAACAATGGAGAACGTCATTTGATTACATAGTTCCTGAATAAGAACACCTGCCAATTCCATGCATTTCCGAACAAAAATGAATTCAGAAACGTAGGCTGTTCTCAAATCCAAAAGGGCAACTTTGTGACATAAGTTTAAATTTATTTTTGGTCGGAAATGCATGAAACTAGCAGGATTTTGTTGTTCAGGAACTATGCAACCGAGCTGTTTTTTCCGTTTTTTTTTGCAAACGCAATAGATCTTTCAGAAAATAGTGTCAAAATTGACGTTTTGAGCCAAGGGAGATTGTCTTTCGGTTGATGATTCGGTTATTTTCTCAGAGTAAAGATAAGAAGTCTTATATGAGTTATATGAGAAGTCTGTGGTTATTTTACTGATCTGAACTTTTTACTTTGTTACTTGGACGATAGATGGAAGCACTACGTTTCAACATTGAGTTGTTGTTTTGACTAAGATTCCTATTGTAGTTCTACTTTTGACAGTTTCCAAATAAAAGTTTTCACAAAAAGAGCATAAAGCCGTTTTCAAAACAATATTTTTCTCGCGCTAAGGGAGATCGTCTTTGTCACGTGATCAAACTCGCTTATAACTGAATAGGTAATCTATTGATCAAAAAATGGAAAACACAGTTCGATTCCAAATCGTGGAACAACTTTCAAATACGCCCGGATTCCGCCATTTTGTTTCTTTGTTGATCATCGCCGATTTTAAATTTCTTTATTTGGATTTATTTATTTTTGTTATTTATTTTTGTTTGTTGTTGTTTATGTCTGTTGTTGTTTATGTTGTTAAATTAAGCATAAAGTGGTTATAAATGACCAACAAAGAAACAAGATGGCGGACTCCGGGCGTATTCGCAAGTTGTCAAAACGTTTTGCGCTTGTTGAGCGGAGCAGTTGAGAACAGCCTTAAAAAGTTATAAACGTAAAGTCATAATAAAATATTTTTAATTCATTTATCGGAAAAAGTGTCAAAGTTTCGTGTTGTTCAGCGCGAGAAAATATGGTTTTGAAAACCGCTTTATGCTCTGTTTGTGAAAACTTTTATTTGGGAACTGTCAAAAGTAGAATTCCTATAATAGGAGTCTTAGTCAAAACAACAACTCAATGTTGAAATGTAGTGCTGCCATCTATCTGCCAAATAACAAAGTAAAAAGTTAAGATCAATAAAATAACAGAATCACCAGTTTCAAAAGCGTCTTATAGTGGTTTCCTTTCATCTTTATTTTTATGATTATTTAATACGTGTAATATTTATTGCTTTCATTGCCGGTGATTTAATTTTCAAGGCACGATCTCGCAAAGTTTTTGCAGAAGATTCCACTAATTTTGGTTTCGGATACTTTATTCTTCCATCCCGTCTTTATCCTTCTAATCCTTCTTATTAGATAGATAAAAAATGCAGCTCAGAGAAAATGGTTGCACATGTAAGAATTTACCTTTCTTTAAAAAAGATAGTCCTCCTGTACCCCTCTCCGGTATTAAATGGATGAATAAATGCTGTTATAATCGAGTAATAATAAAACTCAAAAGGATTTTTATTGAGTTATGTGTTTTTTCAATTTGCTTTTGTCAGATATTTCACTGCATGAAAAAAAAGTAATTTCTTAATATTTTGTTAGTATTGGAAATTGCTTTATAATCTATGTTTAATGCACGATTTTTCATTCTTGTTGTCAACGTTTCAGAGTCCAGGATATCGTTCTGAACATCGATCTGGCTCCCACCTTCTTGGACATAGCTGGTGTAGACATCCCTGAGCACATGGATGGGAAATCTATATTATCGCTATTAAAAGACGCAGATGCATGGGCAAGGTACGTAAAATACAAATATTTTATGTTCCACTAGTGTAATCCGCTAGTATTAATATAAAACAATTTTTACAAATATACAGTAGAGTCCCGATTATCCGAGTCCCGCTTAACTGAGTTTCCGCTTTAACCGAGTTGTTTTCTTCTGATGGACAGATGGCTTCCATTATAAATTAAGTGTTAGGTGAAGATGAAAGAGCAGTCGTAAAAAGCTTGATTTTCTTATCAGAATAAAGAAAAAATTATGGCCATTTTTTTTCCCATTCTGACCAGAAAATCAGAGTTCTAACTTTTTACGGCTACTCTTTCAGCTTCACCTAAGACTTCATTTATAATGGCTGTTTCATAATAATGGAAGCCATCAGTCCACCAGAAGAAAATGATCCATTCTAAAGGTGTAAGTTCGATTGAAAAAAACTTTTCTATACTTTGCGCGGAAAGAAGAGGCTACACCTGCAATTTTTATGTCACTAATAGAATCGCATAAGCTGCCAATGTGTACGGTTTTGTTGACTCTAAAATTTAATAAAAATTTTTGCCATATTTAACCGTTGTCAATTCTTAGATTTCGGCGAGTGAATTGGACAAAATTTACTGGTAAGTTTTAGTGGTAAAAAAAAATCTTGGAAATTGATAGCTATGCAGTAGCGTAATACTGCAGCCACAAAAAAAAAAAAAAAAAAAAAAAAAAAAAACTGTAGCAAAATTGACATTTAACACACTATCAAGGGTTTTTTCAAATAAACAATTTCATTCCCCGTTTTTCTTAAAAGTAACGGAATTGTGCATCAAAGAAATATTACTAGTACCATAAAAATTAGTGAAGTGAAAATTTATATGTCATCGCCTTAGTTGGTGACAATTTGTGTAAATCCTGTTTATCCGAGTTTTTTGCTTATCCGACATGAGCTTGGTCCATATTAACTCGGATAATCGGAACTCTACTGTACTATGATAACTTTAATTTGACAAATGCATTTTTAATTTTGGAAATGCATAAATTTTCTATTGAATTTACTTTGTACTTATATAAGCTCACGCAGTTAAAATTCAGAACCTGAAATTGTTCGTTTTTTCCTCCAAGTAAACTGGTATTATAAACGATTGTGTGATATGCTCAATAAGTAACTATCATGTGTTGTTACAACCGATAACCAACGCGAAGGATGTAGTCTCAGGCGGGGGTTGGGAGGATTGTTCTCCCAGTGGATGTTCTAAGTACTGAGTTCTAAGTAATGAGGAACCATGCATTATTGTCGGTAAATATAATTTTATTCTCGTATTACTCGATTTTACCTATTATAGACTTCCAGAGAGATTGTTTTATAAATGTGCATCGGCAGTTAAAAAATATTTTGCAAGAATGGTTTGATGAATAAAACTTGCACATTTCAAACTGAAAAAAAACAATATATTTACGAAAATACTACTTAATATCAAACCGGAACTTGACCAAAAAAATAAATAAATAAAAATTCGTTTGCCCAAAATCCGACAAATTTTTTCGTCGGCACGAGGCCTTATACAAACCCGAAATAATTAAACCGTAAACAGGGTTCGCACAGACTCCTTAGACTCCTTGGAAACTCCTTAGAAATGAAAACTTTTCCAAGTAGTACTTAGAACTACTTAGATAAGCAAACCACTCCTTAGAAACTCCTTAAATTGTATTGCGACTTCGGGCGCAAGTGATATTGCTGCCAAGGGAAAAAAAATCGTCATTGTAAAACGCACGGTAAATCCTTTATGCACGTCATTTATCCAAAGCACAGCATTGATTGGTTAGGATAATCTTATAGAAGGGCTCCCATTAGGTCTGTATTTAATTATTAGGTCCGTGAAGTCCGTTTTTCAACACTATTAACCGATCTGTATTTTAAATTTTATCGATGTTTCGCATTTGGCCAAGAATCTCGGAAAAATTGCATCTTTTCGTAAATATGACCCAAGAAATATTGTCAAATTTCGTCAATTGATCGCGAAAAAAATTCGTAAATTTTGTCAAAGGATCGTGAAAAAACGCGAATTTCTCCAACAGATCGCGGAAAAGCTCGAATTTCTTCAAAAGTTGTACTCAAAGGAATAACAAAAAAAAAACGCGAATTTCGTTAAAAGATTGAAAAAAAAAGCGGACTTCATCAAAAAATTGCGCAAAACACGCGAATTTCGTCAAAGATCGCGAAAAATACGCGGTTTCCATCAAAACATCTCGAAAAAACGTCAATTTCGCCAAACGATAGAAATAAAACGCGAATTATATTAAAATATCGCGAAACACACGCGAATTTCTGCTAGACGATCGCGATAAAACGCACGAATTTCCTCAAAAGATCGCGAAAAACATGCGAATATCATAAAAGGATACACGCGTATGTCGTAAAAGCATCGCGAAAAACACGCGGTTTTCAACAAAAAATCGCGGAAAAAAAGTCAGTTATGTCAAACGAAATAAAACGCGAATTCCATTAAAAGATCGCGAAAAAAAAACGCGAATTTCTCTCCAGAAGATCGCAAAAAAACGCAAATTTCCCCCCAGAAGATCGCAAAAAAACGCGAATTTCCCCCCAGAAGATCGCAAAAAAAACGCGAATTTCCCCCAGAAGATCGCAAAAAAACGCGAATTTCCTCAAAAGATCGCAAAAAACACAAGATTTTTCTCAAAAGATCGCAAAAAACACACGAATTTAGTCAAAGGATCGCGAAAAACACGCGGTTTCCATCAAAAGATCGCGAGAAAACGTCAGTTTCGTCAAACAATCGAAATAAAACGCGAATTCTATTAAAAGTTCGCGAAAAAAACTCGAATTTCCTCCAGAAGATCGCTAAAAAACCTGCAAATCCCCCCCAGAAGATCGCGAAAAAAACCGCGAATTCCCCCCCCCCCCAGAAGATTGCGAAAAAAACCGCAAATTTCCCCCCAGAGAATCGCGAAAAACGCGCGAATTTCCTCAAAAGATCGCGAAAAACGCGCGAATTTCCTCAAAAGATCGCGAAAAACACGCGAATTTTCTCAAAAGATCGCGAAAAACACGCGAATTTTCTCTAAAGATCGCGAAAAACACGCGAATTTTCTCGAAAGATCGCGAAAAACACGTGGTTTTCATCAAAAGATCGCGAGAAAAACGTCAGTTTCGTCAAACGATCGAAATAAAACGCGAATTATATTAAAAGATCGCGAAGAAAACGCGGATTTCCCCCAGAAGATCGCGAAAGAAACCGCGAAATTCCCCCCTCCAGAAGATCGCGAAAAAAACCGCAAATTTCCTCCCAAAAAAGCGCGAATTTCCTCAAAAGATCGCGAAAAACGCGCGAATTTCCTCAAAAGATCGCGAAAAACGCGCGAATTTCCTCAAAAGATCGCGAAAAACGCGCGAATTTCCTCAAAAGATCGCGAAAAACGCGCGAAATTCCTCAAAAGATCGCGAAAAACGCGCGAATTTCCTCAAAAGATCGCGAAAACCGCGCGAATTTCCTCAAAAGATCGCGAAAAACGCGCGAATTTCCTCAAAAGATCGCGAAAAACGCGCGAATTTCCTCAAAAGATCGCGAAAAACGCGCGAATTTCCTCAAAAGATCGCGAAAAACGCGCGAATTTCCTCAAAAGATCGCGAAAAACGCGCGAATTTCCTCAAAAGATCGCGAAAAACACGCGAATTTCCTCAAAAGATCGCGAAAAACGCACGAATTTCCTCAAAAGATCGCGAAAAACGCGCGAATTTTCTCATAAGATCGCGAAAAACACGCGGTTTTCATCAAAAGATCGCGAGAAAAACGTCAGTTTCGTCAAACGATCGAAATAAAACGCGAATTCCATTAAAAGATCACGAAAAAAACGCGAATTTCTCCCAGAAGGCGAAAAAACCGCGCGAATTTCTCCCAGAAGATCGCGAAAAACACGTGATTCCCCCCCCCCCCAGAAGATCGTGAAAAACACGCAAATTTCCCCCAGAAGATCGCGAAAAACACACAAATTTCGTCAAAGGATCGCGAAAAGAACTCGATTTCCATCAAAAGATCGGGGAAAAAATGTCAGTTTCGTCAAACGATCGAAATGAAACGCGAATTTCCCTTAGAAGATCGCGAAAAGCACGCGAATTTCCTCAAAAGATCGCGAAAAGCACGCGAATTTCCTCAAAAGATCGCGAAAAGCACGCGAATTTCCTCAAAAGATCGCGAAAAGCACGCGAATTTTCTCAAAAGATCGCGAAAAACACGCGAATTTCATCATATGATCGCGAAAAAAAAAATGCTAATTTCGTCAAAGTTTCATCTTCAAAAAAATCGATTACCGCTGTTCTAAAAGAATAAAATAAAAATATATAACTTGTTATATTTTTTCTTGTATGTTGCGTTTAGCGTTCTTTTTTTTTTTTACCTTTTAAAATTTTCTTTAAGATGTATCATGTATGTGATATACACAATAAGTGTTTGGGGTTTGACTAATCAAAATTGGAGTGTGCATACCACATAATGATGCAGCACATAAAAACAAAAAAAAAAACAACAAAAAAAAAATGGCAAATCCTTAAAATTTTTTAGACTCCTTGGATTTTTTTGGTAGTCCTTGGGTTTTTTCTTCCCAACTCTGTATGAACCCTGGTAAACTCAAAATTACAGGAAAATGGTACATTGTTTAATATAATTATGAAAAAAAAAACTACAAACATATCTCTAATATCAATTTAATCTTTTATGAAAAAAAATTAATATACTATATAGGCTCATTAAGTCGCATAGTTTTCATCTGAAACATTAAGTTGGCCTTTTTTAATCGGGCTAACCTGAAACAGGCGTGCAAAGAAATAAATTAGCGTTAACCTGAACCCGTGGATCGGGTCGCATTCGGTAAAGTCGGGTTCTCCGATCCCATAGAAGACTCTAGATGGTATTATGTACTACCCGAAGTTCCTCTATATTACTCAAAAAAGAAGTACAAGTGTTTTCATGCCACTTTTAAAATAATAATAAATGAATAAATAAAAAGGTAAAGACATATTCAAGATCATGTACGTTTCACTTATTTTTAAGTAACCATTTTAACGGTGCAAGGAAGATTCGGTATAGTTATCAGTTAGCCGTTTATAAAAGTAGAACATTTAAAGTTTACTCCTTGAGATCATCCTGTAAGTTCTATTAAATGATATTTTTTAAGATTTATTCAAATTTTGTAATATTTCAACTAAGAATTTACATTATTCAAGTAATGAATTTTAGAATTGACTCAGCAGAGTCGCTCTATTTGGATTTTAAAATCGGTGTGTTGTGACTTCTTTATTTTTTATAGTACATTTATTATTATTATGTATAAAGTGCATTATCGTAAAGTGGAATTTATAGTTTATTATGTGCAGTTGTTTTTAGAAAACTGTCTTTTTCGTTGTATCGGCTCAACTAACAATTTCTTCTTCGTAGCTCAGGTCACCGCCACACCGAAGTGCGGAGAAAAAAGTCATGGAGAGATAGTTTCCTCATAGAAAGGGGGTAAGTAGAATTTACTTTATCCTCTTATTTCATATTTACTCAACATCATTTTATTGGAAAAATTCTTCCACTATGGTTTGATTATACAGGATGTTTTAAAAATTAATAGTCATATAGGAGTTGTTAGTACGATTAAGGAAGATAAAACACACCCTATAATACACACGTGGTCGTATTCATATCGTAACTCAAATGGTTACGCGTTAGGCAGATCGCACACTGCAGGCATGAAAGAGTTCCTCCTAAAGGAGGAATTCCACCTTTTTTAAAAGCAAATTTGGACATTATCCGAATTAATGCAAAAATGCAAAGAAAATATTAGAAGCTATTGAAGGGGGGGAGGGGGTGTCTAGAAAGCTGAATAATTAGACATTTTGCCTACTCAAATCCTTGGAGTTTGTTTCTGAATTCTTGTACTATCAAATCAAAGGCAAGCTTTTATTATAAGTCGTGTATTATAAATCGCGTAACTTAAGTTCGTTAACTGGGGAAAGGAAGTTTCCATAAGGTTCTTTTAGAATAGAATATTTTATTCTATTTATAACACGCTTCTGGGAAATTTCAGTGATGCATTTTTGGAAATGTATTTTTGGAGTAAAGATCAATTTGGCGTGCATGTATTTAGCATAGAGATTTTTTTTTTTTTTTAATCTTTTAAGTAAAGTCTTAAACAGTCAAATCATTCAAAATAATACGTTTATTTTGAAAAATTAATCTCTGTACTTCACATAAGTTCATCAGATACAATTGGATGGATTTATGCTTTTAGCAAACTGTTTCCAATTTTCTTTTTTGATTTAATGAATTTATACATTAATTGCTATCTCCCCCCCCCCCCCCCTTTAATACTTTCTAAGTTACAAAAAAAAAAATTCAATCATATGTACAGTTATAATTCATTTTATTGTATGAATAACTGAATAACCATTGAAATGCATCTAAATTATAAAAGTTTGGCCTTGTTCTATAGATGAAGGTTTTGCACCTTTTTTCCCCATTTCCTAATTTCATGCCTGACACTGAACGGACAAGCGACAAAAAGCGTGAGACAGGAGACAAATTCTTGTGTTCAAACCTGTTTCTTCTTTGTTAGGGCTGTTCTCAAATCCAAAGAGTCAACTTTCTGACATAAGTTTTAATTCATTTTCCTTCCGAAACGCATGAAACCAGAAAGTGTTGTTATTCAGAAACTATGTCATCGAACTGTTTTTCCGTTTTCTTATAAACGCAATAGATACTGTCAAAGTTGGCATTTTGAACCGAACTTCCGAACGATTGAAGAAAATCCAGTTTGTAAGGAGAGAAAAATGCCGTGTCACGTGATCAAAATCGCTTATAACTCAATAGGTAATTGATGGATCAAAAAATGGAAAAAACAGTTCAATTAAAAATCGCTTCCATGGCCAGGCTTTCCAGTTTTATATCTTTCAGTTAAAAAATGAATTTGTAAATGTGTCAAAGCGTTTTGCGCTTGTTGAGCAAAGCAGTTAAAGTTGTTGTCAAATCCAAAAGGACAAATTACTGACATAAGTTTTAATTTATTTTTGTTCGAAAATGCTTGAAACTAGCTGATGTTGTTGCTCAGAAACTATGTAATCGAGCTGTTTTTTCCTTTTTTTTCGAAAACGCAATATATCTTTCAGAAAATTGTGTCAAAGTAGGCCTTTTGAACCGAATTACCGCGCGAACGTAGAAAGAGCACTCAAGAGCTGGCGAAAAATGGGTTTGTCACGTGATCGAATTCGCTGATAACTCAATAGGTAATTGATGGATCAAAAAATGGAAAAAATAATTCAATTCCAAATCGCTTCCATGGCCAGGCTTTCCAATTTTATACCTTTCCGTTAAAAAAGGAATTTGTAAATATGTAAAAACGTTTTGCGCTTGTTGAGCAGAGCAGTTAAGAACAGCCTTAACAGGGTAAAATGTCTCTTGACTCACGTTTTTTTGTCGCTTGTCTGTTCCGTGTGCGATCTGCCCAGAGAGCGCTTTTTAATTGTAGAAAAAAGTGTCAAAGTCATAAATACTTGCAAATGTTTATAGAAATTTATTTTATATAATAACACTAGCATAAAAAGAATATAATATCCTCCTGAGACCTGGCATCCATTTAAATGGTTGTTTTGCTTTCGCCTTCTATTGCGTTAAATTTCATTTTAGCAATCTAAAACCAGTATGAATCAAAAATCAACTCTCAGCTTTTGGACTTTGGCAACAGTAACTACTTTGTATACAAAATGGCGTGATAAATGATTCAAGTTGGAATTCTACGTTCTGCTGGTAAGTTTCGTTTTTATGTTATTTTAATTTGTTTAAAGTATTTTTGCAATTTTAATAGCAGATGTTAATACTTGCCTTATGTTCTTTATAATAAATTCTATTCTTTCTCATACTAATAGCATTTTTAAATTAATTTTAAAGCGAGTTATGGCCTGAACATCCATTTAGATGGATGTGCTGTGAAACAAAATTACAAAATCGAAATTTATTAATTTCTTTAAAAACATCATTTTTTATGCCTATTTGTTGAAAAAAACTCATATTTGAAAAAATGGTACTTGTTAGTTATCCCGTCGACCAATTTCGCCAAATTATATAAATCGCCAAACTACTCGCCAAATTATACAAATTGACGTAATTTTTATTTTAAATAACGAAAGAACAAATAAATTAGTATAACATTAATAAAAATACAAATAAAATGCCGAAATAAAAATCACTTGATGGCCTAAACACGTGTTGTCAAGTGAATGTGACATTTACGATCAACCAATATTGGCATTTAATCTTACAGTTTGGCGACTGTAATTTGGTCGACGGGATAACTAACAAGTACCAAAAAAATATATGCATTATATTTTGCTTCGGTCTCAGGAGGTTATATAAAACACAAATTTTCTCCACACAACAACGTGAAACTTTCTGAAACAATGACGAACTCATTTTAAACATAAAAAAAAATGTCACTTGCAGGCATAACTATTGAAGGGAGGTAGGCATAATTATCGTATGTTCTAATTTTTTTTTCATTTATCATTAAATAAATTATATCTTAAGATAAAGTGAGTATGATCTCATGTCGGCAGTTTTCCCCCCTTTCCCCGCTGTCACATCTAAAATTCAAATAGAAACGCCATATTTGACAGATGGATGTTAAACATTGTCATCCAATATGTCTTAAAATAACAGGTTTTCCAAAATTATTCCCTTCTAAAAAATATTTAAAATTGTTATTAAAGTAAAATATTCAAAATTTACTATTTAAAAAAAAAAATCTTAAAATTTGAACAGACAATTTTTAAAAAGTCAGATGTTAGTATTGGAGATCCATTTTCAGGTACAGTGAAGCACCGTTTATACGTCCTTCAGGGGACCGTTCTAAAACGACGTATAATTGAGAAAGACGTACAGTCGAAATTACAGTCACCCAAGGTGTAAAAATTTTGACTGTAGAAATATAATTATGCAAAAATACAAATTTAATTTTGCTATCATTTTCGGTTGTTTAAGATACACTATATATATTTAAAAAAAAAAAAAAAAGTTAAAACATGGAAAAAAGTTATTAAATAATGATTTCTAAAATTGTAAAATAAAAATGAGAATTATTAAACCTTATATCAGTTGCACACCTTGAATTATGCTTTTTTAGTTCCTACTATTAGTTCACACTCTCCCTATATTTATATATCTTGTTCAAATTTTCAATCTTTAATAAAATACTCATTATTCATCCTATCAAGTTGAAATAATTTTTTTAAACTTGTACTGGATGACGATTGATGTTAATACAGTTTTTTCAAATATTAATTCATTTTAAATTTTAACTAATTAATTTTAGTTTTACATGGGAGACAAAATGGCGGCCATTGGTTATTGAAGCATTTAATGCATCTTCATATCTATAAGGGGGGTTACCATAGGGGGACCCTGTTCTGTCGCCAAATACCGCCAACTTGGCGTTATATGGCCAAATTTGGCGGCCAAAAGTGACGTCAATTTGGCGATATCTCTAATATTTCGCTAATTTTCTATATTTCTCTAATATTCTATAATTCCCATAGAGTTCCATTGTAAACCTACTTGCTTATAGAAAATCAACAGATTGAGATATTTTAATGCAGCAAAAACTAATATTAGCTTAATATTAAATTTTTCTTTGATGACCTAAGTAGGAATAGACTTTAAAAACAAAATTTTTATATTACTTGTTTATTCCATTACCGAACATACAAACAAATTTTGATTAAACTAATCTTTAATCATCGTCTGACGTGCGATTTACATTGAGACCTAAGTAAAGCATTATGTATGGAGTTCCCGGAAAATATTCTCCCTAGTATTGTCAGAAACAAGAAAGACTCTAAAATTACCAATGTAGCCCACTCGCTGTCTATTCTTTTCGTCCCACTCCCTCCTAAGATTCCCCTCTGAAATAATCCATGTATTAGTCACACACATTCTATGTATTTCATCTTTCCACAAATATTGCTAGCAGAAAAGAAAAAAAGAGAACGACGCTAGGAGAAAACATTTTGAGAAAATCTGTGATGGTATTAAAGAAACAACGTATAACTGATGTTATGCGCCGTATAAACGAAACATTATAGCATACATACGGATGAATTAGGACCGTACTGAAACGATGTATAAATAAGAAACGTATAAACGGTGCTTTACTGTAGTTGAAAACCATACTGTAGTTGAAAACCAATTTTGGAACATTATTTACTAAGGAATAATCATATTTATAAATTCGTTGGTGAATTTCACTACTGAAGAGGATCGCTGTATCATCCCCTTACGGGTGTTCTCAAATCCAAAAGGGCAACTTTCTGACATAAGTTTTAATTTATTTTTGTTCGAAAATGCATGAAACTAGCTGGTGTTGTTGTTCAGAAACTATGTAATTGAACTATTTTTTCCGTTTTTTTTTTTTTTTTTTTTTTTTTTTTTTTTTTTTTTTCAGACGCAATAGATCTTTCAGAAAATAGTGTCAAAATGGGCGTTTCGAAACGAATTTCCACGCGAAGGGATAAAGAGTTTTCAAGAGCGGTCTGAAAACATGTTTGTCACGTGATCGAATTCGCTTATAACTCAATTCAATAGGTAATTGATGGATCAGAAAATGGAAAAAAACAGTTGAATTCCAAATCGTTTCCATGGCCAGGCTTTCCAATTTTATACCTTTCCGTTAAAAAATGAATTTGTAAATATTTCAAAACGTTTTGAGCTTGTTGAGCAGAACAGTTAAGATCAGCCTTAAGGCTGACCTCAAATACAAACTGTGTACTTTCTGACGCATTTTTTAAATTCATATTTGTTCGTAAACTCATGAAATTGGTAGATGCATTTCAGAGTCTGAAATCTATTCGATTACATTAAGAAATTACGGACAAACTGCCGTTATGAGATCACCACTTTAACTTAAGGCTGTTCTCAAATCCAAAGGGTCAATTTTCTGACATAAGTTTTAATTCATTTTTGTTCGGAAAGCCATGAAACTAGAAGATTTTGTTATTCAGAAATTATGTCGTCGAACTGCTTTTTCCGTTTTCTTGTAAACGAAATAGATCTTTCAAAAAATTCTGTTAAAGTGTGCTTTTTGAACTGAACTTCCGAATGGAAGAAGAAAATTCAGTCAATAAGGGGAGAAAAATGTCGTGTCACGTGATCAAAATCGCTTATAACTCAATAGGTAATT
Source organism: Maratus speciosus (assembly GCA_963932465.1). Taxonomy (NCBI): domain Eukaryota; kingdom Metazoa; phylum Arthropoda; class Arachnida; order Araneae; family Salticidae; genus Maratus; species Maratus speciosus. The sequence continues at coordinate 232,517,345 of OZ010798.1, read as the reverse complement.
GATTGATCAAAAAATAAAAAAACACAGTTCGATTCCAAATCGCTTTCATGGCCAGGCTTTCCAATTTTAGATCTTTCCGTTAAAAAATGAATTTGTAAATGTGACAAAACGTTTTGCGCTTGTTGAGCAGAACAGTTGAAAACAGCCTTAAGATATAATTTATTTATTGATAAATAAAAAAAATGTTAGATTACACGATAATTGTCTGCAAGTGACATGTTTTTATATTTAAAATGAATTCGTAATTGTTTCAGAAAGTTTCACATTGTTGTGAGGAGAAATTTTTTCAGAACAACCTTAAAACTTGTTCTTTATCTCCAGTCTTTACAAATAAATAACATTTATCTTCTATTCAACTCCAATAATTCTCTGTGATTAAAGGCTGATTTCTAATTTTCAGTATCGTGAACAGTCAAAGAAGAAATGCCAAGAATTTGTATCCCAATATATCTCCGGCTTACAGTCGTCTCACTAAAGACCAGCGGCTAGCTATCGAATGCAGAAAACCACACTATTCATCTCCTTGTAAACTATATCAGGTGGTGTATCATACATTAAATATTTTCTTCCTTTAGTAATCTATAAAATATTTACTTTGTAATAATGCTATATTCAAAATATCGATTTTTTTTTTTTCCCCATAGCATTACTTTTTTTAAGTCTTTTCAAATCCACAAAGGCAACTTTATGACATAAGTTTTAATTTATTTTTTGTTGGGAATTGCATGAAACTAGCAGGTGGTGTTGTTCAAAAACTATGTAATCGAACTGTTTTTTTTTTCCCCCTTCAAACGCAATAGATTTTTCGGAAAATAGTGTCAAAGTGGGCGTTTTGAACTGCATTTCCGCGGGAAAGTAGAATAACCATTCAAGAAATGGCGAAAAACGTGTTTGCTACACGATCAAAATGGCTTATAACTCAATAGGCAATTTATGGATAAAAAAAATGGAAAACACAATTTGATTCCAAATCGCTTCCATAGTCATGCCCACCATCTGCATCTTTCCGTTAAAAAATGAATTTGTAAATGTGTCGATGCATTTCGAACAAGGCTGTTCTCAGCTGAACAAGCACAAAACGTTTTGACAACGTTTTACAAATTCCTTTTTTAACGGAAAGATATAAAATTGGAACAAGGGAAGCGATTTGGAATTGAACTGTTTTTTCCATTTTTTTTATCAATAAATTACCTATTGAGTTATAAGCACTTTTAATCACGTGACAAACACGTTTTTCAACCTTTCTTGAGTGGTTATTCTTCTTTCGCGCGGAAATTCGGTTCAAAACGCCCAATTTGACACTATTTTCTGAAAGATGTATGCGTTTGCAAAAAAAAAAAGAAAAAAAAAAGCTCTGTTACTTAGTTTCTAAACAACACCTGCTAGTTTCATGCATTTAAGAAGAAAAAAGGAATTAAAACTTGCCATAAAGTTGCCCTTTTGGATTTGTGAACAGCTTTAAGGAGAATTTTCTATTTAATAAAACCATATTCAAATTAGTTGAAATTTTTATCTATCTTAGGCTTAATGGTCATTATAAATAATTAATAAAACTTAAGGCTGTTGTCAAATCTAAAGGAGCTGCTTTCTGACACATTTTTGAATTACTATTCGTTTGGAAACGCGTGAAATTGCAGGTTTTCTTATTCAGAAACTGCGTAATCGAATAGCTTTAGCCATTTTGTGGTAAGATCGGAAGATCTTTCAGAAAATACTGTCCAAGTTCGAATGGAATTCCCGACGCAGCAGCAAAAGTAATGGCAAAAACTAGTTGTCACGTGAAAAGAATCGTTTATAACTCGATATGTAACTTTTACTTATCAGAAAAGAGGAAACGCTATTCTATTCCAAATCACTTCAAAAGTCCGGTCTACCAATTTATTCTTTTAGGTTTAAAAATGAATCTGAAAATATGCCGTTCAGTTTTGCATTGTTGAGCAGGGAATTTGAGAACCACTTCTATGCGTCTTATTCATAATTAGTTTTAAAATAATAAAAATTGAGTAAATAATTGATAAAGTTTTCATATAAATTGCAGCTTCAAACAAATTGTAATTGAAAGTACATTTTTATCCCCATCCGATGGCGTCAAAATTGAAAATGTGCGATGTTTAGAGTTTAAAATAACTGCAGTAAGAGTCAAATTTAATCGTCTGCTGTTGCCATTAGCAAAATGACGTTTATTTTACATAGAACAACAAAGCACAACTTCGCATAGAATCGCATTATTTAGTGTCGCCATCTACTGTGTAAATAACCAGTTGAAGGTACCTAACTTTCATATTTTTTAATTTTTTGGGTTCGGCCCTGCAAATATTATTAAAACAATTTCAGAATTCTGAATGAGTTGATTCAATAATTTCTTTTTCCCTTTTCTACCATTTTTTAAATTTAAATACAGTCGTCCCCGTTTAAGGGGTTCCGGGACACATTTTAAAATAATTTTTATTTATTGAGTTAAAATTCTGAATTTTTTTGTGATGGTTAACCTTATCATTTGTAAACAAAATCACATGATAAAACTTCTCAGAATTTAAAAAAAAAATTAAATTTAAAATTTATTAAAGTGGGGCAATTTAAAATCGTTATAACTTGAAATATTATTTATAGAATTTCAATTTTTTTTTCATTTAAATAAACAGAAATATATAAGTTTTAATTTTGATTCAGCATTTTTTTAAATATTAATTTATAAAAAAATTAAAAATATTTAAAGAAATAATTTTTAAAAAGTGGTGCAACTTTAAAAAAAAAAAATCATATTTTCAAAAGTAAATATTTTTTTCAAATATGCTGAATCAAAATTAAAGTAAAACAATGGAAAAAGATATGTTCCAAGTTTGAACCGCGTATCTTTAACGGTTCTCGAGCTATAAGAATTTAAATGTGAGAAATGTTGAAAAAACCTATCATCAAGAAAAACGCATTTTTACAAGAAGTCGTTTCCATGACAGCCATTGCTTGAAAGCTAGATTTTGAAAACAAAGCAAAACGAAAAAATTAATATTTTTTGTCCTAATTCATATAGAAACATGATTTAAATGCCATTTTAAGCAGGAAAAAACAGAGAATTTTTTTATGAAATAAAATGTTTTTGTAAAATTTGAAGATTTTTGTGTCCCGGACCCCCTTAAATGAATATTGACGGTTCCAGAAATAATATTCGATTAAGCGGGATATTTGATTAAACGGGGAATCATAACTGTAATATTTAATGCGTAATAAAAAGGCGAAATAACCATCTACGGTATATTTAACAGCATAATAAATCGTTAATAGAATAACATAAACTAAAATAAATACAAATGTTAATATAAAGTAAATACGTATTAATTTAATGTCAGTATATACATTTGTATGGTTTGCATCACACTTAATGCAGCTCGCTTGAATTTGGTCAAAACTTTGCTACTTCTAATTTACGTTACTTATACTGCCTTAAAAAAATCTTTTAAAGTGGTTTGTTTAAGTGGAATTTTAAAGGAGCAAATATCGAGTTATTTTTCGAATGAGTGCAAAATATCACAACTACCATCTCGAGTCTCGAAGTGACAGCGCATTGCCATTAAGGGTGTTCTCAAATCCAAAAGGGCAACTTTCTGACGTAAGTTTTAATTTATTTTTGTTCGAAAATGCATGAAACTAGCTGGTGTTGTTGTTAAGAAACAATGTCATTGAACTGTTTTTTTCCTTTTTTTTGCCAACGCAATAGACCTTTCAGAAAATAGAGTCAAAGTGGGTGTTTTGAACCGAATTTCCGCGCGAAGGGAGACAGAGCACTCAAGAGCGGACGAAAAACGTGTTTGTCACGTTATCGAATTCGCTTATAACTCAATAGATAACTGATGGATCAAAAAATGGAAAAAACAGTTCAATTCCAAATCGCTTCCATGGCCAGGCTTTCCAACTTTATATCTTTCCGTTAAAAAATGAATTTGTAAATATGTCAAAACGTTTTGCGATTGATGGGCAGAGAAGTTAAGAACAGCCTTAAAGCCTGTTTAACAGCAGGAATTGATAATGGGGAGGTCAAGGTGGGGGAAATCATTTGACCTGCCCATTATATACCTGACGGCCGAAATCATTGCAGGAAGAACTGAAAATTTGTTTTCAGCGTAAAGGAACCAAAAATGACAAAAGGTGGAAGAAAATTTCAGCTGAAACGTGCTTTCCGCGCCTATTTTCAAACATTGGTCGCACAGTTGTTATTCGATTAAGCGGGGAAGTTTGTAAAAGGTATTTGGTTTAAGCGGGGAAAAACATAGAACCAATAGGAATAAATTCGTTTCCGGATGATTCTATTCGAATAAGCGGGTTATTTGATTATCCGTGACCTGATTAAGTGGGGAGGACTGTATCCGTTAAATCCTTATTTTTCTTTAAACTTTCTTATAAAAATGTGTAGCTCGATAAACTCTTAAACTTACGTCGTTTTTAACAGAAATGGGAGTGCATTCACGACGGCTACAGGTGGAGGATTCAGAAATGCAGGTTGCCATCCGCCACTTCGGAAAGCTGCATTTGTCCAGACAAAGAAGATTTGGACGACTGGGATTTCGAAGAGTACCAAAAGAGACCAGACATGCTTCCGAGTCTGAAGAGACGAAAACATTTAAACAACGACAGAAGCGAAATGAAACATTTGTTTATCCCTAAAGGTAAGACGAATGCTGTTGTTGTCTTTATCCCCTTATATGCTATTTCTTTCAGACAGCAATTAAAGTGTCGCCATTAAAAAACTAGTATGTTGTGGCCATCACAAAACTTTCTTCTATAGAAATCACGTCAATTAAATCATTTAAATAGTACAAGATTTTACATCCATTTAGCACCAATTCATATCAAAGTATATCTGAATTTGAAGTTGGATGAAAATTCGTGCATTAGTTCTTGAGATAGAGCTATAGCGGAAATTCTGAAAAAATGTAGCAAAGCAGCGCCACCTGTTAAGCGATTTACACCAAAAGTAAACAGCACTAAACGACATCAAGGTATACCTGAATCTGAAGTTTGTTGAAAATCCAAGCATTAGTTCTTGAGATAAAGCTATTGCGGAAATCGCAAAAAATACAGCATAGCAGCACCACCTGTTGAGCGATTTACACCAAAAATTAAACAGCACTAATTTATACGTCAATTCATGTCAAGGACTAACTAAATCTGAAGTTTGATGAAAATCCGTGCAGTAGTTCTTGAGATACAGCTCTTGTGGAAATCGTAAAAAATGCAGCACAGTAGCGCCACCTGTTGGTCGATTTACACCAAAAATTAAACAGCACTAATTTATATCAGGGACTAACTGAATCTGAAGTTTGATGAAAATTCGTGCATTTTTTCTTGAGTTAGAGCTATTGCGATAATCATGAACAATGTAGCATACCAGCGCCACCTGTTGGGCGATTTGCACAAAAAAGTAGTCAGCACCAAACTATATCTTGGACTAACTGAATCTGAAGTTTTATGAAAATCCGTGCAGTAGTTCTTGAGATATAGCTATTGCAGAAATCGTGAAAAATGCCGCATAGCAGCGGCACCTGTTAGGCGATTTTCACCAAAAACTAATCATGTCCAGTTTATATCAAGGTGTAACTAAATATGAAGTTTTGTGAAATTCTGTGCATTAGTTCTTGAGATAGAGCGCCCACAAAATTTTTGTCACATACAGACTCACAGAGTGACAGACAGACTCACAGACAGACATTTTCTAAAAACCATCAAATCGTGTTCTGGGCATTCTAAAACGTATAAATCCGTCGAAAACCGGAAGTCGAAAATTTTCATGAATCCAATACTTTCTTCTTGTAAAGATAGAAGAAAGTAATAACGTTATACCTAACCATAAAAGGCGCGCCACACACCAGAGAGACATGCGACAATAATCGTGAGACATGAGGCAAATTTTGCTGTTCAAACCGGTTTTTTCTTTGTTAACAGCACGGTAAGTAGAACAAACAGTCTGTTCTACCTACCGTGGTTAACAGGGTGAAATTGTCGCATGCCTCACGCTTTTCTGCCGCATGTCTCCCTGGTGTGTGGCGCGCCTAAGACACCCGTAAAACGAAGCATCATTACTATTTCATTTTTACAGAACCAATGTAATTAATAACTGTTCTATGATATATACTTTAAAATTAACACGAATGTCGTAAGAAACTTTACAGTTTTATTGACTCTATCTGAAGCCCAGTAACGTAGTGGTCAGCACGTCTGTCTGCCACGCTACAGGTCGAGAGCTCTGCTCCCGGCTGGGCAAGGTTCATTCAACCTTTCATCCCTTCGGGGTCGGTAAATTGAGTACCAAGCTTGCTTGGGAACTAAACACCGAGGGTCTCGCGTTGGGTTGACCACCTTGCCGAGGCACATGCTGCATAGCACCTCGGGGTCCAGGGTCAAGTAAACAGAGTTGGGCACTGTAGGTTAGGATCGTTCAGACACAGGTTTTTTTTTTCTTTAGTTATTGACTCTATCTAGTACTTTACTTTCTATCTGCATTTAAGGGGGCTGGTCACTCAGCTTCCAATTTCCCCTCACTAATGTAAACTCTATGGGCATTGGATGCATTCGTATATTTAAAATATCTTCTTAGGAAATTAACATTTTTAACTTCTATTTTTTGTGTACACTTCCTAAAAGATGTCTCTTTTTTTTCTTAGTTCTCAAAATATTTCTAAAGTATAGACTTAATTTTATAGGAAGTGTTAAAATCTTACTCACAGTTCGCCCGTTTTTAACACATGAAATATTAAATTCAACATAGATTTTAGAAATACAGTCGAACTTCGTTATCCCGACACTCTAATGACCAGAAAAAAGTGTCGTAATAAGCGGGGTGTCGCGGTAAGCGGAGTTGGAGAAAAATGTTTGTAAAAAGCTGTACTTTTAATTAATTTAAGACAGTTTTAAATTCATAACGGTTCTTGCAGTTTTAATCAATAAAACATTATTGTTAAACAAAATAAACCCCGAAACAAAATTGAAAAGAATAAAAATAAAATTTATGATGACTTGTCTTTTATTGTTACATGAAATATTACTGAATTAAGGGTTGTTAACCCTAGATGTGCTTCCTACAATTCTTTTTTCAATATTATGCAATGAAATATAATCAATATTCGTTGTTTCAGAAATGGATGTTAAATAATTTTTGATCGTTTCAATACAATGCAATGCTTCGGTTTTAGTCGGATGAAAAACACCGTGTAACTATAAGAAAGCGCCGCGTGACCATAACAAAAAGACCGCAAGTAGACCGATACGCCTATCAGGAGCTTAAGTGGGTCATTCATAGTGTTTGTGTTTATTTATTCAGATAAAGGATTGAAGTAAAATTTCTCATTTATCTCAATGGGTATTTTAGACACTTTTGTGAAAAGTTTAGCTAAGACATTTCTTACAGTTTAATTTCTGTGCTTATAAAAGGAATTATGAAAAATGCAGAATTTTCCTAAACCGTCGGGATATCCGGAGTTGAAAATTATTCAACGACGCAAAGTCCGGAGTTTATTTACGTTAAGATCATATACAGAAAATCGGGACTTTGAAAAACTGACGTGATAAGCGGAGTGACGTGAAAACCGGGTGTCGGGATAACGAGGTCCGACTGTATTTTGAAAACTAAGAAAAAAAGAGACTCCTTTAAGACGAGTACACACCAAAAAAAAAAAAAAAAGATGTTAAATATGAATTTCCCGAGAAGATATATTAAATATACGAATGCATCAAAAGCCCATAGGCTTATCATTACGGAGGAGAATTCCGAAGCTGAATGACCATCCCCTTAACATTCTCTAATGACTGTCTTTATTAAATAGGCTTGATTAATATTTCGTCTTATCAGAACCAATGTAATTAATGCAGTTGAGCCACGATTTAACGAATTTAGTGATTCAGCAAATTTTTTTTATGGTCCCGACGAAAGTGGAACAAAAATACTTCGATTTAAGGAATAACTTTCGATGTCGAAAAACTGAAAAATTCAAGAAATTTTCTAATATTTATTAAAAATTTTCAATTTTCTAGAAATAATCTACATGCAAAAACGTGCATTACACCGAAGTTATTAATAGCCGTACCAGTGGATCGGATGAAGAAGATGAAATAGAAATGAAGTATGCAATGTTCAAAGAAGCAGTTTGGATATTTTGAAACGCTATTTCTTGGCTCATGATTTTCGTGACACTGTTTTCACAGCTTCAGAGAAAAATTGATAAAGAAGTTTGGAATATAAAATTGCAACAAAGCAAACAAACCTCTATGAAAGATATATTTTAATTTACCTATAAAATTTGAGTAAATGAGATATTTTCTTAATTATAATGCTTATGCGTTATATTAGTACAAAAAAGCAAAACAATTTTTATACAGTGTATTTTCTTAAAAAACCAAACGTTTAACATCATTATTAAGATAAGTGAGCATTGTTCTTCTTAATTACCATTTTTTACTTTCTTCTAAGTATTGGATTCGTGAAAATTTTCGACTTTCGGTTTTCGACGGATTTACACGTTTTAGGGGTCTCCAAAAAACATGTTTTTACAAAAATGTCTGTCTGTGTCTGTCTGTCTGTATGTGACACACATTTTGTGGGCGCTTTATCTCAAGAACTAATGTACGGAATTTAATAAAAATTTATATTCAGTTAGTCCCCAATATAAATTGGTGATGATTAGTTTTTGGTATAAATCGCTCAACAGTTCACGCTGCTATGCAACATTTTCACGATTTCAACAATAGCTCAATCTCCAGAACTAATGCACGGATTTTCATCAAACTTCAGATTCAGTTAGTCCTTGACATGAATTGACGTTTTATGGATTTTGATGTAAATCGCTCAACAGGTGGCGCTGCTATGCTACATTTTTTTAAATTCCCACAATAGCTCTATCTCAAGAACTAATGCTTGGATTTTCAACAAGCTTTAGATTAGGGTACACCTTGATATGAATTAGTGCTGTTTATGTTTTGGTGCAAATCACTCAATAGGTGGTGGTCCTATGCTACATTTTTCAGAATTTCTGCTATAGCTCTATCTCAAGAACTAATGCACGAATTTTCATCAAACTTCAAATTCAGATATACTTTGATATGAATTGGTGCTAAATTGATGTATTTTTTCTACTATTTAAATGATTTAATTGACGTGATTCATATAGAAGGAAATTTTGTGATGGCCACACCATACTAATTTTTAACTTGTTCTGTTGTATAAAAATATTCCTTTAATTATCCCGATTTAACGAACAAAGTTGCTAGTCCCGAACGATTCGTTAAATCGGGGTTCGACTGTAATTGTGAATGTTGTAGGAACTTTTACAGTCTTATTGATTCTAGTACTTTACTTTTTTATCAGCATTTAACGTTCTCTAGTTACTGTCTTTATTAAATAGGCTTGATTACTATTCATCTTTTCACAACCAATGTTGATTAATAATTGTTCTATGATATATAACTTTAAAATTAACTTGACTGGCGTAGAGACTTTTATAGTTTTATTGACGCTATTACTATCGATTATTATTACTTTCTATCTGCATTTAATATTCTCTAATGACCGTCTTTATTAAAAAAGGTTGATTACTATTGCTATTTTTTTTAGAGCCAAAGATTCGTTCCGAGACGAGATGGAAGCGTTCTGTCGATCCTGATATCAAAGAATTATTCCTCGGAAGTTCTGCTGCGGCGGCAGATATGCTAGATACAGGAGAGGTTGAAGAATTGCTTTTAAATAATGCTGATGGTATATGAATCTTATAAGTTTTGAGAAATAATATATATTCTTCCAGAACATTACTCAAACTACCGTATGTTAAGGCATATAATGCGCATTTTTGATACAGGAAAATTAAACCTGTTCTTAAATTCAAATTGGCTATTTTCTGTCACATCCCCCCCCCCCCCCCCTGTTACATTTGGGAAAAATGTGAAGAACCAGTATGCCCCTAATGTATGAAATCATTTCACTCATAAATTACCATTAAGGCTGTTCTCAACTGCTCTGCTCAACCAGCTCAAAACTTTTTGACACATTTACAAATTCATTTTTTAACGAAAAGGTATAAAATTGGAAAGCCTGATCGTGGAAGCGATTTGGAGTCGAACTGTGTTTTCCATTGATCCATACATTGCCTGTTGAGTTATAAGCCATTTTGATCACGTGGCAAACACGTTTTTCGCCCTTTCTTGAATGGTTATTCTACTTTCGCGCGGAAATTCGGTTCAAAACGCCCACTTTGACACTATTTTCCAAAAGATGTATGGCGTTTGTAAAAAAAAAAAAAAAAAAAAAAAGAGAGAGAAAGAAAAAGAAAAAACAGTTCGATTACTTAGTTTCTGAACAATAACATCCGCTAGTTTCATGCATTTCTGAACAAAAATAAATTAAAACTTATGTCATAAAGTTGCCCTCTTGGATTTGAGAACAGCCTTAACGCTCAGCGGCCACAAATGTGGACCTTATTTTTTTTTTTTTCTCTCTTGTGTGTGTGTGTGTGAATTTTTATTGTTTTCCCATTTTGTTGTTTGAATTCAATGTAAAACGAATAAATCGTAAAAAAAAGTCTCATTTTTTTTTCTCACCGTAAAAAAATCCCCCCTGAAGAGGTTAATGCTAATTATTTTTGTTGAGGTCGGATCGGGTTGACTTTAATTGTTTTGGGTTCGAGTTTTGATTACTCAGATTTTTCAAAAAAGAATTTAGAATATTTTTTTAGATTAAAAGAAAAAACTATATATAAACTGTAATAAAAAAATAAATAAAATTGATATCGGAAATATAATTAATTATACACCACTTTTCCATAATTGTATTAAAATGTGGGCTAATTTTCTTTCATTCCGGTTTCGTGTTAAAGTGTGTCTAATCGGTTTTCTGGTTGACATTTTTTTTTTTTTTTTTCTCAGGTTCCGGTTGACTTGAAAAGAATTTTTGGGTGCTGCTAATTCCCGTCCTGCGCGTAACTCTAGGCTCTACACACCTAAGTTTCCCGTTTAAGTCATTTATAAACACATGAACATCAGTAATATCCACTTAAAAACGCAAGAGTTCAAAATATCAAAATCATACGAAAAACGATGAAAAATAATGTGAACTTCAAAAAGAGCTGTTTTTTATTATTTCATTTATAAACACATGACCATCAATAATGTACACTTAAAAACGTAAGGGATCAAAATCATACGAAACACGATTAAAAAAAAAAAAATGTGAACTTGATAAAGAGCTGTTGTTTATTATTTCATTTATAAACACGTGAACATCAATAATGCACACTTAAAAACGTCAGAGTTCGAAATATTAAAATCGTACGAAAAACGATTTAAAAAAAAGTGAACTTGAAAAAGAGCTGTTTTTTCAAATTTGCATATTAAAATAAAATTGAATTTTTGGTTTTCCCCTTTGCTGTTTGAATTCAATATAAAATGAATAAATCGTAAAAAAAAGGTCATTTTTTTTCTCACCATAAAAAAAAAATCGCCCCTCTAGAGATTAATGCTAATTATTTTTATTGAGGTCGGATCGGGTTGATTTTAATTGTTTCGGGTTCGAGTTGTGATTACTCAGATTTTTCAAAAAAGAATGTAGAATATTCTTTTGAAATGAATTTTTATTTTTTTTTTATTATTATTTTAGAATATTTTTTTGAAATGGCCTGAATTTGAAACAAATTCAGGTGTTTTTTTTTTTCAAACACCTGAATTTCTCCTTTAAGATCATTTATAAATACATGAACATCAATAATGTAAACTTAAAAACGTAAGAGTTCAAAATATGAGAATCATACGAAAAGCGATTAAAAAAAATATGTAAATTTGAAAAAAAGCTGTTTTTTCAAATTTATACCACTAAGTTTCTCAATGGAAATTTGTCTTTTAAATAAACTGGCAACTTTTGTATGGAATATTTTTCATAAGTTTTGACGAAAAAAAAAAAAAAATCTTTTTTAAATATGCGGCTAAGTTTCAAGTCTTCCAGGATGTTAATCTGCATAAGTGCAATGGACAGATCGAATAGAAATTTTCTGTTTTAATTTTTTAATTCTATTTTTAAATTAAAAATTACTAGGTTGAGCAAAAAGTTCTGGGAAATTAGTGAAAGTTGCGTTGTTATGCGCAAATTAACAACAAGGACTATTCTTCAAAGTAGAGACCATCATGGCATCATAGCCCACTACTTTCTGCCATCGTTCTTCCAGATTCCGGATTTGTTGGAAGTACCATGGCGGCTCCTTGGAATCGAAAACCTCTTGACATGCTTCTTCAACTTTATTCGTTGAGAATCGTTAGACCTTTTCTCCAATAATGCCGGATCAACACACGCAAATCATACTGTTCAATAGGAATTTTGGACCCGAAATTCCTGAACTCCTATAGCTATACCTCTGGTACTCTATACAGTGAAATACGTTTAACACGAAATGGATAGAACCGAATTTTTTTTTCGTGCTAAAAGAATTTCGCGTTGAAAGAATCGTAAAAAAAAAAAGAACAAAACTCACAAATATTTTCGACGTCGTCAAATTTTATTTCGATTTCCTGTTAAACTACTAGTAAGTTGCAACCATTAGATTAAAAGGAAGTAAAAAATATTATTTTTTTGGGGAAAATATCAGATATCATTTTTTGAAGTGTTTTTTTTTTTTTCAGCATTCTGAGATCTAGCTTGTTTGAACCAAATAAGCAAAGCTGTCTCTAAATTTTCGTGCTTACTGGTTCTCATACGTTTTCTCTCTGGCTTAAACACACTCCGCTCAAACATTAACGTAATGGGATCCCCGTTTTTTTATTATCGTTGATAAAGTAGAATTTGCAGTACCAAACTCTTTGCAGATTTCTGTTTTCGTCGTTCTTATTCATAAGCTGCATTATGTAGCTTCATCTTCATTAGAAGCGAAATAGCAGTTTGTTTTCACACCGATTTCTTAGCCATTGTGCTTATAAGACATGAGCTAATTTGCAAAAAAAAAAAAAAAAAAAAAAAAAGAAAAACCACGAAATTCATTGATTTTCACCCAAAATTCAGTGGTTTTAATACGAAATTCACCAATTTCAACTCAAACTAACAAAATCGAAAGCTATTTTTTTTTTTTTTTCGTGTTAAACGATTTTTGTTTCATGTTAAAAGAAACAAAATGTATTAAATTGCATAGTATACTGTCCGGACTGCTATATAATTTCGTGTTAACCGCAGTGCTGTAGTTGGGCGGGAACGCATCGGAACGCCGTTCCCAGAGATATTTGGTTTGTTATTGTAAAAAAAAAATATCGCGTGCGAGCACAAACTTTTTTTCAGGCGAAACGATAATTATTATTATTTATTATAACGATAATTATGAAATTTATTGATACTGGAGATGAGCCTAGAGAACTAAATCCTCTTCTCCACAACCTTGAAAACTATACCCATCTCAACGTCTGAATGCGAAAGTAATATTCAGCATTATGAATAACATCATGATCTATGCGAGAAATTCACTTCTTATTGAAAAATCCAGCGCACTTATATTCATAAGCCGTTTAGGACCTCTTAAGGACCTCTAGATTTTTTTCTGAACCATATCTGAAATCTTGGTTGCGATCAGGAAGAAGATTAGCAGACGAGACAGCTTTTTGTAAATAAAAGATCACAGAAAACATTTCCCATTATCGTTCTTTATGCAAACTTCCGGGATATATGTGTTAGTAAGTAATAACATATGGATTTATTTTGTTATTTCAAATAAATTTTGATTCATGATGGAAAATGATGCTTGAGATTGATTAAATATTGCTTTTTGATGAATGCCATACAAATATAATACTATAAAAATTGGAATATAACAATTATAACTGTTAATTTAAAAAAATCCACTTTGGACTAAATGTTTTAAATTGGCTTTTTGCTTAACAAAAATCCGGTACCATCAACATCTACTCTATGAAAAAGTGCGTTCCCACAAATATTTTTTTTCCAACTACAACACTGGTTAACCGATTTTTCGTGTTAAGCGTTTTCGTGTTAAACGTATTTCACTGTATTCGATACAAATTCTCGTAACTATTAGATTAAAAATTTCCCAGAATTTTTTTCTCAACCTAATATATAGCATTAAAAGAATATGCGTGTCGTGAAAGTCTAATCTCTTCTTTTGTTTGTTTGCAGTATTTTATACTGGAACTCGTTTAAAGCGGTCTGCTGAGCCCTATATGGAAGAATTTGATGTTGAAGGCATAAACCAGTTATTCCAACTTTTAGATACAACTGTCGGAACTAAAACAGTGGTAAGGCTTCTTATTTTTAAATTGAAATTATTATTATTATTATTTTATTTCTCTTAAAATTTCCACTGTTTAGCATTTATTTTTGGGTTAAAAAATTGTCATATATTTTTTTTTATCATTTTAATTAATTTTTCAATTAATTTTCAGCAGTGTATTCAGTGTTTCAGCATTTTGCACTGCTGAAAATTAATTGAAAAATAATTAAAATTATATGTGTTCATCAATTCTGGTAGTGTTTCATGTTTCGTCGTAGGATTGTGTGCACATGAAGACTATTCCATCTTGTGCTGCAGTTGCAGACCTACCAACATATGTGAGTGAGAGATACTGAGCTGGGTATCGTCCCGGTAGCTTAAATGGTAGAGCACTTGGAGCGCTATTCCAAAGGTTCCGGGTTCGATTCCCGGCTTGGACATTTTTCACTCTGTTGTTTCTACGCTTAGTTAGCAATGTAATAAATCACGTATTAAAAATTCAATAATTTCGAGTGTAATTTCATTGCTGAAAATTAATTGACAAATTCATTAAAAGTATATAAATGTGTTCATGTAATTTTCCTCTCCAGTTATGGCTGTTCTCAAATCCAAAAGGGAAACTTTATGACATAAGTTTATTTTTATAATTTTTGTCCGGAAATGCTTGAAACTAACAGGGTTTGTTGTTCAGAAACTGTGTAATCAAGTGGGGGTTTTTTTCTTTGCAAACGCAATAGATTTTTAAGAAAATAGTGTCAAAGTAAGTGTTTTGAACCAAATTTCCGCGCGAAAGGAGAAAAATCGCTCAAGAAAGGATGAAAAACGTGTTTGTCACGTGATCAAAATCCCTTATAACTGGATAGGTAATTTATTGATCAAAAAATGGAAAACACAGTTCGATTCCAAATCGCTTCCATGGTCAGGCTTTCCAATTTTATATCTTTCCGTTAAAAAATGAATTTGTAAATGCGTCAAAACGTTTTGCGCTTGTTGAGCAGAGTAGTTGAGAACAGCCTTAAATGGTAGAGCACTTGGAGCGCTATTCCAAGGGTTTCGAGTTCAATTCCCTGCTGGGGCATTTTTCACTCTGTTGCTTCTACGCTTTGTTAGCAATTTGATAAATCACGTATTAAAAATTCAATAATTCCAAGCGTAATTTCACTGCTGAAAACTAATTGAAAAATTAATTAAAATTATATGAATGTATTCATGTATTTTTCCTCTCCAGTTAATGTTTCCGAATATTTTCCTTTTTCTAAAGCGACTCAACGTAAGTACTGAAGCAAGCGAGACGTCTTCTGAAACGTCCTCATCTTCGGAAGAAAGTGATGGTAACCTCATCACCGAATCTTCACTGTTTGAAGAAAGGGAAAAACGCGAGACACCTGCAAGTTTCCAACTCGGCATAACTAACGAATGTGTGCTCCTGCCCAATGGCACCAGGATTTGCTTCGATGAAAAGTACCATACTCCGATGCAGTGGCATGAGAAGAAGGAAAGATTGGATGGTATGATCAAAAGATTGAGACAGAAGCTGGAAGAATTGAAGGTATGCAAACATTGTGCATTGAGTAATTTTAGTTTTTAACACATTCCAACATAGTTGAAAAGTGTTTATGAATCCGGTTTATCTGTCTGTCGGTGCTCTAACTCTATTAAATACAGTAAAATCTCGTTACAACGAATGTTAGTTTAACAAATTTTTCAATTTAACCCTTAAATGCCTGATTTTTCAAAAATCATTGTAATAATGTTTTTCGGCTTTCATTTTTTAAATACATCCTGGGAAAAATACTTTAAAAAATCATATTTTGTTTTAAGTATAGTTTACGGCTAAAAAACAGTTTGTTACTAATCGGCAATACTGGTGTTTAATTGAAAAAATAATTTGCCTAGATAAAATTCTATAATATTAAACACACAAAAATTTTAGGAACTATAATAAGAAATATATTTCACTTGCTCACTGCAGGTCAAATTAGGGTATTTCGCAAGCTCCCAAACAAAACAAAAAGAACAAGTAGCAACAATTGAAAAAATAAATCTATCTTTACTCTTAAGCAGCACATGTGTTGCCATCTACATGTTGAAAATCGATTTAATAATATTTTCAGAATGTATTTTAGTGGCAACATTAGGCATTATAGCTTCAATATTATTCTAATAGCATTTTAGAGCCTAAATTGGGTGTGTTGCCGAAAAGCAACACCAGGCATTTAAGGGTTAAGGGGTCTCGGAACTCTTAAAAAAAAAAAAAAGGCCACTTTCAGCATTTAATACTTTAAAATGCATTTGATTTTAAGACACAATTTTAATTGGGATGGAAGATGTAAGTATGTTCTTACATTTCAGGTATTTTAGAAATTACAAGATGCAGAATTAGCATTTACAGGTGCCTCCAAACTGTCAGACATTTGACAAGCAGGAAATCGGCATAACAGATTCCTCGCAGGATTACAAAATAAATTTTGCAACTAGAAGGAAAATTTTAGGGCCTACTTATACATCAGATTATAATGATTATCCTGAACCTAAATAAATTTGCATTTAAAGTATTTTTATATATTTGATACAAAGTTGTATTTAGCTAGTGCAAAATGAAAAAAAATTCACCAGTATAATCACCTATAAAAATATTTCTTTGAACAATAATAAAAAAAATAATTAGGTTCAGTTTATGCAGACTAACATGAAACATATGTTTTGAAAATTTAATGAAAAAATATTCTGAAGTTTTTGAGGTATGCGCGTTATGCCGAAAAACGTCATTTGGAGAAAAATGACTTCAAAGTTTCGGAAACGCCGCTTCAGCTATTGAGTGGGTATAAATCTAAAAGCCATAACTTCTGTTCTAATGGGAATTTCAAGGAAACAATTACATCAAAATGTTCAGAAAATATAGGAGTTTAACATCTAAACAAATTAAAATTTCGAAAATTTTAAAGCTTTATAAGAGTCCTCTGAGACACCTTAACGAGGATTGTTAAAAAAAATTCTGTTATCCAATTTCATTATAAAAGTATTCACTTTAACGATCTTTTCAGTACAGCGAATTTACTCATTGCTCACCAGAGATTCGTTGTAACGAGATTATACTGTGCAATTGGATTGCCATGAAATTTTTACATTAAAATGAAGCATGTGGGATTTATAGTTCGTTTACAGGAACATACACAAGAATTCCGTTACATTATGATATATGGGGGAAAAATCCTTTGCGGCACATTTTATTGATGTTACGATATTTCAAACATAATGCAAGGCAGCCACTGGCGAGTATATTTTTATTAGATTCGTATCGCTAACTGTAAATAGAATTTGTAAAAAAAAAATTCCGACAAAATGTGCAAGAGGAATCTATTGCAAACTTTACTTTTTGAAAATAGTAGTATAGTACAAATAGAATAAAAAATAGTCGTCAGTGGCATTTTTAGGTGCGTTCGTAATTATACAAACACGTAGCACCTATAGTCGTCATTCGGTGCGTCTGTCTGTCTGTCCGCATGTAACAGAGTAAAAACTACCCAACCGAATGGTCTGAAATTTTAAATATATAATTGTTGCAAAATTTTAATGATGTGACAGCCTTTCGAACAGAATGAAATGGATATGCACTTATGAAGTGAACTAAAATATACATTCAGTATAATATGCGATGCAAAAAATATTTATAAAACTAGTTATAGTACGAACGCACCTCATTTGCCACGTAAGACGTTCAATTTCCAACTTGTTGATAATGATATTGATATGCAGCAATTAGATGAACTACAATATGCTTTTTCTGGAATTAGAATAAATAAATTGCATTTTAATGCTGTTACGATACTTCAAATATAATGAAGTTACTGTGGCGAACTACAACATGTTTTTTATATAGTATCGAGTGCAAAGCATTTATCGTTCATTTACAGAGCCGGCAAAAAATTCGATTACTTGACTGAGACTAACTAAAATTGATAATTTCTGGAAGTGCATTTTCCACTTTGGTATGCATTTTTAAACTGATCTAATTTAATAAAATATAAATAACTTAAATAAAACCAAACGTTTATAGTATGAAATACACTGGATGTGAAAAATTTAAAGGAAAGAAAATTATTTCAACTGCATGAATTTGATTAAAACCACAACTGGATTTAGCGTTGTAAAATAAGTTTTCTCTTCATTAAATTTTGGAAAATAAAAATCGTAATCTTTTTAGAGAACTTCAAAATTCTTATTATTTTTAAAAATTCTTACAATTTTAAATAATTCAGTATGTATTATGGATTTAGTATATTCAGCCTTAAGGCTGTTCTCATAGTAAAATAAACTACTTTCTGACACATTTCTGGATTCCCTTTTGTTCGGAAACGCATGAAATTGGCGCGCTTTCTTGTTCAGAAATTATGTAATCGAGTGGTGTTTTCCACTTTTTGTATTCAGAAAATACTGTTAAAGTGGACGTTTTGAACCGAGTTTCCGGACGAGACAGCGCTGGAAAGGAGGAAAACCTGTCGTTACGTAATAATAATCGCTTGTAATGTTATAAGTAATTTGTTTAAAAAAAAAAAAATGGAAAAACCTTTCGATTACAAACTGCTTCAATTGTCAGCCCTGTCAATTTTTAAGTCTTTACATTTAAAAATGTGTTAGAAAATTTTGCGTTGTTTAACTAGGGTACTTATGACTTTGAATTTACTTATTAAACAAATCACAAATGATTTTACATAAATAATGAATATTATTTAATCTACTATGGTGTTTCAATTCTATTAATTTTTAAAATATATAACTATAAATAGTCAATAGTATAAAAGGAAGATTTAGTATTGAGCTACAGTTTAAATGTTCATTCCTTTTAAAAGCTATAATAGTATAACAGTAGTATCTAAAGGCTTATTTATTAAATTTTTATTGCTTTGTTTCTTTTGTGATCTGAATTACTTTCTTTGTTTTTGTAGGTTATAAGGAAACAGCTAAAGAAAGCTAAGCCTTCTAAGCAGAACTTTGGTCAAGATGTGCTAGATCCATATCAACAGCCCTGTATTTGTGATTCCAAAGATCAGATTCAGTTGAGGTAGATTTTGTTTTAATAATTGATCTAAAAAAGAGTTAATTTTGGATATTAAAAAATAATGTGGTAAGAATTTCTCAGTACACATGGATTACAAAGTCATTTCCATGTAAAATTTAAAATGCTTGCAACATTAGTAGTTATAATATTTGTTATATTCCTTCAAGAAATTTAATATGTATGTTTACAGTATCATTTCTATATTTAATAAGAATTCCATTATATTCTTTTAAGGCTGTTCTCAAATCCAAAAGGGGAACTTTATCACATATAAATTTTAATTTATTTTTGTTAGAAAATGCATGAAACTAGCAGGTGTTTTTGTTCAGAAACTATGCAATCGAACTGTTATTGTTTTTTGCAAATGCAATAGATCTTTCAGAAAATAGTGACAAAGTGGACGTTTTGAACAGAATTTCCGCGCGAAGGAAGATTAACCAGGCAAGAAAGGGTGAAAACCGTCTTTGCCACGTGATCAAAATCGCTTATAACTCAATAGGTAATTCATTGATCAAAAAATGAAAAACACAACTCGATTCCAAATCGCTTCCCTAGTCAGGCCTTCCAATTTGATATCTTTCCGTTAAAAAATTAATTTATAAATGTGTCAAAACGTTTTGCGTTTGTTGAGCACAGCAGTTGAAAACAGCCTTAAGATAATCGTAAATTACCAAAACTTTTCATAAATATTTACGTGCGCACACATACTGCAAAGCCAGACGGTACAACGTAGTTAAATCATATTTGTATATCACATTGATGTCACTACGTAAGATAATTAACATCATATCTCTAATATCAATATTATTTTTTATCTTGTAAAATTAAAATATAAATATTCATTAATGTCCATGTGTATAGTTGTTGTTGTTTTTTTTGTTTTTTGTTTTTTTTTTAATAGAAAAATCGGACCAAACTAACTCGACCCGGAAGAATCAAATCCCAACCTGAAACCAACCCGAATCCGCAACAAATTCAATCGTAACCCGCAATTAAAATAAATGAATAACTAAATAAAAATAACATCAACTCAACTCGAACTGCGGGACGGGGTAGGTCGAGTTCGGTTAAAATCTAGTTACCCGAAGGAGGACTATGTGAGACAATATTAATAATCACACACACACACAAAAAAAAAAAAAAAAAAAACTGTGACTGAATTTTGATATTGATTGTTTAACCCTTTCCGGCGTGGAGTAAGTCTGTTTGTAAAATGATGACATGATGGACTGACACCAGAATTTACAAACGAATTTGTTAGAAAATAAAAACTTGCTTATTTTCCAGTATTTTATAAAAAGAAAATTTTAATTAAATATTCTTTGTGCCGTTTGTCAGTTTTGGAATTAAAACTGGGTGTCCTTTTTTGTGGACACCGCCCGCTAAAGGGTTAACGAAAATAAGAAAGCTGTTTTATTCTAGGCAACAACTGAAGGATGAACGTCGTCAAAGGAGAGATGAGTTGAAGAAAGAAAGGCAACTTAGAAAAGAAGAACACATGAAGAAGATAGAAAGAAAAATGCGACGGAAAACAAAATTTGAGAACATGACTTGTAATGCAGAGAAGATGAACTGCTTTACACAGGACAACAATCACTGGAAAACCCCACCATTGTGGACAGGTAAATTAAGAATATTCATTCATTAATATTATTATTTTGAAGGAATTTCTTGTCTGAATATTTTTTTATTATTATTCTACATATTAATATAATCAGTAAACAGAACAGCATTTCTCCGTACGTTATATATTTTGCAAAGTCAACTGGTGTAATTGCCATTTTTTTTTAATTTTAACTACTGACAGTTTTAAGGAGCACGTGATCCATATAAAACCTTGTAAAACTGCCATCAAGCTGTTGTTGCTCTCCTATACGCTTAGTACAATTAGTAAATTCACAAATACCCCAGATGTTCATAATTACCCCAAAAGACTTTTAGGGTAATTGTGAATATCCTTTTTTGTGTCGGGATGGTATAATGCAAAATATATATATATGAAAGGATAAAACCCCTTTTTAAATTAAAAATTTCAAAAATTTAAATTAAAATCCGAAGTTTTCGTCCTAACTTTAAATCTCAATCTAAAACCAGTTTTACCCCTTGTAACTTTGTTTCCCAGCAATACATCTTATTACTTTCAGATATCATTTTCCGACGATCTTTAAGAGTAAACTTGCTGACGTTCGGAATATTCTCATTCAGTTGTGGTTAGCTCATCCCCGGGCGAGCCAAGCCTAACTTTGGCATCTGATCCCGGACAATCAATCAAAAGCTAATCAGCCAATTAAAGAAATGTTCCTTCCAATTTTACAACTGTGCCCTCTACTGGAAAATATGTTAAACCCCAAGATATTAGCTAAAACCCGCGCCAAAATCGACAGATCTTGCAGATTTGAGAAGCCTGTCAAACGTATGACAATGTAGCTCCTGAAAATCGTCGTACGTGGCTCGAGGGGCCCCCGGCCGAACTCGCGACTCAGACTGTAAGATGAGCGGCTAAATAAAAGAGTTCGGTCCACCAAGCGGTTCCCGAGTCCCAGTTATTTAATCCACTAGTTCTGTCAATTCCTAGATGTCTTTACATATTAAAGACGGCTGTACGGACACATGCCGGAAAGTAAACGGCTGCGACTACGCTATACAAGTCCGGGGAACGCTCCCGATGTTTATTCCTTACATATATATATAAAGTTCATACATAACATTTGTTCAACAACAAGTTCATACATACATTAAGGGTGTTCTCAAATCCAAAAGGCAACTTTCTGACTTAAGTTTTAATTTATTTTTGTTCGAAAATGCATGAAACTAGCTGATGTTGTTGTTCAGAAACTATGTCATCGAGCTGTTTTTTCCGTTTTTTTGCAAACACAATAGATCTTTCAGAAAATAGCGTCAAAGTGGACGTTTTGAACCAAGTTTCCGTGCGAACGAAGAATAAGCACTCGAGAGCGGGCGAAAAACGTGTTTATCACGTGATCAAAAACGCTTATAACTCAATAGGCAATTGATGGATCAAAAAATGGAAAAAACAGTTCAATGCCAAATCTCTTTCATGGCCAGGCTTTCCAATTTTATATATTTCCGTTAAAAAATGAATTTGTAAATGTGTCATAACGTTTTGAACTTGTTGAGCAGAGCAGTTAAGAACAGCCTTAACTCCTTAACGGTCGCGTTAAATTACGGTTTAAAAATTCAAAGTGCTTATTGGTACCACTTTTATGAAAAAGGAAATAGTCACCTTATTTAATGACAGGTAAAATGATACCATAATAAAGCCAATTACACGCATTTTATAAAACTGGTGGGAATCAAACAATCTGAATAAAAGACACAGCCCGTGAATATCACGAAAGCGAGAATTAAGGAGTTAATCTACCTGTAGCTGACCTGCCCGGCGTTGTTCAACACCATGATAATAGCCTTGAATATATCTAAAATCAGTGTTGAATGATTTTATATTTTTAAACGAAATTTTTTCCAAACGAATCTACTGTTGGGAGGCTCACTTCTCCGGCAACGTACACCATCGAATTTATATTTTTAAATGAAAAACTCTTCAATAAAACGTAGAGTTGGGAAAACTCCTGCCTCCAGCAGCAGGAAGCAGGACGTTTCGGTCCCGACACTTCGGTCCCGCCATTTCGGTCCCGCCGTTTCGGTCCCAAGACATTTCGGTCCCGAGACATTTCGGTCCCAAGACATTTCGGTCCCGAGACAGTTCGGTCCCGAGACATTTCGGTCCCGAGACAATTCGGTCCCGAGACATTTCGGTCCCGAGACAATTCGGTCCCTAGACATTTCGGTCCCGAGACAATTCGGTCCCAAGACATTTCGGTCCCGAGACAATTCGGTCCCAAGACATTTCGGTCCCGAGACAATTCGGTCCCAAGACATTTCGGTCCCAAGACATTTCGGTCCCGAGACATTTCGGTCCCAAGAAATTTCGGTCCCGAGACAATTCAGTCCCAAGACATTTCGGTCCCGAGATATTTCGGTCCCTTCTCCAGCAAGCAGAAATTTTGTGCACTTGAAATAGGTGACAATTTTATAGGGGACATTGTAGAGTTTTTTAAATAAAGGCCTCAAAATTTTAGTAAACACACACAAATTTCGTATGGTAATCATTTTAAAATACAAGGGGGGGGGGGGGTGACATTGTCTATATTTTAGTGTATCATAAGTATAAGGGTCTGATAAATTAAGACATTTATAACTCGATCTATAATTATCGCAAAATACTCATATTTTGTATGGTAAACGTAATCTTTATAAAAGGAGGGACATTATCAAATTTTTTAACTGAACTCCCTAAATTTTAGTATAACTCGAATATAAGGACTCGAAAACGCAAACACTTATAACACAGATCAAAATTGTCGCAGCCCACACAAATTTCCTATGATAATCATAATCGTTTTATAAGGCAGGGGGGGGGGGGGGGGGCTCTGTTGACTTTTTATATATTTTAGTGTATCTTAAGTATAAGGTCCTGATAAAGTAAAACATTTATAACTCTCTCTGTAATTATCGTAATCACACTCATATTTTGTACGGTAAACGTAATCTTTAAAAAAGGAGGTACATTATAAGATTTTTTAACTGAACCCTTGAAATTTTAGAATAACCGAATATAAGGGCCCGAAAACCGCAAACACTTATAACTCGCAATCAAATTGTAGCACCCCATGCAAATTTTATATGGTAGAAGTAATCGTTTTCAGGAGTGGAGGAAGGGAGAGTTCTGTGGATTCTTTATAGAAGCTCCTCATATTTTAGTCTATCATAAATATAAAGTCCAGACAATTTAAAAATATTTATAAGTCGAGCTTTAATTTTCATATGCAAATGCCCATGCCAAAATGGACATATTTAATTGTATATAATTTGCACACTATGTGATTAATAATGAAAAAATCTGCAAATATTTTTACAAATCTTTATTTTATCCTATTATTTAACGGCGCATCAATTTTAAATGTATTGCATTTTACATATTTTTTAAAAAGGGGGTTCTTAACATGGAATTGTGATAAAGACACATTATTTTTTAAATTCTGCACCGGAACAGACTAGAACTTTCTATTTTATTTTAATAATTATTTTAATTTACTATTTTTTAAAAAACTATTTAAAAGTTTGCATTAATCTTTTTACATGTAACAATAATATTACCGCTATTTCTACCGGTGTCGAATGACAAGTTTAAAAATATTTTTAATTTTGAACCACTTCACCGTTTGCCCCGAGATAACTCGGGGATAAAAGCACTTTTTCCCCATACCTGTCGACGGTGAAGTGGTTTGCAACAATTACAAATACTTTTTAATATATTTAAGACTTTTATATGCTTATTACATTAAAAAACTACGAGCACAATAAACATAAATCAAAATTTTAAAATTTCTATTGTCATAAAATATTCTTTTCGTATTTAAAATTAATTCTGTATATCAAATATTTCTTTGTTATTTATTTGACTTATATACTTAGAATTAAAGCAGCCTACATGTTTTAATATGACAAATAAAAAATAAAAATGAAAATACAAAAAAATAACATAAAATCTCAAAATAGTAATGTATAGTGAATAACTTTTACGTAAAATTTCATTTTAAATTAAGAAATTTTATAAATATATCACAATGAAGAAATTTGGAAATTTAGAAAACATATTTGGCTTTTCTTGAGATCTACATGTTATTCATTCAAAAGAATATTATACATGTACATATATATGTCAAGTGTAGATGTCCTGGCTTCCCCCATTTGATTATGCTAAATAAAGATTCAGATAGAAGAATTATTCTACTCGCGCTCTCTTTGTTCTAGTCAGCCGGCGCTTTTTTGTGGCCACACGGCATTTTTTATCTTTAATGGCTTAAAAAACCCGGACGACATGCGGTGACGTAGCCAGGATTTCGTTTCGGGGGGGGGGGGGGGAGGGTCCAGAATTTTCCCTTCATGTTATATATATAGTAAAACCTGTCAAGATGAAATTGTAAATATTGGTGAAAAATTCCGTTTTACACAGGTTTCCGTGTTATTTGGTGTATTTGTATAGTATTCTTTTCCGTAGCACTATGGAACATTTATGTTTAAGACAGAACTCCGTTATAGGCAGGTTCCATTTTTAAAAGTTTTGTGTATTTATATAAATATACTAATTTATATCATATGAATAGAATAAAACTTGTCAAAATAGTAATTGTCTATAACAGAATCCTCTCTTTAACGTAAGCGTTACATGGTCTTAATATGAATTGCGATACGATTAAATTTGCTGAAAACCTGTCTGAAAAGGGGATTTTCACCCTTCTTTAGTGAAGCATAGTGAAACCTGTGAAAGCGGAATCTTTCTATAACGTAATCCTGTCTCAAACGGAAGAGTTTCAGAATCCCTGCGAAACGAACAATAGATCTTATTGAGGTAGTGTATCTTAGAAGTATAATTAATTACACTTCTTTACATGGGAGCTTGTCTAAAATGGAGCTTTTTACCAGTCCTTGGAATCCTGTCTTGACTGTGTATATATGATAGACGTATTTCGAGTAACTTTAAGAATTTAGGTATATCCTTATTTAATTTCTTAATTTAAAAAAAAAAAGCATGGATAAAAAATATAAGGCCAATCTCTATAACTGCAACTAATAATACATTCAAGTTACATTAATATTTACCAGTGAAAAAGATTCACTTATGATGTAAAAAGCTGATCGCATACTGAAGAGTTAAATTTAATTAATCCATTCGCTGTCATTCACGAGTATACTCGTGGCTTTAATTTATTGATTACTTTGTCACCACAATTTTAGAATTTAAAAAAATGCCTCATTTATTGGCAGAAATTTCGCTGTATTAGTAAAGCGAAATTTATCTTTCTGAATTTGTGCTGGCAAACGACCTTCAACAAAAAATTTGAAAATTCTTAGTTTTGGCAGCGAATGGGTTAAATCAAGTTTCATATTACATAACATTTGCCTACAATAAAGTTAGGGCCAAGTGGTTAAATGTAAAACAGCAATTTTCATGTTTAATTTCTTGCCATTGAATTAAGAATTTGTGCTGTAATAGATATTGGATAATGGTTTCACATAAGTGCCAATCGCATGAGCCGTTCATGCGATCCGCCGTGCTCCCCATGGAAATTTTTGAGGTAACCCAGATAGCATGAACATTAGCAGCAAGTTTGATTTTTTCTGATATTATCTTGCCGTGACAAATTTAAATTGAGAAATTCGCAGCAAATCTCCCGCAAGGTATACCATCACCCACTTGCATGAGTAGTTTGTTGTGAAACTGATGGCAAGACTGTCTTTAATTCACGAAAGTGTGACGAAAGCAAAAAATCCCTCTGTTGAGAGACTCAACAACAATGAGAATCAGCACATACGCAGAAATTGCAGAAATTTTATTCGGTAGGCACCGTTTTTTCTAAACGCTATACTTATTAAATACCAAAAAATGCTCGAAATGAAAAGTACAAATATTACCTAAACTTGTTTATGATGATAAAACCTATGCATGCGCCTTCTGACGGCGCTTTCGCATCATTAGACCTGCTTAGGTCTATTGACCCCTTCGAAGGTGTTAAACTTAAAGTGTGATATGGAAAGATTACTACTTTGCAGTAAGTTTGCAGTATTTTTGATTACTTGTTTGCCATTAGTTTGCAACAAATTTGATACAGCATGAATTTAACTTGCACGACAAGTTGAAACCACTCATAGTTATATTGTTAAGTAAAAAAAAATTCAAAAATTAAATTGTTTTTATTAAACGTATTTATCAATTTAAAATTATTTTAATTATTAATTGTTTAGATAACTAATTTATCAATTGCTTGTTTAAAAACTATTACATGAACTATATAATAGTTTTTATAGGGTAAATGCAAATATATATATTTTTAATTTTCGGTTATTATAACGTTATTAACTTCATTAGGGTGTATAAAAGTGATAAGGGTTCTGAAGATAAACATGTTGTTTATTCATTTATTAGTTAGCTTATAATATTATTTTTGCTCTTTAATTATAATTAATTAATAATTTCTTACTTTTTACGAATTGTAAATTATAACTGTACTTAAAAAATTAAAATCTGCATAATATCACCTAACACTGTTAAAAGGTATTTTTACGTATTTGTACAATGTTGCATTATTATTATTATTATTATTATTATTATTATTATTATGTTTAATTAATTAATTAATTATTACTTAGACTTTATGTTTTTGACTGTTTTTTCAAAAAATTCCTATATTATTTTTTATTTAATGTATCCTTAATTTATTAAATTAATAACATTATTAATATACATTACATTTTTTTACTTTAAAATAAACTCAATACATAATACATTTTATATTCAATTTATCATATAGTAGTTATAAACTGAAATTTATCTTTTACATGTTTATTTATTTTATATTTAAAGTCACCGAAATTTAAAACTATTAATATAATTAATAATAAAACTAAAATAAAAAATTATTAATTTTTTTTCTGGGAAAGTGGGAGGAAAAGGGTAATATTAAAAATCAATAAATAAACGACAAATACAAACAAGTTGGAAATTGCTCGTCAAACGTGGCAAATGAGGTGCGTTCGTACTATAACTAGTTTTATAATTATTTTTTGCACCGCATATTGTACTGAATATATATATTTTTTTGCACTTCATGAGTGCATTGCCTGTGACATCATTAAAATGCACTTGCAATAATTTTTTCCCATTCCCCGTAATGTAACGCAAAACTTTTGGCTGTCTCTGTAATTAAACTATACACCGATTTTCATAAAATTTCAAATGGCTCGACAAAATTTTGTAACAATTATATATTTAAAATTTCAGACCACTCGGAAGGCTGTAACATCATTAAAATGCACTTGCAATAATTTTTTCCCATTGGCCGTAATGTAACGGAAATTTTTTGACTGTACATGTAATTAAATTATACATCCGATTTTCATAAAATTTGAAATGGCTCGACAAAATTTTGCAACAATTATATATTTAAAATTTCAGACCATTCAGAAGGCGGTAACATCATTAAAATGCACTTGCAATAATTTTTCCCATTGGCCGCAATGTAAAGAAAAACTTTTGACAGTCCCTGTAATTAAACTATGCATCCGATATCCATAAAATTTGAAATGGCTCGACAAAATTATGCAACAAATATATATTTAAAATTTCAGACCATTCGGTTGGGTTGTTTTTGCTCTGTTATATGCGGACAGACAGACGGGCAGACGGACGGACTGAACGACGACTATAGGTGCTACGTATTTATATAATTACGAACGCACCTAAAAACCTTAGTTTTGTCAGTTAAAAATTGAAAATAAAATTAATTACAATAATACTTACACTATTGCATAAAATAAAAAATAATCATCTTATTACAAAGAAATAGGCCCAGTTTCAATAAAATTAGTTCACAAAAATCGTTGCAATGGGTAAGAAGACTGTTAAAAATACAACCAATAATTATTTTTAAAAAAAATGAAGCGGTGGGTGGAGTTTTCTGACAACAAAATATTTTTCCTGGCACACCTAATTACCAAATCACTATTGTTTTCCCTATGTTTATAATGGTAAAGTAACTTATGAAAACAAAATTATAACTTTGTATTATAAAAGTAATAAGAAAAATTAAATATTTTTGCTTCAATAAATATATCTCATTTCTGAATTATTAAAGGAGAGGATGTAGAAGAATGATTTGAAGAAATATTTATCTACAATAGCTTATAAGTGTCCGATTGAATTATTGAAGACATTTATTATTAATCTAATTGTAAGAAGGAGAAAAAATAAGACCAGTTTTTTAAATTATTTAATTAATGATGATAATTTAAAGGTTCTAAAAAACGTATGAAAACAACCAAAAAATCATCTATGGCAGTTTATAGTATATATAAAATACCTAATATTAATAACAAATAATAAAGCTAAAAAATCCATTTTGTTAAATAATAATAATAATAAAAAGACTATGTCCCCTGTAAAATTATATCATATTGTTCAATCAAACAAATTTTCAGCTCGCTGCGATTTCATTTTCACGAGTTATAAAAGTTTAAATTTATCGGACTGTTATATTCAGCTTTTTTTTTAATTTGGGGGGTGGGGGGTGTTAAAAAAATTTTAAAAGGTCCCAAATAATGTTTAAATTACAGCGTTTGGCGGCCCACGACAATTAGAATACGAGTTATAAGGTGGTGGGCACCGAAATGGCTAAGGACCGAAATGGCCAGGGGCCGAAATGGCTGGGGACCGAAATGGCCAGGGACCGAAATGTCTCGGGACCGAAATGGCCAGGGACCGAAATGTCTCGGGACCGAAATGGCCAGGGACCGAAATGTCTCGGGACCGAAATGGCCAGGGACCGAAATGTCTCGGGACCGAAATGGCCAAGGACCGAAATGTCTCCGGACCGAAATGGCCAGGGACCGAAATGTCTCGGGACCGAAATGGCCAGGGACCGAAATGTCTCAGGACCGAAATGGCCAGGGACCGAAATGTCTCGGGACCGAAATGGCCAGGGACCGAAATGTCTCGGGACCGAAACGGCGGGACCGAAATGGCGGGACCGAAGTGTCGGGACCGAAATGTCGTGTACCCCAGCAGCATACACTGAACAATGCTACGCACCCCCCGATTTGTTTTGAATTTATATTTTTAAAGGAAAATCTTTTCCAATTAATCTAATGTTAGGGGCACCTTATGTTTCTAAACGAAATTCTATCCAAACGTACTAAGGTATCTCCATTATAATGATTGCCGATTTAAGTTCTGTCATTTAGGTATATCAAACTTTCAATACTCAACAAAAGTTCGTGAGCAAATCTAAAGTTTCAACTGTTATGACTTCATATAACGCTTAATATGACCTAAAAAGGAACAAAACACTTAGAAAAAACTGTTCATAACTACCCCATATCGCAAAATATGTGAGGTAATTATGAACATGGTTTTGCAGGCCCTTGAAAATGATTTGGAGCAAAAACTTATTACTGATATTCTGATAAAGTAATTATAATTTAACAATTTTTGATTAAGGCTGTTCTCAAATTCAAAAGAGTAACGTTATGACATAAGTTTTAATTTATTTTTGTTTGGAAATGCATGAAACAAGTAGGTGTTGTTCAGAAACTATGTCATCGAACTGTTTTTTCCGTTTTTCTGCAAACGCAATAGATCTTTCAGAAAATAGTGTCAAATTTAATGTTTTGGAACGAAGTTCCCGAGGAAAGCAGGAAAACCAGTCATCTAAGGGAGAAGAACATCGTTGTTGTCACATGATCAAAATCGCTTAACTCAATAGGTAATTTATGGATCAAAAAATGGAATACACAGTTCGATTCCTAATCGCTTCCATAGTCAGGCCTTCAAATTTGATATCTTTCCGTTAAAAAATGAATTTTTAAATGGGTCAAAACATTTTATGCTTGTTGAGCAGAGCAGTTGAGGACAGCCTTAAGAAAGAAGAATTACCTTGATTTTATCCGATAGAAACGAAGAATATTAACTGGCACTACAAAACTGTTTGTCACTTTGAACAATTAAGAGCGAGCAAGAGTGCCAACCTTCATGCAGAAACTGTGGGAATGCTCTCATACTGTAAACAGGGATGTAAACTTTTGATTTATATTTCACTGAACTATCAGATACTCTCCCATGAGTGTTTGTGGCGCTTGTTCTGAATTACCCCCATATTAACAATTACCCCAAGTAAACCTATATACAAATGATATTATAGGTGTTGTTTGAATGCTTACTGTTAAGTATCTTTAAAAGTAATTAAAACTGTAATATGATAAATTAAGGTATATAAAAGAATATAAGTTGAAACTGGTGTGAAACAGTAAGCGCTAGGCCTTTCGAAAGATCTTAGTCTGTCTTCGTCAAGCGTAAAAAAGACGTGCTTCTACTATGAGCAGTCTTGCTCCTTCTTTCATAGTAGAAACACATCTTCTTTACGCCTGGCGAAGAAAGACTAAAATCTTTCGAAAGGGCTAGCACATGTAAAATTTTTTGATGGTGTTTTAAGATCTTTTACTTCTTAAGGTATATAGTTAAACTCTTAAATGTTATTTAAATGGCTTTTAAGAAAAGAAATTTACCCGTGAAAATATTTTAAATAACAGAATAAAATTGTACACCATCAAGTTTTAATTAACTTTTAAATTACCAGAGTCCAGAACACATACATTTGACTGAGAATCACTTGCTATTAATTATTTACAATCCATATATTCAGCGTAAAAAAAATCGTGTAAGCTTTTGTTATAATATATTGATGTGATAGTTTATATATACATAATCCATATTCTAATATCAATCCACCTATATTAAGATTTAGGTCAAGAATTTTAAATGCTGGTAATTAAAAACAGTTCTTTTATTGAACGTTATAACTGAATATGTTGTGTATAACTGGAATAAATTTTCAGGAAATTTAATGTTACTTTTCGCACATAGAAGACTAAAGTTAACACAAGCAGCATTAACCCCTTGAGGGGCAAGCAAAAATGTCTCTAAATATTGAATTCTCACCGGAATAATCTAAAAATTTTATTTTTAAATAATGAAAAGCAATTTTTCAACGATTTTCCTCCAAAGTTAAAAATATATAATTTAGGTGAAATTTTCTGGTGAAAATCTTGTTTAAATTAGGTGGGATATATTTTATCCCACTGCCGCCCCTCAAATGGTTTAACATACTTTTGCGAATATTATTCTTGAGCGGCTAGTCCTATCTTTAAAGCCAACAGATGGCAGCACTACAAATTCATTTTATTTTATTTAATAAATACTAGATGGCAACATCAAACTCTCAAGCAATATTGTTTAAAGTAGCTAATAGATGGCAGCACTAAAAATAACAATTCAGATGTTTTATTACTACATTATTTTTATTTTAACTATCCTTTCGTTATTTTTTAAATTATTAAAAGAAATTTTTAGTAATTATGAAGTTGCATTTAAGTTTGATAATTTATAACAACCAATGTATTTTAGTTAAATAAATGGATTCTGTAATAATTCCTTTTTTCTTGCAGAAGGTCCATTTTGTTTCTGCCAGAATGCTAATAACAATACGTTCTGGTGTTTGAGAACCATCAATGAGACTCATAATTTCTTATATTGTGAGTTTGTTACTGGTTTCATCACATTCTATGATCTGAACACAGATCCATATCAGGTATGAAATTCTTGTCATTTTAATTTGTATTTGAACAATTCATAACTTTGCGCTGTATATGGCAAAATATATCACAGTAGACTCCCTCAAATGCGCACAGCTTGGGACCAGAAGTTATGCAGAAGCGGATTTCTGGTCATTGCTTTGTTTACATTTTTTAACAATAATTTGAATACAATAATGTATTCGAAATTATAATGAAAGCTTGTAATATAGTAAAATATTAAAGTGATTACTGTATATACTCGTGTATAAGTCGACCCCCCCCCCCCCCCATTCTTAAGCAAAATTTTGAAGGAAAAAAAATTGAATTTCGTGTATAAGTCGAACCACATTTCTGGTAGCATATTGAAAAATGATTTGTAATCGAGGATAAAAAAAAATAATAATAAATTTTCATTAAATTAGTAAACTTTTTTACGTTTCTAATTAGTTTTTTTTTTTTTATTCAACGTTTTAAAACTCTGTAATTATGTATATCCGAAGAAGCTTAAACCATTTTGAAACTTATTCACACCAATTCAATGATACTTGAAATTTTTTTTTTTTTCAAAAATCTATTCAGGCTTTATTTACAAGGGTAAACAACTTCTTAGACTGCTAAAATATAGTACTTCTTTGTATTATAGGACTTTTAAGAAAATATCTAGAAGCATTCTCAAGTTGGACTCTTTTTAAAAATAGGATTAAAATGTTGAAAGGAATGCCCATGTAGTGAGGAGTTTTCTGTCCCAAGAGAAAATGGTTGCAGAACAATTACAGGGACATTATTGTTGGGCTTTTTTTGTCAATCACAGGAAAATGGCCATTGTCCGCTTTTATCTCTCATGTGATTACTTAAAAGACTCGCCCATTCGCCGATTAGTCTGCGATTTTTTTTTTTTTAACTTTCTCGTGTATAAGTCGACCCCCCATTTTCAGCTCCCAAATTTTGTTTAAAATTCTTCGACTTATGCATGAGTATATACGGTAAGTAAAGTAGTGAACTAAAATTATAAAAAGTAAGATAATTTTTTTAATGATCAAATTATTAAACATAATAAAGATGAGATACATTTTTCTTGAGTTATTCAATAAAATTTTCCTCATAAAGGTACCCTATAGATTAAAAATCATAATACAATACATATACATCAAAATCATAAAGTAAGGAAGTTTTATTTCAGGTTTAGCCAGTCTTAATAACCAAAAAAGCTTGATTAATACATAAATATATTTGGTGAAAAGATTATCGTTACTAGTGATATCAGAATTTTCTTGATTTTTTTCAAAAATAAATGTATACTTCCTACATAAAAAAATATACGAGTTCAGTAATATTATTGAGAATTACATACTTAAAAACATACGGAGTGATATAAAACTAAAAAAAATCTGTAATTCTGCCCCTGCATCTAAACTGAAAGTTACATTGTTTACATCTGTGATGATGTGTAGATTTTAGGTTTGCAGATTTGAGGGAGTCTGCTGTATTAATTTTTAACACTTTGTCTTCTGTGTCGTTAGATTTATAACTGAATTGTAATTTTTGAGGGTGAATTATTTAATCTGGAAAGATATTTGAACATTTCAAACTGTTTCTTGTTAGCTTTTCCATATTTTAATATGACCATACATTTTTGCAGTTTTAAAAATGGCATAAACTGATATTTTTATAGTTTGTAAACTCGACTAACCAAGTCAGCTGCAGCTCCTGCAATCACTGAACAATTGTTGCAATAAGTGAAGAATCTAAATACATGCGAGGACAACTGTGCAATTGCAGCACCGGATGATCTATTAAATTGTTAGAATGATCGTTGTCTGTTTTGTTAAACGAACGAACGGTTCAGTTTCGAAACTGAAAGTACCTTTTTTAAAAAAAAATCTGCAACCAAAATCGAAAAAGTACAAAAGAGTCATATTAAAGATTGAGCTCAGCTATCCTATGCAAAAAAATCGTTTAAAAATATTCAAATTTAAACAAGAAATTCGAAAACAACCTCCCCATTGGTTTAAGGCTGTTCTTAACTGCTCTGCTCAATAAGCGCAAAACGTTTTGACACATTTACAAATTCATTTTTTAACGGAAAGGTATAAAATTGGAAAGCCTGGCCATGGAAGCGATTTGGAATGGAACTGTTTTTTCCATTTTTTGATCCATCAATTATCTATTGAGTTATAAGTGATTTCGATCACGTGACAAACACGTTTTTCGACCTTTCTTGAGTGCTCTTTCATCCTTCGCGCGGAAATTCGGTTCAAAACGCCCACTTTGACACTATTTTCTGAAAAATCTATTGCGTTTGCAAAAAAAAAAAAAGAAAAAGAAAAAAAAAAAACAGCTCAATTACATAGTTTCTGAACAATAATACCAGCTAATTTCATGCATTTCGGAGCAAAAATAAATTAAAACTTATGTCAGAAAGTTGCCTTTTTGGATTTGAAACACCCTTCGAGTATTTTCAAGTGGGTGAAGAATACCCTTAAAGACAATAACTGAGTAACGTCCAAAGCTAAAAATGATAAAGAGGTAAATGATAAAGAGGTTCTCTAAAATAAATAGGTATTTAAATTTCGAATTAAAATACAAATATTTCGATAAATGTTTGCCTATTTTAACATGAAATATTTTTATTATTTGAAATAATTTCATTACTGGGCAAGGTTGTAATGATGATTTTTCTTTTCCACCCATTAGATGAGAAACGCTGTGTATGATTTGGATTATGGCACCTTAGAAACTCTCAGAATGCAGCTCAATAAATTAAGAAGCTGCAAAGGAGCAAAAGAGTGCACCATACGCTACAAATATGAGGGTAAGTATGTTTTTCCTTTTACACTGCTGGATATAGATTTTTCTGTTGTTCTCTGTCTAGTGCTGTGGTCATCCAATTAACTCCAGTCCCTATTCTAATTTCGTCGCTCCATCTTACCTGAGGTCATGTTCCAGGGTGTCTACAGAATCTGGAAATCAGGGAATCGTGGGAAAATAAGGGAACTTTGTAAAAATTCTCGAAAATCAGGGAAGTTTGCCTGTATACAAAAATATTTGCATTTTTACGTTGCCAGCGAGGCTGATTCATTTGTTTTATATACCCTACTTTTTCACATGCTGATTTGTCTTTCCCAATATTTTTAAAAAGATGCATGTCGTGTGAATTTTTGATATTTAGATGCATGTGGTGTGAATTTTTGATATTTAGATGCGTGTGGTGTGAATTTTTGATATTTAACACAAATGATGGTAATCAGATGTCCTCATTTTCTGTGGGCAGTGCTTATGTGTAAGGCAATTTACCCATTTCTGAAAATTTTAAATGATATATTAGCATAATCTGCCCCGGCGGCCTGCTTAATCTAATTAGCTATCCCGTCAGATGTAGATATGTATTAGAATTGAACATTTTACAGAAAATGAGGAAATTTTCTGGTCATCCTATATCCACTGGCCGATGTATGAAGTTGGACTACATTTTGAGTTCGGATTTATAAAACTGTCAACCAATACTTTATGAGCATTAGACAATTTTTATGTTTTTCTTTTTTTTTTTTCTTCTCCCAAGTGAGATATTAGCCAGCTCGCTAAGTGTGTTGTACGAGGAAACATCATACATGAAAAAATACCGTATGTGTATTGTTGATAATAGAAATCAGGGGAGTCTGATAAAATCGGGGGAAATCGGGGAACTTTTTTTTACAATTTCTCGGTCGTTTTACATCTCTAGGATACCAGAGTAGGATGTTTGTACTCAATCTATGGTCTTGCCATCTATCTATACGTATATTTAAGATTTGTTATCAGTCAGGAGTCAAATTCCCCTCTCTAATGCTAAACCTATAGGCTTGAGATACATCCGTGTTTATCTTCTCCTCGGGCAATTAAAATTTTTACCTTCTGCTTTCTGTATGCTCTTTTTGAAAAATGTTCTTTTTTTTTAATTTGCCAAAATATTTCTAAAATATAGTATATTTACTTTTATATTTTAAGGCTGTTCTTAACTGCTCTGCTCAACAAGCTCAAAACGTTTTGACACATTTACAAATTCATTTTTTAGCGGAAAGATATAAAATTAGAAAGCTTGGCCATAGAAGCGATTTGAAATCGAACTGTTTTTTCCAGTTTTGGTTCAATAGATTACCTATTGAGCTATAAGCGATTATGGTCATGTGACAAAGACGATTTTCGCCCTTCACGGACTGGTTTTTCTGCTTTCTTCGGGAACTTCGCTTCAAAACGTCATCTTTGACACTATTTTCTGAAAGATCTATTGCGTTTGCAAAAAAACGGAAAAAATAGCTCGATTACATAGTTTCTGAACAACAACACCTGCTAGTTTCATGCATTTCCGAACAAAAATAAATTAAAACTTATGTCAGAAAGTTGCCCTTTTGGATTTGAGAACAGCCTTAAGTATTAAAATTTAAGTGAAGCAGGCGAGTTGTAAGTAAGATTTTAACACTTTAAGGCTGTTCTCAAATCCAAAAGGGCAACTTTATGACGTAAGTTTTGATTTATTTTTGTTCGAAAATGCATAAAACTAGCAGGTGTTGTTGTTCAGAAACTATGTAATAGAACTGTTTTTCCGTTTTTTTTTTTTTTTTTTGCAAACGCAATAGATCTTTCAGAAAATAGTGTCAAAGTGGGCGTTTTGAACCGGATTTCCGAACGGAAGAAGAAAATCCAGTCAATAAGGGCAGAAAAATGCCGTGTCACGTGATCAAAATCGCTTCTAACTCAATAGGTAATTGATTGATCAAAAAATGGAAAACACAGCTCCATTCCAAATCGCTTCCATAGTCAGGCCTTTTAGTTTTACGTCTTTCCCTTAAGGCTGTTCTCAAATCCAAAATGGCAACTTTGTGACATAAGTTTTAATTCATTTACTCTTTGTAAATGCATGAAACTAGCAGGTGTTGTTTAGAAACTAAGTAACAGAACTGTTTTTCCATTTTTTTGCAAACGCAATACATCTTTTAGAAAATAGTGTCAAATTGGGCTTTTTGAACCGAATTTCCGCGCGAAAGAAGAATAACCACTCAAGAAAGGTTGAAAAACGTGTTTGTCACGTGATTAAAAGCGCTTATAACTCAATAGGTAATTTATTGATCAAAAAATGGAAAAAACAGTTCAATTCCAAATCTCTTCCCTTGTTCCAATTTTATATCTTTCCGTTAAAAAAGGAATTTGTAAAACGTTGTCAAAACGTTTTACGCTTGTTCAGTTTACGCTTGTTCGTTTTACGCTTGTGCGAAATGTATCGACACATTTATAAATTCATTTTTTAACGGAAAGATGCAGAATTGGAGGGCATGACTATGGAAACGATTTGGAATCAAATTGTGCTTTCCATTTTTTTTTATCCATAAACTGCCTACTGAGTTATAAGCCATTTTGATCATGTAGCAAACACGTTTTTCGCCATTTCTTGAATGGTTATTCTACTTTCCCGCGGAAATTCGGTTCAAAACGCCCACTTTGACACTATTTTCCGAAAAATCTATTGCGTTTGAAGGGAAAAAAAAAAACGAAAAAAAAAAAACAGTTCGATTACATAGTTTTTGAACAACACCACCTGCTAGTTTCATGCAATTCCCAACAAAAAATAAATTAAAACTTATGTCATAAAACTTATGTCATGTGTATTTTCATATTTTATAATTTTGTGTGGTTATAGAATATATTAATTTTCACTTAAGGCTGTTCTCAAATCAAAAAGGACAACTTCCTGACATAAGTTTTAATTTATTTTTGTTCGGAAATGCACGAAATTACCAGATTTTGCTGTTCAGGCAATCGAGCTGTTTTTTCCGTTTTTTTGCAAACGCAGTAGATCTTTTAGAAAATAGTGTCAAAGTGAGCGTTTTCAGCCGAATTTCCACGCGAAAGAAGAAAATCCACTCAAGAAAGGGTGAAAAACGTGTTTGACATGTGATCAAAATCGCCTATAACTCAATAGGTAATTTATTTATTAAAAAATGGAAAACACAGTTACATTCCAAATAGCTTCCATAGTGAGGCCTTCCAATTTTATAACTTTCCGTTAAAAAATGAATTTGTAAATGTGTCGAAACGTTTTGCGCTTGTTGAGCAGAGCCATTGAGAACAGCATTTTCCGAGGAGAAATTTACGGATGCATTCCAAGCCCATAGGTTTAGCATTAGAGAAGGAAATTTCCAGCCTCACTGATGAGGAGCCGTAATAATAAAATTCTGCAAAATTCATTGCGTTTCATTTTTAATTTATAAAAACAAAAACAAAAAAAAAATGTATCTTCATCAATTATTTTCAGTTCCCCAAATTTTGTCCACTGACTCGTTTCTTAGTGCTAGTCATCAATTAATATAGCCACTTTTCTGATTTCTTCTCTCCATCTTATGCGAGGTCATCTTCTCAGTCGTTTTACATCTTTTAGATATCACTGTAGGGTGCTTGTAGTCAATCTATTGTCTTGTCATGTATCTATATATATTATATACTAACGACCTGATAATTTTGTAATAAAATTCTAAAAACTCTGCAGAACTTAATGCCGTTCTGTTTCTACAGTCTGTCTCTGTCTTCTGTTTGATAAAGCTACAGATTTCTGTAGCTTTAAAAAAACTAGTTTTGTAGATTTTTTTCGTGTGTGTGTACAGTGTACAGATAAAATTTTAATAAGCATACAGATTTCTGTAACTTTACATCTGTAGAATTGCAGATTTTTTGTTTTACAGTGTAATCTATGGTTAGGGATTACAATACTGGTATCCCGAAATCCCGGGATCCCGCTACATTTTTAATCCCGAAAATCCCGGGAATTTGCCTACGAAATCCCGGGATTTTCGGGATTGTCTTTTTTTTAATGGAACAATATTCAGCTGAAATTAAAAAATATATTTATACACTTCCGCTTTTGGAAAGAAAATCAATTACTTTTCCTGAAATTTATATATCATTGAAAAAGAATACATATTTCAAGTATTTTTTACATATATTTCTAAGCGATTAAATCGTTTAACATGGAAATCTTTTGACTTTCAAACAGATGTGACCCGCTCAGCTTATTATTCAGGAAAAATGAAATCGTTTCTTTATTTCTATCTCGCTGCGTTTAGGAAGCCGGTCGTAGCAACTACACTGTAAAAAAAAATCTGTGAAGTTACTAAAGTTTTTCTAGGAAACTTGGATTCCTAGAACTTTTCATGTAACGGCAACAACAAAATTTCATGTAACAGACACACTTTTGAGCCGAAAATCAAAAAATCTGTAAGGTTACTAAGAATTTTTTTGGAAACTGGGATTCCGAGAACTTTTCATGTAACTGCAGCCAGGGTTACAAATAAAAGTTTAGTAAGATTACTGAAATTTTAGCAGATTCATTTGTAAAGTTACAGATTTTTGTAGCTTTACAAAAACTAGTTTTGTAGATTTGCAGCTTTTTTCGTACAGTTACAGGTGAAAGTTTAGTAAGCATGTAACTTTACATCTGTAGAACTACAGATTTTTTTTTACAGTGTAGGAATCACAAAATTAAATTTTCGAATTAGAGTTTACTGATAAGTGTCGCATTTGTGTTTGATAGTCATTATTATGTGCTAACTTCTTTGATTTTCGTGCGTTTATACTTATTTTGCTTTAAACATGTATAATGAAAAGGATTTTGTATCTCATAGGAAAGATAATGATACATCTTCAGTATGGCACTGCTATTTAATGTCAAAAGATGGAAAAAGTGCTAAATGTAAAAAATGTAGCGCAGTGCTATTTCGCTGCGTTTAGGAAGCCGTTCGTAGCAACTAGGAATCACAAAATTAGTTTTCGAATTAGAGTTTACTGATAAGTGTCGCATTTGTGTTTGATAGTCATTTATTATGTGCTAACTTCCTTGATTTTCGTGCGTTTATACTTATTTTGCTTTAAACATGCATGTCTAATGAAAAGGATTTTGTATCTCATAGGAAAGATAATGATACATCATCAGTATGGCACTGCTGTTTAACGTCAAAAGATGGAAAAAGTGCTAAACGTAGAAAATGTAGCGCAGTGCTATTTCGCTGCGTTTAGGAAGCCGTTCGTAGCAACTAGGAATCACAAAATTAGTTTTCGAATTAGAGTTTACTGATAAGTGTCGCATTTGTGTTTGATAGTCATTTATTATGTGCTAACTTCCTTGATTTTCGTGCGTTTATACTTATTTTGCTTTAAACATGCATGTCTAATGAAAAGGATTTTGTATCTCATAGGAAAGATAATGATACATCTTCAGTATGGCACTGCTATTTAACGTCAAAAGATGGAAAAAGTGCTAAACGTAAAAAATGTAGCGCAGTGCTATTTCGCTGCGTTTAGGAAGCCGTTCGTAGCAACTAGGAATCACAAAATTAGTTTTCGAATTAGAGTTTACTGATAAGTGTCGCATTTGTGTTTGATAGTCATTTATTATGTGCTAACTTCCTTGATTTTCGTGCGTTTATACTTATTTTGCTTTAAACATGCATGTCTAATGAAAAGGATTTTGTATCTCATAGGAAAGATAATGATACATCTTCAGTATGGCACTGCTATTTAACGTCAAAAGATGGAAAAAGTGCTAAACGTAAAAAATGTAGCGCAGTGCTATTTCGCTGCGTTTAGGAAGCCGTTCGTAGCAACTAGGAATCACAAAATTAGTTTTCGAATTAGAGTTTACTGATAAGTGTCGCATTTGTGTTTGATAGTCATTTATTATGTGCTAACTTCTTTGATTTTCGTGCGTTTATACTTATTTTGCTTTAAACATGTCTAATGAAAAGGATTTTGTATCTTATAGGAAAGATAATGATACATCTTCAGTATGGCACTGCTATTTAACGTCAAAAGATGGAAAAAGTGCTAAACGTAGAAAATGTAGCGCAGTGCTATTTCGCTGCGTTTAGGAAGCCGTTCGTAGCAACTAGGAATCACAAAATTAGTTTTCGAATTAGAGTTTACTGATAAGTGTCGCATTTGTGTTTGATAGTCATTTATTATGTGCTAACTTCCTTGATTTTCGTGCGTTTATACTTATTTTGCTTTAAACATGCATGTCTAATGAAAAGGATTTTGTATCTCATAGGAAAGATAATGATACATCTTCAGTATGGCACTGCTATTTAACGTCAAAAGATGGAAAAAGTGCTAAACGTAAAAAATGTAGCGCAGTGCTATTTCGCTGCGTTTAGGAAGCCGTTCGTAGCAACTAGGAATCACAAAATTAGTTTTCGAATTAGAGTTTACTGATAAGTGTCGCATTTGTGTTTGATAGTCATTTATTATGTGCTAACTTCTTTGATTTTCGTGCGTTTATACTTATTTTGCTTTAAACATGTCTAATGAAAAGGATTTTGTATCTTATAGGAAAGATAATGATACATCTTCAGTATGGCACTGCTATTTAACGTCAAAAGATGGAAAAAGTGCTAAACGTAGAAAATGTAGCGCAGTGCTATTTCGCTGCGTTTAGGAAGCCGTTCGTAGCAACTAGGAATCACAAAATTAGTTTTCGAATTAGAGTTTACTGATAAGTGTCGCATTTGTGTTTGATAGTCATTATTAAGTGCTAACTTCTTTGATTTTCGTGCGTTTATACTTATTTTGCTTTAAACATGTCTAATGAAAAGGATTTTGTATCTCATAGGAAAGATAATGATACATCTTCAGTATGGCACTGCTATTTAACGTCAAAAGATGGAAAAAGTGCTAAATGTAAAAAATGTAGCGCAGTGCTATTTCGCTGCGTTTAGGAAGCCGTTCGTAGCAACTAGGAATCACAAAATTAGTTTTCGAATTAGAGTTTACTGATAAGTGTCGCATTTGTGTTTGATAGTCATTATTATGTGCTAACTTCCTTGATTTTCGTGCGTTTATACTTATTTTGCTTTAAACATGTCTAATGAAAAGGATTTTGTATCTTATAGGAAAGATAATGATACATCTTCAGTATGGCACTGCTATTTAACGTCAAAAGATGGAAAAAGTGCTAAATGTAAAAAATGTAGCGCAGTGCTTCTTAAAACATTAGATGGATCGATTAAAGGGCTGCATGCACATTTATTTCCGAAACATGGTACTAATGTTCAGAAAGAATTTAATACAGCCTCTCTTCCTTTCATACGTCAAGATTGCATAGAAGATAAATTGCTTTCTAAAAAGCGGAAAATAGAGGATTATTTTAGTAGTGATAAGAAATCACTGGATTTAATTTTATCGCGAATGACAGCTAAAGACGGTTTCTCTTTTAACTTCAACTGATTTAAGAAACTCAGTGATAACTAAAGGCTATAATGATTTGCTAAAATCTGCAGTATCAATTCGAAATCATGTAGTGAGCTGTAGCTCCATAATAAAGGAGTTAATTACAAGTAAAATACAAACTTTTAAAAATTCAAGAAAAAATTTTAGTTTGACTTATGGCAAATGGACATCTACTGCAAACAAGCTATTTATGAACACAAATAGCCATTCAAGAAATTTAAATTTGAACAAATTCTGGAATTTAGGCTTTATGCGGATCTTTTACAGCAAAAAATATTCATTGAAAAAAATGCTAACAAAGTGTCTAAACCAATATGACATTTCACTAAAAAAAAAAAAAAAAGACAATGTTGCTATCGTAACTGGGACTTGGAGATGAAACTTAAGATACCGTCATTCAAATTAATCATTTTTTTCTCGTGGTCTGTAATAGTTTTTTCTATTATGCAGCATTTTTGAATTTTAACAACTATCTCTATTTAGAAATTTATAAAATAAGGAAATTATACATCTATGTAATTTTTTATTGTATGTGTGTGTTAAATTCTTCAAGAAAAAATGCTTCACGTTAAGGAAAATCTTGCATTTGAGATATCTTAGAATTGTAAGCTTTAATTACGTGGCTGTGAGAATAATTCAAAATTTAATTGGTGATATTATTTTTCAAAATTGTAAGTATTAAACCATTCAAAAACTTGTTTAACAGGAAATAAAAGAAATTATCTAGAAGATGAAACATAGATATTTCATGTTTTTTGTTACATTTTCAAACGTCATATTTGTTTTAATTTTCAATTGTTGTACTTTATCCTATACTTTTTGATAATTAATTAAAGTTAAAAATTTTGAACTTGCTATATTTTCATATGTAAGTTAGACTGCACTTTTTCTTTGTCTTTTTTAATTGTCTTTGATATTTAGCTATTGTAAAAATTGGTGATTTATTAAAGAAATTTTAATTTTCGTAATCCCGGAATTGAATCTAAGCAATCCCGAAATCCCGAGATTAGGAATTAGCTTCGGGATTGTAATCCCTATCTATGGTGTAATCGGTTTTAAGAAATATGAATTTTAGCCCTTTCAAATACACCGTCGAACTCAGATCAGTTTGCGCCTCACGGAGACGATATTTTCTCTAGCTAAAAGTAACTAAAAGTCCGTATTTTAACACAGTATTATTAGAGAATCTCAATAAATCAGATTTACATCACCTACAAAAATTTTGAA
Source organism: Maratus speciosus (assembly GCA_963932465.1). Lineage (NCBI taxonomy): Eukaryota > Metazoa > Arthropoda > Arachnida > Araneae > Salticidae > Maratus > Maratus speciosus. The sequence continues at coordinate 232,473,371 of OZ010798.1, read as the reverse complement.
ACGTTATATATATAGAAATATTTTTTACAAAATAAAATGTACGAAATTTCGACGAAATCCACAGACTCCTAAAATCAAATTACGCAGAAAATAAAATACCAAATAGCATATACAATGAAATACGTTTAACACGAAAACGCTTAACATGAAAAATCGGTTAACACGAAATGATATAGTGGTTCGAACAGTATACTATGCAATTTAATACATTTTTCTTCTTTTAACACGAAAAAAAAAAAAAAAAAAAAAATCGCTTAACACGAAAAATTATGCGTGAAATGTACATTCCGATGACGAATCTGACAACGCAATGAACGATGCAGTTCCTGCGCCCTCTACTTCAGAAATGCAGAAAATAATTAAAAGTGTGCGTAGTTTTTTAGAATGGAGAGATGAATAAAACAATAGATGGTCTCAAACAATTTGTGAACAATATGGTGCTGAAAAAGACACTTCAAACAAAGATATCTTATTCCCCCCCCCCCCCCAAAAAAAAAAAAAAAAAAATTGCTTGCTTTTTACCCTAATGGATGCAACCTACTAATAGTTTAACAGGAAATCGAAATAAAATATGACGACATCGAAAATATTGGTGAGTTTTGTTATTTTTTACGTATCTTTTAACACGAAATTCTTTTTAACGCGAAAAAAATTTTCGGGTCCCTCAGTTTCGTGTTAAACGTATTTCACTGTACTTTCAATTCAATATTTTTTCCTTTAAAAATATAAATTAAGATAAAATGAAGACATAAGATATAAAATCATAGAAATTTGAGGTTAATTTATCACGGGCCCAAGGCAACGCCGGGCGGGTCAACTAGTTGTCAATAAATTGTTTCCACTTTATTCCATAAATAAACAATAGAAGTTTTGTATATGTTAAGGATTTTTATGCATTATTTTAACAAATTTTTCTTTTGTAATAGGACCACGCCATCAACATAGACAAAGAACTACAACGAGTTCAAGAACTCGATCTATAAGGTAATTTTTATTTTTTATCTGTTTCTCGATTTAAAATATACTATATGCATTACAATAACGAGGGAAGAATTTAAATGCATGTATTTTTGAATTTTTATATAGATATTTTTTTATGCTTTAAAATTTTATTAAGCTTTTTGGTTGCGAATTTAACTTGTTGAAATGTATAGGTTAGAAGGGGGAAAAAAAAAAACTATAAATACAGGAGGTTTTTATTTATTTTTGTTTTTGTAATGGTTTCGATAAAGGACGTTCAACTTACGTCTTAAGGGAACTCTTCACTGACTTGAAAACATCCGTTCGCAAATGTTAAACGTATGGGCAAGTTGTTTTCGAATTTTCCGTTTAAATTTGAATATTTTAAAACGATTTTCTTTTCTTACATGGGATAGCTGAGCTCGATCTCTAATATGACTATTTTTTACTTTTTCGATTTCGGTTGCAGAAAATTTTTTAATAAATTTTCCCTTTCAGAGCCGGTTTCGAAAGTGAAAAGTTCCTTTATTAAAAAAAATCTGCAACCAAAATCGAAGAAGTACAAAATGGCCCTCTTAAAGATCGAGCTTATCTATCCTACGGGAGGAAAAAATCGTTTAAAAATATTTAAATTTAAACGAGAAATGCGAAAACAACCTGCCCATAGGTTTAACATTTGCGAACATGTATTTTCACGTGACTGAAGAGGAGTGAAGGAACATATATGATTCAAACATATTTGACGGCCCCGCACCGCACCATCGAGATTAAATCAAAGATGGGATATTAATATACATTTTAACTAGGCCAAGATCATCAAGAAAATGGTTATTACGGCTCATTTATGACTGTTCTTAAATCCAAAAGGACAACTTTATGACATAAGTTTTAATTTTTTTTTGTTCGGAAATGCATGAAACGAGCAGGTGTTGTTGCTCCGAAACTATGTCATCGAGCTGGTTTTTCCGTTGTTTTGCAAACGCAATAGATCTTTCAGAAAATAGTGTCAAAGTGGGTGTTTTGAACCTAATTTCGGTGCGAAAGGAGAAAAAACACTCAAGAACGGATGAAGAACGCGTTTGTCACGTGATCAAAATCGCTTATAACTCAACAGGTAATTGATTGATTTAAAAATGGAAAACACAGCCCGATTCCAAATCGCTTCCGTCAGGCTTTTCAATTTTTTAGGCTGTACTTAACTGCTCTGCTCAACAAGCGCAAAACGTTTTGACACATTTACAAATTCCTTTTTTAACGGAAAGATATAAAATTGGAAGACCTGACTAGGGAAGCGATTTGGAACCGAAGTGTGTTTTCCATTTTTTGATCTATAATTTACCTATTGAATTATAAGCGATTTTGAGGATCAGTCAATTACCTATAGAGTTATACGCGATTTTGATTATGTGACAAGATGTTTTTTCTTCATCGCTGTCTGGTTTTTCTGCTTTCTTCGGGAACTTCGGTTCAAAACGTCCACTTTGACACTATTTTCTGAAAGATCTATTGCGTTTGCAAAAAAACGGAAAAACAGTTCGATCACATAGTTTTTGAACAACAGCATCTGCTAGTTTCATGCATTTTTGAAAAAAAATAAATTAAAACTTACGTCATAAATTAAAGCAATTTCGCTTCAGTTGAGTTTATTGTATTTATAGTCTGTCTTAATATATGTGTGCCTTTAATAATTAAAAATGGTATTCAGACGTTAATTTATGTGCTTTAATATATATTGCGGATCGATGAAAAAGAAATTTATTCATCGTTGTCAGGTCATCCTGTACTATCTGATAGATGGACTGTGACGTTCCCCAACTTGGTTTATTAGTGGGAAATTTCCAGACTAGGACATCGGCCAGGGTAGTTTAACGGCAGAGCAACAGCACGTTACGCAGTCGACCCAGGTTCGAGTCCTGGCCCCAGCTAATTTTTCACTCCAGTTGGGTTTATCGTATTTAATTGTATTTATAGTCTGTCTTAATATATGTGTACCTTTAATAATTATGTCACAAAGTTGCCCGTCCGTAATTGGGTAAAATTCCGAAATTGGAATTTTTCTCTTTTCTCCCTAACGATTCCGCTCTCAGAGGTTTTATTGTATAATATTGTTGTGTTTATTTAGTATAACAAAACCTGCTAAGACGAATTGCAAGGGAAGGAAAAGAAATTCCATTTTAAACAGGCTTTAGTATTACCAGATTGCGTGGAATTCCTAGCGTAGGGACAATGAAATTTTTACGTTTAAGACAAAATTCCGTTATAGACAGTTTCTGTTTCCATTAGGTTTTCTGTATTTTTATGCCTCTATTTAGAAGCCACTGTCCCACTTTTTGTGATACTGAACCTGGCAACACTAGTTTTAACTGAGGTGAATAACGGATTCATCACTAATATTTTGATTTATATTATAGTTTAGTAAATAACTACATATATAAAGGCTGAAAATGTTACTGCGAAATTGTATTTTAGTGATGAATTATTTTTGCAGTCACTTAATTTTTTTCATAACATTTTTAAATTAAGTTTGTAAAATATTAAAATAAAAATTTGCTGGTCAGATTTTCTGAAAATTCCACGCCCCTCTTCACTCCAAATATAATACCTCTATTAAACATGTATCCACTAGTGGACACACTCGAAGCGAAGAGGTTAAAGATAATTTTCACTAACATCTGTACTAATTATTATTATTTTTGTATTCCAGACACTGGAGAAACGAACCAAGATGGTCAGCGAAGAACAGCAATCCTCATCCAGAACGTCACTTGAAATGGAAATGACTCTTTAGTGATTTGATCTGACAAGCTGCATACATTATTTGTTGGTTTTTTGCTCGCTGTGATGATGATAATGATTTACTTTTATCACACAGAATGATGGTGCAGTGTTAGTTTCCTTACGTCTGTGATTCTGACTTTATTTTTAAGTAAATTTGTGCTAGTGGCAGGTTTATCCAATCAGCTGCTTCGTGGAGTGACGTGGGCGCCTGCAGAACAAAAACCCGGGAAGGGCAAGATTTTGGAACAGATGCGACTGTGGTCTGTAGCCTTTTCTGTGGCTTTTTAAAACAGACAACTTAAACATGAAATAAGCCAAATTAAGATTTTTTCCTTTTATTTTTGCCAAAACCCTCCCGTTCAAGATAATTAAAAAAATATATATATCAGCATAAACAAAATCGAAAATTTAACAATAAAATAATATTCAAAAATGAGTTCCTATCAAAATTTTTCAAAGAGAACTAAAAATAGTAGTCAGCGAGGCTCTGTCCTCCTAAACCTCAAGTTAAAGATAAATTTTTAATTAACACATGAATATAAAAGAAAAGCAGAAATAAAATTGATTTTCACGGAGTTTTCTGCAGGGAGGGAGGACGAGTTTCCCTGACGAAAAATTCTTAGCTCCTCTTCAGTTATTATCAGTCACTTGTGAAGAATAAATGTTACTTTTTTTTAATGAAATAATGAGAAATAAAGCAAAAATTAAATTTCAAAATCCAGGTACAGGGAATGACCCTCCCTTGCCCACACCCTTGTTGGCGCCTATGTGAAGTGGTGTTTTCTCTTCAAGTCAGTTGTTACTGCTGAAGTCGCTGCCATATGTGTAAGATATATTTAGGACTTTTGCAATGCTACTTTTTCTCGGGTACTGGTGCCATGTCTACGCTTTACATAAACTTTGTCGAACAGCAGCAGATCTTTGCATTGTTGTGTGTTTTTTGTCTGGGGACAGTCATGAGTGGGTGAATATTTTGTGTTCATAATCATGGTGAATTACAGTTGGCGACTAAGCGTCTTAGCCAAAAGACGTTAAAGAAAGGTATACCATTGACCGAGTTTTGTTGATTATAAGCAAGGCTCAGATGTTCTACACCTAAAATAAAATGTTGTAAAAATGATTCAAAATCTACTTTTAACAAAAAATGATAAAAATTAAATAGTCTTCTAATGCTTAAAAAAGCATTGACGAAGGCATTTTCAAGCATTATGTTTCAAATATTGACAAAAAGACATTTCCAAGCATTTAATTTTCAACATTGACGAAACGAAATTTTTAATCATTATGTTTTGAACATTGACAAAAATACATTTTCATAAATTATGTTTTGAACATTGACGAAAAATCACTTTCAAGTATCATGTCTTGAACATTTATGAACAGACATTTTCAAGCATTATGTTTTGAATATTGACAAAAAGACATTTTGAGGCAAATGTTTTGGACATTGACGAAAAGGCATTTTTGAACGCTCACAGAAAAGCTTTTTCAAGTATTATGTCTTAACATTGACGAAAAGACTTTTTCAAACAAATGTTTTGAGCATTGATGAATAGACATTTTGAAACAAATGTTTTGAGCATTGATGAATAGACATTTTGAAGCAAATGTTTTGCGCATTGATGAATAGACATTTTCACGCAAATGTTTTGAGCATTGATGAATAGACATTTTCAAGCAAATGTTTTGAACATTGATGAAAAGACATTTCAAGCATTATATTTTTAACATTGACGAAAAGATATTTTCAAACATTATCTTGAACACTTTTGAAAAAGCACTTTCAAGTATAATGTCTTAAATATTGATGAACAGAACATATGAATTTTCTACATAAAGTACGATATCTGTTCTGTTAAGGACGTTGTCTGTTCGGAGGACTAGTTTATAAAAAACCTAAAAAATCTTGAAAGTGACATTTTTAATTTTGTTTTTGAAATACGAGATTTGTTTTGTTAAGAAGTTGTTATTTAAGTTTTTTTTTCTTTCTTTGAAGCAGTACATAAATAATTTCCGTATCAGAAACAGTGCAAGATGAGAAGATAAAAACAAATTTCTTATCTATAATGCAAACCTATGGATAATTCAAAAATGAATGTTAGTGATATTTATTAATTTTGCGGCAGTCTAATAAAGGGAAGTTGTTATAAAAGTAGGAGAATGTTGAATCTGGAATAAGTAACCATTCGCTTGCTTTGGTAAGTCAGCAGTGCAAATGTAATTGTATTGCACTCGCTACAAATCAAAATTTCTTAAAATTTTCACAATTTTTTTGGTTGTCCAGAAAAACCAAGTTTTAAGGTTTTAAAATTCCTTATAAAGCAAAATTGCTTAAAATTTTCACGATTATTCTTTAAAACTCTTTTTGTTATCCAGAAATCAAAGTTTTGAGGTTTTAAAATTTAAAAAATCCAACCCTTATAAATAAAAATTGCTTAATTGTCATAATTATTCCTCAAAACTCTTTTGGTTATCCAGAAATCAAAGTTTTGACCTTTATAAAGGGTTATATTTTTAAAATTTAAAAAGTTTTAATCTCATTTTTAAAAAGATTGAAAATGTAAAGAAATGTTCTAAAATATTTAAAATGCCTCTTAAAAGGGTACAAGGGAATTAAAAATGCCAAAAATAAACGAAAAAAATCCCACAAATATCAGCAACATCCACAATATAGAATACCAAATGGAAAATAGCTTATATGAAATGTGAACCTACTAATCTGAAATCTGACACAGAAACTTTTATACAGCAAAGATTAAAACGTTTATCTGAGACTTTATCCAAGATAACACTAGGTTCTGGAATTGTAATCGCAAAACTTAGTCGTAAATCATAATTTATTTTAATCATTGATTTAAAGATATTTTAGTTTTGCATAGACTTGCATTGTACGAACAATCAAATGACTGGAACTTGGATATTCAAAGTTCTGTTATGTTTAAAAGACTATAAGTTCAGAATATATACCATCATCATATATGTATATATTATATGTGTGCATGATTTGCAGATGTAACGCATATCCAAAAGTTATTTACCTGAAAATTCAGGTTTTTAAAAACTACTTTTCTTCAATAACAATTTATATGCATTTAAAATATAAAGGTAATCACGTGAAATTATGCATGCAGTATTCATTCAAAACACTTCAATAAAATTTCAGGGTGGACAATTAATTTTTGAACAAGAAATTTTCATTTGTATGTAAAAATACATTGAAATTATTCATAAAAATTGAAAATATCTATTATTGTATTTACGATAATAGATTATAACATGTTGAAATTATGCATAATAGTTTATAGAAATGTGTATTTATATTGATTAATATACTTGGAACAGCATCTGTTCTGAATAAATAGAATAATAGTACACCTAATGCATCACAAATGTATATTATTTTGATATGTGAATGCTTATTATGAAGTGTTAAAATTAATGCATAATAGATTAAATTAAATACACGTATAATAATATAATTATGCATAATACATTATAGAGATGTTTATTTTTATTAATATACCTCGTTTCAAAACTGTGCATGTTCAGAATACATACAATCATATACACTTATTTCACCATATTACATGCATATTATTTTGATATGTGAATACTACTTATTATGAAAGTGTTTTAAAATTAATGAATAATAGATTTTATAAAGAAAATAATATCATATAATAATCATACATAATATATTATAGAAACATATACTTATTTTGACTAATGTACCTAGTTTCAAAACAGTATCTTTTCAGAATACACACATATGCCTATTTCATCATAATACATGTATGTTATTTTGATATGAGAACACATATTATGAAAATATTTTAAAACTAATGCATACTAGATTAAATTAAATAATTAAATATACATAATATATTATTGAAATATATTTATTTTGATTAATATACTTAGTTTTAGAACGATATCTATTCAGCATACATACAATCATAATACACCTAATTCATCATAATACATGTATAATTTTTTATATGTAAATATTTTTTATGAAAGTGTTTTAAAATGAATACAGAAGATTAAATTAAATACAAATAAATAAAATAATCTAATTTAATAACAATTAAATGTACGTAATAGATTATTGAAATATGTATTCATTTTGATTAATATACTTAGCTTCAGAACGGTATCTATTCAGAATACATACAATCATAATACACCTATTTCATCATGATACATGTATATTTTTTATAGATATGAATACGTATTATGAAAGTGATTTAAAATTAACTCATAATAGGATTTAAATTAAATATAAGTATAATAATATAATTAAATTATGCATAATCGATTATAGAAACGTGTATTTATTTTGTTTAATATACCAAGTTTCAGTCTGATATCTCTTCGGAATGTATACAATCATAATACACCTATTTCACCATTATACATGTCTAGTAGTTTGATATGTGAATACTTATTATGCAAGTGTTAAAAAAAAATCTAAATTCTCCAAAATGATCATCTAATTTTTTTTAACAAGAATTTCTTTAAACTATCTTTTAAATGTTCATTATCGTAAAAAGTTCATTATCATAAACTATAAAAGATAATGTTCTGAAATATTGCTTTAAAATATGTCATGCAATTTTATTCAAAGAACCAATGGTAGAAACGTATAATTATAGAAACCATTTTAATTACTATACTAAGTTTCACAAAGTGTGAATAGAGCAAAATGTTCTGGAGTGAATATTTCTGTGATTAGAAAAAGTAAAGCCTAATTTAGCTGCAATTCTATCATTTCAAATGGAGAAGTCCAAGAATATTTAAAATATAATGCAATTTTTTTACAGTGTATTTAAGAAAGGATGTAACTAATATTGTTAAGTATTGGATTATAATTAAAATATTTATGTATTATTTTCTTATTTAATATAATTTATTCAAAATGGGATTTTAATTTATATGATGATACCAAAAAATACATTTTCTGCATAAATCAACGCTTAAGGGAATAACTATATATTGTATACTATTTCCATCGATTAAATGCAACATTTTTTAAATGTGAGATGTAATTTATTTTTTATTTTTTTTAAAAAAATATTACTTCAACGGCTTATTCAAGTAGTCTTTTTAATTAAAATATTTATGTATTATTAATTTTGTTATTCAATATAATTTATTCAAAATGGGATTTTAATTTACATGATGATACCAAACAATCGGTTGTATGCATAAATCAACGCTTAAGTTGAATAACTATATATTGTATACTACAACGAATAACTATATATTGTATACTATTTCCATCGATTAAATGCAACATTAATGTATGTGATATGTAAATGTATTTTATTTTTTAGAAAAAAAATTAATTCAACGGCTTAGTCAAGTAGTCTTTTTAATTAAAATATTTATGCATTATTAATTTTCTTATTCAATAAAAGCCATTCAAAATGGGATTTTAATTTATTTGATGATACCAAACAATCAATTTTCTGCATAAATCAACGCTTAAGGGAATAAGTATGTATTGTATACTATTTCCATCGATTAAATGCAACATTTTTTTTTATGTGAGATATAAATTTATTTTTTATAAAAAAAATTATTCATTCAACGGCTTATTCAAGTAGTCTTTTTAATTAAAATATGTATGTATTAATAATTTTCTTATTCAATATAATTTAATCAAAGTACGTGATTTTAATTTACATGATGATACATATAATCAATTTTCTGCATAAATCAACGCTTAAGGAAATAACTATATATTGTATACTATTTCCAATTCCATCGATTAAATGCAACATTAATTTATGTGAGTTGTAATTTATTTTTTAGAAAACAAATTAGGCTTACTCAATTACTCTTGGCTTACTCAATTTTATTTGAATAAAACATTTTACTGCATGTGATGTTTACATACGTTTTTTAAAATCCTTTTTTTCACTGATATTGTTGTTTAATGTGACTTATATACAAATGTGATTTGTGTTTTGTAAATTTTTTAGTGAAAATATTCAGTTAGACTCATGACTGTCACCCTTAAGCTAATGTTTTTTCATGTTAAATGCCAAATATGATCAAATTATTTGGAAAATGTTAAGTCATGTAAAAAATGTTTGTTTTATTTTTAAAATGTGTGTCTTTTTCTGTGTATTTATTTTTCAACATTTTTGATTGAATTAGAATTAAAAATTTCTGAAACTGTGTTTCGATCTTTGTTTCCGAGTTTTCTTTCATTACATCAATGTATTTTTCCAGTTTCTTTTTAATGTATGCCGTTCATTGTTTATCTATTCTTAATGATATCCTCTTAAGGGCCGAAAGTAAAATGACACTGCAAATACACATTCATTGAATTTACGCAAACAAAATGGCACTATAGATGACATAAGGGGCCCTTTTTCTGAAATTGATACTTTATGGGGGATGCACAGGGCCAAAACTAAGGGAAGGGCAGAGGGGGCATGTGGCCCATCCGCCAGAACGAAGGGGCACCAAATGAAGATTCTGTGTGTCGATTTTTTTCATGTGTATGTTTAACACGGTATTGTTAAACTCGTTCTGTCTGGGTTATACCAAAGCTTAGAATTTAAGGATGATTTCGATTCAGTTTACAAGATTTTAATGAATCAATATTTGACAAAGCAGATTACATAGTTCAGTATTACACATTTTATGATTGCATATTTTAAATTTTAAATTAAGCCGTCTATTAGAAAATTAGTAAAATGCTCTTTGCAAATATACTTTGCTGAGGAGGGGGTGGGGGTGCGGTGAGGGGGGCAAAATCCATGTTTGTCCGAGTGCAAAAAAGAGCTAGTTTCGGTCCTGGGGGTGCATATACTATAACGTTATCACTTTAAGGAGGGTAGGAGGGTCTTTCACTTGATACCGTAAGATATCTCTTGAGGAAGGAGAGTTTTGCTTTTTGATATCGCTATCATTTTTAATCCAATCAAATTTTTCTGTTTTGAGTTTCTTTTTCTTTACTTTTAAATCCAAATAATCTGTTACCTTTTATTTATTATTATCATATGTTTTTACGAAAACACAAAGCTATCATTAAAGCCATTAAATATTTATTACAGTCAAACCTCATTATCCCGACACTCTACTGACCAGAAAAAAGTGTCGTCAAAAGCGGAGTGTCGCGGTAACCGGAGTTGGAGAAAAAAAATATAAAAAGCTGTATTTTTAATTAATAACTGTTTTTGCAGTTTTAAGCAATAAAACATTATTATTAAACAAAATAAACACAAAAACAAAATTGAAAAGAATAAAAATCAGATTTATCAGAGAGATTATTGTTACATGAAATATTGATAAATTAAGGTTTTCTTATCCCTAGATGTGCTTTCTTCAATTCTTTTTTTGAATATTACACAATGAATTGTAATCAATATTCGTTGTTTCAGAAATGGATGTTAGATAATTTCTGATCGTTTCAATGCAATGCAATGCTTCGGTTTTAGTCGGATGAAAAACGCCGTGTAACCACAAAGCGCCACCTGACCAGTACAAAAAGACCTCCAGTAGACTGATACGTCTATCTGGAGCTTAAATGGATCATTCATAGTGTGTGGGTTTATTTATTCATATAAAGGATGGAAATGAAATTTCTCCTTTATCTCAATGGGTATTTTAGACTTTCTTATGAAAAGTTTGGCTAAGGCATTTCTTACCGCTAAATTTCCGTGCTTATAAGATGGATGATGAAAAATGGACAATTTTCCTAAACTGTCGGGATATCCGGAGTTGAAAATTGTTCAACGACGTAAAATCCGGAGTTTATTTGCATTAAAATCATATACAGAAAATCGGAACTTTGAAAAACTGACGTGATAAGCGGAGTGACGTGAAAACCGGGTGTCGGGATATCGAGGTCTGACTAAATCATTTCATTCCAAAATTTGCAATATCCCAACGTTTGGTATTCCTGTCCTTCTGCCATGTGCACATATTTCGCTATTAGAGAAACCAGGAGCATAATATGTTGGAAATTATACTTGGGTTTAACAGTAAAGAAAGAGAAGTAATGTTAATCATTATTTTGTTGATTTAAGTTCAACTTTTACCCTTCCTGGATAGGGGCAAGTGCACGAAGATATTACTTTTCAATGCATTATGTAACAATAATATATTACTAAATACTTTTAAGTAGTAACTAACTCTTTTAGATGTTTTTTGATATAAATTTGTTTCATGTATTAATATTTTATTGATTTCTTGAATCAGTAAACTACGTAACTAATAAATGTATAATCATAAGTGTATATCACTGAAAACATATAAAAAGAAAGAAAAATAATTTTTAGACATTGATAACGATATCATAGAAGTGGGGGGAGGGGGGAGTTTTGACGAATGATAATGTATGATATCGTAAGGAGGGGGGGGGGGGGATCTAAAATTAGCAAAATGTTGATAACGTTATATATGTATAGCCCCTAGGAGGTTGGTAATTTGGGTTCTTAAGTACGAATCTAAAATTACTAACACCCTTAAAATATCGATTTAATTAATAACCTAAATTATGCTGTAATAAAGTGAAGGCCTTCAATTGAATGATCTAAAAATCCTCAAAATTAAGTTCATAAACCTCTAATTATGAACATTTCTTACTTTTTTGGACACACTGTCTGGAATGCATTTTGCAAACTCAGATGAAAATAACACTTATTTTATGAGGAAATAAGCATCAGTGTGGTCATTTATTGGTTTTGATCCAAAGCCAAAAACATTCAGCCATATAGAAGTAAGCATAGGTGCTAACCTCAAACTAATCTTCTGTAATAGGTGGGTTAATTTGACCCTGGTTTAATACGTTTCGAACCAGATTTTTTTTTTTTTTTTTTTTTTTTTTTATACACAATTAAATACGTTCCAAGCAGAAAAATTTAATTAAACAAATAACGATTCATGAAATAAATTTTCTGGTTCGAGAGTGGATAACCCAGTTTAAATTAAACAAGATATTACGGAAGATTAATGGGAAGTTGGCAGCTAAAGTAGAAATATAAAAATATCAAACAGTTTAGAGTATCACAGGAGATACTTCAGAACCGAGGAGGATATAACAATTATTTAGTTACATAATCGTATTGAATAGCTTCTAAAACTTAGGAAAAAGTTTTCAAAAAGCAATTCTTAAATAGATGACCGATTTCAAATATCACTTTTCGTCTATATAGCCTGTGAAATCTTCAGTGGATTAATGTATTTGGACAAATTAAATGTCTTAAAATCATATAAATTCTTAAAGTGGTTCTCAAATTCCCTGCTCAACAACACGAAACTTTGACACATTTCTTGACTCATTTTAAAACATAAAGGCTTAAAATTAACAGGTCTGACTATTGAAATGATATGGAATCGAATAACGTTTCCCAATTTTAATAAATACATTACTTATCAGGTTATAAGCGGTATTTGTCACGTGACGACAGGTTTTTCTCCTTACTAGCATTGTCTTTTGTCCGGAAATTTGGTTCAAACTGCCCACTTTGACAGTATTTTCTGAAAGATCTTCTACCTTTACCAAAAAATGGAAAAGCTCTTTCGATCATATAGTTTCTGATGAAGAACACTTGCCAATTTCATCCGTTTCCGGGCAAAAATGAATTAAGAAATATGGCAGAAAGTAGCAACTTTCTATTTGAAAACAGCCTTAACTATATAATAATTATTTAGTTACATAATCACAATGAATAGATTCTAAAAACTTGGAAAGAAGTTTTAAATACGCATTTCTTAAATAGCAGACTAATTTTAAATATCACTTTCGCCCATATATATGTAAAATCTTCAATGAATTAAGGCTGTTCTTAACTGCTCTGCTGAACAAGAGCAAAACGTTTTGACACATTTACAAATTCATTTTTTAACGGAAATATATAAAATTGGAAAGCCTGGCCATAGAAGCGATTTGGAATCGAACTGTTCTTTCCATTTTCAGATCAATCAATTACCAGTGAGTTATAAGCGTATTTGATCACGTGACAAAGACGATTTTCGTCCGCCTTCGAGTGCTTATTCTCCGCTCGCGCGAAAGCTCAGTTCAAAACGTCAACTTTGACACTCTTTCCTGAAAGATCTATTGCGTTTGCAAAAAAAGGGAAAAAACAGCTCGATGACATAGTTTCCGAACAACAACACCAGCTAGTTTCATGCGTTTTCGAACAAAAATAAATTAAAACTTATGTCAGAAATTTGCTCTTTTGGATTTGAGAACCCCCTTAATGCATTTGGACAACTGAAGTAAGTGTTTTAGCGTAATATAAATTTTTAAAAGTTTTAGAGCAGTGCAGGGTCTGACTAACCTTATGTGGTCATCTGAGGCAAATATCCAATTTGGGGCTCCCACAATTATTCTTGTAGACTTAATTTAATCTCATTTTAAATTAAAATACCTGATCTTTATCTTTGGCGACTCTTCTTAAAGGTGGGGGAATGGGGCAGCTGCCCCACTTGTCTTCACAATAATCAGACTCTGGAGCAGCGTTTACCAAACTATTTCCCTTGGTCCGATTCATTGCCATTCTTGACCCACGCAGGCCACTGAACTGTTTTGCGGTCTATTTTTGTGAGCAAAAATATGGGTAAAATAAAGCAGATTTAAAAGTCCACTTAGAATATCCAAACATTTTAATTTAAACAAGAAAGAAAAAATCATGCTTCAAGCATAGATTATGAAACACTTTCCAACACATTCAGAATAATGTAACAAAACTGCAGCGTTTAAAAAATTAAAATACTACGTCTAATTCAACCATATGGAAACGCATAACACATTTCAAAACCCAATTTCAGCTGTTCTCATCTACAAGAGGAAAATAATCCGAATTTTTTTTCACCAGCCCTGTATAGGATATATAGATTTGTATTTATTAACTTATATGCATGCCAAAATTTAGTTCACTTAAGAAATACATATACTTCAGTTGAAAATTCCCCTTCAGCAATTTCCTCTAATAAGGAGAACGGTATACGTGAATACTGCATATGAGGTACCCAGATCTGTATATGAGATATAGAAATTATATATAATGATTAACATGCAAAAAATTAATTAAATTTAAAAGCGCATACCGAATTTTAAACCGGTACACTCCAGCAATTATTACTCAAAGACAGTATTGTAACCGATTTCTTTTGTGTATCCCTGTAAATGGATAAAACCCCTTTTCTAACGTGATCGTATTGAAATTCAGTGATTTATATCAGTTACAATACATTTGAAATGTGAATGTCATTAAAATACCCTGAAAACGATTTTTCCCATATACAATAATGTAATGGAACACTTTGGAGGGTTTTGAAAAGAACTATTAATCCTACGTACTTCATATACAATACCAAACATGCTTTGATGACCCTAAATAACCCTTATCAATTGCATGAAAATCCGAGTATATTTACGGGAGTTAGAGTGCGGACAGACAAACCGAATGCATAAAACTTTTCAACTTTGTTGGAAAGTGTTAAAAAGTTACTTTTATGATAAATAAAAAGAATAACAGCAAATTAATGTCGCAAGTTATGCAGTATCTTGTTAACAGTATTCTTCAGGTTTGGAGAAAAAGTTGTTAAATCTTAAACACAGCTCGACTTCCAGTCGTCTTAACCAATGTCATCTTATTTATGTTTTCGGAATACTAGTGTTAAAAAATCCTCCTTTACAGTTATAAATAATAACAAAAGGCTTTAAAAATTTTATTGCTTTTCCAGTTAAAAGATTCTGCTGCTTAGTCCTACACGGGTCGGGTTACACCCGGCAAACGCAAAAATTCTAGATAATGTCAACCCTAAACCCAAACCGAATTCGGCAAATTTTTGCAAATCCGAAATTTTCATAATTTTATTAAATTTTTTTCAGGATTTGATTAATATGTCTAATATAAATTTGATCTTTTAAGAAGAAAAACTAATATTTATAAGCACACTCACAGGCGCAAATATAGTTTGAAAAAATATTCTTGATTTTTTTGAAAAATCGGGTCAACCCGAACCCGACCCGCAAGAGTAAAATCCCAACCATAAGATGACTCGACTCCCGAAGCAATTAAAGCTAACTCGACCCAAAACTAAAAAACTAAAAAAAGTAGCATCAACCGGGCCCTACTCGCGCTTCGGGTCGGGCCTGGGCCTACTTCAAAATTGTTCAGTACAGTCGAGGAAAAAAAAAATAAACACCCCCTACTAACTCTTCAACAAATTATCATAGACGAAAGTTACTGGTACCGAACGATTGGAAATAAAGTCTACTTTTAAATGACCTATATAAATTTTGCTTAGGGGGTCATCTACATATTAAAACAAATCCAAACTTCATTTTTTTCAATGGCAATACCCAATTTTAACGAGATATTTCAAATCTTTTGTTCAAACTATGCCTAGACACCAAATTTCAAGTCATTTGAATGATAAGTTTTGGAATTATAAACATTCAAAATTGAGTGCTTCTAATGTTAAATTACATTTTCATATTTTTATTTATAACTTCTGAAATTATGATCCTAATGAGCTAATTTTTTGTGTAGCAATAATACTAATATGCCGAAGCATAAATGCGTTGAATTTGCAATTTTCATAATTTTCTGATATGAATTATGAATTATGAAATTCATATTAAAAAAAATTATGAATTGCAACCTACAATTTTTTTGATGGATTCAGATTTATTAAGTCCTGCTTTATGGAAATCCAAAATTTCACATTTTTCTTCCAAGTAGTTTTCAAATTATGTTTAAAAAACGGCAAAATGATGATTTAAGGGGCCGTCTATGATAGAAGTGACTCAATATTTTGAAATTTCTTATGCTATCCTGTAATCTGGGGCGTAGCCACAGATATTTTTTCGGGGGGGAGAATTCGAAAATTTCCCAACTTGAAACAAATTGCTCCAATTTACGACTAAAATGATATGCACAACGTGTGTAATAATTATAATGATACTTTTGCATAAAAAATTCCTTTCCAAAGAAAAATTCTGAAACTGAAAACATAAAAATTCTAATTATGGGTTTGTTTACTAAAAAAATAAATACACTTTTTACTTTCTTCTATCTTTACAAGAAGAAGGTATTGGATTCGTGAAAAAATTCGACTTCTGGTTTTAGACAGATTTATTCGTTTTAGTAAGTCTTGAACACGATTCGACTGTTCTTAGAAAATATCTGTCTGTCTATATGTGATACAAATTTTGTGGGCACTCTAACACAAGAATTAATGCACGAAATTTAATAAAACTTTAGAGATTCACCTATACAGTTGAACCTCGTTAACGCGAACACTCAAGGGGAAACTTTTTTTGTTCGTATTAAAAGTAGTTCGTGTTACCGGAACTTAACTACATTACATACAACTGGACGAGACAATCGGAAACAGTTCGTGTTAACGAGGTTTGACTGTACCTTGATAAAAATTGGTGCTGATTTGTTTTTGGTGTAAATCGTTCAACAGGTGGCGCTGCTATGCGGCATTTTTCACGATTTACATGATTTTAGCAATAATTATATCTCAAAAATTATTGCACGGAATTTGAACAAACGTCATATTCTGTTAAACCTTGACATAATTTTATGCAGATTAGCTTTTTATGATATCATATAGCAGGTGGCGCTGCTATGCAGCATTTTTCACGATTTTGCGATTGCTAATCTCAAAAACTAATGTACGGAATTTAGTCAAACTTCATATTCCACACTTCATATTCCACAGTAGCAGTAGCACTTCCACATAAATAGATCCTTATTAGGCTTGGGTCTATACTGTTGTGCACTTTGAGTATGGAATTTTGGTAGCATACATCTAAGAGGCTGGGTGCCAAAATTCAATGATTTGTTTGAAAAGTGCTATGCTTATATTTCCTTTTTAAATGCACACAATTCAACAAATCTATACCTTTAGAGTTTGTTATTATAGGCAAAGAATTGTCATTTAATTTTGGCACTGTGATTGCAAATTTTGAGGCATTAACATGTATGGAGGAGAAGAAAATTTTGGGATTGGCACATCCGACTAGTTTTCACTTAATATTAATTCTTGTGGTCTTGAAAGAAGCCCACCTGTTAATAACGTCGCTTAGTTTAATAAAATTCCCTATTTCACTGCCATATTTTAAAAGCATTAGGCTGTCAAGTCTGTCATCCCTCATTGTAGCTTGCAATATATATTTTTTAAATTTTTATTTGACTAAAGATTCTTTCATTAGATGCAACACCATAAAGATAAGCTGCTGTGAATGTTAAGGTACGAGTATATAGTTTGACGGCGTGACTCAAATAGTCTTTGAATTTCATGGCATGAGTAAAAGGTTTGTTAAGTGAGTTGGGATTTGGTTTATTTCTATTTGACTCTGCAAGTCATGTACATCCGGTTTCTCATATCCAGGTGGAAACATTATTAACTTTTCCCGTGCACAATTGTAATTTAAATATGGGATGCATTGCTGCAATATTCTCTTGATATAGGGAACATTGTCATTTAAGCCTATTACTAAATTCCCGAAATTTTCTTGTATTTCTTATAATTCTTTACTGTAAAACTTATGTGTATCAATGTCCATTGCTGTGCTATTATTTTTATCTATTGCCTTTGGTGAAACCGTTTTCCTACGGTGCTTTCGGAACTCAGCTTCTCCAGTCACATCCTAATATTCATAATTGTTTGTGAGCTTGTCTGTAAGGAAATCTTTATTTCATCAAAATTTTATTCAAGTGCAACGTGTTAGTGTTACAGTGCATGTCGATTTTTTCTTCAGTTGATGGATTGCTTTCATGGTCATATTTCTGTTCCAAATTAAAATCGTCCATTTTTTACTTTTTTATCCTCGAATGAATTTTTAGATGCTCCAAAATCTTGCACAAAAACTCTTTTTTCCTATTATGAAGGGTTTCTTCGTGCTGAGATTTATAGTAACTTTTTAGAACAGCTTTAAGCACAGAACACTGACTTTTGGTTTAAAATTTTATAAACACATATGAATATAAACGAACAGGACTGATATATATTTCCGCACACAAATAAAAGTAAAATGTGACAAATTTATCTAAACTAACGACTTCTTATATCCGCATTTGCTCATATAACGCTTTTTAATTGACAGCGAAGGGTTAACTACTTTTTGCGGCAAAAAAATCACGAGAATGAGTAAAATATTGTCCAAAAATCGCAAAATTGTTCAAAAAAGTTGTGAAAACGCATCAAATCTTCTTGCCCATAGCTGTGTTTCAAGTAGGTTACTACATTCCTTTCTGTTGTGCTACAAGTGATCTCCAATTTTCAAAAGAAGCTGCAATCCCTTTGGATTAAAATAGCTGGATTCTCTTTTGGGAAGAGAAGAGGAGGTAGGGTGAAATTTTTGAGAAAGGAACAAAGTTCTGGAGGAAATAAAGGAACTGGTTAGTCAGTTATTGATGGACAGGAGTAGAGAAATTTAGGTCTGGTAGGTGTACAATATTTTTGTTGAACTGAAAAATACAATGATAGATTGAGTGTGGCTGATTTCTTTTTGTATTTCTTTTGATAATTTAACTTGTTTACTGTTGCAGTACTCAAAATAATCACCAAAACAATAAAAATTTCGTAATTTTTTTACTATTACTTTAAAAAAAGAAAATGTCTCAAAAATCTAGAATTTCCCAACTATAAGCTCAAATTTCCCAACTTCACATATATTGGGGGGGGGGGGGGGGGAGGCTCCCCCCCATACCCCCCATGGCGACGCCCCTGCCTGTAATCTAATAGGTTTAATTGGCTGCTTAAGGTGCCTTGATCAAAAAGGGAGCTCTCTCGGTTAACAATAGAGCACCGAACTTCAATTTGGATACAGCCCTTAAAATACGTTCGTTTTAAAATAATTAATTTATCCGAAACTTATGGTACGAATTGCATAAAAATTTGTTTTTAGGCTAATTGAAGGGTGTAGAGTTCATTTATGCTGTCAGAATTGTGTACTGCTATTGAAAAAAACAAAGTTATGGTTCGTTTTAATATGTAGATGGCCCTCTAAGCAAATTTTATATACAGGGTGATTCATAAAAGATGGGCAGAACTTTAAGGGGTTATACTACACTTAAAGACAAATAATATTAAATAGGAGACTAAGGGTCCCAGACGTATTCCCAAGGAGATAGGGGGCATTAAAGTTTAGGGTCCGAAATTTCAAATGATTATAAAACATGGAAAAATTGGTCGATTCGTTTGCGGTTTTTGCAAAAAATTTTCTTTATGCCAGTATTTTCTTGAAATAAAATTTTAAAGTTCAATTTCAAAAAATGCCGATAGGGGGCGCTTTAGACTTTGGAGTAACAAACAACTATTTTTTAACGTTATTTTTTGTATTTCTTTAAATGATTTCGAAAGTTTAGACTTAAACTTAAATTTTGATCTAAAAATCTGAGTCCTAACGAGTAGTTAAGTAGCGTAAACTGAAATTTGAAATTTGAAACCCTTCTCCCCCCAGAACAAAAATCAGTTATTCCCGATCTTTGTGTCGTAGATTAGGCTCTAACTACTGCCGCGTTTTGCTAAAATTATTCTTTATGTCAGTATTTTCTTGAAAATAAATTTTAAAGAAAATTTTCAAAAAATTCCGATAGAGGGCGCTTTAGACTTTGGAGTAACAAACAACTATTTTATACCGTTATTTTTTGTGTCTCATTAAATGCTTTCTAAAGCTTAGACTTAAATTTTCAGCCCAAAATCTGAATCGTTAGACGTGGTTAAGTTTCTGGGGAGAGGGGTTTGAAATTTCTACTCCTGAGCACAGTTCAGTTTACCATGTCCACACATTGTGTGCTGTGATACGCGGTAAAAAGACACAAATTAGGATTATGTTACCAAAGCATATTTATTAACATGTAATTACAATAAATGTTCAAAATTGTGACCACCAGAGGTTATGCACGCAGAACAACGGCGAAGAATGGAACGGCGAACATTCGCGAAAAGATCAGGCTTTTCGAGCACTTCCCCTACAGCGGCGGAAAGTCTGGCGACCAGTTCCTCGGGGGATTCAATGGGTGTCTTATACATAAGAGCCTTCAATCGTCCCCAAAAAAAGAAATCGAGGGATGAAAGATCTGGCGAGCGAGCAGGCCAAGCAACAGGACCACCTCGACCAATCCATCTGTTCGGAAATGTGATGTCCAGATAGTTGCGGACGTCTCGTACGTAATGGGCTGGCGCTCCATCGTGCTGGAACCACATGACCCGCCGGATGCGTGGAGGAACAACGTTTAACAGGTCTGGCAGCACATGTTGCAGAAATGTGAGGTATGTTTTACCGTTGAGGCGTTCAGGAAGAAGGTACGGTCCGATTAGGTGGTCTCCGAGGATTCCTGCCCAAACATTGATGGAAAAGCGTCTCTGATGAGCATGTGGATACGTAGCATGTGGATTGACATCCGCCCATACATGTGCATTGTGTGTGTTAAATGTACCTTCACGTGTGAAGGTACATTCATCGGTGAAAAGCACAGTTCGTCCAAAATGTGGATTTAGCGCGTTCTGCTGCAGAAACCAGCGGGCGAATTCAATACGATTTGGATAATCCCCTGGAGACAGTTTCTGGACTCGTTGCACATGAAACGGGAGCAAATGTTCATCCTTCAGTACCCTCCAAGTCATGGACTGTGAGGTATCCACCTGCCTAGCCACTGTTCGTGTACTTGTACTTGACTGCGCCGCTACTACATCCAGAATGGCTTCTGCAACAACTACTGATTCGTCCTTTTTTGCACGACCTGCATTCGACCGGGAAGCGAGAAATGATCCCGTCTCACACAACTGTCTGTGCAAGCGCTCGAAAGTTTTGCGGTTAGGCAACCGCCTGTTGGGAAATCGCTCTCCGTACATTCGTTGTGCCTCTGCACCATTTCCATCTGCCGCTCCGTAAATTAAATGCATCTCAGCCTTTTCCTTATTCGTGAAGGGCACCATCTTCCGATTCATTACTACAGCGACTTACACTTGACTCACTGTTCAGTGGTTTTTATGCCTGAATCGTGTCGAAATTTTGCATACGTGTTCTTCTTCTTCCCCATTTGACATTTGCATACTTTCTGTTTCCTTCTTCACCCGGTGACTAGCGTCAGGAATGGAGCTCTAACGTTTGCATGAGCGACGTTTCCAACTGTGCCAGTGCCTTTATGAGTGAATTCCGACTATGCAGTCCTTGACGAAAGTTGTATTTTTGCCTCGTATCACAGCACAGAATCGTTGGGCATGGTTAAGTAGTGCAAACTGAATTATGTTCAGAAGTTGAAATTTGAACCCCCTCCCCTCGCTACTGAACCACGCTCAGCGATTCAGATTTTGAACTGAAAATTTAAGTTTAAGTCTAAGCTTTAGAAAGCATTTAATGAGACACAAAAAATAACGGTATAAAATAGTTGTTCGTTACTCCAAAGTCTAAAGCGCCCTCTATCGGAATTTTTTGAAAATTTTCTTTAAAATTTATTTTCAAGAAAATACTGACATAAAGAATAATTTTAGCAAAACGCGGCAGTAGTTAGAGCCTAATCTACGACACAAAGATCGGGAATAACTGATTTTTGTTCTGGGGGGAGAAGGGTTTCAAATTTCAAATTTCAGTTTATGCTACTTAACTACTCGTTAGGACTCAGATTTTTAGATCAAAATTTAAGTTTAAGTCTAAGCTTTCGAAATCATTTAAAGAAATACAAAAAATAACGTTAAAAAATAGTTGTTTGTTACTCCAAAGTCTAAAGCGCCCCCTATCGGCATTTTTTGAAATTGAACTTTAAATTTTATTTCAAGAAAATACTGGCATAAAGAAAATTTTTTGCCAAAAACCGCAAACGAATCGACCAATTTTTCCATGTTTTATAATCATTTGAAATTTCGGACCCTAAACTTTAATGCCCCCTATCTCCTTTGGAATACGTCTGGGACCCTTAGTCTCCTATTTAATATTATTTGTCTTTAAGTGTACTATAACCCCTTAAAGTTCTGCCCATCTTTTATGAATCACCCTGTAGATCATTTAAAAGTAGACTTTATTTCCAATCTTTCAGTACCAGTAACTTTCCTCTACGATAATTTGTTGAGGAGTTAGTAGGGGGTGTTTACTTTTTTTTTTTCCACGACTGTACCATGTGTCCAAAAATGACGGGTTTACTTGAAAATTTATGTTTTATTTATATTAGGTGCGTTCTTAAATACGTAGTACCTATAGTCGTCGTCTGCTCTGTCCGTTTGTACGCATATAACAGCGCAAAAACTAACCAACCGAATGGTTTGAAATTTAATATATATAATCGTAGCAGAATTTTTTTTAGTCATTTCAAATTTTATGAAAATCGAACCAAAACTTAAAAAAAATATTAATAAAAGTTTTGTTCATTCTATTAAATCCTATCATACGTAATGAATTCAGTGATGTCCCATGATAGGTAATGATTCTAGGTTGCCATGGTGATGATGTCCTATTTAAGATGGAGTCCTATTGTTTCTGTATTACTGAATTTAATATATAGAATCGTAATGAATTTTGTATTCATGCACTTTAGCAAAGAGTGCAACAGCTATTGCACCACGATCTAAATATTTATAAAACTAGTTACAGTACGAACGCACCTCATTTGTCACGTTTAGCGTATAATTTCCGACTTCTTTTTATATAAATTCATATATTACTTAAATATCAATCTGTTTTTCAAAATTTCTAGTTTCTCCAAGTAAATTGCACCAAACAATGTATTTATATCGCTTAGAGGTATGGGGCCAGGCTTGGTCCAAGGCCCGGTCCCAAAGAAGGCAAACTTTTAAACGAGCCGGGCCTATAAAAAAAGTTATCCTGGCCAACTGGCCTGGTCCATTATAAAAATTTAAACAAAGCCGATAAAATATGAACCATTTTCAATGGATATGGATATAAGTGTAAATGCGTTGCACGAGCCGTTGCTCAACGTCAATACAGAAATATAACATGTCCAGCATAAGAGATCGGCATCGGACAGTTTCATAGGGTCTAAGTTCGGGTTTAATTATTTCAGCAGACTCGGTTCGGCTGGGATCAGGCTTACAATTTTTATTTTTTATACATATACTCGAGCCGGACCGGAACTAGACCTAGTTGTTCCCAGGACGTGCCGGCTATACTATATGTGTTGTAAAAATAATAGCAACAGCGATAATGAATGGAATCGGAATTATACCTTAATAAATTACAGAGAAATATTTTCAAAAATCTACTTTTTATGTATTGCTTCAAAAGTTATGTTTATAACCCTCTTTTTTTTTTCTTTTACATTAATTTTTTAAATGTATCTTTATTTGAATGTTGAAAAGTCTAAGAGTTTAAACAGTCATTAACGTTGCTATCGTGTATTTTCTGTCTTGCGGAAATATACTGATCTAAAATATACTGCAAAAATTTCCCATAAGTATGTGTGCAATATTCTATAAAAGAATCTTAACTATGTTAAGGAAAATTGGAATTTTTTATAAAAATTGAGTCGGGCCGGGTGTGTTTTGACTAATTTTTTGCACGGGTTGGTCCGTGAACTGCGAAAATATAAATGGGCCGGGCCGAATTTCTAGTTTTTACACCGGGCCGGTCCTGGAAATCCCAGTCCGTTCAGACCTCCAATATCACTTGCCATTATTTTAAAATTAATTTTTTACAAAAGCTCGCCATATTTGGGACATACTGCATTTAGATCATAAAGTGGGAAGATGACTAGCATCTTTTGTACCTGATGGATATTACATATTATGCTTCAGGCATATCAAATCATAGTAAACATAATTAGCAATTAATCTGTGATAAAACTTGTATACGGTGGCAGAGCGTGACCGACATTTTATCACGTTCTTTTAGGAAAAAGGTTAACCGAAGACAGCTAAAGCTAATGCAACGTGATTATCGCTTCGGATTCTACTACCTGTCTCCGATTTATCAATTATCTTATCAACAGAGATTCAGAATTTCATTTGATTAATCATAATTTTAATCTGGATTTTATTTTAATCCCACGAATGTAATTTTGCAAAGTATGACTTGCAAAATGTAACTTGCAAATTTCCAATTAACGTTAAATACCTCGCTTAAAGTATATTTGCTCGTCCGATAATGCAGGCAATTTTTTCATAAACAATAAGCAGAATCGATACTGCTTTTCTACATTATTTTTCAAAGCCACTTTGAAGTAAGTTTGGTTTGACAGTCTGAGTGCAGCAAGATCGCCTGATCAGAGATCCTGCTTAAACTTATTTAAACTGTTCCCGTGGGTGTCCCAGATACGCAGGGGCTCGCAGGCAGAAGGGGAAGGCACCTATCTTTTACAAAACATGAAAAACAAAATATTCAAGTTAAAATTAATTTACAAACTGTGACCGAAGCCAGGCTGCCAATAGTCCGACAAGGGACAGCATCATCAGGTACTTCTGTAAAGTTGCAAAAAATTTTAAGGTGCCAATCGAAAAATATTTACAATTATATTCCGAGGTCAACGATAACAAGTTAAATTCAGTTGCTTACAATTAATATTCTTAGTGTCACTAGAATTTGCAATTTATCGAGGAATCAAAAAATTGTCAAGGACAATAATATCGTGAAAAAATACTCTCTAACGAACCAAAACATGATAGGTTCAAAAATTGCTAATGTCTGTTCACCGATATTGCCAATAAATTACAGCGGAACAAATTTTCTAATATGTCGCACAACTGGAAAATGATGTGGTCAGTGCCTGCTTATCCAAAAGGTACTTGAAGCATGAGCTCCCTCGCGGAAATTTAAGGGCAAAAGCTCAAATCCAAAAGGGCAACTTTCTGACATAAGTTTTAATTTATTTTTGTTCGAAAATGCATAAAACTAGCTGGTGGTGTTGTTCAGAAACTATGTAATGGAGCTGTTTTTTCCATTTTTTTTGCAAATGCAATAGATCTTTCTGAAAATAGAGTCAAAGTGAGCGTTTATAACCGAATTTTTGCGCGAAGGAAGAAAGAGTACTCAAGAGCGGGCGAAAAGCGTGTTTGTCACGTGATCGAATTCGCTTATAACTCAATAGGTAATTGATTGATCAAAAAATGGAAAAACAGTTCCATTCCAAATCGCTCCCATGGCCAGGCTTTCCAATTTTATATCTTTCCGTTAAAAAAGGAATTTGTAAATATGTCAAAACGTTTTGCGCTTGTTGAGCAGGGCAGTTAAGAACAGCCTTGACAGGGCTTCTAAATGACTGAAATGGGACCTGTAATGCCCATTTTTACCCGATTGCCAAGAAGGGTTATGTGTTTCACGTGTATCTGGGTATGTGGATTTCTCTGTACTCTCGAAACATTCCAACGGCTAGATGGATTTTAATGAATGAGGTCTCTATCGATTCGTCTTAACCATCTGATGGTTATAGGCTAGATTTTGTTTTTATAAATTCAAAATGGCGACAGTAAAATACAAAATGGTAGTAGGAATGAGAAAAAAATTTAAGCACCCTATTGAATGGCATATCATTGGATAGGTTTTTCAAAACGAAGACGATGTTTCATTGACTATTTTACAGTCAGAAGCTCCGTTTAAATATTACACAACCTGGAAGTTGTGTAGATAGGATCGCTAGCTTTATTGCAACTCTAACCTTCATAGACATCTGTATAGGCCTCATCAAAACAGTGTTTATAGATAGGAACTAACAATTAAACACAACTTAAAAGTCAACAATACAAGTAAATAATAACAAAAAAAAGAGATAAGTAATATAAAAATAGTTTCACATTGATGAGAAATAATTAATTAGTTCGCTTTTTACGCAGTCGGGTTTTTTGATTTTTTTTTTTTTAATTTATTAGATTTATTATTTTTTTACTTCGCATTTTGCTTTTTTTTTTTTAAACAGAATATTTGCCAAGTATACAAGAAAATATACAACACTACTTCAGGAGACTTATCTAACCGGGATCAATAGGCTGTTAACCAATGATATGTCGTCTTGATATGATAGTTAGAAACTATTTGGGTAGTTGAGAATGAGAATACAATAAGTATATTTACTAAATACATCTAAAGTATTATACACGGAATATAAAAAAACTGTTTAACTAATCCCCTAGTGAAAATAATATTAGCAGCATTGATGAGTTTAAGAAGCATTTATAAAAACAGTTTCTTTTGTTGCCGTTGATTTTTGGAAACGTTCCCGAGTCGTTTTTACAGTGTATTAATCGGTTTGCTCGAAACGGAAATTAGTTCTCAATTGGTCTATCCATTCTCAATTAAGGCTGTTCTCAAATCCAAAAGGGCAACTATATGACATAAATTTAAATTTATTTTTGGTGGGAAATGCATGAAACTAGCAGGTGTTGTTGTTCAAAAACTTATGTATTTGAGCTTTTTTTTTCCTTTTTTTTTTTTTTTTTTTTTTTTTTTTTTTGTAAATGCAATAGATCTTTCAGAAAATAGTTTAAAGTGGGCGTTTTGAACCGAAGTTCCCAAAGAAAGCAGAAAAACAAGTCAGCTAAGGGAGAAAAACGTCTTTGTCACATGATCAAAATCACTTATAACTCAGTAGGCAATTTATTTATCAAAAAATGGAAAACAGTTCGATTCCAAATTAATTCCCTAGTCACGCCTTAAAATTTTATATCTTTACGTTAAAAAATGAATTTGTAAATGTATCAAAACATTTTGCTCTTTTTGAGCAGAGCAGATGAGAACAGGCTTAAAGATTTTTAGCTTCGTAATTGAATTAACCCTTTATGTACTGAATTATGAATTCATGAAAGTTTCATCTTCTAAAGCATTTTTCGTGAACGGCATTAGAAGGTTTACATAATCACTTAATAAATTTTAGAAAGATTTTAAAAGGATTGAAAGGATTTAGAAGGATTAATTAAATTTGAATTTATAGGGATTTTGTGTAATATTTATAGCCCCAGTCAAATCTTTTATTTTAAATATTTTTCTTAGTATTTTGTAGAATTAGGAAATGTACAAATATAATGTTCTTATAATAGATATATGAAAATTTTTCCGAATTGAAAAATCCCCCCCCCCCTCCTCCCAAAGTCAATAAAGCTGAAAAGATGCAAAGGCAAAAGAAATCATCCTTTTAAAAATATTTTTGTTTTCTGCAGTCAATAATGCTTTTGGAACGAGATAAAGTAATGTATCTATAACTCATTCTAAACTGTAATTACAACTAATCGATGTATTAAATGCCGTCAGTAGATAAAGGGTTAATACATGGAAGCGTATTATATTATATATATTATGCGTATATAAATATTATTTTAATATTGTTAATAGATCATGTTTGCCTGAAAAAAATGCTTGTTAAACATGAAAATGCTTACTGGAGAATAGATAGCACTTTAAAAAACCAGGGATATAGTGGAGGGTATACACCGTATATCCTCTGGAAATTTTATAAGGAACACCGTATACCCTCTGTTTCTCAAGAAAGCTATAGTATATATACACTAGGGTATACCCTCTGCCTTGAGCGTATACCCTCTGCTTAGAACGTATACCCTCTGGTTTTTTAATGACTACACGACTGTAAAAAACTATATTCTGGAATTGGAAAACTGATCAATACACCGTAAAAACTACTCGGAAATTTTTGTTGAAAATCAGTGGCAGCAAAAGAAACTGTGTTTTTAAAAAATCTTCTTTGAGTCCCGAAAACATAGGTTTCTAATGGTAAAGAACGCTTTTCGTAATCGTGACAACTCAGAAGATGTTTATATGCATTATATTTTCGTTCGTGGTTAACTCAATAACTTAATAAAATAATCAGTGGAGATCAACCGAAAATTCGGTTTCGTTTTTGTTTTCTGCCCAAAATCTGATTTTCGCCGAAATTTCGGCCGAAGCGAAACTCGATCGAAACTATCTGTACTGCGAAAATCTCATTTCTTCCTTTGGAAATTATCACCACCACTCATTGATCTGAGCTGTATCGGCTGAAATGAGGCACTCTCTATTGCTATGAACTTCACTGTTTATAATTTTCAGTCATGACTGACTCGAGACGTGGGTGCAAATTATAAAACAATCAATGCATATAGGACTAAAAGACGCTTTTCCCGTGCTCATTAAAAGCTGCAGACTTAACCGTATTTGAAAAGTTGAAGTATTTCGAATACTCTTTGAGAAAGTTTTAGTATAACGGATGGTCATTTGCAAAAATCTTTATAAAAGATTAATCGAAGAATGTACTACGCTTAAAAATAGCCTTAATTAGATAAAATTAGTATAAATAGAGAATCATTCTGTGTCGTTGATAAATTAAGGCTGTTCTTAACTGCTCTGCTCAACAAGCCCAAAACGTTTTGACACATTTACATATTCATGTTTTAACGGAAATATATAAAATTGGAAAGCCTGGCCATGGAATCAATTTGGAATTGAACTGTTTTTTTTCCATTTTTTGATCCATCAATTACCTATTGAGTTATATATAAGCGATTTCGATCACGTGACAAACATGTTTTTCGCCCGCTCTTGAGTGCTCTTTCTCCCTTCGCGCGGAAATTCGGTTCGAAACGCCCACTTTGACTCTATTTTCTGAAAGATCTATTGCGTTTGCAAAAAAAAAAAAAAAAAAAAAAAAAAAAAAAAAAAAAAATTGGAAAAAACAGCTCAATTACATAGTTTCTGAACAACAACACCAGCTAGTTTCATGCATTTTCGAACAAAAATAAATTAAAACTTATGTCAGAAAGTTGCCCTTTTGGATTTGAGAACACCCTTAATTAAATTTTATTTTATATGAAAATAAAAAAAGAACTTGGGCCACTCGTATAATTAATTAATAATTATGCACATATTTAATAAATACGAACAGTTAAATAATTATGTATATTTATGTATGTATTAATTGCTTAAAAATTATTTAGACATTTTCGTTTTCGGCCGAAAGTAGGAAAGATTACCGAAATTCGGTTTCTGTGTTAAATACCTGCTTCTGTTGATCCTTAATTATATTTAGCTGGATTAAAAAATATATGTCCTTTTTTACAGCTTGCTATTTTTATACATATTACGTCATTTGTTTGTATGTATTCTTTATTAATTTTATAAGCGAAATCTTTCCAAAATTCATTTATTGTTTGCACAAATCTTCTAACGTCTTTTAAAAAATTCAGGAACAAAGAATGCTTTGGAAAGTGAATTTGATTCTTTTATGTTAGCCGGGCGCAAACCTAGCTAATAGCATTTTTCTCCGCAATAGCAGTTGTTATTTTTCATTTTTCACATGTGTGTATCGCAATGCTTTGAAGTTTAAATAACATACTTTGGTTTATGATGTTATTTATTATGTATTTTAAAGGAAAGGAGTGAAAGGCATGTGTTTAAATCTATGCTTATATACAGTAAAACCTGTAAAGTTGACCACCTGTCTATGTTGACCTCTGTTGTCAGGAACCAAATTTATCCTATACAAAACTATAAGACAAACCCTTTGTAACTTGACCACCTGTCTATCTTGTATCTTGACCACCGAAATTATTCAAATTTGACTAGAACTATTATAAAATGACCATCAAAACTCTTTATAACTTGACCATCAAAATAGGTAACTAATCATTAATTGAAAAATAAAGGTAACTCTCTACGAAATTTTCTATTTTTTTTAACAAGAATTTTTAAAAGAGTGAAATAGTTATTAACCTGTGAAATGCTTTTAGTAGTGATAGGTGTAGGTAAATAATTCAAGGCTTATCTATTCTTACGTTGTTGCTCTTGTGGATTTGGCTTTTCAACTCCCCTCCCTTCATTCTTTGATTCTAGATTTCTTTCTCCTATTTCCCATTCTCTTATTATTCCTTCCCTTCTTTCAATAACCCCAGGTGCTAGTTGGTAAGCAGAAATATTCCACCAATTGCAATAGTTTGTGGCAAATGTAACAACACTGTTAAGAAAATTATTTGTGATAATGATGAATAACACTAGAACTATGTTGTAGTACAGAACACTGGGCTGATGTAAAGTCCAAAAACCAGTGTCAAACTACAATAACAGTTAACAAGTGTTTTTTTTATATTTTTTTTTTATAAATTATGTATAATAACTTGTATAGTTTGAAGAATCACTAATTGGCTGTATATTGATTGACTGTTTTTTTTTTTTTTCAAATTAGTAGTAATACTAACTGATCTTAAAATTGTTACACAACTATCAATTCATTCTTGCAGTTAATCTTTTCTTTTATAAGGTGTTAGAAATATGCATGGTAATAAAATATATTTTAAGCCCTGTCAATAAATAAAATATTTTTGGGAAAAAAAAGGTATGGTATCAATATTACGTAAAAAAAAAAAAAAAAAAATCATCATCCTTTATAAGTTGACCACCTCTCTAAGTTGACCACTGAAGTGTGGCACCGCAAGTGGTCAACTTACACAGGTTTTACTGTATGTATTTTAAATGAAAGTTATGCATTTTAAATAAAATGAGTTAAGGCCGTTCTCAACTGCTCTGCCCAACAAGCGCAAAACGTTTTGACACATTTACAAATTCATTTTTTAACGGAAAGATATAAAATTGGAAGGCCTGACTAGGGAAGCGATTTAGAATGGAACTGTGTTTTTCAATTTTGATCAACCTATTGAACTATAAGTGATTTTGATCACGTGACAGAGACTTTTTTACCAATCATTAAGAGGTTATTCTTTCTTCGCGCGGAAATTCGGTTCAAAACGTCCAATTTTGGCACTATCTTCGAAAGATCTATTGCGTTAAAAAAAAAAAAAAAATCTGGAAAAAACAGTTTTATTGCATAGTTTCTGAACAACAACACCTGCTAGTTTCATGCATTTCTGAACAAAAATAAATTAAAACTTATGCCATAAAGTTGCCCTTTTGGATTTGAGAACAGCCTTAAAGGTTTATATTTCAAATGAAATTAATGCCACACGAATGCTGACAATGGGACAATATTTGGCAATTTATCCCCTGCTCCCAGCTAACAAAGCCCCACCAGTGGCTGAGAGGTTCTGCTCTCGAATCTGGTAGACGGGAGGTGCTGGGTTCGATCCCAATCGCGCCCGTCGGCCTAATCGTTCGGAGTTTTCGTGGCTTTCTTCGAACCTTGGATTTCCAAGCGTTAATACGGGTTAGGTTCCCTTAGGAAGACCCCCACGAAGGGCACTCCCCCCCTGGCCCTATATCCCTCGTGCAGATAATTGGCCGTCATAAAATACAACCAACCCAGCTAACAAAAAAATATGGTGAAGTTTTCATTAGTTTATTATTTTGTACGTAAAGGATTAGAAAAAAAGTTTTTGTGGGTTAATCTGATTGGACTACCAAAATCACGACTTCATAAAATGATCTGATCGCACCGCAATGACCGCGCTAAAATCCATGGCTAGCCCTGATTAAAACTGTTGGCACCAGACAGTCTTCCTGGATGAGTTTCAAATAAGATTTATTGTCGCACATTGTCATGCCTGATAGAACACATGACATTTTTCTGAAGTTATGTCTGTAACTGCATCTCTTGGTCACTATCAGTAAGTTGACCTAAATACATCCGTTTTGCACCATTTCCCTTTGAAAAAAAAATCATTTATTGTTCCGAATTGAACCTGTTCATAACGCTTACTGAGCTAATAAACTGGACGATGAAGAAAGTGCTTAAATTTTTAAAACTCCAGCGAAAGATTCTTTTTTTAAACTCTTTTATCTTAAACAAAACAACAGAATAATAATATTAAACTGACGTTTGTTTATTTTTATAAGAATAAAAATGTGAGAGAGAAAATATGTGAAATGAGAAGACGTGAAAAAGTCAAAATAAAAGTAAATGTTATTTTAGTTTCATTTACCGACTATTCTCTTTTTACACACTTTTTTCTTAAACAAAAGAACAGCAAAGAATAAAAAATGAAATTTGTTTATTTGTATAAGGAGAAAAATTTGAGAGAGAAAATAAGTGAAATGTGAAAGTGTCAAATAAAAGTACACATTACTTTAGTTTCTTTTACCAACTAATCTCTTTTTACACTCTTTCATCTTAAACGAAAGAACAGCAAAATAATAATTGAAACAGAAGTTTGTTTATTCTTTTAAGGAGAAAAATTTGAGAGAAAATGAATAAAATGAGAAAATGTGAAAGTGTCAAACAAAAGCAAACATCATATTAGTTTCACTTACCGACTATTCTCTTTTACGCTATTTTATCTTAAACAAAAGAACAGCAAAATAATAATGATTAAAAAAAATGAAGTTTGTTTATTTTTATAAGGAGAAAATTTTGAGATAGAAAATTGTCAAATAAAAGTAAACATTGCTTTAGTTTCATTTACCAACTATTCTCTTTTTACACTCTTTTATCTTAATCTTAAACAAAAGAACAGCAAAATAATAATAATAATGAAAACATGAAAACAGAAGTTTGTTTATTTTTATAAGGAGAAAAGTTTGAGAGAGAAAATAAGTGAAATGAGAAAATGTGAAGGTGTCAAATAAAAGTAAACATTATATTAGTTTCATTTACCGACTATTCTCTTTTACGCTATCAGCAAAATAATAATGATAAAAAAAATGAAGTTTGTTTATTTTTACAGGGAGAAAAATTTGAGATAGAAAATTGTCAAATAAAAGTAAATATTACTTAAGTTTCATTTACCGACTATTCTCTTTACATTCTTTTATCTTAAACAAATTAACAACAAAATAATAATAATAATGAAAACAGAAGTTTGTTTATTTTTATAAGGAGAAAAATTTGAGAGAGAAAATAAGTGAAACGTGAAAGTGTCAAATAAAAGTAAACATTTACCGACTAATCTCTTTTTTCACTCTTCTATCTTAAACAAAAGAACAGCTAAATAATAGTAATTAAAAAAAAAAATACTGGCGTTTGTTTATTTTTATAAGGAAAAATAATTGAGATAGAAAATAAATGAAATGTGAAAGTGTCAAATAAATTTTAGATTTATGAAAATTATTTACACGGGTGCATTTCTGATGACAATACAAAATGTTCATATTTTTGGAACCTAATTATAAATTAATAAATTAATTTTAAGGAATTTTTCTGTTTCTAGCCGACCTTAATTATGGAAATTATGTACCTGTTTCTATGGGTGCAAGACCTTCAGTCTTGGAGAGGTTTTTGACTAATAGTAAATTATACATTATATACAGGGTTATTCATATTTCCCTCCGGTGTTTCGAAGCGCTCTAGTAAAAAAATTAAGGCGAATACAGTAAAAAAAAATATTTGACATAATACAAAAACAAATCAAGTTTTATAGTCAGCAGTTGCCGGTAGCCCACTGCAGGCAGTTAGTAAATAACAAGTTGGATATTGCAAGTCAAATGTGGCAAACGTTTTTCGTACTAGGATTTTTAAAAACGAATTTGAAACTTTTAAATTATTAAATTTTTTGATTAATTTTTTTTACATCCGGACGTAAAAATTTTCGCTGATTTCATCAATGTCAATTTCAATCTTCTATCTTAATTACAAGCTGAGATATTAATTATTATTTATTTAATTGGTTTTATTTCTATAAAATGCTTCTGGAGATTGCTGTTGCAGTATGGGAAATCTTGATTTGTAAAGATTTAAAATGGAACCAGTTCTTTTAAATATGAAAATTTAAAAATTAATTCCAACGATCTTGGGTCTTAAGCTATTATGACTGATTTCATTGTAACCCTTTGGGGCCGGCTTAGCACTTTAAAACTTAAAATTATTATTCTTTTCTGCAACGAAATCCTAACTCTTTTTCACATTTCCTTAAATATCTCGGTTCCTATTGGACGTACAGCTTAGATCTCGCGCCAGAATTAGCTCCAGCGCGCCCAAGCAGACTTTTCCCAATGATTATTTTGCCGTCTTCCGATTTCATTTAACTCTATTAGGGGCCCGGGCAGGGCCCCTTTTAAATATTTTCGATAAGTATGAAATACTGGTTTGCAACCCCCCCCCCCTTTAAAGGTAAATAAATTTCCTGTTAACATACTTAAAAAAATTAATGTTACGAGGCACTCCCACCCCGCAGGTCCCCCCCCCCCCAACGTTTGGGGCTGTTTTTTCTTTGGATCATAACTCTGCCCCTAATTGAGCCACAGCGGGGAGAAATGTAACTGAGAAGGCTGAAGCTAATTTTTCCCTGCCGATCGAATGGTAATCTCCATTTTTCGATATATGTCTATCCTCTTACTTTACTTCCCAAGGGGGCCACTTTTCTGTATATTGCAGTTACCCGTCATGTGATATATCGCAGGAAAGCTCTGTGACCGCTTAATCATGTTATGCATCTCTGGTTTTCATCCCCCGCTTTGCTCCTCCAATAGTGTGCACTTTTCTAAATTTTAGCGATAGCCGTCAAATGATATATCGTTGGAAAGGTTTGTGACTGTTTAATGATATTATGCATCTGAGGTGTCCATACCCCATCTTTGCCCCCGCGTGATGAGATAAATATTACTTTAAAAAATTTTCATAAGTGTTGATACCACTATTTTAGAATAGTAATTTAGCAAATATCTTAAATTGGTGTTAAGACCGCCAACCCCTTGATTAATGTATCTACGGATGAGTTGTAGAAAGGAGTTTCGTTCAGATACACTTTTGTTAAGAATAGAGAGCGCTCCCTGGTGGTGAAATGTGAAACTAACAGATCACAATTTTATTTAAATTAGAAATCTAACAACGCAATCTGTTTGAAACTTTAAGGTAGTTTATAACACATAATAAAAAGTTTAAAAATAATGGCGCGAGAAATTTCGGGAAGGGGAGGGGAGGGGAGTTTAATTTTTTTTTAAACCTTAGCGTTTTTTTGCCGTTTTATGTGCGGTTTTTTGACGGAGTCCTGAGATAAATGCTACTTGTTCAACATAAAAAAAATTTCATAAGTGTCGATACCACTATTTTAGAATAGTAATTTCAGCAAAAATATCTTAAATTGGTGTTTAAGACCTCCCACCGACTAATGCATCTACGGATAAGTTGTAGAAAGGAGTTTCGTTCAGATACAGTCTTGTTAAGAATAGATTGCGTTCCCTGGTGGTGGAATGTAGAATAAAAAAAACGCGATTTTATTTAAATTAGGAAATCTGACATGGCGATCTGTTTAAAACTTATAAAAAGTTTTCAAAAGAATGGCGCGAGAAATTTCGTTGTGGAGTGGGGGGGGGGGGGGAGCGCAAGGTTTTTTTTTTTAATCTTAGCGGTTTTTAAGGATTTAATAATTATAAATTATATGAATTTGGCTTTACTAATTAAAGAATAAAGTGTTTTGAAAGGAATATTAAACGAAACCCTCGGTGCGATCTTTGATCACACTTACCCACTTGTTGCTGCATTCGTCTCAGTTTTTTTACTTCAGCGCTTCGAGTCCTTGGAGGGAATTATGAATAAACCTGTATTGAAATAATGGTAATTTTACAAGCAAAAACTTTTAATTTCTTTCTTTTACTGTAAAAAGATAAATTTTTAGCTATAATGCGAGAAATTGAAATCTTCTTTTAGTATACCTGATAGTCGGAAACTTTTTAGTCTTGGCTTGGATGGGCTTCTTGCACCCATGTCTGTTTCCGATGACAATGCAACATTTTCATATTTTTATAACTTAATTATAAGTTAATAAATTAATTTTAAGGCATTTTCCGTAATATTAAATTACAGAAAATTGCGCCATTTTCGTACAATCGTATTAAAATGTTGGTACAGTAGCCTCCCTCTTAACCGGTCTAAACGAAACCGAGGGTTAGCCGGTTAAGAGACAAACCGGTTAAACCGGAGAAGTAAAAAAATTTAAATAATTAACTTCATATTTAATTAATTAAATGCGCAGGATGCATTTAGTTTTTTAATTTATGTAGTTTTAAAAAAGTAAATATTTTCTATATTTTGTGAAATGAATACTAGTAGTAATTAACTGAATTGAAATAAAAATTATCACTAATAACAAATAATGAAGAATACTTAATACAAATTAAATTGTTGAAAATCTTGTCACACACCTTTATAAGAAGTTGAAATTATTCTACATTAAAAAATTTGAGTTAATTAACCATAAAGAAATGACACTCGAAATTTTTCTTTCTGAATTTTGCCTGATGTTGGGAAAAAGAAGCCGGCCGGTTAAAGCGGAGTTCCGGTTAAGAGGAGGACGGTTAAGAGGAAGTCTGCTGTATTTAATAAATAAAAATGTATGTTTTCTTTTAAAAATAACGCCATTTTCCATCGATAGGAACTTTCTACTTTTCTGAGATTAGAACCCAATTGTTGTAATTAAAGAAAATGAAAGATTAAATGAAACCCATTGGTCCTAATGTCTCGATCACATATATGAAAATTTAGTCTGTAAAAAATATTTAAAGATTCCTACACTAGATGGCAGCACACGGCAGTCCCTATTTTTAGCGGGCTACCAAATAGATTTCTCCCATGATTCATTGCGATATTTTTACGCAGAGTGTTTTGAGACGCACAATGTATAGGTTGCGAAATGCAGGCTGTCTTGCTTGTTTTTTCCCCCGGAGTTTTATGAGAGGCGGGAAATGATGAAATGTTTGGGAATCAGCGGATTTCTTCTGCCGTTTTTACCATGTAAATATTGTACAGTTATCCTGTAAATAATATGTCTTGTAGTACAGAGATTCATTAAACGTTACTTTGTACTAAAGTATAGAGTGGCGTTTCCTTTTTGAAGTGATGAGTCCGTCATTAAATATTGTGGCTCCTACTTATGAAAAGTAAGGTAGCTATAAATGGCTTTCCCAACTTTGGGCCCTGAATCTACGACCGACCGAGTAAAGAAAGATGGTGTTTTTTAAAAATGCTGGTGTTTAATACACAGTGTCATATTCTACAAATGGTGTGCTACAATGGCTGGTGCTTTGAGGAAGGAAAAGCAGTGTTTTAGCATCTTCTGATTAGACGTCGCTTCTGTGATATCAACTAAAGCATGATTAAAATACAAAGATGCCGTGTGTTCTCCATAGTCTTGAAGGAAAATATGTTCTACGAACGATCGTTGTTCTACATGAGCTTCATGTATATGTGTCAAATAGTGGTGTGAAAGTGTTCTAATACTCTGTTAACCGAACGTCGACCTCGGGGCAGAAAGTGTATTATAGTTCTTCAAGATAAAAATATGGATGCGTATAGCAGTTATAAGGAGATAAGTTTGTAATTTTAATTTAGTAAACTTTTGTTTATTGCATTCTCATATTGTTTATTTTATGTTATTAAACTTTTGATGTTAAAATTGTTTAAGATAGTATTGCAAGTACATTATTTTCTCATTAAAAAAATATATTGTGTCTGTTTTGTCATTGATATACAGACGAGGTAAAAATGTCCCGATTTCATAATAAGCTAGAAATCTAGATATGACGTAAAAGTTTTCTGTAAGAATTTAAATTCTGAAAGTAAAAATCTTTGATCGATTTAGATTAAGGGTTATCTAAGAACAAAATTTGTTCTGTTAAGATATACTAGCAGGAATGACAGAGCTAAGCTCGGTCAAAGTTAGCTTTGATATCGGTATATATTATTCTCACTGAATCACTCTTGCTATTTTAGTTACAATTAGCTTGACCCTGAGCCATAGAGACCCTGTTGCGTTGTCGGTGAGACTGCAGGTTCGGTAAATTCAAATTATTTCATAATGCATCGAAGAATAAAAACGTCTTCATAACTTAGTTCTAATATATTGTAAATAAAATTCGTAACTTGAATAAGTAAACACACTCTACAGTTCAAATTAAACTTCTTTCTTAAAAAACAACTATGTACATTTTATTTACAAATATATAGGTATATTAATATTATTATTACTCTCATTTGAGAGTTCCATTATTACCGTCAGACCGGTTCAAAACAAACTTTACATCTACACTGAAAAGAAAATCGGAAAACAATAAAAAGGGGGTTGCCACAATGCCGACTAACAGAAAATGGCAAGCATCGCCAAGTTGGCATTCTCAACATCCTGCCCCGGGCTGAACACTTAGTTCAGCATCTATATTAAAGAATTTAATAAACATAAGAATATACTTACATACATGACAAATTTTCAGATACATACAGCTACAGATATAAAAGCAAAAATAATAAGAATGCTGCAATCTACGAAAGAAAATAAAACACATGAATTGTATGAAAATTAAACAATAATAAGGGTAAATATGAGTAACAAAACAAATTAAATGTTCGATAATAGTTCTTATTTTTAGTGTAAGAGTTTTAGTGTCTTTTAGTCCACTAAGTCCAATTCAAGATTATATAGCAATTGCACAGGTCGTTTAAGATCGCCTTTTGCAGTCTGTAATACACATGATCTGATTTTAGAGTCACGACCAAATGTGAGTTCTTTAACACGACCACACTTCCACATATGTTTTGGGAGCTTTTCATCATGAATTATCACTATATCGTTAACTTTGAACTGAGGCGATGAATTTATGTTTTTCACTTGAAAAGCAGATCTAAGTTCTAACAAATATTCGTTTCTCCACCTTTTCCAAAAGTGGTCAGTAATTTGTTGCTTATATTTATATTTTCTCGTCAACAAAATCTTATTGGATTTCTCTTGCGTACAGACTGGTAATCCACAAGAAGGTAAGGACATTAATCGTTTACCAACTAAAAAATGAGATGGCGTTAAAGGTGATGGTTCAGCATTTTCTTCGTAGAGATAACATAAGGGACGTGAATTAATCACCGCTTCAATTTCTGTAAGTATTGTTTCTAGCTCTTCATAACGGAGACAAGTTTTTCCTAGAACCTTTTTTAAAGGTGTTTTAACTGATCTGACCATCCTTTCCCAGAAGCCGCCCCACCAGGAAGCCCTGGGAATTATAAACTTCCATATTATTTTATTCTTTCTCAAGTAATCAAAAATTTCTTGCTTAGAAATTCTTTCCCAAGCATCTTTTAACACCAAATCAGCCTTAGAAAATGTCTTGGCATTGTCACTGTACATTATTTTGCAGAAACCTCTCCTAGAGAAAAATCTTCGTAGTGCTAAGATAAATGTTTCAGTACTTAGATTGGTGACTAACTCTAGATGAATCGCTCTGGTTACAGCACATGTGAATACGACAATATAAGCCTTCCCAGTGCCTTCAGAAGTTTTATAATAAATCGGACCGGCAAAATCGACACCAGAGGTTTCAAAAACTGGTGTTTTGATGATTCTATCTTTCGGTAAAGGTGCTATTTCCACCTTTCCAGGAATAGCATTAAGTTTTCGACATATCATACACGATCTTAAGACGGATTTTACAAATCTTCTTCCCTTTAATATAAAATACCTTTCACGAAGGTGAGCTAAAGTGACAGCTACACCAAAATGGTACATTCTTTCATGAGCATCCTTAATTAGTAATTTTACAAAATAAGATTTATTAGGAAGTATCCACGGATGTTTTTCCTGCTCTGTAACTTCAGAAAACTGAAGTCTTCTGGATAAAACAAGTAAGTCATTTTCATCGAATTGTGGATTAAGGTTGTACAAAGAAGAATCTTTATTAAGTGGTTTTTTTTGTTTAAGTGCTTCTATTTCAACGTTAAATGAAGTTTCCTGAGTTTGTTTAATCCAGTATTTTTCTGCTATTTCTATTTCTGTGGTAGTTAAAGGTCCTAAAATTTTAGGATTTTTCGAATTGGCATTATGAATAAAACGCATTATCCAAGCAGTAATATTATACACGCGATTTAAACTACTGAACTTTGCCATATCAAATACTGGCTTAGGAATAGAGTTTGATTCGTTACACAATAATGTTAAATTTGGTTTTGCTTTCATTTCATTAAAAGCTTCAGGAACCATTTCTATAGCCCTTTTTGAAGGCCACATATCTTCTGATAGTGATAACCAAGGTGGGCCGCACCACCATACATTATTACCCATTAACTTCGATAAGTTTTCCCCTCGCGTAAGCAGATCTGCAGGGTTTTCTTTTCCGGACAATAATTCCAGTCCTTTGGATCTGTCAATGACTGAATTTCGGTTACACGATTGGAAATAAAGGGTTTCCAGTTTGTAGTAGAACTCCTAATCCACCAAATAGTTATTTCTGAGTCAGACCATAACTTTATATTTAAATTCGAAATATGTAATTTTTGTTTTAAATATTTCCACATTCTAGCGGCAACTACTGCACTGATCAATTCCAGCCGTGGAATAGTTAACTTCTTGAGGGGGGCTATTCTACATTTACTCCAAACAAAACTTGTTTGAATTTCGCCAGTTAATGAAATGGAACGCAAATAAGCAACTGCTCCATACCCTTTGGGACTAGCATCACAGAATATGTGAATTTGTGAATTTTCAGAAATGTTTATCATATTAGGAAAATATTTTCGGGTTATTTCAAATGTGCGTAAATGTACAACTTCTGAACACCAAGTGTTCCACTCGCATTTCAAATCTTCAGGTAATTTATTGTCCCACTCTAAACCTCTTTGCCATGTTTCTTGCAACAAGGCTTTAATACGTATTACAAATGGATTCACAAATCCTAATGGATCATAAATTTTCAGTAACATTTTAAGAACTGTTTGCTTCGTGGGATCATCGATGTAATATTCTTCAAAGGGCTGCGCATCTAACATCAAAATATCAGATTCAGTATTCCATATCAGTCCAAGCACTTTTAAGATACTACCTGTGTTTTCCTCACTTATACCTAAGTTACCAGATTCCCACATTTCCCTAAGTTTAATAGAATTTGTTTTTAATTTCCTCAAATTCATCCCAGCTTCTTTAAGAATTTCAGAAGCTGTAACTGATAAATAATAAGCTTCGTTATCTAAATCTGATCCGGAAATTAAATCATCGACATAGAGGGAATTATCTAACATATATACAACATTT
The DNA here is from genome assembly GCA_963932465.1 of Maratus speciosus. Lineage (NCBI taxonomy): Eukaryota > Metazoa > Arthropoda > Arachnida > Araneae > Salticidae > Maratus > Maratus speciosus. Next base: position 232,431,830 of record OZ010798.1, on the reverse strand, counting down.
GGATGTTGATCTCGATATTTCTTTATATGATGTTTAATTGTGGCAGCCAAAATAAATGGTGAGCATGTAACGCCAAATGGTACACGTCTAAATCTTAAAATTTTGAAAAAGTTGTTTGCGTCATCATCGAACCAAAGAAATTTAAGGTAATCTCGGTCTTCTTCAGCTACAGAAATTTGAAGAAAGGCCTTTTCAATATCTGCACAAAACGCAGTATTGAATTTTCTGAAATTAATAATAATTTCTAATAAATCGGGGTTCAAATTTGGGCCACCGTACAAACAATCATTTAATGATTTGCTATTTTCTTTTGAGGAAGCATCAAATACCATTCTAACTTTAGTTGTGGGTTTATCATCTCGCAAGACAGGTCGGTGGGGCATAAAATAACCGCTATCTACAGTTTTATTAGAACATGCTTCCACTATGTTATTTAATTCCTGTTCAATCACAATTTCTTTATATTTCTGCAATAATTCCTTATCTTTAAGCAATTTTCGATTTAAGTTAATAAATCGGTTTCTAGCATTGTTATAATTACTTCCTAAATCTCTTCTATCATCTTTCCATAACAATTTAGCTTCGTATCGGTGCTCAAGAAAATGCAAATTGTTTTCGAATTTTTCGATTATCTCTTTATCTAATTCAGAAATATTTTCTTCAGTGTTCATCCCTAAAGTTTCTAACTCCCACAATGTTTTCAAATCATTTTGAATAGGTTTCATAACCTGAGTGGACAAGACCCCAGCTTGCTTACTCTCACTATTTTTATTTACGTCAATTGTCCCGCAGAGGGAATGCCCAAATAAATTTTCACAGACGAACAATGATTTATTTATGTGGTATGTTTTGTCATTAATTTGATATAAATAATCAGCTCCTATTAATATATCAACATCACTATTTTCCAAATGTTCCCACGTGTCAAGACGAAATTTGGAAAGTTTTCTCTTAATTTTGATTGGAAAAGGAGGAATTTGTATCAAAGAATTAGTTATTAGCGGTGTGACTAATGCTTCAATTATTATACTACGTTTTCTGTTCGTCAAGTGAATTAGTTTTAGCTTAACGACATCATAACATCGTTCTTCAGATTTTCTCGAACCGAAAGTATAGACAATCAATTTTCCTTTCTAATGACCTCAGGTTTTAATTTTGAAACTAAATTTTCTGTAATAAAAGTTCGATGACTAGCAGAGTCAAATAAACAAAGAGCAGTTTCTGAATTTTCACCCGCTTCCACTTTTACATGAATTGTTTGCAATATTACTTCTCTACTGATATTATTTATATTGCCTTTGCAATGAGATACGGAGGAAATAATACTATCTGAATTTTTGATACTTCTGTTTTTTTATTAGAATTACAAAGTATAGTATTATGATATGTTTCACCACACACTTTGCAATTTTCATTCGAAATTTTACAAAAATTCGCGATGTGAAATTTACGGAAGCATTTAAAGCACCTTCCTTCCCTTTTTAATTTTTCTCGCATTTCCGGAATGGTGAAAGACTTACACTTTTCAGTATCGTGATCAGTTTGATTACAAAATATGCAGTTATTTTTAATATTTGTGGTTAAGGCAGAAGCTGATGGAATGAATTTTTTATAATTTTTCTTATAATTTTCCTGCTTCTCAGGGATTTTTTCAAAATGGTTTAATTGGACAGTGGTCTCGCGAGATTCAATTTCATCTTTAATGAAATTTATCAGCTCAGTAACATCCCAGTCAGTGTTTTTAATTCGTTTTCTATTAAATTCTAGTGCAATATCTGATGGAATAAGTTTCAGAAGAATCGGACATAACAAGTGCCCATATGAACCTGAGGCAACACCTAAAGAATTAAGATTTCTTATTTGAATTTCGCATTCATCATACAAATCTCTAAAAGCCTTAATGTTACTAGAATTTCGTACTGGTTTCAAATTTAGCAGTTTAGTCATGTGACTATTTATTACCAGGTCATTACGACCAAAACGATTTTTCAATAATTCTATAGCATGAGCATAATTTTCCTTAGTCAGCGAAAAGCCTGCTATAGTATTTGCAGCACTTCCGCCCAAAAGTGACTTTAAGTAGGAAAATTTATCAATCGGAGTTAAATGTTCATTATTGTTAATCGCATTCGAAAACTGACTCCAAAATTCGAGCCATAAACACGAATCACCATAATATTTAGATATTTTAAGTTTAGGAAGTTTAATCAAATTTTGATTAAGAATTTTCTGACTTTTTAGTAGAGAACTATTGTTGCTACTACTATCACTTTCAATGTCTGAAGAATCTTGTTTAGTTTCAGGAGTAACTGTGTTATCATTTAAAAATTTGGAAATTTTATATTTCCATTCAATAATATTCTCATTATAAGATTCCGATTTCTCGATTTCTTTTTCAAATTCAGTACTTGGAACCAGTGGTTCAATTTCAGAATTTAATGATTTTAAAGTTTTCATTTTGTCATTCAATTGCTGTTTAAAAAGATCCAGCTGTGATTTTCTATTCTCAAGCTCTAATTCTTGTGTATTATCTAATAAATCCCTTATTTTATCAAATATTTTCGTAGTTTGACTACGAATCGTAGCTCTTTTTTTTTTTCAAAGTTTCGCAATCCATCATAAAATAAAGAATTCAATTTATTCGATACAGTTCAGTTAATAAATGTATTCATAATTCTATTTATTCAATATAATTTAATTTGAGGTACTTACCTCAATCGATGATGAAATCCAGACATCCTGAAGCTTTGACGCCTTGAGAGTTCCATTATTACCGTCAGACCGGTTCAAAACAAACTTTACATCTACACTGAAAAGAAAATCGGAAAACAATAAAAAGGGGGTTGCCACAATGCCGACTAACAGAAAATGGCAAGCATCGCCAAGTTGGCATTCTCAACAGACCCAAAATGACCCACTAATCGAATTTTTTCGAAAATGTGACCTAACCCAATGCTCTTCTCGAGCTTGAAAACGATGGAATACAAAATTTAGTGAAAATCGTTAGTCATTTTCTAGATAAAATTAGCTTGACCCACGTTGATCCAAAAATGACCCACTACTCGAAATTTATCGAACATGTGACCTATTCCAATGGTCTTCACGTACTGGGAAACTGTATAATATAAAAAAAAATTTGTTAAAATCCTTTGTACCTTTTTGAGATACAGATAGCTTGACCCGGACCCATTATGGCCTAGTAAAATGACCCATTAATAGAATTTTCTTGAGCACTCGACCTAGCCCAATGGCTTTCTCGTGCCCAGAAACGATATAATACAAAGTTTTGTCAAAATCGTTAAAGCCGTTTTCTTGATAAACTTAGCTTGACCAACACCAAACTTAGCTTGACCTAGAATGACCCACTAATCGAATTTTCTCGAACATGTGACTTAGTCCAATGATATTCTCGTAATCCAAAACTGTAGAATATAGAGTACAGAAAAAATCGTTAGAGCCGTTTTTTAGGTAAAATTAGTATGACCCGCAAAACCCAAAAATGAACCATTAATTGAAATTTCTCGAGCATGTCACCTAGCCCAATAGTCTTCTCGTACCCGAAAAATATTGGATACAAAATTTAGTCAAAATCGATTGAACCGTTTTCTTGATAAAATTAGCTTGACCCACAGTGACCCAAAAATTACCCACTTATCGAATTTTCTCGAACATGTAACCTAGCCCAATGGTCTGCTCATGCCCAGAAACGGTATAATACAAAATTTTGCCAAATTTGTTTGAGTCGTTTTTTAGATTCAATTAGCTTGACCTACAGTGACCCAAAAATGACCCACTAATCGAATTTTCTTGAACATGTGACTTAGCCCAGTGGTCTTCTCATGCCCAGAAACAGCCCATCAAAGAAAGAAACAGTGGGCCATCAGCTGGAAAACAGCAGCCAGCACTGCCATCAGCGGTAAAGTGCAATGGTGCCATTACTTAAACCTGGAAAAAAGTGTCCGTGCGGAATGCAGCTGGCCTATCAGTAATGGCCAACAGCAGGCCAACATTGGTATGCCATCACATTACTTCAATCCGGCACTTTTCCTGCAGTGCTAGGCCCTATCCCACGGCTATTCCTTTGCTGTCCCAGCACTTTCTATTACAAAAATTTCTTATAGAATTCTATAAAAAAAACGAAGTATTATGGCTCTTTTTTCTATTAGCTAGTTTCACCAAGAGTTATAGAAGTATCTGTAGAAGTGTCTGTCTATAATAGAAATGTCTATTGAAATATTTGAACTTGCAGCGGATCCTATGTGGTCACCTTCCCAAGTACTAACCGCGCTCGATGCTGTCTGGTTTTCGTGATCGGACATGAACAAGTACTCTCAACGTATGCTACGAGCGCTCGTAGTTTTCAAGCTCTCGTTACACTATTCCAAGTCTGTTTCTTTTGTGATTTACGTTCCAAATCATTAAACTGGTATAGAAATTATTGTACTGTATAGAAATCCTATATATTTTATACGCTTTTTTTTTTTTTTTTTTTTTGTTATTGATTCTGAATTGTGTAAATTATGAAAACCGAAATCCTTTGTAACTTAGTAAAACAGATTTAAGGAGAAAAAAAAGTGTGTTGAAATAAAGAATTTATTTATTTATCCATTTACTTATTTATTTTGTTAGTGGCAGTGATGCTATATTATTTACAGTTTCAAAAAAGATTAACTTCACAGCTTAAATTGTGTTAAGATATTAATTTCAGATTTGTGTTTAAATACTCAATGTCTTCGATATTCGCAACGCCACCTAGCGTAAGGGTTCCCAGCAATAATACTGCAAAAGTTCGTGCACTTCCATGTAGTAGTGGGCCAGCGCATGAGATAAAACGGAAGCCCACCAGAATTTTATCTGATGATTTCCAACAGCAAAGTTGACTGAAGCTGTCCAGCAGTGGTCATGCAGTGGTAGACCATTAGCTAGCACTTCTCCATCATTGCCAGCACCTATCTTGCTGCTGGCCAGCAATTTCCTCTTTGCTGGGAGCATAATACAAAATTCGGCAAAATCATTTGATTCGTTTTTTAGATATAATTAGCTTGAGCCACGGTGACCCAAAAATGGCCCACTAATCGAATTTTACCGAACATGGAATTTAGCCCAATTGTCATCTTATGCCCAGAAACAGTATATTACAAAATTTGGTCAAAATGTTTTGAGCGTTTTTTTTTATTCAATTAGCTTGATCCTGACACATTGTGTCCCAAAATGACCCACTAATCGAATTTTCTCGAACATATGACTTAGACCAATGGTCTTCTCGCAATCAAAAACTATAGAATATAAAGTTTAGTGAAAATCGTTAGAGCTGTTTTTAGATAAAAATAGCTTGACCCTCAGTGACCCAAAACTGACCCACTAATCGAAATTTCTCGAACCTGTGACCTAGTCCAATAGTCATCGCATGCCCAGAAACGGTATATTACAAAATTTGGTCAAAATATTTTGAGCGTCTTTTTAGATTCAATTAGCTTGACCTTGACACATTGTGACCCAAAATGACCCACTAATCAAATTTTCTTGAACTTGCGACCTAGCCGAATGGTATCGTCGTGCCCGAAAACGATAGATTACAAAATTTCGTCAAAATCGTTAGAGCCGTTTTCTCGATAAACTTAGCATGACCCACAGTGACCCAAAAATGACCCACTAATCGAATTTTCGCGAGCATGTGACTTAGCCCAATGGTCTTCTCGTAATCCAAAACTATAGAATATAGAGTTTAGTGAAAATCGTTAGAGCCGTTTTTTAGATAGAAATAGCTTGACCCACAGTGGCCCCAAAATGGCCCACTAATCGAAATTTCTCGAACATGTGACCCAGCCCAATAGTCTTCTCGTACCCAAAAACGGTTAGATATAAAATTTAGTCAAAATCGATTGAGCCGTTTTTTAGATATAATTAGCTTGACACTGACCCATAATGACCCACTAATCGAATTTTCTCGAACATGTGACATTCCCCAATGGTATTCTCGTGCCCGAAAATGGCAAAATACAAAATTTTGTCAAAATCGTTTGAGCCGCTTTTAAGATAGAATTTACATACACACACGCAATTTTTGCTCGCATTATAATATAAGATTTACTTACTGATGTGAAAATTATATTTTGTGTTTTAAGTTGAGAAAACTTTTCGTTTTGAATTTAATAAACTGTACTTTATTAAACTGGTATCGTTTGACAGATATTTACGATAGAATAAATGTATTTTTTTTTCTCTTAGTAAGTTCAGTTTCGTTTTGAATAACGAAATAATTTGAATAACGTTGATTTATGAAATGACGAAATTAAGTTCTGAACAGAACTTTTATAAGAATAAGTTTTCTTATAGGTTAAACATTTAAATTTGAATTTGTTTTAAAAGGTTAAAAAAAAAAAAAAGTGAGAGAATTTTGTTTCCCGGAATAAAAGTAAATTGTGTTCTTTTGAGAACAATTTTGAATTATTTTGCTAGTAAAGTAATTTTAATTAATTTTGAATAATCGTGTTCTTTGAACAAAAATAGAAAGTGTTCTTTTGAGAAGAAAGTTTTTAAATATTCTTGCTTAATTATATTATTATTATATTATTATATTATTATTATATTATTATTATATAATATTTATTATTATTATAATATAATTAATATATAATTATTATTATAATATAATAATAATTATATTATTATTATATAATATTATTAGTTTTCTTTTCCCTTTTTTTTTTTTTTTTTTTTAAATTAAAAGTTAAGAACTGTGTAATTATAATTTAGTTTTGTTTTATTTTGAGAGTTAATATTGAAGTTATAGAATTTCTTTTGTGTTTTCTTAAAAGTATAGTAATATCGTATTACGTAACGATAAATTGAAATAATTCAATTTTGGTTTACCTTCCGAAAGAAAGAGTTAAATAAATAAAATTTAATATTTTGTGATATTATAGTAATTTGTATTTATATTTATATTGTATTTTGAATATATATATATATATATATATATATATATATATATATATTGTACGTTATGATTTCTGTAAAAATGAAATCCCTGAGTGTAAGGATAGGTTTACGTAGAAAAATCTAAAATTTTGTTCTTGAAATTGAAAAAAATTAAATTTAAATTCTTGTTCTTGAAATTGAAAATTTTGTTCTTGAAATTTTATATTCAAATTCTAGTCCTTGAAGTGGAATTTTTAAATCAAAATTTTGTTTTGGTTGTTAGTTTTGTTAAATTTAAACAAAATGTCGTTTTTGGAAAGGGCAAAAAAGATGATCTACGTGTCCTTTGCGATGAGTTAGGATTAACTGCCACTGAAGAAATGAAAATGGTCGATTTACGTAATTTAATTATGACGCACACTGATTACGAGGAGGACTATACAAAAAACTTACTTACAACTATAGTCGAGAATAGAAAAACTGAACAAGAGCGCTTAGATTTAGAAAATCAGCGTAAAATCGAACAAGAAAATTTAGAGCGCGAACGAACTTCAAACAAGAAAATTTAGAGTGCGAACGGACTTTCGAACTCGAAAAATTACGCCTTGCCCATCCGACTTCGGCATCTAATGCAGGGGTAGAAAATAATAAATGCACTTACGAAAAGCCGCGAATCGATCTACAAAAATTGATTCCCTGTTTTCGCCCAAACGAAGATGATATGAACATCTTCTTAGTGCTGTGTGAGCGACAGTTAAAGGTCCTAGGGGTTCGGAAGAAAATTGGGTTACGTACCTCATAAGCGTTTTACCTAGTGATATTGCTAGACTCATTGCTAGGGAACCAGAAGAAAAGGCCCAGGACTACGAACACATCAAGGTGATGTTGTTGAAACGATTCAAATTGACCGCTGAAAAATTTAGAATTCTGTTCCTTCAGCACAAGAAAATTCCAGAAAGTACCTGGAAAGACTATTTTTTCGAGCTAGAACCTACTTTGAAGGTTGGCTATCTGAGCTCAACATAATTTCATTCGAAGATTTGGAAAAGTCTTATTTTATCAGACAAATTAAAGAAAAGGTGCTTTCCACAGCACAGAGAACATTTCTTAGACTTTTGGACTAATTTAAGGGTGTTCTCAAATCCAAAAGGGCAACTTTCTGACATAAGTTTTAATTTATTTTTGTTCGAAAATGCATGAAACTAGCTGGTGTTGTTGTTCCGAAACTATGTAATTGAGCTGTTTTTTCCATTTTTTTTGCAAACGCAATAGATCTTTCAGAAAATAGAGACAATGTGGGCGTTTTGAACCGAATTTCCGCGCGAAGGGAGAAAGAGCACTCAAGAGCAAGCGAAAAACGGGTTTGACACGTGATCGAATTCGCTTGTAACTCAATAGGTAATTGATTGATCAAAAAATGAAGAAAAAACAGTTCAATTCCAAATCGCTTCCATGGCCAGGCTTTCCAATTTTATATCTTTCCGTTAAAAAATGAATTTGTAAATATGTCAAAACGTTTTGCGCTTGTTGAGCAGAGCAGTTAAGAACAGCCTTAAATGATCCAAATGAATTAGTAGAAAAGCTAGATGCTTATGATGTTCTAAGGGTAAATCCCGTAAAAATCCAAAGAAGTGGAAATCCACAAGAAAAATAAAAACTGGTCAAAACAGAAAGAGACCGCCCCCTCGAGCTGTTCTAATAAAACGTTTCCGAATGAATCCTTATGCTCAAAGAAGACAACCCCGTCAGACAACGGAAAGGTGATTCCCTCACCACTGATTGAAGTTCGCCCAACCTTGAAATGTTATGGTTGTGGTGCTCCTGGATTTATTCGTGCTAAGTGCCCTACTTGCAACCCTGTGATAAAAATTGAATCTTCTCAGTTTGAGCAAATCAAGATATACACATGCTCAACCACAACCACACCTTTAACCACAGTAAACCTGAAAATTAATGGGGTCTATGGCAAAGCCTGCGTAGATACCGGATCTAGTCACAGCCTGGCTAGTGAATCATTGTATTCTGTGTTAAAAGAAAAAGGTGCAAAGTTTCAGAAGACCTCTCTGAACTTGTCCTTAGCGAATGGCCAGCGGTCAAAAGAAGACAGTTTGACCACTACTGTTACTGTAGAAATTGAAGGAAGGAAATTTCGTACAAATTTTATTGTGTTACCTAAAGCTAAAGGGAATAGAACCCCTTTAGGAAGAGACTTTCTTGATAAGTCAGGGTTTTGACCAGACGTTAAGAACAAACGTTGGTATTTCGGTGATATGCCTCATATAAAGTATGGCTTTGCAGATCTTGTTCCAAAGCCTCTTGAATGTTCTGGTCAGAAGTCAGAATTAAATTATTTGCTCAAAAGGTATGAAACCATCTTTCAGCCAGGGGGAGAAGCCACCCAGTCCTCCTGTGAAATCGGCACAGTCTCCATTGAGATAACCTCGAAACCAAAGAAATTTGCTGTGAAAGACTTGGTCGAACAACGCCAAGACAAAAGAAAACAGTATGCGGACAGAAGCCGGAGAGAAGGACCTCAGTATTCTCGTGGTGATCATGTATGGGTAGAACTCCATCCCGTTAGCAAGACTGGTCAGAAAAGAACTGCCAAATACAGTCCTCGACGTGACGGACCCTATGTAGTTCTCACACAGCGCTCGCCCACTTCCTATGATGTTGCCAGTTTACAAGCTCCTGAAGTTCCCTTAGCAACTTGCCATACATCTGCCCTGAAACTTTGTAAAAATGTTACCGACCAACCAGTTACTCTACTCGGGAAACGTGGTGGTAGGCCAAAGAAAAATGTTCCTGGTCCCTTGCCGAGACGTCTAAGGAACCAGAGGGGTAGGATGTAACAAATATTTAAAGATTCCAGCACTAGATGGCAGCACACGACAGTCCCTAATTTTAGGGGGCTACCAAATAGATTTCTCCCATGATTCATTGCGATACTTTTACGCAGAGTGTTTTGAGACGCACAATGTATAGGTTGCGAAATGCAGGCTGTCTTGCTTGTTTTTCCTTCGGAATTTTATGAGAGGCGGGAAAGGATGAAATGTTTGGGAATCAGCAGATTTCTTCTGCGTTTTTACCATGTAAATATTGTACAGTAATCATGTAAATAATAATTAAACAAAAACATAATTTGAAGAACAAATTAAAAAAACAAAATTTATTTCCTACATTGTTTAAGCCCGAGAAGGGACAGATATTAAGTCATTTCATTCAATTAGTTCTACATTTAATGTTAAATTTTTGTAACAAATTAGTTAAACCAATTGAAGATTAAAAAATAAAAATAAAATTCATACAATATGATACTTAAAACACCCTAAAAAATTAGATTCCGTTCAAATGAAATCGAAATAAATCTTAGACTTCTTCCATTTTTAATTGAAAATATTTGTATTGCAGATTTTGTATTATGTTTATGACAACTGTGCATCAAATAATAAGATGCATGAAAAATACAAAACATTAAAAAAAGTCTAAGATTTATTTCGATTTCATTTGAACGGAATCTACTTTTTTAGGGTGTTTTAAGTATCATATTGTATGAATTTTATTTTTATTTTTTAATCTTCAATTGGCTTAACCAATTTGTTACAAAAATTTAACATTAAATGTAGAACTAATTGAATGAAATGACTTAATATCTGTCCCTTCTCGGGCTTAAACAATGTAGGAAATAAATTTTGTTTTTTTAATTTGTTCTTCAAATTATGTTTTTGTTTAATATGTCAAGTTTTTTAATGACTACTGCACTGAGATGAACGCATTTCAAAATTAATAGAGAGTATCATCATCAGCTTTGATGTATGCGGTATTGCATCACAATGTCAGATGCAATTTACCAATGTGTAATTCAAAATGTTTCACCTCTGTAGTAATGCAGGGTGCGGTAGTTTGGACAAAAACTTCTAATCTGAACGTAAAAAATCTATAATCAAAACATAAAAAATTAACTTCACTTAAATTTAGATACCTTATTTCCCACTCAGGAACGCTATGAATGTAAACGTAAATTGTGTTGAATCCTTACTGCTAATATTTAACAATATTATAGCTGTGATACAGTAAAAAATAAAATAAATAAAAGTTTTACTTAAATTTTTAAACCTTATTCTCTCCCAAGGGGTTTCATCATAAAACACATCAGAACACATCATTAACACATCAGAAAATTATTACCTAAGTTTAACTCGGGGTATAAATAGCTTCTCGAGAAATATAGCATCTCGGAAAAAAAATACATTTTAAAATTTAAGTTATGTAATTCCCCACTAAGTTCGCTAACTGCGTAAAAATAGCTATCCATTAGAAACTTTTTACTAAAATATAAACTTGACCAAAGCAAAAACTTATCCTGAAAATATCCTTTTTATTTCCACTATGACGCCATATTCACCTTTTTAATTTTTGAAAAAAAAAAAACTATGTCAATTTAATATTTCACGTGAAAATCTTTCAACTAAAAAGAAATAAATTATTATTACGACTTTTGAAATTTTTGCAACAATGAAGAAAAAAGGTTACATTTTCTATTAAAAATGTCCGTTGATTCTCAATGAAAAAAAGTGAAATTTGGAATTATTAAGAAAAATATTTGAATAATATACAAAAAAATTGGCCCTTGTTTCTCTCTGGTTTATAATTTACCCATATGCAAAGGTATTTTGCCATTCGTTTCGACCCTGACGCAGGCAAACGTTTTTAAACTTTAAATTTATAATATTATTAGAATTAGTAAAGAATAAAAAATTAGTGGCATCAGGGACAAAAAGGTGGGAAGAAAAAATGAAAAAGTTACCATCTCCATAGGCTTTTCTATGTTAAGTTAACATTGAGAAGTGAGACTGGAAATAAATAAGTATTGCGCTGCCGCGCAATACTTAAATATGTCTTGTAGTACAGAGATTTATTAAACATTACTTTGCACTAAAGTATAGAGTGGCATTTCCTTTTTGAAGAGATGAGTCCGTCATTAAATATTGTGGCTCCTACTTATGAAAAGTAAGGTAGCTATAAGTCATTTTAATGCTATTACACATGATATATAAATAAATGTACAGTCGTGGAAAAAAAAGTAAACACCTCCTCCTAACCCTGCAACAAATTATTGTAGAAGAAAGTTACCGGTACCAAGCGATTGGGAATAAAGTCTACTTTTAAATGATATACATAAAATTTGATTAGGGGGCCATCTACATATCAAAACAAACACAAACTTTGTTTTTTTATTCAATACCTAAGCAATATCAAAGCTATTTTTGAAATACCCAAGTTTGACACCATAAATAGATTCTACACCCTTCAATTAGCCTCTAAATCCAAATTTTCATGAAATTCGTACGATTAGTTTCCGAGGAATTATCTATTTTAAAATGAGCCTACTTTAGGGGCTGTATCCAAATTGAAATTTGGTACGCGATTGCTGAAATGCTACACAATGACTGTGTCACTTCTATTAATGTATTATTTCTTGCCAATATGAACATCTCACCCGCTTAATATGTTTCGATTATTGCCAGCCCAAATGCTTCATTAAAATTAGTAAAATATATTTTTTTCAAATTATGCATTTCTGAATATCATAGACGGCTCCTTACGTCATTTTGACTTTTTTACTCATAATTCGAAAACTACTTGGAAGAAAAATTTGAAGTTGAGAATTCGCATAAAGCAGGACACAATAAATATAAATCTATCAAAAAAATTGTAAATTGCAATTCATATTTTTCTCGAACATTAATTATAAAATTTTTAAAAGTACAAATCCAATGTATTTATGTTTGGGATTTTTAGTATTATAATCAATAAAAAGAATTACCACATTAGGATTATAATTTCAGGAGATATAAATAAAAATATCGAAATGTAATTTAACATTAGAAGCTCTAAATTTTGAATGCTTATAATTCAAAAACTTATCATCCAAATGATTTGAAATTTCATTTCTAGGTATAGAAAACAAGGGATTTATGTGAGAGTCGCCGGCCAGGGCTGAGTATACCCAGTGATTATTTTGAAATATGTATATAATGAATATTAAATAAGATTGCCTACCTGTGTTTAGCTTCGGTAAGAGGACAGGCTTGCTATATGTATCTTTTTGTTGCAATAATTTATTATATTTTATTTTTTAAAGATGAGACGAGTAATCTTCATCATTGACTGAACACGGATGTATATTCACTTCAAATTTTCTTTAATACTGGACTAGGATGCTACAAAAATATATACAAAAAATGATTAATATAATGAATGAATAAAAATTGAATGGTTTTTCCAATCGACAAGATACTTGGTGTTTGAACACCAGAGAAAATCCCTTCTGGGATAACAATGGGATTTGTATCCCGACGGACAGCACGTCCGTTTAGTTGAAAAGTTTTACGACGACTGCGGGGTTCAAAAAAGTGTTCACATAGAGTCTTTTAGGTGATGAGAAAGACAATAGATTATGCAAAGTCAGCGGATTAATTTATTTCAGCACAGTCACTTTGCAATGTCCACTGAATGGTGCTGCTATCTGGTCTTCAGATATGAACTTAATAGAAATGCTGTCTTGTGGATCGCCTTGTAGATTTAGTGCTGCCATCTATGAGTGATGAGATGAAGCGTTTCTGTTACTCTTCACGAAGTTCAGTGTTCTTGATTAGATAAATGTTGTGCATATTTCCACAAACGTTTACATACCCCACAAGTTCGGTTATAAGTTTATATAATATGTTATTTGTGTCGCAGGTTCGCATACAAAACTTATTAGTAGAAGTAGGATTTCTAATATTCCTCCTTTTTGTTTGAAGGACCTGTGACAAGTTTTAGCTGTAGTTCGTTTCGTAAAAACTCATGTTGAACTTTTGGAAGCGGTTTTGTGAGTATGTCCGCTATCATGAGTTTTGAAGGACAATAGGTGATATTAATTATTCCGCGTTCGTGTTGATCTCTGATGTGGTGGAATTTGACCTTAGTGTGTTTAGTTTTTGTTTGTGCTTTCTCGTTGTTTGTTAGTTTTATGGTTGATAAATTATCCTCATACACAGTTATTGGTAGTTGTTGAGGCAATTCTAAATCATTGAGTAAATTTAATGTATCACGTTTTGTGTTGCAGTTGACGCCGAAATGTGCTCGGCCTCTGTAGAAGACAGGGCGACGCTGGTCTGCTTCTTAGAGATCCAGGCTAACAGGTTGTTGCCTAACTTAAACAGATTGCCTGTCGTTGACTTTCTGTCTATACGATCATTCGCCCAGTCGCTATCGCTTTAAACCGTTAGTATGGGCGGTTTGGATCTGTCTATTATGAATTTCAATACTGTTGTAGTCATCAGGTATCTGATAACCTTTTCTATGGCCTCCCAATCAGCTAGTCTGGGTAGCTCATTCCTCCTCCCTAGAATATTTACTATGGCCGCGATGTCGGGTCTTGTTAGTGTCGCGATGTATAGCAATCCGCCAATTGCTTGTCTATATTTTGTATTATTTTCCATTAACTCTCCTTCCGGATCTAAATTAAAATAGTTAGTACACATTGGCGTGTAGGTGGGTTTGCTAAGGGTTAAGTTGAACTTTTCCGAGATTTCTATAATTTTGTGTTCTTGATCAAGTTGTAAGTTACCGTTTTCTGTTTTAGTTATATTAATCCCTAAATACTGAGTTACCTGTCCCAGATTTTTAATCTCATATTCCTTGGATAACTAGTTATATATCTCGTGCGTATCATCTTTGCTACCTGCTACGAGTATGTCGTCCATGTAGACGATCACATATGCGACTTTTCAATTTTTGATTCATTTAAACAGACGTTGGTCTGAGTCGCATTCGGCAAATTTTAGATTCTTCAGGGATTGGCTAATTTTTAAACTCCATGCCCTTGCGGCCTGTTTAAGGCCATAAATCGCCTTGTTTAATTTACATACTTTTTCTTCCTCCCCTTTCTTTAGATAACCCTCCGGTTGATACATATACACTTCCTCCTCAAGAGTCCCATGCAAAAAAGCGGTTTTGACATCAAGGTGCGTCACGTCAAGATTTTTGTAAACGCCTGCATTTAAAAATGCTCTCAGTGTGGTGTGCGATACGACTGGAGCATACGTTTCGTCGTAATCGCACCCATATTTTTGCGAGTACCCCTTCGCAACTAACCTGGATTTGTACCTTTCTATTTTACCGTTTATCCCTCTTTTGGCTTTAAATGTCCACTTTGACCCTATGACGCGTTTTCCGGGAATAACTTTAATTAGTTTCCAAGTTTTATTTTGTTGTAGTGATCTTATTTCCTCATTTGCTGCTTCCAACCACTTATTTTTTGTTTCTATATCCTTAATGTTTTCTAATTCGGCCCACGATTTCGGTTCCTCAATTTTGCACAAATTCACGGTCACTCCGAAACGATTTGGAGGTACGCCTCTGTTTTCCCTTTGCGACCTCCTCGGTTCGGGATTATCTGGCGTCGGGGTTTCTATCAGATCTTCATTATTATTTGTCAAATCAATCTTGATATTTTCGGTAGGTGTTTGAGCGTTATTTTCGGTTTCCGTAGTATCATTAATTTCCTCATAGTTAGTCCCTTCTTCAATGAATTTTACCGTTCTAGAAATTATTATGTGGTTATTTCCCGTGTGAATTCTGTAACCTTTGCTCCGAAAATCATAACCCATCATGACCCCTTCGATAGCTTTTTCGTCAAACTTCGTTCTTTTTGATTTATCTATGTAGGCGAATGCCTTACTCCCAAAAGCCTTAATGTTTGATAGGTCGGGCTTCCTATTATTCCACAATTCGTATGGTGAGGCGTGATTTTCATTTGCGTTTGTCGGCAGTCGGTTGGTTAAATATGTGGCTGTCATCACCGCTTCTCCCCAGAAATGCTTAGGCAATTTTGCATCTGACAGCATAGTACGTGCCATTTCAACGATTGTTCTGTTCTTTCTCTCAGAAACCCCGTTTTGGGGGCTACTGTACGGGACACTCAACTGTCTTTCTATGCCGTTTTCGGCTAAGTAGTTTTCGAAACTCTCCCCAAGATATTCTTTGGCGTTATCAGACCTTATAGCTTTTATTACCTTCCCGAATTTATTTTTTGTTAGGGCTACGTACTGCTTTAATTTCGCTACCGCTTCAGATTTATGCGCTAATAGATATGTCATAGTAAATCGACTGTAGTCGTCTGTAAACGTTATGAAATAACGCTTTCCTCCTGGAGTTTGAGTCTCCATAGGTCCACATAAATCAGAATGTGCGAGCGAGCATATCTATTTGCTCCTATTTTTAGCTGCTTTGGGGTAGGGTGAAATTGACAGTTTCCCTTCTATGCACTTTGTGCAATGCAACTCATGCTTGCAGTTATTTATAATTATTCCCTCAGCCAACTTATGATTAACCAAATATTTAATTGCGTCAAAATTTTTGTGACCTAATCTACGATGCCATTTATATATACAGTTTTCATTATTACAGGAGGTTTGCGTGCTTAAGGCGTAACCGTACTCATCCTTAGGATTTACTTCATAGAGATTGTTGTTCAGTTTAGCGGTTAAGATAGTGTTGTTATCTTTAACGAAAAAACATGTTTCCTTCTCAAAGATTACTTTTATGTTATTATCGGTTGCCTTTTTTACTGATAAGAGATTACTCTTTAATTCCGGACAATATAATACGTCCTGGAGTGTTATGTTATTTTTAAGGCCTGTGTTTATTGTTATGTCCCCTACACCTTGAGAATTTAATCTTTTCCAGTTAGCTATGGTGATGTCGCCAAAATTTCCTGGCTTAAACGTTGTAAAGTGTTCTTTTGTGGACGTAACATGTCTTGTACAGCCCGAATCTATTATGTAGGTGTTAGTGTTCCTTGTTTGTGTTTTGTTTACTAGCGTTGGTTCATTTTGAAATGCGTGTTCAACCTGGGGAAGAGGAACGCCTAACCCTGTTTGCTCACTAGCTGAGTTTATCTTTCCGTTGAAACAGTAGTTGGAGGAATGATTCTTACTGCTTTCCTGTCCTTTGTTGTTTCCTGCGTTTGTTCTATAACCTGCACCGTAATTGTTGTTTCTGTTCCTGTTATTTTCGTGTCTATAATTATTCTTCTGCGAGTTATACCTTTCTTTGTTTTTCAGTTGAAAACATTCATTTTTAACATGTCCACTTTGGGAACAAAAGCTGCAAAACTTTTTGTTTTTATACGGTTTGTTTTCAGATTTAAATGCCGTCTCAATAGGAGGTAGATTGGCGGCTTTATTTTCCACTTTAATACGCGGTTTGTTTAATATACGAATTAGTGTTTTTGTTTTCTAGTCGATGGGTATATTCATCGATTAGTTTGTTCTTCACAAAGTCTAATTATAAATCAGATTCATCACGCGTCTCAAGAGCAGTTATCATCCCGGCATATGATGGGGGCAAGGAGCACAACATGATCGCTACAATGTGCGACTCACTGATGTTTTCGCCTATTGCAGAAAGCCTGTCTCTTATTGTAAGAATGTTATTAATGTGCTCCACCATATTCCCATTTTCTGAGAGTTTTTGAGAGTAGAATTTCCTTAATAAAAATAATTTTGAGGATAAATTCGCGCGCTGATGGACAGACTTTAATTTTTCTCACACTTCCTTCGGAATCTGTAAGTTTTTTACATAAATTATCTGATCATCGTCTATGCACAAATTAATGATGGCCTTAGCCTTTGCACTATTTTTTAAGTAAGCGGCATCCGGAGAGGGGGGGGGGGGGGGATCATCGATACAGAATTTAAATAAATCATCCTTAGTAAGTAGGTTTTCAATTTTAAATGCCCAGTGTAGGATATTCGTATTATTCAACTTTTCAATCGAGGCTAAGTCTTTTGACATCGCCATTGTATATTTCTTATTTAAGTATATATCACAATATGTTATATTTTTAAGTTCAGAAGTTTTTAAAACTTTCCTTATTATTTCTCATTTATAATCACTAATTCAAATAACTAATTTAATATTTATACCATTCACATACACATTATATAATAGTATCATATAAATAATTTTCAATATCATATCAGATGAAACACAATTATATTTAACAAATGTTATCAACTTTCAATATTCATAAATTTATTTCCGTATATTGTAAAGGTGCAAATACGCTATCTTTTATTTTTAACTGGGTTTATTTTTTATTTATTTCTCACTCCCTTGCTTATATACCTCAGCTCTCATAATCTATAGAAAACAAGAGATTTATGTGAGAGTCGCCGGCCAGGGCTGAGTATACCCAGTGATTATTTTGAAATATGTATATAATGAATATTAAATAAGATTGCCTACCTGTGTTTAGCTTCGGTAAGAGGACAGGCTTGCTATGTGTATCCTTTTGTTGCAATAATTTATTATATTTTATTTTTTAAAGATGAGACGAGTAATTTTCATCATTGACTGAACACGGATGTATATTCACTTCAAATTTTCTTTAATACTGGACTAGAATGCTACAAAAATATATACAAAAAATGATTAATATAATGAATGAATAAAAATTGAATGGTTTTTCCAATCGACAAGATACTTGGTGTTTGAACACCAGAGAAAATCCCTTCTGGGATAACAATGGGATTTGTATCCCGACGGACAGCACGTCCGTTTAGTTGAAAAGTTTTACGACGACTGCGGGGTTCAAAAAAGTGTTCACATAGAGTCTTTTAGATGATGAGAAAGACAAAAATTATGCAAAGTCAGCGGATTAATTTATTTCAGCACAGTCACTTTGCAAAGTCCACTGAATGGTGCTGCTATCTGGTCTTCAGATATGAACTTAATAGAAATGCTGTCTTGTGGATCGCCTTGTAGATTTAGTGCTGCCATCTATGAGTGATGAGATGAAGCGTTTCTGTTACTCTTCACGAAGTTCACTGTTCTTGATTAGATAAATGCTGTGCATATTTCCACAAACGTTTACATACCCCACAAGTTCGGTTATAAGTTTATATAAAATGTTATTTGTGTCGCAGGTTTGCATACAAAACTTATTAGTAGAAGTAGGATTTCTAATATTCCTCCTTTTTGTTTGAAGGACCTGTGACAAGTTTTAGCTGTAGTTCGTTTCGTAAAAACTCATGTTGAGCTTTTGGAAGCGGTTTTGTGAGTATGTCCGCTATCATGAGTTTTGAAGGACAATAGGTGATATTAATTATTCCGCGTTCGTGTTGATCTCTGATGTGGTGGAATTTGACCTTAGTGTGTTTAGTTTTTGTTTGTGCTTTCTCGTTTTTTGTTAGTTTTATGGTTGATAAATTATCCTCATACACAGTTATTGGTAGTTGTTGAGGCAATTCTAAATCATTGAGTAAATTTAATGTATCACGTTTTGTGTTGCAGTTGACGCCGAAATGTACTCGGCCTCTGTAGAAGACAGGGCGACGCTGGTCTGCTTCTTAGAGATCCAGGCTAACAGGTTGTTGCCTAACTTAAACAGATTGCCTGTCGTTGACTTTCTGTCTATACGATCATTCGCCCAGTCTCTATCGCTGTAAACCGTTAGTATGGGCGGTTTGGATCTGTCTATTATGAATTTCAATTCTGTTGTAGTCATCAGGTATCTGATAACCTTTTCTATGGCCTCCCAATCAGCTAGTCTGGGTAGCTCATTCCTCCTCCCTAGAATATTTACTATGGCCGCGATGCCGGGTCTTGTTAGTGTCGCGATGTATAGCAATCCGCCAATTGCTTGTCTATATTTTGTATTATTTTCCATTAACTCTCCTTCCGGATCTAAATTAAAATAGTTAGTACACATTGGCGTGTAGGTGGGTTTGCTAAGGGTTAAGTTGAACTTTTCCGCGATTTCTATAATTTTGTGTTCTTGATCAAGTTGTAAGTTACCGTTTTCTGTTTTAGTTATATTAATCCCTAAATACTGAGTTACCTGTCCCAGATTTTTAATCTCATATTCCTGGGATAACTGGATATATATCTCGTGCGTATCATCTTTGCTACCTGCTACGAGTATGTCGTCCATGTAGACGATCACATATGCGACTTTTCAATTTTTGATTCGTTTAAACAGACATTGGTCTGAGTCGCATTCGGTAAATTTTAGATTCTTCAGGGATTGGCTAATTTTTAAACTCCATGCTCTTGCGGCCTGTTTAAGGCCATAAATCGCCTTGTTTAATTTACATACTTTTTCTTCCTCCCCTTTCTTTAGATAACCCTCCGGTTGATACATATACACTTCCTCCTCAAGAGTCCCATGCAAAAAAGCGGTTTTGACATCAAAGTGCGTCACGTCAAGATTTTTGTAAACGGCTGCATTTAGAAATGCTCTCAGTGTGGTGTGCGATACGACTGGAGCATACGTTTCGTCGTAATCGCACCCATATTTTTGCGAGTACCCCTTCGCAACTAACCTGGCTTTGTACCTTTCTATTTTACCGTTTATCCCTCTTTTGGCTTTAAATGTCCACTTTGACCCTATGACGCGTTTTCTGGGAATAGCTTTAATTAGTTTCCAAGTTTTATTTTGTTGTAGTGATCTTATTTCCTCATTTGCTGCTTCCAACCACTTATTTTTTGTTTCTATATCCTTAATGTTTTCTAATTCGGCCCACGATTTCGGTTCCTCAATTTTGCACAAATTCACGGTCACTCCGAAACGATTTGGAGGTACGCCTCTGTTTTCCCTTTGCGACTTCCTCGGTTCGGGATTATCTGGCGTCGGGGTTTCTATCAGATCTTCATTATTATTTGTCAAATCAATCTTGATATTTTCGGTAGGTGTTTGAGCGTTATTTTCGGTTTCCGTAGTATCATTAATTTCCTCATAGTTAGTCCCTTCTTCAATGAATTTTACCGTTCTAGAAATTATTATGTGGTTATTTCCCGTGTGAATTCTGTAACCTTTGCTCCGAAAATCATAACCCATCATGACCCCTTCGATAGCTTTTTCGTCAAACTTCGTTCTTTTTGATTTATCTACGTAGGCAAATGCCTTACTCCCAAAAGTCTTAATGTTTGATAGGTCGGGCTTCCTATTACTCCACAATTCGTATGGTGAGGCGTGATTTTCATTTGCGTTTGTCGGCAGTCGGTTGGTTAAATATGTGGCTGTCATCACCGCTTCTCCCCAGAAATGCTTAGGCAATTTTGCATCTGACAGCATAGTACGTGCCATTTCAACGATTGTTCTGTTCTTTCTCTCAGAAACCCCGTTTTGGGGGCTACTGTACGGGACACTCAACTGTCTTTCTATGCCGTTTTCGGCTAAGTAGTTTTCGAAACTCTCCCCAAAATATTCTTTGGCGTTATCAGACCTTATAGCTTTTATTACCTTCCCGAATTTATTTTTTGTTAGGGCTACGTACTGCTTTAATTTCGCTACCGCTTCAGATTTATGCGCTAATAGATATGTCATAGTAAATCGACTGTAGTCGTCTGTAAACGTTATGAAATAACGCTTTCCTCTTGGAGTTTGAGTCTCCATAGGTCCACATAAATCAGAATGTGCGAGCGAGCATATCTCTTTGCTCCTATTTTTAGCTGCTTTGGGGTAGGGTGAAATTGACAGTTTCCCTTCTATGCACTTTGTGCAATGCAACTCATGCTTGCAGTTATTTATAATTATTCCCTCAGCCAACTTATGATTAACCAAATATTTAATTGCGTCAAAATTTTTGTGACCTAATCAACGATGCCATTTATATATACAGTTTTCATTATTACAGGAGGTTTGCGTGCTTAAGGCGTAACCGTACTCATCCTTAGGATTTACTTCATAGAGATTGTTGTTCAGTTTAGCGGTTAAGATAGTGTTGTTATCTTTAATGAAAAAACATGTTTCCTTCTCAAAGATTACTTTTATGTTATTATCGGTTGCCTTTTTTACTGATAAGAGATTACTCTTTAATATCGGACAATATAATACGTCCTGGAGTGTTATGTTATTTTTAAGGCCTGTGTTTATTGTTATGTCCCCTACACCTTGAGAATTTAATCTTTTCCCGTTAGCTATGGTGATGTCGCCAAAATTTCCTGGCTTAAACGTTGTAAAGTGTTCTTTTGTGGACGTAACATGTCTTGTACAGCCCGAATCTATTATGTAGGTGTTAGTGTTCCTTGTTTGTGTTTTGTTAACTACCGTTGGTTCATTTTGAAATGCGTGTTCAACCTGGGGAAGAGGAACGCCTAACCCTGTTTGCTCACTAGCTGAGTTTATCTTTCCGTTGAAACAGTAGTTGGAGGAATGATTCTTACTGCTTTCCTGTCCTTTGTTGTTTCCTGCGTTTGTTCTATAACCTGCACCGTAATTGTTGTTTCTGTTCCTGTTATTTTCGTGTCTATAATTATTCTTCTGCGAGTTACACTTTTCTTTGTTTTTCAGTTGAAAACATTCATTTTTAACATGTCCACTTTGGGAACAAAAGCTGCAAAACTTTTTGTTTTTATACGGTTTGTTTTCAGATTTAAATGCCATCTCAATAGGAGGTAGATTGGCGGCTTTATTTTCCACTTTAATACGCGGTTTGTTTAATATACGAATTAGTGTTTTTGTTTTCTAGTCGATGGGTATATTCATCGATTAGTTTGTTCTTCACAAAGTCTAATTTTAAATCAGATTCATCACGCGTCTCAAGAGCAGTTATCATCCCGGCATATGATGGGGGCAAGGAGCACAACATGATCGCTACAATGTGCGACTCACTGATGTTTTCGCCTATTGCAGAAAGCCTGTCTCTTATTGTAAGAATGTTATTAATGTGCTCCACCATATTCCCATTTTCTGAGAGTTTTTGAGAGTAGAATTTCCTTAATAAAAATAATTTTGAGGATAAGTTCGCGCGCTGATGGACAGACTTTAATTTTTCTCACACTTCCTTCGGAATCTGTAAGTTTTTTACATAAATTATCTGATCATCGTCTATGCACAAATTAATGATGGCCTTAGCCTTTGCACTATTTTTTAAGTAAGCGGCATCCGGAGAGGGGGGGGGGGATCATCGATACAGAATTTAAATAAATCATCCTTAGTAAGTAGGTTTTCAATTTTAAATGCCCAGTGTAGGAAATTCGTATTATTCAACTTTTCAATCGAGGCTAAGTCTTTTGACATCGCCATTGTATATTTCTTATTTAACTATATATCACAATATGTTATATTTTTAAGTTCAGAAGTTTTTAAAACTTTCCTTATTATTTCTCATTTATAATCACTAATTCAAATAGCTAATTTAATATTTATACCATTCACATACACATTATATAATAGTATCATATAAATAATTTTCAATATCATATCAGATGAAACACAATTATATTTAACAAATGTTATCAACTTTCAATATTCATAAATTTATTTCCGTATATTGTAAAGGTGCAAATACGCTATCTTTTATTTTTAACTGGGTTTATTTTTTATTTATTTCTCACTCCCTTGCTTATATACCTCAGCTCTCATAATCTATAGAAAACAAGAGATTTATGTGAGAGTCGCCGGCCAGGGCTGAGTATACCCAGTGATTATTTTGAAATATGTATATAATGAATATTAAATAAGATTGCCTACCTGTGTTTAGCTTCGGTAAGAGGACAGGCTTGCTATGTGTATCCTTTTGTTGCAATAATTTATTATATTTTATTTTTTAAAGATGAGACGAGTAATCTTCATCATTGACTGAACACGGATGTATATTCACTTCAAATTTTCTTTAATACTGGACTAGAATGCTACAAAAATATATACAAAAAATGATTAATATAATGAATGAATAAAAATTGAATGGTTTTTCCAATCGACAAGATACTTGGTGTTTGAACACCAGAGAAAATCCCTTCTGGGATAACAATGGGATTTGTATCCCGACGGACAGCACGTCCGTTTAGTTGAAAAGTTTTACGACGACTGCGGGGTTCAAAAAAGTGTTCACATAGAGTCTTTTAGATGATGAGAAAGACAATAGATTATGCAAAGTCAGCGGATTAATTTATTTCAGCACAGTCACTTTGCAAAGTACACTGAATGGTGCTGCTATCTGGTCTTCAGATATGAACTTAATAGAAATGCTGTCTTGTGGATCGCCTTGTAGATTTAGTGCTGCCATCTATGAGTGATGAGATGAAGCGTTTCTGTTACTCTTCACGAAGTTCACTGTTCTTGATTAGATAAATGTTGTGCATACTTCCACAAACGTTTACATACCCCACAAGTTCGGTTATAAGTTTATATAATATGTTATTTGTGTCGCAGGTTCGCATACAAAACTTATTAGTAGAAGTAGGATTTCTAATATTCCTCCTTTTTGTTTGAAGGACCTGTGACAAGTTTTAGCTGTAGTTCGTTTCGTAAGAACTCATGTTGAACTTTTGGAAGCGGTTTTGTGAGTATGTCCGCTATCATGAGTTTTGAAGGACAATAGGTGATATTAATTATTCCGCGTTCGTGTTGATCTCTGATGTGGTGGAATTTGACCTTAGTGTGTTTAGTTTTTGTTTGTGCTTTCTCGTTTTTTGTTAGTTTTATGGTTGATAAATTATCCTCATACACAGTTATTGGTAGTTGTTGAGGCAATTCTAAATCATTGAGTAAATTTAATGTATCACGTTTTGTGTTGCAGTTGACGCCGAAATGTACTCGGCCTCTGTAGAAGACAGGGCGACGCTGGTCTGCTTCTTAGAGATCCAGGCTAACAGGTTGTTGCCTAACTTAAACAGATTGCCTGTCGTTGACTTTCTGTCTATACGATCATTCGCCCAGTCGCTATCGCTGTAAACCGTTAGTATGGGCGGTTTGGATCTGTCTATTATGAATTTCAATTCTGTTGTAGTCATCAGGTATCTGATAACCTTTTCTATGGCCTCCCAATCAGCTAGTCTGGGTAGCTCATTCCTCCTCCCTAGAATATTTACTATGGCCGCGATGCCGGGTCTTGTTAGTGTCGCGATGTATAGCAATCCGCCAATTGCTTGTCTATATTTTGTATTATTTTCCATTAACTCTCCTTCCGGATCTAAATTAAAATAGTTAGTACACATTGGCGTGTAGGTGGGTTTGCTAAGGGTTAAGTTGAACTTTTCCGCGATTTCTATAATTTTGTGTTCTTGATCAAGTTGTAAGTTACCGTTTTCTGTTTTAGTTATATTAATCCCTAAATACTGAGTTACCTGTCCCAGATTTTTAATCTCATATTCCTGGGATAACTGGATATATATCTCGTGCGTATCATCTTTGCTACCTGCTACGAGTATGTCGTCCATGTAGACGATCACATATGCGACTTTTCAATTTTTGATTCGTTTAAACAGACATTGGTCTGAGTCGCATTCGGTAAATTTTAGATTCTTCAGGGATTGGCTAATTTTTAAACTCCATGCTCTTGCGGCCTGTTTAAGGCCATAAATCGCCTTGTTTAATTTACATACTTTTTCTTCCTCCCCTTTCTTTAGATAACCCTCCGGTTGATACATATACACTTCCTCCTCAAGAGTCCCATGCAAAAAAGCGGTTTTGACATCAAAGTGCGTCACGTCAAGATTTTTGTAAACGGCTGCATTTAGAAATGCTCTCAGTGTGGTGTGCGATACGACTGGAGCATACGTTTCGTCGTAATCGCACCCATATTTTTGCGAGTACCCCTTCGCAACTAACCTGGCTTTGTACCTTTCTATTTTACCGTTTATCCCTCTTTTGGCTTTAAATGTCCACTTTGACCCTATGACGCGTTTTCTGGGAATAGCTTTAATTAGTTTCCAAGTTTTATTTTGTTGTAGTGATCTTATTTCCTCATTTGCTGCTTCCAACCACTTATTTTTTGTTTCTATATCCTTAATGTTTTCTAATTCGGCCCACGATTTCGGTTCCTCAATTTTGCACAAATTCACGGTCACTCCGAAACGATTTGGAGGTACGCCTCTGTTTTCCCTTTGCGACTTCCTCGGTTCGGGATTATCTGGCGTCGGGGTTTCTATCAGATCTTCATTATTATTTGTCAAATCAATCTTGATATTTTCGGTAGGTGTTTGAGCGTTATTTTCGGTTTCCGTAGTATCATTAATTTCCTCATAGTTAGTCCCTTCTTCAATGAATTTTACCGTTCTAGAAATTATTATGTGGTTATTTCCCGTGTGAATTCTGTAACCTTTGCTCCGAAAATCATAACCCATCATGACCCCTTCGATAGCTTTTTCGTCAAACTTCGTTCTTTTTGATTTATCTACGTAGGCAAATGCCTTACTCCCAAAAGTCTTAATGTTTGATAGGTCGGGCTTCCTATTACTCCACAATTCGTATGGTGAGGCGTGATTTTCATTTGCGTTTGTCGGCAGTCGGTTGGTTAAATATGTGGCTGTCATCACCGCTTCTCCCCAGAAATGCTTAGGCAATTTTGCATCTGACAGCATAGTACGTGCCATTTCAACGATTGTTCTGTTCTTTCTCTCAGAAACCCCGTTTTGGGGGCTACTGTACGGGACACTCAACTGTCTTTCTATGCCGTTTTCGGCTAAGTAGTTTTCGAAACTCTCCCCAAAATATTCTTTGGCGTTATCAGACCTTATAGCTTTTATTACCTTCCCGAATTTATTTTTTGTTAGGGCTACGTACTGCTTTAATTTCGCTACCGCTTCAGATTTATGCGCTAATAGATATGTCATAGTAAATCGACTGTAGTCGTCTGTAAACGTTATGAAATAACGCTTTCCTCTTGGAGTTTGAGTCTCCATAGGTCCACATAAATCAGAATGTGCGAGCGAGCATATCTCTTTGCTCCTATTTTTAGCTGCTTTGGGGTAGGGTGAAATTGACAGTTTCCCTTCTATGCACTTTGTGCAATGCAACTCATGCTTGCAGTTATTTATAATTATTCCCTCAGCCAACTTATGATTAACCAAATATTTAATTGCGTCAAAATTTTTGTGACCTAATCAACGATGCCATTTATATATACAGTTTTCATTATTACAGGAGGTTTGCGTGCTTAAGGCGTAACCGTACTCATCCTTAGGATTTACTTCATAGAGATTGTTGTTCAGTTTAGCGGTTAAGATAGTGTTGTTATCTTTAATGAAAAAACATGTTTCCTTCTCAAAGATTACTTTTATGTTATTATCGGTTGCCTTTTTTACTGATAAGAGATTACTCTTTAATATCGGACAATATAATACGTCCTGGAGTGTTATGTTATTTTTAAGGCCTGTGTTTATTGTTATGTCCCCTACACCTTGAGAATTTAATCTTTTCCCGTTAGCTATGGTGATGTCGCCAAAATTTCCTGGCTTAAACGTTGTAAAGTGTTCTTTTGTGGACGTAACATGTCTTGTACAGCCCGAATCTATTATGTAGGTGTTAGTGTTCCTTGTTTGTGTTTTGTTAACTACCGTTGGTTCATTTTGAAATGCGTGTTCAACCTGGGGAAGAGGAACGCCTAACCCTGTTTGCTCACTAGCTGAGTTTATCTTTCCGTTGAAACAGTAGTTGGAGGAATGATTCTTACTGCTTTCCTGTCCTTTGTTGTTTCCTGCGTTTGTTCTATAACCTGCACCGTAATTGTTGTTTCTGTTCCTGTTATTTTCGTGTCTATAATTATTCTTCTGCGAGTTACACTTTTCTTTGTTTTTCAGTTGAAAACATTCATTTTTAACATGTCCACTTTGGGAACAAAAGCTGCAAAACTTTTTGTTTTTATACGGTTTGTTTTCAGATTTAAATGCCGTCTCAATAGGAGGTAGATTGGCGGCTTTATTTTCCACTTTAATACGCGGTTTGTTTAATATACGAATTAGTGTTTTTGTTTTCTAGTCGATGGGTATATTCATCGATTAGTTTGTTCTTCACAAAGTCTAATTTTAAATCAGATTCATCACGCGTCTCAAGAGCAGTTATCATCCCGGCATATGATGGGGGCAAGGAGCACAACATGATCTCTACAATGTGCGACTCACTGATGTTTTCGCCTATTGCAGAAAGCCTGTCTCTTATTGTAAGAATGTTATTAATGTGCTCCACCATATTCCCAT
Source organism: Maratus speciosus (assembly GCA_963932465.1). Classification (NCBI taxonomy): domain Eukaryota; kingdom Metazoa; phylum Arthropoda; class Arachnida; order Araneae; family Salticidae; genus Maratus; species Maratus speciosus. The sequence continues at coordinate 232,403,936 of OZ010798.1, read as the reverse complement.
TTTCTGAGAGTTTTTGAGAGTAGAATTTCCTTAATAAAAATAATTTTGAGGATAAGTTCGCGCGCTGATGGACAGACTTTAATTTTTCTCACACTTCCTTCGGAATCTGTAAGTTTTTTACATAAATTATCTGATCATCGTCTATGCACAAATTAATGATGGCCTTAGCCTTTGCACTATTTTTTAAGTAAGCGGCATCCGGAGAGGGGGGGGGGGATCATCGATACAGAATTTAAATAAATCATCCTTAGTAAGTAGGTTTTCAATTTTAAATGCCCAGTGTAGGAAATTCGTATTATTCAACTTTTCAATCGAGGCTAAGTCTTTTGACATCGCCATTGTATATTTCTTATTTAACTATATATCACAATATGTTATATTTTTAAGTTCAGAAGTTTTTAAAACTTTCCTTATTATTTCTCATTTATAATCACTAATTCAAATAGCTAATTTAATATTTATACCATTCACATACACATTATATAATAGTATCATATAAATAATTTTCAATATCATATCAGATGAAACACAATTATATTTAACAAATGTTATCAACTTTCAATATTCATAAATTTATTTCCGTATATTGTAAAGGTGCAAATACGCTATCTTTTATTTTTAACTGGGCTTATTTTTTATTTATTTCTCACTCCCTTGCTTATATACCTCAGCTCTCATAATCTATAGAAAACAAGAGATTTATGTGAGAGTCGCCGGCCAGGGCTGAGTATACCCAGTGATTATTTTGAAATATGTATATAATGAATATTAAATAAGATTGCCTACCTGTGTTTAGCTTCGGTAAGAGGACAGGCTTGCTATGTGTATCCTTTTGTTGCAATAATTTATTATATTTTATTTTTTAAAGATGAGACGAGTAATCTTCATCATTGACTGAACACGGATGTATATTCACTTCAAATTTTCTTTAATACTGGACTAGAATGCTACAAAAATATATACAAAAAATGATTAATATAATGAATGAATAAAAATTGAATGGTTTTTCCAATCGACAAGATACTTGGTGTTTGAACACCAGAGAAAATCCCTTCTGGGATAACAATGGGATTTGTATCCCGACGGACAGCACGTCCGTTTAGTTGAAAAGTTTTACGACGACTGCGGGGTTCAAAAAAGTGTTCACATAGAGTCTTTTAGATGATGAGAAAGACAATAGATTATGCAAAGTCAGCGGATTAATTTATTTCAGCACAGTCACTTTGCAAAGTACACTGAATGGTGCTGCTATCTGGTCTTCAGATATGAACTTAATAGAAATGCTGTCTTGTGGATCGCCTTGTAGATTTAGTGCTGCCATCTATGAGTGATGAGATGAAGCGTTTCTGTTACTCTTCACGAAGTTCACTGTTCTTGATTAGATAAATGTTGTGCATACTTCCACAAACGTTTACATACCCCACAAGTTCGGTTATAAGTTTATATAATATGTTATTTGTGTCGCAGGTTCGCATACAAAACTTATTAGTAGAAGTAGGATTTCTAATATTCCTCCTTTTTGTTTGAAGGACCTGTGACAAGTTTTAGCTGTAGTTCGTTTCGTAAGAACTCATGTTGAACTTTTGGAAGCGGTTTTGTGAGTATGTCCGCTATCATGAGTTTTGAAGGACAATAGGTGATATTAATTATTCCGCGTTCGTGTTGATCTCTGATGTGGTGGAATTTGACCTTAGTGTGTTTAGTTTTTGTTTGTGCTTTCTCGTTTTTTGTTAGTTTTATGGTTGATAAATTATCCTCATACACAGTTATTGGTAGTTGTTGAGGCAATTCTAAATCATTGAGTAAATTTAATGTATCACGTTTTGTGTTGCAGTTGACGCCGAAATGTACTCGGCCTCTGTAGAAGACAGGGCGACGCTGGTCTGCTTCTTAGAGATCCAGGCTAACAGGTTGTTGCCTAACTTAAACAGATTGCCTGTCGTTGACTTTCTGTCTATACGATCATTCGCCCAGTCGCTATCGCTGTAAACCGTTAGTATGGGCGGTTTGGATCTGTCTATTATGAATTTCAATTCTGTTGTAGTCATCAGGTATCTGATAACCTTTTCTATGGCCTCCCAATCAGCTAGTCTGGGTAGCTCATTCCTCCTCCCTAGAATATTTACTATGGCCGCGATGTCGGGTCTTGTTAGTGTCGCGATGTATAGCAATCCGCCAATTGCTTGTCTATATTTTGTATTATTTTCCATTAACTCTCCTTCCGGATCTAAATTAAAATAGTTAGTACACATTGGCGTGTAGGTGGGTTTGCTAAGGGTTAAGTTGAACTTTTCCGCAATTTCTATAATTTTGTGTTCTTGATCAAGTTGTAAGTTACCGTTTTCTGTTTTAATTATATTAATCCCTAAATACTGGGTTACCTGTCCCAGATTTTTAATCTCATATTCCTTGGATAACTGGATATATATCTCGTGCGTATCATCTTTGCTACCTGCTACGAGTATGTCGTCCATGTAGACGATCACATATGCGACTTTTCAATTTTTGATTCGTTTAAACAGACATTGGTCTGAGTCGCATTCGGTAAATTTTAGATTCTTCAGGGATTGGCTAATTTTTAAACTCCATGCTCTTGCGGCCTGTTTAAGGCCATAAATCGCCTTGTTTAATTTACATACTTTTTCTTCCTCCCCTTTCTTTAGATAACCCTCCGGTTGATACATATACACTTCCTCCTCAAGAGTCCCATGCAAAAAAGCGGTTTTGACATCAAAGTGCGTCACGTCAAGATTTTTGTAAACGGCTGCATTTAAAAATGCTCTCAGTGTGGTGTGCGATACGACTGGAGCATACGTTTCGTCGTAATCGCACCCATATTTTTGCGAGTACCCCTTCGCAACTAACCTGGCTTTGTACCTTTCTATTTTACCGTTTATCCCTCTTTTGGCTTTAAATGTCCACTTTGACCCTATGACGCGTTTTCTGGGAATAGCTTTAATTAGTTTCCAAGTTTTATTTTGTTGTAGTGATCTTATTTCCTCATTTGCTGCTTCCAACCACTTATTTTTTGTTTCTATATCCTTAATGTTTTCTAATTCGGCCCACGATTTCGGTTCCTCAATTTTGCACAAATTCACGGTCACTCCGAAACGATTTGGAGGTACGCCTCTGTTTTCCCTTTGCGACTTCCTCGGTTCGGGATTATCTGGCGTCGGGGCTTCTATCAGATCTTCATTATTATTTGTCAAATCAATCTTGATATTTTCGGTAGGTGTTTGAGCGTTATTTTCGGTTTCCGTATTATCATTAATTTCCTCATAGTTAGTCCCTTCTTCAATGAATTTTACCGTTCTAGAAATTATTATGTGGTTATTTCCCGTGTGAATTCTGTAACCTTTGCTCCGAAAATCATAACCCATCATGACCCCTTCGATAGCTTTTTCGTCAAACTTCGTTCTTTTTGATTTATCTACGTAGGCAAATGCCTTACTCCCAAAAGTCTTAATGTTTGATAGGTCGGGCTTCCTATTATTCCACAATTCGTATGGTGAGGCGTGATTTTCATTTGCGTTTGTCGGCAGTCGGTTGGTTAAATATGTGGCTTTCATCACCGCTTCTCCCCAGAAATGCTTAGGCAATTTTGCATCTGACAGCATAGTACGTGCCATTTCAACGATTGTTCTGTTCTTTCTCTCAGAAACCCCGTTTTGGGGGCTACTGTACGGGACACTCAACTGTCTTTCTATGCCGTTTTCGGCTAAGTAGTTTTCGAAACTCTCCCCAAGATATTCTTTGGCGTTATCAGACCTTATAGCTTTTATTACCTTCCCGAATTTATTTTTTGTTAGGGCTACGTACTGCTTTAATTTCGCTACCGCTTCAGATTTATGCGCTAATAGATATGTCATAGTAAATCGACTGTAGTCGTCTGTAAACGTTATGAAATAACGCTTTCCTCTTGGAGTTTGAGTCTCCATAGGTCCACATAAATCAGAATGTGCGAGCGAGCATATCTCTTTGCTCCTATTTTTAGCTGCTTTGGGGTAGGGTGAAATTGACAGTTTCCCTTCTATGCACTTTGTGCAATGCAACTCATGCTTGCAGTTATTTATAATTATTCCCTCAGCCAACTTATGATTAACCAAATATTTAATTGCGTCAAAATTTTTGTGACCTAATCAACGATGCCATTTATATATACAGTTTTCATTATTACAGGAGGTTTGCGTGCTTAAGGCGTAACCGTACTCATCCTTAGGATTTACTTCATAGAGATTGTTGTTCAGTTTAGCGGTTAAGATAGTGTTGTTATCTTTAATGAAAAAACATGTTTCCTTCTCAAAGATTACTTTTATGTTATTATCGGTTGCCTTTTTTACTGATAAGAGATTACTCTTTAATATCGGACAATATAATACGTCCTGGAGTGTTATGTTATTTTTAAGGCCTGTGTTTATTGTTATGTCCCCTACACCTTGAGAATTTAATCTTTTCCCGTTAGCTATGGTGATGTCGCCAAAATTTCCTGGCTTAAACGTTGTAAAGTGTTCTTTTGTGGACGTAACATGTCTTGTACAGCCCGAATCTATTATGTAGGTGTTAGTGTTCCTTGTTTGTGTTTTGTTAACTACCGTTGGTTCATTTTGAAATGCGTGTTCAACCTGGGGAAGAGGAACGCCTAACCCTGTTTGCTCACTAGCTGAGTTTATCTTTCCGTTGAAACAGTAGTTGGAGGAATGATTCTTACTGCTTTCCTGTCCTTTGTTGTTTCCTGCGTTTGTTCTATAACCTGCACCGTAATTGTTGTTTCTGTTCCTGTTATTTTCGTGTCTATAATTATTCTTCTGCGAGTTACACTTTTCTTTGTTTTTCAGTTGAAAACATTCATTTTTAACATGTCCACTTTGGGAACAAAAGCTGCAAAACTTTTTGTTTTTATACGGTTTGTTTTCAGATTTAAATGCCGTCTCAATAGGAGGTAGATTGGCGGCTTTATTTTCCACTTTAATACGCGGTTTGTTTAATTGTCTGAGCGAAGCGAAGGCTAATACTCAGCGAAATATTACTGTCCGGACACTTTACTACTACGATGGATATTAACGCCATGTCCTACTAAAAAAAAAGCCTAATAAAAACCTTTCGTCAAGCATAACTCAAAATATATTTGTCGGATTTCGTTTCTGATTGCACCAGAAGGTACCTATGAGGGTCGCCTACTGAATGCGCCTACTATGAAAAATAAGTTCCAAACCGTTTAAAAATTATGTAGAAAAAAACTCTTAAAAAAGCACAATTTATCTGCATACGTCACAGAAATTTGGTGTGCGTCACTTTCACCGGTTGATGTTTTCGTAGACAACTGGTTTGAACACATGGAGCAAATAAAAAATAAAATACGCACGCAGTAATATTGAATAGATCAGTTTCAACCACGTGATCACAAACCTTCCAACAACCCGTGGCAACCAGTTTTGGTGGGCAAACAAATAATAATACAGTATTCCGTACCAGGATGACCGTTTTTAGCCTGTTGTATAAAATCTGGCATGTTGTATGACATACAATTGTGGATGATTAAAACAAAAGACATGAGTGTTTATTGATCCGGGAGGTTATCTTTCTCTGGATGTCTGTCTGTCTATCATATACAGCATGCAATTTTCTTGTAAAGGATGATATTATTATGCAGTAAAACCTCCATAACGGACACACCCGATTAGTGGACACCTCTATTTAGCGGGCATTTTTTCGATTACCAACCCTTAAATAACTGTACATTTTTTACTCTCAGTAGCGGACACCTCCAAATAGAGGGCAAATTCTGCCCTCCCGAGGTGTTCGCTATTCAGAAGTTTTACTGGTAAAACCTCCATAGCGGACACACCCGATTAGCGGATACCTCTATTAAGCGGACATTTTTTCGATTACCAACTCTTAAATAACTGTACATGTTTTACTCTCAGTAGCGGTCACCTCTAAATAGAGGACAAATTCTGCATTCTCGGGGTGTCTGCTATTCAGAGGTTTTACTGTATATAATATTGATAATTATTTTACAGGGCCGCACAAAAGAATAAGAATATATGAAACGAATATAAACTAAATTCGGGATTGGTAGATCGCTGATGGTAATGTAAATTTAGGATGTTGTTACAGTCATCCGCAGCATGTTTTTAGAGTTTCGTTCATCTAACGAAACCCTACCTGTCTCACTCCTTTGTCTGTCTGTTTGTCCGTCTGTTACAGAGACCGTTCTCAGAAACTATATATGTCGCAGACTTGAAATTTTGCATACTTATAGCTGAACACCACACATCACATGGCAAATAATAAAATTTTGAAAAAGTCTAATATTTAACCCTCTGTGCTCTAACTTGTGTATTTTAAGCAATTTATTCTAACTCAGCACCTAATTAAGTTGGAGACATGAAATTTTGCATACTTATAGCTGAACATCTCACATCAAACGACAAATAATAAAATTTTGGAAAAGGCTTAATATTTAACCCTTTTGGGCTCTAACTTGTGTATTTAAAGCAATTTTTCTATCTCAGCCCCTAATTAAGCTGGAGACATGAAAGTTTGCATACTTATAGCTGAACACTTGCGATAACACGATAAATCATAAAATTTTGAAAAAGTCATATTTAACCCCCCGGTCTCTAACTTCTGTATTTTAAGCAATTTTTCTAACTCAGCCCCTAATTAAGTTGCAGACATGACATTTTGCATACTTATAGCTGAACACCTCACATCAAACGACAAATAATAAAATTTTGAAAAAGTCTATTATTTAACCCTCTGACTTGTGTATTTTAAGCAATTTTTCTAACTCAGCCCCTAATTAAGTTGGAGACATAAAAATTTGCATATTTATAGCTGAACACCTCACATCAAACGACAAATAATAAAATTTTTAAAAAGTCTAATATTTAACACTCTGGGCTCTAACTTATGTATTTTAAACAATTTTTCTAACTCAGCCCCTAATTAAGTTGGAGACATGAAATTTCGCATACTTATAGCTGAAATCCTCACATCAAACGACAAATAATAAAATTTTGAAAAAAATCTAATATTTAACCTCTAATATTTTGTCTCGCGCAATTTTAAAATTTAAACTGTTCTGCAGTACTATTTTTTGTTCATTTTGCATAGTAAGTGTAATGTGACGTAATTTGTTCTATTTCAGATTTCTAACGCATGTTAATGAATTTATTTTACAATATCCTTTCTCTTTTAAAATTCACATGCAAATATAGTTTTTATGGCGTAATTTCCAATAAGTGCCTGCTTTTTATACCTAATTATTTAATTCTAATTTGAAGGTTTTTTTCTGTTTATAATAGTAACGTGTAAATATTTTTTTTTATTTGAAGCAAACTTTATTGTTTGCGCTGCTTATACAGTTGGCAACAGTTTAAATTAATACCATTTTCTAAAATACGTAAAAAATATCTGTGAAAATGCTGAATATTTGAGTTTAAAATAGAAAGAAAACCTCAAAAAATGAGTCAAATTAAAAAAATTAATGAAATCTGCAGACCGGGATCTTCTATTGAATAAAATGATCTAAAAATGATTAAATTCCCATGTATAGCTTTTGCTCTTATAAATTCTTTTTAATGGAACGATTTTGTCCAACTTTAGCATTAAATATCTCTTAATATAATTCTTCGATTTGAAAACTGTATGCATTAGTGTGTTGATCAAACATTTCGCTATAATATCACCGATTTTCATATATTTGTTTGCAATAGTTTTCTTAATATTAACGAAGAAAGACCTCCGATCACTAAAAATTCAAAACCGGCGGCGGCGGCGGCGGTGACAGCGTTAGTTACTTTTTATAGAATAGAGAGATATATAAAAATGAAAGCTTGTCTATCTGTCTGTTTGTAATTCTATAAAAAATCCACAATTTGGAAGTCAAAATTGTGAAGAGATACGTACATGTGTATTAAAACATGGCCAAGACAACTAAAGTAATCCGGAATGGAAATAACTTATAGTTAATTTTTAATTACTAAAAACCCACCAATTTAACAGCAATTTCTTATCAAATTTAAACATTTTTCGTTATAGCAGTTGCCAACAATTAAAAAACACAATAAAATTATTACTACAACAATTAATTTTCTACTGAAAGATTTCCACGTGAAAAATGAAAATGAAATAAATAGTTTGCCGAATTAAAAAAAAAAAGGTGAATATTACGTCATAACTTTTCTATTGCAAGATATTCACGTGAAATATGAAAATGAAATAAATGGTTTGACGAATTTAAATGAAAGTGAATATAACTTCATAACTTTTCTATTTCAAGGTTTCCACGTGAAAGAAGAAAATATTACGTCATATTGGAAATATAAAGGGCATGGTGGATATAGTATAACGTCATATGAGTGTGAAAAATGTATTGAAGCATGATAAAAACCCGATTAGGGAAATATTGGCGTATTTTAACATTATTGCTCCAATTATAAATTGAAATAAGTTCATTTATAGCTGTATTCTTTTGCGTCTGTTATATACATTTATACATTTTTATATAGCGTTTTCATATGATTCATTCAACAACATTTCGACTGCTTTTTTTAATGTTTGTTTTGTGTTGTATGTTAAATTTTGAAATTGATTTTTCAGAACAAACATCCTTGAAATTCTGGGCAACGCCGGCACTTTAGTTTGTAACAGATAAATGGCTTTTGTATCTGTACATCTAATGCTAATATTATAAAGCGTTATAATATTAGAAAGTATATAATATTACTAATGCTTGTAAGTTTGTGAGGTGTTATCTCTGAAACTACATAGTCAACTTAAAAAAAATGTTGGTGGCCATCTTTGCTCAAAAAAAGGCTATTTTATGTCAGTGCAAGAACCTACATCGCTGCAGGAGCAAAAAGTTCTAAAATTGTGATTTCTGCGATATTGATTGGGTTAGAAACTTTAAATTTGGTGCGGTAGTTACTTTTAAGATATAAATACTCGTAATGAACGCTGTCTAAAAGGTTCAATTTGATGGATAAACGTAAAAATTTCTAAAAAGGTTCTAAACTATGATTTATTTGGAATACTGAAATTTTTGGGATACTGTTGAGGTTAAAACTAGAACTTTGGCATGGTAGTAATTAATAAGATGTAAATGTTCGTTGTAGAACGAATTCTAAAAAATAGAAAGACTAAACAAAGCGGAAAAAGATCTAAAGATGATCTAAGTAACGAAGAACATGGAACTGTTAGGAATATAAACATGAAAATTGACATGGCAGTATTTATCATGACGTAAATTCTCGCAATAGAACAATTTCTAAAAATGTCGCTATATAAAACAGTGCAGAAACAAAAAACTTTCAAAAATTTTCTATTTCTGTGTTACTGCTGAGCCCAAAATATTGAAATTTTGCTTCGGGTTAGTTTTAAAATATACGATTGTCTCTATGAATGGTTTCTAAAAAATTTAAAATTTAAAAAGATGAAATTAACGAAAAGCGATCTCAATTACCATTAATTTGGAATTATTAGGTACAGCAACTTTGAATATTTCATAATGCTGCATTTCCTCCGCAAAGCATGCGATTTAAATGCAACAAAACTCATAGATACCCACCTAGCATTAAATAAATTGTGTAAATATTGAATAAAGACCTGTATGAAACAGTGAGTAGGTTGCCCGAAAGTACTTGTTAAAGTGTTCCTTCTCCAGGCTTTTCTCTCTCTCGCCAAGGTCACTAACAGAGGGAAGTGCCGTTTTAAATGTGATATGAATTTTTTATCCGATTCATTTTTCTAGACATTTTATCATAAGGTCATATTCTCAATTATCATTAGTAGATTTTTTATATATTAACTTATTCTGGTGAAATTTTGTAATCGGGTTCATATTGGCGTATGCTAGCTTCATGATTTGCTGAATAAATATGTATGGATTTGTAAATTACTTCAAATGACACTTTGACAGCTCAAAAGTTATGCAGATGATATATTCAGATCTTGTGTCATACTTTATGTTGTAATCATTGCCGATTTCTTTTATTTAATACCTGCTAAATACAGCTCAATGTGTGCAGAATATGTTTGAAAACAATACAATACAGCCTATGTAGTGGCCAGCATACACTCATCATTTAAATCCGATCGAGCATATCTAACACATACTCTAACGAAGCATTGCATGCCACTTTTGATGTATTCGGTACTTTGATACTATATTAGATTTTGAGAAGAGAATTCCTTAAATATTTCGACAACCTCATTGCATCCGTGGAAAATAGATATTGTACAATATTAATTATTCCGGGGGAGCACACACCATATAAAGTATAGTCCAATCTTTTTAAACATCATATATTTGTCATTTAATGTTACTCAAATTGGTGCAGAGCTTCTGATTATGCTCTTGACATCATTTTATACAGTTAAAATTCCGATATAAGTAAATTAGTGTTTCATTTTCTATTTTACTTTTAATATATTGCGTACTTTCAATTTTATATCCATGCATGGCTGTCTTGAGTGGTTTGATTTCCCATTTTTTTAAACAGTGTATACGAATTTATATATAAGATTTTGTAATTCTACAATTCGTTTATTTTCATCATTTCAATTTTTCGCAGTATATGGACAATTAATGATAACATCTCATTTTCTTTGCTTCCACATGTTATTATTAAATCTATGTTCTCAGTAATATCGCTCAGACTAATCCCTCTGAGGGAAGTCCTAGTATACGAATTAGTGTTTTTGTTTTCTAGTCGATGGGTATATTCATCAATTAGTTTGTTCTTCACAAAGTCTAATTTTAAATCAGATTCATCACGCGTCTCAAGAGCAGTTATCATCCCGGCATATGATGGGGGCAAGGAGCACAACATGATCGCTACAATGTGCGACTCACTGATGTTTTCGCCTATTGGAGAAAGCCTGTCTCTTATTGTAAGAATGTTATTAATGTGCTCCACCATATTCCCATTTTCTGAGAGTTTTTGAGAGTAGAATTTCCTTAATAAAAATAATTTTGAGGATAAGTTCGCGCGCTGATGGACAGACTTTAATTTTTCTCACACTTCCTTCGGAATCTGTAAGTTTTTTACATAAATTATCTGATCATCGTCTATGCACAAATTAATGATGGCCTTAGCCTTTGCACTATTTTTTAAGTAAGCGGCATCCGGAGAGGGGGGGGGGGGGGATCATCGATACAGAATTTAAATAAATCATCCTTAGTAAGTAGGTTTTCAATTTTAAATGCCCAGTGTAGGAAATTCGTATTATTCAACTTTTCAATCGAGGCTAAGTCTTTTGACATCGCCATTGTATATTTCTTATTTAACTATACTTTCCTTATTATTTCTCATTTATAATCACTAATTCAAATCACTAATTTAATATTTATACCATTCACATACACATTATATAATAGTATCATATAAATAATTTTCAATATCATATCAGATGAAACACAATTATATTTAACAAATGTTATCAACTTTCAATATTCATAAATTTATTTCCGTATATTGTAAAGGTGCAAATACGCTATCTTTTATTTTTAACTGGGTTTATTTTTTATTTATTTCTCACTCCCTTGCTTATATACCTCAGCTCTCATAATCTATAGAAAACAAGAGATTTATGTGAGAGTCGCCGGCCAGGGCTGAGTATACCCAGTGATTATTTTGAAATATGTATATAATGAATATTAAATAAGATTGCCTACCTGTGTTTAGCTTCGGTAAGAGAACAGGCTTGCTATGTGTATCCTTTTGTTGCAATAATTTATTATATTTTATTTTTTAAAGATGAGACGAGTAATCTTCATCATTGACTGAACACGGATGTATATTCACTTCAAATTTTCTTTAATACTGGACTAGAATGCTACAAAAATATATACAAAAAATGATTAATATAATGAATGAATAAAAATTGAATGGTTTTTCCAATCGACAAGATACTTGGTGTTTGAACACCAGAGAAAATCCCTTCTGGGATAACAATGGGATTTGTATCCCGACGGACAGCACGTCCGTTTAGTTGAAAAGTTTTACGACGACTGCGGGGTTCAAAAAAGTGTTCACATAGAGTCTTTTAGATGATGAGAAAGACAATAGATTATGCAAAGTCAGCGGATTAATTTATTTCAGCACAGTCACTTTGCAAAGTCCACTGAATGGTGCTGCTATCTGGTCTTCAGATATGAACTTAATAGAAATGCTGTCTTGTGGATCGCCTTGTAGATTTAGTGCTGCCATCTATGAGTGATGAGATGAAGCGTTTCTGTTACTCTTCACGAAGTTCAATGTTCTTGATTAGATAAATGTTGTGCATATTTCCACAAACGTTTACATACCCCACAAGTTCGGTTATAAGTTTATATAATATGTTATTTGTGTCGCAGGTTCGCATACAAAACTTATTAGTAGAAGTAGGATTTCTAATATTCCTCCTTTTTGTTTGAAGGACCTGTGACAAGTTTTAGCTGTAGTTCGTTTCGTAAAAACTCATGTTGAACTTTTGGAAGCGGTTTTGTGAGTATGTCCGCTATCATGAGTTTTGAAGGACAATAGGTGATATTAATTATTCCGCGTTCGTGTTGATCTCTGATGTGGTGGAATTTGACCTTAGTGTGTTTAGTTTTTGTTTGTGCTTTCTCGTTTTTTGTTAGTTTTATGGTTGATAAATTATCCTCATACACAGTTATTGGTAGTTGTTGAGGCAATTCTAAATCATTGGGTAAATTTAATGTATCACGTTTTGTGTTGCAGTTGACGCCGAAATGTACTCGGCCTCTGTAGAAGACAGGGCGACGCTGGTCTGCTTCTTAGAGATCCAGGCTAACAGGTTGTTGCCTAACTTAAACAGATTGCCTGTCGTTGACTTTCTGTCTATACGATCATTCGCCCAGTCGCTATCGCTGTAAACCGTTAGTATGGGCGGTTTGGATCTGTCTATTATGAATTTCAATTCTGTTGTAGTCATCAGGTATCTGATAACCTTTTCTATGGCCTCCCAATCAGCTAGTCTGGGTAGCTCATTCCTCCTCCCTAGAATATTTACTATGGCCGCGATGTCGGGTCTTGTTAGTGTCGCGATGTATAGCAATCCGCCAATTGCTTGTCTATATTTTGTATTATTTTCCATTAACTCTCCTTCCGGATCTAAATTAAAATAGTTAGTACACATTGGCGTGTAGGTGGGTTTGCTAAGGGTTAAGTTGAACTTTTCCGCGATTTCTATAATTTTGTGTTCTTGATCAAGTTGTAAGTTACCGTTTTCTGTTTTAGTTATATTAATCCCTAAATACTGAGTTACCTGTCCCAGATTTTTAATCTCATATTCCTTGGATAACTGGATATATATCTCGTGCGTATCATCTTTGCTACCTGCTACGAGTATGTCGTCCATGTAGACGATCACATATGCGACTTTTCAATTTTTGATTCGTTTAAACAGACATTGGTCTGAGTCGCATTCGGTAAATTTTAGATTCTTCAGGGATTGGCTAATTTTTAAACTCCATGCTCTTGCGGCCTGTTTAAGGCCATAAATCGCCTTGTTTAATTTACATACTTTTTCTTCCTCCCCTTTCTTTAGATAACCCTCCGGTTGATACATATACACTTCCTCCTCAAGAGTCCCATGCAAAAAAGCGGTTTTGACATCAAAGTGCGTCACGTCAAGATTTTTGTAAACGGCTGCATTTAAAAATGCTCTCAGTGTGGTGTGCGATACGACTGGAGCATACGTTTCGTCGTAATCGCACCCATATTTTTGCGAGTACCCCTTCGCAACTAACCTGGCTTTGTACCTTTCTATTTTACCGTTTATCCCTCTTTTGGCTTTAAATGTCCACTTTGACCCTATGACGCGTTTTCCGGGAATAGCTTTAATTAGTTTCCAAGTTTTATTTTGTTGTAGTGATCTTATTTCCTCATTTGCTGCTTCCAACCACTTATTTTTTGTTTCTACATCCTTAATGTTTTCTAATTCGGCCCACGATTTCGGTTCCTCAATTTTGCACAAATTCACGGTCACTCCGAAACGATTTGGAGGTACGCCTCTGTTTTCCCTTTGCGACTTCCTCGGTTCGGGATTATCTGGCGTCGGGGTTTCTATCAGATCTTCATTATTATTTGTCAAATCAATCTTGATATTTTCGGTAGGTGTTTGAGCGTTATTTTCGGTTTCCGTAGTATCATTAATTTCCTCATAGTTAGTCCCTTCTTCAATGAATTTTACCGTTCTAGAAATTATTATGTGGTTATTTCCCGTGTGAATTCTGTAACCTTTGCTCCGAAAATCATAACCCATCATGACCCCTTCGATAGCTTTTTCGTCAAACTTCGTTCTTTTTGATTTATCTACGTAGGCAAATGCCTTACTCCCAAAAGTCTTAATGTTTGATAGGTCGGGCTTCCTATTATTCCACAATTCGTATGGTGAGGCGTGATTTTCATTTGCGTTTGTCGGCAGTCGGTTGGTTAAATATGTGGCTGTCATCACCGCTTCTCCCCAGAAATGCTTAGGCAATTTTGCATCTGACAGCATAGTACGTGCCATTTCAACGATTGTTCTGTTCTTTCTCTCAGAAACCCCGTTTTGGGGGCTACTGTACGGGACACTCAACTGTCTTTCTATGCCGTTTTCGGCTAAGTAGTTTTCGAAACTCTCCCCAAGATATTCTTTGGCGTTATCAGACCTTATAGCTTTTATTACCTTCCCGAATTTATTTTTTGTTAGGGCTACGTACTGCTTTAATTTCGCTACCGCTTCAGATTTATGCGCTAATAGATATGTCATAGTAAATCGACTGTAGTCGTCTGTAAACGTTATGAAATAACGCTTTCCTCTTGGAGTTTGAGTCTCCATTGGTCCACATAAATCAGAATGTGCGAGCGAGCATATCTCTTTGCTCCTATTTTTAGCTGCTTTGGGGTAGGGTGAAATTGACAGTTTCCCTTCTATGCACTTTGTGCAATGCAACTCATGCTTGCAGTTATTTATAATTATTCCCTCAGCCAACTTATGATTAACCAAATATTTAATTGCGTCAAAATTTTTGTGACCTAATCAACGATGCCATTTATATATACAGTTTTCATTATTACAGGAGGTTTGCGTGCTTAAGGCGTAACCGTACTCATCCTTAGGATTTACTTCATAGAGATTGTTGTTCAGTTTAGCGGTTAAGATAGTGTTGTTATCTTTAATGAAAAAACATGTTTCCTTCTCAAAGATTACTTTTATGTTATTATCGGTTGCCTTTTTTACTGATAAGAGATTACTCTTTAATATCGGACAATATAATACGTCCTGGAGTGTTATGTTATTTTTAAGGCCTGTGTTTATTGTTATGTCCCCTACACCTTGAGAATTTAATCTTTTCCCGTTAGCTATGGTGATGTCGCCAAAATTTCCTGGCTTAAACGTTGTAAAGTGTTCTTTTGTGGACGTAACATGTCTTGTACAGCCCGAATCTATTATGTAGGTATTAGTGTTCCTTGTTTGTGTTTTGTTAACTACCGTTGGTTCATTTTGAAATGCGTGTTCAACCTGGGGAAGAGGAACGCCTAACCCTGTTTGCTCACTAGCTGAGTTTATCTTTCCGTTGAAACAGTAGTTGGAGGAATGATTCTTACTGCTTTCCTGTCCTTTGTTGTTTCCTGCGTTTGTTCTATAACCTGCACCGTAATTGTTGTTTCTGTTCCTGTTATTTTCGTGTCTATAATTATTCTTCTGCGAGTTACACTTTTCTTTGTTTTTCAGTTGAAAACATTCATTTTTAACATGTCCACTTTGGGAACAAAAGCTGCAAAACTTTTTGTTTTTATACGGTTTGTTTTCAGATTTAAATGCCGTCTCAATAGGAGGTAGATTAGCGGCTTTATTTTCCACTTTAATACGCGGTTTGTTTAATATACGAATTAGTGTTTTTGTTTTCTAGTCGATGGGTATATTCATCAATTAGTTTGTTCTTCACAAAGTCTAATTTTAAATCAGATTCATCACGCGTCTCAAGAGCAGTTATCATCCCGGCATATGATGGGGGCAAGGAGCACAACATGATCGCTACAATGTGCGACTCACTGATGTTTTCGCCTATTGCAGAAAGCCTGTCTCTTATTGCAAGAATGTTATTAATGTGCTCCACCATATTCCCATTTTCTGAGAGTTTTTGAGAGTAGAATTTCCTTAATAAAAATAATTTTGAGGATAAGTTCGCGCGCTGATGGACAGACTTTAATTTTTCTCACACTTCCTTCGGAATCTGTAAGTTTTTTACATAAATTATCTGATCATCGTCTATGCACAAATTAATGATGGCCTTAGCCTTTGCACTATTTTTTAAGTAAGCGGCATCCGGAGAGGGGGGGGGGGATCATCGATACAGAATTTAAATAAATCATCCTTAGTAAGTAGGTTTTCAATTTTAAATGCCCAGTGTAGGAAATTCGTATTATTCAACTTTTCAATCGAGGCTAAGTCTTTTGACATCGCCATTGTATATTTCTTATTTAACTATATATCACAATATGTTATATTTTTAAGTTCAGAAGTTTTTGAAACTTTCCTTATTATTTCTCATTTATAATCACTAATTCAAATCACTAATTTAATATTTATACCATTCACATACACATTATATAATAGTATCATATAAATAATTTTCAATATCATATCAGATGAAACACAATTATATTTAACAAATGTTATCAACTTTCAATATTCATAAATTTATTTCCGTATATTGTAAAGGTGCAAATACGCTATCTTTTATTTTTAACTGGGTTTATTTTTTATTTATTTCTCACTCCCTTGCTTATATACCTCAGCTCTCATAATCTATAGAAAACAAGAGATTTATGTGAGAGTCGCCGGCCAGGGCTGAGTATACCCAGTGATTATTTTGAAATATGTATATAATGAATATTAAATAAGATTGCCTACCTGTGTTTAGCTTCGGTAAGAGGACAGGCTTGCTATGTGTATCCTTTTGTTGCAATAATTTATTATATTTTATTTTTTAAAGATGAGACGAGTAATCTTCATCATTGACTGAACACGGATGTATATTCACTTCAAATTTTCTTTAATACTGGACTAGAATGCTACAAAAATATATACAAAAAATGATTAATATAATGAATGAATAAAAATTGAATGGTTTTTCCAATCGACAAGATACTTGGTGTTTGAACACCAGAGAAAATCCCTTCTGGGATAACAATGGGATTTGTATCCCGACGGACAGCACGTCCGTTTAGTTGAAAAGTTTTACGACGACTGCGGGGTTCAAAAAAGTGTTCACATAGAGTCTTTTAGATGATGAGAAAGACAATAGATTATGCAAAGTCAGCGGATTAATTTATTTCAGCACAGTCACTTTGCAAAGTACACTGAATGGTGCTGCTATCTGGTCTTCAGATATGAACTTAATAGAAATGCTGTCTTGTGGATCGCCTTGTAGATTTAGTGCTGCCATCTATGAGTGATGAGATGAAGCGTTTCTGTTACTCTTCACGAAATTCACTGTTCTTGATTAGATAAATGTTGTGCATATTTCCACAAACGTTTACATACCCCACAAGTTCGGTTATAAGTTTATATAATATGTTATTTGTGTCGCAGGTTCGCATACAAAACTTATTAGTAGAAGTAGGATTTCTAATACTAGGCATAGTTTGAACCGAAGATTTAAAATATAGTGTAAAAATTGGGTGTTGCCATTAATAAAAAACAAAGTTTGGCCTGGTTTTTGTTTGTAGATGACCCCCTAAGCAAATTTTATATACATGATGTAAAAGTAGACTTTATTTCCAATCGTTTGGTAGCTGTAATTTTTTTTTTCTAATATGATTAGTTGCAGAGTTAGTATGGGTGTTTACTTTTTTTTCCACGACTGTATATTCTTGTACATGAATACATGAGTATATGTGGATAGTTGTAAATTAAAAAAAAAACAAATTTCTGTGAATTGAAAAAAGAAAAAAAAAAAAAAAACGAAAATTAGCCATAAAACGTTTTTTCTTTTAACAAAATTTAATATAAGACCCATTTTTAGAAAAAAATGCGGGGCTAATCAGGTAGTTTTTCATTCTTGTTTTTCTTTTTTTTTTTCTTTCTTATCTAAATAGATGCTAGTAGGTCACTATCAGCTCGACTCGAAAATACGGCTGGACGATTTTTTTTTAATCGGTAAATAATTGCATATCTTATCCAAACACAGATGTGTTTATCTGAGATGATCTTAGACGAAATCCTTCTGTAGCAGAAACATGCAGTTTCGAAAACTCAAATCTTTGCCAGACGAATTGATGCAACTTACCGGTGTCATTGAATACAGGTCGGTCGTTGCGAAATCGTCTGCCATCTCGCACGCAATGTTTCGCTCTCTTAGGAAGCTGTGAGAATGAATACGTGCTATATGAAGCGTTTTGTACTCAAGGCAACTTAGAATATAAATCCTCAAACTTTAATAATTTAATTACTAATACCTTTTTTTCTCAGCTTTCTAGGAAATTGTTTTTTATTTATATATGCTTAAGGCTGTTCACAACTGCTCTGATCAACAAGCGCAAAACGTTTTGACACATTTACAAATTCATTTTTCAGCCGAAAGATATAAAATTGGAAAACCTGACTAGGGAAGCGATTTGGAATCGAACTGTGTTTTCCATTTTTTGATCAATCAATTACCTATTGAGTTATAAGTGAATTTGATCACGTGACAACAATTTTTTCACTCTCCAGTCTCCATTGAGCGGTTATTCTTCCTCCATGCGGAAATTTGGTTCAAAACGGCCACTTTGACACTATTTTAGTAAAGATCTATTGCGTGTGCAAAAAAAAAAAAAAAAAAAAAAAAAAAAGAGAAAAAAAAAGAAAGAAAATGGAAAAAACCGTTTGATTTGACGCAAAAGGAATTGTAAATTATTATTTCGAGTTCACTATTCCGAATTATATTATTACTGATATTATCGTCGCTTTCCAACAGGGCTGCGGAGTCGGTGGGAAAAATGGACGACTCCGACTCCGGGAATTTAAACAGCTCCGACTCCGACTCTTTCGCTCAAAAATGGGCCGACTCCGAGTTCGGCAATGCAGTCCTGCTTGTAAAATGGACGACTCCGACTCCGGCTCCTTCGCTCAAAAATGGGCCCGACTCAGACTCCTTCGCTCAAAAACAGGCCCGACTCCGACTCCGCAGCTCTGCTTTCCAAGTCATTGTCATAGACACGCATTTCAAAATCTACAACAATAATAAATAAATAAAAGAAGAAAAAAGTAATTTATAAGCTTATCTCAAAATTTTAAATAAAATAAAACATTTTAAACATATATTATAAATGTATATATACGTTAAAAAAAAAAAAAAAAAAAAAAAAAAAAATCTAGTATAAAAACAGAATTATGTCATGGTCAAACGACAGAAATAACATTTTCGTTTTCTCTGCGCATATTAAAAGCACAGAGATGTATGAGGTACACTCTTCAGAAATACTTATTTCAATTCACGGAAGTTTTCCAGTCAGCAGTGCTGCCAGGATTTTTCCATTAATAGACGCATATCCATTTCTTTTATTCTCCGTTACAGGATGTAAAATATACGCCAGTTCAAGAATATGGGGGTAAAATAAAATTTTCTGACCTTAGGATCGAACCAGCTACCTTAGTGTTACGAGACCAGTAACATACCCACTCGGCTACAGTTGTACAGTCTTGGAAAAAAAAAAAGGGAAACACCCCCTACTAACTCCTCAACAAATTATCGTAAAAGAAAGTTATTAGTACCAAACGATTGGAAATAAAGTCTACTTTTAAATGATGTATATAAAATTTGCTTAGGGGGCCATCTACATATTAAAACGAACCCAAACAACATTTTTTTTTTCAATGGCAATACCAAATTTTAACAAGATATTTCAAATCTTCTGTTCAAACAATGCTTAGACACCAAATTTCAAGTCATTTGAATGATAAGTTTTCGAATTATAATCACTCAGAATTTAGTGACTCTAATGTTAAATTACATTTTCATATCTTTATTTATATCTCCTGAAATTATACTCCTAATGTGCTAATTTTTTTGTGTAGCAATAATACTAATATACCCAAACATAAATACGTTGAATTTGCAATTTTTATAATTTTATGATATGAATTATGAATTATGAAATTAATATTCGAAAAAAATTATGAATTGCAACCCACAATTTTTTTGATGGATTTAGATTTATCAAGTCCTGCTTTATGGAAATCCAAAATTTCACATTTTTCTTCCAAGTAGTTTTCAAATTATGCTTAAAAAACGGCAAAATGGTGGTTTACGGGGCTATCTATGATAGAAGTGACTAGATATTTTGAAATTTCTTCTGCTATCCTGTAATCTAGCAATCTTCAATGACTGCTTGAGTAGCGCTTAAGATGCCTTGATCAAGAAGGATGCTCTCTCGGCCAACAATCGAGTACCTAACGTCAATTTGGATCCAGCCCCTAAAATACGCTCGTTTGAAAATAATTAATTTCTCGGAAACTTATCGTACGGATTGCATAAAAATTTGTTTTTGGGCTAATTGAAGGGTGTAGAGTTCATTTATGCTGTCAGAATTATGTACTGTTATTGAAAAAAACACAGTTTAGGTTCGTTTTGATATGTAGATGGCCCCCTAAGCAAATTTTATATACATCGTTTAAAAGTAGACTTTATTTCCAATCGTTCGGTACCAGTAACTTTCTTCTACGATAATTTGTTGAGGAGTTAGTAGCAGGGCTGCGGAGTCGGTAGGAAAAATGATCGACTCCGACTCCGACTCCGACTCCTGGATTTCTGAAACAATCGACTCCGACTCCGACTCCGACTCTTCGACTCCGACTCCGGCATACACACGGGGTTTCTCAAAAAGATTGAAATGCTCGTTAATTTTTTACCTGTTGGAGATATATAGATAATGCAAATTGAAAAACTGTTCAAAATTAAATAGTAATTAAGATTAAGGTTTTACCGAAACCGAATTTCGGTAATACAGTCGGCCCCACTTAATCGAGTAACGGATAATTGCATACCCCGCTTATATGCATAGAATTCTGTGGAACAGAAACGTTCCCCATAAGGCCAATGTTAAATATACTCGTTTTATCGCATAACAATCCCCGGTTAATTGCATAAATATTTCCAATCTACTAGTAGTAATCCGGATTTTATGAATTCCTGTTATAGTGATGAATGGGAAAAAAAAGGGAGAACTTTTTTTTTTTTTTCTAACAATGGTTTGTTATATTTACAATCGAAGAGCAGAAATCGTCGTGAAAGGTGACTTATCTTAATTCTGGAAACTTATGAGAGTGTTGAATTTGGACAATTGTGTTTTTCTTTTAAAGCTTGCCGTACATACAGTGACTCAAGATGCTGGGGGTATTTGTTGAAAAATTCTGGAATCGGGGAAAAATAGAATCGAGACGGTCAAGAGACCAATATTTAGCGTTGGAAGTGGAGAAATGCAATGTCGAGATATGAAAAAAAAATTCCTAAAGGGTTTTTTGTGTAGGCGAAAGAAAAAAAAGAGATATAAATTCACAAATATTGAAAAATAAAAAGAATTTATGCAGAAACTTTTATTTTCAAAGGTATGATTTAAAAGCAAAAATTTTCTATTTAACTTTCATTTTAATTTTCACATAAATTATAATGAAAAATTAAACCATGTACCGTAAATAGTGTTATAATACCTAATTTTTTATTACATATATTGTTATATATAGAGTAATAATAAATTATTTATTAAAGTTATTAATACAATAGTTTTTAATTTATTAGGTAAATAATTACTGTCCATTAATATTTATCATATCTGTGGTATATAATCAAATGATAGCGTATACTAATAACATTAATTGCTGTCCTCGCTTAAATGCATACCCAGCTTAAATGCATATAATTCAGTGGAACCAACTGTATGCAATTAAGCGGGACCGTCTGTATTTCTATTTTCGGCCGAAATTTCGTTCGATTAGTTCTAAATACAGTAATAATACAATTATATTTTTTACTTTTTATGGAGTGTCTACTACGATAACTAATATACTAAAACATACTTAAACATGTATTTTATTGATTTTAGAAATTCCCACCTAACGGGCTTTAATGGGGTGATCATAAATTTTAAATCATTTCACCATATCTCAGCAGCAGTTTTAGCTATGAGCAAGACATTCAGGATAGCAAACCTATTAAAAAAAAAAAAATATTAAACACATCTTTCAGGGATTTTAGAAATCACCCCCCACCCCATAAGGGTGTTAAAGGGATGGAGTAAAATTTTAGGACATTTCGCCATATCTCAGCAGCAGTTTTAGGCAGAATCAGGAAATCCAAGATAACAAACCTACTAAAAAAAATAGAATACTTCAGTGATTTTAGATCTATTTTGTCTATTATGTCACCAACATCGATTTTAACTGGATAAGGTAAGATTATAAAAATAAGATAACACTTACGGATACTGGATTAGATAGTAAGAATTTTTTTTTATCGTTGCTAGATATATTTCGTTTGATTCCAGATTCTTTTAGAGAAACCGACCAGCGTAGTGGGCGAAGGATGCTAGTTTCTAATATTTTATTTTTATAACCGCCGTATAATCATAATGGACATTTATAAATTTCGATTCGGAATATGCAATACATTAAATAAAAATAGCAATTATTTTACAATTAAAAAGATTCACTTACCTAAATATAATTTGAAGTTATATATACGAACAAAGGATTTCTATCTTGTAAGATGCAAATTAAAACTAAATTATCCGAAAAGAACATATGCCTGCTTAAGAAACTAAGATATTTTCAATTTGAACTTTGAACATAATGAGTAAAGGAAAATTGTGCTTCAGATTCGGCCGCACTTTATGTGAAAGATTGGCAAGTTGTGATCGCCTTTCATTCATAGACGTAAATGCTATTATCTACATCTACACTATACTAATAAAATCTTAAATAAATTAATGCCAATTTCGGGGAGATGGGGGTGGGGAATCGACGAATAAGGAATAATCATAAAAAAAAGTGAGGAAAAAAAAAAAAAAAAAGCCCGCCATTTGAGGCATAAAATGACTTTCTTCATTTTCCTCTCAAAATTCATGAAATAATTGTTTTTTCTACAGTAGGTTAAAATAACGGTCCTCCATCGGATAGGATAACCAAATTTAGCCCGAACCAGATAGACTTTAAATGCTTCGGGTCAGGTTTTGACACTTTTGATTTGACCTGATTTTTCAAAAGAAAATATGTACTGAATATTTTTCAAATGAAAAATCTATATATTTGAATATTAATGAGTGTATTTAAGTTCATTTTTATACAAAAAAGATAAAATTGTAGCCTTTTTTTTTATAATTGTTTATTCTATAAAATATGAACTAAATTTCGTTCTGAGCGAAATATGCTGGCTGGTTGTCGGCCCAGTTAGCTTAAACGGAAAAGCATTGGCCTTGTAAGCCAAGGATCTGGGTTCGATTCCCGGCATGGGCATTTTTTCGCTCAGTTGGAAATATTCAAATTCGTAAATTTCTTTCGCCTCGAATTAGGGTCGTAGACGACTTTTCTTTCATTTTCGGATTTGGTTGAGGAATTCCTTTTTGTCAGGTTTCGGGTTGACTTTCAGCAAAAATTTCAGATTCGGGTCGGGTGCAACCCGGCCTTTGGAAGAATCTAGTTGGGGCTTAGAAATAGAAGAACGTCGACGAAGAAAGTTTTGGGTAAGAAATATTTAAGAAGAAAATTGCAGTTTTTTGTTTTAATGAGGAAAATTCTGTATGAGTTGTCCTATATTGTAGTGATAGCGGCTTTAATCAGTTTCATATTTTATACACATTCTCTTTTATCTGAAATACTGAAAAATAAGGCAGTATAAGTTGAACAAAGGATAAGTGAAACATCCATTGTTATCTGAAGTAGATTGTTGCATTCGTTAGGGTCACATTCGAACGGTGGTTCGGATTAAGCTGGCGCTGAATGTTTTTAGTTGTGGGCCAGTCTGATAATTACTATTGCGGGTTGACCCGATTTTTCAAAAGAAAGTCCGTAATATCGTTTAACTTATAAGTCGAATAAGTAAATATATATTCCTTTTCCTACACAAAAGATAAAAGTGCTGTTGGAGATGACTATTTTTCATAATTCCAATAAAATTTTGATTTTATTTCATTTCGGATCCGGTTCATGGTTCAGGTTTCTTTCCGGTTCGCTTCGGACTGACTTAAAGTATGAATTTCAGGACCCGACCAGGAACACGGATGGACAGAGGTTAAATTGAAACATCTGTTTTTGTCTGAGATAGATTCCTTCATTGGGTTGGGTAGTCGGACCGACACGGGATTCGGGTTGAGTTGGACTTAATTTACAAAAAACAAAACAAAAACCTTTAAAAACTCACTTTAATTTAATTATTGTACAATAGTGTCGTCTATGAGCTGAAGAAGTAAGTAAAGGAATCAATTTAATGACTGATGTAAGCAAAAAAATCACATCCGCCCTTTTGCCTTATATTTACTCATTAACATGTCAATAAACTGAAAAATAACTAAATATTTATTAATGTATACAGTTAAAAAATAAAATAATAATTCAGTTCATAAATTTAAAATTAAGTGTAATTGGTTTTATTTTTTATTTCTCTTTAAACTGTTCAACAAAACGTTTGGAGTCGGAGTCGGAGTCGTCATATTTTTAGCGACTCCGACTCCGACTCTTTTCATCGAAAAATCACACCGACTCCGACTCCGACTCCACGACTCCGACTCCGACTCCGCAGCCCTGGTTAGTAGGGGGTGTTTACTTTTTTTTTTTTTTTTTCCATGACTGTACTACATTAGTGAAACAATTTGAAGTAAATATACTTGCCTGAGATGGGTATGTCTTGATTAAGTTCTTCAATAAGTTTTGAATTTTGAAGTTAATTTCGGGAAGAGTTCGTCTTTAATGAGACTGTGGCTGGAGTTTTAATATTTTAGTATTAAAATAAGATAAAAAAAGAATTATGAATATTTTCATGTAGATTGCTAGGTGTAAAATATGAATATTATGTTTTTATGAGTTTTTTTTTTTTTTTTTGAGTAAAATGAATTTTTCTCCATTTAATATTTTAATTTAAATATTTATTTTAAATGCGTTCATTTAAAATACATTTTAAATGCGAATATTTTTTTATAACTTTAAAACATAAATTGTGAATATTATTTTAATGAATGAGAAAAATAATTGTTATTTATTTTTAAATTCGAAAAGTTGGTTTAGTTTTTTTATTTATATACTTTTTAAAAATTAAATTAGAAATCTCAATTTATAGAATTTTTTGTTTTTCGTTTTTAAAATAAATTCAGATTTTAGTATTAATAGAGCCATTACGCATGCGTGGTAGGAATAAACGGAATTTCCCCTTCTTTTCAGACTTTCGTGAAAAATTCACAGATAAAGCATTTTTCTAGAAGTACAGAAATTATTTATTAAGTTCTTTGTTCAACTGCTCTGCTCAACAAGCGCAAAACGTTTTGACACATTTAAAAATTCATTTTTTAACGGAAAGGTATAAAATTGGAAGTCCTGACTATGGAAGCAATTTGGAATCGAACTGTTTTTTCATTTTTTGATCCATCAATTACCTATTGAGTTATAAGTGATTTTGTTCACGTGACAAAAGCGTTTTTCAGCCTTCCTTGAGTGGTTATTCCTCTTTCGCGCTGAAATTCGGTTCAAAACACCCACTTTGACACTCTTTTCTGAAAGATCTATTTATTGCGCTTGCAAAAAAACGAAAAAAAAAAAAAAAACAGTTCGATTACATAGTTTCTGAACAACACCTGCTAGTTTCATGCATTTCCGAACAAAAATTAATTAAAACTTATGTCATAAATTTGCCCTTTTGCGTTTGAGAACAACCTTAATAACGCCATTAAGGCTGTTCTCAACTGCTCTGCTCAACAAGCGCAAAACGTTTTGACACATTTACAAATTCATTTTTTAACGGAAAGATATGAAATTGGAAAGCCTGACCATGGAAGCGAACTGTGTTTTCAATTTTTTGATCAATCAATTACCGATTAAATTATAAGCGATTTTGATCACGTGACACGACTGTTTTCTCCCCTCACTGACTGGATTCGAAAGTTCATTTCAAAATGCCCACTTTAACAGTATTTTCTGAAAGATCTATTCCGTTTACAAGAAAACGGAAAAAACAGTTCGATGACATAGTTTCTGAACAAGAACACTTTCTAGTTTCATGCGTTTCCGAACAAAAATGAATTAAAACTTATGTCAGAAAGTTGACCCTTTGGATTTGAGAACAGCCTTAAGCATGCGTGGTAGGAATGAACGGAATTTCTCCCTCTTTTTTCAGACTTTCGAGAAAAATTCTCGGATAAAATATGCTTTCTAGGAGCACGAAAATTATTTGTTAAAAATGAGGAATAATTTTGTGTATAATGACGAGTTTTTTCGGCAGTGTATTTTTTGAAAGATTCTGGAAGCGACTTTTGACGTACTTTATTTATATATCGTTAAAATACTTTGTTTGATTAAAAAAAAATTGCGGTTAATCAAAAATTAATGAAAAAACGTATTAGCAAATAATCTCAAACATTTTTTTTTTTTTTTTTTTTTTTTTTTTTGATAATTCTAATATACTTTTTACATTTAATTATATTTTTAGAATGCCCAGTAACAATACTAAAGATCATATTTATATGAAAGAAATAGCAATAATGCGTTGAAATAAGGTTTTGAAATGTATTAAGTGGTTTCAGGACTCTTAAAGCTTTAACATTTTCGAAATTTTAATTTTTTTAGATGTTAAACCCCTATCTTTTCTGAACATTTTGATATAATTGTTTCCTTGAAATTCCTATTAGAACAGAAGTTATAGATTTTAGATTTATACACATTCAATAGCTGAAGTAGCGTTTCCGAAACTGTGAACTCATTTTTCTCCAAATGACGTTTTTGGGCATAACGCGCACGATATCACAAAAACTTCTCAATATTTTTTCATGAAATTTTCAAAACATATGTTTCATAGTAGTCTGTATAAACTAAACCTAAAATCTCCTTTTTATTTCTCAAAAAAAAAAAAAAAAAAAAAAAAAAAATATTCTTTCAGGTGATTATACTGTTAAAATTTTCTAAATTTTGCATTAGTTAAATACAACTTTGTATTAAAAATATAAAAATGCTTTAAATACAAATTTATTTAGGTTCAGGGTAATTATTATAATCTGAAGTATAACTAGGCACCAAAATGTCTATTCTAGTTGCAAAATGTATTTTGTAATCGTGCGCGTAAGCTGTTATGCTGATTTTCTGCTCATCAAATGTCTGACAGTTTGGAGCCTTATGTAAATGCTAATTCTGAATCTTGAATATTTTTAAATACATGAAATGAAAGAACTTACTTATATATTTTATCCCAATTAAAATTTAAATTCTTAAAATCAAATGCATTTTAAGATATTAAATGTTGAAAATGGCCTTTTGTTTTTCATTTTTTCCAATTTTAATTGTCCTGAGAGCCTTTAAGGGGCTGTGCATCTATAACGTTATCAACTTTTTGGTATTTTTGTACCCCTCCCCCTTACGATATCATCCCTCGAACCCCCCCCCCTCCTCCCCGGTAATGATATCGTTATCAATGTATAAAAATTCTTTAGATTTTTTGGAATATTTTTTTCTTTTGTTTGGAATGATACACAAATAAGATTACATTTATTTTTCGCATAACTTTATTAAGAGAAGTCCATCAAATATCAGTTTATATAGCAAATAAAACTTCAAAGAAATGATTACAATTTAAAAGTATATTTAATAATAGATTTTTTTTTTTTATATAATGCATTCAACATTAATAATGTTTTTTTTTTCTATCTTTTTTTTTTTTCATTTGCCCCCTGCACGTGGTGGGGCAGACAGAACTTCTTATCAACAAAACAGACAATATTCTTTTTCTTTTATTTACTAGTAAACACAAGTATCATTTCAAACATACTTCGCAAATTGTTTGTCAAACAGGGGATTATATAATGCATACATGTATGACAGAAGAATAGGAATGCCAAATGTTGTGATGTTCCATATTTTGGAATTGAATAATTTTATAACCATTTAATGATTTTAATGACAACTTTGTGCTTTCATAAAAAATAGATAACATACTAAAAAAAGATAACATACTGTCTTGATATAAAGACCAAGTTACAAATAAAAATCGATCAAGAATGATAACCATATCAAAAGACAAACCCCCCTCCCCCAAGAGATATCTTACTATATCATATGCCGGACCCCCCTCTCCCCCTAAAATGAAAAGGTTATAAATGCATAGCCCCTAAAAGCAATATTTTCACATTGGCCCCTCGTCGGGAGTTAAAAGCCGAAGATATCGAAAAAGATACAATCAGCCTTTTTGATTTGATTCATTTCAATGGTTTAAGCACGGAATTCGATTACATGTCTTAATTTTGTGTTTTATTTATATTTTATTGTGTTTTTAAATAATTTATGAATGTTTTAATTTCATTATGGAATATAGGCTGTAAAAGAACATGATTAGCTATTTATATGAATTTAAGTGCAAACGGATTTACATTTCGTAATCTTTTGCACGCGATAGAAATAGGTTTTAAAACAACTCATGCTTGAAAAGTATTTTAAAAACAATAAAAATTGAGCAAATTGAGATACAGTATTCAAATAAATTGCGATATAGTTTTCAAACAAATTGCATTTGGAAGTACATATTATTTTTTCTCTATTCGATTGCGTAAAAATTAAAAATGTGTGCGGTATTTAGAAATTAAAAAAAAAAAAATGCAATAAAAGTTAATAAAAGTTAAATTTAATCGTCTGCTGTTGCCACCGTCAAAATAACGTCAGATTTACACACGGACACGTTTGTCCTTTATAATATAGATAGATACTGATATTGTCCCAATGATGCACTAGTTGAGAATTTTCGCAATATTATAATTTAAGCTCCTGCAGATTGACGAAAATAATTCTTGCAATCCTTCATCACGAGGACGCATCTTCGACGATTTACTTATTTAAATATTTTTTTCATTTTAGAAGTGGAAAATGAAAAGAAAGCGGAAAAATGAAAAGCAAAAATGTTAAAGTACGAAAATATACTATACAATCATACAGACTACAAATAAGTCTAAAATTTTAATATAAATATATCGGGTTTTTTTTTTTCAACTTTTTGGTGTGAAAAAGAAAGCATGACACACACATCTTCAGAGCCCAACTTAAACTATCTAGGGTCCAAGGCGTATTTATTTGCTGTTAGTTTAGTATAGAATGTATTTAAAGTTGAGTATTTATAACTTGCCAATATTTGCAAATGTTTAGATGATTTTCAAGTGTTAAAAATAATTTAAATGTTTAATAAATTCATCCAGTTTGCAAGTGAAGTTTATATTTAGGAGCCTCCAAAATTTGGTGACCTTCCAGACCTAGGAAAAAATGAGGCTCTTTTCGTAATTCATAAAATAAAGGCAAGAAATTTTAGAAATAAATAAACAGACCAACATGACAGCAAAACTGAAGCAATATTATCACTACTTTTTATTACATTCGGAGACAGAATTCTTTAAAGTGAAATAAATAGATTTTATATAAATATACAATTTACTGCTTTTTATTTAAGCCGTACAACTTGTATTAAAAAAAAAATGAAACATTTGACATTGTACAGAAGGTTCGAAGCAAATGCTACAAAGCAATAAAACGTATTTTGTCAAATATGTAATTTCCCCTTCTAATCGGCTTATCTCAGAGACAAATGTCTTTTTTGTCTGAAGAAAATTGGAACAACTGCAGTTTCAAAATAAAAAGTTATGAGCAACTTAGCTCTTTTTTCCTCCTTGATCCAGTAAGATTGAGAAATCGTCTGCCGTTCCGTTGCTCTAAAAAAAGAAAAGTGAATTTGCTTGTAACATAGACTTTTTATTTTGCCATAATCACCCATCTTCGTTGTGTAACGTAATGGACTTTTTTACCAATCATATTTACAAACTAAACAAAATTGCATGATACAGGAGATAAAGCTTAAAGCTACCTTTTTTAGGTAGAATTAAAGCTTTCAGAAATAAGTTTTTTGTCACCTGTAACAGAATGTTTTATTTGTAATCTCGTATTTAGCATTTAAAAAATAAATCAATAGTACAAAAACAACAACAAAAAAAAGCAATTTAACAAATTACAACGACCATTTAGAAAATGATTTTTTCAAAGACTAAAATTTAAGATAAAAAATCGCACGGAGTTGATCCTACATTACGTACGTCATGGATTAAACATTAATAGTGTTATTACAAGTGAAAATTGCAAGCGACAAAAATCGCCTGCGACTCGTCAGATTTCCTGAAACTTACGTATTATCCACCTGAAACTTACGTATTATCCAAGCATTTCATTGGCTGTTCGGGAAAAGGCTTTTCCATCGGCAGATTTCCAAGAAATCTGACGACCCATTTTAAATGAAATTTCATTCGTAAACTTCTAAACATCCCACAATATTACTAATATTACTTTTTACACCATCGTATAGAGAAAAAAAATGTACTTTTAAATGCAATTTGTTTGAAAGCTGTATCTCAATTTGTTTCTGAGTTATTAAATTTTTTTTTTTGTAGTTTTTATTACATTTTTGTCATAGTGGCAACAGACGTATCCATCTCTGTTGAAAGTAAATGGAAATACAGATTACTGTATATACCAATCAGAAAACGAATGAAATGCGGATTCAACCAATAAAACGCCTCAGATATGTTTTTGATTTCCTACTCTGACAGAGAACAGTAACCATTTTTCCAAATGGTTAAAAAACAAAAATAAAAACTGTGTGAAAATGTCCGATTACTTCATTATTAATCAGTTCCGGATGTGAAATAGTCCTTTAGATGTACCTTTTAAAATGTGAAATAAAACAAAAATCTATTTATAAATTCATTTATAAACTCATTTCATTATAGAATTTAATCTGAACAGATACATATTAAATTTATCCTTTAATAACATATGAAGCTTATAATCTGCTAATTCAAAAACAAATATGATTTTTTTAGAACAAATTATTATTTCACTACAATTAATGAGTTTTTGTTTTATCTTATTATATTGCATTACTAGTATAATATAAAAAATAAATGAATACATTTATTCATTTCATAAAATTTAAAAATATCGTCTGCTACTGAAATAAAAGATTATAAAATAATTTAATATTTTCTATAATAAAACAATTATCTAAAATCTTGTGCTTGCTATTTAAAAGAAAAATCAGTAGTACGGGGAAAAAACAAAAAACTGCGCTGAAATATTTAATTGCTTGGTATATAGTCAGTTCCGGATATGAAATTTTCTTTTTTGATATATCAATATATTACGAAGTAATACCATTCTATTTATAAATATAGCATTTTACAATGACAGTTTAATCTGGACGCATTAAAATTCAATAACTCACGAAGATATCGTCTGCTATTACAAAAGTAATTTGTGAGTTTTGCAAACAATAAATTATATATATATATATATATATATATATATATATTTTATAATTATAATCAGTTTCTGTTTCGATGTTAATTGATTTCTCTTTTGATATTTTTTCATAATTATAATCAGTTTTTGTTTTGATGTTATCTTAATAATATTGCAATCATTATGAGAAATGAAAAATATATGAATAAATTACGAAATTTTAAATTCAACATTTCAAGTTCAATTTAGAAATATCGTCTGCTATTGTGAAAAATAAAATTCTTTTTGCAACCGGCGAATTTGATTCGCCCTTAATCAGCCGGTTTTGGTTTAGAATTATAAAACAAAATAACGTTGCAATATTTCTGTCATATCTTATCTTTCAGAGTAATCTAAATTTTTCATGCTCAACGCTTTTTCCCCAGATTCATAGAATTATCCTTCAAAATCTCGCGTATTTTTTGTTTATCATCATGACCTAATGTTTGAATAACCTTCGGCTTTCAGCATATTTGTATTGTTGCTTGATATGAAAAAAAAGAAGAGAATGTGATTATTCAATCAATTTTGAAATGCGGATTATCAGCATACAAAATATACTATACTACTGCTATTAAAATAAAAGGACTTTGATTCACGGGATTGACTTATTACAATAAATAAAAAAATGATATGGTGGTTTTGTGATCACAAATATCAAAGCTGCTTTTGTATTTATGGGTTGTCTAAAATTATTTTGCAACATAGTTGAAAAGTGAAAACAGTTTATGAATTAGGTTTGTCTGTCCGTCTGTCAGTGCCCTAACTCGCGTAAATATATTCGGATTGCCATGTGATTGAATATGCTATTCATGTTCACTATGCAATGCTCGGTATTGAAAATGAAATGTGTACAATTCATAGTTCATTTACAGGGACACTCAAAATTATTCCGTTACATTATGGTCTATGTGGAAAAATCATTTGCAGTGTATTTTAATCGTGTTACAATATTTTAAACATAATGGAATTTATATACATTATTGCGGTGCGCTAAAACATGGTTAATATAGAATATGTTATGTGTAGCACTTACAGTACGCGTACAGAAGAACTTAAAAGTATTCCGTGAAGAAAGATCTGTGAAGAAAAATCGTTTGCGACGTACTTTAGTGATGTTATTTTATTGAAAACATAATAGATCGGGAGACGGCAGCATAGACAATCACCTCATCGAGTTCACTTCTGAAATTCCAGATTAGTTAAAACTCGATTCGCATATTAAAACGAAATCGGTCTGGCAAGTCATGCCTCGGTGGAAAAGACCTGAAAACCCGATTTTAGCGGTTGACTCGTAGGTTTACCATTGTGTTTTCCTGCTCCCAGTCCTCCCTGTTTTCATATCTTTGTGTATGGTGATCTTTTTCCCTCAAATCATCAAAACCTCACGAATTTAAGCTCAAAATATCCTGAAATTCCCTAATCAAAAGACGGAAATTTCGTCAAATAACGGAAATTTTTTTTCAAATCATGGGGTTTTTCCGGCAACGGTACTGCCAGTAATTTTAATGTTTTTTTTTTTTTCTCGAAAACATCTTTGAGAGTGTAATTTCTCAGAAAAGTGAGAACGAACTGAGACCTGGACTATATAAGACTTATTTTGGAGCGAACGGGTGTCGAAACACGCCCTGAACCGTACTATGACTTCGACGGCTGCTATTGCTTAATAACCTTGAAGTTGATTAATAACCTATTAAATAAGTGTAAATAAGCAACCAAGAGTTACTTATTAAGTTTCCCATTACATATATGCATATAACTTTTTAAAGAGACATCTCAAAAATCTGCATATACGAGTATCATCGTTTATCGAGCGTCAAATTAAACGATACTATGGCAATAATGAAATCTAAAATAAACATGAATTGGAAACCTGCACCGCATCGAGGAACCCTATTTTCCACACCCGATCTGACACCGGGTCGGGTTAGCGTCAAAGGTTTTTGTTATGGGTCGGGGTTGAGTCGGGTTGACTCTATTTCGGCTTCTGGTTAGTTTTTTTTTTTTACCCTGGCGCGTCATTCCCCCCCCCCCCCTCCCACACACACACACAAATTGTCCTCAATATTGTCTAAAATAAAGAAAAAAAAAACTATACATTTAAATATAAATGAGAATTAGTATGTTCATTTATATACATAAAAGTTAAAATTGATATTAGAGATATAATTACAGAGTACTTTTTACAATTGCATTAAAGTATGAACCAATTTTCTTTCTTTCTTTTTGGGTTGGGGGTCATTTTCGAATTAGAGTCCTGCAATGCAACGCCGGATCCAAAACCAAAATTTCTAGTTTAAGTTAACACGAAACAGACACGAACCCACACAAAAAAATTTTCGTGACCCGATCCGATGTCGGGTCTTAAGTTTAAAAGTTTTTCTAAAATAATATCTTCATTATTGTTAAAATTGTGAACAGAAATCCCCGTTGAGCTTTGTATGAGGTTCAGGTATATATTTGACTGAAACAGGATTATAAAATTGTTTTCCTACAAAACAAAAAAGTTTGTTTTAGTGTGCTGCACTACAGCTTGAAGTTTGTAACCTTGCTGTTAAAATACTCTTGCAACAAATTATATTAACTATAGTGCAACTCCCGAAACAAAGCATCTACAGTGGTGGCAAAAAATGTGGACATTTTTTGAAATGTTCATCTTTTATAACTTTGTGTGCTTGAAGAATATAATAAATTTCACTTAAATACAAATGTTTATATATGAAATTCAAGGAAATTTAATGTAGAATTTAATCAAAAAAAAACTTAATTAAAATATCTGCATTACAAAAAAAGTTACGCTTACAAAAAATTTGATCTATCTTAGATCTCATTATATTCTAAAGTTACACTTACACATTCAGTATTTAGTAGGACGACCACTGTTTTTACTTTCTTCTATCTTCAATAG
The DNA here is from genome assembly GCA_963932465.1 of Maratus speciosus. Lineage (NCBI taxonomy): Eukaryota > Metazoa > Arthropoda > Arachnida > Araneae > Salticidae > Maratus > Maratus speciosus. The sequence goes on along the minus strand of OZ010798.1, from coordinate 232,369,489 downwards.
AAGAAAGTATTGTAATCGAATTTTTTTTCGACGGATTTACACGTTTGAGGGGTCAGAGATCCCAAAAAAACATGTTTATAAAAAATGTCTGTCTGTCCATCTGTCCGTCTGTCCGTGTGTCCGCGTGTCTGTCGCCATTGTACCATCAAAAAGTGTATGAAGTTATGCATAGAATTGAACCAAATTTTTATTTTAAGTTTTTGGCTATGGTAAGCAGATCCTCCCTGGATTCGGAAAAAATTCGCCGGTAGGGGGCGCTGTAACAGCGATTTTTGTGCGATTTTGAATATTGTACCATCCAAAAGTGTATGAAATTATGCATAGAATTGAACGAAATTTTTATTTTAAGTTTTTGGCTATGACAAGCAGATCCTACCTGAATTTGGAAAACATTCGCCGGTAGGGGTTGCTGTAATAGCGATTTTTGTGCGATTTTGAATATTGTACTATCCAAAAGTGTAAGAAGTTATGCATAGAACTGAACCAAATTTTTATTTTAAGTTTTTGGCTATGGCAAGCAGGTCCTCCCTGAATTTGAAAAAAATTCGCCGCTAGGGGACGCTGTAGTAGAGATTTTTGTGCGATTTTGAAAATTGTACCATCGAAAAGTGTATGAAGTTATGTATAGAACTGAACCAAATTTTTATTTTAAGTTCTTGGCTATGGCAAGCAGGTCTTCCTTAATTTGGAAAACATTCGCCGGTAGGGGGCGCTTTAATAGCGATTTTTGTGCATTTTGAATATTATACCATCGAAAAGTGTATGAAGTTATGCATAGAATTGAGCCAAATTTTTTGTGTTTGTTTTTGGTCATGGCACGAAGGTCCTCCCTGAATTTGGAAAAATTCCACCGGAAGGGGGCGCTATAATTGCGATGTCTGTACCATTTTCATTATTGTACCATCGAAAAGTGTATGAAGTTATGTATATAATTGAACCAAATTTTTGTGTATGTTTCTGGCTATGGATAGCAAGTCTTCCCTGAACTTGAAAAAATTCCGCCAGAAGGGGGCGCTATAATTGGATCTCTGTGCTATTTTCATTATTGTACCATCGAAAAGTGTATGAATTTATGCATAGAATTGAACCAAATTTTTTGTGTACGTTTCTGGCTATGGCAAACAAGTCCTCCCTGAATTTGAAAAAAAAAAAAAAAATCTGCCAGAAGGGGGGCGCTGTAATAACGATTTTTGTGCCATTTTCTTTATTGTACAATCGAAAAGTGTATAAAATATGCATACAATTGAACCTAATCTTTTGTGCATGTTTTTGGCTTTGGCCAGCAGTTCCTCTTGAATTTGGAAATATTGCACGGTAAAGGGGCTCTGTAATAGCGATTTTTGTATACTTTTCTTGATTTTTCGTAGTTCTATTGTCCATCGGCGGCTCGTGCAAAGGCGGGAACTCGCTTCCTGCTAAGCCGGCTATTCGCAAAGACCTGATAACAACAGAATAAGGAAAAACTATTAATTTTAACAAATATCATGATATAGATTAACTCGCTTTTAGTTCGTTTAATTGACTGAAGCAGAAATTTAAGATGAAAATCAAAGTTGGTATAGTATTGAACTAATAATATTGAACTATTAACATGTGTAACTACCGGGTGTCCCAAAAAGGACTGACTGATTTTAAAATTCAATAACTTGCAAACGGTGACAGATATTAAAAAAATTCTTGCAGGAGGGTTATGCATAAGGTCAAAAGTTTTATTACAGTGATTTTCAATTTTAGTTCGATTTGCAAACAATAGATGGCGCTGTAAGCAATAGTCGCTAAATACAGGCTCGATTTTAGGTCCTTTATCTTGTTCCATGCAGAAAAAGGAGATGGAAATGTATTATCCGGGCCACGAAATACCACAAATCGAGCCTGAATTTAGCGACTATTGCTTACAGCGCCATCTATTGTTTGCAAATCGAACTAAAATTGAAAATCACTGTAATAAAACTTTTGACCTTATGCATAACCCTCCTGCAAGAATTTTTTTAATATCTGTCACCGTTTGCAAGTTATTGAATTTTAAAATCAGTCAGTCCTTTTTGGGACACCCGGTAGTTTTTAAAATATTAAGATGCATAAGATAGAAGAAAGTTTTGTGACTGGCACTTCCAACTAGTTTTATTACAGCTTCACAGAAAAAAATTTCTTTTAATTTTCACAATAGAGATTTGAAATTTTGTGCAAATAAACATTTCACCATATGTATATATAATACATTCAAAGAAATTTCCATTCTTATAATAATTTTAAGATCTTTAAGAAAAGTTAAATTTTTAAAACGAAATTTTAAAATGCTCCTTACGTTTTAATTTTGTAGATATTTCCTCAATTTTGGATTTTAATCACACAAAAATCTATTACAGGCAAATCTGTGTATCGATTTTTTAATCCCTTAAATAGGTAATTTTTTAGAGATATTTTTCCGAATTCCATATCGATTTTCATCAAAATTATGCCTTATAATAAGTTAATAAACGGTCAAGTGCGAGTATTACTCGTGCTCAGAGGGTTCCGTACAATAAATATATGTGAATTATTAACTATATTATTAAAAAAATCGTTACTAAAAGAATAATAAGACTTTGTAAAAAACTATACAACTTAGGGTTAGGTATAGCTGTATATACTAAAAGAGTATGAATGGGTATACCATAAATGTTCAAAGAGATATGAAGACTAAATAATATCAAATATTGTTATTCTGTATAACTCTTTTTTTTAATCTTATCCTAATCTGTTTATGATGAACTTATTTAGGCACTGACAATAAAAGTAATTTATATTTAAAATTCATTTGGTATTTCATAAAACTAAATTCAGCGTAGTAATAATCTTTTCTTTTTACAGTGTAAATAAAACAAAACCCTTGCTCAAAGTTTATATTTCTCATTATGCTAAGCGCACTGCGAAAGGAGGTCGCAAAGTTGCAAGGCCGTCTTGGTCCGTGCCGCGTTTTTCCAGATAAGCCTTTATTTAACTTTTAAAGACACGGGAGTCGTATTGAGAGATCCACTCAATGCAAACTAGTCGCGAAACCAATAGTATTTATGTGATTAATTCTAATTAAATTAGAATGTTTTAACAATTTGACGTTTATTGCTTTTATACTGCTACTGGGCATTGCATTACAGAAATATATCATTAAAAGTTGTTATCTAGGCTTTTTAAACCGATAGTAGATAGCGTACGCCACCCTTGTCATTATGTATGTCGAAACCGTCCGTGTCTTTAAGGGTTAATATCTCGGCTAATTACCGACGATTTTTTTCGAAAATCAATATCAACAATGCTTTTATACTTCTGTTACGATAGATACCTCCAGCGCTCCTCAATACATTTGGTGAACGCCCGTAAATCGAAATTTGTGTGTAACGGAAAAAATGCACTTTTCTCAAAAACTATGCGACTTAGGGTAATCGCTATACTTTCCCTGTAAAGTTTAAAGTAACGTCTACTACCTCTAATTTTTTCATAATTTTGGTTTCAATAGATTCGGAAATAGATGGGGGCGGGGGAACATATTTTTGCACAACATTTTCGACTATATCTCCTAAAATATAATACCTATAATTAAAAGAAATGTGTTTTTGAGTTCAACATTACGAAACCTTTCACAGGATATCTCACATGATATACAAAGAAAATATTTTTTTTACAAGTAACTTAATTAGCCCCTGTACAGTTTTCCTAAATATATTTGAAATGTTTAATAATCTGTAAATGTGTGGGTGTGGGTCAATAGTCTTTATTACAACCCCCAATTTGAACTTTCCGCGTTCCATAGTTTACGAGAAGGATGGCTGTGACAGACAGACAGACACAGGAGTGATCTTATAATGGTCCCGTTTTTATTTTTACTTTCTTCTATCTTTACAAGAAGAAAGTATTGGTTTCATGAAAATTTTCGAATTTCAGTTTTCGACGGATTTACACGTTTTATGAGTCAGAGATTCCAAAAAACATGTTTTTACAAAATGTCTGTCTGTGAGTCTGTCTGTCTGTCTGTCCGTCTGTCTGTCTGTATGTCACGCAAATTTTGTGGGCGCTCTATCTCAAGAACTAATGGACGAAATTTCACAAAACTTCATATTTAGTTAGACCTTGATATAAACTGGAACCGATTAGTTTTTGGTTAAAATCGCCCAACAGGTGGCGCTGCTATGCGGCATTTTTAACGATTTCTGCAATAGCTGTATCTCAAGAACTACTGCACGAATTTTCATAAAACTTCAGATTCAGTTAGTCCAGGATATAGTTTGGTGCTGATTACGTTTTTGTGAAAATCACCCAACAGGTGGCGCTGGTATGCTGCATTGTTCATGATTATCGCAATAGCTCTAACTCAAGAAAAAATGCACGAATTTTCATCAAACTTCAGATTCAGTTAGTCCCTGATATAAATTAGTGCTGCTTAATTTTTAGTGCAAATCGCCCAACAGGTGGCGCTGCTGTGCTGCAGTTTTCACGATTTCCACAAGAGGTGTATCTCAAGAACTATTGCACGGATTTTCATCAAACTTCAGATTTAGTTAGTCCTTGACATGAATTGATGTATAAATTAGTGCTGTTTAATTTTTAGTGTAAATCGCTCAACAGGTGGCGCTTCTGTGCTGCATTTTTCACGATTTCCACAAGAGGTGTGTCTCAAGAACTATTGCACGGATTTTCATCAAACTTCAGATTTAGTTAGTCCTTGACATGAATTGATGTATAAATGTGCTGTTTAATTTTTAGTGTAAATCTCTCAACAGGTGGCGCTGCTATGCTGTATTTTTTACGATTTCCGCAATAGCTTTATCTCAAGAACTAATGCTTGGATTTTCAACAAACTTCAGATTCAGGTATACCTTGATATCGTTTAGTGCTGTTTACTTTTGGTGTAAATCGCTCAACAGGTGGCGCTGCTATGCTACTTTTTTTCAGAATTTCCGCTATAGCTCTATCTCAAGAACTAATGCGCGAATTTTCATCCAACTTCAAATTCAGATATACCTTGATATGAATTGGTGCTAAATCGTTATTTCTTGTACTATTTAAATGATTTAATTGACGTGATTTATATAGAAGAAAGTTTTGTGATGGCCACAACATACTAGTTTAAGTACGGAACCCTAAAAATCAAATTTAATTGTCTTAATTAAGTTGAATTTTAAATTGCATACACAGTTTCATTTTAAGTAATATCAGGATTCTTCCTTGTCAGTTTCATTAATTTTGATTAAAAATTAAGGAGCAAGGAGCATTTCAAAAACTAAAAAAAAAAAGCTGAAACATCAGTATTAAAAAAAAACAAATTTAAAATATATTAAAAGGCCAAAGAATTGTTTGTGAACAAAATTAAAACACTTGTAACTTTGCGTAAAATAATCGCATCTGCATGCGGTTTTCCATGAATGAGGCAGTACAAATTAGAGAGTAATAATACACATAAAAAGAAATGTCGATTTTTGTTCAAATAAAGGACCACGGCCCCCTTAAGAGAACTAGTGTTTGGAGTTCATCCTTTTTAACCCCTTGAGGGGCGGTGGTATCATATGAAATCACTTAATTTTAATTCCCAAATGCTACAATGGCACCAGAATTTTGGTAAAAAAAAAATTCGCTTTATTATATATGCGATATTTAGCTTTTTATTATTTACAAATAAATTTGTTTTCAAATTCCGGTGTCAATCATTAACTTCAACACTTTAGCAATGAAATGGATTTGCTCCTGAAAGGGTTAATCACAGATGCCAAGAATCAATTATAAGCTTCAATAAGTTGCGTTTTATTAGATGGACGCTTTTTTGTACAAGGATTTTCAAACGTCGCCACAAACTTTCTATAGGATTCCGATCAGGGTAATAATTGTATGCTTTTATTTTAAAACCATTTTTTGCATATTTTTGCCGTATGGCATGAAACTGAATTGCTGAATCCTGCTGAAAGATAAATGGTGCTTTATTGGGAAAGAGATCCCTGAGGGAAGGTATCAATTTTGGTTCTAGGACAGTTTCGATGTATTTTTTTGCATTCAGAATGCTATCAATCGAATGCGGACCACACCATCTGCAGACATACAGGGCCAAATCATGACATTTGTTGGGTTCTTTGTAGTTGCTTCAATGCAATCAGGATGCAGCTCTTCCTCTATTTACGTCTCACATATTTTCTCCCATCACTACCAAAGAGCGATATTTTGCTCTCATCGCTCCAGATTATTTGCTTCCACTGATTTTCTGACCAATTAATGTGTTCTTTTACCCACTGAACTTGTTTCTTGCGTTACTGAAGATTTTAAAATGGTTTTTTCCTCGGAATTCTACCTTTCAGTCTAAAACCTGCTAATCTTCACCTTATTGTTCTTAAACTAACAGAAATACCCATTGCATTCATTTCCCATCTAACAGCATCTGATTGAATTTTTTTTATCTTTGAGGCATATCCTTTTTATCTTTCTATCGTCAGAAGCACTTGTGCATTTTTTTCGGCCTGATCTTGCCTTATTTATCCCTGGTTTAGTTTCTTCATAACGTAAGCACAACTTTCGTACGCCATATAAAGTGACTGATCTACCAACCTGTCTTGCAATTTCAGCATTAAGAGAGAACATTTTCTCTCAATATGACAATTCTGCTTCTTTTTGTAGATGTCAACTCAGTTCTTGTTGTTGATGACATTGTTTTAAATTATTTGCATAAAAATAGAAATATTTAAGAAAAGAACATTATTATATTTAGTTACAAAAGTATTCCCCATTCTGCAAAACTGATTCCAGAAGAATACCGCTTTTACAAATCAAAATATACTACACTTTAGTTACTGGCATTAGATTGGTTCTCAGAACCAGTGTTGCTAGATTGGGTACTTTTTTTTGTCCCCAAATTGTTGACGTTCACCGATTTTTTTAAATAGAAATATTCTCCCTATTTAAAAATAGATTAAAAATTCTGAAAAATAAGCGAATTATACTATTTTTAAAAAGTGGTGACAGTCAAATAACCTTAATTAAAAAAGTCCCTAATCTGGCAACACTGCTCAGAACAGTCATTGTGATTGGGTAGCCAGCTTTTATTGCAATACACTTTAGCATTCCTGACTAATTGTGTTTGTATTTTAGACTAAAGTAAGTGCAACTTTTTTTGTAATGCAGATATTTTAATTCTTTTTTTTTAAATCAAATTCTAAATTTAAATTTTCTTGAATTTCATATATAAACATTTGTATTTAAGTGAAAATTAATATATTCTATAAGCACACAAAATTATTATAAAACATGAAAATTTCAAAAAATGTCCACAATTTTGGCCCCACTGTAATAAAGCAAAAACACGTCTGAGAGTAACGCTGACGTCATATTGATGGTGGTAAGACGTGATGCAATAAATTTCGTTTTTACATTATGTGTAAAAAGTACCTGGAATTCAAAAAAGTACAAAAAAACTTGGAAAGTACAAAAAAATTAATTTATTCCCAATTTTTTTTTCGCTTCAAATTAGCCTTATAGAGTCCAACTGCACCGCGTTTGACCCAATTCTCCATGCATTTTTGGTAGACTAACTGAGATATGGCCTCCAGCTCCCTGAGCGAATTTTATTGTATTGCCTCAATCGATTCAAACCGTCCTCCTCGAAGTGGTAATTTTGGATTCGGGAAATTCGCCATGCCAGGCGAGTACGATGCTTAGTCGATGATATTCATTGTGCTTTTTGCCAAAAACTCTTTCAAAACGATAACTTTGTGAGATCGTGCATTATCGTGGCGCAAAATACACACAAAATTTCGGTGATTTTTAAGATATTCGGTACCACGAAATTTCATTTGAAACACAAAATTTAAGCAAAGTCTTTGTTCAACTAATTTTTCCATTGTAAAAAATTGCAGAGTCCTCAAAAGTTATGACTAAAAAAACAGATGCTACAAACAAACACACTAAGTCATAAACGGCGCTCAGAATTTGAGTCCTGTATCGGGTCGGGTTACCCGCTTTTGCCCGAACCCAACTCTACCCGTTCTGGTCGGGTTGGCGCTATATTTTCTCGTTGCGGGTCTGGTTGACTTCAGCTTTTTTTTGTTGTTTCGGGTCGAGTAGGCTTTCATTGTTTCGGGTTCTGTTTGGCTTTTTGACTATTGCGGGAAAGGTTCGGGTTTGACTCGATTCTGTAAAAGAATGTCCAAAATATTTTTTCACGTTAAAAGTCTATATAAACCGCAGATCAAAGTTTTACAAAAAGCAAAACGCACGCCTATCTGTTTAAATTCTTTTCTGCGGGAGTTAATATAAACACATTTTTTCAACTACTACGAAGTATGGTACGATAAAACGAAGGCTTCTGCACAGATCAAGCATTTTTTGACTGAATAGTTACAATTCTAATGTTCTAATCTTGATACTTCTAACGTTGTTATGACAAAAAACTACTGTGTGATAGACAGACAGGATCATTAGCGTTTTGTTACATATTGTATTTTTAAAGTACGATATAAATATAACGCACTTTGTTATTTCGAAGACTCGTGAAAGGATGACTATTTATAAAGATTTCGTTGAAAATGTACAAAGTGAATAATTTAAATTTGATGATACAGGATTCGGCTATATTAATTAGACGGGAAATTTTTCAAAATAATAACAGCTCATAATGATGATAAACTAAAAGCAGAATGCCTGTGTAAAACAAGGTGACCGTTATAAGTGTAACTTTTGTAGCCGAAACTAATGTTAAAGTATTTTTAAAGATTAGATTTTTAGTTTTAAATCGTTACATATCGATTAAAACATTACTTTTTCTACTTTCTTTGTTTTTATTGTATCAAAGTTTTGTATAATTTGTTTTGTATAGTTGAATCAAACTTTTGTATAATTATACCTGTGATATTCATTTAACTGAGGGTGAATTTTATTATATTAATACTTCTATTTATTGATATAGAATGTAGAAATTGTTATTAATCGTATTTCATATTGTATTAAAACATGATTTATTTTTTCTTTCATTTCGGATTCGGGTCGGATGCAACCCCAACCGTGCAGTACTCTAATCCGAACCTATGTTTAACTCTATTCAACGATACCGAGGTGTCCGCTATTCAGAGGTTTATATTTGAATAATTAAAGAATATAGATTTGTTCATTCTTCTATGTGAAACATAAAAATTGTATTTGAGGTACAAATGTAGATTATTTTTCATAATGGCATTAAAACAGGATTTACTTTCCTTTCATTGCGGGCTGACTTAAAATGGAATTTTCGCATTCGGGTCTACTCAGAATCCCCTTTATAACTCGATATAGTGGTATCCGTTAAAAAAAAAAAAAGAAAAAAGTCGTGATACCTTTCAGTCGTCTTTTAAATGATAAATTCCGGGTACTTTTTACACAGAATGTAGGGTAGACCGGGGCTAGTTGGCCCGCTTTTTCTTCTAATAATTTTTAAAAAATTACAATTCAACATTTTAAATTTCTTTTTATGTTACTACTATCAGTGTACGTTCAGGAAGAAGTAACAATAGTAAAGTTTGAAAATATTAACTATAAGTATTAGTTTAGAAGCTCAAATTGACACCAAGTTGCTTGGGCCAACCTGCCCCGATTGCGGGGTAAGTTGGCATACGTCACTTTTTAATGTTCTGATAGTGTAAAAGTTTAAGAAATGATCAAAATTTTACCAAATCTTAATTTTTATTTCTTTCGAACGAAAACACAATATAGCCTCCTAAATTAAAATAAAAAATTTCGCCAATTCACAAGATATCAAATTCACTTAAGTTTATCATAAATCTTCTTAATATTATCCACAATTTTTGTATTGACAAGCTTTTGATAGGAGCAATTCTTACAGCAAAAAGAAATTAAAAACAAAAAAAGTGTGTGTGTGTTTGGGGGGGGGGGGGGGGCAGGGAGGTTGTAAAAGAAAAAAAAATCACATTTCCCTTAATCCGTTGCGGGCCAACATGCCCCGTGCCAAATGGGCCAACTAACCCCGTATCGCCATTTTTGTTTTTCATGACTGTAACGAATTATTCTGAAAGTATTTCAATAAAAAAACATGCCCTACAATAACTACGAACAATTATTTTTCTGAATTATTATATATCAAAATCTAAAATGTAATTTACAAACAAATAAAAAACGATTATTTATAAGAGAGGAAATTTACTCACCTTTGCAAAATTTTGAAAATTCTCAATAATTCTTTAACGGACGCTCCGACTTCAATGGTGCTTATGTTGGAGGTGGAAAGCGAAGAAAAGCATAATTGGCTGGACTGACAATGTTATCTAACGCAAAGTTAAAAAAATATTGCGACTGGGCCAACATGCCCCCTATGGCCAACTAGCCCCGGTCCTATACCCTATGGCAATTTTAACTTCTAAATATCCCACAATTTATTTTTACCCTTCGAATTAAAAAAACAAACCTATTTCAAAACACTTTGTTCGAAAACCGCATCTCAATTTTTATAAATACAGTGAAATACGTTTAACACAAAACTGAGGGGACCGAAATTTTTTTTCGCGTTAAAAGAATTTCGTGTTAAAAGATTCGTAAAAGGAGAACAAAACTCACCAATATTTTCGATGTCGTCAAATTTTATTTCGATTTCCTGTTAAACTACTACTAGGTTGCATCCATTAGGATAAAAAGCAAGTAAAAAATTATTGTTTTTTTGGGGAATAATTAGATATCTTTTTTCGAGTTGTCTTTTTCAGCACCATTGTCCACAAATAGTTTGAGATCATCTATTCTTTTATTTATCTCTCCATTCAAAAGCGCATCTAAATTACTGCGCGCACTTTTAATTATTTTCTGCATTTCTGAAGTAGAGGGGACAGGAACTGCATCGTTGATTGTGTTGTCAGATACGTCGTTGGACTCTACATTTCACAAGAAATTTTTCGTGTCAAAAGAAAAAAAAATTTATTAAATTGCATAGTATACTGTCCGGACCACTATATCATTTCGTGTTAACCGATTTTTCATGCTAAGCGTTTTCGTGTTAAACGTATTTTACTGTAGTTTTATAAATAGTACTATAAATAGTTTTATAAATATTCAGATCTTGTTGCGATAGCTATTCCATTCTTACGCAAAAATGCATGAATACAAAATGTATTACGATTCTATATATTAAATTCAGTAATACGGAAATAATAGGACTCCATCTTAGGACGTCATCACCATGGTAACCTAGAATCATTATAATAAAATAATAGTTTCATAAAATAATTGTTTATAAATCAGGTTCTAATTAATTGAACGAAAAATAAAAACATAGGTCGCTTATAAATCTCTTAACAAATCACGTCAGCAAGTTTCGCATTTTTCCTTTTAAAATGAATCTGAAAATGTGTCAGAAAATTTCGAGTTGTTGAGCGTGGAAAAATATTTCTTGAATACTGCCTTAACATGATTCTGATAAAACCAGCTCTTATATAAAAATGAAATTAAAAACTCGTCAAAAGCGGCCAGATAAAATTGTTAAAGTGGGCTTATCTCTAATCATGATTTAGTTTTTGTTAATGAAAATTAGTACTTAACTTTGAAATCTACCTGCGTATGTAGGTCGGGCCGAAGGAATTTTTTTTTTTTTAACCATTTACAAAAGCAGCCTTTATACTCGTTACAGTGAAATTTTTGTATAACAATAATTTCTACGGTTCCGCCAAATTTCCGAAAACTTTTGACCATTCTTACTATTCCAATGTCCGTGGAAAACAGGCCTATCGAGTCCAAGGAAGGGGTGTTGTCGGAAACAGAATGAGTTCGATTTCCAATTACCGGATTCAATTGCTCCGATAACAAATGCTACGAGAAATTTTTATCTTCCTCCCGATATCAAAAATAACAGTCCTTTTGAAAATTGAGTAAGACGTTTTATTTTAATGTAAGCAGGTATGACAACTGCTTTTTCGTTTCTGTCGGCTGTTCTTAACTGCTCTGCTCAACAAGCGCAAAACGTTTTGACACATTTACAAATTCCTTTTTTAACGGAAAGATATAAAATTGGAAGGCCTGACTAGGAAAGAGATTTAGAATCGAACTGTGTTTTCCATTTTTTGATCAATAAATTACCCATTCAGTTATTTATAAGCGATTTTGATCACGTGACAATGACTTTTTCACCTTCCATTGAGAGGTTATTTTACTTTCGAGCCGAAATTCGGTTCAAAATGCCCACTTTGACACTATTTTCTGAAAGATCTATTACGTTTTCAAAAAAAAAAAAAACGGACAAAACAGTTTGATTATATAGTTTCTGAACAATAACAGCTGCTAGTTTCATGCGTTTTCGAACAAAAATAAACTAAAACTTATTTCCTAAAGCTGTCCTTTTGTATTTGAGAACAGCCTTAAGGGTGTTCACAAATCACAAAGGGCAGCTTTATGAAGTAAGTTTTAATTTATTTTTGTTCGAAAATGCATGAAACTAGCTGGTGTTGCTGTTCGGAAACTATGTAATTGAGCTGTTTTTTCCATTTTTTTTGCAAACGCAATAGATCTTTCAGAAAATAGTGTCAAAGTGGGCATTTTGAACCGAATTTCCGCGCGAAGGGAGAAAGAGCACTCAAGAGCAAGCGAAAAACGTGTTTGTCACGTGATCGAATTCGCTTATAACTCAATAGGTAATTGATGGATCAAATAATGGAAAACACAGTTCGATTCCAAATAGCTTCCATGGCCAGGCTTTCCAATTTTATATCTTTCCGTTAAAAAATGAATTTGTAAATGTGTCAAAACGTTTTGCGCTTGTTGAGCAGAGCAGTTAAGAACAGCCTTAATGGCAAGTTTTTGGGATTTAAAGAAACTAGGGGATCCAACTTGGACTTTTCAGGGTACAGAACAAAGGTGAAAAACCTTTATAGGTGCGTTCGTAATTATATAAATATATAGCGCCATAATCGCTGTCTGTTCCGTCCGTCTGTCTGTCCGACTTTCCGCACACAACAGCGCGAAAATTACCCAACCGAATGGTTTGAAATTTAATATATATAATCGTTGAAGAATTTTGTCGAGTCATTTCATTCTATTAAATCCTATCATTCATAATAAATTCAATAATAGCCAATAGTCAATAATAGCTATATCATTCGTAATAAATTTAGAACGCAGTACCAGCAAAATATTAAACCAGAGGTGAAACAATTGTTTTTTAGAAGTACACATTAAAATTATAATAAAAATATAATTTCCGAAATTTATTTTCTATATTAATAAAATAAGAGCTTAAAAAATGCAATAAAAAAGTCCTATTTTTAACACTTATGAACGCTTATTACAACGCGCCAAAGCAGAATAAACCAAATATGTGCTTTTCATGTCTTTGCAACGCTTCAGCGGCTATAAACAAGCAACTGAAAAAAATTAATAAAGCTTAATACCTGGGAAGCGATTTCTCAATAAACCAATCCACACTCCAATTCCTTAAAAAATCTGGTCATTCATAGGCATCTTCAGTTTTAGAGGATTATTTCCAATTACAAAAATCTTTAAAATTTGTTCTGCATCACACTGCAAATAGAAGCGTCTTAAATTTAGACACATATGTGACTGAAAAAGAATTTTAGACGCTTAAGTGTCTTAATCTGAAAATTCAGACATTATAGCTGTCTTAATTTAAGATACATAAGTGTCTTACTATGACCATGGTGTAAACGAACTGAGAATAATGTCTAAAATATCCGCAAACGTCTTATTTTAAGACACTTCATTGCTTTAAACGTGTCTTAATTTAAGACGTTTTGATTCTTCCGACGCAATCACCACCAGGGGGCACTAGCACTCCCAGTTGCGCATGCGTTTTAGATGTCTTCGTTCGAAATGGTATACGTTGTAATTCAAACAAAGTTTGTTTTTATGTACGCGTGTATTTTAATTCGTTTTTTACGAAATGTGAAGTACTGTGATTTTAATTCGTATTAACTTGGATTATTTATTTATTGAATACATACATCTGACGTGTGTGCTCGACATCAAATGTCTCTTAGAAACTGTCGTCGATATAAGGGCGGGATAGACACAGAACAGAAGTAGACGACGGTTGAAGATTACACCCGGAAATTCTACAAAGCGTGTGCAATGGGCTTAGTGTTAACTCGTATTAATTTATATCAATAATATTGTGTTATTCATCTTCGTCCTGTCGAAGCTGGCAAAAAAAAAGAAACTTTTGTCTGGCGGGCCCTGTTTTGAGGATGAAACATCTCATTCTTTAAATATGGCTAGTCGGATGTATTATGGGATTACCTTTTAAACTGATGAAAGTCTTTCTCCCTCACTGTGGTTGTGGTAGTTTTTAAAATTTCAAATCGAAGAATTTTTCTTACCTCTTGCAAACAGCGATTGAAGTAAGTGTTATAATTTCTTTATAGTACTAAAATTAGTGTCTTTTATGATTTTATTTATTGTACTAAACAAAATCTGACATGAAATTTAATTAGTTTTGAATCTTTTTGCAAAAAAAAAAAAAAAAAAAAAAAAAACACTAATTCTAGAAGTATATATTTTAAATTTATGACATTGTCTTTTATTACAAATTATGTATTATTTATTCTCATCTTTTTTCTCAAATTTAAAGTAATAACATCACTAAAAAACAGACATATTTAAAAGTTAAGTTCATTCTCTTGTTTTGTTTTGTTTTCAATATGGCAGTTCATAGTTTCAATGGCTAATGCTTATCTCATACTAAACGACCAGAAGGAAATAGAAAAAAAAAAAAAACTTTGAAAGATCTCCTGTGGATTCGAAGGTCATTTTCCAATTAGACTTTACTGATAAGCATCGCAAGTGTGTATCATAGTGATATCATGTGGTAACTTTTTTTTTGCGTCTTTATTTTGCTTTAAAGATGTCTTGTTTAGTAGTTCAAAGGTATGATAACAATAAGTCCATGTGGCAATATAAATTTTTAAAAAATCTAATTTTTAAATGATAAGGATTTTCATTTGTTTTTCGGGGGGGGGGGGGGATTTTGTATGAAATTTTCGTAAAGCTGATACCTTAAATCTTGCACTGATTATAATGAAAGTTTTGAACTTTTAGAGTAGGACAAGATTAAAAAACACAAAATATAAATAAACAAAATACCGAAGTAATTTTTTTTTCAATATTAACCCTTTGCACTCGAGGGCTCCGGAGCGGAGCCATTTAAAATTTGTCTTCAAACTCGAGGTCTCCGCTACGGAGACAATGCAAATAATTTTGTGATACCATGTAATCTTGGCTTTTCTAGACAGGTATCACAAAATTATTTGCATTGTCTCCGTAGCGGAGCCCTCGAGTTTGAAGACAAATTTTAAATGGTTCCGCTCCGGAGCCCTCGAGTGCAAAGGGATAAAGTAGAATATTTGTTTATTTATTCATAGTTAAACAGCTGTTGTGATTATCATCTGATATATATGTAAAATTGCCTATGTGACAATATAAATTTTTAAAAAATCTATTTTTAAATTATATGAAGTAGAGTAGGACAAGATTATAAGAAATATATATATTTATTCATGTACTTTAAAAGCCCTCAATAGCCCTTGCCGTTCAATTTGTCCGATAATCGGAGATGTCTGCTTTTGTGAGGTAAAAATATACAAATATGTATGCCATGCGGATTAAAAAAGTGTTCGCTAAATAGATGTTTCAGAATAGCTATTCAGGAATGTCCATTAACCTCCACAACGGATACTCCCGAATACCGGACATCTCAATTTAGATAACATTAATGCAGGGTTGCATTTTTTGCAAAAGAACTTCTTGATTAAAGAATGGGCATAATGGGCCGTGCCCCGCCCCCCTACGATTTTAGTGCCCACATATTTGATGTGCAATATTTGTAAAGCTTATATTTTAAATGTGTTTCGAAATTGTATTGATTATAATCAATATTTTGAACTTTTAAAGTAAAATAAGATTAAAAATAAAACAAATTTTAAAAATCTAATATTTAGATAAATATTTTTTTGTTTTAATCTTGTTCTACTCCTGAAGTTCAAAATATTGATTATAATCAGTAAAATGTCGTAAAAGATTTAAATTATCAGCTTAACAAAAATTGCGTACCAAAATTGGGAGCACCAAAAAAATCAAGTTGTAGGGAGGGGGGGGGGGCAGGACCGCAGCCAAATATTTTTCCAGGATTCAAGGTGGTCAAACATGGCTACGTATGATGCTTAAGAAAAAAATGGATGCTATTAAGACGTTTGAAGTGTCTGAAATTCAGACACAAAAAGTGTCTGAAAAAATTCAGACATTTTAAAATGTCTGAAAACTGAACACTCCGTTTCAGACACTTAAGTGTTTGAATTTCAGACATTTTAATTTACAGTGCATATGAAAAATAATTTATGTTAAAATAATAAATTTTTAAATAGTTAAGAAATTCCAAATTTTATACAATGCCTGGGTCCCATCATACATTTTATTTAGAAAATGTTTCTCATTGTTCTAACAAGTAAAACAGTAAAAATTGATTCGTATATGACCCAAAATTACTGAGTTATGATACTTTAAATTTTTTGAATTTTCACAGTAAATGGAAAAATGTGTTTTTAGTGCCAACAAACTCTGAAAATGCAGGAAATTCATAGTGTTATAACTAGGTAAATTTTCGTCTTGCATAATTTAAGTTTTTAACCACAAACTAATTTAATAGTGTGGATTCATTTCAATAGAAAACAGCGTCTATATTTACGTCCCAAAATTATTTCAGGCAGTTTGTTTAAATGCCTTCTAATTAAAACATCCGTTGACACCATAAGCAGCGATTAGTTATACGTTACAAAAATAACAGGTTGTTGGAACTTGTTACCTGTGCAAAAGTGAAACGATAGAACCTGTTAACCAAAATTAACTATATTTCCCATCTCTACTGTATACAAATCTTAGAAAAAATTAGCTTATATAGTACTAGAGATGAGACTCAGCCCGACCCCGAGCTCGACACATGCTCGATTTTTATACCAGCCTTCGGACTCGGGTTCATTCTTTCAGAAATTGACAATTTTATTTATTCTCGTATAGAAACAAAAAATAACGGTTTTTCCCCTTAAAAATTATTTATTCCATTTCAAGTAATTTTGATGCTATTTTGATCAGAATGAAAGAGAAACAGATTTTCCCCCCCTTTTGCAGTAGCAGTAGATCGCTATTTTAAAAGAAAATATGTGATATTTGCAGATTTATGTCTGGTGTTAACGGCAAGCGACGACCTGTTCGCCAATAAAAATGTGGTGCCATTAGAATATTTTTTTAATTTGAATGTTTATTTATTACTACTTTTTTTTTAGATCTAACGCGAAATGAATATTTTCTTTTAAGTCAATCAGCATTAGCTTAAGGTTTGCAAATTTTTAGCCTTCTATTGTCTGTGAGTGCTGATCGCTCTTTATATGCAAATAACATTAGTGATTCTATCATTTTTCTTCTTGAACTCTGCTCATGTTGTGACTCTGCTCTTCACATTTACGAAGTCACTTCATTTGTAAGTAGATAAAATTGGGATGTATTGTTATTTACGACAGAAAGCAATCGAGCAGTGTTTTCTCTTTTCCTATAAAAGTATAGGATCTTACAGGTGACGGCGCCAAATTTTTAATTTAAGCTGATTTTCAAGAACATGAGAATTACGAAAGATGTACCCCTTTTACAGGAAATAGAAGAACGTTTTTCGATTCTTCGTCATATAAATAATAATTTCTGAAAATTTCATTCATTTATTCATGAAACGCTCTTCGTTAATGGATCATCAGATCTACTTGTTGCGGGAGAAAAATATCAGAATCTTTTTAGGGAAGTGTGTTTTTGATTGGTACTAAACTTCTCTTTTCATAAGATTGAATATAAATTTCATAAAATTAATTATGTGCTAGGGATTAACAGTTATTTTCATGTAAGAAGTCGTTAAAAAATGAGATATTACATTTAAAACAACTTTTAAGTATTATTCAAGTTTTTAGCCTCCGATGTGCTATTTCTTTCAGCCAGCAATTAAAATATCGTCTCTAAAAAATAACGTTCCGTTGTATAAGCCAGCCGTAAAACAAAGCAGATGTATCACTGTACGGTTATATACTCTACTGCAATTTTTTAAACTTCTAAGCATCGCACATTTTCAATTTTTATACAGTCGTATTGGGGAAAAGGGTACTTTTAAATGCAATTTGTTTGAAAAATGCATATCAATTTATTTTTGAGATATTAATTTATTTTTGTATTTTTTAGCGCCATTTGTTTAATGTTGGCAACTCAAGTACTCCATTTCTGTAGAAAGTAAAGGAAAAATAGTAATTATATCCTTTTGTTGCCATTCTCCCATAACAACTGAAAATAAAATCTAATTAAGATACGTCCCGTAAGGCATGGTGACGTCACGGCGACGTCGTTGTGAAGTCACACTGTGATTTTGTGACCGTCGATGTGACGTCACGTGACGTCGATGTGACGTCACAGTGACTACAATGCGAGGTCGTTATGGCCGTTTTAGAGGTCGTTTGTGACGTCACATTGTGACCACTCTGTGAAGTCACGGTGTGACTAATTTGTGAAAAGTGTGTCATTTGTGACTATTTTGGCATTAGCTTTGTGACGAAGCTGTGACGAAAGTGACAATGCTTTGAAGTCACATTGTGACCAATTTGTGAAATATGTGTCATTTGTTACGAACTTGTCATAAAAAATGTGATGATTTAAAATGAAAAACAGATTTCAAATTAATTGCTTAAAAGGCGCTAAGGCCAACATAGTGAAAAAGATTCCGTGCCGGGACTCGAACCCGGGCCATCAATATAGCACACTGACATTCTACCGACTAAGCCACATGGAACGATACCCAGCCGGGAAAATTTCTCACTATTACATGTTGGCAAGGCTACAAACGCAGCACAAGATGGAATATTTATCGTGAGCCACCGACAATGAGCAAATACGAAACTTAATTAAATCCAGCATCGATTGAAACTATATTAATACTTGGAAATTTTTCCAAAGAGAACCATTCGCCTTGCATACAATATTTCGAATGAAAATCAAATTTCAAATTACATGCTTAAAAGGCAATTTTAATTTTAAATTTGATTTTATTTGAAATATTGTATGCAAGGCGAATGTTTCTCTCTGGAAAAATTTCTAAGTATTAATATAGTTTCAACCGATGCTGGATTTAATTAAGTTTCGAGTTTGTTCCATGTCGGTGGCTTACGATAAATATCCCATCTTGTGCTGCTTTTGTAGCCTTGCCAACATGTAATACCAAGAAATTTTCCAGGCTGGGTATCGTTCCATGTGGTTTAGTCGGTAGAATGTCCGTGCGCTATACTGATGGCAGGGGTTCGATTCCCGGCATTGAATCTTTTTTACTAAGTTGGCCTTTGCGCCTTTTAAGCAAATAATTTGAAATTTGATTTTCATTTGAAATATTTTATGCAAGCCGAATGTTTCTCTCTGGAAAAAATTCGGAGTATTAATACTGTGATGGTTCTTGCCATAAACACTGTGATGAATTTTAAAATGCACAATTTTAAAATAAAGTTTTGTTTGAAATATAAACTCTTATCTTTTTACCGTACTTTTTAGCAAAATATCGCTATTTTGGAGTCCTATTCTTCTAAAACATTTTAAATTTTTCCACTTAAAAAACAATGCTTATCAACTGACATCTTTTTTTATTAAGTTTTATGCTTTATCTTGAGTTCAAGCTTGATATTAAGAATGTGTAAAATTTTAATGTGTTGTGATTAGTCATTGCTTTATTAAACATGACATGATAAGCCATATTTATTTAAATTTTTTATTCCCGTGTATATTGTATTTTGAGAATATGAGCTAAATAGATTTGGTATGTTTTATAGGAAAAGACTGATCTGCGAAATAGAAAAAAACAATTAAGAAAAATCATGCGTTAAGCATAGATTTTAAAACACTTTCCAACGCTTCCTGAATGCTTTAACAAGACATCGTAATTTAGGGAAATAACGTAAATAAGATAACTAAGTAAATATTTTAGAAAACACATAAAACATTTAAAAAACTGATTTCATCATTTACCGTCCATAGCCATATATGTTTTCTAATTCTTTTGAACAGCCCTGCATTTGATCTGTAAATTGATATACATATTATATAATGGGAAAATTTATTTTTGCAAGAAAACGCATAACAGGTTGAAATTCTCTTGCAGCAATTTATACTAATATATGGAAACATACTTGAATACTTTTGTATAATTTGTAGTTTACCTAGAACGTTTATTACGCGCTACTGCTTAGTTAAAATTTAATTCAAACACTCTTAAAACTGCTGAAATCTCATTTCCAGAAATTATAATTTATAGATGGCCATGTATTCAATTTTTTACGTGACCGTGTATATCATTTTATCTATATTCTACAAACATTTCTTAGTAAATTAAATGCAGTTCAACGTAAAAATCCATAACTCATTTAAAAACTACCTTTAATCAATTTGCGCATATACCCAGTAACCCTTACGAATACTTTTATGTAGTCCTGTATATGAATTATAGCATTTATATATACCATACTCTATGCATAAATATAGTGAATCATAAAAGCGCATATCATAATTAAAAATGCATTTCCAGCAATCATCCCTAATGAACTTCGGATACAATATAGTATCGGAAATAATTTGTGTGTCCTGTAATTGCTATATACATTTCGTATTATCATGAAATAATGTATAGTGTGTAAACCTCAGCGACTTATATCAATTTCATTATATATGAAATAGATTAACATAATTAAAGTACGCCTCAAATAATTCCCTCCATCCCTGTATAATAATGTATTGGAATCCCTTTTTTAGCCCTGTAAATGAACAATAACTATTCGTTGCACCACATACTCTTCAGAATGCATATTTTACTACGTTTCATAAATTCATATCAATTTTATTCTGTTTGAAAGCGTGTAAAATCGTTAAAAATCATTTGGAACGATTTCTTCCCCTAGGCCGTAGTGTAACGAAATACTCTTGACTGTTCCTGTAGATGAATTAAACACGCTACAAACTTCATTACAAATAGGGGCCGTGCTATGGTAAACGTCAATAACATCCAAAAATTTCAAGGCAATCCGAGTATATTTGCGAGAGTTAGACCGCGGACAGACGGCCAGACAAACCGAAGTCATAAACACTTTTCAACTTTGTTGAAAAGTATTAGAAAGAACATATAAACGTAAAATAAATGATTGCATATTAACTATTTTTATTGTTTAAAAAACATTTTAATGTAGAAAGTAGTTATTAATCGCTTAAAAAAAATATTCAGTCCTATATTACGAAAGTACATACCAACTTTTTTAAAAAATATACTAAAGCAGTTTAAGCTATAAACTTGTTATCACAGGCATGAAAAACACTTTATTTCAATGCTTAAATATATTTAATTTTTTTATTCCAGTGATTACATATATCGAAAACGTAGAAAATGAATTTACAATCGAAGAAAATTTAATAACTGATTCTGAGTGTCTACAATTAAATGTTTCATTAAAATCACAAACAGAAAAAAAAATGCTTACATAATGTTAATTTCTAATCTGAAACAATTTCTAATTTCATATTTAACTCCAAAATAATAATGATGCTATAAGTGTTAGTAACTAGAAAACATTAAAAAGCCGAAAAAAATTCCACACCACTGTTTCAACACATTTTCAATCTCAAGAGACTAAAAATTAATATTTACATTCATTCTACTATGAATGTAAGCACGAATCAGTCTCTGCGCCAGCTTTTTTTTTTTTTTTTCGAGCGATGGCAGATTAAGATACAACAGAATCGAATAAAAATATCCTTCTGAAAACAATACAGACCAGTCTCTTTCTATATGTGTAACATAAAACTACTTAACTCATCATTATAATATATACAAAACAGGAACAAAATATTTAAATTAAATAAGACTTACATATATGCTTCATCAATAATATCCGTATATTTGTAATATCCTAAAATGGCAGATGTCTTTCTTTTATATTAAAAGAAGTGCTGTAGACGTGCTGGTGTTCTAAACAGTGGAGTGAAGTGGCTTCCCGCGTATTCTCTTGTTTATTCTACGGTAATATGGCGAAGCAGACGATTTGAGCAGGTGTGTTTTTATTATTTATTTGTTTTTGTAAACAACTGATTTGAATCTGAAATGCGCAATAATTATATGAGAGTGTAACAATCAGTGGAGGATTATTATATTAAATTGCAATGCTAGATAAAATTGAAATCATGAAAAAAGAATACTTTTACTGTCTTAGATATCAAATTGATAAAATATAGCATGAAAATTTAGTTTATTAATGCTTGTATCGTGCAATTTATTTATTATGTCCCCCCCCCCCCCGCCTTTCGTGATAGAATTTACTATTTGCTATCCACTAATATATTTTCATTCCTTATGCCGCTGTAACTCAGCTGTTTAAAATATTGTTTAACTCTTAACTGATGTTACAAAAATTGCCGCATAACTACTGTGAGCGGTCTGTGAGACCGCTTAATCTATCAGATGGATAAAATATAGCATGAAAATTTAGTTTATTAATGCTTGTATCGTGCACTTTATTTATTATGCCCCTTCCCCCTTTCGTGACAGAATTTACTAGTTGCTATCCACTAATATATTTTCATTCCTTATGTCGCTGTAACTCGGAACTGCTTATTGCTTAAATTATTTCTCTTCATTTTCAAAGATTTTTGAAGTTCATATTTTTGTCACACTGTGACTTACAATATGGTGGGTTTTTTTTATCATATATGTGACGTGATATACGTTACATGCAGTGACATAATAGTGTCGTCACAATTTTCTTTTAATTGCCAGAAAAATATAATTTTACAGTAAATAACATGTTTTGAAGAATTTTTGCAATTTTTTAAAGTTTTCTAAGAAGTTCACATCTCAGTCACAATGTGACATCACTGAGTGGTGGCATTTTGGTCACAGATGTGACGTGACCACAGTGACTTACAGTGACGTCACAACGACGTCACCGTGACCATGCATGCTATGAGGGGTGCTATTTTGAAAAAAATATAAATGAATTTCTAATAAAACACGAGCTATTATAAACTATATTTAATTTTAAGTATCTATATTAATATTACAAACAAATGAAGGCATATGAATCACGAGATAGCCACCTTTTTTTGTCGCGTTTCTTGAATGACGGCATCTCTTTTTTGGGGGGGTTTGTGTGTTATTCAGCGATAGTGGCATGGTATGCTTACTTTACTGTAGATATTGTTTAAGACTGTATCGTAAATGTGGAATTTTTCAGCGGATGCGAAAGACGTCCTTTTATATAAAATCAAAGTGTGTATTTTAAGTTTTAAAACAGAAATATGTTTTGTACTATATATATATATATATATATATATATACTTATAATAAAATCTGAGTGAAGGGGACCGTCAGAACGATGCCGGTGCGAACCACTCTGGTCTGCGAATCGATCGTAGCTAAACGCCATGTTAGGCTTAATGAAAAACATATCTTAACATATGACAGCTAAATGATAATTTTTTTCTACTTGAAATCATGTCTGTTCAGCATATTTTCACATAAAACATGTGTATCATATCCATTTATAATGTATTAAGTTCTAAATTAAAATTAAGCTATTAGAAATCAAATCTAAACAAACGATACTGTCGCCATTCAGATTCAAATTCCAGCAAATCAAGACACAAATGAATGACTCTTTGACGATTCATTAAAAAAAATACGGCTAACATCTGATTCTGCTTTAAATATATTTTTTAAAGCATATTAAAGCCTTTAAGTATTTTGAAATGCCTTTTTCATTATTGTTTACATTTATAAACAGCAATTTTATTTACGACTGTTTACATTTACAAGCAGTCAGTTTACGACATACATATGAAATATTACGTAATTTATTGAATAAATATTTTAAAAAGTATTATCAATGTTTTCAACAAATATTAATAGTTTTAATGATTCAATTTAATGATTTTTCATCATTATTCATATGAATCATTCATATGAATATTGATTCATATCAATGATTCATATATTGCACTCTTCTGTAGTGGCAACAGTGAAACGCTGTTTCTTTAGGAAAAACCGAGGGATAAACGTGCTGATGTTTCGCCACTACTCGCTTTGATCTGTCAATAGTTATTTTTGAATGTTTTAAAACAGTTTTTTAAATTTTTATTATGGACTTTCCGAATGAATCGCTTTCGGAAAGAAGGCGTCAATTGACCAGGAAAAGAATTGCGCGATCGCGGCAATCAACGGATTTCTCACTTTGCCTGATAAACTCAGCTGAGTATACACCGAACAGAATTAAACACCCATAGGCACAATTTTTTGTTTACTTTTTATCTAAACTATGCATATTTTAAGTTCATGTTCATAAAGTGTTTATCACTCACAGGAACGTTTCATTATAATAAAGATTAAAAAAAGAAAATTACATTTTTTTTTTTTTTTTTATTTTACTAAATTTTTGTACCGTTAAAAAACATAGCTTTATGTATGTGTATTACTTTGAATAATGCACATAATGGTGTTTTAGTTTTGGCCAAATATATGAATCAAATTTTAAAGTTTCATCTAAAATTAAAAAATAAACATCTGATTTTTTAAAGAAATGCCACATGTTTTTTGTTTTATTTTTAAGTTTCTTATTTCACCTATGCTGAATTTCATATATTTCTGTGAATTATTTTTTGCTGTTTGAAAAATGCAACAGCTTTTTTTTTTTTTTTTTTTTTAACTATGCATATATTTTTAAAAGCATTTACAGACATGCCACTTTCCAGCGAAAACATGGAATTCCACTTTTTCGGCACAATTTATCATCCCTGGGATTGATGCAAATCAGTATTAAAACTTGTTGACATTTTTAGGACGAGAAGGGGGGGGGGGAGGTAGCAGAATTTGACAAAAAAAAAAAGAAAAGAAATGAGAGTACAAACAGCGGCAAATTGAGTTTATTTCTAATCCTTTCCCATGACCTACTGTGCATTTAGTCCATGTATAGAAACAAACAGCATGAAATAAAACATAGCCAGGAGCTTGCAACTATCATCTGTCTGCTTTCCCTGAAGGATTGCAAAAATCATCAAAATATCGTAGAAAACTGGTGGTTTCGTCAAACGAATATGAATTTCGTCAAAGGATCGCAGAAAAAAACACAATTTTTCCCAAAGGGTCCTTTAGAATGGATGTTTCGTCTAAGGATCATGGAATATGTGAATGTCGCCAAATAATCGTGGAAAAAACATGAATTTCATCAGATGACTGCAGAAAAAATGCATTATTTCATCAAAGTATCGCGAAAAACGTGAATTTCGTCAAATAATCACAGAAAAAATATGATTTTCATTAGAGATCACAGAGAAAACGGGAATTTCATCGAAAGGTTGCAAAAGTGCAAGTTTCAACATAAGATCCTAAAAAAAAATCTAAATTTTGAAATCGGGGGATCTTGAAGCTTATTGGTTCATCAGTATCAGGTGAATCGTTAGTCAGCTAAATTTTCTGTTACGTAACTAATTTGCTGCATCCATTTGGATGCACCTGTGCTTCTGTCAACGTATTTTGATTGTAAGTTAAGTCTCGCTTACTCTGCTGTTTATTTCTTTTTTGTTTTTTATTAGGATTTTTGCATTAGCTGTTTAAAATGCACCCTTTATTGGCCAATATATCGATTTTTACGTGGTTTACCATTTTAGAGACGGACGATGCAGCGGCTGCGAAAAAACGCAAGTCTGAAAACATCGAGGGTGTATTACCAAACATCCATCAAAATTTAAATTTAATTCAGTTAGAAGAGAAGTACCATACCTTGACGATGTTTCAGACCCTGACTAGGATCCCTTTTTCTAAACATTAAATTATTGATTGTTTTTTTAATTTTAACTGATTGTTTGTTTTTTGTGTAAATATTTTAATATATTTTTTTTTTGTATGAAACTCCCCCTTTTTTTATGAATCGCCGTCTCATTTATTGGTATTTTTTTATATTTATCCTTTTGCTTTTATTTTATGTTTAATAAATTTTTTGGCAGTTGTGAGCGAGATTTTACCTGCATTCATAACAAATTTTTCAAGATGGCAGAAAAACTTCGTTTTTAAATCTTTATGTTACTTATAAATCCATGTTTTTACATCATTTTCTATTTTTTTGTGCAAATCATTGATTTATAAATAACATAAAGATTTAAAAATTGTGTTTTTCCGTCACCTTGAAAAGATTTTTGGCACAATTTTTTTCCCCAAGCGGCACAGGATGCGGAACTCTTCCCTGAATTTTGTCAAAGAAACGTGAGAAGTGTAATTCGTCAAAAAGGTGCAGAAAAAATGTTAATTTTGCAACAAATCCCGATAAAAACACTCATTTCATGAAAGGATTGTGGAAAAAACAGTCATTTTGTCAAAAGGCTGCGAAAAAAACATGAATTTCATCAAAGATGTGCAGAAAAAACGAGAATTTCACCATAAACATTAAATTATTGATTTTTTTTGTTTGTAAATTTTAACTGATTGTTTGTTTTTTGTGTAAGTATTTTTAACTTTTTTTATATACATTTTTTTGTATGAAACTCCTTTTTTCTGAATCGCCGTCTCATTTATTGGTATTTATTTATATTTATCTTTTTATTTTATATTTAATAAGATTTTTGGTAGTTGTGAGCGAGATTTTACCGGCATTCGTAACAAATTTTTCAAGATGCCGGAAAAACTTCGTTTTTAAATCTTTGTTATTTATAAATCCATGTTTTCACATCATTTTCTATTTTTTGGGCAAAATCATTGATTTATAAATAACAAAGATTTAAATATGATGTTTTTCCGCCATCTTGAAAAGATTTTTGGCAAGATTTTGAACAATTTTTTTTTTTTTTTTTTTTCAGGGAAGAGTGGCACTCTTCCCTGAATTTTGTCAAAGAAACGAGAGGTGTAATTCGTCAAAAGGGCACAGAAAAAAAAGCGAATTTTTCAACAAATCCCGATAAAGACACTCATTTCGTCAAAAGACTGCGAAAAAATACGAATTTCATCAAAGATGTGCAGAAAAAATGAGAATTTTGCCATAGGGTTGTTGGAATTTTTTTTTTTTTTTCCTGCATGAGGTGGTTCATATTTTCTTCATTTGAAGGTTGACTTTTACAAACACAATTTTTTGAATGCTTTTCTGGACTTGCCACTATCTGAATAATCATGCATATCAATCACCTATTTAATTGAGTCTGACTTAATGTTGTAAACTTAAAATAACACTTTCCCGTCATTTTTGACGGCTAGTATATATATATTCAGCGGGGGCGAGACTAAATTCTTAAAAAGCAGAATTCCTGTTTTCTAGTTTTATTTTGTATTTTTTATTTCGTTATAATTTCGGTATCGGGCTCGGGCTCTGGCTCCCCCCCCCCCCCCCCCCCGCACACACACTTTTCTTTGTGACATGTGTAACAAAATTGATTAGTACAAAAGCAGAAATAAATTTTATTGAATACATATTTCGCGTTTATTTTGGAACTTTATGTTTAATTTTAATTCAGTAACTCCAAACAACTAAATCACGTAAAAGAAAATTGAGCTTATATTTTGTCAAAGAGTGTCTGGGAAATGAGTATAGAAAAATGCATCTAACAGTACATAGTATAACAGTTTGCAACCCTTTTGTATTCTCAAAAGGAAACCCCATACTATTTTGATAATATATGTCTTTGTCACAAGCACAGAAAGAAAATTACAGACTCAGGAAAGAGAAGGCTAATGAAAGAGAATAAGACAAAGACCTAAAACATTGAAAAGATAGAAGTCCTTATTCATAAATTTGTATTTCGGTGTAGGGTAAGGAACAATGCAACGACTTTGAAACGAAAAATGAACGTACAGTAAAACCTCCCTAAAGCGACCACGTTCCGTTCTAATAAAAATTGGTCGCTCCGAGAGGTGGTTTCTTAATGGAGGTCATGTTTAAATCTAGATTTTAATTGTTGAAAAAAGGTAACAATGTTACTAAAATTTATTTTTCACATTAGGAAAAAATATGAAAATTTAAGTATCAAAACAAAAGTTAATTACATAATTTAATTAGTGCAGAGTTTTAAAAATGAATGCATTGACGTTTGCTTTGATTTTACGGTTTTATCTTCTATAACTTTTATTTCCAATTCCTTTCGAAGTTCAGTAAATAAATGCAATTTTTTTTTTTTTTGGACGGGAACAAATAATGACGATTTCATTAATTTATCTATTTCTTTGAGAGTTTCCTGACAGAATAGTGCAGGGGAGTTTATTGACCGTCATCCTTACTTTGTCATCAGAGTTAAATTCATTGCCTAAAAAGGCACAAAAGGGTTTAAACGCTTAAAAGTTACCGGAATAAACAAAAATTCTAAACTTAGTTTAAAAATTTGATGGAATTATTATCCGGAATTATTTTTCTAATAAGACCTTCTTCAAGCGACCAGGAAAAAACTTTGTTTCATTTTCTTTAAAGAAATTGGTCGCTCATGGAGGGAGTTCAACTGGGGTGGTCTCTGAATAAAGGTAAAATTAGTATTGAGCCTATGGGAATAAATTTCGTTCCATGAAAAAATGGTTTTTCAGAGAGGTGGTCGCTTAATCGAGGTGGTCGCACAGGGAGGTTTCACTATACTTTCATTGGGATAAAAATTCCCAATATGTAAATATATAATCTTTTTTTCAAAAAAGGAAAGAAAAAAGTAGGTTTGTAGTATAAATTTGGCGGCCCCTCAATTTCCGCGTCCGGGGCGAACGCCCCCTTCGCCCCCCCCCGCTTTGCACGGCCCTGGCCCCGGGCCCCGAAAAATGAGCCCGGACTCATCTCTATTATATACCATATACCCTGATACAAATCTCCTAAAGATTGACATGATTGATATGATCCTATCGGTGTTGAATCTCCCTGTGTACACATTTTACAGCAAATTAGTTATCATATTCTTTGATACAAAACATTTCATAAATCTCGTAAATTGGCCATTAATTAAAAAAAAAAAAATCATGCTTGCATACATTGGAATAAAACGTGTTATTCTCAATTTTCAATCGAACTGTTATTTTTCATAGATTATTTTTGATATCGAGGGGAAGATCAAAATTTCCCGTCGCATTTGTTATCGCAGCAATCGAATCCGGGAATTGAAAATCGAACTCATTCTATTTCTGACTACACCCCTTCCTTGGACTCGATAGGCCTGTTTTACACTCACCATTGCACTAGTCAAGGGTTTTGACTGGTCCAAGGTCGTTTAATGGTAAAAACAATGAGTCTGGGTAAAAACAGGACCCGAAAATATACTCTTGTTTCCGTTCCCAATATTTTTTAAAAATGGTTTCCTTTCTATTAGTTTTGTTAGTTTTCTACGTAAAAAAAGAAAAAGAATGTTTCGTTGCTTGGAATATCTTATACTTTTCTACTTGTTTTTTCCGAGAATCGGACTTATTTTTCTTCCAAAGTCATATGGTATTTTAAATCTATATTCAGAGCTCGATCAAGCGGAAGTTGGGCCCAGGGCCTGTTAAAAAGTTGGGCCCCCCCTACCTCCCCATTGCCGGCGACATACTTTCAGAAAAAAAGTAGGTTTATTTGATGAGTTGACAAAGTTGTTTGGGTGAAAGTTTCAAGTTTACAAAAAAAATTTAACTTACAAGAATAATCAAGAAAAGGAATTTCCGTCCACTTTCTCAAATAAGCATTTGTATAATTCACAAACATCTATGATCCACAGTTTATGTTGCAAAATAAATGAGGACGTCTTTTTCAAAACTCGCCTTATCCAATATCATAAAAATTGTGTTTTCCCTAACAGTCTAGTAATCATTTTAAACTATAATTCTGACACTGTAAAATCCTTGTTTATATTGAAACCAACAGACACAGTATGCAGTTTTTGGCATTTTCCCCAAATTTGATTTTCTGGATACGGCAATTTTTGAAAATTGTAGGTACTCTCAAATTGAAAAGGACTTTTACAGAAAAATTAAATATGGAGGTTATTATTACAGTAAAAATTTGTTTTTACGTCAAAAACCAAAATATAAAATGCAAACAGTGGAAGAACTTAAATTGAGAGAACATACACACAAATTTGTGGGCCCCTGAAATTGGTGGGCCCAGGGCCGCGGCCCCGAAGGCCCGTGCATTAATCAGGCCCTGTCTATATTATAAAGCAACAAGGCATAGATTATGAAACACTTTCCAACACACACACAAAAAAATCACAGTTTAATAAAATGAAGTACGGAAACTGCAGAGCACATTTGAAAGCTTAATTTCTACAACTGCCATCAATAGTAGGGAAAAATATCCGAATTCTTTTGTGCAGCCCTGTATATGATCTATAGATTTTTATATATGCTAGATCCAGATAATACGCTAAAATTTACTTGTTACGAAATGCATAGCACAGTTGAAAATTCCCTCTCAGCAACTCCCACCAATAAATGGAAATGTACGAGAGATCTTTTGTGCTGCCCTGTATATGGTCTGCAGAATTTATACATGCCCAGTAATAGGCAAAAAATTAGTTACATTTAAAAACGCGTACGACAACTGAAAACGCACTTCCAGTAATTATTGTTTGTATGCAATACTGTAACCGAATTATTTTGCGTATCCTTGTAAATAAACAATGAATGCTATGCGCACCCTAATTCTATAGTAATTCTATAGCCGTTGTGCCCCCCAGTGATATGTATGAATTTCAATTTCATTATTTGTTTGAAAAAGTGTAACATCAATAAAGTACACTGCAAACAATTTTCCACATACCGCGAAACCTCCCTGTGCGACCACCTCCATTAAGCGATTACCTCCCTGAACGACCATATTTTCATGGAACGAAATTTATTCCCATAGGCTCAATTCAAATTTTACCTCCATTCAGAGACCATCCCAGTTGAGCTCCGTCTATGAGCGACCCATTTCTTTGAAGAAAATGAAACAAATTCCGTTTTTCCTGGTCACCTGAAGAAGGTTTTATTAGAAAAATAATTCCGGAGAGCGCATTATTCATGAAACTTCTAAACTAAGTTTAGAATTTTTTTTATTCCGATAACTTTTAAGTGTTTAAACCCTTTTGTGCCTTTTTTTAAGCAATGAATTTAACTCTGATGACAAATTAAGAATAACGGTCCATAAACTCCCTGCCCTATTCTGTCAGGAAACTCTCAAAGAAATAGATAAATTAATGAAATCGTCATTATTTGTTCCCGTCAAAAAAAAAAAAAAAAAAAAAAAAAAAAAAAAAAAAAATTGCATTTATTTACTGAACTTCGAAAGGACTTTGAAACATAAATTATAAAAGATAAAACCGTAAAATCAAAGCAAGCATCGATGTATTCATTTTTTAAACTCTGCAGTAATTAACTTATGTTATTAACTTTCGTTTTGATACTTAAATTTTTATATTTTTTCTGGATGTGAAAAATAAATTTTAGTAACATTAATTGTTACCTTTTTCCAACAATTAAAATCTAGATTTAAACATAACCTCCATTAAGAGACCACCTCTCTCAATTTTTATTGGAACGGAACGTGGTCGCTTTAGGGAGGTTTTACTGTAGATTATATATTGTTAACGCGGAGTTTCCGCGTGAGTGAAGTAGCCAGACGGGTACAGGATGAGATGCGGCTCTCACCTCACTAGCAACTTCTTGAGTCTCTAACATCATAATCTTTTAATAGTAATAATAAAATACATCTATATAAAATAAAATACATCTAATACATCTATATAAAATTTAATTTTCTTAAACCTTTGTAATCAAAAGTTTTATAACGGTGGGGGTGAGGGAGGATTTGTCCTCTACTTCTATCGATATTTATTGAAGTGCAGCGAACAATGTATTCACCCCTGACTGACAATGAAATAGACAAGACTTCTCGGAAATGAACCGATCAATTACAATGTAATTTGCAGAAAATATCGATTTTAGTAAGACTGAGGAAACTACGCGGCCCGATTTTTGAAATTCACCCCAGTAATTTGTGGCCTGCTGGATAATTTCTACTGTAAATTCGGGAGAATTCTAGCACAATAATTAACGTCGAAACAACACATAGATTATAATGAACTCAACATTTGATAACGTAACAATATACTATGAATTATGCTTCTATTAAAATATTTAAAGGTTTCATTAGATTTTTTTTTTAAATATTATTTTCTTAGAAATAGAATTTTTGGAAGAGATGCGTTATCGTCACGCTGTAAAAAAACCACTGTAGATTTGCCAGAACAAACTCGATCACAGTGAATGTGCAGTATCTTTCTTTGGTTTCCTGACTATATTAATATGGAAAATACAGTAGTTGCGTAAAATTAACAGCACAATGTGCTGGCAATTTGGACGCCAGCACAAACTGTTGGCACAATAATTGTAAACACAATAACACAAATTGTAAACACAACAATAGTTGTAACACAGCACAAGTTGCACAATAATGTGCAAGAAAGTTTAGCCTTTCTACAGCCACACTTATTTTTACAGATTTGGCACATACATTTTACATCAAACACACTTTTATACGATGAATAGTATGAAAATTACAAGAATTCCAGAAAATGACGCCATTTTGAATAACAGCCACAATCTTGAATTCCTACGACTTGACGCGATCCCTCCCCCTTCTTATATGGATTCTATTAATATAAAGTAGGTACTCACCAATCAGTATATTCTCACGATTTGCAGTTTCCTCAAACGTAGAACCGACACTAATAGACAATAACGTAATGGAAATCTTTTGAGGGTCCTGTAAACGGACTATAAAATCTATACACTTCAATTTTTATTCGGAACATGTTATTGTAAACTTCAATAACTATAATATAAACTGCATGACAATCTGGGGGAATTTAAGCGAGTTAGAGCATGGAATGGTAAGCAGACAGACAGACAAACAAACAGACAAACTGAATTCATAAACTCGTTCAACTATGGCGGAAAGTATTAAAAACCAAATTTTTGACGTAAAAAAAAACATCGAAATCGACCTGAAGCACGCATTTATATGATGGATAGTAAGAAAATTCAGAAAATGACGCCATTTTGAATAACAGCCGCCATCTTGAATTCCTATGACTTTACGTGATGCCTCCCCCTCTCATATGGATTTTATTAATATAAAGTAGATACTCACCAATCGGTATATTCGTCTCACGATTTGCAGTTTTCTCAACCGTAGCACCCGGATTAATAGACAATAACGTAATAGAATTCTTTTAAGGGCCCTGTAAACGGACTATAAAACCTATACACTTCATTTTTATTTTCTGATTATGTTATTGTAAACTTCAATAACATATATAAATTACATGACAATCCGAGTAAATTTAAGCGTGTGTCGTTATTTAAGCGAATTAGAGCATGGAATGGCAAAATGGCAGAGAGACAAACAAACAGACAAACTGAATTCATAAACTCATTCAACTATGACGGAAAATATTAAAAGCGAAATTTTTGACGTTAAAAACATCGAAATCCACCTGAAAAACACATTTATATGATGGATACTAAGAAAAAAAAAAAAAAATGACGCCATTTTGAATAACAGCCGCCATCTTGAATTCCCACGACTTTACGCGGTGCCTCCCCCTCTGAAATGCATTGCATTATTATAGAGTAGATTATGACCAATCGGTATATTCTTATCACGATTTGCAGCTTTCACCTTATTTTGGTCGTGTAGCACTCGGACTATTGTATTTGTTTGAGTGCGAATAACAAAGAAAACTTATTTCGAAAAAGTTTCTGATTGATGCGTTTGTATTTTATATTTTATTTTACGCTGCATTGTCTATTTCAGTGAGGCTTCATTGTATATGTTTGAGTGCGCATAACAAAAAATACATGTTTCGAAAAGGTAGTTGATTGATGCGTTGTATTTTACATTTTATTTTACACCGCACTGTCTATTACAGTGAGGTTTCATTGTACTTATTTGAGTGCGAATAACAAAGAATACCTGTTTCGAAAAAGTAGCCGATTGATATGTTTGTATTTTATATTTTATTTTACACCGCGCACTATCTATTTCAGTGAGGTTTCATTGTACTTGTTTGAGTTCGAACAACAAAGAACACTTGTTTTGAAAATGTAGCTGATTGATGCGTTTGTATTTTATATTTTATTTTACACTGCACTGTCTATTTCATTGTACTTGTTTGAGTGCGAATAACAAAGAATACTTGTTTCGGAAAAGTAGCTAATTGATGCGTTTGTATTTTATATTTTGTTTTACACTGCACTGTCTATTTCAGTGAGGTTTCATTGTACATGTTTGAGTGCGAATAACAAAAAAATACATGTTTCGAAAAGATAGTTTATTGATGCGTTTGTATTTTCTATTTTATTTTACACTGCACTGTCTTTGAGTGCAAATAACAAAGAATACATGTTTCGAAAAAGTAGCTGATTGATGCGTTTGTATTTTATATTTTATTTTACACTGCACTGTCTATTTCATTGTACTTATTTGAGTGCGAATAACTAATAATACATGTTTCGAAAAAAATAGCTGATTGATGCGTTCGTATTTTATATTTTATTTTACACTGCACTGTCTATTTCAGTGAGGTTTCATTGTACTTATTTGAGTGCGAATAAAAAAGAATACCTGTTTCGAAAAGTAGCTGATTGATGCGTTTGTATCTTATATTTTGTTTTACACCGCGCACTGTCTATTTTCGCGAGGTTTTGTTGTACTTGTTGCAGTTCGAATAACAAAGAATACTTGTTTCGAAAAAGTAGCTGATTGATGCGTTTGTATTTTATATTTTATTTTATACTGCACTGTTTATTTCAGTGAGGTTTCATCGTACTTGTTTGAGTTCGAATAACAAAGAATACTGGTTTCGAAAAAGTAGCTGATTGATGCGTTTGTATTTTACATTTTATTTTATACTGCACTGTCTATTTCAGTGAGGTTTCATTGAACTTGTTTGAGTGCGAATAACAAAGAACACTTTTTTGAAAAGTAGCTGATTGATGCGTTTGTATTTTATATTTTATTTTACACTGCACTGTCTATTTCATTGTACTTGCTTGCGTGCGAATAACAAAGAACACTTGTTTCGAAAAAGTAGCTGATTGGTGCGTTTGTATTTTATTTTAGTCTTTATATTCAGATTGTCACAAGATGAAGAAAAGGGTTAAGTTTCAAAATAAATTAAAATTGATTAGAATATTATGAAAATACGCAATTTAAATTTATAAAAGTTATAACACCCCTCCCCCCCTTTTAAATATCAGTATTAAAAGAAAATAAATACTTGATTCAGCACGAAAATAACTGTTATTAATCTTTCACTTGGTCAACCATATTGGTTAAAGTTATTTTCAGAGTTTTAGACCAATGCTGAAAACTCTTTACTATTAGAAAAAACATATATCACATAGAACATTTCATGTTCTATTTGATAAAATAGATAATATTATGCAACGAACAGATATTTATTGAGTAAAGATAAAAAGGTAAAATATTGATAATATTATGCAATGAATAAAAAATGAAAAATAAGTAAAAGAGTTAAAAACTAGCTTTGAAAAGTTTTTTTTTTTTTTTCTACAGAAAATTAATAATTCTATAACAGGAAGTTTATTCACAAATATTGATTACAAAGGTTATATACACAGTGCACATAAAAGAAGAAACTTTTTTTTTTTTTTTTGCCTCTAAATAAATTTATATTCTCAAGGCTCCAAAACTAAAAAAATTGGAGAAATCGACAAAAATAAATAAATGCAAATATAAACATAAATGAACAAATACATACATATAAGATGAAATATAAATTGTATTTTAATATAGAATGTTTGAATTTTCAGAGCAACTTAATACTGTATTTACTCGTGTACGCTTTCGTATGACACGTTCACCGCGAGTTTTAATATTTTATTTGGAGGGGGAAATATTTAATCATAAACGCGAGAAAAAGATTTCAGGCAGATTTTATTCCATTAAAATTTAACAATTAAATTCTATATTGTACAATATTTACAAGTTTTCGTATATTGAAATAAAAAATAGTCGTTCAACATTCATACACTGTAAAAAAATAGATATATTTCTTAATCTACGTAAACATAATATAAACATGAGCGGAAAAATATTATGACTCCTTCCGAGTTACCAACGATTCCGAAAGGCGTTCCTTTACCTTCAAAATCCGTAGAAGTAAATAGATTTTCGAAATTTAAAGAAACAGTTTTAAAAACAAAGTTTCTTTTCCTGCCTGTAATTTTCGGAAACATTTTCGAGTACCTTTTACAGTGTATTAATAACTTTTATATCTGTGTTCGGATGCTATCAGTTCTAGAGTAAGCATTTTAGCTGCGTAATTGAAATTAAACATGCAAATGTAACAAAATAAAATTAAGTTTAATTTTAACCACTTTGCTCCCTCGGTCCGCATATGTGGACCTCTATTCTTTTCTCATGAAAACTAAACTGTTTGATTTTTTTACACTTCTTAATAGCTGAATGTTTTTTGCTTTAAAAGCAAATCAATACAGTAAAGCGCCGATTATCCGAACAAGTCGGGACCGACCCTTGTTCGGATAAGCAAAAGTTCGGATAAATGGATAGACCAATATAAGGGATGTTTCTGACTATATTAAAATCTTCACACGTTATCTAAGCTTAGGACTGGCGGCAACAATTAGTGCTGGAATGTTGAAATTTTTTTTATTGTTTACATTTTAACCATTATTTTTTTTTCTCTTTTTATCATTTTCTGAACTCCAGAGATTATAATTTAAGCAAAAAAGCTTTTGATTGCTGCTTGCTTCATAGTCCAGGCGATAGAGACCGTATAGGGACTCTACCTAGCAAAATTAGTGGTAGTACTGGAAATCGGCTTTTTAGATTGTTTTTGGGTCGCTGAATCCGAATTTGTAACTTCCCACCAAAATTTCCCCCGGCAACACCCCCAAATTTTGGTAAAAAGCCCCCCAAAAAAGGTTTTTATTAAAAAAATCAAATTTTTTATTGTTTTAGGGGAAAAGTAGCTAGAAATTCAGAAAGTAGACAAAATTTGCAACAAATTAGATATATGACATTACGACTTAGGATGAAGGGGAAGGGGGGATCTGCCTCGGAACATGCGCCGCAGTGCTGCGTGGACTAAGTTGCGCAATTCCACTTAACCACTCACACCTTTACATTAGCTCTCCCATCTTCCCTCCGAACTTTCTCTATAAGGTTTACTTTAAATTTTTTGGGTCGCTGAATCTGAACTTTTAACTTACCCCCAAAATTTTTCCCACCGAAAACCCACCCAAATAGTTGTTTTTAACTTAAATTTCTTATTGTTTTAGGGGAAAAGCATTACGAAATTCAGAAACTAGACAAAATTTGGAACAAATAGGATATATGACATTATGACGTAGGATAAACGGGGAGAGAGGGGGCTGCCTCGGAACATTCCCCGCGCGCTTTTCTCAAAAAACAAATTTTTTCAAAAAATCAATTTCTTGGGGGGTTGCCGGATGAAATTTTGGTGGGAAGTTACAAATTAGAATTCAGCGACCCAAAAAACATAAAGTCAGTCGAAATCCAGAACTAGTATTAATTTTGCCAGATAAAATCCCCAATTGCCTGAACTTCATAATTTAGTGCACGTAGAGCCGCAGTGCATGTTCAGAGGCAGCCCTCACCCTCCCGTTCATCCTAATTCATAATGTCATATATCCTATTTGTTGCAAATTTTGTCTAGTTTCTGAATTTCGTAATGCTTTTCCCCTAAAACAATAAGAAATTTAGGTTAAAAACAACTATTTGGGGGGGGGGGGTTCGGGGGGGAAAATTTTGGGGGTAAGTTAAAAGTTTAGATTCAGCTACCCAAAAAACTTAAAGTAAACCTTATAGAGAAAGTTCGGAGGGAAGATGGGAGGGTGAATGTAAACGTGTGAGTGGTTAAGTGGAATTGCGCAACTTAGTTTATGCAGCACCTCGCGCATGTTCCGAGGCAGATCCCCCCTTCCCCTTCATCCTAAGTCATAATGTCATGTATCTAATTTGTTGGAAATTTTGTCTACTTTCTGAATTATTAGCTACTTTTCCCCTAAAACAATAAAAAAATGGAATTTTTTAATAAAAACCATTTTTGGGAGGCTTTTTACCAAAATTTGGGGAGGTTGCCGGGGGAAATTTTGGTGGGAAGTTACAAATTCGGATTCAGCGACCCAAAAAACATCTAGAAAGCCGATTTCCAGTACTACCATTAATTTTGCTAGGTAAAATTCTCTATTGCCTGGACTATCAGCGAAGACATTCTTTTCAATGCTACCATATCTCTAATTGTTCTTAAATACGTTAGTTGAATAGGATCAATGTTCTTCTGTCGTTCGAGCCATTTCATAGCTGATTCCAAACATTCAAAGGCTTCATTATGTGATAGTCCTGGGTTATTTTCAGAGCATTCGTTTTCATTTTCTTCAATTTCTTTTTCATCATGAATCTCATTCACAATCTCACCATCATTTAAAATCTGATATCCAGGGTCTATTTAACCACTCGTTAATTTCATTTTCTACATAGCTTAGGATTCTTCCCATATCCTTTATTGTTTTACATACCTCATTTTCTGATCCACTATAAGTTTTTTCTTTATTTAAAATTTTATTCCAAGGCAATGGATAATTGGGAGTCCGGTTAAATTTTTGGGGAGGAGAAATAAGCTGTTCGGATAACTGGAAGTTCGGTTTATTTTATTTATTTATTTATTTAAAGAGAAATAGGCTGTTCGGATAATTGGAAGTTAAGTTAATTGGAGTTCCGATAATTGGCTCTCTACTGTAAATGGGATCATCTATGGTGATTTCCTCATAAAATAGATGTTATTTTCATCCGAGTTTGCAAAATGCCTTCAAGAGAGTGTGGCCAAGAACTTGAGATTTTTTCAAAATTATTTAACTTAAATCCTTTTCAATAAAATGTTTTGAAGATTTGTTGACCATTCTCTTGTTTAAAGGTCTTAAATTTCTAATTGTTGGAATTTAGGTTAGTGATAATTAAATTTATATTCTAAGGGGATTTGTAATTTTAAATCCCTATTTGAGAACCCAAATGAATAGTCCCCTAAAGTATCAATTTCCGAAAAGTTCATTTTTCTGTCATCTATGATGCCATTTTGTATCTTTAAATGAATGAATATTTGTGATGATGAGTATTGAATGAGTATTTGTAAATGAATGAGTGAATGAATGAGTATTTGTAGTATCATTTTATCCTCGGTAACGAAGAGCTGTGCTGAACATTTTAATGCCGTTAAAATGTTAATGTTTTAATGCTGTTAAATTAGCAAACATAAAAATTATTTCTTGAGAATTAGCAACATCCAAAAAACGTATATTTCGGGTTGAGAAAATAATTACTATACTGCAGTGGCGTATGTAGACTTATTATTTCGGAGGGGACTGAGATATAATAAAAGTTTCTAAGAGGAAATCACAAGAAACGGAGAAAATTACGCTTTAAGAAGGATTTATCATACCATGTAACGCATCTATTGTACAATTAAACCAGCTAAGATGTAATCGCATAAGAGTGTGAAAATGTTTGCTTTAGGCAGGTTTTCATCTTTAGAAGTATAATTCTATGGTTATACCACAATTTTTAAAAAGGAATGCTGAAAATTGTCTACCAAAAGCTACCTCAATAAATAGTAAATAAAATCGAAGTAAACATCAAATTTAAAATTATTTCACAGCGTTCTCACTCTATCCCCCCCCCCTCCTGCCCCCTTTAACACATTCTAAGACTCATTTAGGTAGCATCCATGCATGACATTTGTAGTACTTTAGTATTGAATAGCGTTTTCCATTTTCTCATAAATGGGATACATTTGGAATAGAAGCTCCCTAATGATAACTTTTCCTAGACTGCCAAGGCTCAAAAATTGGTCTAAACTGCCAAATTTGACAGTATTTTCTGAAATTTTTTAATCATAAATTGTGGTTGATAGGAATCTTTTTGTGTATACCAGATTCAGAATAGCTCAATTATATTTATGATGTATTTTAAATGTAAATAAAGCTTATTTCCAGTCAAAAAGTTACTCAACCATAAAAAAAAACTTTTTTGTCAATATTTTGCAATCCTATGGAAATAAAATAACACACCACAGCGCTGTAACGAGCTGAATAACAAGACTATAACGTAACAAGCATTTACATAAAAACATTTTAAAAAAAGGTTCAAGGCTTTGCAGTTCATACTACGAAGTTTCAATCTGTGCATTACCTTAAATCACATATTTTCAACTGATAAATAGTAAGAGTAAGCCTTTGTTTTTTAAACTAATTAAAGTTAATAATGCACTTTAAATCACCACATGTCACGTTTTGCATAATAAAACGCTTGAAAAGAGAGCCTGTGTATAACGGAAGCTTGACTGAAATAGCTATTTCGTAGTCT
The DNA here is from genome assembly GCA_963932465.1 of Maratus speciosus. Classification (NCBI taxonomy): domain Eukaryota; kingdom Metazoa; phylum Arthropoda; class Arachnida; order Araneae; family Salticidae; genus Maratus; species Maratus speciosus. Next base: position 232,329,065 of record OZ010798.1, on the reverse strand, counting down.
CTTCGAAATACCACACTTTCTAAGATGAAAAACTGCCCAAAACGGAATATTTTTCTGCTTCCTTTTGAATTTTAGCAGGTTTCATTACATTTTGTAAAACTTTCGTTAGATATTTTTACAAAAGCTGGAGCCCCATCAACCCACCCCCTGAATACGCCACTGGTATACTGTAAAAATTACTCGAAAATCTTTCCGAAATTTACGGACAGCAAATAACTGCTTTTTTTCAGTCTCAAAATTGTATTGATTTCTGGATTTCTAAAAATAAAGGAACGTTTTTCAGAATCGTGCTGGGTACCTCGGAATAGGTTACATTATATTTTCATTACAGGAATACGTATATTATATTTTCCTCTATTAAGAAACCTTTGTCTTTTTTACAGTGTAGGTACTTGGAACAATGATGATGTCATAGAGAGAGAAATTCCACAGATAAGTTCAATCTTACCAATTCTTAGGAAAATGCACACATACGCAAACACTGAAAAAAAAAACGCATGCAAATAATATCTCTAAAAATTAAATGTATACTTTGTACTTACATTAACAATATTTTCCCCGTAGCTGTCGCTCTCTACTGCAGCAGTCTTCAAATATACAACCCCGATAATCACGCGCACCCTCGATTCTTATACCAGTCTTTGGCTCAAAGTGAAATTTTTATTTATTCCTAAATTGAAACTAGTCGGATGTACTAATCCCAAAACTTTCTTTTATCTCATGCATGTCAGTACCTCAAAATTCGCTATTACAGTGCCAAAATTAAATGGCAATATACGCCTGTCATGAGGATTCTTAACACTAGAACCGCGAAGAGGGTCAATTTGACCCAAATCGATGTTTAATTTGTCACTGCGCGAAAAATAAAAATTGAAAAAATATTTCCCTCCGTGACTTTTAATATTTTAAGTTAAACAACAACTTATCGAATTTGAAAACGAATCACATAAATAAATTTCCAGTTATAACCATTTATACCTAGAACCGCGAAGCGGGTCAATTTGACCCGTTGGATGCTTTTACGCATAAATGACCAAAAAGTGAAGCATTTTGTTGGGAGTAAGGAAAAAGAATATCTGTCTCACCCTAAATTCCTCTAATGGTCAGAACCAGAAGAGGGAATAGTGAAGATTTTCAATTAAAAATCATATATGCTCGCCATCAAGATGGGTCGATTGTAGTGAAAATTTACAATCTATGTTTATAAATTTTTTGAAGTTGCTTCTATTCGGTATTTATTATAAGTATAGACAAGATGTCACAATGTCGTAAACTTAGAGTTAAAGAAGCCTTGGAATATCTAAAAATGATTCAGAAAGTGATAACAATGATGTTTTTCGATTTTTAATAGCGAGGATGAAACTCTGCCTGTAAATGAAGGAAATTTGAATTCTGATGAAGAAAATGATAGAGACGATGACTCGGCCAGTGTCCTAATACTCATTGGGCCTTCTCATCGCAATGATGTGTATACTTCTAACAATTTTTATACAACATTGGAGCTATGTCAGATGCATTGAAATCCAAAAACACCAGCCTTGAAGATGTAAAACGTTCAAGAAAAAAAATATCAGTCTATAAAAATGTCAAAATCGGAATTGCATGCGACTACTATACTAACACGTAAAGAAACCAGTCTAGCTGTTTACCAGGGGAGTAAATATAAAACTGTTTTGATGCTCAGTAGTCTACATTCAGCTAGTGAAGTGTTAAATAATTCTAAAGAAAACTGATATACTTGCTTACTGCAACGCAACTAAAATTGGTGTAGATTTGATTGACCATAATACAAGGAAGTATATTCTCAAATATGCTTCACGTAAGTGTCAAGGGCATGTATTTTATAATATTTTGGGTCTTGCCGCGATCAATGCTTGAGTTTCATGTAAAGCCTTTACTGGAAAACCTCATAGAAAATGGCAATTTATTCAAGACTTAGTTGAAGAATTGCGAGAAAAGTTTGTTATCTCAATGCAAAAAAAGGTGTAATTTGGCTGCGAAACAACCACTGAAAACAACAGAAAACCATAAACTAAGCATAAACAAAACCGATTTCGCACTTTAAAATTTGAAAATAAAACTCAGGATGTTTTTTATTTTTTGCACACATTTACGGTATATGTACAAAATTTATTACCCAGTTTTGGATGCTATACAATAGCTTGGATTAAACAAATATGTAAAACTAGTAATTAATTGGTATTTGTTTTATATATTTCTTTAAATTATTCTTAGAAATTATGTCTAAACTTATTCAAATGAGATAATCTATTTTCTATTAAAAGTATGAAGTCTAAGTTTATTTTTGTTTGAAATATATGTTATTATACTTAAGGAAATACAATTATGAATAATATCATTTTCTAAAGTGTTAGGTAATTTCTGGTGACTTATACATAAAAGTGTAAAGAGTGAGAAATATTGATTATTATATGAAAATATAATGTCTTAGTTAGCTAAATTAAACATTTGTGCATATTTGTGCGTTTTCTCTATGTAGGGTCAAAATGACTCGCTCCGAGGTTCTAGGTATATCGAAAGTCCCGCGGTTCTAGTGTTTAGGTATAGGAATGTAAGGTTGAAGTTCATAAACTAGTCTCTTGGTCGATTGAATTGTGTGAATTTAAAAAGGTGATATAAGCATCGTATTTTTCAAGTAAATTATTGAATGTCAGCACCCACCCGCAGAGATGTCTGAAACTAAAATTTCCAACCCAAAGAGCATAAAAGCGATACCTGTTGGGCGTTGGGCAGTATTCACCCAAGCCTAATAAGGGTCTATTTATATGAAAGTGTAACAGAATGTGCAGTTTGATTAAATTCCGTGCATTAGTTTTAGCCAATAGCCTAACTATTTCCTTAAATATTGCATCTAGACACATGTATCTAACTACAAAATTTCATAAAGAAAGGTGCAAAATTTGATGGCACAGGTTGCAACCCCCTGGGGGGGGGGTCTATTTGAGAAAATACACAAACTAAATTTTTATATTGTTCCGTATGTTAAAATTTCCAGCTAGGAAATTTTCCCTTATCTTTTCCTTAATGAAACACAAAAAATTATATATTGATATCTGCAAACTCACAGAAATATACCAGTTTAAATAACGTATAATTTTTTGGGTGATCCCTATCTTACATTTGAAATGCAATAATATCACGTTACTCAGACGTATGCTTAATGTCTTAAGCGGTGTAAGTCACAAATTTTGGCTTAATATCTCTGTGAGTTTTGCAGAGATCAAGATGTACTTTTTTGTGTTTCATTCAGGAAAAGAAAAGGACAAATTTCTTAGTTGGAAATTTTACCCAAGGGGGGGGGGGGGGGGGGAGGAAGAAGGAGATCATATAAAAATTTAGTTTGCTTTTTTTTCTCAAATAGACCCCTCTCTCCAGGGGATTGCAAATTGTGTCATCAGTTTTTGCACCCTTTTTTATGAAACTTTGCAATTGGGAGTGTGTGTCTAGACTCGAGGTGCAATATTTAAGGAAATAGGCTATTGGCTCCATTTTTATGAATCACTCTGTATATCTATACATTTATTATTGCTACTTCATTTATGTTTCGGATTTTAGTAATAATAATAATAATAATAAAAGTTTGCTCCATTATTTTTAAACCGTTGGTAATTCTTTTATTTCAAATATATGTTTCACTTTTTAAATTTAAAATAGGGGTTTCTTCTCCGAACGAATAATTTGTGAAAAAACATAAATAATATAGAAAAGCTATTACGTCTGTTTAATTCTATTCTAATACTACATATCCCAAACGTGAAAAAAATCCTTCCTCAGTGCATTGTCAAATGAGCTCAAAATAACTATATTCGATAGATTTCAGTAAGTGACATATTCATTAAATATTCAATAAACCTTAACTTTGGGGATTTTGATAGTTACATTTAATATTAATATCCTAAAAGTAATTTTCTTCCAAAAATTGAAAAAAAAATAAAAATCGGACCCCGAAAGAATTAAATGCATTGTTGAGCAAAACAAATCTCAGAATCGATTACATTATTATTTTTCAAAACATTGAAGGAAAAATCTGTGAGGAAACCTCTTCCGGAGATATTTTTTAATGCACGTTTTCTCTGAAATTGCTTAACGCAATAGTAGAATTATTTTTGAAAATATTTACGTAAAACAATCACTTTTCGAGAAATTATCTCTTTTTATTTAAACGATACAGATAACGTTTTGAAATAAAAAATAAATAAGCAAACAAGAAACAAAAATTATGCATCATGCAAACATTTAGAACAAAATTTCACTGCTTAAAACGGCGAAAATTAATATCTAAGTAAACAATTTAGAAAATGCATGACGCATTTAAAAATCCAATTTCAGCATTTACCATGTATAGTCTAAAAAATATCCGAATGTTTATGTACAGCCTAATGTAGCCTAACAGTATATATGATCTGTAGATTTGTATATATAACCACATAGTATGTTAAAGTTTAGTTCAGTTTGGAAACGCATAACGCAGTTGATAATTTTCCTTCAGCATTTTTTGTCAATAAATGGAAACGTACTCAAATTCTTTTGTACAGTAATGTAAATGATCTATAGAATTTATACACACATTGTAATGTGCAAAAAAAAAAAAAAAATAAATAAAATAAAAAAAAATGTTTATTTAAAAACTCATACCACAACTAAAAACGCATCTCTACAAACTATCGCATTAAAAAAAGGTAATTCCTAAAAATCTACTGTGTTACTATAAAGTCAAATATAGCATACATGTTATTGATGGACTTTTTAAATGGTTACGGCATACAAAATGCTCTCAAACAGAACAATGTTATTTCTTATTCATGAAGAACACTTAGGAATAAAAAAATGTAAAAGCAGGGCTAGAGAAATAATGTACTGTCCATGTATCACCAGAGATATGGAAGACTTAATCAATAAGTGAAAAAAACAAAAACACACGCTAAAGAACCGCTTCATGATATCCCAAATAAGCCTTTTGAGAGACTAGGTATAGACCTCATGTACTTACATAACACAGATTACCTTCTAGTAGTCAATTTCCCTCCCAAGTAGATAGAGGTTATAAAAATTGATAATAAGACCAATGAGGGAATTACTTTTTAATTAGAAGTTATTTTTTAAAGATTTGGTATCCCTGAAAAAATAATTTGTGACAACATGCCTTTTTATAGGTACAAATTTAGAAGCTTTGGGAAGGAATGGGACATAAAAATCAAAAAAAGCTTTCTAAGGCAACCGAGAAGCTGCAGTAGGGTTATTTGAATATAGACACACGCCTCGTTCGGGCTTAGATTTATCTCCAGCCCAATTAATGCTCAGCAGGTAACTAAATTACCTGTAAAAAAAAAAAAAGCGTGTGATGTAAAATTACAGAAATCTGTATGCTTACTAAAATTTTATCTGTACACTGTACAAAAAAAGATGTAAATCTACAAAACTAGTTTTGTAAAGCTACAGAAATCTGTAGCTTTACAATTACTAATAATTACTTACTAATACTTAGTAAATTACTAAGACAACCGAAAAAAGCTGCAGTAGCGTTACTTGAATATAGAAACACTCCTAGTTCGGGCTTAGGTTTATCTCCAGCCCAACTAATGCTCAGCAGGCAACTAAATTTCCTGTTAAAAAAAAATCTAATTCTACAGATGTAAAATTACAGAAATCTGTAGGCTTATTAAAATTTTATCTGTACACTGTACAAAAAGAGATGTAAATCTACAAAACTAGTTTTTGTAAAGCTACAGAAATCTGTGGCTTTACAATTACTAATAATTACTTACTAAAATTAAGACAACCGAGAAGCTGCAGTAAGGTTACTTAAATATAGAAACACTCCTAGTTCGGGCTTAGGTTTATCTCCAGTCCAACTAATGCTCAGCAGGCAAAAAAAAAAAAGAAAGAAAGAAAAGAAAACTATCATTCTACAGATGTAAAATTACAGAAATTATATCATTATCATATGCTTACTAAAATTTTATCTGTAAACTGTAAAAAAAAAAAAAAAAAATAAATAAATAAAATATATATATATATATATATATATAAATCTACAAAACTAGTTTTTGTAAAACTACAGAAATCTGTAGCTTTACAAAAGGATCTACTGAAATTACAGTTATCTTACTAAAATTTTATCTGTAATCCGGGTTGCAGTTACATAAAACGTCTAGGTATTCCAGTTTCCTAAAAAATCCTTAGTAACCTTGCAGAATTTTAATTTACGGTGCAAAAGTGTATCTGTTACATGAATTTTTGTTGTTACCGTTACATAAAAAGTTCTAGAAATTCCAGTTTCCTAGAAAAAATTTAGTAACTTAACTGATTTTGTTTTTTACAGTGTAGTAAATTGTTTAATCCAGAAATGTTTGGCAATGTAAACATTAAGTTGCTAAGACGACAACAAACTCAAAAGCAATATTTGATAAGTCATCAAAAATAAATAAATAAATAAAGGAGCTAAAACCAGGTGACAAAATCATTGTTCGAAATATTAAAACTAAGCTTTGGGAGCCAGCAACTATTATTTTTGAAACAAAAAAAAAAAAATCCATGATCTTATAAAATTAGAACCACATGTAGCAGAATATTTATAAGAAATAAAAAATTCCTAAGAATATCAAAAAACACCATATTTCGGTTAATGTGATGATACGTTTGACACTTTACCAGATATCTAGACCGACCAAATGATTGTTTCAGAAAATTCAGTTCCATCGCAAAATACTGTTCTAAATTATGCACCATTTATTACTTTATATTGGTCGGATGGTAAAACAGCCTAAAGACTTAAGTGATTATATTTGTTTATATTTATTTATATATTGTTATGGTTTTATGTTGTATTTAATTATTAAGTTATTTTTAATATAACGTATTTTGTTTAATCTACCATGCTTCTTTAAAATTAAAATGAAGGTTGATATATACGTATGTTTGTATTTTGTAAAAAGACTAATATACTAATCAAGTTTCCATGCTTAATGGTAACAATATACTTTTTAAAGCTGTTCTCAACTGCTCTGCTCAGCAAGCGCAAAACGTTTTGACACATTTACAAATTCCTTTTCTTAACGGAAAGATATAAAATTGGAAAGTCTGGCCATGGAAACGATTTGGAATCGAGCTGTGTTTTACACTTTTTGATCTATAAATTACCTATTGATTTATAAGCGATTTTGATCACTTGACAGGCACATTTTTCATCCTTTCTTCAGTGTTTTTTAAGCTTTCACTTACTTACTTCGGGAACTTCGGCTCAAAACGTCAACTTTGACACTATCTTCTGAAAGATCTATTGCGTTTGCAAAAAAAAAAAAAAACGGAATAAACAGCTCGATTACATACACTGTTAAAAATTCGCAACATTCTGGCAGGTCATTTGACAGTTTTTTCCGAAAACGGTTACACAACCGTAATTTTAACACTATTCTGACCATATTATTGGCCATTTTATGGTCAGAATATAATTAAATTATGGTTATGAAACCGTTTTTTCAAAAAACGGTCAAATGACCTGCCAGAATTCTGCAAAATTTTTAACAGTGTAGTTTCTGAACAACAACACCTCCTAGTTTCATGCATTTCCGAACAAAAATAAATTAAAACTTATGTCATAAAGTTGCCCTCTTGGATTTGAGAACAGCCTTAAGCCTCAATGGCAAAACCAATGTTACGTTATGATCGTGTGTGGCTGGTGCTTGCATTACTATCTCATCTTGTGATCAGGAATCATGTCATGAATAAGCCTAACATATGTAAATAATATTTTATTATATTTTAAAGAAACCTAGTCTCGAGTTTATAGATGTCTTCTCCGTCGAGTTCAAAAAGCATTAAGGGTGTTCTCAAATCCAAAAAGGCAATTTTCTGACATAAGTTTTAATTTATTTTTGTTCGAAAATGCATGAAACTAGCTGGTGTTGTTGTTCAGAAACTATGTCATTGAGCTGTTTTTTTTTTTTTTTTTCATTTTCTTGGAAACGCAATAGATCTTTCAAAAAACAGAGTCAAAGTGGGCGTTTTGAACAGAATTTCAGCGCGAAGGGAGAAAGAGCACTGAAGAGCGGGCGAAAAACGGGTTTGTCACGTGATCGAATTCGCTTATAACTCAATAGGTGATTGATTGATCAAAAAATGGGAAAAACTGCTCAATTCCAAATCGTTTCCATGGCCAGGCTTTCCAATTTTATATCTTTCCGTTAAAAAATGAATTTGTAAATATGTCAAAACGTTTTGCGCTTGTTGAGCAAAGCACTTAAGAACCGCCTTAATGGTAACAATATATTTCTTGAGCCGCAATGGCAATACCAATGTTATGTTATGATCGTGTGTGCTGGTGCTTGCATTACTATCTCATTTGCTCACGAAGCATGTCGTGAATAAGCCTAGCTTGTGTAAATAATATTTTATTATATTTTAAAGAAACGTAGTCTAGAGTTTATAGATGTCTTCTCCGTCGAGTCCAAAAAGCATTAAACAACTTTTAGTATGTGTACATTTATATTTGTAGAGATTCGTCCCAAAATCTGAGTTTCGCCGCAAATTCGTTTTCGATGGAAATGTTGCCGAAAATTCGACCGGACTGAAACTTGACCGACACTATCTGTATTTCAAAATTCTCCTTTCTTCATTCAGAAATTGTCAGCGTTACTCATTGATTTGAGATGTATTGGCTCAAATGAGATACCCTTTATTGATTGCTCTGAACTTTACTGTTTATAATTATCAGTCATGACTGACTCAAGACGTGAGTGCAAATTATAAATCAAGAAATGCCTTTAAGATTAAACTTTGAAGATGTTTTTTACGTGTTAATTAAAAGCTGCAGACTTAACTGTAATAGAAAATGTTTAGTTTTAAACCGCAGAACTGTTTCGAATACTTTTTGAGAAAGTTCTACTATAACAGCTGATCATTTACAAATATCATTATAAAAGATAAATCGAGATACTTAAACCTAAAACATTTTTTAATTAAATGAAATCCGTACACAGGCATCCCCCGACTTACGTGTTACGCGAATTACGTAAATTCCCAGTTACGTAATAAATCTCGAAAATTACATTTGTGAACATACTTAGCGCGTTCGATACGCAGTTGCATACTTTTAATATTTAATTTATAAATAAAATATATAGATATAAATCACAACCGTAATATAAGTTTGTGTATTAGATAGAGTTATATTTTTAATGGCATATACTATCAAATCTATAACAAAACAACTTAATTTTTATTGTTAATTATTCATATAGTAATCATCTAATTCGTAATAAATACAGTTTTTGCTTATATTATCCATGATTACTTTATTTTGTGCGTGCTATTCATTTATCTTGCTATCAGAAATTCACGGACAATAGGTTAAATTAATCCTCTTTAATTATTTCTTAGTTTTATAGTCGTTTGATGTAGATTAAAAATTGTTATAAATTAATTCATCAATGTTAGATTTATAAATCCCGTATTCCGCAAGATATTTGAAAAGTGTTCTTTAAGTTTGTTTTTATATTTTTTCATACATTTATAGTTTATATACGAGTAAATACTGTCGAATGATGCATTATTTATAAAATAATACAGTGTAAATAATATATATATATATAAATCAGAACGGCTTTAAAAGGAGTCATCATACATGAAATATTACAACACAATTTATCCTTATGGACTTAATAGTGAAATATTTAATAGACCTGTCAAAGTCTTCACATCTATAAATAACACTATTGATTATTTTCCAATTTATCCTACTCTTAATCATAATTTAAATTGTAAAACAACACAAAACAAACGTGGAAAGGCTTCATCATCAGTTGTAGTTTCTAAAAAATATATCACTATACAAATTAATGATCTTCAAAGTAAATATTTAAAGCATTATAATTGGTTATTAATTCGAAAATACATATTTGCTATTAAAAAGAAACAGATTGTACAACATTTAAATGTATTTCTAAGTAAATCTTTCTCTAAACATTTTTCTGATATTTATTTTGATCTCATTATGACTAGGGTTAATCTTTTAAATATTAATTTACAAAAAAAAAAAAAAAAAAAAAAAACATAAAATTCAAAACATGAATACTCAAATGATAATAACTTTTTCAAATCATATATTTAATATATTTAATAAAATTAATATCAATTCTATAATTAATGATAAAAACTGTTATTTTCTTATTAATAATCTTCATATATCAAAAACCTTTAAATATCCGAATACAATTGGTAGAAAGATTTTTAACTACAATACATTTTCAAAAAATACATCTGCTACAAGTAATTTTCCGTGTAAATGCAATGACCCCAACCTAAAAAAATATATAAACAATGATCATGGACATATAATCACTGGAAATCTTAATATTGTTAATGAATTTAAATTGAAAAAACTAATGCGTTTCGGTACTAAATATAGACTTCCATCTAAATTTACTGTTAAATCTATTATCAAACAGTTTACATATGATATAGATATTTTTATATATAAAATTTCAATCTATTACAATAAACCTATTGCATATTTTAATCAATGGAAAATATTAGTAATTGAAAAATTAACTATGGCTTTAAAAATAATATTTCTGATTTGGTTTCTATTAACACAAAGCATTTATTCCAACAAATTACTAAATTACAAAAAAACTACGTTATTACTTATGTAGACAAATCTCCTAATAATTATGCAATCATATGTAAATCTTATTATCACCAACTTCTTACAACCTGTATTTCTTCTAATAAATCTTTTCAAAAAACTAATGAAAATGTAATCGTAAATAATCGTAAAATTCAAAGTTATTATAAACTATTAAATATTCTATCTACTAACTTTAATTATCCTTATTTAGTTCTTATTCCCAAATTTCATAAAACTCCAATTAAATTTAGGACTATAACTATTGGTTGCAATACATATAATAATAAAGCCAATAAACTTCTGCTAAAATTTCTTAATCAATTATATATACTTACTACAAACAATGATAATACACATTGTATAAAAAATAGCTATCAACTGGTCAATATTTTAAAAAATCTTCATTGTGTATATAATATAACGACATATGACTTCAAAGATCTTTTTAATAATATAGACTTATTAGATTTACATAATATTATAAATGCATTATTTAAAAAGTATTATAAAAAAACTGGAATTACCATCTAATGTTGATATCGCTTATTTTAAATCATTAACAAACTTCATTATCTATAATAATTATATATTGCAAGATAAAACATTATATTTCCAGCACGTCGGTATACCACAAGGTGGTTGTACATCCAGTTTATTATCAGACTTATACTTATATCACTATGAACGTACTTTTACTAATATATAATCTCCATTTGTATTGTTATATTGATGACATAATTCTAATTGCCACTGAACAATCTATAATTTCTCAATTTCCAGTTGATTATCCCACTAATTTGGAATTAACGGAAAACCTCTTATCTAACAATACTGCTGGACAGATAATTACACTTGTTTATTTCCTATTTAATTTACATCCAAAGTTGTTAATTGGTCCAAATCATCCAAGCAACCTCATAGTAAATCGGTATATAATTTTATATACCTTAGATAAATTCAAATAACATAAGTGATCGTAATTACGTAATTCTAGTAGAAGAGCAACGCGAATAATTAATAAAATTAAATTATAATCCGCGTAAAACTGTAATTATTAAATTTAATTAATTACGAATAAAATTAAGAGTTTGCGTTGTGAATTATTTAGACGAACTCTTCCACTTATGAATTAAACTAAAATTTAAGCTGTAAAAATAAGTTGACACACCTTAAACATTTATCAATTAAATAATTACAGAAACTTTTTAAAACTTGATTAAATATTTTATTTACATTGAACACAACTATATACATATACACATTATATTAATTAAAAAAAAAAGAAAGCAGCACTTTTGTTCGCTGCTCATTATTACATGTATATTTAATCTTTTTTTTTTAAAAAAAGACAATGTTTTCATTCACTCTTATTATTATATATTTTCTTTTTGCAAAAAAAAAAATATTCTCTTTCATTTTTTTAAAATACCTTAATTATATTTAATTATTGGTTTTGTTGGATCTCAGATTGCTCTCTACCATAAAATATCATAAAAGGATATTTATAATTTCTCATATAATTTAAAGTGGTAAAAGAAAAAGATTAAGGTAATACCTTGAATCATATACGGGATGGTGGCCTTTATTCATCAAATTCAGAGCTGTCGCGTTGCTAAGGATCATATCCAAATGTCATCCGGATTCAGCTTCTTATCAGAGCGGCGAAATCGGGATGGCAGGATGCATAGCTACGGACCGCAGTAGAACAATCCATTTTATTTCAACTTCAGGAAGACATCCTCAATTAGGCTTGCTTAGGCTCACTCCGATATGTCCATCTCGCCTGGGCATTACTAGGGCTCTCTGGATTCATTGCATGGGCTTTCAGGATAGCTCCTGCGTCTTCGACATCTTTTTTCAGACTCCCTTTTTCAAACCTTTTTCTTCTGGCACACCAACTCTTGCAGTGTGTGGAACTATTTGTCTAGTCCTCCCTTATTAGATATGAGAAGATATTGCATTATCCGTAGATAGACCTATTAGCTAACAGTCTGCAAATGGCCCCTTACATATACTTTAATATTATTATATGCCTTAAAGTTTGGGTGGTCTGAAAAGCCATAAATTTATTCCAACACTTTTATTAAGGCCATAAATTTATTCCAACATTTTTATTATTTTACGATTTCTAATTATACACCACTTTCCACTGGCTTGTCATAAAACGACACCATGGCGTCTGACTATTGTTGTTATCTGAGATCCGAACTATATTCAACATTATACATTCATTTTACAATACAACAATTTTTTTTAAAAATATATATTTAATATTTAAAATCAACTTAATAATTTTTGTATGAACTTACACTCCTACTTTACTTAAATATATAAACATTATATTTTTACACTCATAATTATATTTTATAAAAAAATATTTATACAAACAGAAATAACAAATTACGCAATTTTACTTTGATTTAACCAACATGGTGCGGGAACATATTATTGTTATATGTTGCTTAGCATCTCTCCAGATAGTCAGAAAAAAAAAATAAAAACTGATTGCTGGTTTTTTTTTTTTTTTTTTTTTTTTTTTTTTTTTTTTTTTTTTGTAAAGCATAAAAGAGTGTACGTGTCCATATGACTGTGTATCTACACAGTTTTGAGCCAAGTCTGTAATGTTCAATTATCAATGGTTCTGGTATATTTTATAAGAAGTTCTTCTATTTTTCATAACAGAAAGTTCAACACATGATAGCATAGTTGTCTGTTGACATTCACATTTATAGAAGACATCTGTACTGAAAATCTGACATCTTCCTCGAAGCCTTTTTTCTTTACCACACACATGTTTAATAATTTTGTAACTTTACAGTTTAAGTGCCCAAAAATACATTCAAAGCTATAATTTTGTATGAAACTAATATGCCGAAATAAACCTAAATACAGGAAAAATAATGGCATACACATTTGACATATCATTTTATCACATATAACCTTATGACACAGTGTTTCATTTAAAACACATTTTATACTGAATAAAAGTAAATACAATGCTTGTAGTATGACATGTTATATTTTCACATAATTAATCTGATGTATTCAAATCATACTCAGAAAAATATTTTATACAAACTGGTTACCTTATTTTATTTATTTATTTGTTACTTCTAACTTGTATTATACGTCAAAATATACAAGCTATTTCATCTCCTTTAATATATCATTACGTAATGCCTGTAAAATAGGGTAGAAAAAAAAAGAAGGAAAACAGAAGAAAACCAGTTTTTGACCTTCCCCCATCCTCCTACAACGAGGGGTCGGTCAAGCTACTAATCACTTTTTGCTGAGGTGATTTGGGCTGTGACAAAATTTTACGACTTCCAAAAGTATGTATTTAAAACCATTTCATGCTTGTAATTACCTTATTAATTAGTATAATTTCTTGATATACTTTCTTCTTAACTAACTGTGCATGCCTGTATGTAATTTTTAACATAATCTATGTATAAACAGTGTATGTATTTGTATCATATCTAATGTAAACCTTCTGCTTTTTTTTATTATTTTGCAGGGGAAAATGGCGACTCTAGCATTTGAATTCTCCTGCCTCGTACTGCAACTGAAGCGAGCGTGCATTTATGCTGTCAGGTTCAGATCTAAACAAATTTGCCTTTCAGGATTTAAGAAAAAATGCATATAATTTTCTTTAACTGATTACATTGTATATTTTTAGACCTTTCTAACAAACACAAATTTTGATTCATGATATTGTTTACTATTAAAATGTAAACAACACGGAAATATGACTTCTACAGCCTCTCAAAATGCAAAATATGCATTACGCTGACCTTAAAAATGCACCTTCATTTAATACTATTAAATTGTGTTGTCAGAAAATGCCATTGGCGAAGAAGAGAACAATTTTTTGTCTTTAATTATTATTTATTTAGCCAACAATTCTATCTTAAAAGATTGTTAAATTTTCATATTTATTTATTTATTTATTTATTTTTTTTACTGAATGAAATAAAAATTTATTTATTCAAAATTTTATTTATCATTAACATTCCGTATGTGAGTTCTACTGTCTAAAATTTAATGATATGTTTAAAAATAAAAGATAATAAATTATTATTATTAATCAAACATTAATAATTATTATTTAATTATAAAAAAAATGTTATTAATACACTTGTATAATTTTAAAAATACAAAAGCAAATGATAATTACTACGTAAAATCGTATGCAGCCATCTATGAGTACCCGGCCGGACCAAAGAACTTCTGCCAGCAGAAAAAATCTTTGTATACTCACAAACAACCACATCCAATTTTTTTTTTTTTTTTTTTTTTTTTTTTTTTTTTTTTATAGATCAAGTTTTTAAAATAATTACTGTACGTACTATAAAAAAAAAATTAAGTAAATTAATTTATTAAGCCATACTACATATTTTAATATAAATAAGGCCAATATATATAAATATATTTATTTATTTATTTTGTTTCCTTATGTTAAATTGGCCAAATTATATATAAAAAAAAAATTATGAACTCACATACTCAAGTTTATCAATACTATGTATATTTATATGTGTTTAATTTAGAATTGCATTTAATTCTAAGGGAAAGAAAAGAGAAAAAGAATACTTAAATTCTAAAATAACATAAATTTATAAAATATTTTATTTAAAAAAAAAATTAATTTCTAGCTGATTTCAGCAAGATGTCATTTAATATTTATATTAAATAATTTTTCTAATACATTTTATTAATTATTAAATTCGCATATTTTTATATATACAATAAAAATATAATAGTCTTACATAAAATTTTACACTATAACAATGTTATTAATTAATTTAACTTGGATTTAAGCCTACTTTAATTCTAATTGAATACCGTTAATAAAAGTAAATTAGCTTATCAAGTTAAATATAATATAAATTATGTTTGTCTAATGTTAATTTTGCTGAAAATTCCATAAATTTTAACTGTAAATGCTAATTGCTATACCTTTGTTATTTATTTTGAAAACAACACCAACTTATATTTTTATTTATTATTTTTTTTATTAAATCTAGGAACTATACACTGAGCTAGACACTCCATAAATGTGTAAAACCTAAAAATCAAAAGTTTTCCTAAATAAAACTCAAAATGCTGCTTTTTACAATATAATATTACTAATTTTATTGTTTCTGAGCATAACATCTAGTAATTATACCATACTTAATTTTTTCTTCGATTCCTTTTTCAGCCAAGAATCCTGAAGTTAATGACCAAGTGATGACTAAATACCTTGATGTACCTGTGAATAACTTTTCTACAAATATTTTGTTGGTGTTGGTGCATACCCAGCCGTAGGCCAAAATTGCACCCTATACAGAAAGCCTTTGGTGAGAAAATTTTAATTTTGCTTCAATTAATTATTTATGTATTTGTTTACTATAATTTTGTATGCAATCATATTGAAATAACTTGCCTTGTCCATTGTCATATATATATATATATGTTTTTTAAAAAACCAATGTGCTACACCAAAATCCTTTTTTTTTATTTTTTTTATAACACTTTTGTTCATAAAACTTATCTCTGCTGTCTAAATTCTAGACTTTAGCATATAAGTTGTAATTGAACTACCGGAATAAATCTTAGCACTTTTTGTATATTTTATTATATTTAGGCTTATAGCTGACCGCTATCCTAATATAGAGTGCACTAATAATTTATTCCTTGTCAACCATATATTTATAAAAGAAAAAAAAATATATATGAGTATGTTATAAAGCTGTTCTAACTACCCTGAACCTATAGCTTACACCTACTCATTTTAAAGAGTAATTCTGAAATTCTGTCATCTAAATTGTAAGGTTATTAGCAAAGGCTACCCTTATAGAAGACAGAAAAAATTCTCTCTTTTTTTTTTTTTTTTTTTTGAAAATTACTCCAACATTATTCACTATTAAATTAATTAAGTTTTAATGTTATTTGGCTTTGTTAAGATTTTATATTTTCTAATTCATATTCGAAAAAAAAATATATATAACTTTTGCCTGGAGAGAAATATTTCACTGCTCCAGTGAAGTTTTGTGAAGCACATTTCATAATTTTATAAGTATGTTTTCGGGTGCGCCCTGCACATTTGCTCAATATTGTAACCCTGAGACAAATTGGCGTTCCCATCTTCCTATCCTTTCTTATTATTATTTTGAGTTTTAAAAAGGCAAGTTATTAATTTTGTTTCAACCTTTTTTTTTTTTTTTTTTTTTAGCTAAAAGAGAAAAATTTATTTTTAAATTTTGAAAATTTTGAAATTCGATTAATTATGTATTTTGTTTTATTTTTAATACCAATTCATATCCCATGGATAATACTGGGGAGGGGGGAAAAGGTAATGATCTTGTATAACATCCCCGTATAAGTTTGTATATGGTGTATAACCATATAACGACCTATTTGTATTATGGTGGTCTTTTTGATCATTTAAACTTGGGTCTGCATTCTCAGAATATTTATTTTTTGTTTTATAATACTTTTTAGTAACTTTCTCACCCTTTTGACTCGTATTTTTATTTAATTCAAACCAACAATTTTCAGTTGAGTGCGATTTTCTCTGACAAATGCCACATTTATTTTTGTAATTTTTATCACCCTTAATTTTTCTCTGAGACCCCTGTAAATTCGTAATTTCCGCCTCTGTATGACCTGTTGCATATTTCGGAGCGTACAATTGATCCATATGTCGTTTGATCGGCTCTATTGATTTATCTGGAACATATTGTAATAAATAATTAAAGTTTCTAAACTTTTTAGTAACTTCGTAGGGTCCTTGAAATTTTGGCTCTAATGCGCCTGGTTTTCCAATACATTTTAAATATACTGTTTGACCCAAATTTAAATCCTTTACTTTTTCGTATGCCTCTTCATCTATATATTCTTGCATTATTTTCTCCTGGTTTGCAAGGGATTGAATTTTGATTTCCTTCATATGCTGTATTCTGCTTTTAACATAAGAGTGGGTATATATTTCCTCGGAAGGAATATGGGCTGTGAAGGGATTTTTTATTTCCCTTGCGAAAAATAGCAGTGAGGGACTATATCCCGTAGCGCGGTGTTTCGAGGAATTATACGCTAGTTTTAAAAAATCCAGTCTTATGTCCCATTCCGTAGTGCGTTTCGACTTAGCTACAATTGATGTTTTTAATATTTTATTGGTAACTTCACAAAGTCCATTTCCTTGCGCACGGTATACACTCACAAATTTCCTTTGTATGTTTAAAGATTCCAAATATTCTTTCATAATTTCGCTTCGTAAATATTTTGCGTTATCAAAGATAATTTCTTTACAAATCCCATAATTTGCAAAATATTTATTTAGTACATTTAATATAGTGAGTGACTCTACGTTTCGTAGGGGAACAGCTTCCAGGAATCTCGATGTCGAATCAATTTATAATTAAAATGTATCTGTTTTTCCTTAACGTGAGGTTTAAAGGTCCAATGACGTCAGCACGCAGGACTGAACCGACTTCGTGATCTTTCACCATTTTTTTAACAGGGACTTTTATTGTCGTGTGTTGTTTAGATGTGAGGCACTGCACACAATTTGCACAATACTGTTTAATATCTTTGTACATTCCGTGCCAAAAAAGCCTTGTTTTCACATTATCATAAGTTTTTTGAAATCCGAAATGCGCTTTATGAGCTTCTTCTATGGCTGCAATTTTTAATGAATCCGGGGTAATTAAAAGCTCCTTTTTATCTGAACCAGGTTTTAAAATTAATAATTTATTTTGATTTAAAGTAAATCTCTTCGTGCTTCTATTATTTAATTTTAACAATTTGTCCAAATTTTCCTCAGTGGAGGTTTTTGTAATCGAATTAATTTCCTTTGATGCAACTTGATTGTATGCATCTTCCATTTGTTTCGCAAATTTACATGCGTCGTTGAAATTTTTCGGCGCCATTCTTCGAATGTCCAAACTTAAATCTGCCCTAACTGATTCTAAAAATCTTGTGAATTTTATCATTTCAAATAAACTACCATTACCGTTGTCAATATTTTGGCCACTTTTATCTAGGTAAAGTTTTGCAGCCGCATTGAATTCACTGATAAAATCAGCGATAGCCTGCGCAGGTTTTTGCCTAAGAGAAAAAAAATTGCTTTGAGCCGCAGAAAAACTTGTTTTAGGAGAAAAAGTATCGATTAATTTTTCTTTAAATTTACCATAGTCTTTTTCTGTATTAAGATTTTCTTCATTAGCTAATTTATCTCTAGCACTACCAACTAACTTTGTCTTTTAAAACGCAATTTTCGAAACATTCTCTAATTCCGTTTGTTTCATTAGATTGTCAAATTCCTCCACAAAAAATTTAATATTAGAGTCTTTCTTCCCATCAAAGACGGGGATACAATTCAACAGCGTATGAACACTAGGTTGAGCCATTGTATTCTTTTTAGTTTTTTGTAGCGAATAATTTAGAGAAATAATTTTATTTTTCTGTCCTCTGGTTTTAACTCCAGAGGTATTTAAATCTACACTTCTCCTTTTAAATTTTCGCTTATTGTTGGGCATAACCTTTTAACAGAATATTTCTGTTTATCATACTTTTTTCTCTATATTACAACATATTTATGAAAATATTCTAAATTGCATAAATACATAAAAACAACAGCACTAAAATTAAAAAAAATATTTCTTAGCAGATGAAGTTGTTTTGTAGATTATTCTTTTACACACATAAATACCCCTAAAATGCTTATAATACACTTATATATAAAAAACAACATAATTTCATTTAACAGAAGAATATCTGTCTTTTTCTACAGAAACAACAATCTTATTTTTTTTTATATATATATATAAATATTGTACCACTATTTCGTAGTACAACTCATAAATTTTCTTTTGTATCACCTTGATACAATTTCCAAAATCATGATCTATTGACATTTCAATCATTTTTATACCAGTCATATTATAAAATTTTACTCATTATTCTTATTATTATTATTTATACACTATATAAAAAAAAAATTTTATTTTTACAAATGTGTCATCCGTGATGTGAATGCCATTATTTCTCAACGGTAACTGAGATCCAACCAAAAGAGAAAAGAGAGGGGAAAAAAAATTGTAATTCCTAAATTTACCTATTATAAATCCCAGAATTATTTTTTTCATTTCTTTTTCTTTTTTTTTTATTGCTAACATATATTATTCATTTTATTTATTTAAATTATTATATGTGTGTCATTATTGTTACAATAATAAAATTAATTTTAATAAAATTTTAATCAATTAAACTTACATACCTACAATATCTTTAAAATTGTGACATTAAAATAATACTTAAATTTATTTTCCTTTATTATTATTATTATTATTACTATTATTATTATTATTTCTAATGATCTCAGATGAACGTTCCTGAGTCATAGCACCATTTTACTTAATGAGGGGGGATGCTGGACAGATAATTACACTTGTTTATTTCCTATTTAATTTACATCCAAAATTGTTAATTGGTCCAAATCATCCAAGCAACATCATAGTAAATCGGTACATAATTTTATATACCTTAGATAAATTCAAATAACATAAGTGATCGTAATTACGTAATTCTAGTAGAAGAGCAACGCGAATAATTAATAAAATTAAATTATAATCCGCGTAAAACTGTAATTATTAAATTTAATTAATTACGAATAAAATTAAGAGTTTGCGTTGTGAATTATTTAGACGAACTCTTCCACTTATGAATTAAACTAAAATTTAAGCTGTAAAAATAAGTTGACACACCTTAAACATTTATCAATTAAATAATTACAGAAACTTTTTAAAACTTGATTAAATATTTTATTTACATTGAACACAACTATATACATATACACATTATATTAATTCAAAAAAAAAGAAAGCAACACTTTTGTTCGCTGCTCATTATTACATGTATATTTAATCTTTTTTTAAAAAAAGACAATGTTTTCATTCACTCTTATTATTATATATTTTCTTTTTGCAAAAAAAAAAAAAAATATTCTCTTTCATTTTTTTAAAATACCTTAATTATATTTAATTATTGGTTTTGTTGGATCTCAGATTGCTCTCTACCATAAAATATCATAAAAGGATATTTATAATTTCTCATATAATTTAAAGTGGTAAAAGAAAAAGATTAAGGTAATAC
This sequence comes from Maratus speciosus, assembly GCA_963932465.1. Lineage (NCBI taxonomy): Eukaryota > Metazoa > Arthropoda > Arachnida > Araneae > Salticidae > Maratus > Maratus speciosus. Next base: position 232,308,280 of record OZ010798.1, on the reverse strand, counting down.
CTTGAATCATATACGGGATGGTGGCCTTTATTCATCAAATTCAGAGCTGTCGCGTTGCTAAGGATCATATCCAAATGTCATCCGGATTCAGCTTCTTATCAGAGCGGCGAAATCGGGATGGCAGGATGCATAGCTACGGACCGCAGTAGAACAATCCATTTTATTTCAACTTCAGGAAGACATCCTCAATTAGGCTTGCTTAGGCTCACTCCGATATGTCCATCTCGCCTGGGCATTACTAGGGCTCTCTGGATTCATTGCATGGGCTTTCAGGATAGCTCCTGCGTCTTCGACATCTTTTTTCAGACTCCCTTTTTCAAACCTTTTTCTTCTGGCACACCAACTCTTGCAGTGTGTGGAACTATTTGTCTAGTCCTCCCTTATTGGATATGAGAAGATATTGCATTATCCTTAGATAGACCTATTAGCTAACAGTCTGCAAATGGCCCCTTACATATACTTTAATGTTATTATATGCCTTAAAGTTTGGGTGGTCTGAAAAGCCATAAATTTATTCCAACACTTTTATTAAGGCCATAAATTTATTCCAACATTTTTATTATTTTACGATTTCTAATTATACACCACTTTCCACTGGCTTGTCATAAAACGACACCATGGCGTCTGACTATTGTTGTTATCTGAGATCCGAACTATATTCAACATTATACATTCATTTTACAATACAACAATTTTTTTAAAAATATATATTTAATATTTAAAATCAACTTAATAATTTTTGTATGAACTTACACTGCTACTTTACTTAAATATATAAACATTATATTTTTACACTCATAATTATATTTTATAAAAAAATATTTATACAAACAGAAATAACAAATTACGCAATTTTACTTTGATTTAACCAACATGGTGCGGGAACATATTATTGTTATATGTTGCCCAGCAAATACAATTAACTTCTTAGATCTTAAAATTACAATAAAAGACAACAAAACAATAACAGATTTATATGATAAACGGAAAGAATTTAAATTCAAAGTTAATACATTTACAAATTTTAAATCTTGTCTTCATCATTCTGTATATCGAAATATACTACTTAATCATTTATATAGAATAAAATGTTCATGTTCTTCTCATCTAATTAACAATAATATTAAAAAACTAATTTATGATGCATTAAAGCATGGTTTTCCAAAAAAATTCATATATTCATTAATATAGAATTAGTACTTACATGATCTTAAAAAAAAAAAAAAAAAAAAAAAAAAAAAAAAAAAAAAAATTAACACATGCGTAAACAAAATTACAAAAAAATTTAGAAAATAAAAAAATATTTATAATAAATTAAAAATTGTAAAATAATAATAAACAATTACTATAGGATGGTTGGCTGGGTAGATGTTAAAGTACGGAGGAGGGTGGAGTTGTCTGGATAATACGCAATGGTTAATTTAAAAAAATGATGGGGCTTTTGTATTATAACTACATTTCTAATACGTATTTTATATGGATGTTGATTTGATGTTTTATATGTAATTCGTGACATTTCTTTTTTCTTTTTCTTTTTTTAAAAATTTCAATTCATATTAAATTTAACTTATTTAATCAAATTCAGTATTAACTTGTTTTTAAATTTTAGCCTACTCAGGACAATATCATATTAATTAATAATAGTATACCATCTTTTTAGTGATTATTATGCATATAAGTTTATTTGATATAACTAAAGTTATACTGTATGTATTAAAATTGGGTAAATAGTTTTTATTATTTTTCCTCTATACTTTTAAATATTGTTTTATTTTCAACATTGTATACCATGATTAATTATCGGTTTAATGTGTTTGATTGCCACAATCATATTTTTTAGCCTTTTTATGGCTAATATGAAGATAATTCACACACTATATTTGTGATCTTTAGGCTATTGGGAATTTAGAATCTTACAATCTTCTATAAACATCCATTTTTTATTTTATTTTTTTCCTGTTCATTTTTATGTAATAGTAATTATTAAGTTTTTTTATATTTTTATTATATATAATTTATTTTATTTTATAGCATATAGCTATATTCTATATATTGTCAATGTTAATTTTTTTTTTTAATTTTTCAGCGTAGATTAAATGGGTTTGGTAATAGAATATATTGAAAGCATTTTATTAACATTTAATTTATTTAAATTTTTTTGAATAATGATATATAGTATGGTATTATTTTTATATTAGGATTTGTGTAGTAATGCAGTTGATATGTTTTATTTTCATTAGTTTTTATTAGGTTCTTCTTTTTGTGACATTTGAATAATAATAATAATTTTAAAATAAAATAATACATGGCAGCACCAAAACATTTTGTCTTTTTAAAGCTTCTGTTAAAGTAATAATTTTTAATTTTTTACACTAGGTGGTATTGAACGCTGAATATTGGCAATATTGTAAAATTGATATTAAACAATTTAAAATTGTTTTTAGGTATTTTAAATAATGTAATTATTTTCTATTTATATTATATTAATTGAATTTATCACGGTATTTCAAAATGAACTAACTGAATCCATAGGTTTTAATTTCTGCGTTAACTTAACTGTTTTATTCACCTCAATCTTATCATGCTTTTGGATTCCATGTGCGGGGAGATATTTTGAAAATCAACTGGGAATTTATTTGGTATGTTGTGTAAGGTTTCTATTGCTATAAATTAAATATTTAATGGGTTGTAGTATTTTTTCCATTTCATGACATTTGATAATGTTCTGTTTTCATCTTGAAACTATTCTTTTGGTTATATTGGTTGTTTGGGTACAGGAGAAAAAAAAAATTTCAGCTTTTAGCTTTTTTTCTCACAGAAAACAACCGATTTGTTTGTCACGTGATCAAAACAGCTTATAACGCAATAGGTAATTCATTGATCAAAAAAAAGGAAAAAACAGTTCAATTCCAAATCCCTTCCATGGCCAGGCTTTCCAATTTTATACTTTTCCGTTAAAAAATGAATTTGTAAATGTGTCAAAACGTTTTGCGCTTGTTGAGCAGAGCAGTTAAGAGCAGCTTTAAAGGGGTGTTACAGAAGGGACGGTAAGGTAAAAAAAGGGAGAGGTATAGGAAAAAAGGGACGGTAAGGGAAAAAAAGGGATGGTAAAGATGGGACGGTAAGGAAAATTGCCACCTATTTTTAGGCAAATCCTGTTAAGACTAAGTGATAGCCACAATGTTCATTGATTTTTAGAAACAGTTATTTACATTGGATTTAATGAATTTTTTTTTTTTTTTTTTTTTTTTTTTTTTAATTTACCTCAAAAAAGTGCAGGAATAAACCTTGGGGACGGTAAGACTACCAATAAAGCTTACGATGCTTGAAATTGATATTTAAATGTTGATTTAAATTCTGCAGTAAATTTCCTGTCAAAGAATTTTAGACATTCTCTCTCTAGCATACTTCTGCATAGGAAAAACTTGAAAAAAATTCTGTGGCTGCATCTGAAGTGATTTTCTGTATAATTTTAGAAGAGGGACGGTAAGGAATCTAAAACCCAGGTACAGAGTTAAAAAAATAATAACAACCGTAAAAATGTGTACAGGTTAAGTTTTTGCTACATATTTATATATAAAAAATAGTCCCAGTTTCGAAAAAAAAAATTACATTGAATTACTTTTATTGAAACAATTTTATACAGACAGTACCAAACTTAAAAATCATCATCCGGGACACGGGAGGGTATAGGCGTTTCCTGGATATTTGGACCCCCAACATCACCCAAAACTTATTTATATCGTTAATATTGTTATGCAGTCATGCAATGGGATGTTCCCCAGTATATGCGGATAAATAAAAAACACAAGAATATATACCGTCAACCTTACTTTGGGTCACTTTTACCTGGTTCCACTAGCATTTCCTATGATTTTTCAACGTTGAAATTGAATTGTAATCAATTAACAGGAAACAATGAAGCAAACTGTATGGTTTTAACGAGGCAATTTTTTATTTTTCCATTTTTTAACTATTTTTAAAGTTTTGGAACAAAGTAGCCCCTGCTAGGGACTTCTTTGGTCCATTTACTTATTTTCATATAAAATGAGTACAATTCATACTTGGAATATTGAAACCAATCAGCAATTGATTGCAATAGGATCTGCTAATGAATTAACAGTGCAATTTGATAAACAGTTTTTTTTTTCTTTAAACACAATAAACCAAATGTTAATATTAAAGACATGATAAATAGTTTTCATCATGCTATTTTCAGCAACTGGAACAAAAATAATTACTGTAACATTTTTCTAAAGTAACATTTGAAAAAAATGTAACTTAATACATTTTTTTAAGAGATTTGGTTGTATAAAAGGCATTTATGAGTAACTGGGGATACTGGGGCTTATGAGTTCCGGACCAAAAAAGGCCTGGCACAAAGTAGCCTCGATAAACTAGTTTTCATGTTAGCTTTATGAAAACGTAAACATTTTCTGTCAAAATAAAAAGTTAAAGGAAAAACTATGATCACACATGGGTTACAGGTTACTAAAGGCAATATTTTGACACTTACCTTATTTGTATCTCTTATCCAGATTGTCTCACTATAGAAAGTTTGGAAAGCTAAAATCTACACACGAAAACAGTTGTTTACAAACACATCCAGTGTTGCCACTAAAAAATTTTTAATTACCTCCAAACTATTCAAATACCCTATAGTAGGGTCTAAAATATTTTTCAAAGCCAAAAACTCCGAATTATCTTGTATTGTTTCTTCAATACAAAGAATAAAATCTTTTTTTATGGGATGGACCAACGTAGCCCCGGTTGACGGTACTAAAATAAAAATTATTATTCAGGGACTTAAAAGTCAAAAGATTGCGAGAATGCCCCATATATTTGTCTGCAAGGCGTAATTTTAAAGCATATTTCAGTTTTCTTATTTACGTTATCGATAGAGAATTATTTATGTTCTGACTGACTCATAAAATTAATTAAAAGTTGCTGTTAAGGTAAAACTTGTGTTATTGGAGAGACACGAAAAAAGAGCGATATAACCGCGGGATGCCGTACTTCCTTGTTTATAAACAAGTATAGAACACTTTGCATTATAAATTGGCCTCAATTCTGTTGTCATTGTTCTTTGTCAAAGAATTCTATTTAATAGAGAATTTTAACAATGATTTGTTATTATAGCATTTTATAGTTTTAGTCGAGATTTTGTCATTTAAGTATAAACATCCTGTTCTTAATCATACTTATGTGACTGTGTGACCTAAATTCTTTTTCAATTAAAATATTTAATTCTATGTTATTTTCAGTATTTCTTTATTAGTGAATTCAGTAGTCTTTTTAAACTGAACTTTTTTAGTTTTATTCACATTTAATGAGACTACTGTCTTGTAGTTATAGTTGTTATTATAAGACAGCAGATTATATGCACTTAAAAACGGTCATAATATGCACACAAATGTCCATTAAAAAACCTCCAAGTATGCTTTTTAAATCCAAAATATTCACTTATAACTTTTATTAAAAGACCCTTTGCCTATAAATGTAATTTAAGTTTATTTGTTTTTTATTTATAAATAAGAATAGTTGCTAATCAAATAAATATTCGCTACTTGAAAATTTTTGCATTACTTATTTAATTAATTATTAAATACATGTATGTGCTACCAAGAATTTGCTGATTATTTGCGCATTGTGTATAATTTTTATTGCAATAGAAATCATAACTATATATTATAACTTTTAAATTTTGTTTTTTATAGTTTAAAACGGTTTAGATGCAGTAAATATTCTTTTACATCAACCGAAGTTACGGGCAGTATTTGTAATGTATTTTGCCGAAGGCGTCTCAATTTTAATTGGTATTTTATCTCCATCACTTTTCAAAAGGTTATTTTTTTTCACATACTTAAAACAGGAATTGTTATTTAAAAGTAAATTAAAAATCTCTCTGATATGATCAAAATTAGAAAGCAGGACAACCTAAAAAGTATTTGACTTTAAGATTCTTTGTTTACACGTATATGTAAAACGAAAGTATCGAATAAAAGGCGCGAAATTTTGTTGATATACCTATATGGCCATTAATGACCGGCAACTTTCAATTTTAGACATTTTGTCGAATATTTAGAAATATACTTGATAGATTCTTCTGGAATTTCAGGATTAAAAAGAACAGGTATGGCCTCATATTTGTCGATTTCATCAATGTCGATTTCATCATTGTCATCAATGTCGATTTGACAAGAGGGACAATTAGGGAGCCAACAAAAAATCAAAGAAAAAAATAATACTTGGGATCACCCTGTAAAATAAAATACACGAAATGATCTATCGCTACAGAATATAAATAGACAGACATTGTGCAATATGTGTATTCATTTGTGTAAGAATAGCACGTATATTAATAGAAATATAGCGATTTTTTTTAAAAAATAGAAAATTTTTTTGCATGTTTTTTGCTTATAACATGCAGAGTTTTCAACAAATTTAACGCCATTTTCAGAAAAATTGACAAAATATAGTAGACACAATATAGTTCAATTGGAATATAAATATATTAAATATTTTAGGAAATATGAGCAGTTGCATGAAATAATTGTTATCTGCGCATGCGCGAACAATAACGAGGATCTTTTTACGTAATTTAACAGTCAACTCTATGGAGCAACTTATTAAAAAAATCCAGTCAAATAATATCGCAAAAATTCAGAAAGATATCGGCGTTAAAGTGGGCTAATTTTTAGTTGGTCGCTAAAACTAGCTGAATGATAAGGGATTGTTCACAAGATGTCAGTTTTAATTTTAATTTTTTTTTAAATTTTCGTTTTTTATTGATGCTTTGGTTCTTCTTGGATAACCACCAGAACGAACGAAGCCTATACCGTACAACTGCTCATATTTCCTAAAATATTAAATATTTTCATATTCCAATTGCACTATATTGTTTCTACTATATCTTGTCAATATATCTGAAACTGGCGTTAAATTTGGTTAAAAAGCCAGCATGTTATAAGCAAAAAACATGCAAGAATATTTTAATTTTTTTAAATAAATCGCTATATCTCTATTAATATACGTGCTATTCTTACAAAAATGAAAACACACATTGCACAATGTCTGTTTATTTATATTCTGTAGCGATAGATCATTTCGGGCATTTTATTGTACAGGGTGATCCCAAATATTCTTTTTTTTCTTTGATTTTTTGTCGGCCCCCTAATTGCCCCCCTTATCAAATCGACATTGCTAAATATCAAGCCACACCTGTTCTTTTTAATCCTGAAATTCCAAAAGAATCTGACAAGTATATTTTTAAATATTCGAAAAAATGTCTATAATTGAAAGTTGACGGTCATTAACCCCTTAACGGTCGCATTAAATTACAGTTTAAAAATTTAAATTGCTTATTAACACCACTTTTTTGAAAAAGAAATGCTTACCTTGTTTAATGACAGATAAAATGATACCATAATAAAGCCAATTACACTATTCTATAAAACTGGCGAGAATCAGACAAATCTGAATAATCTGAAAAAAGACACAGCCCGAGAATATGACGGGAGCGAGAATTAAGGGGTTAATGGCCATATAGTGTATTTTTGATATAATACTGTATAAGAATTATTAAAAATTTTGCAGCAACTTGAACATGCTTAAAAAAGTGAAATATGTGTTAAAGTTCAATTTTATGACATTTTAGGATGTGCCTTTTACAGTTCTGGATGTGCCTTTATAGATAATCTGATTAATTGAACAAATATTTGCATGGAAGTGCAAAAAATTGATACCAAAATTTCACTTAATTTCAGAACAAGACATCTACTTTCAGAATCTATGGAAAAAGTGGACTCGTTGATAGTATTACGAGTTCTATTTGCAGAAAAAACGGACAAATGATAACGAAAAATGCTATAAATGCTATAACAAAAAATAAAATTTTATGCAGGCAAATATCTGCACTGTTAAAAATTTTGCAGCATTCTGGCAGGTCATTCGACCCTTTTTTGAAAAGACCGTTTCATAACCATAATTTAACTATATTCTGACCATAAAATGGCCAATAATATGGTCAGAATAGTGTTAAATTACGGCTGTGTAACCGTTTTCGGAAAAAACGGTCAAATGACCTGCCAGAATGCTGCAAATTTTTAACAGTATGCATAAAAGTACAAAAAATTGATTGGGGCCCAAATTTCACTTAATTTCAGAACAAGACATCTACTTTCAGAATCTATGGAAAAAGTAAACTCATTGATAGTGTTGCGAGTTCTACTTTCAGAAAAAAGGGACAAATGCTAACGAAAAATGCTATAAATGCTATAACAAAAAATAAATTTTATGCAAACAAATATCTGCATAAAAGTACAAAAAATTGATTGGGACCCAAATTTCTCTTAATTTCAGAACAAGACATCTACTTTCAGAATCTATGGAAAAAGTAAACTCATTGATAGTGTTGCGAGTTCTACTTTCAGAAAACAGGGACAAATACTAACGAAAAATGCTATAAATGTTAACAAAAAATAAATTTTATGCAAAAAAATATCTGCATAAAAGTACAAAAAATTGATTGGGACCCAAATTTCTCTTATTTTCAGAACAAGATATCTACTTTCAGAATCTATAGAAAAAGTAAACTCATTGATAGTGTTGCGAGTTCTACTTTCAGAAAAAAGGGACAAATGCTAACGAAAAATGCTATAAATGCTATAACAAAAAATAAATTTTATGCAAACAAATATCTGCATAAAAGTACAAAAAATTGATTGGGACCCAAATTTCTCTTAATTTCAGAACAAGACATCTACTTTCAGAATCTATGGAAAAAGTAAACTCATTGATAGTGTTGCGTTCTACTTTCAGAAAAAAGGGACAAATGCTAACGAAAAATGCTATAAATGCTATAACAAAAAATAAATTTTATGCAAACAAATATCTGCATAAAAGTACAAAAAATTGATTGGGACCCAAATTTCTCTTAATTTCAGAACAAGACATCTACTTTCAGAATCTATGGAAAAAGTAAACTCATTGATAGTGTTGCGAGTTCTACTTTCAGAAAAAAGGGACAAATGCTAACGAAAAATGCTATAAATGCTATAACAAAAAATAAATTTTATGCAAACAAATATCTGCATAAAAGTACAAAAAATTGATTGGGACCCAAATTTCTCTTAATTTCAGAACAAGACATCTACTTTCAGAATCTATGGAAAAAGTAAACTCATTGATAGTGTTGCGAGTTCTACTTTCAGAAAAAAGGGACAAATGCTAACGAAAAATGCTATAAATGCTATAACAAAAAATAAATTTTATGCAAACAAATATCTGCATAAAAGTACAAAAAATTGATTGGGACCCAAATTTCTCTTAATTTCAGAACAAGAAATCTACTTTCAGAATCTATGGAAAAAGTATACTTATTGATAGTGTTGCGAGTTCTACTTTCAGAAAAAAGTAACAAATGCTAACGAAAAATGCTATAAATGCTATAACAAAAAATAAATTTTATGCAAACAAATATCTGCATAAAAGTACAAAAATTTGATTGGGACTCAAATTTCAGTTAATTTCAGAACAAGCCATCTACTTTCAGATTCTAAAAAAAAAAAAAAAGTTTCATTGATAGTGTTGCGAGTTCTACTTGCACAAAAAAGCGGGACAGCGGCTTTTAATTCGGGACATAAATATACAGTAAATCCTATGGAAACGGAGTCTGTCTATAACGGAATCCTGGCTTAATGTGAAACATTACATTTAAGTCACGCTCCTATGAAAGAAATATCATGAAATTATATCTGCTATAACGGAAATCTGTCTAAAATGGAATAATTCTCCGGTCGTTTGAGATTTTCACATAGCAGGCTTTACTGTATACTAAATAAACATAATCTTACACAATAAAATCTGTGAAAGCGGAATTGCTAGGACCGAAAGAAAATTCACTTTTGGAGACTTTTCCGGTTGAGCTTTTGTAATTGTATGGAACAGAAGTTTCATTCGCACTTTATGGAAACGATTTTGATAGTTATGTTTTATGTATAAATACCGTATTTTTTGCGGTGATTTGCTTCTATCTGATAGCCATGGTTCTTGACAATAGCTCCAGCTCGAATTTGCCATGAAAGTAATTTTTTTCTTAGCACTTTCCTGTCAATTTTATCCCATGCCTCTTGGACCATTTTCCAAAGTCCGTTCAGCGTCCTTGGATGCCATTTTCCTAAGGCTGTCTTCAATAAACCGAAAACGCAAAAGCCCATTAGAGAAGCATCAGGTGATTTTACAGGTATTTCAGTAAATAAGATACACTTTCTTCCTGTTTCTGACTCTTTCTTTGATAAATAAGCGGCAGTTGATTTAGACGTGTGACTAGAGGGTTTGTCCATATGAAGCCCAAATTTATTAATGTCCTTTCCATATAAGGCTGGAATTTCTTATTCAAAAATTCGTTCTAAAATAGTCTGCTAGGTTGAATTAATTTTGGCTTTGCTTGAGACTTTTTAAACTTTTAATTTGTCGTTGTAAAAAAAAAATCCTGCAACTAACATGAATCCCTTTAGGAAACTTTCTTTACATTGTCGAAGCCATTTCGTACGGTCATTCCAATCAGTTGAGCAACAGAAAATGGATCTTTTTTTATTACAGTCACTCAAATATACCCATGCCTCATTGAGTGTTACCACAAATTTCCATTTTTCCGCAGCTAGGTGTTTTTCATATAATTTTCTAACAATTTGTTTTGCTTTCAACAATATGCTTTGGCAAAAGCAGATGAACTTTAGGTTTAAACATCTTTTAAATTTCAAATCTCTATGAATGATTTTACTTACAGTGCCAGAAGACAATCCTCGTTTCGATGCAATGGATCTTTGAGTCGACAGATTTTCTTTTAAGATAAGAGATTTCGCTTTCTTGATATTTACCTGTGTTCGAACAGTCTTAGGATGAATTTTGGCGATTATGTTTTTATTTTTACTTTTACTTAGGTGCTCTTTTCTATTCAAATTTAATGCGTTATAAATACCTTTTCTGAAATGCATTAACAGCAATATTTACACCGTTTTATAATTTGTTGATACGAATATTTCTCTTCGGAAAGCGCAGGGAGTCATTTTCAAAATAAATCATTTATTTTACATTCCAATCAAAAGATACAGTAGCATACGATTATTTTGAAGTTGCCAAATTTTTATCTCAAAATAGAAAAGAAAAAAAAATAAATTAAAAAATCGTTTCCATAAAGTGCGAACGTTCTCCTGTATTCCTTCAGTAGGAATTATGAAATTTCAAGTTTAAGACAGGATTCCGTTATCACAGGTCTTACTGAACCACATACATTACGTTCGTGTAAAAACAAATTGTTAGGTACCAAAAAAATATTTCGTTTTTAGACAAGTTTCCATCTCATCAGGTAGATTTGTACGATATATCTTTTGGCAGAACAAAAAAAAAAATCCCTTATAAACAGGTTTTATCTACACAAGGTTTACTATATTAAAAAACAAACAAAAAAACACTAAACCTGTGGCTGTACGGTCAGAGCCTACAGTGTCCAACTTTGTTTACTTGACCCTGGGCGCCGAGGTACTATGCAGCATGTGCCCCGGCCGGGTTGTCAGCCCAACGCGAGACCCTCGGTGTTTAGTTCCCAAGCAAGCTTGGTACTCATTTTATCGATCCCGAAGGGATGAAAGGTTGAGTGAACCTTGCCCAGCCGGGAGCAGAACTCGCGACCTGTAGCGTCGCAGACAGGCGTGCTGACCACCAGACTACTGGGCTTCATTACTATTGTAAAGTCTTGGCCTAATTTAAAAAAAAAATTATTAACAGAACTTTGCCTGTACCAAGACTTCACAACCTGACTAGGTTCTAACGGGTAAAAACCCATTCATCGTGAAGGTACCAAAGATAATATTTCGAGGGGACTGAGGTCCAATGTTCCCTGACGTTAATAATTATTCACGGTTCATCCCTTATCGATCGCTTCCTCCTTCAAGCGACCTACGAAGAGAGAAAGTTTCAGCATCTCACAGACGGAAAATGGCAACGGGCGCCTGTGGAGAAACACTAGGCCCCAATGTGGAGGCGCGGACTTGTGGATTGGAGAAAAAAGAGGCCTTACAGTTTGCGGGAACAGAAGATGGAGATGAGGGGATTGATATTTTATGGAGAAAGGAATCGAGGTGAGTTTCGCAGACGGCATGGCCGGCGAACAGGAAGAAAGTAGCGACCAATATTTGTGTGTAGACTTGTTTGAAAATATTCGCAGACTGCCCAGGCAGGCGAGTTTCCTTTGAGAGACATCAGTTTCATCTAAACTTAGACAATCTAGAAAGACATTTCTTCCAGAGACGTCAGTCTCACATTTCAAGAGACATTCAAAGCAAAATAAACTCTGTGGCAAAAAGATTTTCTTGTTATAATTTGATGCGAACCTAAAACCTTATATGTACATATTATTATTTAGTCTAGAATAAAATATTCGAAGGTTAAATAAGAGAATTTTCCTGTCTCACGCTACCAGATTAAGTAGGAGGCAGATAAAACTTTACACTATATTAAGTTTCACTAAATGCAGACTAACAAATAGCATGGTACTAAAAGAAACTTTAAGGTTGCTAGTCACTCAGTTTTCGAATTCCCCTAGGTGATGTTAAGTCTATGGGCATTTGTTGCATTCTTATATATAAAATATCTCCTCAGGATATTAATATTTTTTATTTCTGTTTTCTGTGTGCTCTTCTTAAGGGATGTCTCTTTTTTTCTTAGCAGTCAAAATATTTCTAAAATCTGTGGTTAATTTAATATTTTATGTGTTAAAAGCGGAAGAACTGGGAGTAAGATTTTAACACTATATTAATACTTGGAAACTTTTCCAGAGAGAAACTTTCGCCTTGCATACAATATTTCAAAAGAAAATCAAATTTCAAATTAATTGCTTAAAAGGTGCAAAGGCCAACATAGTGAAAAAGATTCCAAATCGGGACTCGAACCCGGGGCATCAGTATAGCGCACTGACATTTTACCGACTAAACCACATGGAAGGATACCCAGCCTGGGTATGTCAGTGCACTATGCTGATGGCGCAGGTTCGAGTCCCGGCATGGAATCTTTTTCACTATGTTGGCCTTTGCACCTTTTAAGCAATTAATTTGAAATTTGATTTTCATTTGAAATAAAGATTTTAACACTTCATATAAAATTAAGCATAGATTTTAGAAATATTTTGAAAACTAAGAAAGAAAGAGACATCATTTAAGAATACATTGAGAAAAAAAAAATACCGCCTTCGTCTAGAATGAATGGGTAGTCATTTTCTGAATCCCTAAACTAGAAGTATAGATTTCCCAGGTATGCGAATAGGGTAAACAACTAAGCTGAATAGACGAAATGATCTAGAATTTTTTGTATCTTGTTTTCTAGGTGACAAAACGATATTGATTCGTTTCAGTGTCGAGAAATCATCACTTGATTTCTGGAATGGTTTCATAAACTAGAATTATAGTTACTAAAACTATAACCTCTTGTGTTCTCATCTATTTGCAGAGATTTTTAAATAAGTTTGACCACGAGAGTATAGTGTAAAACACTCTTGAATTCTAGTAGGAGACTCTAGAACTCTCTAGTACAGGGAACTAGAATTTATAATGATGACATGGAACTATTTTTTCTAGAGCCACAATTTATAGATTCTAGATGCCAGAACAATATTTTTTTCTCAGTGTAGTACACTGAGTTAAGGCTGTTCTCAAATCCAAAAGAGCAACTTTATGACATAAGTTTTAATTTATTTTTGTTCAGAAATGCATGAAACTAGCAGATGTTGTTGATCAGAAACTATGTAATCAAACTTTTTTTTCCGTTTTTTTTTTTTTTTTTTGCAAACGCAATTAGATCTTTCAGAATATGTGTCAAAGTGGGCGTTTTGAACTGGATTTCCGTGCGAAGGAAGAAAAACCGCTCAATGGAGGGTGAAAAAGTCTTTGTTACGTGATTAAAATCGCTTATAACTCAGTAGGTAATTTATTGATCAAAAAACAGAAAACACAGTTCGATTCCAAATCGCTTCCCTAGTCAGGCTTTCTAATTTTATATCTTTCTGTTAAAAATCGAATTTGTAAATGTGTCAAAACGTTTTGCGCTTGTTGAGCAGAGCAGTTGAGAACAACCTTAAGTGCCTTTGTGTATCATGGAAAATTGCGACTTTTGGCGTCCCGTGCAGTGGTTGCACGGTCGTAAAATCCCTAAAAATTGGGACGTCTCGAGTAACTCGGGACATCAGGCAACACTACTCACGGACTTAAATACCCTCCCTCAATTTAAATAAAAGTTTTATTTTTAGACCTCGATATGCTATTTCTTTCGGCCAGCAATTAAAATGTCGTCTAAAAAATAACGTTCTAGTTATATAAACTAGTCGTAAAACAAAGCAGATGTATCATTGTACGGGATAATCTCTACTGCAATTTTTTAAACTTCTAAGCATCGCACATTTTCAATTTTTGTCCCGTCTTATAAGGGAATAAAAAGTACTTTTAAATGCAATTTGTTTGAAAACTGCATCTCAATTTATTTTTGAGATATTAATTTTTTTGTAGGTTTTAGCGCCATTTGTTTAATGTTGGCAACTCATGTACTCCTTTTCTGTAGAAACTAAAGGAAAAATAGTTGGAAAATAGTGATTATATCTTTTTGTTGCCCTTGTCCCATAACAACTGAAAAAAAAAATTAAAATACGTGCTATTTTGAAAAAATATAAATGAATGATTTCTGATAAAACATGGAGCTATTATAAACTACAGAAAACTCTGTGTAAGGTGGACTCTGTCACTCTGTGTAAGACGAAAATCTGTCTAACTCGAAAAGATTTCCAAGTCCCTGCGAATCCATAGACATAGAGTAAAAATTTTCTAAGCGGAATATTGTCTACTGAAGAAAAAATTCTTGGTCCCGATCGATTCCTCCTTAGACAGAGTTTACTGTATATTTAATTTTAATTGTTACAAACAAATGTGGCATATGAATCATTAGATAGCCGATATTTTTTGTCGAGTTTCTTAAATGACGACATCTCTTTTTGCTGGATTTGTGTATTATTCAGCAATAGTGACGTCATATGCATACTTTACTGTGCATGTTGTTTAAGATTGGATCGTAAATGCGGAATTCTTCAGAGGATGCGAATGGCGTCATTTTATATAAAATAAAAGCGTGTGTTTTAAGTCTTAAAACTGAAATACCTTTTGCACTATCTATATTTATATACATATATATATATATTTTTTTTACCAGGGGTGACACTAAATTCTGAATAAGCAGAATTCCTGTTTTCTTGTTTTCTTTTTTATTACGCTCTACCAAAGACCAATATTTTCTGTCTGATAATTCATCTCTTGAAAAATCTTTAATTTATCTGGAGGCAAATTTATTTTTTATCCCTGTTTTTTATTTGAAAATAGAAAATATTGTTAGAATGCGTTATCATGCATTTGTATTTGAACTGCAATCGAATAATGTTAACCTAAACATTTTCGAAAAAAACATTTAGGTAGATAGCGGTAAGTTTACAATGAGTGATAAGCACTGCAAACGAGGTAAAATGACTTAGTGATAAATTGAAAAGGATTATTGCATAGGAGCTATTTTTAAATAATGCATTTGATATCGTTTATATGCGTCAATACCTGAAGAACTTTCTATTGGTTATTAAGTTACCATTTTGTAGCGGTGCGTATTAACAAAATTAATAAACTCACATTCTTAAAAGGACTGTATCACTACTGTATTTTGACAATGCGTTGTGCTGCGTGCACTCATGGCTAGACTAAAAACATAAACTAGAATGAAGAAAACGAATTACATGTCTATGGTTACATACATTAGAGAACAAGTGCGTTGCCAACATTTGGCACATAATAACAGATAATTCCAACACACTGCAAACGAGGTAAAATGGCTTAGTGATAAATTGAAAAACATTATTGCATAAGAGCTATTTTTAAATAATGCATTTGATATCGTTTATATGCGTCAACACCTGAAGAACTTTCTATTGGTTAGTAAGTAGACAGTTTGAAGAAAAGCGAGCGTAAACATTCAGTTATGATCATTTGAAAATAATCTGCAAACGCAGCTGATATACAGGATGGAAAGTAGTATTCGACCGAAACAAATTTTTAAGAAATAAACCAAATTTCGGTTATCTTCTTAGTTTCTGCTGAAAACGAAAACTGTTTTAAAAATGAATTTAAAGTCATTAATACATACATAAATATATATGTATGCATATGTATACATATATTCATGTATATATATATATATATATATAGATAGATAGATAGATAGATACTATATAAATGCATTATAATGTCATGAGGACATGAGTTTTAAATCTCGCCTTACTCAGAAAATCAAATTTTGGGAAATCGCGAAAAATCTCTGACTGTGCCCATTGGTTTTACAATTAGTCCAGGGGAAATGTACATTTTACCTTGCAAAAGGTCGGGTAAAAGATTTTTTTTTCTAACTTGTTTATAATGATGCCTACATGGAAAAACCAAGTTTTCTAACAAAATTTCTTCTTATAATTTTTTTTCTCCCCCCCCTCCTTTTTTTTTTGGCCATAACGATTTCTAATAAGCAACTTTTTTTTTTTCTCTCGTCTGCGTAATTCTTTGATCCACGTTCTGATAACAATCTTCACTGGTAGTCACCACTAATCCTCAACAATTTTCACTGTTCTTTTTGTTTATTTCCG